>OZ005650.1:225369187-226741687 GCA_963930645.1 Salticus scenicus | reverse complement strand
TTTTTTACAGGGACACAAAGAAAAATTCTTTATCATTATGCCTATGGGGCCAAATTTTTAAAAGTGTGATAGCGTCTAAACGCCTTATTAATCTGAGCAAAAAATTTGTACACATGTTATAGATCACAGTTGAACTAACTGTATAGATTTTGGTGAATCTAGCACTTACAGTTTTTTTACAGGGACACAAAGAAAAATTCTTTATCATTATGGCCTATGGGACTAAATTTTTAAAAGTACGATAGCATCTAAACGCCTTATTGAATTGAGCTGAAAAATTATATGAGTATTACAAATCACTGTTGCACTAACTATAAGCATTTTGGTGAATCTAGCATTTATAGGTTTTTACAGGGACACAACGAAAAATTCTTTATCATTATTATCTATGGGCTCAAAGTTCAGTAGCGTTAAATAAAACATCGTGTAATAGATGGAGAAAAATATTCAAACACTCTATTATGGTTTTCTCTCTTTTGTTTGTTTAACAACTCCTCTTTCTTTACTTTATCTACAAAACTGTTAATTACTCAATGTTCGGAAAGTCGAGTGGAGTCACTCCAGATTTTTTAAACAATATAATGCAATTGGAATACAAACATCTCAAATATCTCATGAAATATGAACATTTTTATGAAGTAGTTCGGGGAGTCGAATAAAATAATTCTAAAATTTTTATTCTTATCAGCGAAAAAATATTTTCATTGTCATTACTAAATTTACTTATATATAATACGTATGTATATAATCAGACAGTTAACTAATAAGGAAAGAACTGGAGCACAAATTATCATATTAAAATAAATATATATGTTGAAATCAATCGAAAAAAAGAAGGGGGGGGGGGAGGATTCATTTTATTGAAAACGGGTACATATGAATAACTGTGAAACTTAAAAAATAAATTGTAATTTTTCTATATTTTTTTACTGCATCGCGCGTTGACATAAATTTGAGGTAGTTTTTATTTAACAAAAATTGATTTAAAAAAAATTTCCATGTCACACACTTAATATTTTTAGCTTGCGTATTTGGCTTACATTTTGAGACATTTTGTTATTTTTAGGTTAGTTTCGAGAATTTCGGATTTTCAAGTCATTTTTTGGCGAAAAAGTACATTATTTTTCAATAGTATTTTTTTAACATACTAACATTATTCCAATTTTATTTTTGTGAATATAAACTGTGTGAAAAATTACGGAATATTTCCAAAAAGATATTCCAAGTTTTAGGTCTCTTGTGAGGCCAAAAATAATAATAATAATAATAATAATAATAATAATAATAATAATAATATAAAAACACTGATAATAATTGTAATATTAATTTGAAGAAATGTTCACAACTTTAAATTACTAAACATAGAAAAAATCTTCAACACCAAAGAGAATAATGATATAAAATCTGCAGCATTTAGCGTTCCGTCATACGATTTTAACCAGTGCATTGAATAATACAACTCTAGTTTATTTTAGATCGACTCTAATATATATATATATATATGTATATATTACGTATACACATTATAAAAACCTATAGGTGTATATACACACACATATATATTAGGGTGTTAGGTAATGTTTAGGTAATGTTAATATGTATTGAATATATATTAACATTAAGATACTGTTAATATATATTCGATTCAAAGTAATGTGTATTAACATTACTCCAAGTTGATTTTGTAAATATAAATTATGAGGAAAAAAAAAAAAAAAAAAGTTGCAAACTGCCGATATTTAAAATTTTAAGCCTCTTGCTCGGCCTGAAGATAGTATTAAAAAATGAAACAATTATAATATATATATATATATATATATATATATATATATATATATATATGTATATATATATATATATATATATATATATATATACATATATATATTCAAAAATTTCTATGGTGTCTGTCTGTTAGTGTGTTAGTGGGTTTGTGTGTTAGTCTGTTAGTGGGTCAGTCCGTTAGTTTGTTAGTCTGTGTACACGACATCTCAAGAACAAATTGTCGCAGAGAGGTCAGATCAGTTTTAAAATATTACTTTCGACACTGGCAAGAACCCTATTCATTTGCAACATTCGATTTTAAAAACTTCGTAAGTTATTAGAAATTTACGATTTTCTTAACATGGGAGAATAAGACAAAAATTCACTTAAACGTGCATTAAATGAAAACTTTTTACTGTAAAAATGTCAGACCAGTTTTAAAATATTAGTTTTGATGCCGGAATGAACATCAGTAACTATAAATATGCTACTTTGAAAATTTCGCAAGTTACTGGAAATTTACGAATTTCTTAACATGGCAGTATAGGGCAAAATTTCACATAAACGTCAATTTTTAGAGATATTTTCATCGTAAAGATGTCAGACTACTTTTGAAATATTATTTAGGACACTGGTATGAATATTAATGACTATGAATTTTCCAATATAAAGATTTCATAAGTTATTGGAAATTTACGAATTTCTTAATATGTCAGAATAGAGCAAAATTTCACATAAACGTCAATCTTGAGGGATATTTTCAGCGTAAAGATGTCAAACCACTTTCGAAATATTATTTAGGATACTGGCATGAATATCATAGACTATGATTTTTCCAATTAAAAAAAATTCGTAAGTTATTTGGAATTTACGATTTACTTAACATGTCAGAATAAGGCAAAATTGATCATAAACTTCCATTTTGAGGATCCTAAATACATTAGACAACTTCAAAATTAAGTTTATGATATTTGTTTGAACATGATTGAATACAAATATTCTACTAGGAAATTTTCGTAAATTATTCGTAATTTACGATTTTATCAACATAGCGAAATTGTAAATTTTTCATATAAATATGAATTTTGAGGTTTATTGCATTGGAAATAGTAGCATGAAAACTAAACAGCAGAATTGACCCTGATAAAATAAATTAATAAATTAGAATAAGATAATTATATCCAAGTGAACGGTGGATAGCCTATTAGGCCGGGATTTCATTCTGTCACTGTATCAAGCTTTGGTCAAATTCATTTCTTTTAACATGATTATAATATGTCTCGCACTAGAAATTTCTGAGAACATAAATATGATGGGGAACTGAGCAGAGTCCACCTATGCTAACTAGTTTTTTTTTTTTTTTTTTGACAAAATTCGTATTCCCAAATAGGTAACGAAACAACTTTCGTGAATTTGACGAAATGTTCGCTCGGAGCATATCCCTAGAAACACTTTCGTCAAAAATGAAAAAAAAAAAATTGTGAAATTTGAGTATCCATTTCTGAGAGTGAACTATCGAAACGTACCCATTTTCTATAATAAGAGTTTCTTTCTTTTTTTTTTTTTTTTCGATCTACCCTAATATATACATATATATATATATTTTACATATGTATGTTATTACTAGAGCGAAATTTTGACCCCGAAGAATTCAAGAAAAACCATAGAAGATGGATCTTTAAAATATCTTAGACAAATTCTTAATGCCGAAATAGGCATAATAATACGTGATATATAATCATTTGTCGAAGAATTATAATGATTGATCGATATTTAAATGGAAGAATTGCACATATCTTGCATTTTGAATTCATATTTGGTTTTGAATGCTGCTCTTAAATATTAATTATAACTATGTTTAATCCTCACTACTCTGAACGTATGTTGACTTATCTATTATTGATTCTAAAAAATAAAAAAAATTAAAATAAATAAAATTAAAAAAAAAAAAAATAAATAAATAAAATATGTAGTAGTTGCTTTAAAATGTCATATTTAGATTTGTAAATGATATATAATTGCTAGGACGAGTTAATCTTTTTCAAAATTGTCTTTGCCAAATTCAAATTACGCCTATTTAAATAAATAAATGTAGAATATAGTAGCATAAAAATCCATCCATTATAGATTTGAAATTCTGCAGAAACATTTAAGGTATTATTATTTATTTTCTTTCTCTTTCTTGAAACTGATCCTATTTCTGATTATCTAACAAGTATTAAAAATACTGCAGTGTCAGATGATCTTTTAAAATTCACTAATAATTCTTTTTGAATAATTTTCATTTACGTCTTTAATTAAAAAAAAAAAAAAAAAAAAAAAAAAAAAAAAAAAACTAGTATACTGGGAGCATCACAAAACTTTCTTCTATATCATTCTATATAACAGCACTATATGCTGATTAACAGGCACAAAAATTTAATCATAACTTATCTCCATAAATGTTTTGTATATGCAGTTTGATGCGATTTTAACCAATAAATCTGAGATGTAGCCATGTGAAAAATCACAGATGATGAATAACAACAGCGCCACATGTCCATCGATATACACCAAATTAAAATAGTATTCGTTTTCTAAATGGTTATCTCACGTATTAGGTTTGTTGCATTTATATGCCATAGAAATAAGATCTAGCCTTCCCGTAAATGGGGTAAATAGCAGCAGAACAGTACCACCTGTAAGACGATATGCACTCAAATTGAATGGGGACATATTTTCATAATGGTCCTCTCGCGTATCAAATTTTGATCAGTTATGTAAAAATAGGAATATATTTTGCGAAATATATTTTGTTACAGACTTCTCTTTACATAGAGTTTGAATTTTGTAAAATCTGTTTTATACTGTTATACCATAGGCAATATGACAAAAAATTAAGTAATAATAAGAAGAAGGAAAAGGAAAACTTAATTTCATGACAATCGCAATTCCTATATAAACTTCTTGGTTTACAATTTTGATGTCATGGATACAACAATGTTATAAAATAAAGAAAATAAAGCCTTATCCATGGTTTAGGATGAATATAATAATTAAAAAAAATATATATATATATGGATAAGTTAACCGAAAACAATTACCTTATATATGCAACAATGTATGAAGGAAAATAAAATAAAATTTCATCTATGGTCAGAAATGAATAGAATACAAAGAATATATATATATATATATATATATATATATTTTTTTTTTTTTTCATAGACCATAATGATTTGAAAGGCATTTGGTAGCCTCTTTACACAAACCATAAATGCTATTTATGCCATTTGTAATAGGGATCATGCTATATAGAAACTAAATAACACATATTACTTTCAAGGTATTCATGCGGAGAGTCAGATAAATCGAAGTTATAGGCACTTTTCAATTTGTTGGAATATATGAGACATATTATTAATTGTATGATATTTCTTTCAATATTTATGCTGTCTTACTAAAAGTCAATTACCATTCATTTAATATTGTCAGTTTCAATTTGTCGATCATTTTTACTTTCCAAACACACATATGTAAAGAAAGTATTGCAATCATGTCAAAAATCCAACTTGGAGATTTTGGCGTTTTTACACGTTTTGAAGTCCTCTGGGTTCATTTTTGTTATTTTTACCGTGATGTATGTATGTAATGAACACGGTAGCGTCTAAATGCTTTTTTCAAATGAGCTGAAAGCATGAGCGTATGTTACTGATCATCGTAGCACGAAACCTGTTAATTTTGGGGATTATAGTTTTTTTTTACAGTTTTTTCTTACATTTTTTTTTTTTTTTTTTTTTTTTTTTTTTTTACAAAGACACAACGAAAAATTCTTTATCATTTCGCCCTATGGGCCAAAGTTCTTTAAAGTGCTATAAAGTTTAAATGCCACATCGAATTCAGCTGAAAATTTATGTGCATGTTATAAAGGACCGTCACACAAACTGTATGAATTTTAAAGTTTCTAGAACTTAGTTTTTTTACAGGGACCAAAAAAAAAAAAATTTTTTTTTTTTTTTTTTTTTTTTTTTTTTATCATTGTGGCTTATAGGCTCAAATTATTTACAGTGCGATAGCGTCTAAACAAAGTGTAGGAATTTTGGAAAATCTAGAACTTACAGTTTTTTTTTTTTTTAACGGGGAGAAAAAGAAAAATTCTTTATAATTGTTGTTTATGGGCTCAAATTATTTAATATATGATAGCGTCTAAACGCCTCTTCAGTTAAGCTGAAAATTTATATATGTTTTTAGGTCACCGTCGTTACAAACTGTATAGATTTTGATGAGATAGATTTTATAGATTTTTACAGGTACACAACGAAAATTTCTTTATCATTATGATCTATGGGTTAAATATATTTGAATCTCAATGGCGTTAAATTAAACAATGTGTTATATAGAGAAAAATGCTCAAACAACGTATTATAATTTTCTCTTTTCTTTATTTAATGACTTCTCTTACTTTTATTTATTTATATAACTGTAAATTACTTACTGTTCAGAAAGTTGAGTGGAGTCACTCCAGATTTTTATTATTGGGTGAAAATTGTTGGTTGATTTTAAAAAGATGCATTTCGGAATTCTTGTAATTAAAAAATGTGCAAATACTTAAAAATATGTGTTTTATGAGCAATTCTAATTTCATAGATAAAACTATTTAAAAGTATATTATTTTATGTCTTTTAATATATATAATATTTTATATGATAATTTTAATCATATACTAATGATGATGAACTTTTCTTATAGATCACTATAGAATTACAATTGCTGTTTTATCTCTTATAGACAAAAGAGGTAAGAACATTATTTATTTATTTATTTGCATAAATATACTGAATTTTGCAATGGGATAGAATATGAGGAAGTCTGTACTTATGGCTGTTCATAAATCTAAACTGTCTTCTTTGTTAAATTATCTAAATATAGTAAATGTATCAGGTTTGTAGATGTTCTAGTTCTATTTCAGATGCTCAAAAGTTAAATAGGGTTTCTTATTCTAAAATAATATTCAAAAAATCTTGTTAAATTTGGCCTTTCAATTAATTTTTGCAAGTGACCACCAAGGAAATAATGCTATGTAAAAATAATCTATTCTGACGAAAGATATGCCTTATTCAGAGTAAAACCAGGAATGTTATGTTATTATTATTATTTTTATTTTTAATCACACTGTAGTTATGAAAAACTTAGGTATTCGGGAAAATTTTCGAAATCGGTTTTCTGACGTTTCTATATGTTTTGAGGTGTGAGGAATCCGAGAAGAACAAAATCGACGTGGTATTCGTCTGTAAGTTACAATGTAAAAAAAAAAAAAAAACAGTTATCTGCTGCAAAATTACGTTGTTTGAACTTATTTTCTCCAATCACAGAGAGTTTCTCGCAGCAGATAACTCTTATTTCTTTACAGTGTAATCAGTTATCCAGTTAATCAGTTATTCAGTTTGTTAGTCTGTGTAGACATCATCTCAAGAGTTGATATTACTTATGTTACTGTCAAGCACTCTATGAATATTCAACATTCTAATTTGAAAATTTCGTAAATTATTCGAAATTTAAGATTTCTTGAACATTGCTGAATAAAGCGAAATTACGTATAAACAATCGAGCATTAAGGGGATTATTTTTGCCGTAAAATTTTTAGACCAATTTAAAAATGACATTTTTGATACTGGTGACTATGAACATTCTACCATGAAAACTTCTTAAGTAATTACAATTTAAAGTTTTAATAATTTAAAGTTTTAATAAGGCAGTTTTAATAAGGCAATTTAAAGTTTTAATAAGGCAGAATGGCAATATTTACCATAATCATCTCAATTTTGGTAGGAAACAGCATGGAATGTCAGGAGAACTAATCTCAATAAAATTAATAGGTAAATTAGGATAAGGAATCGGAGAAGATTAGCCTAAAGGGTGAGACACTTTCAATCGGTGATCGTATCGTTAGATCAGCCCAATTCATTGCTCTAAATTTCTTAATATAAAAATAGTATTCCTTATAGAAGAAATTTACGAGAAAAAATATATGGTTGAGAATTGAGCAAAGTCCACCTACGTTAACATAGTATTTATCGTATTTCTAGCAATATTTGTAAATTTACGACATTTTTTTCTGAAAATGAATTCAAGAATCCGTTAGAAAGATCCACCGTATCCTTTTTTCCCCGAGTCAGAGTAGACTAAAACTTCAGCTTTATGGCTGTAAAAATAGTAATTACTAAATGTGTAATAGTGTTTCGCAATCAATAATTATTTCACATATATTCTATATGTATATTACCTCTGTATTTAAAAAAGTTATAAGTGACTTTATATGGTAAGTTTTTTTTTTTTTTTTTTTTTTTTTTTAATATGTGAGTTTTTAAACTTGAAAAAAAATTCTTAATGCCTTTCCAATAATTCTACTTCATACATGCTGCATTTTGATCCAATATAAAGAAAACAATTCTAATACATAAATATCTTGAAATGCAGCTTTCTTCTAAAATTATTCATTTATACGTTTTCTTTTCTCAAATATTGAATTTTGAAATTTTCTTTTAAAAATAAGTAAGCTAAAGCAATTTAAAGGAAAGAAATTTTAAATCTGCAATAAGATTATGACTGTTCAATTTTATTGAAGTAAGTTTGCAGAATATATCCTGGAAAAAGAAATACGAGATGAGTGATTGGATTAAAAGTTTCACTCTACAAATTGTTTTACGTTCTCTATGTAATTTTCTGTATTTCAGCACTTTAATGATGATATCCTCAATTAACTTTTTAACGAAGTAAATTTGTTGTTTTTGTTATTTTTGCAGCAAAATAAAATATATGTATATACGAATAGGAACATTAATGAACTAGTATGTTGCGACCATCATAAAACTTTTTATTTTCTTTTTATAAACTTTCTTCTTGTTTTCTCACATAAATTCACTTAATTTAGATTAAAAAAAGAAGAAAAATAAATCACCATTGCATTTTACATTTCAAGAAAAAAAAGAGTCAAAAGCTATATTTGTTTGTTTGTTTATGAATGGAATAAAGGAAAAAAAAAAAAAAAAAGTGATAACTTTGTTTTAAACTGCCACATACGGGTTCAACATTATATTTTAAAAGTATTCACAAGTAAAAAAAAAAAAAAAAAAAAAAAATCGAATTAAAATTTTTCCCATTTCCCCACTTTCGTGTTTGTAGAGAATGGGTTCCCCCCACCTTCCCCCCGAAGCGATGCTTTTACATGTTAAAAGTCTTTATCTTAGTTGACTTTTAGCGGTTATAAATAAATATTTTCAATTTCACATTGATTAGTTAAAAATAACTCTAAATGTATACATTTACACCAAGTTTTGTCCTATACTGCCACATTAAAGAAAAAAAGAAAAGGTTTGTATCAAAAGTTAATAGATAACAATTAATAATCAAGGTGCAGCTGAACATAGATTTTCATTAAACTATCCATGTGCTTGCTCTAGAACTGTCACAAAAGTTTTGTCACACACAGACAGGCAGTCAGAAAGACGGACATTTTCTAAAAATGATCAAATCGTGCTCAAAATATCTCAAAATACGTAAATCCACCGAAAACCGGAAATTCTTGTGAATTCTATATTTTGTTTCATTAAAGAAACAAGAAAGTAAAAAAATAAAATAAAATAAAATTAATTAATTAATAATAATAATAATAATAATAATGACAATCAGTAAATCTTTCTAAAGAAAAATTAAGGTAATAATTGCGTTTCCTTTTTTAACTATCTAAATTATGAAAGTTATATGCATGCACCTTATAAGACACATGGATATATATGTTTTTTTTTGTTTTTTTTTTTCTAAGTAATGACTTTCTCGGCCTCCTCAAAAATAACACGTAAATTTGTAATATATATATATATATATATATATATATATATATCATGAGGAGGATTTTCCCCCAATTTTTTTCACATTGCTTATTGAGTATTTCATCAATTTTTTAGCTAGTGTTGTATTGATTGCTTTAAAGCCTGTAGTTATCTTTTTTTAAACTTCTTTAGAATTTCTTGATAAAAGTATATATATATATATATATATATATAAAGTTAAATTACGCATCTCACAAAAATTGACGTCATTATAATTTAAAATATATTTAAAGGGGACTAATGTGCAAGTTGCACCGAACGAACAAACTATTTCTTTCAACGAAAATGCCTACTAACCCTGGACGATAGGTCTAATATATCGTATCATGTTATCTATCGTATTTATCGTAATATAACTCAATACTTATTTCGCTTCCTTCTTCGACTCGTTTTAATACGCATTTTTTATATGCATGAGCAGCCCCCGAAAAACAAAAACATTAAATCATTAAATTCATTTTTTTACTTATTTTTATTTCATATTATTTCACGCGCACTTTTTATTTCCTAATTCAAAATTATTATAAAAAAATTTTTCGATATCGCTTGTAACGATACTGATTATTATTAATTTTCTTTTCTTTTTCTTTCAACAATAATAATAATAATAATAATAAAAAAAAATTTTGATGAAATTTTTTTTTCTTTTTTCAAATTATAACATCGCTTTCAAATTATTCAATTATATTTTCGATAAATTTTAGATTTCGACAAATGTCCAACTATCGAAATCGACAACGCAAAAATCCCAGACTGAGACTAATAGGCCCTCAATCCTAAAAAAAAAACAAAAAAAAAAAAAAAAAAAAAAAAAATGAAGCATATTCAAGAACTTTTTTGTCACATATTGTCTTCCTGTAATGGTTTAAAAAATACGTTTCATGGACATGGGATATCTAGCTTCTGAAAGTGAAATTAAAAAGAATATTTGCGATATATGAGTTGCAAAATAGTGAAAACTATCGTATAAACCTCGAAAATTAACAATTGAACAAATGTTATGATTTGCTTTTCCATAAAATAGTACAAAAAATTATCTTTTAATATCGTTTTCTCTGATAAAGGGAAATTATTATTACTTTCTTGTATATATATAAGAAGGTACTGTATTCATGAAAATTTCTAACCTCCAATTTTCGATGGATTTACACTTTTTGAGATGTCATGAATATAATTTGAATATTTTTAGTAAATGTCTGTCTGTGTGTATCCAAAATTTTGTGGACGCCATATCTCACGAATTAATGAATACAATTTAACTAAACTTGATATTTAGTTGAACCTCGATTTACATTGGTGCTGATTACATTTAAGTTTCAGTCGTTTAATAGGTGGTGTTGTTATTCTATTTTTTAATAAATTTTAATGTGGAAGTACAGGACAGAATTTCATACAAATGTGCATAATGAGAGTTATTTTTAATTTTTCAATTTGAAATTGAAAATATATGTGCATATTATAACAGTAACAGTCAGCCAGATAAAATACATATATGCAGGGGCATTGATTCTCACTGGAGGATACCCCCATTTCCTCCCCCCCCTAGGGTGTGAAAATTTTCAATAATGGGTATCGTTGAAGGGAACTTGTCAATATCTTTAAAGGGAAGGGTTGAACCATAGATTACTGATAATTTGAAACAAAGTTAACTTTCTTCTTCTTATATATATATATATATATATATATATAATCCTGAAAAGTGCATTTTTTAGATGTTGTCTGCATGGCACAAAATGGACTTTCTTTCGACATTTAGTGTAATACTTCACTGAGATGAAAATCGTCTGCATTCATCATGGAAAATATTTTGACAAATAATAGCTGCAATAAATAATAAGTACTACGTATATTATAGGAAAATATAGACGAAAGTATTGTGATGGCCAGAATACACCTGTGGCCCAACAAAGTTTATATGTGGCAAAATTATATTACCATCTGGTGGAGAGTTGCATTACCAGAGAAACCATCATGAATTGTTTTATAAGTATGAATCGGTAAACATTTAAGAATCTGTGTTCTTGGTAAACAGTTTTATTAATTGTCATTATCCTGTACTTTTTTGTCCTAAGTATAATAATAAAAATCACAATTTAATGGTCTTTCATAAATCGAATTTTCCAAGTTTCCAAGTTTTCCAATTTTCCTTTAAAATTAGATATTTTGGTGCATCTGGTTAAGGTAATGTAAAAGACTAAATGTACTATTTTGCCATTTCCATAGACTTAGAAAATCGTCGTTTAGTTTATAGAAAATAACCCATATAAATTTTTATCATTAACAATTAACGATAAGTGCTACATTATCCTCTTAATAGCAGCTTGCTTGGTTGAAACTGTAGTCACAAAAGCTTGTATTTATATTTCTTGTTCTCTTTATTTTACATTGAAAAGAAACATTCACTTATGGAGTCAATCTAGAAAATTAATTTAAGTAAATTATATTTCTCCTTATATTGCTCATGTAATTTCTTAAATTTAACACATTTTATAACGCTGAGACTTTAATAGTTATTTTAATAAACGCTTTAATATATTTTTCATTTTAGTAGTTTTTAATACGGTTCATATAAAATGTTAAGAAATAAAAGTAGTTTTTATTATAATTATGAAAACATTAAACAATATTTTACGGATGTAATTTTTGAATGAGAAAAGCCTATAGAATATTTGGCATATATTATCTGAGAAAAAAAAGAAAAAAAGCAGAAAGAAAGAAAAGACTGAGTTTATTTTGATGAAATACTTTTTTTTTTTTTTTTTTTTTTAAGACCAGACAGAAAAAGAAAAAGAAACATCAAAATTTCCTGTGAATAATTTTGATTTTTCCATAATTAGAAATATTTTTTTTTTTTTTTTTTTTTTTTACAGAATCTAAGCGTTTATACAAATAAGTAAACAGGAATAGTTTGAGTCAAAAATAGGACTCCCATACTAAATTAAATTCTGTTTAAGATTGAGCTTTTTTACATTTAATATGAGAATGCATGATATAATATAATATAAAACATTGAGTGCGCATGATATTATATAAAGTGTCCACAAGTCAGGCAGAGTTGCTAAATTTGGTTTTAAAAAAATCTCTTAATGAAGCATAAATATTTAATGTCTCTAAATATTTAATGTAAATGTTATGTAGAGTATAAGTTGTAGATTGAAAATAAATAATAAATAAAATTAGAAATTCTAACTTCTAAACTTTTATTAAATTATTTATTTTAATTTATAATTGCTGCCAAAAAAATTTACGAGTTAATTTATTTTTCGACATATAATAAAATATATTTTCACGCGAATAATAATAAAAAACTTTTTCGATAGTGTTTGTTTCGATACTGATTATTATTCTTTTCTTTTCTTTTTCTTAAAAAAAAAAAAAAAAAAAAAAAGATTTTGATGAAATTCTGACAAAAGCAGAATTTAGTTTAGGACGGAGAACTATTAGTTTTTTTTTTTTTTTTTCAAATTATAACATTGCTTTCAAATTATTCAATTATATTTTCGATAAATTTTAGATTTCGATAAATGTCCAATTATCGAAAAATGATACCACAAAAATCCCAGATTGAGACTAATAGTCCTCAGTCCTAATAAATAAATCGCCACTAGTGACAGTAATTATTTCAGGTTAAATTTTGGAAATTGTTACTTAAAAAATAAATAAATAAATAAATAAACATATGCGTGATCAGAAAATCAAATCTAGATTTTAAAAATTTATATGAATGGCAAAGATCCTATAAACATGTTGAAGAATTAAATGGGATGTTTTGATTTTTAAAACGTAAGCCTTTTTTCAGTCAAAATTCAGTCTGAATCACTATTATTCATATGAACGAATATCTTTTCAATTTTCTTTTCTTCTTCAAATATCATCCATGCAGAAAATACGCAAATACGTCAAGATTCTGCCAAATCGTCAATGTGTCAAGTCTTGCATTTGGTTCAATGAATTTTTTTATAAAACAATATATAAATTAAAAAAAAAAAAAAAAAAAAAAAAAAAAAAACCGCTTTTGTTTCAAAATGTATTATGAATTCCAACAGCCAATGTTTGATGCCAATCTTTTGCTCAATCTAACGATAGAAAGTGGATTAAAATTCGAAAATAAATTTTGAACTGGAATTGACCCCCCCCCCCTCCCCCCCAAAGTAAGTTACTGCTTGAGCATCTATTATCGTCAGTTTCTACACATGTATGCAAAATTTCAGCTCAGTCCAAAGGTAGGAAGATTCGAAAACAAATTTTGAACTGAAGTTGGGGGTTAAATACTAAGTTAAATAAAAACATGTAATTAGAAGCTTTATTCACAAAACTAAAAGGTTTTGCCTGTTTCGCTGGTCATTACATTGAAATGAGTTCTCAAAATTCCATATCATTAATAATAAAAAAATTCTCAAAAAAAAAAAAAAAAAAAAAAAGGAAGAAATCACTCAAAATATTAGTTAAAGTTCCCGCTACCTTCAGTAGCTGTTTTTCCGCTCGCCACACGTCGAATCTGGTGCCCCAGTGCCTTCGGCAGTGTCTTACTGCCTTTTTACTCCCCCTCCCTCACGGGTAAATTTGAAAATATTGCAAAATCCCATCAAGGGACATATTGCGTACACTTAATAAACATCCACACATCAAAATTCGCCATTCTAAGGTACTACTAACAGAGTAAGCACAAATCATCATTACATTACTAAATCATAACTGTAATAAAGTTTCTCGTCGCAGCGATCGTTTGTAATGGAGAACTTTCCCACGCTATTGTAAATTAGCAGCATTTCATGAAAAAGTTCAATTACAATCATCAGAATGTTTTTATTGAAGAAATTTTCCAAAAAATATCAAGGATAATATTCTCAAGATATTAAAATACAAAGCGTTGATCAATATTTAATAAAAATGCAATAATCCCTGGTGAGACGTTGAGATTGTTGAATAAGATGGGGAGAGAGCGATTATAATTGCGACTTAGCTATACGATGATTTGGAGCCGATCTGTGTTCCCTTCACTAGAACAGATCTGGGATGTCTGTACTGAAAAGCCAATATTCAGAAAAAATCAACCGAATTTTAATGCCAAATACTTTCTTTGTTTCTCGAATAAAACTATATAAATATTTTGAATTCAAAAAGTCATTATTAAAACTTATAGCCAACTATTTCGCCACAAAATAAATCCTTAAAATAAAAAACCGTTTTATCAAACGATTGCACTATAATTGTAATTTAGAAACTAAATCATTTTTTTAATGATATTATCTGACAGGGATTTATAAATTTAGCTATAATGAAATAAACTTGTGCAATATTATTTGATGCTGAATTTTCTAAAAAAATAATTTATTTAACAAATTATACTTTGAACTGTCAGTTAGTAGACTTCTGATGCGGAATCAAAAAGCTATTTACTAACCGGAAAAGATTTAAATTGCATCAGTTAATGATATTTATTCAACAAATAAATTAATAAATTCACACTTAATGATTTGAGCTTAACGGAAAATACAAATTGTGCTCTTTCAGTAAGTCTTTCTTATAATATTGAAAGAAAGTCTGTATTACTCAGTTAAATGAATTGAATGAACTGATATTATTTAGCTAATAATTTGGTACTTAAAAAATTTCGAATAAAAATTAGATTTATTTAAATAACATGTGAGTAACTTCCTCACACATACATTTCATTTGTATGCATAAATGAGTATGCATAAATCATATATTTCAAGCATAAATCATCTGGAGCATGTATATGCTTGAAAACCTGTTTTTTGCCCCCCCCCTGCCCTAAAGGGGGGGTGGGGGAGTGGGTAATATCGTGAAATCCCTGTATAGTGCATGTTGCATACACATACCTAACAAGCCATTAAAAAAAAAAAAAAAAAAAAAAAAAAAATCGAGATCCTGAGATTGTTTGAAGTAGAGTTAAGTTTTAAAACGTGTCCCCCCCCCCCGTTCTTAAAGGAGGGACGTGGGAGGGAATTTTGCAAAATATCTTTATACTATGAGTTAGCAGATAGATATAACCGACCCACACATCAAAAATCTCCTTCCTAAGATAATTTAGTGCAGAGTTACACATGGATACATGTTTTTTGTCCCTCCCCCCTCCCCCCCCCCAAGAACGGTAGGGTAGTATTTCACAAAATCCCTTTGTAGTGTGTGTCGAGTACGCATAAGCAGCCCACAAATCAAACACTACTATTCTAGGATAATTTGGAACACAGTTACGCATGGAAACGTGCTTTTTGCTCCCCACAAATACCAAGGAGAGTATAGGACGCAATTTCAAAAATTCCTTTGTAGTGTATATGATGAGTATGCATAACCAATCGACATATAAAAAAAATCGCTTTCCTGAGATAATTTAGAACAGAGTTACTCTTAAAAACGTGTTTTGCCCTCCTGCCCTTAAAGAAACGGAAAGTGAAATTTCGCAAAATCACTTTATAGATCGTGGTGGGAACGCATAACCAGTCCGCACATAAAAAAAGAGCCTTTTTAAGATACTTCGGAGCAGAGTTACGCATGGAAACATGTTTTTGGCCCCGCCACCCTCAAGGGGTATAGGGGGGAACTTCAAAAAATCCCTTTGTCATGTGTATGTTGAGTACGCATAACCAACCGACATATTAAAAAATCGCTTTCCTGAAGTAATTTAGAGCAGAGTTACTCTTAAAAACGTTTTCTTGTCCCCACCCCGTCCTTAAAGTAGGGAGGGAGAGGGAAATTTCGTAAAATCCTTTGATAGTGCGTTTTGGGAACGCTCAACCAATCCATACATAAAGATTAATCTTACTGAGATAATTTGAAGCAAAGTTATGCTTGGAAACGTGTTTATTGCTCCCGCTTCCTTAAGCGAGAAAAGGGAGGAATTTCGCAAAATCCCGTTATAGTGGGTGTTGGATACATGTAAATAAGCCCCAAACTAAAATTTTTGGTCTCAGCTCTTATGGATTTCCTCAGACGAATTTTACCCGCTTGGCTGGTCGCTATATTTAAAGGAAACTCTTTCCTGTATCGCTTTATAGACAAAAAGTAAAAATAAAATCCATTGAAATTGCTCAAAAGCTCACTTCGGGTCCCCGCTGCCTTCGGCATCAGTTGCTCATTAGCAGAATGTCGGGTGTGTGTCCCTATTGGATGTGACAATGCCATACCAGTGAGCTTCTACTTTTGTGCTTATCAAATAACAATTTTGAAACAGACAGTATCTAAAATATTGAAGTAGTCCTTTTATATTTGAATTTTAATTGCATATGAACAAAACTATACGTACTTTACATAATATTTACTTTCACGTTATTTCCTGTATTTTTTCGATTTTTCCGGTCGGCCATAAAATGACAGCAATTTCACGCCAAATATAATTAATGCTATGAGACAACTAACTTTTTGTAGTTATATGTATTTCATAGTTAGTTAATAGTGGTTGGCATATAGAAAAAAAAATAAATAAATATGTAACGTGATCGTGGTACAGACTTATTATAGCTCCCCTTATTGACTTTTTAACTTTTGTCGCCATTTTAAACAAAAATACATAATTTATGAGATTATTGTTTCTGTTTCTTTCATTCCCCCCCCCCCTTTTTTCTCAATAATTTATAATTTATTTGTTCACATTTTTTATAGGCTACTTTGGCTTAAAGTGGCTGTCGCGAAAGTAGAGTCCTTGGCGAAAAATGTTCTATCTACTTCAGCATTAAAATTAAAAAAATTACCCAGGATTATGAATAAGTAAAATTCTTATATGTAATACTGAATTAGCTTTCATGCCAAACGTACTATCTGTGCCAAAAAATAAATAAATAAAAACATAGTTAAAAAAAAAAAAAACAAACAAACAAACAAACAAACAAACAAAAAAAAAAAAAAAAAAAAAACAAAAAAAAAAACTAAATTGAGGTACGTTAAAAAAAGATTGTGAAACAAAATTTGAGGAAGCACGCTGGATTTTTATTGTTATTATTTAATTTTGATAGTGACGTCATTTTGTCATATGCCTAAGCAAATTTAATATTTAATATTTTTCTTTATTATTCGCGTGTCGAAAAATAAATTAACTCGTAAACTTTTTTGGCAACAATTAAAAATTAAAATAGCTAACTTTAAAGTGTTATAGAAGAATATCTATATTATATAGAAGATACAGATAACGTTTATTATATAGATATATATTATTATTATATAGATATATAATTATATAGATAACGTTTTGCTACCCCCCCCCTCCCCTTAGCTACTGAATTTGTAAAATTCCAAAAATTAGTTTTTAGGTATTTGTGTTAGCTATATTTTAAAGCAAAAAATTTACGGATATCTGTGTTTTTCTTTGAGATATAAAGGAATTTGTGAAATCATGTTTTGCCCCCTGTCCCCCCGTAAGGTCCGAGTTTCTAAAATTCCAAAAATTGGTTTTTAGGTATTTATGTTAGCTATATTTTAAAGGAAAAATTGTTTTTTTCTTTGAAATATGAAGGTTTTTTTGTGAAATCACTTTTTTGCGCATGTGGAATCACATTTTACCACGCACCCCCTCTTGTAGACCGAATTTCCAAAATTCCTGAAATTGATTTTTAGCCATTTGTGTTAGCTATGTTTTAAAGCAAAAACATTTACGGATTTCTTCGCTCTTAAGGGGGGGGGGGTTGAATTTCACAAAATCGCTTCTTAGGGGGTGTGCTTTCACTATATGTTCTATAATCTGACCCAGTTTCGAATCAGTGGCTCCAGTAGATTTTGCTGCGCATTGATGAGTCGATGAGTCAGTCAGAGAGTGAGTGGAAATACTCTTTTATATATATAGATTACGTATTGTTATAACAAAATATATTTATTTTTTCTGTCTAGTAAATGTTGCCTTTGTAATTACATTCTTATGGCATTTTTTTTTTTTTTTTTTTTTTTTTTAATGCCCCATATACTGAATGTCTTTGTTATCAATCAAAGTATACAATTTTTATAATATAAGAAAATATTAGCTAAAAATCTATAAAATAAAATAAAATAAAATACTTACATTGTTAGAAAAATTTATTTATCTATTAAAAAATAAATAAATAAATAAAAAACTAAATTGTAATTTTTTTTAAAAATAAAATCATTTTTAAATAATAATTTAATAATAAATAATTTTTTTAACAATTATTTTACAGTGATTTAGCTGTTATACTTGAAAGTAAAAGGTACACTCTATACATAAAAAAAAAAAAAAAAAAAAAAAAAAAAGAGAAATAATAATAAGATGCATGATTATAAGTTTTTCATTGAAAAAAAGAAAATTAACACTGATATCTGAAAAGAATAATCATGGGAATACGTAAATGTGTAAAAACTTCCTATTCTTGGAAATTTGTCATAAATTGACAGAAAACGGGTTCTCACCATATTCAAATGAAAGTATTTCGAGCAATGTAAAGATTTGTTTGAATCTGTATCTCAAATTAATAAAGCGCCATTCACAGACTACATCACTCAATGGAAAATTTTGAGAGCATTGTTCCATTCTGATATGCAAGTCACGTTCCCCCACTGTTAAAGGCTGTATGCATTCTAAGTATATGCAGTCGATTTTCGAAATTTAACATGCGGCTGCTGTTTGTTTGGAACAGCTGTTTTGGAACTTTGAGCTAAAGCACTAGTGTGTCAGCTATAACATCTGTAAGGAATTAGAGGGCTGTACGTGCATTTAGCATGAAAATTTATTCAATGTACCATGTTTCAGAATGCTTTTCTTCGAGCTGTAAGTTCTTGGATACTGCAAACTGCTACAAATATTTCTCGTTACGTTGAATTTATAATTTATACTATTAGAAGAAATTTATTATAGGTTTTTATATATGTATATAGGTTTTATTATTTACAAACTTTGAATAAACACCATAAAATGCAATAAACTCGCAACAATTGTTTCGGGTCGAAAAAACACACGACCCTTCATCAGGCGAATAAAGTAAGCACGAGTGCAGCAGTCAAAGCGTCAAAGCTTTGACTGCAGCACTCGTGCTTACTTTATTCGCCTAATGAAGGGTGGTGTGTTTTTTCGACCCGAAACAATTGTTGCGAGTTTATTGCATTTTATGGTGTTTATTCAAAGTTTGTAAATAATATTTTTACAACACCAAATTATTGATGCTTCTTTATTAAATATATAGGTTTTTATTTTAATTTGTTTTTTGTCTGGGATACTATTTGAAATTTGCGTTCTGTTAAAACGAAATAGCGCTTTCTATTGTTTAATAGCATTATAAACTCCACCCATAAGCGGATTCTATTGTCCTAAACATATTCATGACGCTCTGCAATTTCAATAGGGTATGCATTCATACGCACACATTTATTTATGTATTATTATTATTATTATTATTATTATTATTATTATTATTTATTAGTTTCATTCAACTTTTTTTTCTTTTCAAACTCCATCTTTTAAAAATAATTTTATTGGCTAAATACAATATATATTCTCTTAAAATAAGTGATTACATTTACCGGCAGGTTTCTTCTAGGGAAATATGTTTATTATTAATTTTTTTCCAACCTAACTTCAGTTTTAAAATAATTATTTAAATAAAAAAAAAAATTATACCATGTTTTTAAAACGAATTAAAAAGCATAAAATCATTTCTTCTATCCCCATACAGATTTCTATCCGCATTTAGATTTTCCTAAAATTTAGGTTCGAGAATTTTTAATAGTTATAAAAATATTTGTAAAATTTAAAACGTAAAACGTGTGTTGCATGCATTAGGTAATAGCAAGAAGCGATGGGAAAAACTATTCTTGAGGAAAGTCACACAACAATTTATATTGAGGCGAAATTCATTAATGAATCCTCTATTTTCTGCATGTGCTCCACATTTTACGTTTTAAATCTTACAAATATTTTCGTAGCTATTAAAAATTTATAATCACAAATTTTCTGAAGAAACTGCGTGAGGTTAGAAATCTGTATGGGGCTAAAAGAAATGAATTTACACTTTTTAGTTCGTTTTAAAAACATGATATATTTAAAGCATTTTTTTATTTAATTAAATAATTATTTTCTGCATTTTAATATTGTGTGTGCGAAATTTTGCAATCGATTTTAATACTAGATAACGAAACATTTGTCTAATAGACAACCGACCCCTGCCAGTTTTGCGAATTCGAGATGTTCCCGTTGCGCTCACACCACCTCACTCACAGTATCTTCATAACTAGTAAAATGAGTTATCCGAAGGTGTTAAGCACGGCTGTACACTTGTTACTTTTCAAGATTTTCTGTAAATGTCGTCTAACATGCAAATGTTATTGAAAAGCCCACAGAAGACACGACTAAAGTGCGGCGAACAAACGCAGAATTTGTACTTTCTATCATCTAAGAAACGCAGAATGACAAAATACTCTCCGGCTGCGTTAGATTGATCCCCGGTTGGCAAAGTGCCAGGACGGCTACTCACGCGCTAGTGGAGACAGCAAATGAAGAGGGAGGAGAAATTTTTCTATTACTCTTGTTTCGTTTGCTATGCGTTGAATCGTTGATACTACGGACATTCTTATTTTATAAATGGACCAGCCCTTTTCACCCATGCGCAGATGACGTCAGAGATCTTTCTTCTGCGGTTTATCAGTACGTATTCAACTATACTGCAAGGAGGCTATTTGCGGAGAACACACTTTTACATCTGCCAAGAGTGCAAACGATGATTTTTACCACTTTTCTATTTTTTAATTAAAATACTTGAATACTTTTTTTAAGTTTCACTAATTTGTTTGAAATAAATAAAGGAAATATAAAAATGTACTTGCTTTTAATTCGCACTCTATCAGTCGAATGGTTAGTTATAGAGTAACACTGATATAAGTTTAGTTACCTAGGGTTAAACATCTTCATGAAATTATGAGAGAGACATGTGTAACAAAAAAAAAAAAAAAAAAAAAAGAAAAAGAAAGAAAGAAAAGCGAGAGATCTTTATTTACTTTTTAATAAGTATATAAAATATTGAATTATGCATCTATCTAATGCGTAAATTCATTAAACTCCATTACGTTTTTTATATGTTTATTGCATTCATATGTTTCAAAAAGTAGAACTTCTTAACTTTCGTATGTATGTATGTATAATTTCTATTCATAACTTTCAAAAAGTAGCTGTGGTGTTTTACTAATTATTAAGATCAGCTGCGCGTATCATGTATCTAACCAAACCAACCACACACTGAATTTGTAAATAATTATTATTCAATAAATTCTGCAGCTTTGTGCTCAAGACTTTAATTATACACTGATGGAAAAAAAAAATCCCAACACCAAGAAAATATTATTGTACAGTAATGAAATTTCAGCAATACATTTGTCTAGGTAACATATTTAATTGATTAAAGTATCAAGATCACAGGTAGAGCCATTGGCGAGAAGAGCCATTTCAAATGTGAAATGTTGGTACATTAATAACCGGTGTAACCACCAGAATTTTGAATGCAAGCATGCAAACGTGCATGCATTGTGTTGTACAGGTGTCGGATATCAGATTGTGGGATGGAGTTCCATGCCTGTTGCACTTGGGCGGTCAATGCAGGGACGGTTAATGCTGGTTGTGGATGACGCTGGAGTTATCGTCCAATGATGTCCCATACGTGCTCAATTGGAGAAAGATCTGGTGATCTAGCAGGCCAAGGCAACATGTCGACACTCTGTAGAGCATGTTGGGTTACAACAGCGGTATGAGGGCGAGCGTTATCCTGTTGGAAAACACCCCCTTGAATGCTGTTCATGAATGGCAGCACAACAGGTTGTGTCACTAGACTGACGTACAAATTTGCAGTCAGGGTGCGTGGGATAACCACGAGAGTGCTCCTGCTGTCATACGAAATTGCTCCCCAAACCATAACTCCAGGAGTAGGCCCTGTGTGTCTAGGCCGCAGACAGGTCGCTAGCAGGCGTTCACCTGGCCTCCTTCTAACCAACACACGGCTATCACTGCGACCAAGGCAGAACCGGCTTTCATCAGAAAACACAACAGATCTCCACTCCGTCCTCCAATGAGCTCTAGCTTGACACCACTCACGTCGCAAACGGCAGTGGTTTGGAGTCAGTGGAATGCACGCTACAGGGCGTCTGGCTCGGAGCTGTCCTTGAAGTAACCGATTTGTAACAGTTCGTTGTTTCACTGTGGTGCCAACTGCAGCTCGAATTTCAGCTGCAGACGCAGTACGATTAGCCACAGCCATACGCCGAACACGGCGGTCTTCCCTCTCAGTAGTGCCACGTGGCCGCCCGGAACCTGGTCTTCTTGAGCAGTACCTTCCCTTGACCACTGCTGCCAACACTAATGCACAGTGGATACATTCCTGCAAAGTCTTTCTGCAATATCGCGGAAAGAAAACCCACCTTCTCGTAGCCCTACTACACGACCTCGTCCAAACTCAGTGAGCTGTTGATAATGGCTTCTCCGTCTTCTTAGAGGCATCCTTGACTAACATTAACCCACTACGTCAAATCTCAACTGTAAATAACGATCACGAACCTTACTGCGCTTATTTAAAGCAAACCTCATTTGCATGTTCATGGTGTTGCTACTAGCGCCACACTTATGCGCGTAGCTCGAAATTTGAATCGACGTCATCTTTCAGATGTATAAACACGCCTACCAAATTTCGTTTATCTAGCACAGCTCCTTCCTGATGTTGGGATTTTTTTTTCCATCAGTGTATTTTCAACATGTAAACTGCTTTAAAACTCCTATTTCTCATCGGGAATCTGTTTTTGTCGATCCTAATTAAAAAAGTATTGTACTATTTTAAGAAGATTTGTTTGACTCTCTAATTTTGTTTTGTAGATAGATGAAATAATTGGAGTCACTTCATTTTAGAAGGATTATGAACGTTTAATTAAGCAGTGCAGATGTAATTGGGTAGCGTGTCACTATAAAATAACACTATCAAGGTGGTGTGCCACTATTTGTACATAGTGTAACTCGTCTCCCGCCAAGACAATTCATGTTACATACCGACAGGGGTAAGATGTGACTATGTTCTCATCATAGTTACCAATTTTAGCACGTTTTGGCTACCGAAAAAAAAAATAATAATAATAAAATACTTATAAACATTTTTTTTATTTATTTATTTAATGGTATATTGGTCATATGTCATTTCGTTTTTTATGAGCAGCGAACAATTACAGCATACTGCTGTTAAAACTACATTTTTTATTTATTATTATTATTATTATTATTATTATTAAGTACAAAGTTTATTTATAGAACATGGTCGCAAAAACACAAAAGAATCAAGTTAGAGTGAAAATTAAAAAAATTATGTATTTGACTAAATTCAATTCAAGATGAATGGATCCATTTCATCTAGAGAAATGGGTTAAAATTGAGTTGAGTTGGTTTCACTCTTTCATTTTAAGATATTATATATAGACTTATTACAAAATAGATTTATTTAATAATTTATTTTTATTTTACAGATCTGAAATACTATATTTTATGTACATATGTATTTTATAGGGGGGCATATTATAAATTAAATATATAAATTAAAATTCTAGATTCTTTTTGAGAAATCTAAAACTCGTTTAATTAAAAATTAAATTTTCTTCATATTAATTTTTTTTTCAAATAATTAATTTACACCAAACGCAGGAAAATCTTGAAAAAATCTTGAAAAAATTGAATGTAAAGTTGATTGTGCACGCATAACTTTCCTCAAACTCAACGAATTTAAGCAGTTAATAGCTCAAAAGAAAGAACTTGATCCACTGAGTGTTCTGAGAGTGAAACGATTAAGATCCATTCGTTAGAAGAGAAGCTATGAGAATTCGAATTGCTTGAGTGAATGTGTCCCATAAGAAATGTACACTGAAGAATCGCGTTTGAGTATAACTTGAGTAAGATGGGAGTTGAGTAAATTTCAATGATTGATGACATATCTGTGTCTAAATACCTTTCATTAAAAAAAAAAAAAAAAAAAAAAAAGGAAATCGGCCGGATAGAACGGCCAGACGGACTGACTTTAGTTTTCATAATTTTTTTTTAATATATAAGATTTTTATTTTGCAGATCTGAAATACTATATTTTATATACATATGTATTTATATAGTATCATATACATATTAAAAAATATTTATGCCTTTAATGATCAAAGTTGTTTGCTTTCTTTAAATGCTTTATAAACGTATCATCTATGATAAAAGCATTTGTATCATGACAATAAATATTGGCTATGGAATAGGAATGTAAATTAATAGTGCTGCAGTTTTGTTAAATTTAGATTGTTTTCATCAGAGAGACAGTTTCAAAATCGGCTGGTATATCTTGTGGTGGAGTGGTAGGGGATACCTTTCAAGATCATTAATAAGTAGAAAATCAGAAATTTCATCTAAAATCACTCCTGTGCTAATACATACCAGGGTTACATTTTAAATCCAGCATTGTTTCACAAAACGGATCTCAAAATATTTTGGTTGCATCAATTTAGATGACTTTGTCGGAAAGTTAAGCAGGCATGTTGTTTAGTAAAATCAATATCTCATGAGCTAATATTTCAAAATTAAGACTTTGTCAAGAGTTGTAAATAAATATGGGTGATTCTGGAAACACTGTTATTAAAAATATATATGTCTTCGTGCAATATTTTAAAAAAGAAAAGCAAAAGGAGTTTAAAATCAAAATATATTTAATGATGAATTAAAAATACATTCTCTGTGTACTCAAAAAAAAAAGAAAGAAAGAAAGAAAAAAAAAAAAAAAAAGAAAGGAAGGGAGAAAAAAAAAAAAAAAAGATGGTGTCCGGTTAAGTTAAGTTTTTCTTGCATCAAAAGTTTTGTTGCAGAAAAAATAGATTTACAGGTATAATGGAAATAAGAGTATTCTCTATATTTCCACGGAGGTCAACTTTGGCTGCAAACATGATGAGTTGTTGACGAATTTGTTGACTTAGTGATCTAATCTGGAGAAAAACAGTAGTTTAGAGTTATTAATGTCTTGAAGCTCTATCTTCAGTAGGAGCTCTGTTGCTGGAATTTTCCATCATGACCCATTGGTTTCTAGCCAGAAATAACTCGAATTTTCTCGAAACCATCTTGTAGACTATGCAAAGGGGAGACCTTTTTTGAGCGAGTTCAACTGCATACAGATATTTGAGCAGATCGATTGTCTGTGGAAATAGTACTATAAGCGATTGATCATTGTTCCTGATTTGTCAATATTCCTGCTGTGACATCTATTAAATGCTGTTTACTTGATTTTTGTGGTAAGAGTGGCAGTTTTATTGAAATTTGGACTATTTCGAGCATATAAGTTGGATAAAGTGCATTTGTCGATTTGAACCTGCTGGTTACTTTACGAACTACTTCTGTGCTCAAGAAAGTCGTCATTTTTGTAACAATATGTTAATTTATCATAGACCTCACTGAAATCGATTGTAAAAATAATTAATTCATTTGCAAATTAATGTTAACCCTAGAACACTAATGTAACGTAAATTTTACGTGCGGTCTTCCTTTATTGGTATACATTTTTATAGTTTTCAAATATATTTTTAAATGCAAATAATTTATTCAGTTAATGAAAAGTTAGTAATATTGGGTAAAACAGCAAATAATTAAACATATTTAAAAACAGCATTAATGTAATATAAGGAAATAAAACGATTTTTTCTTGAGCATGTAAATTTTGCGTATGTCCAGTGATAGTGGCAGGTATGAAAACGCTATCACTGTAAAAAATATGTCCTATTTGCCGCCAGAAATTCTCTGTAATTTGAGAAAATACGCGTAATTTACAAAAAAAAATTTCGTTGTCAGAACGTATTTTCTCAAGTTACAGAGAATTTCTGGTAGCAAATAGGACATATTTTTTTACAGTGTACTGTTCTAGGGTTAAGAAAATCCATCCGATTCTATAGGTATTTCGATAGACCTTGCATGAAAGTTACCCCAAAGTGAACTCTTTCATCAAAAATACCACATAAAAAAAAAATCTCCTAAAATATGTCAATATTTTAGGAGATATTGGGGATACTTATTGGGGATACACGTTGAAATTATTTCATTCAGTTCCATATAAAATTTATTAAATTCAGAAGCACTTCGAGAGACTCTAAAATCAAATCAGCTATGCAACCTGTTACATTTTAAAATGCATGTTAGAGAGCATCGATTAGGAATTCTAAGAGTAGGGTGTCACATACATATAACCTGAAACTAACTTATCTTAACAATTTTTCTCCATGTTTCTTAAACAATGTTTCTTAAGTTCAGCGACCTATCGATCTATTCATGCTCTTGATAGTTATCAAAGAAATGGTCTTTTTGGTATCCTAGTATATTCTTTTTTAAATCTCTTTTATGAGAAGCTATTGAGAGAAATAAGCTATTCATTCATTCATAAATTAAAGTAACAATCTTGTGTAGCCCCAGGCATTCTTATGAAACGATTGTAAGTTGCTCCAATTACACATTAAAAGAATTTTCTCTGTCGGTGTTGGTCGGAATCAGGGCTTTTGTTTCTCATAGTTTCTGTTTCATTGATTTCGAGAAAGTTAAAGGAGTTTATCCAGATTTGTGTTGAACATTGTCGGTCAGAGTTGATATTTAATTACTTTTAATTTCCCGTTGTAAAAGAATAATTCAAAACTTAATTATTCAATTGAAGTTTCGGTTTACAACTTAAGAGTGTTTAGTTTCCAGATTGAAATGTCTCATAAATATATTTCAACGCAGGGAAAGGTCCTATTTATTCTTTACTGGATGTTCTATTTGAGATCCAGTTGTGAAATAGATGAATTGAACTTTAAACCTGTTCAGTGAATTAGATAAATAAAGTAAATGAATTAATATTTAAAAAAATAATAATAATTAATTGCTCTTTTAAATCCTCAACAATTGCATTATTGTCAAAAAAAAAAAAAAAAAAAAATCCTATTCAACATATTGTATCGAAATAAGTGCATGAATGACATTTAATTTAAAACAAACAAACTATCTTCCATGATAAATTCATTAAGCTTAAACTGTCATCTGGTATGTAAAATAAGAAAAACAAAATTCTGGGTATTGGATTGTTTTTAATGATTCTAGTACAGCATTTTAAAATGCTTCAGCCCTAAAATATCACAGGCATGAGAAATAGATAGCAAAATCTCAGCCAGTGATTTTGTTGCAAGTGAGGAGGAAGGGATGTGTGATTTAAGGCCAACTGACCACACTATTGTCGTGGGGCTATAATAAATGCTCCCCATGGGGGTCTTTCTAAAGGGTTCTAGCCCGTATTTATGCGTGTACAAGATTTTTTTTTTTTTTTGTGTGTGTGTGTGTATGTGTGTTGCCACTTTGTTTGGAGCACTCGTGATTACTTCGTTCGCCTGACGAAGGATTGTGTTTTCTTTCGACTCAAAAATGTTTTGAGAGTTCTTGCATTTTATGGTGTTTATTCAAATTTTTTCTTTTCTTATTACTTGTGAATGCCAGGGTTCTGTTTTTCTTTTAATAATAAAAGATTACATGTATAAAATGAAAAAAAATGTAGAAAAATAAAGGTAATTTTGTTTGCTTTTTTGCCTTATATGAGAATAATTTATTTTTCTGCAAAGCACATTAGCCATATTTTTCAAACGGTACTACTTTTCTTAAGCCCCTTTTCTTGTTAAAAATTAACTAAAAACGTACGACAAATTTCATGTTTGCGTATTAATATATAGATGTTATTAAAATTTTTAATGGTGCTTTTCCTCAACTGCGAGATTAACTAAGCAACTAACGCTTTATTACTGTGAGAAAACATCGTAATTATATCGAAGTGAGACACCAAGAAATTGTTGAAATATTGAGTATGAAAATAGATTCCAAAAGGGGAACATATGTTGAATCTAGGTGCTTTTTCCTGGGGGAATTTTTTTACTCTGTGAGAAAAATGTTTTCCAGATTAGCACTGTATTATCCAAAATCTACGGGAACATTTTAGTATTTTGGGACAGAATTTTCTCTCCGAAATTCATCGTCGGTCATTAATCAGAAACTTCAATCTTTTCAATCAAACTGTTTTTATAGCTATAAAATTAATTTTTTCAGGAAAATTTTACTAGGCAAATGATATATGGAACATTTATCTAATGCTATCGGTAATCTAAAAAAGGTGAATCAACAATTCATTACATGTGGTCTGAACACACAAAATAAAAGTAGAACTGAGCACATAAAATAAAATAAAAAACAATTATTATTCCGTTGAACAACCCATCTGAGTTTGCGACTGACACCAATTACGGAAATACCTTTGCTGAAGCTCTATTCTAAACACATTCTTTCATATATACTGTCTATATTATTAAAATAGGATTTTTGTCTGTAAATTTCTCAGAATCAAAAAATTTTACGATATCTTCACGTTTCACAAATCATGAAAGCCAAAAATGACTTCAGAAAAATTTCTCTCTCTTTGTGTGGGGAGGGGAGGGGGGTCATTGTGTCTGTATGTCTGTAACGCTAATTTTGTCTGGGTATCACGTAAGAATGGATGGACGGGATTCAACGAAATTTGACAGGAATTTAAATCTGTACCCAACTTAAAATTATATCTATCAACTTTTGAGAAATTACCTACCCCGTTCCCCCTTGGGGGACTGAAGGCAAAAATACGTTTGTAAGCATAACTCGGCTCCAAATTACATTACGCTGAAGAAAGTGCTCATGGAGAGACTAGACTTGAGTACAAAAAGCTATCATCTCTGATTTTTTAATTTTCGATTTCAAGGGGGGAAAGTAGGAAAATTGATTTTCAGAAGGAAATTTCGCAAAATCCGGATTTTTGAGTAGAACTTTACCAAAAATTATACAAAGATGTTGAAAACATGCCATGCGTTTTCTTTAGGATATTTCTCAAAACATATTTTCCGTGATTTTTTTTTTTTTTTTTTGAGGGTGGGGGGGGGGGGAGGCAAAAACACGTTTGTAAGCGTCCAGTAGCACATAACGTTGTTATAACTAAATTTTCACTGTTCAGACTTATATGCGACGCTATAACAACGTTATATGCTACTTGGGTCGGCTCCAAATTACTTTACGGTGAAGAAATTGCACATGAGTAGACTACACTTGAGTACAAAAAAATCCTTTTCTGAGATTTTAGAATTTTTTAAGTGGTAGGGAGGAGAAAAATCAATTTTTGGGGGTAAATTTTGAAAATTCCCGTTTTTTGAGTAGAACTCTGCTAAAAATGGTATAAAGATGTTAAAAACAGCCATGCGTTTTCTTTAGAATATCTCCAAAAAATTCGTTTTTGTTTTCTTGTGCTTTTCAATATTAGGGGGCGTTACGAGGAGGCAAATTTGAGACCCCTCTTTTAGCACTAAATTTGTCTTGGGAAATCAATGGGAGTTGGTCACGAAATTTGGTGCATAACTTGTTTATATGTAACGAGATTTTATGAAATTCTCCCCTAAACATGTCTCCAAGCGTAACATTGCTCCAAATTATCTCAGTAAGATTATTTTTTGTGTGTGGATTGGCAATACTTACTTATTGGCTATACGCACACAATAAAGGGATTCTGTGAAATTTTTCGCTCCTCTCACCTTTTTAAAAATAGAGAAGGGAGGGCGGTGGTAAACACGTTTTCAAGAGTAACTCTGCTCCAAATTATCGTAGGAAAGCGATACAGGAAAAGCACACAGGAGAACTTAGGTTTCGACTGATTTCAGCGTTTTTTTTTTTTTTTTTTTTTATTATTTTTTTTTTAGATTTTATTAATAATGATATGGAATTTTGGGAATTCATTAACATATAGTAACCAGCGAAGTGAGCAAAGCCTGTTAGTATTATAATATCACTGTTGCACTACAATAAATAAACGAAATTATAATGAACGAATCCTATAATGGTAAACATATATAGAACATTAAAAATTTAATCAGATTTAATTTCGGAATTTCAAAATTTGCTTTTGAATGCAATGAGCCAATTATACTTTTATGTCATCCGAACTTTAAGAATCGAATTCAATGAAAATTAGAAAGATTGGGAAACATTAACGATGAGAAGCTAAGTGACATTTTATAAAAAATAATTGCATTTAAATGAATGCCATTTAAGGAAAAGATTTTATTTGTTCTAGAGAGTAATCTATTCCTCATTTATGAAAACTCTAAAGAGATAACTATCCACGAAACGTCCATTGGCCATCCACATACATGTGGCCTTAATGTAATTTTGATGAACACTTAACAAATATTGCTCACTTAAATGTCAAAGTCATCCAAATCGTATGAAATTAGTTTATATAAAAGATAATACTTAATTATTATTCCTTAATGGTTCAACAAAAATCTGGAATGAGTCATAACCGTCAAAAGAAAACATTACCTCATGGGTAAGGATTTTAAAAGTGCACGTATTAAAAAGATATTAGTTTCTTAACCTGAAACAGAAACTAGACCTCTTTTAGTGATACTTTGATGCGAATTACGGAAATATTACGTTAAATGTACGTCGAAAGTTTGTTGAATGAAGTTTAATATGAAGGCGAAGTTTGATCATTAAATTCATCAAGAAATTTCTTTTTCCAATGTCTAGTCTAACGTTAAAAGCGTTTTCGTTAACAGAATTTAGTAAGGATTTTTAAAGAAATATTTTAAAAAATTTCTTATCTAAGACATTGGTTTCTTTTTGTCAAAATCAAGTTTCACAGAAATTTGCAAGAGAGCTTGGATATTTTATTTTTGTATGTTCCAATGGCTGGTTTGGCCATTTAAAAAAAAAGCCCGGTATAAATTTTGTCAAAATGAGTAACGAAGTAGCTCTGTTAATGTGGACTAAAAAATGTGGACTAAAAATGATTAAAAATGGTTCGATATAAAAACTAGTAGGCATAGGTGGACTCTGCTCAGTTGCCCATCATATATATGTTCTCATAAATTTCAAGTACAAGACATACTATATTCATGTTAAGAGAAATGAATTATACCAATCGCTCAACGTAGTGATAGACAGAAATGCTCCATGTAACAGGCTACCCACTGTTCCATTTGATACATTTACCTTATTCTGACCTATTAATTTATCTAATTGGGGTCAGTTTCGTAGTTAAGTTTTCATGCAATACCATACTATTTCCAATACTATTTCCAATGCAACGATCCCCAAAATGCTAATTAATATGAAATACCGCTCAATTTTGCTATGTTGATAAAATCTTAAATTTCGAAAAAGTTACAAAATTTTTAAATTAGAAAATTCATAGTCAAGAATATTCATGCCAATTTTTTTAATGATATATTAAAAGTGGTCAAAATCTTTAGGGTGAAAATATCCGCAGTAAAGGATATTATGCGAAAGTTTGCCTTATTCTGCAATGTTAAGAAATGCGTAAATTTCAAATAACTTACGAAGTTTTCAAAGTTGAATTTTTATAGTTATGTTCATTCTGCATCATAACTGATATTTTAAAGCTAGTTTGACTTCTTTACTGTAAAAATATAACTTTTAATGCACATTTAAGCGAACATTTTCCCTATTCTCCCCTGTTAAAAAAATCGTAAATTTCGAATAATTTACGAAATTTTTAAATTAGAATGTTTCAAATCAATAGGGTTCTTTCTAGTGTCATAAGTAATATTTTAAAACTTGTCCTATTACTTTGCGATCATTTTTTTTAAAATATTGTGTACACAGACTAACAAAGTAACACACTAACAAACTAAAACACTAACAAACTAACAGATATCCTACAGACGGACAACATATTAATTTTATTATTTACGAATTCCTCACATCTCAAAACGTGTAAGACAGTCAATCATACAGGCATCATAGATGCTTTAGAAATGTAAAAAAATTTGCCTAGTGATTATTTAAAAAAAAAAAAAAATCTTAGGAGCATCGGACAATCCTTCGAAATTTATGTAAAATTGGATGAAGAATTGACAAACAAAATTATGAAAAAATTTCCTCCTATCTGGAAAATTGTTCTGCTCATTCAGTAATGATCGGACTGTTAAAGAAACCGTGGATTGAAAGACAGAAATACAGAAATCTTAAGAAACATCATAAAACTTGTTCCACCTCCTATTAACAAGCAGTTGAATACATGGGAAAAAATGCAAATTTTCAAATGGGGGGCCAATTAGTGGCCCACCGTATAATATTTTGCGGCCCGCAACGAAATCCACAAAATTTGTAATTTGACATGTTTGGTCAATACAGTAAAAATTAATAAATTTGATTTAGGATATACCCGAACAAACAGAAAACGAAACATATGGACTAGAGAGCGAGCCAAAGTTATCGTATGTCATTTGTAGATTTAAGAAGTTAAAATGGAGCTCGGCTGGGCACCTTGTCGGAAGAATCGATGATATTTGGACCCCCAAAGTCCTATTTTGGATACCGAGAGAAAAGAAAAGACCGAGGAAGAGACCCCAGTGCCATTGGAGAGATGAATATATGAAGTTTGGAAGAGCGGAATGAAGAACTGCAGAAAGCAAGGCCGATTCTAATCACCTAGGGAGGCCTTATTCATCTCGCAGGGGATTGATAAAGGATGAAATCGATGATGGTGATGATGATGATGATGATGATATACAAAATCCACATATATGTATATGTGGATTACAATATCCACGTATACATAATGTGGCCGTCCTGAAATAAATGCATTCCCTAGGTGGCACACTCCGTGCAAGTATTTTGAGTTGGGCAGGTCGGTTCTACAGAATTAAATGGTATTCTTCGTTCTCCTTGAGGAAAAAAAAAGATTTTATGTATTTTATATATAAATTTATAGATGCAAACATATTTAAAGTAACTGACATTGCAAAAATATTAATTTCTTGTTTTCTTTTGGAGTAATCTAATTTTACTGCCTTTTGCAGTGGGAATAGTTAATAATAAATTAATGTCAATCTCTCTATCGAAATTCTGAATGTGTAGACCTATAAGTCTATGAAAAAAGTATTCAGATTTAGAGGAAACATTATTTTTTAAAATAATGAAACTTTAGTACTTTTTCTTCCTGTCCAAGATCAAAGAATTCGACTCCACCTTATAAAAGTATCTCGGAAAATATTCATGGCATTCAGATCAGTGATGAATTACTTTCTTCAAAAATTTCATTCCATACAATGTCATAATTTGAAAGATCTAATTTACGTAACTTATCCTTCTTGCTACCTGAATATTCAGCTGAAAAACGATCCATCATGGCATCTCACATACAGTTGACGACAGGGAGAGTCATTACTTTTGCCGCGTTGCCAACCCATTTCACGAAATTCGAGATTCAGTGGCCCGGATCAATGCATATTCACAAAGACTTTTGACGAATATTTCTTTTTCATTTCTTATCGTATTCCACAATCTGGGAAGGGTCAAATTTCAACAGGATTGACTGGATTATAGATCAAGTCGCTGAATAGAACTTCCGTCCATTGGATTAACACGACAATTCTTCCTTTTTTATAAGCATATTTGTTCATAGAAATATGGTATATCACTCCACCAAATGTGTTTGATGAAGAATGATGTATTGTCCAAGATCATGTAAGACACTTAGACAGTTCTTATTCGGACATTGATCTGCGTTGTTTTCTATTAAAAAGTAATTACACAGTGTTTTAAATTTCAGGTTTGCCTATTTAGTTCCTTTTGACAACCGATTTAAAGTAAAAATTTATTTAATGAGTTTTTAAAACTTAGAACGTATGTTCAATAATAAGATCAATCATCAAAACATTAGCAATGCAATACTATCAACTAGAGAAACATGAAAAAAAAAAAAAAAAAAATGTCATTTGAAATAGTAATTTTCTGCGAACTGGTGTAATCCATCAACGAATTATGTTATTCGTGTACATCAAAACAGATTAATCAATGTAGCTCTAAAAAAGAAATAGTATATGTTTTGGGAATAACGATATTGATCACATAGCGTGAGGCAAAATTAAATTTTGATTTCCAAGAATAAATTTCTTCGTAACTAGACTCCTTATGAATTCGTTTTTCTTTCTTTCTTTTTTATTAGTTTAAACGTTTATGATAATTTTAAAAAGTGAATTGGATAGATGAAATGAAGAAGAATTTCATAAGATCATATATTTATCATTGCACCGACATCTTCCATATAAATATGACGGCTTCAATAAAAAAAAAAAAACAAAAAAAAAACACTCTTTTTAAAAATATTTAAGTTTTAATATATTTTCGATCTCTATTTTTCTGTAGTATAAAATATCTTCTTTTAAATTATTGAAACAATGAAAAGTCTGTAACCCACGCAAATCCAGGTTAAATACTAGGCGAGTCGTATTAATCCTGGACGATAGGACCCATGCCCCAGCCCGCCCGGTTCCCGCTGTTCAATGTCTTTTTCTAGTCAACTTTGTCCCCTTATTACTTCCGGTGTGAGCCTGTTTTTTTTTTTTTTTTTTTTTTTTTAAACACACTTGACATTGTGAGTTTTTTTTGCTTTTCTTACCATGCTATTTCTATGGGTTTTTAGCCTTTTTTCCCCTCTTTTTCTACATTCTAAAGTGGCAGTGGTTCGAAAATTTTCGATTTTTAATTCCATCAGTAGAAAACGGTAAAACTGTGTTAATAATCAACGAATGTTTCGAAATGCTACAAAATTATGTATCTTTTTTAAAAATGTGGGGGGATTTATGGGCTGTATATCATTGTTTTGTTTACGTATTTTTTCTACAGTCTAACAATAATTTAATAATATTAACATGGTTCTAAAATAACTATGCACTCTCAATTAAAAAAAGTTCCTTTCCTAACTTATACTTTTCCTTCGGAATATTTTTGAAACAGCTTATCCAAGAATTTTTATATTAGACTTTTATTATAAAGTTTTTTCTAGAACTTTTACATCAGAACTTCTAAAACCACATTCTTAGAAAAGTTCTTACAAACATTTTTTGGCCAAAATTTTTATAATAAAAGTTCTTACAAAAATATTTTGCCCATGACTATACAAGTTCTTTATTATAAAAATTTGTAAGGCTCCTCTGTCAGTGGAAATCTCCATCGAAGACATCCTGTTTCTAACTGTAGGATGACGATTAATAAAGATGCAAAGATAAAAAAAAATGCTTCGATTCATTTGACTCTTTATAAATGGGAGTGGAGAAGAGTGCTAAAATGAAGTTTTTGATATTAGATGAAAATAAATTCAAATGAGTGGATGCGTAATTCGTCCTGGATTTAACATTTAACATTGCACCTCATCACAATGCAAAATATAATACGTAAATATTTGAGGTTAAAATTTGACTAATGAAGCCAGTTTCTGAAGTTAATTATGTTGTTAATATTTTTATTAATATTTTTATTGTAAAATTAAGATAATTCCTTTAACCCAACGAAATATGTATTAAGAGTTTTACAAATAAGTTTGGTAGATTTAGAGACGTAACGCAGAAATTCAATTTGGAAAATAAGTAAATAAATAAATAAAAATGAAATGAAAGGAATGAAAATAAAGTAATTTGTTGCTTCAAGTGCGTGTTCATTAAACACCTTGAACACAACTAAAAGAAATCACTGAAACCCCAGTCTCTTTCAAGTTTCTCCCCAATAATAAATCATCATATCCTGAGCTATCCGTTTCTAAACTTATATATGAGAAATTATATTTTAAAAGTTTTACTAGAAACTTCTATTATCAGAACTTCTATTATCAGAACTTTTATGAAAAAATGTTTTGGTAAGAACTTGTATTTTCATAATTTTTAAGAAAACGTACTTTTGCTATGATTTTTTACGAAAATTTTTATCAAAGAAAATTTTTGATGGAAGTTCTTGTTGAACTTTTATGGTAGAATTTTAATTATAAAAGTTCTTGTAAAGCTGTTAAACTGAAACTTTCCAAAAAAATTCAATAACTGTTTTGAACTTTGATTATTAACGTAAAAAGTAAAAGCTGCTTCATCATTTTAATTGTATTTAATGTAAAAAAAAAAAAAAAAAAAAAAAAAAAAATCTTTCAAATAAAAAGAAACACTTTCCAATAAAAGCAATAAATAAATGCAACAACATTATAGGCAAGAAAACATTTATTATAATCTTTTTCATAAGTTATTCATTAATAAGTTTTTGGTGTTTTTAACTGTGCAGAATTTACTTATTAATATTTGATTAATGAAATTCGTGCAAAAATTGATATGTGGAGAAAACAATTCACGTATAAGATGACATCATAATATGAAAAAACTTAATTTTGATACATATAGCTCTTTTGTTTACATTTTACAAACCTGCAGTGTCTTCACATGCATGGTCCTATTATCCATTATCACACCTACATATTAAGCTAGCACGTGGAGACCCGCTTTAAGATTTCTTGTTAGCAAATATTCTGAAAATTTCAGAAATATCCAAAAAAGGTAATAGGAAACAAAATTTTAAGAAAAATTAGGAAATTACTAGAAATTGTAGACCGATTCCAATCACAAAAAGCCTACCAACTTCAATGGCATTGGTCATGATAGGCTTATTGCTACCGAAACTGTTATTAAATTTTCAACAGTTTTCTTCAAACGCTGTTCCAAAACCAAGTTTTGATTCAGAGTAAAGTACTTTACTTTTAATAATAAAATATTTTGTTGGATTTTTGTAGAGGTAACCATTTTAATTGTCCCTTAATAAGGCTGGTTAAAAAAAAAAAAAAAAAAAAAAAATGAAAAATTCTATTTGTCTTTAGTAATGACATTACTGTTTTATTGCAAAATTTTACCCTTTCACGATGAATGTAGTTTGATGCTTGGAAGACCATACAAAAAATAAAATTTGCTGTAAGAGCTAAAATTTTCTATGCATTTATACAATGTAATCCCACCTTTGCTTAGAGCCGCGGTAGCCCAGTCGGTATAGCACCGGGCTCGTAATTGGAAGATTGCAGGTTCGGTACTCGAGCCGGCCAAAGACCGTCGTGTACACTAATGGTGGCTGGTGCACGTAAAATCTGTCTTGCCCGCAATGTCCTCCATGTTCATCTGGGAGTCACCAAAACGGGAGAGCCATCCCTTCCGTGGAGGATCAGAATTGTGATGGCATGTCTCCGGACTACTTCTATGAATGAGTACCAGACCGTCGCCAATTGCCCGTTGCGCAGCACTAGTGCGACGTAAAACTCATCCAACCAACCCACCTTTTCTCTTTCCAAGGAACATAACATAAAAAAGGTAAATTAAGAGAAAGTGTAAACGATAGGGAATAATTTTTATGTATAATTGATGACTAAGATACGAATGTATATTTTAAGAGAAGCTTGTTACTGCCATAAGTTATTGTATTTAATTTTAAACAACTAATTAATTTTAGAAAAGACTATTGACAAGTTCAGTATACCACTGCTGAAAAAAAAAAAAAAAAAAGAAAGAAAGATGCAAATATAATACATGCGACGCATGGACATATAACTATTACGTAAGATAATACACAATAAAATATACTTACATAAACAATATTCTCTCTCTCTCTCTCGTTTTATTTATTTATTTATTTACTTCTTGTTCCCGTGAAAAAGTTTAAAATTGTTTTTGCTTTACTTTTTTATTATGAATGGCCTCAATTTATTTTTCTACTTCATATAAATTATAAAACTGTCAGAAATTCCCATATGAGGCACTACACTATCAACCAATAAGTATTTGGACACTTTCGAATTTAGACGTTTTGACAAATATCCAAAAAATTCTGTGGGAATTACCTAGAAACTTTGGGAGTATAAAGAACATGTAACACCTCATATTTTTCAGCAAAAGTTTTGACTTTAAGATGAGAAGAGGACCAGTAAAAAATTAAACAAATGTGAAGATGTTTTGGATCTCCCTGTAAAAAGTAATACTTTAAATGTGTTTTGGCTGTAGCATGTAATTATGAGGATTCTTCTAATTATCTGTATAAAATTTTATGAAGCTACAGTCGGTAACAAAAGTGTCCGAACACTAGCAAAAATTTCTATGTAAAAGAAGCGCACTTCATACGGTTTTGTTAAATAAAGCCTTGTCGAACCCTGTTCTTAGTCAGTGTAAGAACATGATTCGATAAGGATTTATTTAACAAAACAGTATGAAATATACTTTTTTTACATATAGGAATTTTTGCTAGTGTTCGGACACTTTTGTAACCGACTGTACCACATGAAGATATAACGGTTTATTTAAAAAATAGCAAATGAAAATTGCAACTTTTTAAACTATAACACGTAGGATATTGAAACCAGTGCAAAGCCATTTTTAGGAAACTTGGCACACTACATTAGACACACCATACTGTAATCAGAATGCAAAAATGCTAAAAATTTTACGAAAAATGAGCAGTTTTACTAAATAATTTTTAAGTACGCATGCCCAAGCTTTTAAAAAATTTCATTTGCATAATTTAATTGCAAAAAGTATTGAGCTAACCCCAAACAAATATCGTGCAAATTCAAAAAATTATGAGTTATAATTTTTTGTTAGAAACTAAGCTCTTTATAGACCAAATGTATAGAGTTACTCTAAAGAAAACAAGTAAATATCAGGAATATTCTGAAAGAAATGTTTGATAGAATTAGTTGAATTTCAATACTTTCAAAGACAAGCAAAATTACACAGGGTTTTACCAGATTTTTTATTTTGAATTAGCATACACAATATTGCTGTTAACGGATTTCAAAAAATTTATTTCGGAGGAACTAATAAATGTCTTTCAGCTTGATATTTCTTTTAAAGTTTCTTCTTTTAAAGTTTCTTCTTTTTTTTTTTTTTTTTTTTTTTTTTTTAGTACGGCAGGTCGTACTAAGACAGCGTCGTTACCATTTTTATTTATCTATCACTCGAATGAACAAGCAAGCATTTTTGTTTTTATCTAAATTTATAAAGATGAAAGTTTATCAATGTATCTGGCTGGATTTTTAGTCTAGAATATTAGATTTTATCAAAAATTGGTACACTTATTGCTCAGGAGAAAATCTAGCTAGCGCCGAATTTTTTAGTTCAATCGGATAACTGGTTCAAAAGATATTAAATAAAAACTCAATTGTAACTTTAAAATTAATAAAAAGAAAAAATAAATTGATGACAAAAATATATAAAAGAGTAAATAAATACATTTCTTTTTATGTCGGGGAAATGCAAATACATATATATATTAATAATTAAAATAAAATTAAGAAAAATCGTGCTAAAGAAATGGAACAGCTTCAGTATATTTTTAATTTCACCTCTTGGTGAAATTTAAAATTTCGCCCCGATGTAACTAGGACGTTTTTAGCCAAGATCTTTAATTGTACGCAATTGTGATAGTCATTTTAATTCATCGCCAATATGTCAACAAACATTTAAAGGCCACTAACGGGCTCCTATATTAAAGCTATGCCAGAGATATTTTAATAAATGAATATAGTAACGATGCTAGGGAATGAAATACAGATACCACAGTGCTCAGAAAAATTAGGTGAGCAAGCAAAAAAGTGAAGAAACACTTGCACGATAACCATGTATGGTCAAAAATGGAGAATACACATGTAATAAATTGCAATACAGAAAAAAAGAAGAAGAAAATAATTGTATGGGAACTTTAATTCTTTGAAATGATAGAAAGAACATGAAATAATGCTTCAGGGCAACAATTTGGTTACATGTAAATGACAAAAAACTTATGTTTGAAAATGAAACAGGATGCTTAATATGACTGATTTAGATGAGGAAAGCATGCTGGCCACCCCATACTCTATTATTTCAGCTTCAAGAAAGTTCTCCAGAAGACTAACTGTATGACGTCTGCCCTTATTATGCATTAAAATAAAGGAATCACCAATTTCTACTGCGTACAATGTAAAAAAAAAAAAAAAAAATTCTAAAATATTTAAAAATCTGTAAGATATTTGGGTAAAGCAAGGTTCCAAATTGGAAAGTTCTGTTTATAACCCAAAATGGGTCAGAAAATCTATCTGTTTTGAGTTTACGAACTTGTTATGTATGGTTCACTACCTTATTTTATACTTTTGTCTATAATAAATAAAGACGTTGTGGAAAATATTGTATCACTGACCTCTTATAAAAAAAATCTAACATGCATAGATGATCTAAACAAAATGTAAACAGTTCGTATGTATACGTATGTACACTGCAAAAAATAAACCCCAAAACAAATCTATCCAAAATTGGTCTCGTATCCAATTTAGGTTGAAATTTTGGTTATAAACAGAACTTTCCAATTTGGAACATTGCTTTACCCAAATATCTTACAAATTTTTACCTATTTTAGAATTTTTTTAGCAGTGTAATATACGATATGAGGTCTCAGAATCTCGTCTGTACACCTTTGGGCCGTGAAATTGCCATTCCGAATGATATACAGATCAATACGTCAGCCTATGCTGATTTCCAGCCCATACCATCAAACCACCTCGTCTGTAATGTGATCTTCTTGAACGAATATAGGGTTATTTCGAGTGCCCCTTTTTCGCCATACAAAAACACGTCTGGTGTCACACTCTAAACTAAATCGGGATTCGTCAGAAAACAGCACTTGACTCCAATCACTTTGCATCCAATCTCAATGTTCAGCATTCCACCTTCTTGGGTCCGCACGGTGTCTTGCTGTCAACGGAATGTACACCATTGTCCTACATGCATAGAAACCATCCTGATGAAGTTTATTTTGGGATTGTTTAGCTAGAGACCCTTCGTCCTGTTGCCAAAAGAAATCGTCTTTGCAACTAAGTAGCATCAATTGTTCTGTCTCGAGAAGCCGTTAACAGGATATATCTATCATTATTTGCTGTGGTAGCCCGTGGACCTTTTCTCCTTATCCTGGTCAACATCTAATAATTCCTGTTTCTAGGAATAGATTCTTGAAATGACACTTCTTGCCACTCCAACAGCGTCCGCTACACTTCTTTGACTTTGGCCGTATTCAAGTCTCCCGATAATCTGCCAAGCCATGGATTCCGGTAGATCACGTTATCGTGACATTTTTCAAGTCACTCAAAACAAAAGCCGAACGTTTGAATTTCGCCACTGAGACAGTGAGGAAAAGAAGCTTCTGCGAAATCACGATTTCTGCACTTATATTATTTTTCTGGTTTTTGACGTTATGAGCGTTGATTTGCATATGAAGTTTTCTTCTATTTCTGCAACGCTTTAAATTATGGATGTTTCCTTTAACATCAGTTATGGGTATAAATATTTGCGTACTTTCGTTAAAACGATGTACTCCCCCAATATTTTTGAGCAGTGTACATGCCTTTATATGGAAGAATACATTAAAATAAGTCCTGTCGTATTAAATTAAATTCAGTTTTGTGCGGAAATTTTTACCTATTACTCAGACAGCAAAAATAGGATAAAATATTTTGTTCTTCTTTTTTTCTTTATTGTTTTTTCTTTTTCTTTTTATGGTTCACGTGTATTTCGTTAAAAAGGGAAAAAGCAACCTGCGATACATTGAGAGACGACTAAAGGTTAAAGTAACCTAACTTTTTCTTTGGTGTCACATCTTCATTCACTGCGTGTGTAAACCTTGCTCTACATACATAATACAATCTGACAGGTGTTTTTCCACCTCTGCAAAACAACTGTGATGCTTTCTCTTGTCAGTTTGTGGCAACTGAAGCGTAGTGTTTGCAAACGAAAAGAGAACGTGGTCCAGAGATTGAGACATATGAGAGTATTTTGCAGTTCAGAAAAGTATATTTTCTCCTCACTTAATTATGAAAATTGGGAGAAAAGTTACTTATAATAGAATATTTAAAAAAAATAGTATAAGAAAAATAATAAAGAATATTGTTTTGAAAACAAGAATAAAATTTCGTTTGTTCAGTTTTATTGCCAGAAAAAAAAAAAAAAAAATATATATATATATAATCCTTTTGATAGTAGAAGCATACATATATACATATATATGTATTTCTTCAAATATATATAATATATATACTTAAAGAAAGCTTTTAAATTGAATAAATTATCATATATGATTGGAAGAAAAAAATGTAACAAAATTAAATTTTCATAAATAATTTTTAAATTTCTGATTGTATTTTTACTCAAAAAGTGGAAATTTAATTCGAAATTTAAAATATTACATAAACACACACACACACATACATATATATATATCTTTTTAAATTTTTAATACTAAATAAACTTCATAAATAATGTAAATTATAATGTATGAAAATGAAATTTTAAAATAAATAAGGTTAATTTCATTTATCTTTTGAAATAAACACTGATAAAAAATATATACCGCCTTCATCTAGAATAAAAAAGTAGTCATTTTCTAAATACTTTAACTAGAAATATAGATTTCCGAGCTATGCGCATAAGGCACGCCAATAAACTTAATAGATGAAATGATCAAGAATTTCTAGTCTATACATTTCTAGATGGTGAAACAATATTCTGAATATTCTGAATCTTTTGTATTGCGAGAAATTCTCACTTAATTTTCTGGAATTGGATAATAAACCAAGGTTATAGTTGCTGAAACCGCCTCTTGTATTCGCATTTATTTGCAGAGATTCTTAAATATCTTTGCCCTCAAGAATATAGGCAAATGCTCTAGAATTCTAATAGGGGTTTCTAGAACTGACTTTCAAAGAGGACTAGAATTTATAAGGATGACATGAAACTATTTTTTCTAGAGCCACAATTTAGATTCTATATGTCAGCTACAGAACTCTTCCTCGGTGAATATTTATCTTTGCCTTTTTTAGATAGTGAAATTATATGGAGAATTTTCATTGAAATTAATATTATGACATAAATCAAAAAGACCTAGCTTCAAAATAAAATGTTTATGCAAAGTTATTGTTTTTTTTTCTTCTTCCGTGCAATCCGTGAAGTATTTATTTAAAACAAGAAGGGAAAAAAAAAAAAGAGACAAAAGCAGATGAGGAATTTTTTGAGAGACGATTATTCCTGATACCAGGATCGCACTCCGAAATTTTTGACATTTCGCTAAACGGCACAAATTAAATTCAATAAATCTTAGGTGTGTTTAAGGTACTCAACGTAATTAGGTATGTACAATATCAATGCATTTTTGTAGGCGAGTTTTCTAAAAAGTAAATGCCTCAATTTATGCAGTTCTTAAAATTGACGAAAAATAAGCTTGTATAGCCTCATCAATCTCATCATCGGATTTAAAACGACGATCATGGAATTTTTTTCTTTAGATTAAAAAATAGTCAAAAGCCACATACAGCAAAATGAAGGGAATAGGGTGGATGTTCTATTGCTTTGATGTGTTTATGTTAAAGAAATTTGACTTTCAATCTGGAAGTATGAGAAAATGCAATATTTTTTGAAGTATGAATCTATTTCTTTCTTTCAAAATTTCTGGAAGACACTGTAGAGTGCCAGTTAGCTATAACTGCGTCATATTCACCCATCTATATGACTTTGACCAGTCCTATATTTCTGCGTGTGTGTGTGTGGGGGGGGGGGGGGGGAAGACATTCATTACTTTTTTTTTTTCGTTGTATTTTCACGATTGTTGTTTTCCCAAACTAATTTCTCCATATGCAGGTCTTTATTAATAAATTTATGTATAGCTGCGGATTAAATGTTATGTTTATTTCTGTATTATTTGGTGAGTGCAGCGATAATCATAGATTGACATTTTTTGTATGGCCGGTATATTTTCTGAGTCAACAGCTAATCTTTCTGTGTATTCTTCATTCAGGAAAGATTTTCGAATTATAAAATCCATCCACAGTGGCACGAGAGGGAGCTTCATTTCCATATGCTAACTGTAGACGTTGAAGGAATTCTTCTTGATTTAACCCTAATTTAAAATAAGAAAATCATAGCGCAATAATGCCTTCGCGTCAACTCCATATTATATCATATATACATAATATTACATATTTTACCAACAACTTTTTTTAGCATTTATCGTCTTTCACTGTTTAAAAAAATTCGAAGTTATCCTCGCACTAATATTTTACGTTACAAGAAAAATTATTTCGTAGAATTGTAATGCAGGATGCTATATAAAGGAAACACTAACACTGCAAACGTAACAAGACGTTTATTATACAGTAATAAATACAATAATAATAATAAAAAAAAAACTTTGAAATGTCATATAATGCACGGAATAAGGCGTATCTTTCGTACTGGAATATCATCGATTAAAATGCAATCTTTACTTACAATTTTATACTGAAAAAGATGAGACCTTTCCCATTTTGCAAACTGATTTCAAAACTATTCACCAGCTGTTTAAGAAACTTTAACGAGCAAACAATGCTACAGATGATAAATTCTAAAAGATAATCACCAATCGATCAAAAATGACGCCTAAAAATGCAAAGACAGTTGCCGCAATCATTTAACATCACTTATTCGAAAGGTATTACTTAAGTTCACACTGACACTATCAACCACATAGAAAAATATGCGAAACACCTTCAATCCGTTTTCGTACAAAATTCAATGACATCACGTCATCACTGTTATCGTTTTGATAGAAACAGAAAATTTATATGAACAATGTACTGTGTATGATGATTGCATATTGATGTGAGGTCAACAAGGCTAATTTCCATTTGTATATTTGTGTTAATAGACAAATATGGAAATTCTAAAGTACCAAAAATTTCAATTTGTGTAAAATTCAACTTCAGCATTCTTTCAAAGAGGCGATTGAGGCAGCGTTATTGCGCAAAGGCATCAGTGTCTTTTTTATCGCCAGATGTACAAATAAGGTACACTGCGACAAATAAGTTAACACTGCGAATTTGGAAAATGTCTAGTATCATATCATAATTAAACTGAAAGTAAAATAGATAGAATGAATATTGAATCTATAATAAATATATTATAGATTCAACAGACATTTAATTATTTCTATAAAATTATTTTCAGCTTCACCATACTGTAACAATTTATGTACTATACTTGTGTAAATTATATCTTTGAAATATTCAAAATTTACTGGATTAGGGAAGGATTTATCTCTATTCTCTTGAGATTTTTCATTGTATCAGAATTTCATTCGTGAGCTATGAAAAAAATTATTTCACGCAACTTTGAACGTTGATTGAATGATTAGTCTTCAAGATTGACTTTCAGTTTAATTTTTAACCTTTTATACGTCAATGTTTCATAAATGGAACATGGAATTAAACATTCATTTAAAAATTAAATATCATGAATACTGACTGGAAAAAGTTATCAGATATAATAGAAAGACGACTTGATTTTTTGAAATAGAAATTACAGTTCAATCATAAAAGGGAAAATGTACAGAAAAATATAAAAATGACCATTTTACCATTTTCCCTTTTACCCTATAGTTTAAAAATTCACATAATTTAGAAAAATAAGCAAATGCTTCTAAAAATGGGCTAGCATGTTTAAAATAGCTTACATTGATATTAAATTAATAATATTGAATATAATAGTATTAAATTATATTTAAATTTTTTTTACACATTTTAATGATAGAGTTCTTTAAACTAAAGCATTAAAAGGCAAAATATGTAAAAACCGAATTTAAATTACACCCGGATCTTAATGAGGCGTGTAAAATGTTAATTTGCGTCATCCAATTGCAGTGAAAATCAAAAAACGTATTCTTTAACCACATTTCTTGCGACCATGGAAGCCTCTGCGCAAGTGCGGATTGAACGAGTCCAGTGTTAAAATAGGGGTGACTGAGAGAAAACAAGCGATAAGGGAACACCGAATAACTGGATGTTTGCCAAATAACTATCTCTCGGCTAATTTTGCATCCCTCTAAACTTTTGGACTCGGCCTCACTGCTAGTCGTAGGAAACGTGGTCGCACTATAAACTTATTTTGGTACGATTTTTATAACAGCTTCCGATTGGATATTTTGGCATTTCCATTAAAATTCCACTTTTTTAACCTTTTCATCTAATCCAAATTGAATAAGTATTTTGATTTGAAATCAGAGAACATTTTTTGAAAGAATCTATATGCAGAAGGAAAATTGTTACAGTTAATATATTTTATTTATTGGTGAATGATGCAAATGGCTAATTTTCGGAAATTTATTTAGTTATAAATAAAAATCGTTTAACCAGTTGATTATAACGTTTTATTTCATTATAAAACATCAAAAGTGTTTAATTTTATTGCACTCGTCGATTAAATTATGAGAACACCAAGCCTCTGAATCTCGAATACAGAAGATTCAAAGTTTGTTTTTCAATGTGACTTTAAAACCAGCGATATTATACTGCATTTACAAATATATTCTTTGACCTGATTTTAATATATTTTTGAGGGAAAGTATCTTATTTACTCGATTTGCTTTAATTCCAGTAATGAAATAGGCAATATCGTTTGTTTTCGTGCGATTTTACAATTGGTAAATACAGCTATATAAACTAAAATTATACCGCAGCTGGGACAATATGACCTAGTCTGAATACGATCCTAACTTCATTTCACGTTTTAGAGACGTTTTTCTACATAGTGTATATTCAAAACAATCCAGAAGAAAAGTTCTACATATGTATTTTTAATTCATCTTTCCATATTTATAATGTTTCATTTTCATTTACATTTAAAATTTTTAGCGATATTTTGCTTGATGATTCTACAAAATTCCAAAAAAATATTTCTTTCTTCTTTTACACTAATGTTTTATTCCTTTATTCCTTTAATTTGCTGATAAAATTATTTGAAATTTTAAGTTTTATTTCAAAATTAGGATTCTCACAGAGGAAATCTCGAAATCTTGTTTCTGTATAATCCCTTGTTGTTATATTTTTTCAATTGTACTCTTTATCAAATATATTAAGAGGAATTTTTTAAATAAATCTTTCTATTTATTGATATACTAATATAAATCTATTTATTTTCTTATTATTATTCATTTAATTAATTGATTATGTTGCATATGTAATGTTCAATTAATAAATAGAAAATTATATTTATTAATTTAATTAAAAATTACATATTGTATGAAATGTTTAACATAAAATAAATTAAGTCAATCATTTTAGAAAGTTTTATTCATACATAGTTAGTCGCAGACAACTATTATAAACACTTTCCAACAGAGTTGAAAAATGTTTATGTTTATGATTTCGATTCTCTTGCGTATCTGTTTGCATATAACGTTATCTCCTTAACATTGATTAAGACTAAAAGTTTCATAATTTATCTATGATGATTTATTTTGCATTATTTTATACATTTTGTGTTCATATTATTTATACTGCTCTTATATTTTAAGACGACAGTGGAATTTCAAAATATAAAACTACGATTATAAATCTATTAACGTACACAAAAATCAAACCGTCTCAATTATATATATTAAAAACAAAAACTATTTTATTTACGAGACAAAACTTAAGTTAAAATACATTTAAAAACAAAATATACATATAAAAATAATTAAAATCTAGACGTTTCGAAGCCCGTCCGGGGCTCCCCATCAGTATCAATTACAACATAATATGCAAGCATTACATGAATACCGAAGGAATTTATAGAAGTACAGAATATTGAGGAGCCATTGCGCATGCTTCATTGATAGTGTGGAGATGGCTGGTAGTGTACCAGCTCTCAAGGAAAATACGTGATTTATAATTATCAAAACCAGAAGGAGCACAGACGATCTTTAAAAATTGCAACCAAAATTCTAAAATTGTAATCCATTCAATAGAAACCGATCATATTCCCGACTTCTATAATATAAAAGTTCTAAATTCTGGTTTTGATAATTATAAATCACGTATTTTCCTTCAGAGCTGGCACACTACTAGTCATCTCCACACTATCAATTAAGCATGATCCTCAATATTCTGTACTTCTACAAATTCCTTGGGTATTCATGTAATGCTTGCATACTATGTTGTAATTGATACTGATGAGGAAACCCGGACGGGTTTCGAAACGTCTAGATTTTAATTATTTTTATACGTATATTTTGTTTTTAAATTTATTTTAACTTAAGTTTTGTCTCGTAAATAAAATAGTTTTTGTTTTTAATATAAATCTATTGTTGCAAAAAGTTACAGTTTCACACAGTCTTATTTAGAGATGACGAATTCCATTTTAAAATAAACATTCACATTATAATTAATCAAGATATTAAATAAAATTATTAATTAAGTTTTAAATTTCAAACTGTTCCTTGCGCATCATCAACATCATGATCATCATTCTTATTATTATTACAGGTAGCTTCTGATTATTTTGACAAAAGTTAGTTGAAATGTTTTATTTACAACTTTAATTATGCGTGGAAAAAAATTAATTTCAGTTTTTTCTTTCGAAAAAGTTTCATTATTTCTTTATATTTAAAAATTAAAAATTTTTAAAAACAAAAAATGGGAAATTGTAACTAAATTTTGTGATGAAATATAGATTAATTTTTTTTTTTTTTAATTAAGTTTCATAAAGATTTAACACAAAAATAAGACACATGGAACATTTTAAATTTGACGCAGCTACGTAAAAATTAGTTTTGAGAAAATGAAAAATTTTAATTTTACAACAGATTCAATATTTGTTTACAAATATAAACGCTTACAACTCAACATAAAATAATAAAAATTGAAAAACTCTTTTTGACCCTCTTTACTACTGTCATATAGTTTCATATTTTAGTAGATATAAAATATTGAATTTTTTGTCAAATTTTAACATTTTGAAATCCCACTGTTGCTTTAAGAACGCAAAAATTAAAAATCTATTAATGAGTTATTACTGCTATTTTTCAACAATCTCTTCCTATTTAATATACTACTAGCAGGCTACGCCCGCTTCGCTGGCCACTATATTTAAATGAATCTCCAAAAGAATTGGATCATTATTTATTTTTCACATCACATTATAAATAAAAACTAAAATAATTACATTAGAATCGCTCTAGACCTCGCATCGGGTACTCGCTGACTGCGGCAGCTCTTTCTCTGCCCGCACTGTATCGGGAGCAGGTTCCCACTGCCTGCAAAAATCTCTTTCCTATGTATTTCAATATGGGTATTTATTGACGATAGGTGGGTCTGCCATTATTTAAGAACTACGATTTTAAAGATAACTGTATCTCAGCGTCTACTAAATATTTTAGTTTTTGAACCAAGTACTTTATTGCTCATGCTATTTACACTGTATTACAATTTGATTCCGACCAATGTAATGAAATAAAATAAAAAGTAGATTTTCTTTTAGAAGGAATTAAATACATAAAAAACAAATAAATTCCAATCAGTTTAATCCTTTCTACTATATACTACCATTATTTCCTGACAAATACTATAAATTAGAAAAAAAAAAAAATCTAAAGAAATTAAATTAACAAATGAAAAATGATTGTTGTTATACTACAAAAATTATACATAAACATAACTGTTATAAATACGTTTTTAAATTTTAAATTTAATATATTTAATTTTTTCTACTGCATTACATTTTATTTTCAATAAATATAATAAATTAAAAAGAGAAAAAAGATTCGCCCTCAAATAAATGTATTAAATAAAAAATAAATTGCATAATATAGCCGTTGCTAAGATACGCAGACGATTACAATCGAACAATAAATTCATGAAAAAGGAAACATAAAAGCCAATGTTTAAAATCGAAAAAACATTAATTTAAAAAATTCAAATTCGAAATTCGAAAAACTCTCGATGAGGTGCACACCTGCAGGGTCCCAGGTACCTATATGCCAAATTTGGAAGCTCTGCGATCAGTAGTGTGTAGTATTGTTCATGTTTAGATTAGATAAATGTATTTATTTTCCTGTTGGAAAAAAAAAAAAAAAAAAAAAAACTCGTATTTTTTATTTTTTATTTTATTTTTTTTTTTTTTTTCTTTTGGCAACAATTAAATTATGGATTCAATTTAAATGGCTAATTTTTTTCTATTATTAGCTTATTATTTTCATATTTTTATTAATTAAAAGAAAACTAAACAGAAATTCGAAATTCTGACTTCGATGTGCACAATGATCCTTCGGGGGGCACCTTTGTGTTAAATCTCGTGACTGTCCGAGCTACTGTTTTCGAGAACAGTGAAATATACATACAAATATTGCTCACTTAATAGTATAAGATATTAATAGATGTCATTTAAATTATTACACGGTGTGAATTTATGGGAAAAGATCCTTACAGTATGTCTCCACACTGTAAAAAATAGGTTCTTAAAAATAAGTATATATTGTCTCAAAATAGCCCCGAAGCAATATATACTTAAATTTGAAAACTCATGTACTCATTTTTGAGTACATTGACATGTCAAACATGGGGATATTGGGATTCTTATTAGTCAACCCCATTTTTGAGCATGTCAATATACTCAAAAATGAGTACATAGTTTTTCAAATTTAAGTATATATTGTTTCGGGGCTACTTTGAGACAATATATACTTATTTTTAAGAACCTATTTTTTACAGTGCACTCTATTGTATTCACGTTTTTATCAAGTTGATTAAAATGAGTTATTTTATTTGTCTATTTATTTTTAACGTGGAATTTCTCAATGGCTTTTAGTGGGTTTCCTTTCATGTACTACTGGTAGAATGATTCAGATGTCACCCCCACACCATTATTTGAGTTTTGAAATGAGAAATATTAATAGTAATGCCTAAACACAACAAACTTGATAATACATATCAAGTCAAAATAACTGTAAACTGTCTACAATTTGTTTTCTCTGCATAGCTTATATTACTAATTGATTATTGTATTATGTATTATTTTTATACGAATCTCTCATAACCGTTTTTACGTAAAGATGATAATAAAAATTATAAACCAAACTATTAATAGTATTAAGCTCGAAATGTTTTTAAAGCAAGAAACAAATCGTATTAGTTACCATCCCAAAAAATACACTGGTTCGCACATTTAAAGCGATAATCTGTTACCTCGTTTTTCTCTTTTGCGCATAATTCTTAAGAAAATGAGCATATGAACATCAAATTTAGTTAATTATTAAATCATTAGTCGAATTCTATGTAACTTTAACATAAGTAATAATTTTTAAGCTAACATTTCTTCAGTTTTTCTCAAAAGTAGGTTTTGAAAAGAAAAAGAAATTAATAATTTTAGTAAAGAAAACTAAATTAAAAATTGTATAAGGATGGATTACAAATAGGTAAAGACACAAAAGCCAACGACAAATGTTAAATTATAACCTGATTTTTTTTTTTCTTTTTTAATGGGCCGCGGTAGCCCAGTCGGTAGAGCGCCGGCCTCGTAATTGGCAGATTGCGGGTTCGGTACTCGAGCCGGCCAAAGACCGTCGTGTATACTAATGGTGGCTGGTGCACTTAAAATCTGTCGTGGCCGCAATGTCCTCCATGTTCCCATCAAAAATTATACCTTTAGGGGTCACCGAAGCGGGAGAGCCATCCCTTTCGTGGAGGATCAAAATTGTGATGGCATGTCTCCGGACCACCCTTAGGGGGTGTGTCCCAGACCGTCGCCAATTGCCCATCTGCGCAGCACTAGTGCGACGTAAAACCCAACCATCCAATCATCCATTTTTACTTCCTTATACTTCCCTTATACAAAGTATAAGGAAGTATAGTAATCCCGATTTGCGAAATGGATTTTGTGTTTTACATTGCTCAAAAACGAGTGATCGCTGAATGTTGCCAATTTATAGATGTGACTGTCATGATGCCTAGTTGTACATCTGGAAGTGTCGTCTTAACACGAGCTCTCGTTTAAGAGATATAAGCGACTTTACACGATTTTTCGTGACGTCTGTATGTATGTGTGTCCGTGTGTGTGTGTGTGTGAGTATGTCGCATAACTCAAAAACGGTTGGACGTAGAAAGTTGCGAATTAGTACATAGGTTTGTTATAACATCTAGTTGTGCACCTCCCTTTTTGGACTTTGTATGATTTTCCGTTTTGGAGATATTTAGGAAAATTAGGTTCATAATGACCAAAAATACATAGGTTTTGGCCATAATGTATCAAAAAACGGTAATAACTCAAAAACGGTTTGGACAAATCTTGCAATTTAACTGACTTCCCGACTAGCTAGACATTTGAAACTTTCAGAAAAGCTCAGAACACATTGGCAATGCATTTTTTAATATTTTTAGCCAACTGTTTCCGATACCTGCTGCCTTCAGTAGCGTTTATGTGATTCAACAGAAAATTTATTTAACTAACTGCCCGACTAGCCAGACATTTTAAACTTTCAGAATAAATCAGAACACGGTGAAAATGGATTTTTTTAATACTTTTAGTCAACTATTTAGGGTCCCTGCTGCCTTCGGCAGCGTTACCAGTACAAATCTTGCAATCGATTTTTAACTAACTTCCCGACTAGCTAGACATTTAAAACTTCCGGAAAAGCCCAGAACACGATGACAATGCATTTTTAAAATATTTTTAGCCAATTGTTTCGGGTCACTGCTGCCTTCGGCAACGTTTATATGGTTAAACAGAAAATTTATTTAACTAATTTCCCGACTAGCTATAGGCATTTGGAACTTTCAGAATAGTTCAGAATACGGTGAAAATGCATTTTTTAAATACTTTTAGCCAACTGTTTCAGATCCCTGCTGCCTTCGTCAGCGTTCATGTGGTTCAACAGAAAATTTATTTAACTAACTTCCCGACTAGCTAGACATTTGAAATTTTCAGAATAGTTCAGAACACGGGGAAAATTCCTTTTTTTAATACTTTTAGCCAATTTTTTCGGGTCCCTGCTGCCTTCGTCAGCTTTACCAGTACAAATCTTGCAATCGGTTTTTAACTATCTTTCAGAAAAGCTCAGAACACTGTGATAATTCATTTTTAAAAATATTTTTAGCCAACTGTTTCGGGTCCAATGTCAATGTTTTTTAACATTATGTATATTTATAAAAGTGTATAAGGAAGTCATGTGGTGCCCACATCAGATTTTTTTCTTTTATACAACGGCTTTATTATTATCATTATTTTAAATATAATTATCAATTTGTGAGAAATGAATGTCGCCAGAACAATAAAAATGTCAACAAATAATTTTATAATGAACTTCTCATTCAATTTTAATTTTACCATGTTTTTATTACCTCGCAATCTTGTTTGTTTGTTTGTCCAATACAAATCTTGCAATCGATTTTTAACTAACATCCCGACCAGGTAGACATTTGAAATTTTTAGAATAGTTCAGAAAACGGTGACAATGCATTATTTTAATACTGTTATTCAATTAATAAATGTTTGAAATTTTTTTATAATTGCTCTCTTTATTACGATTTTGACCTTTTCCTTTCAACTTGATGGGATAATTCATCAAAAAATATTATAAAAGTATCTATTAATACATAGAATTGTCAAGTTTATATGATTCAACAGAAAGTTTAAAAACGTGGTATATAAAAACTTCTTTTTATCTTGTAATTATTCATGTATATTAAAAAAAAAAATATTCACAAACGAGCAAAAAATAAATAAATAAATAAAAAGAAGAAGAAGAAAAGGGAATGCAAGAAGAAAAATCCGGTTTTAATTTGACATTTAGATGCATGGGGATCTTCACCTATCTGTAATGCATCTTTAATACCATTTCTCAATTATTATTTTTTTTTAAATTATTGCTTAAATTTTTCATCTCTTCGAGAGCTTACTTTTGAGAAAATGTGAATTAATACCAGCATAAAAATTATTAACTATATTAAAACCATTAATGATTTCATAACGAACAGGTCTTCCAAATTTTATTTTATTTCAAATCATATGATCATTTGTTTAAAACTTATACGCAAAAGAGCAACACTGGAAAACAGGTAGTGTATATAAAAACATTCAGCTGCTATTAAAATTGTCATTTCATTTATATCTGATTCATCTACGTAATTATAATATATTTTTTATGTAAGTATATTGAAACAGTAGTTTCTCTCTGTAATTTTGCTATTTTTTACTGTATTGTTATGCTTAAGTGAATCACGAATGTTAAAATTATTATTGTTATTATTATTATTATTATTATTATTATTATTATTTTCAAATAACTGTCTTTGAGATATAAAACTTTGCATATATGTATATATTTAAATGTTCCTATATTATGTATATTAAAATTTCTCTAAAGCTTTTTAAATTAAAAAATAAATAAGTAAAATAATAAGTAATTGTTTGAAATATTTTTAAGTGTTTTATGCTAATTAGTTTTCAATTTTTTTTAGTTAAATTTAACATTATTATAGTATATCAATATATTACAAACATACTTGGGTATTATACTTTGTGAACTGTTTGATAAGTTAATTTTTTTCTAAAAATATTTTTATGCTCGAATGCTAAAAATTTGCGTAAAATTTCAGCATTCTGACTCATATTTTTAGAAAAATAATTTATCAGTCAATTCAGTTACGTTTATAATAGAGTAATAAACTATAATAACGTAAAATCGAAGGAATAATAATAATAAAAAAAAAATAGCTATCATGAAGCGTTTTAAAAAATTTCAAAACATTAAAATTTTCAATTATTTATTTATTTTTTAATTTAATTAATTTATTTATTTTTAATTTTATTTATTAATTTATTTTTTGTTTAATTAGTTTTTGTGAAATTTTCATCTAATTAATATTAATATATTTCAATATACAGGTATGCAAATGTTCATTAAAACTCTACGTCAGTAATTAAAAAAAAAATAATAAATAAATAAATAAATAAATAAATAAATAAAAGCGATTTATAACGCCCACCATCCTTTTAAATAAGTGTTCATTTACCATCGCGGTCAAACAAGCACTTTATCCAATCACGCGAGAAGTTTTTCTAAGTTCAGCTGTGACGATCAGCGGTAATCGATAATGTTTAGCCAACATAAATTAATGAGCTTAACAATTACAGTTATAATGTTTGCTGCCATTCGACATAACTTATACAGAGCAATGACATTTCGTTTTCTTTACAATTATTGCACTTTACTTACGAGATAAAACTCCCCAGGAAAAAAAAGACTGTCAGGGTGATCCTCACTTGAGACAAGGATGAGAAGAAATACGGAAATAAATTGGGAGTCTGCCCATCTCTCTTAATATCACTGATCACGCTAGCTTCAATTTTTTTCCCTATGTGCTTTCTGCTTGCTTTTACGCTCCTTTGTGAGTTAATGAGAATTTATTTTTCCCTACGGAAAAAAAAGTTCTTATCTCGGAGCGTTTACTTTTAATCTGGGTATAATATTAACAGACAAGTTGTGTATTTGTTTTCGATTCGATGATATGATAAATGCTGTTAGTTCTCTTTCGTAATTCTGTTCGCGAACACCAAAAGGGAATTTACTTATTTATTTATTTCTTTTTCAGTCATAAATTAATAGTTGTATAATGGTATTCACAAATGATATGTTAATTATTATAATTATTGGTACGTGTTATGATCTTTCTGTTTTTTTTTTTTTTTTTTTTCAAGTAAAGCAAATAATTAGCCAATTGTTTACTGCTATATTAACGTTGAAGTCGATAGTCTACATAGATTATAGCATATTTTTTTTTAATACTATAACATTTAAAAGGCGACATGAATATGTTTTCTACCTAATTATATAATAATATTGTTAAATGAAATATTTTTTTTTTTTATGTGCGTCTATGTAAATTGAAGATTAAAGAGATAATAGTATTTATAAATAATGCATATTAATGCCAGACATTATTATATATTACTGAAATTTTTCCAGTTTTTATTGTTTTTATGAATCAAACAATTAACCTCTTGTTTGCTTTTACATTTGCTGTAATGGTGCAAAACCTATGACCCGGAGTCAAACACAAACCTACGAATAAGGGCATATTTGTTTTTTTTTTATGTTATTTTATGCATTAACTTATTTACTTATTTTATTTAGATATAAAAAGAAGAAGAAGAAAATTTATTCACGCAATTAAAATTTCCCTTTTCCCTATATACACCCTGTGACAAAAAGATAGGTACAAAGGGTTTTTTCTTTGATTTTTCATAAAATAACATTATCTAAATTGTGCTTATAATTTATTATTATAATAAAATAACATTATTCGCGGACTAATTTTTGTTTTAAGACTAATTTAGAAAAGTTTTAAGATTAAAGTTTTTTCTAATTTAAAACTACACTCCGCGACAAAAAGATAGGAACAAAGAGTTTTTTTTAATTTTTCATAAAATAACATTATCTAAATTGTGCTGATCATTTATTATCATAACGAAATATTATCACATCAAAAACATATTAAATATTTGAATCATATTCAAAATATTCAAAATAATCATATTCAAAAATTAAAAAAAAAATCCTTTGTTCCTATCTTTTTGTCGCGGTGTGTAGTCTTAAATTAGAAAAAATTTAGTCTTAAAATTTTTTTAAATTAGTCTTAAAACAAATATTAGTCCGGAAATAGTGTTATTTTGTGATAATAATAAATGATAAGCACAATTTAGATAATGTTATTTTATGAAAAATCAAAGAAAAAGCCCTTTGTACCTATCTTTTTGTTGCGGGGTGTATATATATATATACAGTAAAGTACCGTTTATGCGTCTTTCAAGAGACTGACGTAAAAGGACGTATAAATGAAACGACGTATAATCGAAATTTTAATAATAACACTTTGATTACCACAAATTTAATGACACTTAAGCAAATTGTATATGAAAATACTAATTAATAAAGTTTCTTAAGTTAGTAAATGTATATTATACTTTTTTAAGGCAATAATTAATATATATATATATATATATATATATATATATATATATAAAAAGTGAGAAAAATCATACTATTAATGCATAATTGGGTACTGATTACATACACTCCTTTTCATATTTAAAAGGACACTCTATGTTTTGAAATAACTAATGTAAAAATAATTGTGAACAAGATTATACTAAGTGCACTTAATATATCTAGTATTCTAAAAACCAAAACTGCTGTAATTTTTTTTAAATATGAAACAAAATTAATAAAAAATAATGCGAAGTATTTTTCTCTCCACGTTTTTAGATGTTCATAATTATAGGGACAATCCAGATTTTTTCGTTTTATTTAACTTACCAGCGGATACATTGCAGTTGACATGCGAATTTGTTAACTACTGGGCTAGATTAATTCATATATCAGCCTTCAAATTTTCTTGGACGGACATTTCTGATAATTCCTCGAAAAAAAAAAAAGATCGTTCATGTAGTGAAGTATGATAAAAGTGTTTTTTAAGTGGAAGGATAATTTCAATCCGCCGAATTTCTAATGAAATTCGAAGATCTAAAATTGCTGAAGGAAATGTGATCAAACTTTGAACTGCTGGTTCGATAGGAGAGAGATCTGATGCAAAATCAGAGTTGTTTTACAGCGATCGAAGACTCATAATTCCTCTTACTGTTCGACTCATAATGACTGCTGTTGAATTTGCTCTTAATTTGTAAAGAGAGGTTGGGGTCCACATTTATGAATGTTTAAAATAATTAATAATATGTTAAAATGAATAAAAAACCTGCAGTAATCAATAAGCATTTAATGGGGGAAAGAACGTTTGCGTTAAAGTTGAATAAAAACAATATTAAATGGTAAAATGTTGCATTTTTGGATGAAAAACATTTTATTCTTAATAAACCAGATGGTTTTAACAGTTACTGGCACGATCTGAAGATCGCGAAAGACAGAGCAGATTTTTCAAAGGTAAATATGAATCGGGTATTTTAAAGGTGGATCTGTGGTGCTCTGGGGAGCTGTTTCTACTGATGGCAGAATGAATTTAGTAATTTTTTCTATTATTATGAACATCAAGAGAATATCCGCAAATTTTAAACGTGGAATTCTCAGATTTTTGTTAGATTTTGGGGGGTAATAATATTTTTTTCAACAAGACTTACATTTTTGCTCTACTTCTAGAGCAATAGGAAATAGTTTGAAGAAAGAAACTTCTGTATTATTGCCTTTCCCGAGTCCTAAAGGTTGAAAAAAACTTAACTTATCATCTTAGAAAAGTGCATGCAAGTGGAAAGCAATTTTAAATAGTTTAAATGTATTCAGAATATCATCTATGCTGTATGAAATAGTATTGAAACTGAATATTAAAAGAAATGTATATATATATACACACCAGAGAGAATGTCTGACTGTTTCACCCTAAAAAGAGGCTCCATAAAATATTAATTTAAAGAATAACTGAAAAAAAATTACTAAGATTCGAGCTGTCCTTATAATTGTGAACACCTGAAAAATCATCTTTTTGACCGTATTTAAAGTTTTATAAGATAGAAAAACGAAAAAACTTTTTAAATATAGTCTATTAATGAAATTCAAATTAATAAAAAATATATTTGTTTAAATAATAATGTTCAGTGTTTAGTTAATATGGAAAAACGGGTGTCCTTATAATTATGAGAACCAGTGTATATCATTATATTACATTTCTTAAGAACTATATGAACACATTTTAAATATTAATTATATATATTGCATATCTTTAATAATAAGCATACGATTTATGTCCATACACATAGTTATTTGATAACATTAAAAGTTTTTAATATTCGTCAGATTTGCTTGCATGTCTATGAGCATTAAAAATTCTACTGCGATTTCAATTGATTCATTGGTCATTTTTTTCGCCCGATCTTTCCCGTGTTTCTCCATTTAAGTTGCTTTCTTGGTAAAATCCGTCTTATTTAGAATGGAAAATAATGACAGAGGTCGAGAAATTTTGCTTATTTTAGTAAAGTGGAAAAGACGTATATATCCGATATTAGCGGCGTATAAACGAAGAACTTTTGCATTTAAATGAATAGGAACGAATCGGGACTTTACTAAAAGGATGTATAAGTGTAAAAAACGTATAAACGAGAGACGTATAAACGGTGCTTTACTGTATATATATACGCATATTAAAATAATTTAAATTACAATTTTGGAATTACAAATAAAAGCTTAAATTAAAATTTATTTTAAGACAGCATACGTGTAATTTAACCCTTTGCCGGCCCTAACTCTCGAAAGCGCTCTAAACATTGTTGCCAAATTTAGGGGTCTTTTATTCAATTATCACCGACAATTCTGGGAAGTGATAGTTCATATATATAATGAACGAACAATCTTCGAAATAATTAGGCAACCGTTATAGTTAATAATTAGTGGTGGATATTGCATAAAACAGTCCGTAAATTTTCAACACTGACCAGAGGAGTGAAATTAAATAGGGCCGGCAAAGGGTTAATAAGTTTAGGTTTGAGGTTTTATCTTAATGCCTAATGTTTTAAAATGTTACTTTATGCATTAGATTATTTAACTATGTATTTAAAACAGGGCACGAAATTTCAACTCAGATTACACTCGCCAAAAAAGGGTTTTACTCGCCGCAAAATTGGATTGTCTTTTTTTTTTTTTATTTTTTTTTTTTTATTTTTTTTTTTTAACGCATTTTAGGTTTTTTATTTTTCCCAACTATTTGAAAGGCTTTTACAAATATGTCTAAAATTATATATATTAAAAGAGTGTCGTATATCATCATGTTTCATAATCATCTATAATTAAAAATCATTATAATTAAATATATTGTATTTGAGATTTGAAAAAGATTAAAATATCTAATAACATAAATGCAAAGAGCCGTTAAAGAAAAAAAGAATAAGAAAAATTCTTTGTCAAACAATATCCTGTGAAAATCTTTTTATTATGAAATATTAAGCTTCCTTCTTTATCTATTTATTTACTTAACTTTTTATATTAGAAATGTCTTTTTCGTCCACTTTATTTTTGTAATCAGACGGAATGTCGATGTGTACAACTTGTTCATAGATGTCATTTGAAATAGCCATTTCGGAATAACTTTTTCGATAAAATCGTTGCTTACAAATCATTACAAGCGCAAATCATTGGCGTTTCAGTAAAAAACTGGAAAATATGAACTGTTTTTTTTATCATTATTCAACAAAATAAACATAGGCAGTATCTTCAAATGGGCTCAGACTCATTTTCATGTGACAATATCACATAGACAAACTTTCGCAAATCTCTTCTCTCGGACAGTGGGCGACGATTAAAGAGGCTTCTCTGCTTGTCTATTCTCACTCTGCTTGGAGAAACAGCAGTGGGAGAAACGAAACTGCCGAAGACATCAAAACTTTTATGTAGCAATTTTCCTTTCACAGTCTGGGGCAATCTCGAGCAGCACACAGACAGACTTGGCTCTCCGAGAATCTAAAAAGGAGAGGTTAAATATGACGTTATAAGATGACAAGATTTTGCATATTTAAATCTATAAAAATAATGTTTTCTGTCACCGTATCGTGTAAGAATTCTATCTATAACTAGACCAAATTTTTACTCTCCACAGTAAAAATTCTACTCGCCAATGGCGAGTTGGCGAGCGGAAATTTCGCGCCCTGATTTAAAACATCAAATTTTGGCATAAGAGGAAGAAAATTTACTGTTCCAATTAGGGTTTTCTCTTCTCCCCTCTGTCTTTAAATTTAATTTATGTTAAAATTATGGATATACGAATAAAAGCTAAAAAAAAAAATTAAAATAGGATAACATAAGTTAATGCATTTAACTTTAAAGTTTTATCTTAAAAAACTTATATTTTTAAATGTTATTTTAAGCGCTGGATTACTTAATTATGTCTCTAAAATATTAAATTTAGGTATTTAAATATTATCTACTATTAAATATTAAAATATTATTAAATGTTATAAAAATTATTAAAAAAATTATTAAAAATTAATATAAATGTTATTAAAATATTATTAAAAATATTAAATATTAAATACTAAAATTTAAATATTATCTACTTTGTTAAATAAATCCTTGTCGAATCATGTTCTTAGACTGACTAAGAACCGGATTCAACAAGGACTTATTTAGCAAGACTGTATTAAGTGTGTTTTTTTCTATACAGGAAATTTTGCTAGTGCTCGAATACTTTTGCTGCCGACTGTAACACTGCCGTGCCGATCGCATCTCGTTACTCTGTTCAGTTTCGCACCTCAGTTATTTATACTATACGCACTCCTACACCAGTTTTTTTGCCACTTCAGTGTATTAATTAACCTACTGAAGATGTTTAGTGTACGAACGTTACTTTTTTTCTTAATACCATAAAAATGAACTGATGCTGAACTTTTTTATTTATTAATTTTATCAGAATGCCTACATAAAATATTTAATGTTTATTTCTCTAATCCAATACTTATTTACTATGATAATACTATTTACAAGAATTAAATAGTGACTTTTCCTACAGTACATCGTAATGTAAAGCACATTTAAGTAATGAATATTCAATTTATTATGAATTACTTATTGTTTAAACCATATGGCTTCATACATTTCCTATGCATTCAAGTAAAAAATCGCCCTGTTTGCATTGAAGCTTGCGTTACTAGAAACGTTACTTAAAAAATTAAACCTTAAACAGAAGCCTAAACAAAATAAAATTTTAGCTTGCAAACAAACAAACTGGAAAAAAACTAACACCCACGTGGCAATGCTTACAGTATATTTGCAATCTGTTTCATCGCCGCAGTTTTTTAACGACACTTTGTCACGCTATGATAACTTGAATCTTAAACAGAATAAGTAATCCCTTGGCCTCGTGAGAGGAAAGAAGGGAAAGTGAGGTGAGAAAAAAAAGGCAAGAAATAAAGAACAGCGAGAGCAAATCTTCTCTGTAATTTGCCTTTCAAAATTGGCGTGAGTGCGCAAACTTATGTGAAAGCACAGATTGGACCTCGTGAACTGGAGAACATTTGTTTTAGCTGTAGTGTTTCCTTCATGCATGGTTGGATACCTTGATGAGATTCCCTCTTTTGTCGCTGGGTTAAACATTTCTTTTTCGACGAGACCTCTGTGAATGTATCGTCCATTGGTGTTCCCACCTTTGTTTCTTTCTTTAGCTTCTTTGGAGTTGCCATCGTGTCCGCTTTATGATTTGCACTTAATACATGCTAGTGAGCGGATTGGAGGGACAGACAAATTAAAATAAAGAAAACTTTTTATTTATTTATTCGATATTATTTTATTTTATTGTTCATAGAAGTAAGCTTTATACATATATATAAATTTCGGGTGGATCCGAATAAGACTAAGAGTGTCAAATATTAATTACTGCTACAACTCATAGTCATTGAGTAGGCATTAAATAAAGAAAAGGTTTTTCTAGGAATGTTTTAAGAATGCGATGTTAGGAATTCAGAGAACGTTTGTTTTCCGAAATGTAACGGTTGGGTCGTAAAGTGAAATCACATGTTACGGCGGAATATTTAAACCGCCCTCTTATTACAGCATTAAAATATATGATTTTTTAAAAGATAAACTTTTGATCTTAGGGTTCGCCTCTGCAGATTTACCTGAAAATGCTACAACTGCGGCTCTTGAACTCTTTCTTCGAGTTAAAATAAAGTTTTATAGAAAAGTTTTGCTGGATTTCATAATATATATATATATATATATATATATATATATATATATATATATATGGTACTCCATTTAAATTCAATGCTCAAAGTGGAACCCTCGCACGGTTGATTTTCCGCAAATTCAATTCACGCTTCTTAGCGTAATACAGAAATACAAAAAAAAAAAAAAATATATATATATAAGTTCCGTTTTATATTAAATAGGATTATGCATTAATTGGATAATAATTTGTGTTTGTGAGTATCCTTTTGATTTTCATATCTTCTTCTATAAGTCCTCTCTCCCTCCCCCACCTCCTTATTTAGATCGCTTGTGAATACTATATTCTTTCCTCCAGTTAAATTTAGAGTAAATGGTTATTTTAGATATGTAAAGTACACTGAGAAAGAAAAGATATGTTGGCTTTACCTAAAACGAATAAGTAGTCATACAGATTTCCTTTTTATGTGTATAAGGTAAACAAGTAAACTGAAGAGACGAGATGATCGATAACTTCTAGTCTACACTTTTCTAGATGGTGAAACAATATTATGAATATCATGAATATTGCGAATTCTTTGCGAGAAATTCTCGCTTGATTTTTTAGAATTGGGTCATAAACCAAAATTATAGTTACTAAAACTCGTCTTTTGTATTCGCATTTATTTATAGAGATTCTTAAAAAAAAAAAAATAAAAAAAAAGAATAAGGTTGACTCTACGATAATATACGATAACATTCTAGAATTCTAACAGGGGCTTCTACAAATGGCTAACAAAAAAAAAAAAAAAAAAAAAAAACTAGAATTTATAAGGGTGATACAGAACTATTTTTACTAGAGCCACAATTTAGTTTCTAGATGTTAATCACAGATTTTTTTTTTTTCAGTGTATTGTTGTTTCTAACCTCAAGCACATTCCTTACTAAAAAATAATCTAAAACCAAAATTGTGTTAATATTTTTCATATGTACAGGATTTTTTTCCGCTCTTCTTTTCCTTTGCAAAATTACACATACGGTTTAAAATCTTTCTTTCTTTTGGTTTTTCTCTTTTAAATTCTCCATTGTATCCATGTAATTAATTATGTATAAAAACATGTTAGTGTCGGACTAAATTAAGAAGAAAAAATAATTTAAATAATAAATATTTTCTTGTTCGTAGAAAAATGTTCTTTATGTCAGTTGATTAGATAAACTGTCCAATGTCCAACTGTCCAATTCTCGCTTGATTTTTTAGAATTGGGTCATAAACCAAAATTATAGTTACTAAAACTCGTCTTTTGTATTCGCATTTATTTATAGAGATTCTTAAAAATAAAAAATAAATAAATAAATAAAAATAAAAAAGAATAAGGTTGACTCTACGATAATATACGATAACATTCTAGAATTCTAACAGGGGCTTCTACAAATGGCTAACACAAAAAAAAAAAAAAAAAAAAAAAAAAAACTAGAATTTATAAGGGTGATACAGAACAATTTTTACTAGAGCCACAATTTAGTTTCTAGATGTTAATCACAGATTTTTTTTTTTTTTCAGTGTATTGTTGTTTCTAACCTCAAGCACATTTCTTACTAAAAAATAATCTAAAACCAAAATTGTGTTAATATTTTTCATATGTACAGGATTTTTGTGTTAATATTTTTCATATGTACAGGATTTTTTTCCGCTCTTCTTTTCCTTTGCAAAATTACACATACGGTTTGAAATCTTTCTTTCTTTTGGTTTTTCTCTTTTAAATTCTCCATTGTATCCATGTAATTAATTATGTATAAAAACATGTTAGTGTCGGACTAAATTAAGAAGAAAAAATAATTTAAATAATAAATATTTTCTTGTTCGTAAAAAAATGTTCTTTATGTCAGTTGATTAGATAAACTGTCCAATGTCCAACTGTCCAATTCTCGCTTGATTTTTTAGAATTGGGTCATAAACCAAAATTATAGTTACTAAAACTCGTCTTTTGTATTCGCATTTATTTATAGAGATTCTTAAAAAATAAATAAATAAATAAATAAAAATAAAAAAAAGAATAAGGTTGACTCTACGATAATATACGATAACATTCTAGAATTCTAACAGGGGCTTCTACAGATGGCTAACAAAAAAAAAAAAAAAAAAAAAAAAAAAAAAAACTAGAATTTATAAGGGTGATACAGAACTATTTTTACTAGAGCCACAATTTAGTTTCTAGATGTTAATCACAGATTTTTTTTTTTTTCAGTGTATTGTTGTTTCTAACCTCAAGCACATTCCTTACTAAAAAATAATCTAAAACCAAAATTGTGTTAATATTTTTCATATGTACAGGATTTTTTTCCGCTCTTCTTTTCCTTTGCAAAATTACACATACGGTTTAAAATCTTTCTTTCTTTTGGTTTTTCTCTTTTAAATTCTCCATTGTATCCATGTAATTAATTATGTATAAAAACATGTTAGTGTCGGACTAAATTAAGAAGAAAAAATAATTTAAATAATAAATATTTTCTTGTTCGTAGAAAAATGTTCTTTATGTCAGTTGATTAGATAAACTGTCCAATGTCCAACTGTCCAATTCTCGCTTGATTTTTTAGAATTGGGTCATAAACCAAAATTATAGTTACTAAAACTCGTCTTTTGTATTCGCATTTATTTATAGAGATTCTTAAAAATAAAAAATAAATAAATAAATAAAAATAAAAAAGAATAAGGTTGACTCTACGATAATATACGATAACATTCTAGAATTCTAACAGGGGCTTCTACAAATGGCTAACACAAAAAAAAAAAAAAAAAAAAAAAAACTAGAATTTATAAGGGTGATACAGAACAATTTTTACTAGAGCCACAATTTAGTTTCTAGATGTTAATCACAGATTTTTTTTTTTTTTCAGTGTATTGTTGTTTCTAACCTCAAGCACATTTCTTACTAAAAAATAATCTAAAACCAAAATTGTGTTAATATTTTTCATATGTACAGGATTTTTGTGTTAATATTTTTCATATGTACAGGATTTTTTTCCGCTCTTCTTTTCCTTTGCAAAATTACACATACGGTTTGAAATCTTTCTTTCTTTTGGTTTTTCTCTTTTAAATTCTCCATTGTATCCATGTAATTAATTATGTATAAAAACATGTTAGTGTCGGACTAAATTAAGAAGAAAAAATAATTTAAATAATAAATATTTTCTTGTTCGTAAAAAAATGTTCTTTATGTCAGTTGATTAGATAAACTGTCCAATGTCCAACTGTCCAATTCTCGCTTGATTTTTTAGAATTGGGTCATAAACCAAAATTATAGTTACTAAAACTCGTCTTTTGTATTCGCATTTATTTATAGAGATTCTTAAAAAATAAATAAATAAATAAATAAAAATAAAAAAAAGAATAAGGTTGACTCTACGATAATATACGATAACATTCTAGAATTCTTACAGGGGCTTCTACAGATGGCTAACAAAAAAAAAAAAAAAAAAAAAAAAAAAAAAAACTAGAATTTATAAGGGTGATACAGAACTATTTTTACTAGAGCCACAATTTAGTTTCTAGATGTTAATCACAGATTTTTTTTTTTTTCAGTGTATTGTTGTTTCTAACCTCAAGCACATTCCTTACTAAAAAATAATCTAAAACCAAAATTGTGTTAATATTTTTCATATGTACAGGATTTTTTTCCGCTCTTCTTTTCCTTTGCAAAATTACACATACGGTTTAAAATCTTTCTTTCTTTTGGTTTTTCTCTTTTAAATTCTCCATTGTATCCATGTAATTAATTATGTATAAAAACATGTTAGTGTCGGACTAAATTAAGAAGAAAAAATAATTTAAATAATAAATATTTTCTTGTTCGTAGAAAAATGTTCTTTATGTCAGTTGATTAGATAAACTGTCCAATGTAATAATGCATATTTGTTTAGTAAAAAAAAAAAAAAATAAATAAATAAAAAAAATAAAAACAGGCCTTCCTAATAATTTTTATAAAATATATTATAATTTCTCTGTTAAATAATAAATTTTAAGATTACTCTATTTTTTATTTTAAAATACTTTAGCTTTACTCAATTCGTTACTCGAACAACGTTTGTCATTTTTATTATTTCGAAACAGAAAAAAAAATATTGACACTTTAACAAAATTAAGTAGCAGAGATTAGATCTTGAGTTTTAATTAACGTAGTTACAGAAAACGACAAATTTTGTAGTAGTTACATAGGATTTAAACCAAACGCCATACGAATGCTACAACATCAATAAACTGAACAGGAAAAGAACTTGCCATCTGCACAAAGAAAATGTTACATGTAAAAGCTTTACGATCACGAGCAGGTACATGGAGTAAAGAGTTATTTGAAAGTTCATAATATTAACACTTCCCCTTGAACATACAATTCTGTTATTTTCACCATACCAAGAGCATTTCTTAATAGTTCAAAACGTGCTTTTGGCAGCGCTTTTGTAAAAATATCTGCAAGTTGATGTTCACCATCAATATGTTGAATATTGAGTTTACCAGATAAATATTTTTCACGTACAAAATGAAACTTGATGTCAATATGTTTGGTTCGTTGGTGAAATTCTGGATTTTTCACCAAACGAACTGCACTTGCATTATCCACTTTCAGGGTAGGTACAGTTGCTAGTGGGGCAATGTCATCAAAGAGACGTGTCAACCAAACTATTTCTTTAGTTGCCTCACATGCAGCTACATATTCTGCTTCTGTGGTACTTAATGACACACATTGCTGTCGACGACTAGCCCAGCCAATGGCTGCTCCACTATATTTAAACACAATACCAGAGACACTTTTTCTCGTTATTATCTAACTTGCGTAATCTGCATCACTATATGCCTCCAAAGTTCCAGGCTGGAAACCAGATGTGAATATCAATGCTATATTATATGTTCCTTTGATGTACTTCAGAATTCTTTTAACCATTGACCAATGTCTTTGTTCAGCTTTATCTAAAAATTGCGAACAATATGATACAGCAAAGGCAATATCAGGGCGAGTAGCAACTGCCATGTACATCAAGCTTCCAACAGCCTGTCTGTAAGGGATTTTCTCCAAATCAACTTTTAGAGAATCTTCCCCTGAAAGATTGCCTCTTTCCATGGGTGTAGAAACAGGGTTGGCATCTTTCATGTTGAACTTTTCCAAAACCTTGTTAGCATAATTTTTCTGACTGATTGCAATATCAACACTTTTCAGCTTTTTTATTTCTAAGCCAAGGTAGTATTCAGCATCTTTATGTGTCACTTTAAACTCATGCTGCAATTCCCGAAGGAAATTATTCTTTATTTGTGGAGTCGTGGCAACAAGTCCATCATCAACATATAATGCTAATAGTAACTTCTGTTGTTTGTCATTGTTGGAAAACAGACATGGATCAGCATTACTTGCCTTTAAACCATACTTTTCTAGAAATTCTTTGAATCGCTTATTCCAACATTTCGGTGATTGTTTTAGTCCATAGAGACTTTTTACTAATCGACATACTCGACCTGAGTTGTCATCATAACCTTCTGGTTGTTTCATGTAGATTTCTTCCTCTAATGTCCCATACAAAAAGGCAGTTTTCACATCAAACTGTGTCAGCTCCAAGCCCTCATTTGCAGCAACACTGATCAAAGCGCGGATACTTTCAAAACGTGCCACCGGACTAAACGTTTCAAAATAATCTACTCCTTTCCTTTGTAAAAAACCTTTTACCACCAACCTAGCTTTGAATCTATCGATTTCACCATTGGCATGATACTTCACTTTATACACCCATTTATTTGCAATGGCTCGTCTTCCTTCTGGTAGGTCTGTTAAATACCATGTTTTATTCTTAGATAACGATTTAATTTCTTCATCCATTGCAATCTGCCATTCATTGGCATTTTCAGATTTTATTGCTTGATAGTAATGTTCTGGCTCAAGCTGTTCTGCAATACAACATTCAATAAGGCGTACAGGTGCTTTCAGTCCTTTTCTATCCCTTAGTTCTCGAACACAGTTTACATCCTCAGGAGTGTCATCTGAATCAAATTCAGTTTCAGTAGTGGGTGTAATATCTGGTGGTTCAACAGTAGATTCTGGTTCAACTCTGACAATGGCTGACGCTGATGCTGATTCAGGAGAAAATACTACATCTCTTGTTCGTTCTATCTTTCTTTTGTCTTTTAACCATACACGATAACTATCAACTTCATCTAAATAGCCAACTAAGATTCCTTTTTGACCTTTTGGATCCCATTTCTTATGTTTCTGCTTAGGAGTATGGACAAAACACTCTGTGCCAATAATTTTAAAGTGGTTTAGTCTTGGAGTTGTACCCCAAAAAACTTCATAAGGAGATTTTCCTTCAATTGCTGATGTTCCAGCACGATTCAATATGTGCACTACAGCATTGACTATTTCAGCCCACAATGATTTTGGCAAATTCTTAGCAATCATGATTGATCGAGCTAGATCAACAACAGTTCTGTTATTTCGCTCAGCTGATCCATTTTGTTGAGGTGTATATGGTGTAGTATAGCGAAACTGAGTTCCCATTTTCTGCAGCAAACCTTTGAGATCTTTGTTATTATATTCTAATCCACCATCACTCAGTATTGCCTTGATAGGTTTCTGCGTTTGATTTTTAAAGAAAACACAAAATTTTTCAAATTTTCTCACAACTTCTGATTTATGTTTAAGAAAATACACTTTTCTGTACTTAGAATAATCATCAGTAAAACAAACAAAATAATTAGAATCACCTACTGATTTTTCCTCCATAGGTCCACAGACGTCAGTATGTATAATCTCACCAATATCCTTTGCACGTTGCTGTCGTTTTTGAAATGGTAATCTATGTTGCTTACCTAATACGCATGCTTCACAGAATTCATTACCATTTTGAACATCAATACCTTGAGATTGAAGAAATTTTTTTACATGTTGCTTATTCAAATGTCCTAGTCTCTCATGCCAGATTTGGAGAGAGTTCACTTCATTCAATTGAACTTCCGAAGAGGACGTTGTAATAGTGCTGAGCACACTTACTTGAGGTACAACCATTTTACATAAAAGTCTGAATAAATTTCCATTGCGTATTCCAACAGCAACGACACCTATCGGCTTTATAAATTCACATTAGTCATTTGACATGTTGAACTTTGACCCATGATCTAATGCTTGACTTACAGAAAATAAATTTCTTGAAGAATCTGGAGCATATAGTACATTTTCCATTACACTGTCTTTCCAGCTACCATGTACAAGCATTTTCACAGATATCTTGCCATGGCCATATGCTTTCATTGTTGAGCTATTTCCAACTCTCACTTCTATTGGGCATTTATATTTTGTAAAACTTTGAAAGCAATCATTTCTGTTTGTGATATGTTGTGTGGCCCCTGTGTCAATTACCCATGTGTCATCACTACCAGCTGCAAGACATTCACTTATAAAAACCTCTTCTTCTTTAGACCTTTTATCATGCACAGTATTTTTCTTATAGTTACAATTATTTTTCATGTGGCTTCGTTTTCCACATTTGAAGCATTTATATTGCTTTCCCTGTTTATTTGCAGGCCTTTCCAATTTGGCTGTGCTACCTCGAACTTTCCCCAAATTGGATTTGGCATGTAAAGCAGTAAGTTCAGTTTCTCGAGAAGAAGATTCTGTCAGTCTTCTCTGCTCTTCTGCAACCAACAGTTTTTTCAATTCTGTTAGTGTTTGTTGCTCTTCAGGCCTTGTACACCAAGACATTTTCAGGGGTTCAAAGTCACTAGATAAAGTTTCCAAGAGTTTACTCATTATTACAAAGTCATTGCGTTTAATATCTAAATCAGACATACGTGAAACTAGGCGCTCCAATTGCGCTATATGCATAGCCATTGTACTTGTAGGATCTCGTGTAAATGATGAAAATTGCAACTGACATGCATATTGTGCTTGCGTGTTTTTCTGTTCAAATAATTCATGCAATTTTACCCATATTTCCCTGGCAGTTTTACACATCGCTACAAGATCACATATTCTAGAATCAAGTGTCCGGGAAAAGATTCCTCGAGCAGATCTATTACTTTTATCAAACTTGGTTAGCACACTGTTGTATGCATTTCGAATATCTGCCGTAGCATCTCCGGGAACCGGTTCTGGCTTTACGATTTCGCCAATACACACCTCGTATGCGTTTTCCTTTTCCATAAGCAGGCCTTCTACCATCCATTTCCACCTTACCCAATTTTCTGAGCCAAGAAGTTTATCTGTCGTAAATATTTCCATAATTAGCTATTAATTATATCGCCAAGATCAGTTTTACACCGTGAATCTCGATCACCTTGAATAGGCTTACTTCGATACTTTTCACTTAACTCTGGCGCAGTAGGACACGAATCTGGGCCCCATAACCTGTTGACACTTTAACAAAATTAAGTAGCAGAGATTAGATCTTGAGTTTTAATTAACGTAGTTACAGAAAACGACAAATTTTGTAGTAGTTACATAGGATATAAACCCAACGCCATACGAATGCTACAACATCAATAAACTGAACAGGAAAAGAACTTGCCATCTGCACAAAGAAAAGGTTACATGTAAAAGCTTTACGATCACGGGCAGGTACATGGAGTAAAGAGTTAATTGAAAGTTCATAATATTAACAAAAAAAACTATTAAAAAATAGTTTATACAGTGTTTATATAATATTTAGAAAGACTCCCGACCATCACATCGCACCTAGACCTGGGACCCTCGTGTGGCCAATCTTGTTTACTTCCTCCATCAGCATTACCATTATACTGCGTTCTCTTTTGTCCAAGCAGTCCGTTTAATTGCAATAATGTACAACAGAAGACCACGTTATTCTATAGAAGCACATTTTTCAGTGAATCGTTTATTATTATTATTATTGTTATTATTACTATTATTGTATTTAAATTGCATCATACTTTGTAAATTTATTTATTAATTTTGTTTTATCTTATTAGATGGGCTGTAAGGTGACAAACAAAGAGAATATCTTGTTGTAAAATGCACAAATTTAATCTTTAGCAAATCTAAACTTTAATTTCTTCGAAACATAGATTGCCAAAAAACATTCTTACAAACAACTTTAATGAATGTAATATCTTCGAATTTTGCAAATCTGTATTACATGTGAGAGGGTCTACGGTATTTAACAACTTTAAAAATATTATTTATGCGTTTAACAGCACAAATTGTTTTAATTCTCTTACAATCGTCAAATTTTTTTTAAAACATGTAGAAATGCTGCAGACAGTACTTTTAAAATGATATAATCGAAAGAAGATGCAGTAAAATAATTTAATAGTGTTTTTCATTTCTTTTATAAATAGAATGCCTTTCAATTCATTATTTCTTTATGATCAGTTCTCTTTGTAAATCGTGCTTATAATATTTAAAATGTCATAGTACATGCGAAAAATGATCACAAGTTTTTTAATTCTTATAAAAATTGCACAAAATTTTGTGCGATGTTTAAAGCTTTTTTCATTTTATTTATTTATTTTTTTTCAATCATAAAATTAATACTCTAAATTAATTGCAATAAAAAATGGAAAAAAATTATTAATGTAGTAAAAATATTTAGTGAGTGATATTTCAAGATCCGAAAGATCTATTTATATAATTTGCAAGTGAGGTGACGATACTGGTTCGTACTCATCTTCGAGAAAAGCCGTTGCCCTTGGCAACGGAAAAGCAAACTTAACGCAGTCATATTTAGACCTAAGTATTCTACTTACGAAAATATACACATAATGTGTTTTGTATCACATCTATTTTTATTTATTGTCTCTAAAACCTTCAAAAGCTATCCAATTGTGATGTTTAAAGCTTTAAATTAAATATAACGGATCACTGGCTATTATAAACAACGCAATAACAGATAAAAACAAACAAAAACTGTTACCATAAAAATTTCAAATGGACGACTCTTTAATTCCGAACGAACGACTCTTTGAGCGTTTCACTAAAAAAAGAAAAAAAAAAAAAAAAAAAAAAAAACTCTTAAAATATTTGTAAAAGTATATTAAAGCCTTAAAACTCTTAAAATATTTGTAAAAGCATATTAAAGCCTTAAAATATTTTTATCAAGCTTTGTTGTTTGTTTACATTTATAATGAAGTAAGCTTACGACATACATACGAAAATACCTACATAGAAATACATAATACACATGGAAGTATTTTCTACGAATTAAACTAATGTTAGTAATTTTAATGATTTATCTTCATTGAATTTCATGAGTATTCAGAAAGTATTTTTCAATGAACAATTCCCATGATTAAATGTTACCAGAAGATATTTTGATATTTTGATAGAAGTTTATGCTTTTTACTACGAACTTTAATTTAAAAAGAAAAACAAGGCTTATCTATATTTTTTGTAGTATGCAAAATTTGAATAAAATTGGTGCATTAGTTTTTTTTTCAAATCGTATTCACTACTTTTGTGAAGGGTCTCTGAAAACGAGGACCCACCGGCTAAATGTTCCAAATTTTATAATGAAATTTTTATAAAATATTTTTTAAATGTAGAACTTTTATATGCTCAAAATTTTGAATAAATTTTTTTATTTATTATATTGAAAAGAAAGAGAGAAAAAGAGAGAAAAAGAGTGAAAATGCGTTTTTCTTTCCTTCGAAATCTATTTAACTCCTTCAATTGATTGTTATAGTAGTTATATTAGAACGTTCTCCTTTAAACTTTGTTCTTTACAAACCTAACGAGCGATAGAAGTAGTTATACAGAGGCTGTTCGGAAAATTAGACTATTTTAACCCTAAAACGACTAAAAATGCACAAAATTAGCATTTTATCAACTTACTAAGCGTCTTTGAAAGAATTTATACGAAAATAAATACAATTATTTACAATTCCGTAACACTTTATGTGATATACAGATAGGTATACAAAGAGAGATAAAACGGGGGGTTGAGGGGGGCTGCAGCCCCCCTCAGGAATGTATCTGATTATGGTAACAAGTCGAGCGAATCAATATATACTATTATATAATAAGGAATAAATAAAAATGACCTATTGAATAATGTCTGATGCAAATAGGACGTTGAGGCTTCTGATCTGCAGATCCACTAGTAAAGTATAAATGTAGCATGACAGATATAGTAAAAAACAGACATGATTTTTCAGTGGTTCCTCTTTAGCCCTTATTTATACTAAACTGAGATGGATTTGAAGTTCAGAAATTTTAATTTACATAAACAGGACTTTCATCTAATATGTAATTACAAAAAAGTTCTAAAAATTTAATATATAAATACATAAAAAATTATTTAACAGCGTGACAGAAACGACATGTGTAAAAATTTAGAATTATCTTGCTGACTTCATTTTAAATTTAAATTTTTTCAAAAAATTATTCTTTTTATCTGTTTTTATTTATTATACAGAGGCTGTTCGCACATTTTTTAGACGATTTTGATGGAGTGTACTGAAACAATTTCACTCATATTTCGTGTTTTATTTGTTCAGTTTGATAGCCCTTGTTCTTAACTATCATTCTACACCGTAATTTCTATGATAATAATGCTTTTTATAATATCGGAAGAGGTGTATTTTTCTACTCCTCTTGAACGGCTTTCCAAAGTCCACAAAGCGTTGTAGGTCGGTGTTTGGATAATGCTGATTTTAAGAGTCGAAAAACACAAAAATCCAACAGTGATACATCAGGAGATTTAGCGGGAATATCGGTGAAGGGTATGGTTTTAATTCCCGTTTTTTGTTCCATTTCTTTTTCTAGAAAAGCAATTGCGGATTGTGATGTGTGGCTGCTTGTTTTGTCTTGATACAGTTCAACCGATTGATAGCATTGTGGATAAAGATCTGGATTTTCATTTTTAAAAATTGGAATTAAAATATGTTCTTGATAGTATTTAGAGCTGATTTTGACATTTTTGTCACATTTCTTTTGCTTTTATCTTGCGCTTGTATGAAAAACCAGTGACAATCATAAATCCTTTAGAAAAACTTTCTTTTGATTCTTTGAACCATGTAGAAAAAAAAAAAAATTTCTCCACTTTTGTGATAATAAATTGATCTTTTTTTTATTTTAACCACTTAAATAGACCCAAGATTTATCTACTGTTGCGACATTTTTCCATTTTTCTCCTGATAAATGCTTTTGATAAAGATTTCACTAAAAACTCACTTTGGAAAGAGCGGAAACGCATCTTTCCATCCACTGCCTTTTTAAAAGCGCATTTTTGCATCTAAACAAAAATTCTAAATATCAGAAGATAAATAAAACTTCCAAAAATATAACTTTTGTGAAAATAAAATTCTCCATGCAAACGATTTTTTCTTACTGCGAAATAAAATCGTCTAAAAAATGTGCGAACAGCCTGTAAAATACATATCACATAATTTGAATGTTTTTGTAATTCATTTAACGGAAAATATCAAATCATACTTCAAACTTTATTTGGTAAAATTTATCATTATTAAAAAAAGTGATTGCGTTTTTTGCCCCAACAGTTGTCAGTCAAATGTTCTCTGAAAATTATCAAATCGTGTTCTTTATATATCAAAACCTGTAAATCAATTGAAAAGCAGAATAAAAATATTTTATGAATTCAATACTTTCCTCGAATGAATATAGAAGAAAATTAGAATATTATGAGACAAAAATATATCAATATATAAAATAAGATAAAATAAAACAAAATAATAACGTTGCATTTTAACTAAATTATTACAAAGCTAGAATTTTGTTTAGCCTTGTTGTTTCTGCAAGGCATATCCAAATCAATTTAACTAAAAATCGTTCATCTTTTTATTCTTTCGGTTGTAATTTATTTTTTTAATTACACCTGAATTTATATTAATTTAATATAAAGTACAAATAAATAAGTGTGAGATGCTTTCTATAAATATTAAATTTTAATATTTGCAATCTAATAAATATAAATTTTTTGTATCTTAAGGTTTTCTCATTTTTCTTTTTCTTTTTCTTTTTTTTTTTTTTTTTTATACGTTGGTTTTTATTACACTTTTAAGAATTTTATGTCATTTATTTATTTCATGCGCTGTACTCGGGTGAGTTTTTAAAAATTAGGAAATATTTTTATATCAGAGAATTCTTGAAATTTTCGCTTTCATTATCCTTTCTCCATCCCCTCATTGTAGGGTTTAAATACATATATTATTTCATAATTAGTTCTGTAAGATTTATATTGTATACAAGTTGAAATTTCTTTTTAGAGGCATGCAGATCTTAACAGCAGATGAAGAGCCTTTATTTTCCTTTTGTTTTGAAAGAAATCACTGAAAGAAATTTAAATTACTCATATGTTCCCTTCACGACTTTATATTTACTAATGGTGAGTGCCTTTTTTAAAATTTTAATTACATATGGGAAAAACACTGTAACATCGCCTACTGTATCCTTTAACGATGCTTTAATCTCGCATTTTGTACGTTATTTCTTTTTAGCCCCTGAAGCTTAAATTTATTTGAATATTTTCACAGAACAAAATAGACAACATTACATAACACTTTGGACTCAAATCGCATGCATGTATTGGGGAAACACATCTCATTATTACTTAATTTCTCAGGTGTGTAATGTTACTCAAAAGTTCAATGAAACGTACGCAACTACCATTGTTACCTTTATGCTTTAACATCATATCATTAGTCGGGCATACTTTATATTGCAGAAATTCTCAACATAAACCACTCTGTTTCTCAACAATTTTCGAATTTTTGCATAATAGTAGCTTAAAAAATGTATATTTGGCAATCTATGTAAATGCAGTCTTTATCCCTCTCAGCGTTTGAACCGGAATTTTGTAACACGAACAAACTCCCTCGAAACGGTTTGAGACTGATTCTTGTAATGTAAGAAATCTCTCTCTAAATCGTGCGAACCTGATTCTTGTAACTCTAAATAACTACTCCAAAATCGTTAGAGACGGAAACTTGTAACTGACCCTTCCCCCTTTTACCAACACGGATTGACAAGGGGCGGACAATGACGATAAGGTAAGCTGACAGTTGATATGCTTCTTTGTTGAAAGAGAGGGTTGATAACAAAAGAATAGAATAGTGAAAAATGTTCAAGAAGAGCTGTTGATAATTTGTAAAATCAGTTAAAATACTGCTTGGCTAAACAGAACTTCGCATAAAAACTTTTTATTTTTTCAATTTAAATTATATCTTTTAGATGACGATTTTTTTCATAGGAATCTTAAAATTAATAATAAAAGACATTATTGTTAGAATAAAATAATGACAATTATTTGTTAAATCAGCAGCTTTATTATTATTGTTATTATTCTTATTATGTATGAACTAACCGAATATTCTGCATAAAACAGTGTTTTAATTAAATATTAATGTAAAGCATTTTAATATCCTGAAACAGGTTTTTCTCTTTTTATATTCAGTACCTGAATTACAGTTTACTTGATTTCATTGTAAAAATTATTCATAGTGTTATACAATGATTCGTTTTCGGAAGTGTATTATATATATATATAGGTAACTATTTTAACGAATTTATGAGTTTATAGATAAGAAAAACAAAAAGAGAGAATTGCAAGCCAATGCGCAGAATTGCTACAAAAGGAAATGCAAAACTTAAATATAGGAATAAATTATCAATAAATAAAATGAAATAACCTCAACCCCCAATATATATATATATATATTAAATTATTCAAATTATATATATACATATTTGTTTCGGGGGAGTGCTGGCTACCAGTGAAATCTAATTTTCATGGAGATAAGACAAATTCAAATCGAACTATCATCGGAAACCCCTAAATCTAGCAATTTCCTAGAAAATATTTTTCTAGGTTTTGCGTTTGCTAATATTTAAATCTGTTACCTAATAATCAGATATATTTTTCATCTCAAAAAAATCTCTAACACTATCTATATACTATATATATATATTTATTTAAATTGTTCTAGCGATTTCCAACAAAACCAAATTTCTGTCATATTTTTCCCGGATTTAGTGCGAATTACCAGTGAACGATAATTTTCCTGAAGATCAAAATATTTAATATCAAAATATCGTCAAAAAAACACATAAACTCTATCTTTTTTTTTTACTAATCCTTCAAGTATTTTCGAAGAAAACGCAGTCTTAGCTACTTTTTTTTCCCCCTGACAAAACGCGGGTTTCCCGTGAACGCTAATTTTACTGAAGAAGAGCACAATTCAGATTAAATTGTAAACTCAAAATATCCCTAAATCTGAATTTTTATCAAAATCATTCAAGTAGTTTCTAAGAAAATCACGTTTCTGCCATATTTTCTCACGGACGAAGTGAAGGTTAGCAATGAAAAGTAATCTTCGATAAAAAGAGGATAAGTCAGATATGTTTCTAATCTAGAAAAACTTATTTTAGTCACATTTTTTATATAAAGACATGCAGGAACTCTTTCATTCCCTAGCAACGGTTACTATATTTATTTCTTAAAATTACTTTAGTACAGCTTTAGCACAGGAGCCCCTTTGCAGTTTTTATATTTTTGTTTTCATTTTGACGATAAACTAAAATGGGTATCGCAATTACGTAAGTAAACATCTTGGTGAGAAGCGACCGAGCTATTTTGGTGATAAATTTCAAATTTTGCCAAGAGGTTCAAGCTGCTCCATTGCTTTAGCAGAATTTTTTCAATTTTATTTAATTATTTTTTTTAACTTAATGCCAGAGGAGGGGGGGGGGAACAATTGGTCTAAATAGACAAAATATCTCCAGATAAAATATTATCCGTTTTTCATTCTGTTTACTAAACGAAAGAAAATGGTCAAAATAGTTTTTTTTCAATATCGTTGACATCTCTATAAATTGAAATTAAAATATCCAGTACTTTTTAATTTCAATCTACATGCGCACTTTTTATTCTCTAAATTAAATATCATCTAAGTCTTAATATACATATCAAGGTGTAATAAAATAAAAGGCCACAGCACAAAATCGGTGTCTGAAACAAATAGTCCTATCGTACTAAAAATAAAATAAAATAAAATAAAATACAAAAATAAATTTTGCTTCAGGTATTCGCTACATTCGACAGTGTTCCTCGCCGGTACTGCGTTGCCAAGGTCCCCACTACCGTCAGTATCTTATCCGGACATTTCAATTTGGTTTTTTATGGAACAACAAATAGCTCTGCTTTTATTCAAGAAGTGTAATTTTACAGATAACTATATACCAGCTTCTATTAAACATTTTAGTTTTGGCACTATGTATTAGTGAGACATGATTACACGTTTTTTCCTAGATTTTGCTTTCTGATAATAAAATTGCATATGCAAAAAAATTACAATTATACTGCTATTAATTGTATTATAAATGTATAAATAAAAATAAATTTTAATAACATTTATAATTAAAATAATAAGTTTAATTATTTTCACTATATAACAATATTATTTCTATAAATACAATTAAATAAATAAAAATAATTAAATTGAATAGTAAACATTGCTAAATGTGAATATGAATTAAATAATAATAAATAAATAAATAAATAAACAAATAATAATTTGATTGTTAGATGTAAGAAATGTGACTCATAAATTATTACTTTTTTTTCGAAACATAAAATGATTTAATCCTACATGGCAAACATTTATTACTTTGTAACTTAGATTAAAATCTACTTTTCTAAATTTAACCCTTTGCCAGCCGAGACGCTTCTAAGTGCTGTAAACATTGTCGCCAAATTTAGTAACACCTTTATTCAGCTATCATAAATAATTCTGAGTATTGGATTTGATATACATAATGAACGAATTACCTTCGAAGGGATTAAGCAACCGTTACAGTTAAAATTTTGTGGTGGATATTGAATAAAAATATCCCGGAATTTGTCAACACTGGTAAGAGGAGTGGTATTAAATAGGACCGGCAAATGGTTATAAATAATTTAAAAATATAATAATCATAATCATAACCGTGCCATTAAATAATTCTTCAGCTGAAAGATTTATTATTTTTTATTTTACCTTTTCTTATCCCATAAAAAATACGCTAAAAAATGCCTATAATATAGTGAAGGAATAGTTGAATTAAGTATACTAAACTGAAAAAAAAAAAAAAAAAAACATAAAATATATCTGTTATAATAAGAACTTTATTAGAATGTTTTTATATTTAATCGGTTTGTCTATCTGAAATTTTCTTTAATATAAATTAAATATAGAATTTTCATGGAACGTTATACTTTTTGTTGTAAGCTTAAGGCAGATTGACTGCACTAGGGTCCTAGACGTGTAATTGGAATGCCCTTCATAGTGGTCTTCCTAAGGGGTCCTAACCCGTATTTACGCGAGTTTCAGAGAAAATCATGGATAACTCCGAACGACTAGTCGATGAGCAGGACTTTGGATCAAACCCAGCACTTTCTGTTTACCAGCTTTGAGCGCTGGACCACTCAACTGCTGGCCCCTCTTGGAATTTTCTAGAAGCTTCATGAAATCTTCTAGATATTTCATGAATCTTCTAGAAACTTCATTGAAACATTTAGAAACTTCATGAAATCTTCTAGAAACTTCACGGAGTCTCCGTGAAAACATCTAGAAATTCCATGGAACCTTCTAGAAAAATTTAGTTTTCAAAAAAATTTCAGAATTTTCTAAAAGGTTCCGGAGTTACACAGCTAAGATAGTTTTTTAGCTATGTAACATAAGTAACACAATTAAAAAGTTAAAATAAAAGATGAAAAAGAAAGTGATATTTTAAATAGAATACGTTTATAGAGGAACCCTAAAAAGTGGAAAACAAAGAAAATTTTGAAAATTGTCGTCAGAATAATGAAAATGAATCAATCAATAGATAAAAAAATAAATAATAATTGAAAAGTATCTAAACTTGACGAAGGTATAGTTACGCCTAGACAAAAAGAAACTACTCAACTTTTAATATTTTGAAAAAAATTATTACATTTTTCTTGAAGCTGACCATAATTTTTCAAAATTTTCTTATTTCTAATATTTTGGGAAACTTTTATAAATGTATTCTATTTAAGAAGTCTTTTATTTTTTTTATTATTTATTTTTAAAACTGTAATTTATTAATACTAATTCTTACAAAAATAGAAATAGTTTATGTATACCTTTTTTTTTTCTTTTTTTCCCAATTACATAAATTAGGTACAATATATTTTTCATCTACTTGACGTATAATAAAACACCGAATATAACCATATATAACACTTCAAAACTAGTATTTGAAAGATGCAGAAAGTAAGCAAACACCATAAAATCGTAAACACACGCAATAATTATTTTGGCCTAAAAATTTCTGGGAAAATTTTCGACAATTCATTCAGAAAAAATCATGTTTGGAAATTTACATAGAATTTTTTTTTTTTTCTATGCATGCTGTATATTATATTTTTGCTTTAGTGCACAAAAATAAATAAATCAATTAAAATTACATACATATTCTCAAAATATGCGAAGGTTAGTGAATTAAAAGAATAAGCCGCAATGTTACTGACATGAAAATACTGAAAATAAATAAAATTCCGAATTTATTTATTTTATTTTATTTTTTGTCTAAATATAAAAATAACAGTACTAGTTTTAATTACGATATGCAACATTATTTAAGGTAGTTACTCACTTTTTCAATGATTTTCCACCATCAGTATTTTAACTTTTAAGCAAAAGATTAAAAAAAAAAAAAAAAAAAAAGTAAGAAAAGAAAAGAAAAGAAACTTATTTTTGCATGAGAGGCATTTATTGCACTTTTATTGCATGTGGCCTGGCCGAAAGTCTATTTTATTCAAGTTAGTCTACAGAAAAAAATTACGACCAGAGAGTAGCAGAAAATATAGTGGGATTTTTTTTTTTTTTTTTTTTTTTTTTTTTAATTATTGAAATCTTACATTTTTATGAAATTTTAAATTTTTTTTTGTTACATATGTGCATGTCAAGTATTGTGCATTTTTCTCAACAATTGAAATGGGATAAAGCACATTGTTCCACTTCGATAAATAAGGGGGGGGGGGGGAGTAGAAAACAAAAGAACGCTAAATCTTGACAGATTTTGAAAGAACTGCAAAGTAAACCAAATGTCGTTGCTGTGATATCGTGCACAAATAGGATTAAACAAAGAAATAGTGCCAATTTACTTAGCTATAACACTGTCAAAATGGATTAGAGGTATTATATTAGTTAAAAAGATGACAAACATATTGTGCTTCAAATGTAGGGACAAGCGATTAAAAAAATGTTTTGTGAAATCTGAACAAAATATCTGAATGATATCTGAAAAAATCAGAGTAACATAATATTTCTTTTAGAATGAATTGTTTAAACAGACTAAAGATATTTCAGGGCTTTAAAAGGATTGAATAGAAAGGTAACTAACAATCTGGATACTGTGAATGACTGGTATAAGAATCAGAAGCTTAAATTTTAATCACATAAACTATTTTGGTTTGGTGCATAATCCATCTCATTCTATGACAGTAAATACTAATATGTTAAGAAAAGTTGAATAATATTAGTGGGTAACAGATGTCAAAAATAAATGCAAACAATTTCTTGGAAAAAGCAATGGAAGACGTTGCATTCTAGTTCAGACTCCAGTTAAATTTTGTTGTATCATTTTCATTTCCTTACTTTTCAGTTTGGTTTTCCTTACAACGATTTTAGTTTATGGTATTTATCTTTTAAATCATATAAATATTCATTATTGTTATAGTATAGCCTATTTTGCGTTGTAATTGCAATATCTAATAAAAATTCCTATGTAAAAAAGTACACTTCATACGGTTTTGTTAAATAAATCCTTATCGAATCATGTTCTTACACTAAGAACAGGATTCGACAAGGATTTATTTAACAAAACCGTATGAAGTGTACTTTTTTTACATAGTTATTTTTACTAGTGTACGAACACTTTTGTTACCGACTGTACAAGTTATTACTTTTTGCATAACAATATATATATATATATATATATATAGTAATTAATAAATAAATATAAAAGGTTTTGGAGAAAACCTGTATGAATTTCATATATTTTTAATAGTTTATAAAAGTGTAAAGATTGTAAAAGAGAGTCAGTTCACTGAAATCTGAAAGCGGGTATCATCAAAATAAAAAGAATTGTTAAATTAAAAAAAAAAAAAAAGAAAAAAAAAGAAAAGAAAAGAAAAGAAAGGAAGAAAAAGAAAATGAAAGGAAGAAAGAAACTTTGAACTTGAAAAATTTAAAATATGTGTTTTAGCCAACTGCAAATTTTAAATTTATTTATTTATTTATTTATTTTTAAGTGAAAAAAAAAAAAAAAAGAAAAAAAAGAAAAAAAGAAAAGAAAAGTGGACTGACAATAAATAACCATTTTAGCAGGCAGTTGGTTACTTTTCATGCTGTAAAACTTGTTTAATAGGAAAAAAAAATAAATAAATAAAATAAAAATAATTTGAGTTTGAGAAATCTGCATTCAGGAAGTGTTTTTTATAGTTCAAAAATATTTTTTTTTCTTTATATTGTTCCTTAAAGTTCTGAAAAATATCTTTTCTTCACTCAACAAAGTAAAAAACATTCATGAAGATATTTTTAGACGAAACAGCAGGAAATTTGCCTCTACTAAGAGAATGAAAATTCGGATGTTGGTTTTCTCCAAATCGGTTAGTTTTTGAATTGCATAAAGTTCCTACAGATATATATAGGATAATTAGACATCGAATCCGTTTATTATACGCATAATATCAAAACTGGCTGTCCTCCCCCCCTAATTTTATTGAAAAAAGAAAGCGCTATTACTTTTTCTAAATTAAAAATGTCGAAACATAAGTAGCACGAATTTTAGCTAGACGTAAAAGTAGGCACGAGTGCAGATTTAAAGAACCGACGTATTCATTAAGATGAAAATACAAGAAATGTAACAAATTTCTATATTAATTTTAAGCCTGGTAAAGTGTGATACTATTTTATTTCGATTTGAAATAAATGTTGAATTCGTTTTCATGCATAGTTCTTATTCATCATCATTAAAAACTCGGTTTATATATTATTTTGAAACACTCTATATATATATATATATATATATATATATATATATATTGTTCCTTTCAAATATATATATATATAACACCAAAAATATTATTTGTAAGTCAGTTAGTAATAGTTACGCGAAGTTTAGCTAAAATCTGCAAAAAAGAAAAAAAAAAAAAAAGAAAGAAAGAAAGAAAGAAAATATTTATTTCTGTCTTCTGTCCAAACCCCACTTTTCACTGTAGAATCCCAACTATTTCTATTTTTGAACGTTTATTATTTTTTAGTAGGGAAGATTATTATCTACTGTTTTTTACAATACCAGTTTTACGATAGTTGGACATTTATCGAAATCGAAAATTTATCGAAAATATAATTGAACAAGAAATCTCTAAATCAAGAACATTACAAAATTCACTTTAAAATACATGATATATCAAATAATTATTTTATCATTATTGTGAGTCTTTTAACATTATTATGATTTGAAGATAAAAATAATAATTAATTAATAAATTTATTTATTTATTACTGGTGTTGGTATTGCGGAATAAGGCCGATGAACTACTCTTGGGTCCTAGGCCAGAGGGAAAGTGCCTTTAATGTAGGTCTTTCTAAGGGATACTAGCCCGTACTTACGCTAGTTATGGAGAAAACCACGGAAAACTCCGAACTGCTGGGCCGACGAGCGCTCCTGTGATCGAACCCGGCACCTCACGTCTACCAGCTTTGAGCGCAGAGCCGCTTTGCCGTTGGTGTACCGCCGCCCCCTCCCGCTCCCCGAAAAAAAATATATAATTAAAAAGAAATAACATTATTCATTTTCTGATTGTTTCAAGAACAATGTTCACATTATTATAAGTTATTTATAAACTGACTTTTTTTTTTTTCAATATTTAGTAATAAATAACTAACTTGCACAAATTGTTTAAATTATTCAGGCTATTGAAAAGTATTTTCAAAGTAAATTTGGCAGTTATATCGGCCAAATGACATCTGTGAAAACTAAAATAATAATAATAATAATAATAATAATAATAATAATAATACGTATTTTGTAAATGTGAAATAAATAAATAAATAAAGTTTCATAAATTTACAATGCAATAGTTGGCAATTTCAATAATCAGTAGAGAAAAAAAAAATCTTGTATGAAACAACCACACGATTTCCATTAACCACTATTACACGCATTATATAGTACATTTTTTAGAAATAATGTGATCAGAAGACATAAAATTGACCTAACGAAGTAGACACCTATCAAATTTCCTATAAGAGAAAGCTAATATAAATATAAAGACATGTAAAACCGAGTTTACATAGCGAGTTAAAAATAATAATAAAATTAGAAATTCTAACTTCTAAACTTTTAAATTATTATTTTAATTTATAATTGTTACAAAAAAAAAAAAAAAAAAAAATACGAGTTAATTTATTTTTTGACGTATAGGAAAATACATTTTCACGCGAATAATAATATAAAATAAATAAATAAATAAATAAAATTTTTGAAAAAAAAAAAAAACTTTTCCGATACTGTCTATTTCGAAAGTGCTCGTTATTTTATTTAATTTTTCTTTCTAAGAAAAGAAAGAACGATTTTTATGAAATTCTGTCAAAAGCAGAATTTAGTTTAGTACGGAGAACTGTTAGTTTTTTTTTTTTTTTTTTTTTTAACGTGAATCTCAAGGGGGATAAAAAATTTGTTCATGTTATCAGTAGTTCATGCTATCAGTAACTAATCTTCATATAACTAAACAAATCTCCATTTTGACGGGGATGGTGGAAACATTTCATGTTAAAAGTAACTTAACGTTAACAGTGTTCATGTTAACGATGGTCGACTGTATTCAATTATATTTTCGATGAATTTTCAATTTCGATGAATGTCCAACTACCGTAAAACTGGTATCGTAAAAGTCCGTAGATTGGGATTAACAGTCTTCTGTTCTAATAATTTGAAAGCGATATTAAAATTTTAAAAAATAAATACATAAATAAATAAAATAAAATGAAAAAATTATAATCCTCCGTACTAAACTAAATTCTGCTTTTGCCAAAATTTCATGAAAATCATTTTCCTTTTTTTCTTTTTAAGGAGAAAGAAAAGAAAATTAATATTAATCAGCATCGAAACGGACAGTATCGTAAAAGATTTATTTATTTTTCTTTTACTAAATATGACCAGTTAAATGCCAAAAAATTACCGGCACTTCCCAAATAGAATAGTTGAATAGACCATATTCCATGTAACTGTTTCTCAGAATATGTTCTAACTGTGAACTTACTGACATTTTGTAAAGTGCTAAAACAGTTTTACAAATTTCAGAATTATTTTTTTTTTTCATTTAAAATTTATATAATATATGAAAAGTAAAATAAAATAAAATAAAAAATACTTGGGAAAAAATTAATTAAAAGCACATTTCAGTATCTACAAATCATAATACATTTGCTATAAAAAATTCAAGGGTGTTTAAAAATAGTTTCAGAAAAAAAAAAAAAAATCATAATACAAAAATTTGCACAAAGTGATCTTTTTAATTTCTTTTTTAGACCTATGCTATTATTTAAAAAATATATCGAAAAGCGTTATTTGGTTTTCTGGAATAAAGATATGAAATCTTCAAATTTATGAAATCTTCAAATTTCACACGTGAAAGAATAAAGATACTTTGACTAAAGGGCCAAAAATAGCTCGTTGGATTCTATAAACATTCTTCATAAAAACTTCTTATTAATCATGTGTATTTCCTACAAATATAAAAAAAATATTTTTTTTTTTTAATATTTCATTATTTACATTTCTATTATAGCTTTTATGGGGATTTTGATTAAAAATCTCAGATTTTAAACTAAAATTTATTTTATCAAAATTAAATATAGCCTACAACAATCAGGGATAGTGTAGCTTTTGGTCAGTGAAAGAAGTTTTTAAATCGGTTCAGTAGTTTCAGAGATTACCCTCCACAAACAAACAAAGTTCTGCTCTTTATATAATAGTATAGATAAAATCATATTAGGCAGAGTGCATTATTAAAAAAAAAAAGAAAAAAAAGAAAGAAAGTTAAATATAGACGCGAATTTACCAAACCGCTATAAGCGTTTTCTGTATACTCTAAAAACTGTCAAACAATAAGTAAGTTTTATAAAAAGGAAGACGAATTTCAAATGGAGTTGTGCAGAAATATAGTCTAATGCTTTTCTAAACAGCTGCATTTTCTATGTTAAATTTTCTAATGATTAGTACTCACCACTTCTGTTCATTTTCTTATAATTTTAAAATATTCGGTGCAATTTTTTTGTTCAGATATAAGATAATAAATATTTAAAGATCATTTTAATTTGACAATTATTTTTTCCACTTTAGATTTTTATTTGAGGTAGTCATGTTTCTATTTATAATGAGGTAATTTTTAACCATTTCTTTAATATTACTTTTAGGATATCTGAACTTTTGAGGGCACTTTTTTCTGTATCTAAATAAGTATGTTCTTGTGTTATCACCGTTAAGAAATACTTCATATACATGGAGAAAAATATATATATATACTGTATTCATCTAGAATGAATAAGTAGCCATATTCTGAATCCCCAAACTTGAAATATAGATTTCCAAGTTATAACGTATAAGGTAAACAAAAAAACCTGAACAGACGAAATGGTCGAGAATTTCTGGTCTATACTTTTTCGAGATGGTGAAACAGTATTATGAATCCTTTGCATTGCAAGAAATTCTTACTTGATTTACTAGAATTGGGCCATAAACCAAGATTATAGTTACTAAGACATGCCTCTTGTGTTTGCATTTATTTGAAAAGATTTTTAAATGAGTTTAACTAAAGTAATATAGGAAAACGCTCTAGAATTCTAATAGAAATTCTTAGAAATCAATACCAAAGGGAATAAGAACTTATAAGGATGACATGGAACTATATTTACTAGAACCACAATTTAGTTTCTAGATGTCAGTCACAAATTTTTTTTCTGGGTGTAATGCAACCATATTTCTTTGTAAATATATAAATAAATATATAAATAAAATACAATAATAATAATTATTGTATTTTATAGATTCGCCAGAAATTCTCGACGAAATGGTCGAGAATTTCTGGTCTATACTTTTCGAGATGGTGAAACAGTATTATGAATCCTTTGCATTGCAAGAAATTCTTACTTGATTTACTAGAATTAGGCCATAAACCAAGATTATAGTTACTAAGACATGCCTCTTGTGTTTGCATTTATTTGAAAAGATTTTTAAATGAGTTTATTTTTAAATGAGTAATATAGGAAAACGCTCTAGAATTCTAATAGAAATTCTTAGAAATCAATACCAAAGGGAATGAGAACTTATAAGGATGACATGGAACTATATTTACTAGAACCACAATTTAGTTTCTAGATGTCAGTCACAAAATTTTTTCCTGGGTGTAATGCAACCATATTTCTTTGTAAATATATAAATAAATATATAAATAAAATACAATAATAATAATAATAATAATAAAAGATTCTTTTTATTTAATAATTTTGTTAATTTTATTGTACTTAACTATCTATACATTAATTGGTTAACCAGATTAAGCTCTCATCGAAGCTGGTTAATTAGAAAAGAATTATAGTATTATTATAGATTATTGTTTATGAACAGAAATCCTCTGTTGCTCGATTCATTTCATTTCATTATTATTATTATTGTTGTTGTTGCTGTTGTTCAAATTTCACAGTTAGTCTTATTGCCCTCAACTTAACGGCCCTCTTCACTTACCGTCGCCGGAAGCCCGAGCCAATGTTATTCTATGGGGAAATTTTCTTTACAAATAACTTATTAACTAATACATATTTTTAAATTATGTTTCCACATTCAGAAAATTCCCAACTGTTAAACTGACTCCCTTTTTTAAAAATGTATTTTTTTAATTTTTAATATTTGATTTTGAAATTGCAAAATGAAAAAATTCACATATATAAAATTCGTATTTTGCATCTTCAAAATAAAATATAAAAAATTTAAAAATATATATATTTTTTTTAAAGAAGGTCAGTCAATTTAACAGCTGGGAATTTTCTGAATGTGGAAACAGAATTTAAAAATATGTATTAGTTAATAAGTTATTTGTAAAGAAAAAATTCCCATAGAATTACATTAGCTTCGGCTCCCGGCGGCGGTGAGTGAAAAAGTTACTTTATTTATATATAATAATTTATATATATCTATACATATATATATATATGCGGATGCACGAAGTTGGTACGGATTGTCGTTAACCCTGACATCAAAATTTTTAAAAAGTTCTATTTTCTTAAAACATTTCTTTTTATTATAAATCTAAAAGAAAAAGCGCAAGGAATTGTAAAATAGCATACAAATTAATTTATTCATTGAGAAAGAACTATTTCTAAATATTTCAGAATTACTATTTATTTATTTATTTATTTTATTTTTATAAATAAGAAATTTTTACGATTTTTTTAGTAAGATTTTATTTTTAAATAGCTATAATATATATATATATATAATTACTTAAAAATGTTAATAGTTTGTGCTTCATATAATATATTAATCTTACAGCATTTCTGATAATAAAACTAGTGGAAATTAAAATTTATGAATTTGAAATAAATTAAAAAAAATATTTTGTGCTGCATTTTTTTTTCTTTTTTTTTTCTTCTTCTTAATTGCAGCTTTAATTTTTTGAATTCATTCTTCTTACACAGAAAAGATAAACTTCTATACTGATGTGCTTTCTAAAAGTATTTGAAATTTCAGTAAAGTCTCAACCCCACTTTGGAATGACCTTCAAACACAAAGGCGTTTAGAACTGAGTTGTTCGGAGTTTTGAAATGACACACCGACACACCTCCAATTCAAAAGCTGATAGATTAAAGAATGGGGGAAAATCGGGTTCGAATTTTTTTAGAGCATTTCAGTGAAACTGGTAACGAATTATTAGGGTAGTTTTCTTTTCTCGGTAAGAATATTTTTGAAGTAGATAGGCCATCTGGGGTCACACGCTGAGAGGGTTATCAGGGTTACTTCAGCCCTGCCTTTTCTCCCCGACTCTTCCACCATTATATTTATATACCAATTTTCCCTTTAATTAATCTTAGAAACATATTAGAAGATTACTAAATCATAATAGTAGTAGAAGTGTCAGGAAAAAAAAATACTAACTGTAGTAACTCTGTTTATATACTACATTAATGATGTTTGGAGTTTTAGTAATTTATTGTTTTCCTGTGCTAATTTATTTTTCTTTTCTTTAGTACTTTTGTACTTGACAAGTTCTGTATAAGTGCACGAAAGAAAATTTGTCTCTTAACGTGAATTCATTTTAAACAGAATAAAAATAAAAATAAATGCTTTTCCCATTTTAAATGGAAAATACTCTTTTTTTTTTTTTTTTTTTTTTTTTTTCCTTTTTAAAACTTATTTTCCATCATTTTTTATGCGAGTAATCTTGGTCATCTCAGCTTTTAATTAAATAGCAGGGAATACAAAATGAACACGAATGCGCAGTTCGGTTTTTATTGAAACAATGTGAAACAAAGAACGACAATAAAGTGAAAAAGTAACATTTTGATAAGAGAAAAACTAAATGCATTTCCTAAAAAAGTCAGTAGCGATTTCAGCAAAATTTAAACTGGTGTTTTTGTAATGCGTTTTAATTATTTCCGACGTATTCACGGTTCCAAAATTATACAAAAGAAAAAAAAAAAAAAAAAAAAAAAAAAGCTTTATTCTTCCCCAAGTTTTTTTTTATGGTTTAGATTTTAAAAGTTTTCATATCTTCTCAAATTAAAACTATTCGTAATGGTTTCATCCCAACATACTGATGAAATAACTTTAGGTTTTTTCAAAAAACCCATCGTAAATTAAGAAACATTTATAAGCACTGTATTTTTAAAACGTAATTTTTCAGAAGACTTTTAAGTTTCATAATATGCAGATGCGTTTGCTAAAAGGAAAAAAAAAAGATTAATGATGATATTAAAAAATCTGTGCTAGTGTAAGTTATATTGCTTATACCGGTATTTCTTGATAAACTTAAGTTGTATTACTCTCAGTAATATTGCTGATATTTATGTTATATTACTCTTACTCGTATTAAAAGTATTTATCTTTTAGAATAATGAAAGTCTGTTTCCGAATAAAAGAGTTCATATTGCTCATTCAATTAATATATTTTCTTTGGGGAATATTATAGAATTATGACACATTGTCCTTTGTCCAAGATTATGACGCAATTATGTATTACTTTAGTTATACGAGGGGTGTTCAAAAAGTATCGAACCTTATTTTTTCTCGCATAAACCAATTAAGCGAGAGAGATTGTCTTCAGTGTAGGTGTAAATGAGACACTAATGCGCAGTCGTGAATTTTTTTCCGCCAGCAGAAAGCGTCAGTACTCAGTAGCTGGCAGTCGTCCAATAAGTGAAGACGTGTAGTGAGCGGTCGTCGGATTTTAATTCTTGTAAAATGAGAGAAAAACGTGAGCAGCAATATTGCATCAAATTCTAACAAAAGCTTGGCGATATCCAAGCGGAAACCATTCGTAAGGTTAAACAAGCTGTCGGAACGATGATACCTTACGAATAAAAGAGTGGTACAAGCGCTTTAAAAATGGCCGCAAACCAGTGAACGTGTTGCCCGTTTTCCTTGACTTCCGTGGTGTGGTACATCATGAGTACGCACCATAAGGCGAAAATATCACAAAGGCGTACTACTATAGGAGGTATTTCGCCGCCTTTGTGATGATGTGCGGCGCATGCGACTGGACCTGTGGACAGCGAAAACTTGAAAGTTTTATCATGATACCGCGTCTGTCCAGTCTGCGCATTTGATTCAAACTTTCATCGGCAAACACAACATTACTGTGGTTCGTCAAGCACCCTACTCACTCAACATAGCTCCCTGTGACTTTTCGCTGTTTCCCAAGCTGAAAATTCCGCTGAAAGTGGCCCGATTTGAATAAAGAGAAGACATCATGCGGAACGCTACGGCACGGTTGCTCACCATACCAAAAACTGTGCTCTCCAGATGTTTCCAATAATGACAGGAACGCTGGGTGAAGTGTGTATTAATAAGGTGACTACCTTGAAAGGGATTAGTGTTTGGATTTCCAAATCAATAAATGAATTTTCGCCAACTAAAGGTTCGATATTTTTTAACACATCATGTATGTAACTTAATATTGTTCTACTAAAACTATCCTTTATTTATTTTTTCCTATTTCTTATTTAAATGTCTTGACGAAAAAAAAAAAAAAAAAAATCATGTTTTACTAAGTAATTTTTGCTTTTCTAAATGAATAAATATGACTTTCGAGTAAGGCGGCATTTCTACTCTCTCGATGTATCGTCGAGCATACGTGGATTATGGCGCACTTCAGCAAGACTTTCATTGTAGATGTCCGAAATGAGCTTAATGCAACATGAAGATTATGATATGTGTCACATTCTAAATATCTATAGAATTACATTCTTTTTGGTAGTTCTCGAGTAAACTGGTTTTGGGTTTGATGTATTTAGAAATCGACCTTTCAAGCACTTTAGTAATTCTCTCTTTCTTTTCTTCTCCTTCTTCTGATTTGTCAACAGGATAACTTTGAATTGATTGCGGGATAAGGAATATTTCAATCAAAGTTGGAGAGTGAACTTGCCTTAGGAATATCTTATTTGAGTTCGTCCGCCAATTTAACTTATCATCTTGATTCAAACTGGCGTCCATTTGAAAATTTCAAACTAAGATTAAAATTATATTTATGAACAAATTTGCTTGAAACTCGGTACATACATATATATAGCTTATATCAAGACCTCAACTTTTTTTAATTAACTTGTTCAGCCATTTTGCTTAAAATTAGAAGCCGTTTGAAATTTTCAAGTTCACATAAGAAACATAGAAATCAGTTTACCCTTGTGTTTGATTCGGGAGCGCTTGTTTTAAGCAAATTTTATTTTTAATTATATAGTCTTAGTAAAAATATATCCTCATATTATTCTATATTATTTAAACATGGTGATCAACCCATAGTTCAATAAGTCCCGGGACTAATCCCCATATAGCGTCGCAAATGAAATATTTCTATGTGGGTAAACAAATTTTCAAAAGATACACGTTAAAGTTTCATGATATTTCGATCGTTTGTTGCCGAGATATCAAAGTTTTAGTGACCCTACTTTTGATGTTTTCAAAATGAGGGACAAAGCTGAATTTCATGAGTTGATTAATCATTGCTTTGTGATAAACAAAAGTATTGTTGAAATTTAGCAATGGCTTAACAGTTTCAACAGTATTTTTGTCCATCAAAAAACAATGTTTAAACAACAAACGAAATTCAGCTTTGTCCCTCATTTTGAAAACATCAAAAGTAGGGCCACTAAAACTTTGATATCTTGGCAACAAACGATCGAAATATCATGAAACTTTAACGTGTATCTTTTGAATGTTAGGTTTACTTTACCCACACAGATATACTTCATTTGCGACAGTATCAGGGGATTAGTCCCGGGACTTATTGAACGATGTGTTACATTCTAAAATTTCAATTCTGTCACTAAGTAAGTTGTAATGGTAGGAAAGACAAATCCCTAGTGGCAATCATTAGTTATGCAAATACTTGCGAATTTGTTTTTAAAGTAATAATACTAAAGAGGCAATAAATCAATTTTCACTACCTCATAACAATATGCATTGACTACGTCGCAGTTACATTTAATTGCTTGAATGATGAACTACATACATATTACATTAGTAATGTACGATAAATTACACAATAAAAATTGTTTATTAGCTTGATTTTTTAAATAAATCGACCTATTTCAAGTTTATCTATATACAGGGGGTTTTGCATTTAATGGAACAAAAAGAAAGCATACCTGTAAACGCTGTAATTGCTCTATTTGATAAATCAAATTTACAGTGAAACTATAGTTATCCAAATTTCTATAGATGCTCTACGTGTGCTCGCCTATTGACGCGGAAATATCTATGTAGTATTCCAGCTCCTGCCACGCTCGTGATACATGGTCTATCCAGAAAGTAATGAGACTTATTCCATAAAAATCGTTTATTTAAAGATAATTTTAGACATTTAATATTCAATAGCCTCCTCCTGCATTAATACATCAATGCATTGTCAACATTTCTTCCACCATTCATACCCACCTGGAAGTCTTCAACTAGAATGCTGTTTAGAACGCTCATTACATTTTTTTGCAAGTCTTCCAGATTCTCAAAATGGTGACCTTTTGAGCCAGATTTTAACCGAGGGAATAGAAAAAAAGTCGGGTGGTGACAGATCAGGGCTTTGCTAGGTTGCGACGTTGTGTTTAGCCAGTTACTGAGTAAGGAGCTTGGCACAAATTTTCCGCATTTGAAGTTCTGTGATAATTTCATGCAAAATCGATTTTGTAACTCTCAACGTCTCCGCAATAATTCATACACTCATTCAACGTTTAGAGTTCAAAAGCACTTTAATTTTAGACATATTGCTTGAAGTTCGAGAATTTTATGGACATCGGACATCCAGCGTGTTGTTCATCTTCGATGTTTTCTCTTTCGTTTTTCAAGGCTTTGCGCTTCCTCAACACTTGAGCCTTGGACAAAAAAACCTTCTCGTAAGCTTCTTGTAGTATGGCAAGGGACTCAGTAGCATTTGTTTAGTTTTACATAAAACTTTATGGTGTATCGTTGCTCGATACTCTATACTCTATTGTATTCTGAAAACCTGACGCCACTTTCAAATACTTGTCTACTTCACGAGAGATCTCTGCGCTGCGAAAGTTCAAAGCCAACTGAATTTTACCAAATTCTGTAGCTTATAGTCTCTGCCACCCGTACCACCCACAAACTCCGCCTACTTGTACTCCTACTTGGTGCGAAAATTTCAGTCTCCTTCTAGGCAGACCCTGTAGAATATCCTTTCTTAATGATTCGAGCACTTCAGTTGCCCGCTGCATCAGTTACTGTATGTTCTGGGAAAATAGAGGCACAAACCTTTTTTCTTTAACTTATAGGAAAAAAGCACAAGGGGTTAGATCGGGGGATCTAAGTGGCCAACAAAACAATAGGATATCATTTGATTCAACACGGCCAGTCCATCCATTTTTATTCAATTGGTGGTGTCGTTTTGACTAACAGTGCCTCTAGTGGCGATTTCGTAACTGGAAGAATTTTCGCTGTTGCCAGATAAAACTTGTATAATTGTAGTTTCAAATTAATTTATTTCAGCTAAATAAATGAAGTACAGAATTTGTACTACAGTATTCTTTTTGCCCCATTTAATATGAAATCTCTTGTATATGTATATAATGGGAAATTTGCCATCCCTATAATTATCGAAATATTGAATGAATACTGAACCGGCGGATAAAGGGGTTAACAGCGAACGCGAATTTCCCAGAAAATGAGGATCGTCGATTTTGGATCTCAAAAAGTTTTTATCCTACATTTTGTTTCATATATTTTTAAGTAAATCCAATTTCTGTGATATACTGAGAACGGTGGATGAAGGGATAATAACGAACGCGAATTTCCCCGAAGACGTGGATAATTCTAATCTGTTTGGCTACCAGAAAATCCTTAACCCCAAATTTCTATCAAAATCGTTTTATCCATTTCGGAATAAACCCAATTTATGGCTATATTTTGCAATTGGCGGATAAAAGATTAATAGCGAACGCGATTTTTACTGAAAATGAAGGTAAAACCAATCGATTTTTCACACACACATACACACAAAAATAAAAATAAAAATAAATAAAATTTTCATGAAAATGTTTACATATATTTATAAGTAAATCTTATTCCTGTCATTCGTTGGCAATAGTTGGTGGAAAGTTAATAGTAAACGCAAATTCGCGTGAACAGGAGGATTACTCAAATCGATTTTTCACACAAAAAACTTTTAATCATAAACTGTTATCAACATTGTTAAAAATATCTCTGAGTAAACCCAATGTTTTATCGTATTTTCAAATGACGAAGGAATAGTTAACAGAGAAATTTTCAAACTTTTCTTAAGATGAGAGTAAGTCCAATCAATTTTTCATACCATAAAACCTTTATCTTAAATTTTCATCAAAATCGTTAGAGCCGTTTCCGAGAAACCCAAGACATATATATTTATATATATATATATATATATAACATGTCATGTGTTTAATTAGTTTAATATACGTGAATGATAGAAGTTGACATTTAGCTTTGCAGTTCATGGAATAAATTGCAGTCAAAGAACGTCGCATGTTGATCGATATGCATCCAAATTGAATCGGTATAGTATTTCATAATGACCCTAACATATACAAATTTTCGGGCAATTGTATACATTAGAATCTGAACTATAATCTTTCCATTCAGGGGGGAAATTTCAACGTAGCATTGGCCATTATGCTCTAAAATCGAATTAAATCTTTCATAATGACACTCTCGCATATCAAGTTTTGTTCAAATATACACAATAGAATCTGAGATATGGACTTTCCCTAAATGTAAATCATCGCACTATGACAGCGACGTCTGATGAAATATTTGCACTGATTGTGTTAGACACTAACATATGTTACGATGTAATTACATATAAATTTATATGAAATTCTGTGCAGTATTTCCTGAAAAACAACCGTCAAAACATTTTTTGTCTTACTCACAATCAGACAGAAAAATATTTTCTAAAAATGGTAAAATCGTATTAAAAAAAAAAACTTGTAAAACTTATAAATTTGTAGAAAATCGGAAGTCTAATTTTTTTTTTTTTTTTTTTTTTCCAAATCCAATACTTTCTTCTATTGACAATAGAAGGAAGTAGTAAAGAAATAAATTAAAGCTCATAGCAAGACCAAACGCGAATGTGCAATCTGTTAATCATATAGATCACTAGTTCATTAAAAGGCAGTTTTAAGAAAAAAAAAAAAAAAAACGCATAACAGAGCTGAAAATACTCTTCATGGTGTTAACCACTTTAATCAGTAAACCATTTGAATAATTTTATGTGGTCTTACAAACGAATAAACAATCCTATTCACACCTCTCTCTGAAGAAGCTTAGCTCTTATACATATTAATATTATCAAACTCTTTATGTTTAATTGATAACTTGGCCAAAAGAAATATCGTTGGTAGGCCAGAAAGTATCGGAAACTTTTAGGTGTTAATTGACCCACTATGTCTATCAAAAACTATATTGTGTATTTTTGCTATGCATAGTTTCAGTTAAAAAAAAAAAAAAAAAAAAAAAAAAAACTTTGTTTAAACATTATAAATTGTAAAAGAACTAATCACAATAATTATTATCTGGTTCGAAATAAAATCACGAAAAATGGCTTTTAACTAGAGTGATTTTTCTCGATCCGAAACAATTAATTTTATTTTTTTACAGTTTAAGCTGTTTTTAAAGAGCGTTTTATTCATTACTTTTCACTACCAGTCTTTCTTCGGATGCATTTTTATTAATTTCTTATACAGTTATTAATTGGTTGGTTGGTTGGTTGTGTGGGTGGGCTTAACGTTGCTCTAAGACTGCACAATGGGTAATTTTCGACGATCTGGGACGCACCCTTAAGGATGGTCCGGAGACATGCCATCATAATTTTGATCCTCCACGGAGGCAGTTATTAATTGGAGATTCAAGCACATCAAGAGAATCGATACAAAATTTCAAGCGAATCGATACAAAATTTTAAGCGAATCGATACAAAATTTCAAGCGAATAGGCTGATTTTTGTGATCACTATTGCGGAATAAACAGGGTAACAAACGACAAAAACCTTTTTAATCTCAACGTGTAGGCCTAATTGACGTTTCGGAAATTATGATACATTTTTTAATGTTATTTATAATAAAAAGTTTTAGTTTGTTAACTGTGAAGCTTTGTATGTCGCTCTCAAAGAAATGATTTATTCTGTAAAAATATTATATTATTTTAATGGGTTAATTTACATTTCCAACACTATTAATAATAGCGACTATAGAAATCGCAATTCTTCTAACGAAAATTACGAAAACACAATACAGTATGCTGCGTCACTCATGATAGTAAGAAAAGAGATTAATTTTAAAATTTTAGTCTTTAACTATATTTTCAAAAATGCATGCAATTCTTCAATGTGGTCCTGTATTTAAATTACACATGTCTAATAATACAATACAATTTATTTCAGCTGAAAAAAATTTATCATTGTTGAAGTATAATTAGAAAAATATGAATGTGAATTAAAACTTTTTTCTTTTTATCGTCTGCAATAAAATTCAAAATTGTTTGTTGTGAATGCTGCTTGTAAATGCATTTTTTAATCGTTATATATCCCCTAAACTTGATTTTTGATAGTTTTGGGAGTATAACTCGAGAACTATTTGATCTAACGAGCTGTAAATTTGTATACGCGTATTTTAAGATCCTCGAAATCGACTTCTGTTTAAAAAAAGTGTAGGTCACGTTATATATATATATATATATATATATATATATTTTAAATATTAATTTAACAATTTTTTTCTATGGATAAAAAATATTAAAATCTTAATGAAATTTATAAATATGCTTTGAAAACCTGTTATTAACACCATAAAAAATAAATAAATAAATAAATAAATAAATAAAAATTAAAAATGCAGGAGATATGAATATAAATGTACAAATCAGAATTTGAAATTAGAAGCTCGAAAATTTAGATGTGTATAACTCCTAAACTATACACCACACGACTTCCAAATTTATATCTGGGGATGAAATTTACTGTAGAATCGATATTGAAATCAAAATTATATGTCACTATTGAAAAAATTAAAGTTTGACACAATTTCAATATGAAGACGGCCTCTTAACCTATATATATATATATATATATATATATATATATAATAGCGTAAAAGAGAACAAAATTCCCTGACGAATGGCACCTTCGGTGTCTTTCTGCAACAATGTACTGATAAGACAGGTGGGGTGTTGTTCCTTTTTTTTTTTTTTTTTTTTCTTTGAGGACTGTACTTAAATTTGGCGCGGTAAACAAGTAAAGAAATAGAAATCATAACACAGTTTGAAATGCACTCAGAGCCATTTTTGAGCATAGCACTTATACATTAGAAATCTTTGTGTGGCCTTGTAATAATAAAAAAAAAAAAAAAAAAATACATTTTATATCGCATCATTAAAGAAACGTGTTTTTGGAGCATATAAAAATATAATTCATCTCAATTTTTATTTAAATCACACAATCAACTGTGGAAGAAAATCATATTTAATGAAATTTTATTTTTCCGACTGAGTGAAAATAATGCCTGGACCGGGAGTCGAACCCCGGATCTTTGACTTACAAGGTCAAGGCTCTACCAATTGAGCTATCCAGGCCGACAACCGGTCAGCATTACTCACTCAGACAATCTTTAGGCAGAAACATCTCTGGTCTATCATGTAGATAGCTCGACAGAAATAAGCCGCAGGAAATGTAAAACACCATTAAACAATGGGAGAAAGAAATACAATTTTTATTAAAATCACACAATCAATTGTGGAAGAAAATCATATTTAATGAATTTTTATTTTTCCGACTGAGTGAAAATAAGAAGTGAATTCCGACTGAGTGACCGGTTGTCGGCCTGGATAGCTCAAATGGTAGAGCCTTGACCTTGTAAGTCAAAGATCCGGGGTTCGACTCCCGGTCCAGGCATTATTTTCACTCAGTCAAAAAAATAAAATTTCATTAAATAATTCATCTCGTTGGGCCAGCCTAAACTTGTTAAACTATGTCTACCAGAAATTTTACGCACAGACTTAATGTATTTGAATTCTCTTGAATATTCCTATACACAAGCCATTTGTTCAAATTTTAATAAAAAATTTTAAGTAGCATCCACATCTGATATAAATTTAGAAAGCCGAGTTTGGACATCTTGCTAATATTTGTTCTTGAGTTTTACTGATAAAACACACACTCAGATACAGACCAACTGCTAAAAACCTGATTTTCGTAATCCTCAGGATTCAAAACGGGTAAATATGTTAAAAATTAGGCTTCGAAAATCCCCCCCCCCCAAAAAAATATATATATATATATATATATATATATATATATATATATATGCATCGAAGTTATTAAAGGTGAATCCTGTTAAAAGGTATAATTTAACATATTACATGCAAATTTTAAAGTATTATACAAAAGGCATTAGTGAATAAAATAGATAATTGTAATTTTGTTTTTTTAAAACTTTGTGTGTAATTATTTTTATAAAAATAAAGTTTTTTTTTTTTTCATTATATTGTACGTTTTAGAAAGGAAAACACCTGAATAAATAATTCAAAGCAATAGCACTTTATTTTGTGAAAATTAATCTTAGGTACCTGTACATTTATTAACATTCAGTTTGCGAGTCCAGTATTATCTGTTAATTTAAATTTTAAAATAAAAATATATAGTAATTATTCTGTATTCTAGTCATAATAACAAATTTTCCATTAAATCTTTAAAAATAATTAATGATTAGAATAGGTTATTATAGCAAAAGGAATGATACCCCTCTCCGTTTATCATAGCGGAAAAAACTTCTATCCGATTATGTATGTTAATCACATTTAGTTTAGTTCTTTTGTTATAAAGAAAAATGGAATCTGATAACTGATAAAGAAATGTGCAAAAACACGTATGAAGAACAATAAAGCTTATGACATAAAAGCTTGTAACTGTTTTGACAAAATGTGAAGTCAGCTAATATCTAATTCAGTGTATATGATCGAAGTAAAAGAAAAATATTGATAGGATTTATTTGTTATATTAACAGAAGAAACACGTTCGAAAAATTTATTGGCACCGTTAAATTTATTTATATAATACCTTCTCTTACCCACGCATGGCAGAGAAGATATTGTTTTTGGATCAAACTTTCGAAATTGAGTTTTTGTTATATTTACACATTTTAAGTTCCCTTGAATTAGAAAACAGGTTTCTTGCTCTTGCTCTTGTTCTGTGTGTCTGTTTGGATGTGGATATCTTTTATCAGCATATCTCAAGAACAAATAGTAGCAAGAAATCTAAACTCAAAATTCTAAATATGTGTCATATAAGAATGCTACACTAAATTTTTGGTTGAGATCAATCAAATAGTTTGTATACAGGGATATCCAAGAGAATTCAAATACATTATGTCTATGAACGAATTTTTTGATAAGTATAGTTTAACATCTATAAGGCTGCACTAAACAAGATTAAATGAGCATATATATTAAAACTTTGAATTAAGGTTACCAGATTTTTTTTATTGGAAAATGAGGTAAAATTACGCAATGTCCTCTGTTTTATAAGAAAAAAAGAGGATATTCATTTCGGAAAAAGAGGACACTTTAGAGGACACAATACTGAATGAAAATGATTATAAAAACTGATTGAAAAGCTTTTTTACGACAGTGTTGAATCTGTTACGTAATATTTTAAAGTTTCAAAAGATCTTTACTTCAAATGGTGAATCTTTATCAGCTCATCTTAATTTAAGTTAAATAATATAGGGATAGTAAAGGAAAAAACACTAACTTTTATAGGTGGCAGTGGAAAAAAATAGACTTTTTATATTTATTAATTTTTGCTACAGATAAAAACTTATTTATTTATTTTTTATTTTATTTTATTTTATTTTATTTGATTGTTTTACGGTATTTTCATATAGTTATAAGGAAAGTTGGTAGATTTGTTTTATTAAAATCATAATCATATAAAAGCAACAACAACAACAACAACAAAAATAATGTAAAATTAATGTTTTACAGATGAAACGATTTTTTTTTAACAGACATATTTTATCAACATTTTATGAAAGTCCTTACAAGTGTTATCTAAATTAATCTTAGCAATTAATACACTATCTACAAATAAGTATTTGGAAACTTGCAAATTTAGACTTTTTGTCAAATATCTAAAAAAATTCTTGAAAATTTTTGCATTTTGAAGTTTATATGAGGTTGCTACTTGAAAAGTTTGATCAAGATTGTTAATTTTCAAAGAGGGGTGCGGGTAAAAGTTATATGAATAATTTGGTATAAAATTTTTAATTCGGTAACAGTCTTGAATTATTTATAAAATCTTTCATTATTTTCAAACGGCGGTGTGGGGGTAGGGGAGGTTTGAAGGGCAGTAAGTCCCCTTCACACAAAAATATATGTCAAATAATTACAAGATAAAAATAACTTTTTATATACCATGTTTTTAAATTTTCTGTTGAATCATATAAACGCTACCGAAGGCAGCGGGAACCCGGAACAATTGGCTAAAAGTATTAAAGAAATTCATTGTTATCGTGTTTCGAGCTATTATAAAAGTTTCAAATGGTTGAGCTATTATAAAAGTTTCAAAAGTTTCAAATAGGTAGCAGAGAAGTTAGTTAAAAATCGATTGCAAGCTTTGTACTTGTAACACTGCCGAAGGCAGCAGGGATCCAAAACAGTTGGTTAATGTATTTAAAAAATGAATTTTCACCGTATTCTGAACTATTCTGAAAGTTTCAAATATCTAGCTAATCGGGAAGTTAGTTAAATAAATTTTCTGTTGAATCATATAAACACTGCCGAAGGCAGTAGGGACCTTAAATAATTGACTAAAAGTATTTAAAAAATGTATTGTCACAGCGTTCTGAACTATCCTGAAAGTTTCAAATGCCTAGCTAGTCGGGAAGTTAGTTAAAAATCGTTTGCAAGCTTTGTATTGCTAAAGCTGCCGAAGGCAGCAGGAATCCGAAACAGTTGGCTAAATGTATTTAAAAAAAAAATGCATTTCCACCGTGTTCTGAAAAATTCTTAAAGTTTCAAATGTCTAGCTAGTCGGAAAGTTAGATAAATAAATTTCCTGTTGAATCATATAAACGCTGCCGAAGTCAGTAGAGACCTGAAACAGTTGACTAAAAGTATTAAAAAACTGTATTGTCACCATGTTCTGAGCTATCCTGAAAGTTTCAAATGTCTAGCTAGTCGGGAAGTTAGTTAAAAATGATTGCTAGCTTTGTAGTGGTAACGCTGCCGAAGGCAGCAGGAACCCTAAGCAGTTGGATAAAAGTATTACAAAAATATATTTCCACCGTGTTCTGAAAAATTCTTAAAGTTTCAAATGTCTAGCTTGTCGAGAAGTTAGTTAAATAAATTTCCTGTTGAATCATATAAACGCTGCCGAAGTCAGTAGAGACCTGAAACAGTTGACTAAAAGTGTTAAAAAACTGTATTGTCACCATGTTCTGAGCTATCCTGAAAGTTTCAAATGTCTAGCTAGTCGGGAAGTTAGTTAAAAATGATTGCTAGCTTTGTAGTGGTAACGCTGCCGAAGGCAGCAGGAACCCTAAGCAGTTGGATAAAATTATTACAAAAATATATTTTCACCGTGTTCTGAACTATTCTGAAAATTTCAAATGTCTAGCTTGTCGGGAAGTTAGTTAAATAAATTTTCTGTTGAATCATATAAACGGTGCCGAAGGCAGTAGGAACCTGAAACAGTTAACTAAAAGTGTTAGAAAAATGTATTGTCACCGTGTTCTGAGCTATCCTGAAAGTTTCAAATGTCTAGCTAGTTGGGAAGTTAGTTAAAAATCGATTGTAAGATTTGTACTTGACAAACAAACAAACAAACAAGAATCGAAGTTAATAAAAACATGGTAATAATAAAATAAAACTGTTCTACTCCTATTTTGAATTGTTTTTAATGTAGTTTTATATTCAGTACTTACTATCTTACCCCTTAATCTACAATCTGTCTTAACAATCTCTTGTCAATCTGTCCCTTAATCTACAATCTGAAACTAGCGAGCTTCGCCCGCTAGCGGGTCAGTATTTTCAAATGAATCACTATAATTAATGAATCACTAACAGTAACTTTTAGTCCTAAGAAAAGAAATTTAAAAAAAAAATCATTTCTGATCGGGTAAAATGTCGTCCCGGGTCCCCACTGCCTTCGGCAGCGCAGTCCCGTGCGCACAAGTTAAGGGATACACGCGCTGCGCGCGCGTATTCCTTCCCTGACCCTTCGTGCCCCCCCCCAAAAAAAAAATCATTTCTGATCGGATAAAAACTCACACCGGGTCCCCACTGCCTTCGGCAGCGCAGACCCATGCGCGCTGCGCGCGCACGTGTGAAGGTATACGTGCACTGTGCGCAAATATTCCTTCTCAAATCAAATTTTTATTCTTAAGAAAAGAAAAGAAAAAAAAAATCATTTCTCATGGGGTACAAAGTCGGCCCGGGTCCCCACTGCCTTCGGCAGCGCAGTCCCGTGCGCGTTGCGCGCGCACAAGTTAAAGAATACACGCGCTGCACGCCCGCATTCCTTCCCTGACACTTCGTGCCCCCTAAAAAAAATCATTTCTGATCGGGTAAAAAAATCACACCGGGTCCCCACTGCCTTCGGCAGCGCAGACCCATGCGCGCTGCGCGCGCACGTGTGGAGGTATACGCACGCTGCGCGCACGTATTCCTTCTCAAATCAAATTTTTATTCTTAAGAAAAGAAAATTAAAAAAAATTATTTCTTATCGGTTAAAAACACGGACCGGGTCCCCACTGCCTTCGGCAGCGCAGTCCCGTGCGCGCTGCGCGCGCGCAAGTTAGGGGTTACGCGAGCGGTGCACGCCTATTTCTTCCCCACCCTTTCAGCCCCTTCTAATTAACCTACGTATACCAATTTTGAACGGTCTTACTCAATTAGCTGAGATGCAAAAGAACACCTAATCAGGACGCCTCAAAACGTGTAAATCTTCTGAAAACTTTCGACAATATAAAAGAACTTTAAAATATCTTTCGAATGATGTATTAAAAATAATTTAATCATGAATAGAAATTGAAATATTGAAATTTGAAAATATTACAGCGCCATCTGGCGGTAGAAATTTCTGTATTCCACTGTTCGATCCCAAATCAACAAAGCTTTCTAATGATATATTACTTATGAAATTATTTTAATTAGTAGTCGAGAGAAACATGTGTGGGTATTATATTAGATTATTTAATAATAATAATAATAATAATAATAATAATAAAGGGTGTTTTCATCATAAGTAAAAGGACGTGGTAATAAAAAATAACCTCTATACTTATAAGATGTTAAATATTATGACTAAAATAAAAATGCAAAAAATTAAAATACGATGAGGAAAAATAGGTTTATTTAACTATTGTCTTTCCATAACGATTTTATTTAGTTTATCTTTTAATTCCCTATTATACTATAGATATGAGGAACTTTGATATTATGAAGATTTGCTATTTCAGTGATTTTATTCATTTTAACAACTTATCAATCCGAAGATCACAAAATTGATGTAATATCCGTTTATGGATTGACCAGTTTGTTTGTTAGTTTATTTAGACATTATATAAAGAAAGAATCATCAAGTTAGATGAGTTTTAAAATATTACTTATGAAACTAACCGGAACCATGTTTCAACATTCTAAATTTCAAAGTTTTGCTTTGCAAATTTCGTAATTTATTCGAAATTTTATATATTCTTACCATGGCAGAATTTTGCATAAACATGCATTACGGGAATTATTCTCAACATAAAGAAGTCAGACTAATTTAAAAATAGCGTTTATGATACTTGGATTAATATTATTGAATATTAACATTATAATGAAAAAAAAAAAAAAAAAAAAGTATGTTATTTTTGAAGTTTAATTTTTCTTAAGTGCAAAATAAGGCAATATTTGGCATAAACTTCCATAGTTATTACTTATTGGAAAAATATAGTGACAATATTTATGAAAAGCAGCTATACATTCTACAGTAGATGAAGGATTTAAAATGATTTTGAAAAATGTAAACTTTACATAATTTATTTAGGAAAAGCACAACCATACTACATACTATTATTATTATTATTACTATTATTTTATCATTTCTCATATTTGTAAGAAAATATTGTTTTCGTGAAATTATGAAAAGATTAATACATATTTGCCTGTTTTAGAATATCTTGAATATGATTCGTCGAATTTTAGAAAGATGTCAATGTGTCTGTATTACACAATTGTGTGTATAGTGTAACTCAAGGATTAACAGTTTGCTGCAAAACATTACATTTAATTGAATTCTAACACAAATAGTTGCTAATTAAATTTTGGTATGTATCACCGAACAGGTGGCGCTACTACGCTGTACATATTACGATTTGTATGTTTAAAATATTAGCATGCATCGCACATTATTATACTAAAGTTGATATGTAAAATACTTTTAATGAGAAGTTATTCGGATCCAATTTCGGTGCATATCACGTAACAAACAATGCTACAATGGTATTTAATTATTTATTTTTACGATTTTCCGGATGTTTATATCTTGGAATCTATGGTATACCATTTGTATGAAATTCAATATGAATTATGAAAAACGTTTATTTTGTAAAACTGTCTTATTTAATATTGGTTGGATCATTCAATTAGAACGTTTCTATTTCAATTTTGTTGAAGCATTATGTTAAATTACATCTATTCCAAAGCTAAATATAATATACTTATGTTATTTAAATATATTGAATTATACTGCCCAAAAAATTGTGAAATCCGTAGTTAGTCTAAAAAATAAAGATAAGCTTGAATAAATATGTTAAATTTATATTTTGTTTTTAAAAGCAATAAAAACGACCAAGTGAAATTGAATTATTATAGTGATAGAAAGAAGCAGTGAAATATTTTATTTTGAAAAGACTCTATGCAATTATACTCTTTAGAGTGCAAAAAATAAAATCAAAATGTTATTTCTAAAATGGTTTGGTTATTATTACATTTTCGTTTTGTTGTTGTAAGAATCAATTCAAATTATATGTTTATTATTATTATTTTTTATTTTTTTAAGCGTATTTCGAGAAGAATGATAGAGCAAATGTTTCGCTTTAGTAGAAGCAAAAATAAAAGAATGACCATAAAATCTGAACTGAAATAACAGCTTTAAAAAGAAGAAATGCATGATTTAATTTTGGAGTTATTCTATGCTATAACATTTAAAAATTTATGTTAAAAAGGCAAACGATTTTTTTCCTAACTCCATTAAATGATATTTTTGTTTATGTAGGAATAGCAAATTTAAATCACATAAAATGAATTTCAATTAGATTTAAAACCGGAAGCAAAAGAATGTTATAATCGTAAGTATTTTATTTTTCTGAGAAAAATAAGTAGTATTATAAAAATAGCAATTTAGAAAAGAAATGTCAGGTTTATTTCTTAAATTATTTGTCATTATTTTATACATTATTATTATTATTATTATTCCTTTATTGACGGCTTATATACCTTGAAATATAGATATTTCGAATATTAAGACATAAACTAAGTTTAATAATTTCAGAGATGCATTGGTACGCTAATAATATTTTACTTATACTTATTTAACTTGTAATATATAAATTCTAAAATACAGCGCAAAATATCCCTAAAGAAATTTAGAAAAAAAATCCCTAAAGAAAAATTAGAATTGAAACGAAGACATAAAATTAACAAGGCTGAAATAAGTAAAAAAAGAAAAAAAAAAGCGATTATGCAAATTTTCTACTATTATCATTAAACAAAATGTAGCAAAAAGACTGAACTAAAAAATAAATAAATAAAATAAGAACAGCAAGATAAATTAAACTAATTGATTGAAATAAAAATTTTATAATTAATATTTGCTTGTTGTTTAATAATTTTATTAAATTGAAAAAGAATTAAAGATTATATTATTATTAAATTGTAAATAAATATTGCGTAAATTAACATCTGTGTTACAAAATAAATGTATAAATAAGTAAATAAAGTAATATATTGAATTATTTCAAGGCAGTGTTACAAAAAAAAAAAAAAAAAAAAAAAAAAAAAATACTTTGATTTTTAACTTTTTTTTATCAAAGTTGAAAAGTATTAATGACTTCGGTTTGTCTGTCTATCTGTCTGCGCTCTAACTCCAGTAAATATTTATGGAATTCCTTGAAACTGAACTGACAGACAAACTTTCCTCTTGTGTTAAGCATTTTTAACACTTTCCAATATTGTTTAAGAATGATTATAAATTCATTTAATTTATATGTCTGCCTTTCTGTCCTTCTGTACATCCGTTATGTGATAACGTAGGCAAAGAACATTGAAGGTTATATATGATACAACGAGTACGTGCAGTTGAAAAGTGTAAAATAATCAGTGCGTACCACATGATTTTTTGTTCTTGATTTATTTAGTCCTAACAGAATACATTTCTACGCTTCTCCTGTTCTACCCAGAATAAAATCTGCGTTTTACAAAGAACCTGTGTGCTGAGTTTATCGCTGAAGGGCTCCATTTATAGATTAGTAAGCTAATATTTTAGAGTTTAGTTTAAGCAAGTATTTTAAGTGACTTAAAACTTTGTGATAAAGAGGGGGGGGGGGGGAGAAGAAAAATAAAACTCTATAACAAACAATAAAAAATTGTCTGACTAGTAAATTTTTTCACAAAAATTTGAAATTTATAATTAAATAAAATTTTTAAAAGATAGTTCATAATGGCATATAATTTTTTGCGTGTATCAGTTCTCACGCGATAAGAAACAGTGAGAACTGAACTCAAAGTTCAAGAACAACTAGACTAAATTAACCGAGCAACAGTTAAAACGACTTGGCATAGGTATGTATTCTGCTTAGTTTTGCATCATGTATTTGTTTCCATGAATCCCATAAATGATCTGATAGTTCACAAATTATGTGAAAACGAACAATTCGTGTAGCAAAATTCTCCCAAAGGTAGCCTCCGCAACGGGTGGATATCCTCACGAAGCTCCTGTTTATACTTGCTGACTGTTCACTGCGATTAAAGAAAAGTTAAATTTGCAGTGATTGAAGTAAAAATAATATCCATGATGCAAGTTATGTGAAATGTTGCCTGCCGTATTCTGTCATGTTATTAAAATCTTTGTTTCGAATAACTTGCGAAGTTTTTAAAGTAGAATGTTTATATTTCATAATATTCATGCCAGTATCATAAATGACATTTTTAAATTAGTCTGATGTATTTACGACCAAAATAGTCCTCATAATGTAAACATAATTGAAAATTTTCTCTTTTCTGTCATGTTAACTAACGAATTTTTCAAAATGGAATGTTAAAATTCAATGGGAATTTGAGCCATATCATAAATGATATTTTAAAAGTACTTCGGCTTCTTTACTATCATTTATTCTTAAGATAATGTCTATATAAACTTTCATAATAAAACTGGTAATCAACAAACGGGCGCCACGACGATTTTGTGATTTTGCAATTCCTCTTATTTCAAAACACACACACACACACAAAAAAAAAAAAAAAAAAAAAAAAAGGCTAGCAATTTTTCAGAATATCAAACTTTCCCAGTTTATAGTTCCCTGAATATCGTGGTTTTCTCATAATCACGAGGTTCCCCAGTAACTTGGAATCAAAAGGACGAATACATTTATAAATGTTTAAAATCTCTCTCTTTCTCTCTCTCTTTTTTTTATTTTTACTTTTTTTTTTTAAACCCTTGTAGGGATTATCAGATTAGATAAAATGAATTTATTAAAAGTCTAACATGAAGATCACTAATTTAATACTCTTTCCGACAATAAATTCAAAGTAAAGAAGTTGAAAATTACTCCAAACTAGAAGTGATTCCTCTTTTTTTTTTCTTTTTTTCTCTCTCCCAAACAAGTACAATGGAAAATATGATTTTTATATAATGGTTATAGATTCTATACTTTATGGAAAATTATATGAATTCTAGAATTAGATTATTGTCACAGGACAGTTTTAATCGCAATGACAAGACTAGATTGAATAAAAATATCTTCACGGTTAAATGTAAAAACAAAAGTGAATATACAAAATCAATAACAGCGACCAAGATAATTCCAGGATGAAAGAAATACTTCCAAAATGGATTAGATTTTACTATACAAAGGCACATGTTGTAGTGGATGAGTTGCGATTAAGATTATGAATTGGAGATTATAATTCCATAGCTCTTCACACTATTTTTTATTTTTTCATAAAGAGAAGCATAGATAAGATTTAAAGAAGCAAATCCAAAGTAAGATGAGATTTCGGTCTTTGTATCTATATTAATAAAATCAGAGTTTTGTCTGTAAATTTGTCGGAATCGAAAAATTTTGCGATATCTTCACGTTTCACACCCCATGAAAGCCGAAAATGACTTCAGAAAATTTTGCCTGTGTGTGTGTGTGTGTGCGTGTGTGTGTGTGTCATCGTGTCCGTCGCTTTTTTTGTCCGGGCATCACTTGAGAACGGCAGGACGGAATGCAACGGCGCTTGGCAGGGATTTAGGTCTTCGCCCAACTTAAAATTATATCTATCAACTTTTCAGAAATTCCCCCCCCGTTCCCCCCTGGGGGGGTAAAAGACTAAAACACGTTTGTCCGGGCATCACTCGAGAACGGCTGGACGGAATTCAACGGCGCTTGGCAGAAACTTAGGTCTTCACCCAACTTAAAATTATATCTATAGAAATTTTTAAAATTCGGATTAGTGTTTAAATTGTGGGTAAAAAACGCCTGCGCATGCGCCATAAATATTTTTTCACTAAAACGCTTTGAATGGAAAAATAAATGCAAAAATAAATTTTTAAGATAAAGACTTTTTTTATTCGCGTGATTCGCACTACAAATTATGAAAATATTGAAATGTGCCATCTGAGTTTCATACTTTAGTTAATTTTAAAACATCTAGTTGTCGTATCGAAAAACTGTTTACACCCCAGGATTCACAAAAATCGCCCCTTTCATTTGGTACTAAATTTGTAACGGTAGGTCTGATACTTCTAATTTATTTTCCCCTTTTACCGTTTTTCCGTTGCCACTTAAATTTCATACTTTAGTTATTTTTTAAAATTTTAATTGTAGCATCAAAAAACTGTTTGCACCCCTGGATCACCCCTTTCATTTGGTATCAAATTTATAAATATAGGTCTGATATTTCTAATTTATTTTGCCCTTTTTCCGTTTTCAACCCAGATTCGATATGGAACAGCTTTAGTATTGGATCCCTTTGGCAAAATTTGAAATTCGGCACCGAATAGTAGCTCGGACGTTTCTCGCCAAGATCTTTAATTGCACAATTGAGATAGCCAATTCAGTTCATCGCAAAAATGGCTTAAAATATTTAAAGTCACCAAAGGGCTCCGATACTTAAGCTGTGCTTTTTGTATTTATTTATTTATAATACTGTCTATTAAAGACTTCTGTGGTCACGAAATTTGGTGTGTAAATTATTTGTATGCATCCGGCACGTATTGTAACTGCATTTCACGAAATTCGAAATCCCCCCCCCCTTCTCGGAATCGAGGGCAATAAACATGTGTAAAAACATGTTTTTCCGTTTGAATTCGCTTTGAATTATCTTAGAATGGCGAATTTTGGTGTGTGGATATTGATTAAGTGTACGCATTATGTACATTAGTGGGATTTTGCAAAACTTCGAACTCACCCGCTGAGGGTGGGGAAGTAAGAAGTGAGTAAGTTGTGCCGAAGACAGTGGGGACCCAGACTCCTCACATTGGGAGCGAGAAAACCTCTACCAATCATAGCGAGAACTTAGGTTATTAATAAAGATATGGCATTTTGACAACTCATTTAAGTTTAATGTCCAGCGAAGCGGGCAAAGCCTGCTAGTCTATATTAAAATGAAGAAAAAGCTCACAGGATGATTATTTATTCATTGATAAAACATTTCTCAGAAACAAAAATTTATTTATTTGTAATCCAGATGTAATCATTCACTTAGTCCGCGTATGATGCATTTACTCAGAAGGAGTTGCTTATAGGAATAGAACTTTTTAATGTCAAGAAATGGCTAAAAGAAGAAATAAAAAGAGATTTTCACCAAACAAAACACCATATCACATTTATCTGCTGTATAATTTTTCATGAAGGCGCTCCATCTTGCACGTATAATAAATCTTATACTATTAAGTGAGCAATATGTGTATGTTTCACTGATCTCGAAAACGGTAGCTCGGACAGTCACGAGATTTAACACAAAGGTGCCCCCCGAAGGATCATTGTGCACATCGAAGTCAGATTTTCGAGTTTTTGATTAGTTTTTTCTTAATTAATTAAAATGTGAAAATAATAATCTTCTAATTTCTGATAAATAAGACATTTAAATTTTAACATTTTATCCATGATTTAATTGTTGCCAATTTTTTTTTTCGACAAAATAATAATAATAATAAAAAAACCGTACATTCATTTAAAATGAGGAAAATAAATCAGAAATATTAGAAAATAAATTAGAACTATCAGTCGCATCGTTACAAATAAGATACCAAATGAAAGGGAAAATTTTTGTAAATCCGATGCATTAAACAGCTTATCAATCGGATGATTAGTTTTTTCTTAATTAATTAAAATGTGAAAATAGTAACCTTCTAATTTCTGATAAATAAGACATTTAAATTTTAGCATTTTATCCATGATTTAATTGTTGGCAATTTTTTTTTTTTTTTCGACAAAATAATAATAATAATAATAATAATAATAAATAAAAAATAAAAAAAACCGTACATTTATTTAAAATGAGGAAAATATCAGAAATATTAGAAAATAAATTAGAAATATCAGTCGCATCGTTACAAATAACATACCAAATGAAAGGGAAAATTTTTGTAAATCCGATGCATTAAACAGCTTATCAATCGGATGATTAGTTTTTTCTTAATTAATTAAAATGTGAAAATAGTAACCTTCTAATTTCTGATAAATAAGACATTTAAATTTTAGCATTTTATCCATGATTTAATTGTTGCCAATTTTTTTTTTCGACGAAATAATAATAATAATAATAATAATAATAATAAACGTACATCTTATACTATTAAGTGAGCAATATTTGTATATTTCACTGTTCTCGAAAACGGTAGCTCGGACAGTCACGAGATTTAACACAAAGGTGCCCCCCGAAGGGCCATTGTGCACATCGAAGTCAGATTTTCGAATTTTTGATTAGTTTTTTCTTAATTAATTAAAATGTAAAAATAATAACCTTCTAATTTCTGATAAATAAGCCATTTAAATTTTAACATTTTATCCATAATTTAATTGTTGCCAATTTTTTTTTCGACAAAATAATAATAATAATAATAATAATTAAAAAAACCGTACATTTATTTAAAATGAGTAAAATAAATCAGAAAGATTAGAAAATAAATTAGAAATATCAGTCGCATCGTTACAAATAAGATACCAAATGAAAGGGAACATTTTTGTAAATCCGATGCATTAAACAGCTTATCAATCGGATGATTAGTTTTTTCTTAATTAATTAAAATGTGAAAATAATAACCTTCTAATTTCTGATAAATAAGCCATTTAAATTTTAAAATTTTATCCATAATTTAATTGTTGCCAATTTTTTTTCGACAAAATAATAATAATTAAAAAAAAAAAAAAAAAAAAAAAAAAAAAAAAACGTACATTTATTTAAAATGAGGAAAATAAATCAGAAAGATTAGAAAAAAAATTAGAAATATCAGTCGCAACGTTACAAATAAGATAGCAAATGAAAGGGAAAATTTTTGTAAATCCGATGCATTAAACAGCTTATCAATCGGACAATTAGATTTTTTAAAATTAACTAAAATATGAATTTTAGGTGGCAACAGCAGAAGATTGTATGGAAAACGTTAGGAGAAAAAAAATGAAAAATCTGCTTCACATTAAGTCACATGATTTTTAAGTGGGATTAAAAATTGCAGTTTTCAAATTCTTTTAAATTTTCTCTCACGAACACAAAAATATAATATACAGCCTGTACCCCACAAGACCAACTTGCATTTCAAATTTCATCAATTATTTTGGTTAATAAACAAAAGTTATTTTTTTTTTTTTTTCAAATTAAGTTTTATTCTATCTTTGAAACGATTTATGTGATCATAGATATAATAATATATATAGATCTATCATCCCCATATTATCGTGCAAAGATTTTTGATGCCGAAAAAAAAAAGCTTTGGAATCAGCCATTAAGTGGTATTGAAGAAAAAAAGGAAAAAAAGAAAAATGAATTTGAAACTATATCTGGAGCTTTTCATTCACCTTTAGTAAATAAATTATTCATGAATTTTATTTGCTAAAACATTCGTGTATATTCCCGTGTGTATTAACTCGGGGAAAGACTACCATATTTTGGTAAAATCGCCGTCTTTTCCCGAGTGAAAAGGAATCACTTTTTTCTCCCCAATGATCAATCTATATATTATTACTATATCTATGTATGTGATACGATACATTAATAATTTGGGTTTTAAAAGTTTTTTTAAATAGATTATTTAAACTCTATGAACCATATTTTTATTTTATCAGTTTCATTAACAGATCCTGCTGGGCGATTTTTTAAATTTTGGTGTTGAAGTACACCGAACGTTTTTCGACAAGAAGTTTAATATAGCAACAGCCATTTTAATCTAAGTAGTGCATCAACTATATAAAAACATAAATGATTTATTTTTACACAAAATTTACAGAACAAATGCAGTTTTAAAGATAGGAAATTTATTTCAACAAGCACTATTTTAAACCTAAAAACCATTAACCCTTTCACGCCCAAGGGAAATATTTTTCCCTTCTACAAAAATCGTTATCGATTGTTCAATTATTATTGAATCGATATTCTTTTTACTGAATGTCAAAATAAAACGTATGTCCAAGGCAGCAAATGTGTTTCTGAACGAATAAAAAAAAAAAGTATAGAAAATAGGACACATAATAAATGTGTTATGTGCAATGCCCACTTGTGCTTCACAAGTAAACGAAATTGTTTCGTAGAATACCATAACTGGCTGTTTATTTTACTTTTCTGATAATTTTTATATTACAAAGCAATAAATTTGTATTTCAAAGCAATAAATAAAATACCGATATAATAAACCTAACTCTTCGTTTATTTACTTTTATGGTCCATAGGGAAAATATTTCCCATGAAATTATAGGAAACCTATTCACCCTGCTATGTTTTTCTGGTGATATTTTCTTACTTTACACCCACAATAGCTAAAATATTGTGCTGTATTGGCATATTTAGTCTTGGAAATCTTATGGTCCTGAAAGGATTAAAAATATAAGCAGAATATAAAGGATTCTTATGTATAAACAAAAAAGAGTCTGATAAAATTATTAGCAAAATAGTCTTCCCCTTTTCATAAAAAAAAAAAAAAAAAAAATCCATTGCTAATATGGCGACAAAAATTCAAAAGCCGCCAATGGAGCGACATAATAAAGTTGTGTAACACGATAATGTTTACCTATTTATTTATTTATTTATATAATAATCACTATGCTAATTTATCATACAAACAAATGAGCCTCTGTGTGTTACTGCACTTGCACGCTGTCGAACAGAAATATTTGAAAAATTCAAATTAATATTTAAATAAATAAATAAAAATATGTTTAATGGGAAATATATATAACCATAAAAAGATTAGTTGTCTAAAATACGGCAGGAATAGTGCTCATAGCATATTGTTACAAGGGATTAAGTCTTATTGTTACAATGGATTAAGTCTAAAATGGTGACAAAAATTCAAAAGCCGCCAAAGAGGCGGCTATCAGGCTGTACTATCAGGTTTACAACCCATGAATTATATATAAACACAAAAAATTAATTGTCTCATGCGACAGACGTAGCCGGTCACAGCATATTGTAATATTTGGCGTGAAATTGCTGTCATTTAATGGTTGATTGGATAAACAAAATAAACATATGAAATAACGTAAAAGCAAATATTATGTTGTCTAAACCCAGTTACATTTGAGTCCAGTCCGAGTTACATGTGAACAACACGTATAGTGTTGTTCACATGTAACTGGGATTCAAATATAAAAGGGAAACTCCAATTTTTTCGATACTATCTATTTCGAAACTGTTATATAATAAGCCCCTAAATGGAAGCTCATTGGTAAACTATTGTCGCAGGTAATAGGGACAAGCGCCCGAGTTGCAGTGGATGACCAAATCGCTGCCGAATGCAGCAGGGACCTGGAGCGAGCTTTTGAACAATTTCAGTAATTTATTTTATTTTATTTTTATAAAGCTATATAGAAAAGAGTTTCCCTTAAATTTAGTGGCCAGCGAAGCGGGCAAAGCCTGCTAGTATATATATATATATATATATATATATATATATATATATATTTATTTATTTATTTATTTATTTATTTTTATGAATTTTTTATATCGAAAATAATCCAAAAATATTTCGAATCATCCAAAAAGAGAAAAAACATAAAACCACATAAGCTATTGGTCTTATAAATTACTTTATGAATCTAGAACAAACGAATAACATTCTTTCGTTTCTAACGCTAAAATAAACAGTCTGATTTGATTAAAACTAGTATGTTATGGCCTTACCAAAACATTCTTCTAATTCATTCTAAAATAGTAATTGCTCAGAAAGCTTCGTGAAGCCCGCAGATCGCTGCATAATCAATCCCACCTATCGGCCGAGTTGCACCCATATTGAATCAGAATTATTATTATTATTGTTACTTATAAAAACTATCGCATTTACACTGTTAAAAATGGTTTCTTAAAAGTGAGCTAAATTGTCTCAAAATAACTCCGAAACAATATATACTTAAATTTGAAAACCCGTGTATTCAGTTTTGAGTATATTGACATGCTCAAAAATGGGGTTGACCAATAAGAATCGCAATATCCCCCATGTTTGACATGCCAATATACTCAAAATTGAGTACATGGGTTTCCAACTTTAAGTATATATATTGTTTCGGAGCTATTTTCAGACAATTTAGCTCATTTTTAAGAAACCATTTTTAACAATGTACTTGTTGTACTGTTGTATAAACAGTAGAAGGTGAAATATAGGCTTCCCGTAAATGGAGAAAAGTGCAGTTTAGCAACGCAAACTTTCGGCCTATATGTATTCAAATTGAGCTAATGTAGATTGCATAAAAGCTATTTTCCTTAAGTTTGGTACAGTTGTATATTATAGAAAAGGTTTTTTATAATAATGCTTAGAAGTGTATCATTTTCATATTAACAAAAAAATATAACAATTTCGTATAAAAATTTTTTTTACTAAGTTTGAAAATCTGTACAAATTGTTAAGAAGCATTTATTAAAATATTCACGTTAAAAAATCATTTATGTAACGCTTGTATCTGTTATCATTATGTAACACTGTATATTTTTGTGATGCTGTGTCTTCCGAACCAATGAACGGAACTCAACTAAACTTGATATTTAGTGGACCTCGACTTAAATTGGAGCTGATTGCATTTTGGAACATATTACTCAACACGTGGCGCTGTCATCTTGTTTTTTTTTTTTTTTTTTTTTCATATTTTTTAGTATTCGTTTATCGTACAGTCTTCTTCTGCGTTATTTAGTTTGAAAGTAGCTTCGAATGTAAAAAAATGTGTTAGATATTTTGATAATTGATCATTGAAGAACGCATTAAGTTTTCAAACATCATGTTACACAATGTTAAACATTGTTACCTCTAACCTACATTTAAATAGATTTGCATATTTTGAGATGTTTTGAACATGATTTCGTCATTTTTCGAAAATGTCTGTCTATGTTGTATGCGTTACCAAAATTTTGGGATGTTGTATCTTTCGAACCAATGAACGGAATTTAACTAAACTTGATCTCGACATAAAAGGGAGCTGATTAGATTTTGGAATATATTGCTCAACAAGTGGCAATGTAATCTTATTTTTTCAAAATTTTTATTATGGCAGTATAGGGGAAAAACGTATAAATGTACACTACGAGAATTTTTAAGCAACCATTCTTAAATCGAAAAAGAAAAAAAAAAAAAAAAAGCTATTAAAATGGTATTAAAATGGTATTAGTGAACTAGGAAAAATTGTATATGTAAAAGCATCGTTTCTCCCTCTCACTCTTTGATAGGAAAATATAAGTATTTTTCAAAAGAACATCACCAATACGAGTGATTGAAAGATATATATGTGATAATTTGAAATAAAGTTTTTCACTTTAAACAACAACAACCAAAAAAAGTAAAAAAAAAAAAAAAAGCATTTTTTTAGATAAGGCTAAAAATTAACTTTCTTTCGACTTTTAGTGTAATACTTCTCTGAGATGAGGATCGTCTATATATTCATCGTGGAATATAATTTTAATAAATTATAATCTTAATAACTATTCTATAGTGAGTGTATAGGAATTTATATAATTGGTATAGGAAAATATAGAATAAAATTTCGGGATCCCCAGAACGTACTAGCTTATTTTATTTTAAAGAACAAATAATCAAAAGAACATGAATTATGCACGAATAAACAAGAAAAGATACGTTGTATTTGAAATTTGATATCTCTAAATAACAAAAAAAAAAAAAAAAAAAACTCTTTCGAACATTGCCTTTTTTAACACAATGACAATTGACTCTCAGCTCAAATTACGAAGTATGAATTAAATATAAAACGAGTAAGTCATTTAAAATACACTGTATTTAAACATCTATTGTTATAATTACAAATTAACATAATCTCAATGGATTATGAAAATATTTCTATATCGCCAAACAAAAAAGACTTCATTTTAAAAGATGAGATTTAAGTTGCAGACGAGCGGTGCACAAAAGCAAAAACTAAGGTCCAAAATAAATATTCCGTTTGTGGAAGGATTTTGCTATAAATAATCGCCAGTTACTTAGTTCGTAGAATTTCCTTTATAATTCATTATAACATAGTTTAGTATACAAAATTATACACTCGTAAGAGGAAAACCGTTTGAAAATAAATGAATAATTAAATAATTAAAAAGAAATGGTCGAAACCATTAAAAATCCATTTGGACGTGCTTGGCGAAATTAAAAAAATGTATTCTTTTATAAAGTTAGCCTTTTAATGCATTTCAAGTAAAAATTGATATAGGGGTCAAGTTAAAACTAATTATATGGAAAATATTAATCTAATTAAATATTCTTCGTTACAATAATTTGGTATCTAACATTAAAGAAATTTAGAAAAAAGAAGATCCATTCACCCTACCCACCCCCGCAAAAAAAAAAAAAAAAAAAAATCTTGTACGTATCGTTACTGGCCACGGCTAAAAAAAAAAAAAAAAAAAAAAAAAAAAAAAGTCATACTATGCTAAAATTAATTTGTATAGTCGTTGAAAAAGCTCCACCTTCGCCACTTCTACATAATGGGATATTACACATTTTAAAACTTTCGTTAATTTTGGAAAGTTACAAAAAAGTGCATTAGATAATATGTTATCAATCTTAAATTTAGTTTTCACTATTTAAACGTCTATTTATACACAAATATTCATCTATCACAATTTCTGTCACACTACACTCGCCATATAACAATTATATACACTCCTGTTCAAAAGTTTAGCAAAATATGCAAGCGATCAGTTTTTTTTTTTTTTTTTCAAATTAAAAAATTTATCTCTCGATGAAATGTGTTCAAATATTAGGTATTTAAAGAACTGGGTCTTCTTTATGTCTTTCAGTGAAGATTGGTTTAAGACAACATTTAGGGGGCCTGTAACAAATTGAGGAAAATCAATAATGTTTGTGATCACCCTGTATCGTTAAGTGAACGAAATGAACTGTAACTTTAGGATATGTTAATATAGACCCATTTCAATTTGTGGATAAATTTGTGTGACGATTGTACATTAAATAACGGAGATATAAGTATTTATTTTAAAATTCCAAAAAAATCAACATGTTTTTTATTTATTTTATACACAGTTTTTAACGAAAATTATTCCAACTTTCAGATAAGATGAAAAAGCATTTTTAAAACAATATACTGCAATCGGAATACAAATATTTCAAATATCTCATGAAATATGAACATTTTTATGAAAAACGTTTTCACTACGCATGTGCGAAAGATAAAAAAAAAACAAACAAACAAACAAAATCTTTGCATAGGTTGAAAGCTAGATATATTGGGCAAATTTTGTCAAAAATGCCTTTGAATAGAGTAAAAATTAATCAAATTTTACGCAAAAGTACGAGCTATATTTTATGTATTTTCCAAGGGTTTAAATTTCCTAAGGGATTTTTCACATGCCGCATAATTAATTTGAAGATCCAATTATTTAAACCACTTTGGAAAAGCTATTTTTTGTGAAGAAATCTCTATACCATCTCACAAATCTTAGTAAATAAACATGTTAGAGTTACAAGCTTATAAGGGGTTTCTCACAAAAATGTACATTTGGAACGTGGTTGAAATGACTGGATCTTCAAATTAATTACGCGGCATGGGAAAAAACCCCTTAAGAAATTTCAACTCTTGGAAAATATCTAAAATATCTCGTACTTTTTCGGATAACTTGCTTAATTTTTATTCTATTCAAATGCACTTTTGACAAAAGTTGCCCAATATATCTAGTTTTCAGCCTATGCAAAACGTTTTCTATCTTTCGAACATGCGCAGTGGAAAACTTTTTCATAAAAATGCTCGTATTTCATGAGATATTTAAGATATTAGTATTCCGATTGCAATATATTGTTTTAAAAGTGTTTCTCAAACTTATCTGAAAATAGGAAAATTTGTCGTTAAAAACTGTGTATATAATAAATAAAAAACATGTTAATTTTTTTTTTTTTAATAAATGCTTATAGCTCCGTTATTTAATATACTATCGTCATACAAATTCCTCCAAAAATTGAAATGGGTCTGTATTAACATATCCTTAAGTTACAGTTCATTTCCTTCACTTAACGACACAGGGTGATCACAAACATTACTACTTTTGCTCAATTTATTACCGGCCCCCTAAATGTTGTCTTAAACCAATCTTCACTGAAAAACATGAAAAAGACCCAGTTCTTTAAATACCTAATGTTTGAAGACATTTCATAGAGAGAAAAGTTTTTAAATTGAAACAAAAACTGATTGTTTGCAAATCTCGCTAAACTTTTGAGCAGAAGTGTATATATAAGTATATAATTATAATTATTATTTTTTCTTTTTAGTAATCAGAATTTGGAATTCATTTTCAAAATGATAATAGTTGATTATCTGAATTTGTTTTATTATGAAAAAACATAAAAGTGTTTTGCCTTTGCAAAATTCACAGAAAAATTAACATATATAGATGCTAGTGTAAAATTATATAAAAAAAATTTAACACCCCTCATAAAATTTAAAAATATAGTAGTAATAATTCGAGAAAAATAAATAGTAGAACTGTTTTGAAATTGTTGTTTGCCTCTGCAAAATTCACAGAAAATTTAACATATATGGATGTTAGTGCAAAATTATATCAGAAAAATTTTACACCCCTCATTAAATTAAAAAATATAGTAGTAATAATTCCAGAAAATTAAATAGTAGAACTGTTTTGAAATTGTTGTTGAATATATTATAGGAAGCTAGAGTTTTATACTAATATTTTTAAAAGCGATAATTTGACAAATTGTGCCTCATTTTAAAGTGTTATAACATGTTAATTTTATAACACCTTTAAATGAGTCAAAATGTCACGCCCGTTACCATGAAATGATAAATCTGTCCATTTAAATTAGCTTAAATAAAAACTGTTTCGGCTTTTCTATTATTAATTACGATTGTATGAATTATTTTATAATGAGCCATTTTCAAGGTTTTTCTCAATTTATTTCAATGGATTATCCATAATAATGAAATATTTTATGTTTTTCATCGACCTGTAGAATCAATATGTGTCAAAGATTTCAAAAACCTTTTCTAGGAAAAGGTTAAATTTTTTATATATGTGTATAGTTGTTATATATATATATATATTAACCGAATGAAAATTACCATTATTCATAATTCTTTGAATATTAACTCCATAATTACATATTGTAAAATTATGAAATTTGCAAAAATACCACATTATTTTATTTTATTTTCAAGTAATATGGTCGTACAAAAATTTACCGCGATAATATTAATATTTAAGAAGTAATAAAAAAAATATCTATCTACTTTACCTTAAGGATGTAATCCAAGGACAGTGTGGCTTAAATAAAATATAAAAAAATTCTGTTATCATTCGAAGGAACAAAATATTGATACAATTTTGAACATGTAAATGACCTGTATGTAAAATAATAAATATTTTTCAAATCGGAATGAAGACATTATTTTACGTTTAACACCTTTGGTGATGTCTTTGCACACAGCAAGCAAATACTTTATTATGAACGTCCTTATCACGAAAAAGATTTTTAAAATAGATTGCTTTTGCAGAGGTGCCCTAAAAAGTGGAAAATAAGGAAAATTTTGGAAAACTGTGATCAGTTTGAAGGAGAAAAAAAATATATATAAATAAATATTGAAAAGCATTCAAAGTTGCGCAATTTATTTTTGTTCAGGAGTAAAATTTTCCTTTCACTGTGATATAGATTATCACATATTATAAAATTTATATTCTTCTCTTTAAAGGATAGGTAAATTCTCTAAATAAATTAAATTATAAATTAAATTCTTTAATCTTAAATCAGCTATTTAAAATATAATGGAATAACTGTTTTTAACCTATAAATAATAAAATTACAATATACGTTTTCTAATTTTTATATCTTCCCTTTCATGTCTTTTTCAATGTAACTGAAACAAAAATCTTTGATCTGTTCCCAGTATTCACTTAGCAAGCTTAACGTACTGGAAATTCTTTTTGCTCTGTAAATGATAATGTTTTGACTTATTTCTATCCTTCTGTTTTGTGAAACCAGAAAATAATTAATTCGGTCTCTTTTAATCGTACCTCAAAATGTAACTCATGCATCCTCTGGTCGCCTAATTTACATCAACTGTTAGATAGAATATTTGCTTAGCTAAAATCTATTTTACATTCACATCTTTGATTGCTTTTCGAATTTCATTTTTAAATTTTTTTCTTTCTTCAAGCTTACCATGATTTTCCAAAACTTTCCTTATTTTTCACTTTTTAGTGCACCTCTATAAAAGCACTCTATTTTAAAAATCCTTATTTATTTATTTATTTATTTATTTTTTTTTTTTTTTTAGATTTTTAGTTATATAACTAAAAATGTTTGTAATACCATGCAACTAAAAAACCTTTAACTTTGGAACCTACTAGAAAATTCTGAAAGGTTTCTGGAAGCCACATTTTTCTAGAAGGTTCCATGAAATTTCTAGAATGTTCAATGAAGTTTCTAGAAGATTCTATGGAAATTACAGACGATTCCATGAAGTTTCCAGAAAGTTCCATGAAGTTTCTAGACGTTTTCATGAAGGTTCCAGACTTTTTATGAAGTTTATAGAAGGTTCCATGAAATTTTTAGATGTTTTCACAAGGTTTTCAGAAAGTTCACTGAAGTTTCTAGCAGTTTCTATGATTTTTTTTAGAAAGTTTCATGAAGTTTTTATAGGGTTACACGGAGTTTCTAGACATTTCCATGAAATCTCTAGAAGATGACATGAAGATTCTGGAAAATTCTATGAAGTTTCTGGAAGATTCCATGAAGTTTCTATACCTTTTCTCATGAAGTTTCTAGAAATTTCCAGACGGTTCTATCAAGGTTCTACATTAAATTCATATTAAAGAAAATTGAAGACAGACAAACACACAGATTGACAAACAAACGGATTTGATATAAAGACTTTCTAAAATTCTGATTTTGTGTATGCCTGCTTATATCCCCACGATGTAACACGCAGAAAATACCAAAAGAAGTTAAATAACTCAAATATTCTGTGTTTACCATTTCAATTAAATTATTGCAATTTGTTAAAATGATATTAACTATAAACCCAAAGCGAGTACAGAATAATGTACTGCTAAAAAACTTTCACCTGAATTTATGTCCGCCTATAATTTTGCATTGCAACTGCATTAAGCAATTCGACTGCAAAATAAGGGTTAAAATTTATATTAATCGACCGAAACGAGATTTTGATCAATTTCAATGCAATGTTTTTTTTTTTTTTTTTTTTTTTTTTTTTAAATATGGAATGATACAAAAATAGTGATTCATTTACTATTATTATTATTATTTTAAGTTCATTTAAATACAGTGATAAGCGAAGTCTGCAAATCCTGCAAGTATACTACTTTAAATGCTAAACAAATATCTGTGGAAAAAAATGAATAATTTAAATTTACAGAATTTATTAATAAATAATTATTCATGTACTTAAAAATAAACAAATAACATATCTTTTCGCAAGAAATTATGAGTCATAGTTTATAATATTTATTATTTTTTAATATTTAATTTAACACTACATATTTCTCTTGTGAGTAGAAATAAATTTTGCGTTTCTTCTAAAAGTAAACTATACCATAGTGGTTTTTCACTATAAAAGTAATATTTTATCCTGATCTATGTTATTCCTGCTAAATTTCGACTACATTCTATGGCAGCATATTCATCATAGTGAATTACTATTCTCACCAATGCGTATAGCTGACATTTTTTTTTACACGAAGGTTGAGTGGTAAAAAATAAAATAAAAATAAAACTGAAATCTATATCGATATTTTTGTGAGCTAAGAAGTAGCAAGGGAAAATTTTTCTATCGCAGATACGGTATCGAATTCTTTTTTCGAAATGTAAGTAAAATTCGATTTATTCTAATTTGGAGTTTATGTAAATATATTGTTTCTTGAAACCAGATACAAATTTTCTTTTTAAAGAAGGCCTGAAAAGTAAAATGATTTTTAAGATGTGCAATAAAAATGTATTGATATTTATAAAAAAAAAAAAAAAATATATATATATATATATATATATATATATATATATCATAACTGTAAAAATGTATTGGAATAAGGAAAACAAATTTTTATCTTTGGTTTGAAGGAATGAATAAAATAATGGAAGAAGAACATTTAGCAGAAGAAAAAAAAAAAAAAATGACGTCACACTTGCAACAATCTATTGATAAAAAATAAATTTCACCCGTGATTTAAAACAAATAAAATAAGAATAAAAGATAATTTAAAAGAATGAATGTAATTACGAATGACTACGCAACAATCTATGATTAATCTATAAAATGACTGCCACTTGGCAATGGTTTTTTTTTTTTTTTTTTTTACTTTCTCTTACCCATAAGGTAGAGAAAGTATTGTTTTTGGGTCAAATTTTCGAACGCGAGATTTTGTTATATTTACACGTTTTGAGGTCCCCTGAATACGAAAATCATGTTTTTAGCAAATGGTCTGTGTGTATGTCTCTGTGTGTGTGTGTGTGTGTCTGTCTGTTATCAGCATCTCTCAAAAACAAATTATGGCAGAAAGTTCAAACTTGGTATTCTAAGTATGTATCATATAGGGATGCTACAGTAAGCTTTTCATTAAGATCAAGCAAATGGTTCGTGTACAGGGACAATCAAGAGAATTTTAATACATTACGTCTATGGGGGAAATTGCAGGTAAGTAGAGTTTAACGTCTATAGACTGCACCAAACCAAATGAAACGAATATATATTTTTTGTAATAGAGATAGTTAACTGGGAAAAAAAATGTGTATGTAGGAGCCTCGCCTCCACTCCCCCCCCCCCCCCTGGGGGAAAGTCCCCCCTCGAGGGGAGTAAATTTTCATGATGGGTATCTTTCAAAAGAGCGCGCCAATACCTTTAAAAAGAATGGTTGAACCATCGGACTGCGATAATTTAAAACAAAGTTATCGATTTTTTTTTTTTTTAATATTGAGAATAAAATAGACTTTTTTTGGATATTTGCCAAATACCTTTAAACTAATACCGAGCTAATACTTTTAGCTCGCCAATACCTTTAAAAAGAATGGTTGAACCATCGATCTGCGATAATTTAAAACAAAGTTATCGATTTTTTTTATTTTTTTTATTGAGAATAAAATAGACTTTTTTTGGATATTTGGTGTTATACTACTTCTCTAATATGGAAATCGTCTGCATTATCATAAAAGATAATTTTTTTAATAATAATTTTAATAAATTCTTTTTTAAAAACATAATTATTTTTTAATAACCGAATTAAATTCTATATAAATGTAGGTGCATTAATGAAACGGGGGGTTGAGGGGGGCGGTAGCTCCCCTCACACAGAACTAATTATCATATAAAACTCTTCAGAAGCCTAATATGAATTGTTTAACACAGGTTTACAAAACAGTACTCGTTATCTTACCTTTTAATCTGCAACCTGTATTTATAGTATTAAATTTGAGGGTAAGAGAAAGTCGTGTGAGTGACACACCAGATTATTATTATTTTTTTTTTCTCGGCTCCCGTTATAAACCGCCAAATTATCATCAAAACATTTTGCTAAATTAGAAGAAAATTGAAAAAAAAAAAAAAAAAAACAAGTTAAAATTACTATAATAAATTATATAATAATATTGAAAATAATATAAATGATAATGAATCCAAACCGAAAACAATTATGGTACTTTTTTGTTACCAGATGGTATTCAGGCAGAGTCAAAGAAAGTCATAAATTTGGGGTATTTCGGTATTATCCCTTCGACAAATAAAGTAGTGATGATTTTGATGGATTTGAGCTAAAGTTAATTTTCATCAATAATTAAATTTAAATTACATTCTATTACTCGAATTCCATTATTTTGATAAAAATCACATTTAAATTTTAAACGATCGTTTTTTAGTTATTAGTTGTTTATCACAACATTTGGCCATTGTTTTTGATTTGACGAATATGGCAAATTTAAAAAATAGGTTCATATGAAAATAATAAACGCTAGGCGGCCTAAGATTGATTAGTTGTAAATAAAACAGTTAGATGAATAGGATAATCGAATACAATATTCATAAAAATAATACTCTTTGTTGATGATAATAATAATAACAAAATCGATATCTGTCTTCTTCAGATTAGAGTAGTTTCGCCCAAAATGGCCATTTTTTTTACTTACAAAATATTCGAGGACTCTTTTATTATCCATGCATAATGCCTGATTTCATTAGTTAACTAAGAAATTTATTTCTAAATATTTATAATTAGCATTTTAAAAGGTACTGAAAATACATTTTTAAAATAATGAAGGCAATTTCTAATAAATGAAAATAAATGAAAAAGACCGAAATAGGCTTAAATGTAGTAAAAGAAGTGCAAATTTCTGAAAGTAAATAAACTTTGTAACATAAATTTGTCTATTAAAAGCTTATTAAAGTTATAAAAGCTATAACCTATAACCAGGAACATTCTATTATTTAATAGCTAAAAATGAATAAATATGTTTCTTTTTATGCCCAAAAACAATGAACATGCAAACATTTTTCTTTTTCATAATTAAAATTTAATCGAGGAAAATCGTTCTAAAGAAATGCAACAGCTTTAATATAGAATCCCTTGGCGAAATTTGAAATTTGGCATCGAAGTAGCTCGACGTTTCTCGCGAAAGTCTTTACTTACGTCATTTTAATTCATCTAAAATATGACAACAAATATTTAAAAGCCGTCAACAGGGTCCTATGCTGAATCTTTACCAAAGAAATTTTAAGAAATGAATATAGTTAACGATGCTAAAAAATTAAACATATTACAGCATGTCTTTATATGGAAGAAGAGATTAAAATAAGTCCACCCGTACTAAATTAAATTCTATTTTCAAAGAATGTTATCAGAATTTTATTTTGTTTTATTTTATTTTTTTAATGATTAACTTCTTCTCTTTCTTTGATTTAAGCTATAGATTTATATTTAATATTATGTACATTATACTGAAATTGTTTATCTCTGTCAACGACAAAAATGATTTTAAAACTCTATGAATGCATGACTTAATTATATATAAAAAATATTTCAGTTAAAGAAAATAAAGAAATAGATCAAAATTAAAAAAATCCACAAATATTTATTTTTTATCCCCCCCCCCTCAAGAAATATCGTATAATTTAATCCAATATAATCAATTCATAAAAAAATATGAAGTTCAAATCTTATTATATATACGCCACTTGAGAGCTGCAATACATTTTATTTTTGTTGTAAAGATAAACTATACCATATATTGACTTTTGGCACAAAAGTAATATTTCATCTTGAACTGTGTGTTATTTCAAGCATAATTTTGGTATATTATATGGCAACATATTCATCATAGTGGATTACTGTTCTTACCAATACCGCAGTTTCTTTTTTATGGGAGATTTGGCTGCTTAAAATATTTCGAAATCAATAATGTTATTGTTATTATGTAATTTCAAATTCAGTTTTGAAAAAGAAATATGCAATTCAGTTTATTTGAATATAGATTTATTGAATTATTTGAATATAGATTCAGTTTATTGTCTATACAGATTTATGTTTTGATTAAATTTAAAGATTTTATTTAAATCTCAAAAAATGTTATTAATTTGTATTAAGGAGCGATATTTTTTCGATTATAAAAGTTAGAAAATTTAACATGATTAAAATGAGCTAGAAAAAGAATAAAAAGATGTTGTGAGTTTCATAACCTATTTGAAAACTAAAACTGGCAATTACAAACTAAAATAATAGTTAAAAAATTAAATATAGCAATGCAGATTTCTTTTTCTCTCTCTCTCTCTCTTTCTTTTTTTTTTTTTTTTTTTTTTTTTTTTCAAAAATATAAATTGAAATCTTGTAAATAAATTCTATTCAACTGAAAAGTGCACAAATTAAAATAATTATTCAAATCATCATTCATAGACATGTTTAGATATTAAAACAATAATATCTAAACGTGTCTGACTGACTTGTTGTCTGAATACTTTTTTATTATATTGAGTCAGTTCATTCAAGTTTTAGTTGATTTATATTTTCATATATTAGCACGTAAATTACAGTGTATAAAAGAAAGAAAAGTAAATAAATTTATCGAAGTTACAGTTCGTTTGGATTATTTTACCAAATTTTTTTTCGACTAATTGGAAGAAGAAGAAAAAAGAGTTTTGTCACCGACACATCCTTATGTGTCAGTAAAAAATAAAATTAATTAATTAACATATATATTAGTTGGGTAAAAGCTAGTAAACTGATATCTATTCTGCAATATTACAGAAAATATCTGACAGCAAAGCTGCCAGCAAACGTCCGTTTGTTATTGAAAAACAGGTTCACATTCGCATTAGATTTTCCGCAATACAAAATATTCGGAAGAAACAGCATTTTCCGTGGATTTACTGAAAAAATAAATAAATAAATAAATAATAACTAAAATGTTTCAATTAGACTGATCAGGATTGAACCAAGGTTCACCACAATGTAGGCAACGCTGTTACCTCTTAACATGAAACCACATATTATGCCGCTACTTAGTACTTCAAAATGCTTCTTTAACAAGGCTAATCACATTACATTTCAATATTTTCTTCATTCAGCGATAAAATAAGTATGCGGAAATCCAACGAGTTATAAAATATTAATTTTATTTTAAAATCAGAAATGTTACTTAGTAATATAAATCGTTCGTGAGATTTTAAATAAGTTTCAAATGACTTCCTGTTCCTATACAAGTTAACATGCTTAAAGACAGTTGAATTCTTGATTGTAAAATTGTATTTTTTTTTTTTTTTTTTTGAATAATTCTCAGAAGTAAAAGCAGTACTGGCTTTTAATAAAACACAGCAGCTTTTTAAATACTAGTACATTTTTTTCAAACGTTATGTTTTAAGGAATGTTTGATTTCTCTATCTGTTAAAATTACTTATATTCATTGAAACTTAGTATAAAATACCATACCCTCCAACATCTTAATTAATATTTCGTAGTATTGTTAGTCCCGCCCTCTTTCTCCCACCAATAAATTTTTAGAGTAATATTCTCTAAATGCAATTGCGATTAAATAAGAAAAAAATAATCTAAAAATATACTGGTGTGAAAAAGAAGGCGGGGCTAACAATACTACGGAATATTAATTAATATGTTGGAGAGTATGAAATACCATTCATTTTAATGAATCTAAAAATTGTATAAACACATTATTATTTGCATTTATTATTTTTAAGTTGATACTTTGAAAGTTCAAAAAATATCATCGTCTATCCAATGCATTTAAAATGGTTTTTTTTTTTTTTTTTTTTTTTTTTTTAATAATATTTAACCCTTCCGTTTTAGTTTTGTATTTATCAAAAATTTTCAATGAAATTATTTTAGTTTAAAAAAAAGGCATCATCATAATTAATAAACGAGAATTTCTTTTTTTTTTTTTTATGTAAAAGGGAGTTATTGTTGTTGATACCAAGTTTTTCTTAAGTAAAATAGAAAAAAATATTTACCCAGAGATTGAATCTGTATCAATAGTTACGGATTTTTGCTGTTATAAGGATTGGAACGTAATTTTATAGTAAATTTTCAAAGTTTTAGAAAATTGAAATTTTCTGGAGAAAAGACACACACACACACACATATATATATATATATATATATTTTACAGTGTAGGAACTTGTTAATTTGTTTATAAATTCATTGCTATTTCAATTTGATTTAATTGCAGTGGGAACATTTTCCTTTAATGCTAGTGAAAATAAACTGGAATTCTCTGAAAGATTTTTGTCCAAAAATTGTCTTCTTTTGGTAGTTTTCCTAGCTTATCTAAAAAAAAAAAAAAAAAAAAAAAAAAAAAAAAAAATTAAAGCCGCTGGAAAATAAAATTTTTAAAATTCAAAACAGAACATCTCTAAACGTTGAATTCCAGAACAAAAATAAAAATAATAAAAAATTAAATTAAATAAAGAAAAATAACGGAATAAAGAAAATAAAATAACGAAAGAAATAATAAAATAAATGCAGTATTATATATTTGCTTATAATGTAAATGTAAATGCACAAAGCATTGGCTTTTAATATCTTCGAACTTTTTATCTTTGAAGTATAAGCTACTAAGGATATTGACATCATTTGTAGAAATTCAATTACTAAGTATGCATAGTATCAAATTTTATTGTATATTTTTAATATTTCATTGCCCTCATTAGGTAATTTATCAGAAAAATCTCTTTCATATGTCCGTCAGGTGTTTAATTTTTCATTTTTATTTTCCAAACGAACACATGTAAGGAAAGTCATTGTAATCAAGATTTGCGAAGTAGATTTTGTATCTTGCATAGCTCACAAACGAATGGTCGTAAATGTTGCAAATTTATATTTGTGACTGTCATGATGTCTAATTATACTCTCCAACATCCTAATTAATATTCCGTAGTATTGTTAGTCCCGCCTTTTTTCTCCCACCAATACATTTTGAGAGTAATATTCTCCAAATGCAATTGCGATTAAATAAAAAAAAAATACTCTAAAAATATTCTGGTGTGAAAAAGAAGGAGGTGCTAACAATACTACGGAATATTAATTAGTATGTTGGAGGGTATGTGTCTAATTATACACCTCGAGTTTCGGTCCTGATGTGAGCTCCCCTTTTAGAGATATCTACGATTTTACACGATTTTGTATGCATGTGTATATAAAAAATATATATATGTATGTATGTGAACACGGTAGCTTTTAAACACTTTGTTTGAATGAGCTAAAAGTTGGTTCGTATGTTATAGTATAGGTAGCACGAACTATATAGATTTTGCTGAATATAGCAATTATAGATTTTTTACAATGACACAAAGTAAATTCCTTTATCGTTATGGCCTAAGGGCTCAAATAATTTAAAGTGCGATACGTTTAAATGCCTAATTCAATTGAGTTGAAAATTTATATACATGTCATAGGTAACAGTCTTGCAATCACTCCATATTTTTATGCTAAATGTTGGTAAATTTTATGGACTTTTATGGAAAAAGTATTCTTAAATCTAAAAATTTATAAATAATTAATTAAGTCATATTATTATCAAATTGGTTAATGAAATACCACAAAAAATCGTTGTTATTTATTATTATTATTATTATTATTATTATTATTATTATTATTATTATCATTATTTTTTTTTTTTTTCAGTTTTGAAACAAAGGCATTCAGTTGATTACAATAAGGCTGAAACACTTTAATTTTTTTTCCCCTGTTACTGAGTATGATTTAAAATTCCCTGTCAAAATACGTACAATGGACAGAAATAATTTATACCAATCAATACCTATCATCATTCTTTACTTTTTCTTCTCAACATTTAAATACCCAAAACTTTCATAAGAAAGGCCATTCATAATTATTTGCACATGTAAGCATCTTTCATTTTTGTTGGTCAAAACAATCTGTACATGTGTAACTCATTATCTCGCTGCCATTAAAAGCGTGTTCTCGTTACAAAAGGCTTTAAAAAAAGAAAAGGAAAAGGACAAGGTGTCACAATTGTGCTTTTAAAAAATTACCCTTGTGGAATTTGCAGGTTCAAGCTCACAACAAAAACGCATTCTCTTCTTAATGAAGTTTCATTATCAGAAAAGAATAAGCGCTTTCGTGACCGAAAACAATTGGCTCTAAATGGTGAAGTTCTTAGTTTTCAAATACATCGGTAGCATTTTTTTTTTTTTTTCAAACAGTTCTTCTCCCTTTTTTTATTTAAAGTAAAATTCCTTCTAGTATGTTGTTGTTCAGTTTAGCAAGCACAAAACGTCGTGCATGGAGACAACAGTGCTGAAATTGACATTTATAATTATTATTATTATCAATGTGAAGTAATAGGATCAATATATTATATTATTTAATTTATGTTAATAAATTGCCATAATTCAGAAAAATTAAGAATACTTACAATAAGTGCGAATTTGATGCTACGTAATCTATCGTTGTTTCTATTTCTTTTCTTAAGTTCACAGTTTTAGTATAATTAATATTTATATATTACAATGGTTAGAAGAACTAGCATATCCCGCGCTTAAGAATATTGTCTGCATGTGCTTTACGGCATAGTTAAAAAATATATTTTAAGTTCTATAAGGCAATATTTGGTGTCAATGTTGACGGTTACCTATAGATAAATATAGCGCACTAAATTTCTAAAAATATTGGTTGCAGCGAAATTGGAAACATTTTTTCTTGATGAAATGAAGTGTTTTATATTTAACAGTGTGCTATTCGGTATTAGTTGTTTAATATTTACAATAAACTGCGCTGTTTAATAAAAATCGATGTACTTTGCGCAAGTATAATGTATATATATAGGAAGGGCTCCTACAAGTGTTCGAGAGATTCTGATCTCAAATTTTGAAAAAGGGAGGTGCTGGGTTCAATTCCATTTCACGCTTATCGACTTAGCCTTTTGAAGCTTTCCGTTGTTTTCTCCGAAACTTGCGTAAATGAACCCCTTGGAGGAGATATCCCCCAGACCTAGGACTTAAAGTAGTCACTCGGACTCAACCCACACAACGTACATAGAAAAAAGTCGTAGTCTATTCGCAAGCAGAAACTTTCTTTGTTTTAACATATTTATAATTCTGTTCAACATTCTTTTATGTTTGCAAAAAAAAAAAAAAAAACATTCCCACCTTTTGTTTCTTTATAATTTCCTTAATCTAATAATTCATTTTTCGCTTTGATTTAAAAAAAAAAAAAAAAAAAAAAAAAAATCCCCCTTAAAAAAGAAATTTTTTAGTGTTACTAGATTACTTTCTTTTGTTACACATGGCTTCCGTTTCTGCAAACATGGTGGCTAATTATGATTATACATTGTTTAACGAACTGAATGTTGAATTTACACTTTATTCGTTTATATATATAATGGTGTGTTAGTCTACTTTTCGGTACAAAACATTATCGTAGATAATGAAGAACATTTTATATGGTTATTTTACTGTGGAATTGCATTCATTAGTAGCAGTTTCCTAAAGGTTACTGCGACATAAAAATTTTATGAGATCATAAGAAATTACGAGTTGGCTTATTTTTAGTGAATTGTTTGTTTTTTGAAAAAAAAAAGTGTGTGTGTGTGTGGGGGGGGGGGGGGGGGGGTTTAAGGAACATAAATAAAATTTTATACCAAAAGTGCTTGCAAAAAATTTAGAATGGAATGTTTGTAAGGAATAATAAAAAGGTTTGCTCTTGGATATAAATATGTCTTAATTTAAATATTCAAGCTATAAATTATTATTACTATATGTGATGTGCGTGTATTTATCTAGCCTTTTAACTTGCAGCTTCGATAAATTTTAACTCACTTTTTTCTTTTTAAGATTTTTCAAGTTATTGGACGTAAAATATTATTTATCAATTTTTTTTTTTTTTTTCTAAGGTCTGATTTCTTTTACAAGTACTGCAATATTTTATTTCCAAGTAGAAAGAAAAGTATTAACACGTTAATCGCCATGTCAGTCATATGTGCCTGACGCTAAGAAGTTCTACATGAGCCATGTCAGACATATGTCTGACATGGCTCATGTAGAACTTCTTAGCGTCAGGCACATGTGACTGACATGGCGATTAACGTGTTAATACTTGTTGTATGTTGTTTGGATGCGTCAGACATATAAGACTGACACGGCTTGTCGAGAAAAAAGTTTTAATATAGGGCCATGTCAGTCATATATGTGTGACATAAAAAATAGTGTTTTTCCGGGAATTTTGGCAAAAAAATTTTTTTTCTGTGATACATTAAGTTTCCTTGATACATTTTTAACTAAATTATCTAATAAAGTTACCATGGCCCATGTGAAAATTTTTCTGATATTATCGTGGCGATTAACGTGTTAAAATACTTCTAAAAGTAAAGCAGAACAAAAAGAAAGAAAAATCGATGTAAAATATACTTTTTTATCACAAATAAATAATCGTATTAATTAGACAAGCTGCTTCCTAATAATGCAGCAAGAAAGCCGTCAAAACAATTGTTATAAATATAGAACAGTCATTAACCTAGCACTTGAGAGGTTTTCTTAGCCTCATTAATCAGTAAAGTTCGGATTAGAAACTGATTAATCAAATTTAACCACTAAGAAGTTTAAGAAAAGTGACTGTATTCCTTAACACTGATGATAAGACAAATTTCTACATGAGCAAAGTATTGTAATCTTATATGTTTGTCAATGACCTAATAAACATTATTTAAATAGTGGCAGAGATAACTCCTGAATAGCATCGCAATATTGGCCCATTACCACCCAATACCACTTAAAAACGGTTTGCATCGGTGAAGATTGACATGTTTAACAAAATTTTGCAAAATATTGACCGTTATTTACCAATATGGACCTATACCCTTGAATTTTCTAAAAAATTGATATTAAAAGTTGAAAACGTTTTTAATTTAACTTTTATTTTATTTTTCAAAAGATAGTGGACAGAAAAAAAAAAACATAATTATTGTTGAAATGTATCTGATTTTCATTTTATTTTCCTGAAAAAAAAAAAAAAAAAAAAAAAAAACTATAAATGGTAAACAAGAAATTTCCCGAAACGACCATACTGTAACAAAATTCTAAAACATATAAGTTTTATTCTTTAAATAAATTTATGCGCTTCAGATAATTAGCTCCCATATAAGACTTAATATGTAAAAAAACTTTCTTGTAAAATAAATATAAGTAATCCGCACATAATTTCCCATAATAGTCACGCTTTATAAAAATAATCTAAAATATAAGTCTTAAGAAAAAAAAAAAAAATCTGTTTAACGAACGAAACTAAAAGGAACTACTGATAATTTGAGTGTAGAGATCGTAATGTACAATAATTCTATTTTGTATATATATATATGCAGGGTGTTCAAAAAGTCCCACACCCCCTCCTAACTCGAAAATGAGTCGGGATTTTGAAAAATGGCGAAACCCCTCTTTAATGAATTCTAGAGGGACCTCTTTTGGTGAAAAAAGTTTGGGCCCGGGGAAACTAGGGGGGTCGCTAGGGAGGGCAACTTTAAAATTTCAAATAGGAAGGTATGCATAGTGATACGTCCCTGGAAACATCTCTTCAAGACAATGAATTCGATATAAATAGTTTCGCCCTATGATGATTATTAAAGGAGATACATGAGTTTTTAGACTTTTGATATGTGGAATTTTACTTACGTATCCCCTTTAATAATCACTGCAGGACAAAACTATTTATACCAAATTCGTTGTCTTGAAGAGACGTTTCCCGGGATGTATCACAAGACATACTTTCCTGTTTGAAATTTTAAAGTTGCCCTTCCTAGCAGCACTACTACTACCACCTTGCCCGGGTCCAAACAATTTTGGGAAAAGCATGTCTTGTGATACATCCCTGTAAACGTCTCTTCCAGACAACGAATTTTGTATAAATAGTTTTGTCCTGCAGTGATTATTAAATGGGTTACATAAGTATAAAATCCACATTTCAAAAGACTAAAAACTCATATTTCTCCTTTAATAATAATCGTTGGGCGAAACTATTTATATCAAATTCATTGTCTTCAAGAGACGCTTCCAGGGATAGATCACAAAACATATCTTCCCATTTGAAATTTTAAAGTTGCCCCCCCTAGCGACCCCCCAACCAACCAGGCCCAAGCTTTTTTCACCAAGAGAGGTCCCTCTCGAATTCATTAAATACATGTTTCGCTATTTTTCAAAATTTCGACTCATTTTCGAGTTAGGAGGGGAGGGGGACTTCTGGAACATCCTGTAATATAAACTTTAAGTAAAATATCCCGAAAATATAGATAGTTCTTTCGACAATGACTTATAGGGTTATCTAATATTTTAATCTAATGTAGAATTTGAAAGCTTCCGCTTTTCAAATAATTTCTCTCCATAGGTCGTAATTAATAAAAATTTTCTTTGTGTCCCTGTAAAAGAAATATAACTCCTGCACAAAATCAACACAGTTCGTGCGATTGTGACCTATGGCTTATTTACCAACTTTGAGCTTAACACATTTATATACATATTCATAGAACGAATGTATATAGGTCACCGTAAAACAATAAAAATTAATTTAGGATATCTGAAAATTTACAGATACACCAAAATTCAATACTCGAATTTTCATGATTGCAATACTTTCCTTAAATTGTATATGTTTGGAAAGTAATAAATTGGTTTACCGTGTAGAATGGCTGGTTTTGAGTGCATTGAGCATAAAAATATCTTCATTAAATGAAGTTGGTACAAATCATCTTTAAAATTAGGCTTTAGGCTAAGGTGATCATACGTCCTCGAAATTCGAGGACTGTCCTCGAATTTTGGCCTTTTTTATTTTTGTCCCCAAAAATTCTTTGATTACTTGGGGATACTAAATGTCCCGAAATTTAAATATTTGTATATATTTCTTTCAAAATCGCAGTCTAATGGACAGGTAATTGCATAATCTTAGAAATCAACAAAACTTTGAAGTAAACACCATCATACTTCATGAGCAAAGAAAGAATCATGCACTGCTCATCAGCATATAAATTCTATCTTGCCCGATTTATGTGAAGTGAAAAATAACTTTTGTTTAATGAAATTTTGACAAAAATGGCAGTTATATGACCACAACAAATTGCATTCATACATTGATAGGAAAGAAAAAGAAATTATTTTCTTGTGTTTATTTAATCGGGAATAATTTCTGCATCAACTGAAAGTGGAAATTTTGGAAATTTAAATTAAATGCTGTTTGTGTGTGTGTGTGTGTGTGTGTGTTTTCTCCCATCATCATAACACCAGTGTAAATGGGTTCTATATAGACTTAACTACTTTAATAATGCTGGGATAGTTTAGTTTGTATAAATAAACCTTAGGCTCAGCAATTTTTCATAGAGAAAAGCATTTCAAAGCATTTGTTAATGTATAAATCAGAGTTCTTTTTATTAGTAATGCAATAGAAGTATTGGTTTGTTGTGTTCTCGAAAAAGTCCCCAAATAGAGTTTTCAATGTCCTCGAAATTTACTTCGATTCGGGGACAAACAGTAATTTTTCCTCAAATCAGTGTTTGAAAATATGGTTACCTTGCTTTAAGCAGCCAACCTTTAGATCTGCTTTTCACTTTAAAATGGTAAAAACAAATAATTAGCATGTTGAAAAGAACTTCAAGATGTGTCTTTTAATATCATATGTTTCACTGGGATGGTTTTGAAATTTTAAACATTTATGGGTCCAAGATTTTTTATTTTATACTAATTCCAAAATTTATTAAATATATAAATCCAAATGACGTAAAAAATGTTCTCAACATAGACAGTATTTTAGTAACTGTATTTAAATATTTTTTTGTTGTACTACTTTGTAACTTAAATATGTCAAACATAGTTTCATTTATTTATTTATTTATTTATTTATTTGATTTTTTTTTTTTTTTTTTTTTTTTACAAACGTTTCTATTATATTGAATAAATATTTTTCGCGTCTTTCCTTTTTTTCTCCATACAGCAGAAGAAAGTACTATATCAGCAAAAAAATTTCAACTTCAGGTTTTCGATGGATTTTTGAAAGATATAGAACACGATTTGACTTTTTTCTTTTTTTTTTTTTTAGAAAATGTCTGTTTATCCGTGTGTATGTGCGTGACAATAATTTTGTAGCAGCCTTCCTTATAAAGTAATGCACAGAATTTCATACAAAGTTATACGCAGTTGAATTTTTATGAACTTTTGGAGAAAATCGCTTAACAAACAGCGCTACCATTCACTTTTCCTTTTTTTTTTTTTTTTTTTTTTTTAATAGAATTTTTAATACGATAAATGGGACAAAATTTCGCTTAAATGAACGCAGTGAAAGTTATTTTTAATAAATCATTGTAAAATTAAAAATAATAATTTTAATAGTCAGCCATGAAAAAATATATGTAGGAGTATATTTCCTCCTACCCTGTATAACCCCCACCCCTTCGTGATGGGTTCAAAATGAGCACTTTTCAAAAGAACTTGCCAATTCTTTGAAACGAATGATTGAACTATAGATCTATAATACATAAAAACAAAGTTTTTTTTTTTTTTTTTTAAGTGAAAACTTCTTTCGGCGCATTGAGCACTTTTTGGGCGAAAAAAATCATGGAACTCGCGTCATCGTCACCGAACGCTTTCCATGAGCTATATGTATACTGTGTACACATGTACATAGATATACCTCCGTGCGTTATTAGTATGCATTATATATATGCAAAGAGTATATCTCTCTACATATATATCCATATATGTAGCGACATATATATCCATATATGTAGCGCACGGTGCGGCATGCCTCATATACATATATATAAATATATATATATATATAATGTATACTAATACGAGTAGTATACTGGTTACTGGCATCTGTCCCTTTCTAGTTCTATACTCTATGTATGTATGTACTTTTTCCACAGTATATACATCGTTCACAAAGTACAAGCACGTGTTTTTATACAGACTGTTATATTCTTCTTTTTGCTTTCAATATAAATTTTCAAATAAATAATTAAAAAAAAAAAGAAAATTATTTTAGTCATATTACAATATTTTTACCTAATATAAGGCTTAGTTCATTTAATTTGGGTAGCTACAAATATTGTGCCGAATCATATAATACTCCATACTTGTGCAGGAGAGTGTACCTGTACACGCCACAAGAATAGAGAAGGTTAGTACAATATAGCGCAATTTCTTTTGATTCTTTTAATTTGAGTAGCTACAAATGTTGTAACCAATTTAAACTTTAATCCTTGATCATAAACACTTCTTTGTAAACCAAAAATAATCCAAAAATAATAACCTAATAGCTCGACGATACAATTCACAAGTTATTTAGTTTTCACTTCTATCGGCAGTCCTCAAAGACTGCCCCGCATTTTTTTTTTTTTTTTTAATGCTTTCCGTAGGGCACAAAATTACTTTATTTCGTCATTTAGTGTTGGTTATATTCCTCTAAGGTTAAAATCCGTCTGCATTTATTAATTTATAATAATACAGACAATAATTTTAGTGTATAATTTGTACTGCGTGAATTGGTATAGGAAAATATAGAAGAAAGTTCTGTGATAGCTACAGCATGCTAGTTTGTTGTAATATTTTTGTGTTATATCAGTTGCATTGCGTGATGTCTTCTCTTTCTACAAGCTAGTAAACAGGTTTTATCAAATATAGGTGTGGTTTCGACAGGTCACATCATATGACAGAAGTACTTCCGGAGTATCTTCCGCGAAACAGAAGTAAACTACTGTAACATTAAGCTTCAAATAGCTATATAATGTCTTTTACTCTCCCCTCCTATTCTCTTTCCGCTTTTTTTAGGCCAGGATATATCAATTTGGATACTTTTGAGAGATTATTTTTCAGATTATAAAAGTATTCAGCTAGGCAAAAAGGGTATTAAAAGGTTTTTGTGCTCATTAAACAGGAATTTTGAAGAAAAATATTATATTTCTTATATTCACCATTCTTTAGCAAATACTTTTTGAAAACTGTAAAATGGACATAGTTATACATATCTTGAAGAATCCTTAAAATTGCAATCTCAAAATAGTACTATTTTTTTTTTTTTTTTTTTTAAATAAGAATAAATATTTATTTTTCTAATAGCATCTTTAAATTAAATTGCTTATTTCAATAATTGGAATATGATTTAATGTCGGATAGGTTCTCTTCTAAAATAATTAATTAATTGATTACGTTGTGTTATAACCTTAATACCAGGTTCTATATTTAACATTACAATTAACGTTAATGATATATATAGAGATACAGTTTAATTTTAAAACCTAATTTTTTAGAATTAATTTTACATAAATTAATTAATGACAACTTATTCGTTTATTATTTAATTTGTTTTAATTAGTTCTTCAGAATAAATTTATGACAATTATTAATAAAAGACAATTATTTATTTTAATATAAGTAATTCTGATGATATAAAATTTATTACACACTAATTTATCTAGTCAGAAGCTTGGAATTACTACATAAAGCATATGAGTAAAATTTCTCACCCAGAAATTTAAGGCAATATAAATTTTTGAAGTTCGTCTTCATTATGTATTTCAGAGCATCAGTAGAGGCATGTTTTTGATCATTATTATCTCTACTTGAATATAACAGGAGAAATTCCATAAGGCTCATAGTATATACGGTTGTAGAGGCTTTCACTCATCTCAGATGACTCTGCATTAAATTCCTCTGGCATTATGATTATAGAACTTCTCATATTCTACGACTTCATTCCAGACAGTTACTGAACAATTATAAGATTTATTGTACAACTAACTTCTAGGAATAAATACTTTTTGATAACTCATTTTATATTAATTTCTTTTTCAATTTTTTTTTTTTTTTTTTTTTTTTCCTTCTCAAAAATTTAAAGTAACTTGAAATTCCGCCTTTTTATCCTCTCATAACTTGATTCCTCTAGCGACTGCATTTGGTTGTACTTTTCTTCTTATTTTTTAATCGTTTTTATCCTTTCATATAAAATTTGTTTTTCTCCACTTTCGTTGGTTCTCAGCTTTTTCTTAGAAAATATTACATCTTCTGATAACACGAATCCTGCCATAATTTTTTTTAACTTACTATATATTTCACAATTGTACCTTTTGTAATTTTAACGTCATTTAATGGCCATAGGCCGTGTACTTTTATTCTATATTTTAACTCAAGCCCGTATTATCTGGAGCCCCTGCATTTTACATACAATTAATTTTTCCCCCCTCTAAAACTTATAAATAATAAAACATATAATCGACAAAATTTCTTGTTTATATCATCTGTACAATTTATTTTTAATTAATCTCATTATTTTTTTTTATAATACCTATTAGAGAACATTCACTTCTCGACATTTAACAACTGATATTCCACAAGAAATAATATTATGGTTATCTCACTTTCAGAAGGAAAAAATAAAGAAATTCAATTTTCAACTCACTGAAATATTCAATTTTTGCATTTTTATATCACTGCAGATCCAGCATTGCAACGATTAAATGTAAGGAAGACAAAGTTTATCTTCTTTATTTTCTCTATTTCTAACAATAAGCTTTCGTATTTGTATCTGGATAGAAGATGCATATTAAAATATGCATCTTGTACTGTGTACCTTTTATTTTCATTTTGCAAATATTTTTCTGCACAGCATTTCTTTTAAGAATATGGATATGTGTGCGAAAGCACTTTGTAAATATTAAAGTGACTTTGTACTAGCATCATATTGAATATATAGGTTCCATGTAAACCTATAAGACAATATTGTCTTGCAACAATTATTATACAAAGCTGAATATTTTTGGGAAATATTTGTCAGTATTTTAATAGAGAACATTTTATATCACTCTGATTTATATTTTTAAATATATATATATTTTAATATCTTCAGTTCATTGAAAAAAAAAAAAAAAGTGTATACATAACTTTAAAAAACGTAACTATATATATTTTTGTATTATGAAAGCCTTTTTCAAACATTGTATAAAACGAAGTTATGTTATTATGTATCACATGCATGATATCACTTTTATTAATTTGAACTTATAAACACTATAATATTATTTGTCCATTTCAAAATAGCTTGTAATTTTATAAATATAATATTATTCTCTAATAACATTCTTTTACGTTCAGTATTTATTTTTATATATTTATTTATATAAATTAATAATATAAAAGCAATTACTCCTCGTTATATTCTGTTTTAAACCTTTTTTCTAACTTGTACAAGTAAGTAAGAAAATGAAGAACTTAATTCTTTAATAATGTTTCATGTTCAGATATAAATAGACATGTTGATAGGGACATCAAGAAAACAATACATCATTTTATGTACAATATATCCACAATACATCTAATATTATTCATATACTTCCACATCTCTTGTAATTTTATAAACATAATATTGTTTTGTAAAAGTATTCATTTTGTATCTATTGGGTTGTTCGATAAATAATGTCGTTTTTTAAAACCTTCGCTTCTAAAAACCAAGGCTTCTTCGAACGTGGAATTTTTCAACTTACCGAAAGATGGCAAAAGGTCATCCAACAAAATGGTCAATATATCATTGATTAATGTTTGTTGTTAATATAAATAAATTCACTTTGAAAAACATGAAAAAAAAAACGACATTATTTATCGAACAACCCAATATAATATGCACCGCCCTGAGTTGTATGTGGTTTCGAATTTTTCCTTTTTATTGCGTTCAAGTACGATGTTGAAGAATTTTGAAACTAACCCCTGAATAAAAATTCATTTGCTGAACTACAAGCTAATTTGATACAAGCATTATTTAAACTATTCACTAATATATATGTTTGCACTGATAATATTATATTACTACTGAACGTTCTGTTTTCTCTCTCTCTCTCTCTCTCTCTCTCTCTCTCTCTGTGTGTATATATATATATATATATATATATATATATATATATATATATATATATATATAGGAATCTATTTTCCAAACCTGCCGTCAAGAAGATCTATATCTCTAATGCAGATGATACGATCTCTCAAACCCATATTGTATTATTCGTATACTTCCAAATATTTTGTAATTTTAAAACGTAATATTATTCTTTTAAAAATATTCATTCTGTACATATTTTTTATTCACGTATAATAATAACTTAATAGTTTATAATATTATTTGCTGTCAGTTATTGTAGTTACAGTGCAGAAATATTACGCCATTTTATATAGATTCCAGTAGTCATAAGGTGTGTTCCTCATGTCCTATACATACTGTCAAAGACAAGTCTCTGTTATAAATGATAAGAATTTTGAAATCTATATCCTATTTACACCTAAATCTCTTGTAATTTTATAAATATAATAATTATTCTCAAATATTATTCATTGTGTGCTCATTTTTTATTCATGTAATATTATAACATAATATTTTTATTATACTTTGCTCCCCTTTATATGCGATTTTAAATCATTCCTTCATAACACATAAAAGTAATATGCAAAGAATTATGCAATTAATATTTTATTAATGTTTCTTCTGTAAAACTAATTAGCCTTTTTATCCAGACATAACTAAAATAATGCAAACACATACGTACACATACATAGCAACTGACATGTAGAATTTGTCGCTCATCTCCTACCTGCTATAAAAAAAAAAAAAAAAATAAAAATAAAAATAAAAATCTTTCTGATGCAATATCTGAAACTGATATGATTTCTGAAATCTATATAATCTTATTTATACACTCCCGAATATGTTATAATTTTATAAGTATAATATTTTTTCGTAAATATATTCATTTTGCATTGTGTTATGAAAAGTTACAATAATAAATGCTCTAAGGTATTTGTAGTTTGAACTATTCATTTCAATTGCATACATATTGTTGCATAACTGTCAAAGCACACGTGCAATATTCTTCTTCTTCTTCTTCTTCTTCTTATTATTATTATTATTATTTTCATTTTTACAATTTTATTTTTGAGTTTAAAAAAAGCGAAAAATTAACTAAATGCATTTTTCGAATTTTTTTATCTAGAAAATAAAATGAGAAAAATCTACTTTTAGAAAATATATATATATATATATATATATATACTGATTTGACAGTTGTGAATTTTCTGAATGTGAAAAATGAATTTAAAAAAAAATAATACATTGGGTAATAAATAGGGTAAGTCCACCAGTGATTGACACTTTTAGAGAAATCTCTGATGTTTCTAATATTCTAGTCATCAGAAAATATTTTTCGAAATCATATGTTAGTACATATGGCATGAAAGACATTCAGAACCACATACATATTAAAATATATACATTTGATAATATTTTTTTTATGAATTTTTAATTGACACACACTCAATGTTCCAGTAATTGACACTGCCAGTTTTTCATTTTATCGGCAATTGGCACCCTATATTCCAGTGTTTGACACTGCTAGTTATTCATTTTACCAGCTATTAGTACCCTACACTCCAGTGTTTGACATAAAATGTTAAAATTCTTATACGTAAAATATATGATTTTATTATTTTTCTTATTTATTAATTATTTCGGGATAGATGTCAATTACTGGAGCATGCCAATCACTAGAGCACCTACCCTAATTGTGGAAAAAAATAAATTTCCCGATAGGATAACACGGGCTTTGGCTCTCGGCGAAGTTAGATATTGTGCGCTCTCAGTAATGTTTAATTTGCAGTATTACGTAAACATTTTGATGAAGACATCATTAAAAAATACTACTTCTTTTCTTTAATATGCCAGCTGACATGAGACATTTGTCTCCCATCTCCTACCTGCTGTCAAAGAAGATCTCTTGAAACAGATGATACGATTTCTGAATTCCAACGATCCAATCCCGAAACAAAACACAGGTGCAGTAGTTTCAGGTTAGCAAAATGGAATTTGCCGTCACGCCCTTGGCATTCAAATATGCAAGCCTTTTTCACAAAAAAATGTTCAGCTGTAGAGAAGAAAAGAGAAAACATTGGCCTTATGAAACGCGAGCACCATTGCCTCACGACAGCCTTCGGGCATTCCCCTCCTAATAAAAACAAAAACAGTAGAATCAAAACCGTAAAAAATAAAATAAAATAAAATAAAATTAGAAAAAAAAATAGATTACGTCCCGCATTGTTTTCAAAACAAATTTGCCTGTATGCTTTCCCGAGGGGAATCAGGTTTTAGTTATGATAGATTTCGAGTTTAACAATACTGGATTAATGGAAAATTTATATCGAAAGATAACGATGATTTGGATAGTTATGGTTTATGACAAGTAGGAACAATGATTGTCATGAGTAATAAATCAATGAAATCTGGTAAGTTATTGAATTTTTCGTTTTAAATGAAACTGTAGCATATTACAAGCATATTTTTTAATAATTTCGACCAACTGCCTTTAACTTTTTTTTTTTTTTTTTTTTTTTTAACACTTTATTTATATATTTGCTTATGCGTTATCTTTATGATAATTTTCTATTGTTTTTTTTTTTTTTTTTTTCTAGTTCTTTATAGTTGATTCTTTTTTACAATAATTTTCAAACTTTTTTTTTTTTTTTTTTTTTTTTTTATGTTAGTGAATATATAAACACATGTATTGAGGTACATTGGATGTTTTTCGAATTGTGCTTAAAATAGCTTAACATGAAAGAATTATATTTAAAGTATTTTATTAAGGCTTGAAGTATTTTTTCGAATTAAACTCTCTTTAATTGTGAAATAAACTCGCATTATACATATATTTAAATAGTGAAAGACAAATTATGCCAGAAATATCAAATTAAAAATATTTCATTCTTAATACGAATAACTAGTTGGTCTGCGCCCGCCTATAGACTCATGTATTTCCACATATAATTCACCTTGCAAGTTTAAATTATTAACTATTGGTTTACATTACAAGATATATATATATATATATATATATATATATATATATATATATATATATATATTAATGACATAATCTTTTCTTTTGCACCATAGTATTTACATGGTTTAAAGCCCAAACGATTCCAAGAAATAAAAAATCACATTATAATTTTTTAATTCAAATTTTATAACCTATTTATTTACTTAATTTATTTACTTAAATTATTTTTTTCTGGTGACATAGCTGAACTCTCCATATTTAATTTATTATCATGATTTTTCCCTGGTGTATTAAAGCTCTACATAGTAACGGAAAGAGTTCATTTTAAAAATAAAGATTATTTTTATTCAAGTTTTGTTTTATAAATGAATAAATTCGAGAAAATTATCTAGCTATGTAAGCTTTGTTTTCTGAGAAAGAGTTATATCTATATTTTACACTACACCAAAAAAAAAGTGTTAAAATAAGGTATATCTGTAAGTAAACCAATGAATTTTGTATGTTTAATTCATTATTTGAATCAGTAAACAAATCTTCGAAAACCATAAAAAACAACGGATAAAAAATTATTTTATTTCTTATCTCCATGCATTGCTGTAATTATGATCTAAATTTTCTTGTTAAATTATCCTTTTTTATTATTTCATTCGTTTGAAATTTTACTTAAAAAAAAAAAAAAATCCCAATACATTATTGTAGCTATATAACATCGATTTTGAGTTTTAACCCCGTGAAACGAAGGCTTATTTTATTAAGATAATAATAATACTAATCAATATATTTATTTCAACAGTACATATTTCTGATCATTTTTAATGAGCTAAATTGTAGACTTAGGATTTATCATGTTCTGTCCTTTATTTTGGCAATTTTCTATAAATGTTAATATCTGTATTGTTTTAAGACAGGGATCGATCCAAGTTTGAATTTTTGGATCCCTTTTTTTGTGAAAAACAAAATATTTTTGTGAAAAAATAAACTACTGTGTAAAATCTTCCATTTTTACAACCATTTTTACATCATGTTTAATTCCAAGTTAATATAGTTTCATTGAGCCAAATTAATTTTAAAAAATTGAGCATTAATTAAAAATAATACTGAAAGCATGAAAAAATTTTATAAAAGGATAATTTTTATATAACAAAATCTTATAAAAGGGCTCATTTTTCAGATTTGAATTTTGTGAATGGTCACTTTTTACGAATTTAAATTTTATGAAGGATCCCTTTTCACAATGCAGAATTTTGTGAAAGGGCCGCAAAAATGACCCAAATTTTGCCTGTATCGACCCCTGATATATATATATATATAGATAGATAGATAGATAGATAATCAGAACATACAGTAGAAATATAATATTATCGGCACATACAGTTGGAATTTAAAGAGGATTTAATATCAGTATTTACACAATTAATATAATCAAAAACAAACATCACCCAAATATATATATATATATATATATATACAATAAAAATATAAACGTTTCAATTATTTAATTTTAAGATTATTATTAGTTTAAACAATTACTATGATCAATACCGGAAGCTACCAAAATAATAGAAAAAATACCGTGTAAGTAATTAAAGTAGCCTGAGAATGATCATAAAATTGTAAATCAATGCAGGCTAATAATTAATTTCATTTAAAGTGAGATTTTTCATTTATTTTTAAGTTATTAAATTAAATTTTAATTTTAAAATAATATAAATTTCGCAAATTTGCAGCTTTAAAATGAAATAATTCAAAATTTTGTTGAAATTTAAAACTGTGCTTAAGTAATAGCAGATTAAATTAAATTAAATAGTATATATATATACGCACAGGTGTTCCAAAAGTCCCACACACCCCTCCTAGCTCAAAAATGAGTCGGAATTATGAAAAATGGCGAAACATGTGTTCAGTGAATTCGAGAGGGACCTCTTTTGGAGAAAAATGTTCGAGCCCAGAGGTCCGCTAGGGAGGGCAACTTTAAAATTCCAAATGGGAAGGTATGTCTTGTGATACATCCCTGGAAACGTCTCTTTAAGACAATGAATTCGATATAAATAGTTTCGCCCTATGATGATTATTAAAGGAGATACATGAGTTTTTAGACTTTTGATATGTGGATTTTTACTTACGTATCCCCTTTAATAATCATTGTAGTACAAAACTATTTATATCAAATTCATTGTCTTGAAGAGACGTTTCCAGGGATGCATCACAAGACATACTTTCCTGTTTGAAATTTTAAAGTTGCCCTTCCTAGCAGCATTACTACTACCACCTTGCCCGGGTCCAAACAATTTTGGGCAAAGCATATCTTGTGATACATCCCTGTAAACGTCTCTCCAAGACAATGAATTTGATATAAACAGTGATTATTAAAAGAGATACATAAGTATAAAATTCACACTTTAAAAATCTAAAAATTCATGAATATCTCTTAATAATCGTCATAGGGCAAAACTACTTATATCAAATTCATTATTTTAAAGAGCTGTTTCCAGGGATGTATCACAAGACATACCTTCCTATTTCAAATTTCAAAGTTGCCCTCCCTAGCAGCCCCCCCCCCCCGTCCCCGGGTCCAAACTTTTTTCGCCAAAAGAGGTCTTTCTCGAATTCATTGAACATGTGTTTCGCCATTTTTCACAATTCCGAATTCCGACTCATTTTCGAGTTAGGAGGGGGGGGGGGGGGACTTTTGGAACATCCTGTATATTCCTATGCTTGTTTCTCATATTCTTGATTTTCAATCAAATTAGAAGCATGCATTAGTAAAAAAAATATGTGTTGCTCTTGTTATTTTTTTATTCTATCATTTACCTTTTAATGTATGAAAGCTCGAAATTTTTGTAAATAATGTAGGACTAGTTTTTATTTTTTAACGTTTTCCGAACACAAAGGAAGAAGTCGGATCTATTCTTTAACTTCTGATACAATCTTCAAGAAGTTATTCTTAGATATATTCAATGAAGGTTATTTTTTGAAAGACATTAAATCAATTCATTTTTAAATATTGCTATAAAACAGTAAAATAATTATTTAAAATAAATTAAACTCTGTCTAACAAAGGTCGAAGCTAAAATTTTTCTTTTTCCCTTCTCATTTCCTTTTATTTATCTACATTATTATTTTCAAGTTTTTTTTTTTTTTTTTTTTTTTTTTTTTTAACATATGCTTATTATATATAACACTAAATTGATTATGCTTATGAATTAGTTTGAGTTACATAGTTTTTTTTCAAATTCATTTATTAAACACTCTTTAATAAAAATTATATGTGTTGCAGGTATTTACGGATAACTGACGATTATAAGCTCAAATAATAATAAAAATTAGTATGTTGTGACCATCACAAGATCTTTTTCTGTATTTTCCTATACAATAGGAACGTATTTATTAAAATTATTTTCTATGACGAATCCAAACAATTTTCATGAGAGAGGAGTGTACCACTAAATGTCGAAATAACGTCCATTTTTTACCCTACTAATGAATTTTATGAAATGTATTTTTTACAGGATTTTTTATTTTGTTAAAAATGAAAATAATCTATATTTTGTTCCAAATAATCCCAGATACGTGATTTAATCATTTATTTTAAATGTATTGACGAATTTTTATGAAAAATACACACCCTCCCTGGCAGTTATATATATATATATATATATATATATTATCCTGGTGCCCTATGCTGACATATTAAAAATTATAATAAAAATCAACGTCAACGTCAATTTTTGAGCGATATGCATGAAAAGTTGATACAAATTAACTCATGTCAAGGTATAATTAAACAAAACTTTTTATAAAATTATATGCGTTACTTCTTAAACTGAAGTTGAAAGAAAACATATACATACAAACAGAAGTACATTTTCTAAAAATGGCCAAATTGTTTTTAAGACAACTCAAAATATGTAAATCTGTTAAAAACTGGAAGCCGAAAACTTTTTACGAATGTAGTGTTTTATTCTATTAAATGTACATGGAAATAGTAAATTTAGAATAAAATAATTTGAAATTAAATTTTAACTCCTGATAATTTTGTTTAGAGTACATAGAAACATGTTTATATGTACTGGTTTCTTCTATTTCATTATTATTATTATTATTATTATTATTATCATCATCATCATCATCAAGAATTTAATCTCTTTTTACCTTTTATGCATATTCTAATAATTTTCTAATTTTCTTCAAAGAAGAGTATAAATTGGAATGAATTCTGTAAAAGTTAGTAGATTTTTGTTTGATTAATCTCAGCAGAAAACATCCCTTAAAACTTTTTTCTGCGATTCTACCCATCTATTTGCAAAACAGCTGCAGTTTTCTTGTTACACGAATTCCCAAAAATATAGGCAATAGCAACATGATTGCAAAAACTTATTTAGTTTCTTGAATAAAAGTTATCCAAACATCTGCTGTTTGCCTAGTTTTTCTAGTCGGAAACTGTGAATTTAGCTTTTATCCGTGCACAATAAAATAGCAGTTATTATCCCGCAGGGGGTTAACGTAACCATGTATAAAAAAAAAGAATACTTCCACCTGGCCTTCGTGCTTGGTTTTTCGAAGTTCTGTTTTACGATATTTCATTAAACTTATAAAACTTTCCTCTGCAACTTTTTTTTTATTTTTTTATTTTTGACCATCAAAGTAGAAAACTCCTCTTCAACATATATCCTATTTTGAGTCTTTTTTTTTTTTTTTTAATCCTAAAATTTTAGGAAGTAGTTGAAATTTTAACCATTTACTGTTTTTTTTAATTTAATTTTAAAATAAGTAAATGGATGAATAAAATTTTTTATAAAATATAAATGACTTTCTCTTTTCATAACTTTAAGTCTATTTTCATTAAAGATTTTCATTATTAGCACTTTTAATCAAACAATTTTTTTTCACTTTAAAAATACTCAGAGAACGAGAAAAAATAACACCTTGAAAAATATTAAGCACTTATATACTTGCTATGATGTCTGTTTAAATATAAACGTACAAAATCCGTTGGCATTAGAACTGAAATTAATGGTACGTGCTATGTTTAACTAATACTTCCGTTAGAATCACATAAAGGCTTTGGAATCAATCTGGAGTTTAAATTTAATCCACCTAATTTAGCGCGCAAAATATCCTATTAAAATTTAATACCCGGTTATCAATATCCGACATATCTGTTGCATTTAATCTATAAGTTTAGTTATTTCATTCATATCTGTTACTTTTAACTTGTTTTTTTTAATGCAAAGTTCAAAGAAATTTTTTAATTGTTTAGAATTGACATTGAAGAACATGGTGTTATCTTGCAAACACGTAATAGCTTTATTTAACTTTATGTAGATAATGCCTGACTTATATAATTTATCTGTTCTCCTTGTACGTCCTCATCATATCAGAAAAACTCCTCCCATAAGATCCATTCATTATATAGATCTGTGTATGTCCAAGAATAATTAAGTTATATTAAGATACAACTAATAATGTTAAAATACACAAAATCCGCTATGAAATTAACAGATGTCCGCTTCAGAATCTCTAAAGTTATATTAAAATACTTTCTTTCTTTCTTTCTTTTTCTCTCTTTCCCTTAAAATGTTCAATATCTTCATTAATGAGTTGTCAACTATTTTTAAAAATTAGTAATAAGTAAATAGAAATAACAGGATAATAATAAAATAAATAATAAATAATAATAATAATAATAATCAAATCAAATAAATAAATGTGAAATTTCAGGATAAGAGATGTAAAATTATGTTTGAAGGCATTAACAAACAGGCGAAACTAGAAAAGATAAAAATTATGACTTGTTATTAAAAGTAAAAACTATAGAGTTTACCTTCATCATCAAAAAGTTACTCCACTTGATAAATTCAATTTGCGTTAGTAAAGATTATGAAAAATAAACAGTCCAGAAGAAAATCAGGAGGGGAAAAAAAAAAAATCCCTTTTTATAAAGGATTTTATTAAAAATACTTATTCTAGTGTTAAAATTCACCACCAGATGGTGCTAAACTATTGAGTATGATAACATTTTAAACCAATGTTGTTCTTGCTGTATAACTAAAAATTTATTAGTTGAAAATTTAAGTTATTTCGAACAGTGTAATCTTTAAAATAAAGTAAATCAAATTAAAGTACCTTTATAAGTGTTTATTGTCAGGTCAGACTCATTTTGAGAACTCCATGTTACATGAATGCCTTTTTTTTTTTTCCCCTCTGCTATGAACAACTAAACATTTGAATTATTTTTACTTGATGTACTTCATGTGAATGCAGCTGCCCCGTCCACTGATTGATTTTTTTTTCTTTTTTTTTTGTTTGATTCTCTAAATTCTTGTACTAGTAATTAGTTTTTTCTACCTCTTTCTTCTTCATATTTCACTTCAATTTTTTAATGTACGATCGGGGACCCGCTAGTAATTTGCTACAATAGCCACTAGCGTAACGAAATCGTACATTGGTGCTCAAGACTGAAAAAGAACTCCTCTGATGAGTTTTTTTTTTTTTTTTTTTTTTTTTTTTCATCTTTCTGAGCTACTCCTACTTAAAAATTGTTTAAAATAGTGCCTTAATTTTTTATTTTTCCATTGCTTGTTTGTGTCTTTTGTTTCAGGATTAATAAGTAAAATTTAACTGGTTTAAAAATTAAACATCAGTCTTCTAAGGTAATTTTAATTTGATGAAATTTTATTCTTATTCGACTCTGTAGTTTCAGTGATCTTGTATCTGTGAGGGTGGGGAAGAACTTATTTAATAAAAACATTTGTTTAAATGTAATGATCAGCGAAGCAGGCACAGCTCGCTAATTATATATATAAAACCTTTTGTCCTGAGTGAGTGATTCATCATCGCCCAACCCAAACCCTTGGACCTAGAAGCATGAAATTTTGTGACAATGTTCCTTCTATTACGTAGACATCCACTAAGAAGCTATTTTACAAAATTTGCACCCCTTCCCCGGGGAGGGGGGGGGGAGGGAGAGCAAAACTGCATTTCACAAAATCCTTCATATCTCAGACAAACAACAACAACAAAAAAAGATATCCGTAAAACTTTTTTTTGCTTTAAATTTAGCTAACACAGATAACTAAAAACTAATTTCTGGAATTTTAAAAATTCGGTCCCCAAGGGGGGGGGGGGGGGGGGAAGGAGGCAAAACGTGATTTCACACGCGCAAAACGCATTTCACATAATCCTATATACAGTCATTAACAAAAGTGTCCGAACACTAGCAAAAATTCCTATGTAAAAAAAGTGCACTTCCTACGGTTTTGTTAAATAAATCCTTGTCAAATACTGTTCTTAGTCAGTCTAAGAACATGATTCAATAAGGATTTATTTAACAAAACCGGATGAAGTGTACTTTTTTTATATAGGAATTTTTGCTAGTGTTCGGACACTTTTGTTACCGACTGTATCTCAAAAAAAAAAAAAAAAAAAAAAAAACAGATATACGTGAAATTTTTGCTGTAAAATATAGCTAATGCAAATACCTAAAAAACAATTTCGGGAATTTTAGAAATTCAGCCGCTAAAGGGAAGGAGGGGTCAAAACGTGATTTCAAATTATCCTTTATACCGCAAACAAACAAACAAAAAGATATATGTGAGATTTTTGCTCTAAAATATAGCTACCTAAAAACCAATTTCTGGAATTTCAGAAATTCGTTCCAGGTGTGGCGGGAAGGGAGGGGGGGGGACTATGGGGCAAAAATAAATAAATAAATAAATACAGTTAGACCGTTCAAAATTGGTACAGCTAGGACGCTGCTGTGGTCTCTTCTTGGATCTTTTCTGATCCCTCAATATCCAAAATAGGTGGTGATCCATCTGGTAATTCCATTTGACATCGTTTCTTCTCGCAAGGTGCCCAGCCATGATCTTCGAAATACCCAAAGGTCACGGACCAGCCCGGCTCCATTTTAACTTCTTTACTCTAGAAATAACATCAGTAAGTTTGGTTTGCTACATAATCCAAGCGTTTCGCTTTCTATATCTCTTCGAGTGAATCCTAACACACATCACTCCATGTTTCTCTGGGTTATTTGAAGCTTTTTTATAGTTTTACGTGTAAATGTCCAAGTTTCTGAAGCATAAGCTAAAACAGGCAAAATACACTGATCAAAAACTTTTCTTTTCAAACAAATTTGGAAGTCGTTTTTGAATATAGCGCTATTTCTTCCGGATGCTCTTCATGCAAGTTTAACTCTGTTGTTAATTTCTTCTATGATGCTTCCGTTCATCGTAAAGACTTGTCCCAGATAAGTATAACAACATACCAATTCATACATATTAACAGTGACCTTCAGTGAAGAAACAAAGGAATTTGTCGTAATTTTTTTCTTGCTGAGGTTCACTTTCAATCCGACGAGCTTGCTTTCTTTGTTTAATTTTTGAAGCATTTCTTGCGAACCCTTGTCATACTCAAATCACAACTGATTTATAAATTCTCCATCAATTTTTTTTCTTTTCTCTTCCCAATTTATTTTCTTATAAACTTCTTGAAGTGCTTCATTGAACAGTTTAGGTGAAAATAAGTTCCCTTGTTTTAAATCTTTTCTGATTTTGAATGCATTGCTCGTTTTGTAGAGTTTTAATTTGGCTGTTGCTTCTTTATAAATTTCCAATAATGTAAATATATCCTGAATTAATATTAGTATTCCTTAATTGCATCCATAACTGCTAGTGATGATACAGAATCAGAACTTTTTTTTAGTCTACAAAAGCCACAATGAGAGGGGGTTCGTATTTGTTATTTCGTTCAACAATTTCTCTAATTGTATGGATGTGGTCAATAGTACTAAAATCATTTCGAAATCCTGCTTGTTCTTTAGGTTGTGCTGTATCTAACTGTTTCTGTAAGCGATTTGCCAGAACTTTCATCACACACTGTAAAAAATAGTTTCTTAAAAATGAGCTAAATTGTCTCAAAATAGCTCCGAAAAAATATATACTTAAATTTGAAAACCCATGTACTCATTTTTGAGTATATTGACATGCTCAAAAATAGGGTTGACCAATACGAATCCCAATATTCCCATGTTTCACATGTCAATATACTCAAAAATGAGTACATGGGTTTTCAAATTTAAGTATATATTGTTTCGGAGCTATTTTGAGACAATTTAGCTCACTTTTAAGAAACAATTTTCAACAGAGGAATTTTATACTCAGGATTGAGAGCAGGCTGATTGGACGATAGTTTGATTAACATGATTTTTTGTCAACAAGAACCTGAAAAACAAAACAACAATAATAATAATAATAATAATATTTTAAAAAATGTATAATTAGTTTCACATTAATATAAAAAGTAAATGATATACCTATAAAATAAATATAATTTTTCCCATTTGTTAGATAAAAACACAAATATTGTTTGTTAAATTTAAAATAACCCTATGCGTGCCAACAGCCGTGGCCATTACTTGTAATGATATTAATTCATATAATAAAAATAAAAACCTATATATAAATTAAAAAAAAAAAAAATCGCTAACATATTAATATAATTAATTCTGGCATTCCCAGATTAATAAAAGTATGTCATCAGTACCAATTTGATCTACCATATCCATACACAGAAATACATTTTACTTTGAAATGTCATGGGACTGGAGGTTGTAATCCAATTATCCCTCTCATGAATTTTTAATATGATGAATCTTGAAATTCCAGAAGAAGTTCATGTTAAGTCAGATTACATTTTTCTCTTTCAAATTTTGGCTTCTCAGTTTTACGACAACATCCAATTTAACATTTGAGAGTGGCTTGATAAAAATTAACTCTAGGTGCATTTAGGGATACTTCGACGTTGAATTTCTAAACTTGTATGATAAAATATCGTTTTTTATAATATTTTTAACAGAAATTTTCTTTATAGTTTCATTAAAATTGCACAGATACTTTGATAATATTTGAAAACATAGCTAGAATGTGAATATTAAAATAATAAAATTAATTGGTAGTGATTTTATGTCAACTCTAAATGAAGTGAATTTTAAAAGAGCACGAAATGTATAACACAAACTGGCATACATACAGACCTATATAAAATGCAAGCAGATCAAGTTCAAATTGCCAAATAGTCAGTCAATATATTTTTATACATTATTATTAATTACATTTTTCTTTTTTATATTGCCAAATATTTTGGTATTGACATAATTTGGCATTACAGAAGTAGATTTCATATAAAAGTTTATATTCCTTTTAATATTTATAAAATAAACTATATTAGGTTTGTTCAATAAAATATATATTCAGGCAACAATTCTTATGGTTTTTCATGTATTTTTACCGATTTGAAATCATTAAAAATTGAGTTTTCACAATTTGCATTTTTCATAATTGCATGATTTCAAAATGCTAAAACTTCTACAGATATTTTTAAGAAAGACTTAATATTTTTTTTTAGATGTAAAAGGTTTTCCAATAGGGATGATACAATTTTAAATGGTTAGAATGGCAACACTGCGTATTATTTTTTGACATTCCTTGTGTCATTTGTGTTTAGTATGCTATGCCATTTAATCATGCAAAGATACACGCTTGAATAACGTTTCGAAATTATTAAATTGTTTTATCAAAATCAGTGCTCATATGTGAATACTGAAAGAAATTTGAGAAGAATTCATGGGACAACATTATTCAGTTAATCGACTCGATCGATTGTGATTTTTTTCTTTGATTTTTTTTCTTGTGATTTAACATATCCATGTTAAATCACAAGTTTATGATGATAATCCAATAACAATTGAGCAATTAAAACCAACATTGAACGTGTTATTCGTGAAATAACACCAAATTTATATGAAAGAGTGAGGGAAAATTGGGTTGACAAAATACGGTATGTACAGAGAAGTCGTGGTGCTCACATGAACGATATTATTTTCATACTTAATGGCATAATGTAAGCTTTCAAAAAAAAAAAAAAAAAAAAAAAAAGTGTCTTACTGAATAATTTATGTGTTTTTTTTTTTTTTTAAGTTGTATGTTTCTTAATGGAAAACCCTTTATAACAGAACCAACTTAAGAGAATAAGGGATGAATTTTGAAATACCTTTAAAAGAAAAAAATATTAAAAATAAAAACATAACAAAAATCTTGTTTTTTGCAAATTTTTACATTCACGTGCACTTTTTAAATATTTTTCTCAAAAACTAAATAATGAATTTCAAAATCCATCCCGAATTCTTTTAAGTAGATTATGTTAAACATAAAAAAGGGAAGCCTATTAAGTCGGCTCTTAAATTCCTGTAGAAATCTTAACATTTTAAAGATCATGAGTTCATGAAACAATGCAAACTGAGAAAACGCAGTTAAAAGATTTCAAATCCGTAAAAAAATGTATCCAAAACCATAAGAATTGTTGCCTGAATATATATTTTATTGAACAAACCTAACGTAGTTTAATTTACAAGCTTTTATATGAAACTAGTTCAGTGGTACCAAGTCAAAGATGCCAGGCGCTTAACGGGCTCTTCCCACCGTCGTCTGCTCAATCACGTGATAGAGGAAAACGAATAATCGAATTCAATTAAATATTGTTCTTAAGAACAAAAGTGTTAATATTTAATATAAAATAAAATAAAAGTAATATTGTGCATTTGTAAACAGTAGAATAATTGTATTTGTAAATTTAATAATTTTTAAAAACACTTTATGTGTTTATTTGTTTTCACCTGTAAGAATCGATTTTTGTATGTTTTTGTGTAACTGTTACATTAACTGATCTAGCAATCCGCGTTTATAATGATCGATAGATGGCGCTTTCTCAACTGCAGTTGTTAGTAAATATTGCCACGTGTAATAATTTGCCACGTGTATTTATTATTGTGCTTTCTTGTTGTTCTATCATTGTTTTAGCGTGAAAGCTATCAGTGGTATGATAATTTCACCTTAGCCCACCAGAGGGCGAGCATTTCATTACAATCGCGGATAAATAATAGCTTGTTCTTGTGGAATGTTTATGGATTATAATTTGAAATTTTAAAATGTTTTCATTTAATTTAATTGCATAAAGTTCTTACAACAAGTTAATTAACTTAGTTACTGGTCTAAATTGATTTACGCAGTACGATATTGCACTGTCACTGATTTAAGTACCAAAAATCAGAGTATTCTTGAACATCAATAACAAATATAAATTAAATGGTGATTGTAAATCTATACAGCAAACAAAGGATGATGAATAATGATATAAAATGGATTAAAAAGGATGATGTATAAAAAAAAACACAGATTAAATACGATTGATCAAAAATAAGAATAGAAAATGCGATCGCTCTAGATAAACAAGACTTCGTCTGCTATTTGTTTTTCCTCTATCATGTGACCTCTGACGTCAGGTGGGAAGAGCCCATTGAAAGCTGTGCAAAGAAGATCTTATGCATAATCAAAACTTGATTAAGTTAAGTTAAAAAAAAAAAGGAAAAGAGGAGTAAAGAAAATTGGTTGCAGCTATGTTTAAATTTCTTAAATGCGTCGGGATCGCTTAAGTATAAAAGTATTTAGTCAATATTAAAATGCAGGTTCGATATTGTTAAAAAATAATAAATATTAAATTGTATCTTTAAGAAAAAAAATGAAGTTTAGCTTTCTATATTGAATTTATTTGAAGTATAATAATCGGGCAAATGGGTGCTGACGTTTCAGGAGAGCAGATGGTTGTTGTTCTAAAAGCATGAAGGCGAAAGCCATGTATTGCTTGAACAGGTATTATATGAACTATTTCTTGGTTACAATAATCACATAAGTTTTTTCATTTACTCACCATATTCGCATACGGGCACGAAACATATATGTACCGGATGCATGTAGGATACATACATGTACGAAACATACATGTTAGATAGTGAATAAATCTTGATTTATATTGCTGAATAGTTCATACCTGCCACCTGCCTGCTGAGAAAATATGTACTGTTCATGATATTACAGAGATACATTAAAATCTATTTATTAAAAAAAAAAAAACATTTAAAAATTTTTTAAATGATTTTCTAGAATATCTACAAACAGAATAATAATACACAATCAACCAATAAGTATTTGGGCACTTTCGAATTTAGACGTTTTGTCAAATATCTAGAAAGCGTCTTTTGGAATCATCTTGAAACTTTAGTAGTGTAAAGAAAATTTATACCACACATATTTCAGGAAAAGTTGTGTCCTGAAGAGGAAAAGAAGACTAGTAAAAAGTTAAACAAAAAAAAAAAAATGTTTTGGGTCACATTGTAAAAAGTAATGCTTTAAATGCGTTTTGGCCGTAGCATATGATTATGAAGATTTTTCACATTATCTTTATAAATTTTTATGAGGCTACCGCATATATGCATAGAAATATAACTTTTTTTTTTTTAATTGCAAAAACATTTCCACTTTTTTAATTATAACATGTAGGGTATTAGAACCAGTGCAAAGACATTTTAGAAAATTTGGCAAACTACATTAGTTTTTGCATACTGCAATCATAATGAAAAAATGTTAAATATCTTAGGAAATATGAGCTTTTTTACTAAATAATTTTTAACTACGCATGCGCTATCTTTTAAAAAATTCATTTGCATAATTTAATAGACAAAAGTATTGAGCAACTTATGTAAACCCCCCCAAACAAATATCAGGTAAATTCAAAAAGTTATGAAAGATAGAATGAACAGAACTTCAGTTCTCTCAAAAAAAAGCTAAACTAAACCCCCCAAACAAATATCAGGTAAATTCAAAAAGTTATGAAAGATAGAATGAACAGAACTTCAGTTCTCTCAAAATAAAAGCTAAACTAAACCCCCCAAACAAATATCAGGTAAATTCAAAAAGTTATGAAAGATAGAATGAACAGAACTTCAGTTCTCTCAAAAAAAAGCTAAACTAAACCCCCCAAACAAATATCAGGTAAATTCAAAAAGTTATGAAAGATAGAATGAACAGAACTTCAGTTCTCTTAAAATAAAAGCTAAACCATAAAGGATTTTACTCACATTTTTATTTTGCTTCAGTCAATGCTCAATGGAAACCCCTATCATCTTCCTTTTTTTGGAAAAGAACTGAAAATCTGTTTATTGTATCTCTCATAACTTTTTGAATTTACACGATTTTTGTTTGGAATTTTCATATAAGTTGCTCAATATTTTTGGATATTAAATTAAATTATGCAAATGAAATTTTTATAAAAGCTAGCGCATGCGTAATTAAAAATTATTTAGTAAAACATATTTCGTAAAATATTTAATTTTTTTTCATCCTAATTGCAATATGCTGTGTCTAATATAGTATGACAAATTTCCTATAAATAGCTTTGCACTGAATCTAATACCTTACGTGTTATAATTTAAAAAGTGCATTTTTTTTTCAAAAAAAAAAAAAAGTTATATCTCCATGAATGTATGTGGTAGCCTCATATAAATTTCCAGATAATGAAAAGAATTTCCATAATCACATGTTACAGCCAAAACTCATTTAAAGCAATTCTTTTTACAGGGTGATCCGAAATATTTTGATTTTTGTTTAATTTTTTATTGGTCCCCTTTTTCTCTTCAGCACACAATTTTTGCTGAAATATATGAGGTATAACATGTTCTTTATACTACCAAAGTTCAAGAGGACCCCTGATAAAGTTTTTTAGATATTTGACAAAACGTCTAAATTCGAAAGTGTCCAAATACTTATTGGTAGGTAGTGCATAATTAGAATTCACATCATTGATTAGGAGATGAAGGGAAATACTTAATAGATATTTAAAAAATTCAATTTATTAATACTGTTAATCACAATTTTTAGAAAGACAAAATACAGTCGAACCTCGTTAACGTGAATCTCAAGGGGGATAAAAAATTTGTTCATGTTATTAGTACTTCATGAGTTTCTGAGTTACTGATAGCATGAATCATGCTATCAGTAACTCAGAAACTAATCTTCATTTTGACGGGTATTGTGGAAACAGTTCATGTTAAAAGTAATTCACATTAACCGTGTTCACGTTAACGAGGTTCGACGTTCGACTGTATATGATATTCCAATAGCATAAAAGCTATTATTACAAACCATGAAAACACGCAATACAAATACTAACTACTTTCTGTAGGTAATATGCGGCAAAATCTGATTAAGATCGATTAATGGTCAGGAACTAAATTTAAAATTACTTACTATTTCATTCTGAATTTAAATTTGCGTAACACACAGCACCCTCACGGATATCGGTACAAAAATAATTATAAAATCATTACAATAGTGTGATGTAGATTATCACATATTATAAAAAATTGTTTTCTCTCTAAAAGGCAGGTAAATTCTGTAAATAAATAAAATTATAAATGTAATTATTTAATCTTGACCAACTATTTTAAATATAACGGTATAACTAATTTTAACCTTTTAAAATAAATTTGTAATGTACTTTTTCTAATTTTTATAAGTTCCCTTTCATATTTTTTCAAGGCACTGGAATAAAATCTTTAATCCTTTCCTAGTATTCATTTAATAATTCTAATGTAACGAAAATTCTTTTCGCTTTGACATGTTTTGACTTATTTCTTTCCTTTTGTTTTATGAAACCAGATAGTAATTGATTTGGCTTCATTCAATCTTATATCGAAATATAACCTGTGTGCCCTCTTATTACCTAATTTTAATCATTATCTAGAAAAAATATTTGGTTAGCTGGTCATTTCCCAAGAACTGAAAACGTGGCGAAATCATGCCAATTTTCACTAACAACGGCTAATGAAGTACTCGTCGCTTTTTCAAAAAGTTACATAAGAATGTTCGTAACGAATACCGTAACCTTGCTCTTTCTGGAACTTTGAACTTGGCGAATGTAAAAGTAAACGGCAAAATTAGTTTCACTTTTCGCTTCAACTTTGGACGGCAGTCACTTATATGATGTCGCCCACGAAGCTTAAGGGACTCATATCCCGGTATTGTTCCTCCACCCCATACTGTCATCGCAAATTTTAGTAAGTTTTTCTTTATTTTTTTCTTTCTTTCTTTATTTTATTTATTTATTTTTATTTATTTATTTTATTTTTATTTTTATTTTTTTATTTTTTTGGGGGGGGGGGGGTTGTCTACGGTCAGCTAACAAAAATATCTTCTTTAAAGTAATCAATAAATTTATCAGAACTGCTGAACCAACCTCATACATTCGATCTTGGGTGTCCTGCCTTTCACCTATAATTAATTTCTAACTTGACTTTGTTTTACAGCTCTTCCTGAAGTTTCCAATGCAATAATTTTAACTTTTCGACAGCTAATAATCATCATCAGGTATCGTAATATAAAACAATATTGAAAAATTACCCAAAAACCTGTGTGAATCCATCCAAAACAACGTAAATTAAAACCCTTCATGGACCCAACGCTTTTTCTAGTGAAATAAATATCGAAAAATTAAAAGAAAGAAAGAAAAGAAAAAATCTTAGTCTGTCAGTAATGCGTGTAAATAAATTAAACATACATGACCATGCATCATAAATATTTCAGGAAAGAGAATTAACAATGAGTAATAACTTGTAGACAATATGTGTGAAGTAATCTTCTGTTTGAAAGGTGTAATCTTTGAGCATGAAACAGTCAAGAATATAAAACAATGAAAGACATAGTTAATCTTCAAAAGGAGATCAAAGGAATTAGTAACTTATTGTTTTCAAATACATTTGGTTTTACAACGAGGAAGTTGTAAAAGCCAAAATAAATGATAATTGTTTTTAAACATGCTCAAATCTGAAATAATTCTGGAATAAGTGCCCTCTAGAAATTTATAGTTTCATTAAAATAACAATGGGATGAGTGATTTTTTTTTTTTTTTTTTTTTTTTTTTGTGTGTGTGGATGTGTAGGTGAGAAGGTGGGGGGTATTAATTTATATATATACATATATATATATTTTTATTTATTTGTTGTTAAAGGTAAAATTCAAACAATAAATGAAATACAAAACTCGGTCAATTGTCAACAAAAAACAGAAATATAAAATAGTGAAACAGTTTCGCTTGAATCAGTTTTTTATACTGCAGTTAGAGATTTGATTTAAATGAAGTTCTTTTTAACTATTAACTTTTATTATTTCTTGTGCAACTCTGTTCTAAACTGTGAGCTTATTGATCTTTTATTTTTCTTTTCTCACAAGATATTTGTCTTTACAATCGGTCGCATAAATTTATGTGATTTATCATGTATGTTTTGCAGGAATATTACTTTCTTTGTATTCCAATAATCAGCCGAAATACAAAACAAAAGTCCATCTGGCTCAGGAAGAGCAAGTTGATTTCATTTTTATTTTCAATTGACTGCTTTTTAACACAAGAAAGCGAATCGAGTCGATTAATAGACTTCATTGAGATTTTGGTATGGGCTATGTGTATAATGAATTTCGAGCGAATCAGTTTATAAATACGTTTCCTATTCGAGTTTGAAATTTTCAAATGTAAACTATTTTGAAACAAGTTGGGGGATAAAGTTTTCCAATGAGCTCACCCAAAATATTTCTAAGATAAATCCACTGACCAGTTTTAATTCGAATTAGTTCGTATTTCGGAAGTCATCACGATGAGAATTTTTCTGTTATACGTCATAGAAAAAGTGATCGCAAAAGGAAAATAACTAGTAAAAATGTATAATAACTTGTAATAAATAAGTAATAAAGTATTTATTTAAAAAATATACATGAATTTATGAATAATGTATATTTTGTGCGGAGAAATTCGTTTTTAAATAAATTTCTGATTTAAATATTTCATTCAACAATATTTTTATTTGCTTAGAGTATATATATAGATATAGATATAGATGTGTGTGTGTGTGTATTATTCCCCATAAAAGAGTTCCGGTATCATCTTCTGGAATGAAAAATAAGTTTATCGTAGCTTTTATTTCTAATCTAATCTTCCAAATCTTTTCACAATATATCACATATGTCAAATGACTGTATATTTAGTGCCGATATCATGAACATTGTTACTTTTTTTTTTATACCCTGGCTTCTCATTAAGCCTTCTTTTCTTTTTTATCTCTATGCAGGTCTTCAGGTTGTGGAGGAATAGATGGTGCAGATATCAAAAACATGGCTGAAACACATCTCTACAACACACCCACTAAGTTACATCTAATCCCATTCGTGAATGAACTGTGGTCAGGAATCTGGAAGAGGAATAAAGTGCAGCAAGACAAGCATCTCGCCCATTGACTTATGACCTGACCGCACCTTTTGCCAAAAACCAACCCACCTTGGTATCTGTACCAAACCGTGATTTTACCAACCACCCAAGGTGACAGCGGATTTGTCATGAAAGAAGGAAATAAGCTGCAAAAAACTTCAAGTTACTGTATATATGGTTTGATACGAGGTGAAGAAAGTTAATTACATTTCTCGCAAATTAGGTGAATTAAAGTAATGTTTCATTTAATAAGAAGTATTCAAGCTACATTTGCAGAAGTTCTAATCAAAACGTTTGTTGGAAATTAAGCCACAAAAAGTGAAATTTTACATATTATGTAATTCAAATAAATATTGAGTCAGAAGTTCTAATCCCATATATATTTATTTACAAACAACAGTTTAAGCGAAAGTTGTTTTTTCTTTTATAAGAGGATCAATTACAATTGTTTGAAAAATAGAAAATTAAGCTTAATTTAAGTTTAATACAATTCTTAGTTTAAAAACGGTACAGATATAATTAACTTTAAAAATTAATACAAAACTAACAGGAATTAAATTTTACCATGCTTCCTTTACATTTTTAGGGAACTGATAAAAATTAGTGCAAAAGTAGCTGTTTTTTCCTTTACTTGAAAAATTGTTGGAGTCAAAGTTTTAAGTTAATTATAAAATAAAAATTAGTTAAAATTTTACATCAAATCGGAAAAAAAATCAAAATTTTACGTAAACTAGCCGTATTATCTCTGCGTTGTTTTTCTTGTTATGAATTCAAATTTTATCAATGTTGCTATGAAAAGATCTATCAAAAGTTAAATATGGATAAATGATATCTCTGTTCCAAATCTAGTCACAGACACGATTTTTCTATCGTAGAAGACGTATTCAAATTATTTTTCTTTTAAGTTTTTAAACCAGTTGTTGAAACAAGAATCCTATTGATAAGAGAAAAGTCAAAATACACACGTGAAGAGACTAAATACATCTCCACCATTCATATTTTTTATTTACTTGTTGATGACTGGTGCTGGCTTCCTAAAATAAAAAATAAAATAAAAATAAAAATAAAAATAAAAAAATAAAAATAAAAACCGTCAAATACATCTGTTTTTTTATCATTGGGATATATTTTCTTCTTTTTTTAATGTTCACACACCCCCGCCCTAAAGAAAGATTTAGAGCTTAAGGGGAGGATATATTTAATAGCCCAGTGAGAGAAGTGGAATCTATACAGTCATGAGCTAAGGGTCGGCGATAAATTCGGATGCTGTAAGTGGAAAAAGTCTGTATTCCCGCCTCAAGTATATTATATTGCCTGAAGATTCGAGTGCATTATAGTCACTTATTTTAAATGGTTTCTTTTGCATAGCTTCAGGAAACTAGTAAAATTACTACTTATTCTTTTGTGAAAATTGCATACCTAGCAATCGTTTTACTGTAAGAAAAATAGTAGTTCACTTCTCGAACTGAAAAGGGTGTCAGATATATTTGGATCACGTGAAGAATGCAACTTATACAATTTAAAAGAAGTTAATGAAATTTAAAAAATCCAAAATTTATTTTCTGTGATATTGGAGGGAATTTAATATATGTATATTGTTTGAAAATTTATTAAACCGTTATTTGGACTTTAAAGTGTTTATGTATTAATACTTCACTTGAAAGCATTCTAAAATACAGGTACTTATTGAAAGAAACTTTTTATCTAAGAATTATTCCTGAGAAGTTCTTTTTTTTTTTTTTTTTTTTTTTTTTTTTTTCAGAATATATAATACACAGTTCTTTTCCGAAATTTTGTTAATATACATTCACAAATTATTTTCTGTTGCCAAATTTAGTAAATATATTAAGTGTAAAAAACATACAGAATTTTTCTTTTCGTGGTTTATGTTTTATAATGAAATATTAAATGTGTTTTGAAGTTTCTCTTCTTTCACTCAATATTATTTAATTATCTAAAATACTAGATTTGATTAAGTAGAATTTTTATCAGCATTATAAGTAAAAAGAAAGAAAAGAAAGAAAAATGCATTGAATTCAAAAACTGCAAAACATCCTTTTCAAACTTACATAAATCATTTAACTTCAATTATGCATGTAAAATACGTTACTAAGGGAACTTTTATATTTCTCCTTGAGTTTTAAAGAAAAGTCGAAAAATATGCTTTCTAAAAATATAACTGATACATAAAACATCTGGCATAGTACTTTACAAGAATTACTTCTCCAGTAAGTGCAACTTCAAGTGGACTTGCAACGCTAAAAATAGAAAAAGAAACTGCTGGTTAAATACATATATGTATACATAAACATAATATCAAAGAGTTTATTATTTTTAATTCTAAAGAAAACTGTTCGTTTTTGTTTCAAAAGAAATCTGGTGAGCTGATCTATATATAAAAGTTTCGATTTACATGGAAATGATTCAGTAAGTTTTCCTATCAACTAAAGAAAAGAAAAAAAAAAAAAAAACCTTAGTTACGGTTTACTGAAAAAACAGCAATTTTTAGCATAGAAATGAACTTAAGTACAAATTTTTCCGGATGTTAATATTAAGTATTTCAGTTTACTAATAATTTTATAGATATCCATAGCATTGGTATTAGTTATAAGAACAATACACTATTGGAAATGCTGTTAATTTATTTAATATTCGGTGATATTGTGTTATGTGCATTTGTGAAAAACTACATGTATTCGTTTTTGTTTTGAATATCGTCTACAAATTTCTGTTTCAAATTTTATCGTTTATGCAAACAGCTAAATCATTACAATAAAAGACTTTAAGAATATTTCCATGCGACAAAATTATGTCCTAATATCTCTAATTTTCAGAGAAAATTTGTATTTGTATGTCTGAAATAAAAATTTCATTTTTTGAAATCTGTTGGTGGCATTAACATCCCGGCAATGTCCGATTATACTGCACCGTTCAGATAGAATCTGTTACCTCTCCAGATTAACCTGGTGACGAAAGAAGCCTTAGAATTCGAAAGTCAAACTTAGTAAAGCTTCGGAGGAGAATCATAAAAGAAGCCATACGAAAAGGTTAGGCGTGCAAGCTTTGCTGCTAAGCACATAAAAAGACTGAAAAACGTGCTGGGTTCGATTCACTTAACTAACCCGAGTCGTGACTCAATTGGAATCGTGATTCTGTTTTCCTTTTACTCGTGCTAACACATTCAGCTGGTGTGTATCATTTAGTAATTTTAGTTTCGGAATAAGTAAATCCCATTTGATCTCATCCAAAAGCATCTCTCTTACGGAAAAAAAAAATTAAATATTGCATATGCAATACAAATTATGTGTGTAAACAAAAGAGATGATTATCAGATTTTTGGTAATAAAAATGTATGAATTGATTAAACTTATTCTCAGCATAAAAATTAGGAGTGAACGTAAAATGAAGAATTATTTATTGTGATTGTTCCTTAAAGAATAATTTATTTTGATCAGGAATATTTATTGTTATAAACAAAAGAAAGACAAAGTGGATTTTTGGTGATATCGAGAAATAAAAATACAAGAATATCTCTTTATGTTCCTAAACTAATCATGTTTCATTTTATCGTCGATTTTGCGTGGTTAAATTTAAACAATTTTTTTCGCTTGTGCTTCCATTTATATTAAACAAAGAGTGTCTTCCACGGCATGCCAACAATGAGTATCGATCCGTCAACCTCACCTACACCTTCGACTCACAAATTGAATGGTGGCATCAACCAAAGACTTAACATCAGCACTCTGAGCGGAACATCAGGGAAGGCCATTCATGCCGGTGGCATCATTGCTACACCAGTGGTAGGGCATAGTTCTTCGCCACTGAGTGTCAATCCACCCGGAACTAGCATAATGGGACCACCTTCTAACAGTGTTGCAAACATTACTCTTAATAGCAATACCACTACAAAACCGTTATTGGATGTTTCAAGGACAAGTATTCATCCAGGATCTGTTCTTGAAGCATCTAGAAGAACTCCTAACATCACTTTAAGAGATTTACACTCTGAAGATGAAGATAAAAACGGAATATACCAAATGCTCGCTTCGTTGGCATTGCTGTGTGTACTTAGTCTCTTGATGTCGTTCCTTGCTCTGTTCTTCCTACAAAAACTTGGGCCCATGATGAGCGTTGTTCAGACTCTTGAACCTATAGACAAAACGTCTCTGAAATCTACAGTGACGAAAGCTCCACCAAAAAAGATTGTGGTAACGTCAGAAGAATATATGACTGTTTACCAAGTCTCCGTAGCTCTCAGTACATTGACAATATCATTGGATTTATGTTGCCTTTTTGTATGTTGCATACAATTTTTGTTTGCTATCAAGTTGCTGAAGACACCTCAGGGAGATGAAAGGTAAGTGTTTTTAATTCTTTAATAATGATTATACAAAACTTTTTTGCATTTTACTTTTAAGTTGTTCTCATATTTAAGAATAAGTTAAAGTTTTATTTATTTATTTTTCATTATTATTTATATTGCCTTATACTTGGAAATGATCATTTTTCATAGCAAATAACATTCATTATTATTATTATTATTATTATTATTATTATTATTATTCGCTAGTTTCATATTCGTATACATATTTTTTAAAAAAATTGCTGTTCTTCTATTAAATATAAACGAAAAAATTACTTTACTTTAAAAGCATTTATATTACAAAATTGTTTCCTATTTTAATTAAAATACAAACTTTGTATTAGAAGCAGAAAAGTTTTATTCATTTCTGCGTATTTTATAAAATTCTTCCAGATAAAATAAAATTTAAATTTTTTTTAATTAAATTTCGTTGTTGCAAGAAATAATCCCCCCCCCCCGTCTCTTCTACTTGTTTCTTTACAATCTATGTTGAATTCAGCATGCATCAATAGTTATGTAAGTGTCGCTAAATATAACATTTTAAAAATATAAGTAAAATAAAATTAACCTTTTACTCATTTTTTTTAATCTTCTGTTAATGAATAAAATATTATTAATTGAATTTGGTTGAATGCGTAGAGCTAGCAAGGAAACATTCAAAAGGTGTCGTCTTCAAAAAATATTGAAAAAAAATATATATATGTGATTCTACTCTTCCTAAAACACCAGAAAGTGAAAAAATTATCGACTGAAAGGAATTACAGCGACCACAAAAAATTATCAGAATTAAGCATATTTGGCGATTTCACATTGTTAGGCGATTGATTTTGAGTACTTGGCGGAGAAACAAAACACGGATTCTGTTCGTACACGGCAATCTCGGGGCTAGCGAACTGAAAGCCTAACAGTGCTAAATCGCCAAATATATTTAATTTTGATAATTTTTTGTGGTCGCTGTAATTCATTTCAGCCAATAATTTTTTCACTTCCTGGTGTTTTATGAAGAGTAGAATCACATATTTTTTTTTTTTTTTTTCAATATTTTTTGAAGATGACACCTTTTGGATATTTCCTTGTAATTTTTTTTTTTTTCTTTTTTTTTCATTTAGTTATTCGATTCAAAAAATTATATTCAATTTCATATAATCAACCGTTCTTTGGAAATGTCTAAGAATGAAAAGAATTTTTAAAATTTTATCTGTAATGCAATAAAAGGAGTTCTAAGATGTGACGTACAGATCTAATGAAGTTAGTTTTATTTATTTATTATTTAAATAAAAATATTTCATCTTTTCAATCACACCATAGAAGCTGTTACGAATAAAACGAATCATTTAAACGGAAGTAAACTTTCCGGTCATTCAACTATATTTATAGATAACGGTTATTTAACCATATTATGGTCCTTTTAGAAATATTATCTTTACATTTTATCAAATACATATATATTAGCATTTATCAAACAAAACCTTTTTAAATCAATGATATTTTCACCATTTTTCAAATAAAAGGAAAACCGAATTTAAAATAACAGTTAATAAATCATCATCTCACGGAAGCATATTAACTTTGTTTAAACTAATTATTAAATAGGGAACGTGAGAAGGAGTGTAATTTATTATTTAATATATTCTATTTTCAATAATGTACACATTTTTATGTTTAAACCATTTATGTTGAAAAACATTTAATGTTCAAAAATAAGTTTAGCTATCAAAACATTTTAAACTAACGCTTTTTTTTTTTCATTTTTATTATACCACTTACTATATATACAAAAAATACCAATCAATAAGAAAAATTAAAAAAATTTTAGAATTGAAGTCATAAACAATTTTAAACTAACGCTTTTTTTTTTTCATTCTTATTATACCACTTACTATATATAAAAAAAATATCAATCAATAAGAAAAATTAAGAAAATTTTAGAATTGAAGTCATAAACAATTTTTAAAAGTGCAGGATTTGTTGCAAGTTTCACATTTATTCATTGTTAATCTTTCTCAGGATTTACTAGTTTTATAAAATTACAAATAGCTCTAAATATCTAATGATAAATAAAAGTTGGCGTGCCGATTCCGGCGTAACAATTCTGGCCATAGTCAGAATCTCTCTCTGTAAGGGATTAAAGTGTTCAAGGAATTTGTCTTAAAAAGATTATTTTATACTTGGCCCACTCCCTAAAGTCTATTGACCGGAAATGTAGCCAAGGTGAATTTTGGCGATAAATTTACTAGTTTTAAGTAATTTGGAAATTTACCATTTGCACGATTTTTCTTCCCATTTGCGCGAATAAAATAAAAATACAAGAATAGTACGAGTTACATACGGTCTCAGATTCATACACAGCAAAATAGAGGTGTCCAGTGTTTTTTTTTTTTTTTTTTTTTTTTTTTTTTTATGTGCGCGAAGCGTATATACGTGTGCGATACTGATTGCTGCGAAAACGAGTTACCAGCGTTTTCAGATTCATGCACAGCGAGGTAGGGGTGTCCATTGATGGTTTTTTTTTTTGGTTTTAACATGCGTTATAGTGATTGCCGCGGAACCGAGTTACGAGCGTTTTCAGATTCATGCACAGCGAGGTAGGTGTGTCCAGTGATTTTTTTTTTTTTTTTTTTTTTTTTTTTGGTTTTAACATGCGTGGTAGTGATTGCCGTGGAACCGAGTAACGGGCGTTTTCAGATTCATGCACAGCGAGGTAGGAGTGTCCAGGGATGTTTTTTTGGTTTTAACATGCGTGGCAGTGATTGCTGCGGAACCGAGTTACGGGCGTTCTCCGATTCATGCACAGCGAGGTAGGGGGTGACCAGTGATTTTTTTCTTTTTGTTTTTACGTCCGTGGTAAGGATTGCCGTGGAACAGAGTTACAGGTGTTCTGAGATTATCAAGTCAAAAAGGACAAAATCACCTGCACGCCCGGTCCTGCAATTTCTGGTCGCGAAAATGGGAATTTTTCAGCACTTTAATCCCTTACAAAGAAGGATTTTTACTATGGCCGGAATTGGCACGTAACCAACTGAAAAACCTTCTACAAACATAATGAATTAAAAAGAAAAACTTGCAACAATTGTTTCGGATCGAAATAAAAACCATGACCCTTCGACCCTAAACATTGTTCTTTTTTTTTTTTTTAATTTATGGTGTTCTTAAACAAAGTTTTTTATTCCTTATTTTTCAACACCAGTTCCCCGGTGCAATTTTTCCTAAAGTCTAGATATCACTTTCGTAATAGTCCATACAGACATTGTCTAACACTACCTTCTAGTTCCAATCTCTGTTTTTTCCGGATGTTGTTCAACATACCCTACTTTCAATGAAAACATTTTACTATCACTTTACTTTACGCACGGCACCAATCGAAAACAATGTCCGTGTTTTGCCTCCCGTGTAACAGAAGAGAGACCTTGCTCTCATAAAAATTCAGTTAGGTAAGAACATCCCTTATGCTACTATTCTTACGGCACGATTTTCAGCAAGCCGGTTAACCTAACAGAGTGACCTCAGCCAAGGTCTTCTCTTGGGCCAATGACCAAGATTCTTCTCTTTTGAAAGGGAGATTTGATAAGAGGAATTTTGAGCAGCATCTGCTCTTTAGGTTGTTTTATTTGATTAAACTTTTTTGTCATTTTATAGGGCGGAGTGTGGAGGAAGCCACCCTTGAAGACTTAATAGCTCGAAGGATAATTTTACCGATGCATTTTGTAATTGAATCTGCATACCGTATTTGCATCATGAACGAGCAATTGCCTTGCCCGCTTCTACTCTGATCGCTCTTAATTCTCTACATCTGACCATTATGCGCGATTAAATATTTTTGTATCTCTATACTAATTATAGGTTTGTTAAAAGAGAAGTGAACGACTTGGTCGGAGTAAGAGTTAAGTATGCATAAGAAGCAAGTAATTTAAACAATTATTTTTTCGGAAACAATCTTGAGGCTTATCTGGCTAAATCGGCAACTTTTTAAAAAAGTTAAAGAGAGGGCAGTTTGAAATTTGATGCTTGTTTGCTGTTGGTGATAAGCGGGTTATTGTTGATGCATTGCTGAAAATATATCTTGTAATATATATATATATATATATATATATATATATATATATATATATATATATATATAACAGCGGTTGGAATTTTAACTCAAGATTAGTGAAATTAGTGACGCCTGCAGAATAGTTTACAGTGAATAATTGCGGTAAATTACATTTTTATTCATTCTTCGTTAACCTAATTAAAATTTGTTGTTAATTTATAAATTACTTTTACATTTAAAAATTTATTGCATTACCTGTAGTTTCATAGATGGTAAAAATTTATAAAATTATTGTTAAAAAAACTTCTGTAAGTATTCATTTTACAAAAAAAAAAAAAAAAAAAAAAAAAAAATCAAGATAATTTTTTTATAGACAAATTTTGTATTTGTTTAAAATTAAAGCATGCATAATACACAGGAACTTTTTCTTATATATTCAAATGAATAATCTCAGTGATGGAGATGAATCCTTTTATATCAAAAGAGATATAGAATACGAAAATTTTGGACAATTTGCATGTGTTTAAGTCTATCTATTAACGTCATGAAATATGATATATATGTATGTATACATAGATATATCATATTTTATGATGATAATGCGAAAAAACCAGTAAGTAGATCATGTTAAAAATTATTAAGAATTTAAAATACAATCATATCAAGTGATGTTTTACACATTGATTTAACTTAAAGATGGTGAAATAATGACTGTTAGAGTGAAAAAAAAAATGTCTTTTTTTTCTGTAATGGTGAAGGCTCATTCATTATCAGTGCCCCCGACAATGTTATCAAATAAACAAAAAAAGTACTTTACACTAAAAATGGGTTATTAAACTCAAAAATTACATAAATGAAAATAACAAGGTTTAAAATAAATAAATAAATAAATAAAAAACACGTGGTTCTTACAAGCAAGGCTAAAACGTATATAAGAGACAAGTTCGGACTTAGTAAAAATAGTGGAAATATAGAACAATATAAATAATTTAATGAAATTAAAAAGTAAAGAAAATGTATATAGTAAAAAATAATAATATTTAAATGGGAGTTATAGGATTGAATTAAATTTTCTTTTCAATATAAAATAGGGTTTTAAATTTCTTAAGATTAAATCTATTCATAAATATTATTATTATTATTATTATTATTATTATTATTATAACAAATGAAACATTTAAAATGAAAACATACACCTCTTTTAAATGCTCTCAATTTTTTATATTTCTTGTTTAATTCCATTTTTCATATTATTTTTCTATACACAAATATATTTTTGTTTGAAATTCGGAAAATTTGCTGATATGATTAAGGTGAAAAAGAATTAAACGAAATTTTGTATGCCCTTATAAGACATCTATAGCTTTTTTTTTTTTTTTTTTATATATCCCTCTCTGAAAATGGATTTAAAACTCTCGTTTTTGACTACATTTTCTGAAGAAACATTTTATCTTTTTACGATAATGAATAAAATTATTGTGTTTTTCACTTCCGGAATATGTATTATTATTATTATGTAGTCACATCTGAAATACTGTACTTGTGCCATGTTTCATCATACTTCAGAATTATTATTATTATTATTCAAATGAATTATTTATTTATGAAAATCGTTTTTAAAATGAAATGAATAATTTACTGAAAGCTACGAAATGTTTAATTTTTCGGCAGGGACACGTTATACAGTCATGGAGGATTGATCATTGATAAACATCTAAAGTCTCGATCATTTCTTGGTTAAACTGTAACAAAATATACTTCTTCCTTATATCAGTTTCTAATTTCGTATTCTGATAGGTCAATTTTTAATCTTCTTCCATCTAAATTTGATATCAAATGTGACATTTTACTTTTCGCCCTATAAAACTTGTACGTTCGTTCACCTTAAAGAATTCTAGCATAAATTGTTAAAGAAATTATGTTCCTTTCATGCAGGGTATAGTTATGTCAAGAAATAGAATTCTTTTACGCTTGTACAAAATTTCTTCATTCTTCAGAATCAACTTTTTTAACGCATTGACCTTTTTCTTCCCTTTATTTATTTATTTATTTATTTATTTATTATTATTATAATTAAGATAAAATGTTTATTTATGAAAACCATTTTATAATAAAATGAATAATTACTGAAAACTACGAAGTGTTTAGTTTTCAGGAGAGATACATTCTTGACCGAATTGTAAGAAAATATACTTCTTCCTTATATCATTTTCTAATTTCCATTCTGATATGTAGATGTCTAATTTTCTTCCCTCTAAACCTTATAGCAAATTTGACATCCCCCTTTTTGCTTCATAAAATTTGCATGTTCATTTACCTTCCGGAATTCTAGCGTACACAGTTATGCTTTTTATATAGCATGTATAAAGCGTAATAAAATTTATGCTGGTTTTATGTAAAGTGTAGTCATGTCAGGTAATGGAAATTTTTCATTTGTAACGTGCTTCTCGATTCTTTTAATTCAATTTTTTCACCCATCAACTTTTTTTTAACTAAAAATTTATTTATGAAGTTAACCTTAGAGGATTCTAGTGCATATAATAATGTCTTTTACATTTCATATTTATGCTACTTTTATACAAGATTTAATTATGCAAGGAAATAGAGATTTTTCACTTTTGTACCATACCTTTTGATTATTCAAAGTCAGTTATTTTACATATCAACTTTTCGTTTTCTGTATGTAAACTAAATATTTGTTTATGAAACTTGTTTAACCCTTAACTATACGCGCTGAAAATACACCATTTATAGTAAACAGAACATAAATGACTTTGGGATCCCTCTTTCCACGCTGCTTGCACATCTAACCTATCATTGAAGTATTTATTCGAAGATTTTTCATTAGTTTTTATAGAAAGTTTTGATAATTACTTATACAGTCGGCAGCAAAAGTATCCGAGCACTAGTGAATAGTTCTTATATCAAAAAGGTACACTTAATACTATTTTGTTAAATAAATGCTTGTCGAATCATGTTCTTAGAACTGACTAGGAACATGGCTCGACAGAGATTTATTTAACAAAGCAGTATTATGTGTACTTTTTTAGACAGGGATTATTGCTAGTGCTCGGATATTTTTGCTGCCAACTGTAGCATGCATATCTGTTCTTATTTAATTTATTTTCCCTAACAACACATCTTCTCCGAAAGGCATCCTCAGGATGTCCTGGGGATAAAAAAGAAAGCCTATGGACCTCCTCAGGATGTTCTGAAGGCAAGGATGTTGTTAGGGGTTTGATATTTTGGTAGTGTACAAAATACACCACGCGTGTAAATATTAAGTTTGTGTAGTTTTTAAAGGTTAATAATGACATGAATAATTTGCTGAAATTTATGAAGTGCTTTATTTTTTACGAGAGATTACAGACACTGAAGATTGGTTATTGATAAACGTGCAAAATTTCAATAATCTTTTGATGAAACCATGATGAAATATATCTATACTTACATGCATTTTCTTATTTCACTTTAGTATAAGTCAAATTCAGTTTTTGTTTTTCTTGTTAAATATGTTAGCAGTTTCTGCTGTTCACTGCATAGCACTTGTGCATTCATTCCCCTTAAAGAATTCTAGTATAAATTCTTAAAAAATTTACATTGCTCTCATGTAAGATAATATAATTATATCAGAAAAAAATGTACTATAGATTTCTTGTTTTAGATTTCTCAGTTATTCAGAATTAATTTTTATACATATCAACCTTCTTCTTCTTTTTTTTTTAAATTAAATTAAATTTTATTTTATTTTATTTAAATCAAATATTTATAAAGAAAGTTATGTAATCACGTATTAATTTCTTTATGAATTGTGTTTGTAATATCCAAGAATGGCTTAATTTGATTTATGTTTATAGTTTATGTACATCATTTACCTGAAGATGGTTTACAATTGAATTTTAACCGAAACGTCGGAATGTAAAGATATTTTGGAATATGAAGATATTTTAAATAGTTTGATATGCTGAAAAGTATGGTTTTATTACTATTTTTATAATCAAATATTTATTAATGAAAACCGTTTTACATTGAAATGAATAATTTATGGAAATTATAAAGTGTTTAGATTTTCAGTGGTGTTTCATTATACTACAATCATTAGAGGTTCATCATTGATAAACTATTCTATTATTTTTTTGGCCGAACTATAACAAAATGTACATAATTTTTTTTTATCAGTTTCTAATTTCTCATTCTATAATATATTCAATTTTAATCTTCTTCCCTCCAAATTTGATAACGAATGTGGCTCGCCCCATGTAATGCTTTGTACGTTCTTTCACCTTAAAGAATTACAGTATAAATTGTTAAAGAATTTATTTTGTTTTCAAGTAAGATGTTGTAGTTATGATGCAAAATAAAAATTTTATTCACGGTTTCTTCGTTCTGGGTTTCTTATACTAGGTTTGTTCTATATAATTAATTTTTACTCTCAATTCTTTCTTTCTCTTTTTTTTTTTTTTTCCATATCAAACATTTATTTCTTAAAATTATTTTACAGTGAAATGAATAAAATTATTGAATTTTTAAGAAGCGTGCATTTATACAGTCATTATGAAGATCGATCGTTGATATTGCTGAACAACTAATTTAAACTCGATTATTTTTTCGCGGAACTGAATTAAAATATACGTCTTCATTAAATCAGTTTTAACTTCTTATTCGTATATATAAAATTTCAATCTTCGCCTCTCTAAATTTGATAACAAGTGTGACAACCTACCTTTTGCCCTATAACATTTGCACGTCCATTCATCTTAAAAGAATTCCAGCATAAGCTGTTAAAGAATTTATAATGCTTTCATGTAAGATACAGTTATGTCTGGAAATCGAAGTTTTGGACTTGTACAAGGTTTCTTCATTTTCTAGAAACTTTTTTTTTTTTTTTTTTTTCTTTAATAAAGTATTTATTTATAAAAATCATTTTAGAATGAAATGAATATTTTATTGAAAACTGTTTAACTTTTTAAAGAGACATACATTTTACAGCCATATAGGATTTATTATTGATGAACATCTTAATTCTCAATTATTTCTTGCCAGAATTGTAACAAAATAATTGGCCAAATTGTAACCTCTTTCTTATACCAGTTTCATTATTTTATTCTGATCGACCAAATTCTAATTTTCTTCATCTAAATTTGATAACAAGTGTGACATTCTTTTTTTTCGCTCCATAACATTTCCACGTTCATTTACCTTAAAGAATTCTAGTGCATAGAGTTATATCATTTCAATAGCACATTTAGAACATAATAAAATTCATGTTGTTTTTATGTAAGATGTATGTCAGGAAGTGAAAAATTTTACTTATACCATGATCATGATTTTTAATTCATCAAAATCATTTTTTTATTTCACACATAAACTTTTCATTCAAATCAAATATTTATTTTTGAAATGATTTTATAATGAAATGAATAATTTACTGAAAACTACGAAGTGCTTCATTTTTTTAACGAGAGATACATCGCACAGTCATTAAGAATTGATTATTGATAAACATCTAAAGTCTCAATTATTTCCTTTCCAAACTGTAATAAAATATACCTCTTCTTCATATCAGTTTCTAATGTCTGTTCCGATAGGCCAAATTCTAATTTTCTTTGTCTATAAATTTGATAGCAAGTGGGACACTCTACTTTTCCCTTCATAAAACTTGTACGTTCATTCACCTTAAAGAATTTTAGTGCAGATAATTATATCTTTAACAAAGCCTTTTTAGAACATAATAAAATGTATGCTGCTTTTATTTAAGATGTAGTTATGCCAAGAAATTGATTGATTTTTTTTTTTTTTTACGTATACCATGCTTCTTAATTCCTCAAAATATTTTTTTCACGCATCATTTTTTACTCAAATCAAATATTTATTTTGGAGAAACATTTTATATGAAATGAAATGAAAACTACGAAGTATTTAAATTTTAACGAGAGATATATCTTGCAACCATTGAAAATTGATCATTGATAAATATCTAAAGTCTCAATTATTTCTTGCCAAACTGTAACAAAGTATACCTCCTCCTTATATCAGTTTCTAATTTCCTATTCTGATGGGTCAAATTCTAATTTTATTCCCTCTAAATTTGATAGCAAGTTTGGCATTCTATTTTTCGCCCCATAACACTTGTACGTTCATTCACCTTAAGGAATTTTAGTGCAGATAATTATATCTTTAACAAAGCCTTTTTAGAACATAATGGAATGTATGCTGCTTTTATTTAAGATGTAGTTATGCCAGTAAATGGATTTTTTTTTTTTTTTTTTTTTTTTTTTTTTTTTAATTTACGTGTACCATGCTTCTTAATTCCTCAAAATATTTTTTTTTCATATATCATTTTTTTACTCAAATCAAATATTTATTTTGGAGAAACATTTTATATGAAATGAAATGAAAACTACGAAGTATTTAAATTTTAATGAGAGATATATCTTGCAACTATTGAAAATAGATCATTGATAAATATCTAAAGTCTCAATTATTTCTTGCCAAACTGTAACAAAGTATACCTCCTCCTTATATCAGTTTCTAATTTCCCATTCTGATGGGTCAAATTCTAATTTTATTCCCTCTAAATTTGATAGCAAGTTTGACATCCTATTTTTCGCTCCATAACACTTGTGCGTTCATTCACCTTAAAGAATTCTAGTGCACAGAATTATGCCTTTTAAATAGCATGTTTAGAATAGAATAAAATTTATGTTGTCTGTGAGACTGTCAAGTTCAACTTGCTAAATCCCAGTTGTAATCGAATAAATTGTAATAGGAAAAAACTAATCCTCAACTGTAGAAAACTGTGTAGGAGTGTGTGGGATTTTTAACTCTCCTTTAAAATTCATTGAACTTTTCTCTTTGTTTTTTCTTTTATTTTTTAAGAGTCAAAGAAGTTAGTTTACTAACAATGTTTCTAGCAATAGAAAAAAATCTGAAGTGACTCCACTCGACTTTCCGAACATTGAGTAATTAACGGTTTTGTAGATAAAGTAAAGTAAGAGGAGTGTTAAATAAACAAAAGAGAAAATTATAATAGGGCGTTTGAGTATTTTTCATTATATAGTACACGATTTTAATTTAACGCTATTTTACCAAGCACGTAGATCATAATGATAAAGAATAATTCATTGTGTCCCTGTTAAAACCTACAAATGCTAGATTCATCAAAATGCTTATAGTTAGTGCAACAGTGACTTATAATATTTATATGAATTTTCAGTTCCATCGGATAAGGCATTTAGACGCTATCGCGCTTAAGTTTGAGCCCATATGCCACAATTATAAAGAAATTTGCATTTTGTCCCTGTTAAAAGACCATAAGTGCTAGATTCTCTAAAGTTCATAAATTTCGTGTGACGGTGACGTATAACAAGTATATAAATTTTCAGAAAATTTGAATAAGGAGTTACTCGCTGTCGCACTTTAAATAATCTAAGCCTATAGGTCTTAATGAGGAACAATTTTTAATTGTGTCCCAGTAAAACTCGTTAAGTGCTAGAGTCACCAAAATCCATACAGTTTGTGTGATGGTGACCTATAACTCGTATATAAATTTTCCACTCAAACGGATAAGGCATTTAGATGCTATCGCGCTTTAAATAATTTCACCCCATAGGCCTATAATGATACAGAATTATTTGTTGTGTCCCTCTAAAAAAAGTAGAAGTGCTAGATTCACCAAAACCTATATAGATCGTGAAACTGTGACCTGTAATATGTGTGTAATTTTTTTGTTCAATTGAATAAGGCGTTTAGACGCTATCGCACTTTTTAAAATTTGGTATAGGCCATAATGATAAAGAATTTTTCTTTGTGTCCCTGTAAACAAACTATGACTGCTAGATTCACCAAATTCTATGCAGTTCATGCAACTATTACCTATAATATGTGTATAGATTATTTTCTCATTTTAATAAGGCGTTTTGACGCTATCGCACTTTTTAAAATTTGGTCCCATAGGCCATAATGATATAGAATTTTTATTTGTGTCCTTGTAAAAAAACTATAATTGCTAGATTCACCAAACTCTATGCAGTTAATGTTACTATTACCTATAATATGTGTATAAATTATTTTCTCAATTGAATAAGGCGTTTAGATGCCATCGCACTTTTAAGATTTTGGTCCCATAGACCATAATGATAAAGAATTTTTCTTTGTCTCCCTGTAAAAAAACTATAAGTGCCAGATTCACCAAAATCAATAGGGTTCGTGTTATGGTGACTTGCAACATGCGTACCAAATTACAGCTCATTCTAACAAAGCGTTTAGACGCTAGCGTGTTCACTCACATACATACACACACATATACACACACACATACATACATACATTATCGTAAATCGTGAAAATGGGCTCAGGGACCTCAAAACGTATAGAAATACCATAATTCTCTAATTCGGATTTTTGACATGATTACAATACTTTCCTTACATATGTTTGTTCGGAAAGTAAAAAGAAATAATTAAGAATATTTATTAATATTATTATTACTTTTTTCTTTTCTTCTAAGGATTAAATTTAAGAAACTGACTTGAACAATATTTTTGCAAAATAAAATAATGCAAGTTTCATAATATTCAACATAAATATGTGCCCGCATATAAATTAAATACCCTACAAATTAATTTAAAAAAAAAAAATTCGTAATTTATAAAATTTACTGAAGTGTACCTTTTTCATTGAAACATTTTTCGAGATAAATTTCATTCTAAAAGGTGCTAATACAGTAAATTCATTTCTATCTATCTATCTATCTATCTCTAACTTTTTTTTTTTAAACCAGATATAATATTAATGTTCTCAGCTAAATTTGTTTTCAACTAATGAGTGTTTCGGTTATATTTCGTATCATAAAAGTTAACTTAATGCTACACTAATTAAATACTGGCGTTTACTTATCAAACATTAAAAAACACTTTTATTTATCAATTTTTTTTAACTTCCCCTGAAAAATAAAATTGAATTATAACAGTACATTAAAAAATACTTAATGAAATGTTTCCAAAGAAATAGTTTTAATGAAGATTTATGAGAAATTCACATTGAGTGTGATATTTTTTCATAAGCAGAAAAATTGTTGGGAATACTATCTTTTTAATTACTGTGCAACTTTTAAAAATTCCTATAAATAAAAAATAAATAAATAAAAATGCATACTTTCATTAAATATTTTGTTTATTTATTTATTTATGGAATCTCAACATTTGGTACATTTGTACCAAATAGCTTTAATAATAACTTTAATACTCATAATGAAAACGTTTGGGTGTTTATTAGCCTTTGAAAGTTTTCAAAAACACTTACATTGAAAAAGTAATTTTCTAAAATATAATTATATACTTAATGCATAATTTTAACTTATTCTAATGTTCAATTTAAGAATAAACTATGAGCAATATAACTCTAACAAAAAAAAAAAAAAAAAAAAAAAAAAAAACAGAAATTATTAACAAAAATTTTAACATTAGACATAGGTTGTTGTAATTAAATTATACTTTACAACTTTTTCCTCTTCACGGTTTTTCTATATCCTTTTATGAAAGCGCAACAAAAGTTCATTTAATAAGTTTCTGTTAGCATGTACATATACAAAGGTTTGTGTCGGCTTCAAAACTTTCCACCCACACTTGTTCATAAAAATAATCTGCCAGATTCTTTATATTCTCTTACATTGATCATTACGGAGGAAAAAGAATAAAAGGCGTGAATTTGTTTTGAAAGGAACTGAATGAACTTTCTATAGTGGGTTAATATATGCATTTAAAAAACATGAACTTTTTTTTTTCCAAATATAAAGTTTTTGACCTAAACTACCCAACTAATCTATTTTGTAGGATTTACATTTTGACTAAGGATGTATTTTACAGTTGTATAGCATTGCGGAATATAATTTTCAGTACGTATATGAACAGAGTTTTGTATTTGAATAATTTATTACATTACAGTTTTTATAAACTTTCTGCTCTTACATTAACTTTATTTAAACAAAACAAATGCATTTTAATTTCATATGTATGCAGACAAACACTTCTTGTAACCCATCTCATATTATTAAAAGGTCAACGCTTATTAAAAGGTATCATTTCCCTTCTCCTTTAAAAAAAAAAAAAAAAAAAAAAAAAAGGAAAGATAAAGGCCAATAACTTTTTTTTTCTTTACGGTCAGTGACTGCAACACTTTTTGCCAATCTAGTGTTTAAATTTCTTACAGTGCAGCATACCAGCATGCATCGATTTTGTATTCTCTTAAGACATTACTTCGATGGTTAAAAAAAAAAACATATTTTCTCTATTTTTTTTAATATAACAAACAAAAATTTTCATTCAGCATTTTCAGCCTATAAAAAAGCATTATCCAAACAATATTTTATAAAATTTTCATTAAAATTTTTGGGAAAAATCAGCCGTAGTTTTCCGGAGACTTCTCCGAAAAGCGATAGACAAAATTTTTCAAAAACTAATGTACGGATCGTATTCAAATTTTACAAACTTATTCAAAGTAGAATTGACTAAATCTTGTACGAAGAATTAAAAAAAAAATATTGAATTTTGAATTTTTAGGAGAGTTATATGAGAAAACGGTACAGTTTTCGGCATATTTTACGTTATAAAATTAGCCTTTTAAAATTAGTTGTAATCGAGAAAAAGAAAAATCATTCGTTCAAGCCCTAATAGTCAATTCTTCTTTGAAAAAATGGGCAAAATTTCAGCAAAATCGATACATTAGTTTTTGAGAAATCGTGTTCAATGCTTTTCTAATGGGTCTCCGGAAACCAGGATCACCGGCTGAATTTTCCAAATCTCTTAATGAAAATTTTAAGAATATTGCTTAAATATTGCTTTACTATATACGTAAAATTAATGAAATTTTTTTATTGATTATATAAAAAGAGATAGAGAAAAAGAGAAAAGAAAATATGCTTTTTTTTTTTTTGCCTTCAAAACTTGCGTAACCCCTTAAACTAAGAGACCTTCTTGGTTATTAATATTTTATTGTCGTGCTTAAAACACAGACGAAATTGGATTTTTTTTTTTTTTTTTTTTTTTGTAAATCGCACCTTAGCTTAATAAGAAGAATGTAGTTTTTTTTTTTTTTTTTCCTTTTTACTTTCCGAATATGCATGTGTAAGAAAACTTTTATAATCATGTCGAAAATGCAATTTTGAGATTTTGATGTTTCTATACGTTTTAAGATCCTCCGAGTTCATTTTTTTTTTCTATTTTTACGGTGATGTATGCGTGTATGTATGTGTGTATGTATATGTGAGTGAACACGATAGCGTCTAAACGCTTTGTTCGAATGAGCTGAAAGTTGGTAGGTACGTATATTATAAGTCACCATAGCACGAACCCTATTTTTTTTGTGAATCTACTAGCACTTATAGTTTTTTTCAAGGATACAAAGAAAATTTCTTTATCATTATGGCCTATGGGACCAAATTTTTAAAAGCACGATCGCGTTTAAATGCCTTATTCAATTGATCAAAAATTTATACACATATTATAGGTCACATTTGCACGAACTGTACAGATTTTGGTGAATCTAGCACTTATAGCTTTTTACAGGGACGCAAAAAAATTTCTTTATCATTATGGCCTATGGGCCCAAATTCTTTAAAGTGCGATAATGTCTAAATGCTATATTCGATTGAGCTGAAGATTTATACACATGTTATTGTTCATCTTTGCATGCATTACATAGATTTTGGTGAATCTAGCACGTACATTTTTTTTTACAGGGACACAGAGAAAAATTCTTTATCATTGTAGCTTATGGGCTTAAATTATTTAAAGTGCGATAGCGTCTAAGCGCCTCACCCAGTTGAGCTGAAAATTTATATACATATTATAGGTCGCCGTCACACAAAATGTATAGAGTTTGGTGAGTCTAGCACTTATAGATTTTTACAGAGAAACAACGAAAATTTCTTTATTATTATCATGTGTGGACTCAAATTATTTTAAGTGCAATTGCGTTAATTTAAATACCATAGAGTATACAGAAAATTACTGAAATTCCCTATTATAATTCCCTCTTTTGTTTATTTAATGATTTCTCTTACTTTAATTTATTTATACAACAGTTAATTGCTTAATGTTCGGAAAGTCGAAAGGAGTCACTCCAGATTTTTTTTTTCCCCTCACTAAAATCCTGTTGTTTTATAAATGCATGGTCGATCGTTTTCAAAAATTGAAATAGGTACTAGATAATACTCGAAAGCTAATAATAATAATAATAATAATAATAATAATAATAATAATAACTTTTTTTCTTACAGTTTTAAGTAAAATTCGTTGAAAAAAATCCAATCGATAGAGGATCATTCAATTTTTATATCAAGTTCTCTCTCGATTTGATATTTTATCACTTTTTCATTATTTGTAAAAGGTATCGAGTTATTTTGTAGTTATGAAACTTATGCATTTTTTTGTTTCAACTATGTTTTTTCCTTATGGTGCCAATAATCTTTTCATGTCTTTATGTTGGCCAATGACTCGTTATTTATGATCTTCCAATGTCACCGTACAAGTTCTTGTTAATTGATTTACATAGTCATATCTCAGGAAGCACTTGTTGAAAACTTCATTAGTATTCTCGGCATTGAATAGAGCTGTATAATAGCATTCAATGAAAATCTCGTTAAATGGACAATAATGATAATTCAGCATCATTTAGTAACTATCATTTGTTTTGACTAACATTCAATTGATAGTCAAATATTCATTAAATAATCATTAAACTTGCAAAAAATAGAAAGCTAAGCAGTGTTTCAAGAAGGAATAAATTTATCATGACGTATAAATATAAAAATGTAACAAATTTAATGCAAATATGTTTTTTAATTTTATTTATTTAATTATTTTCATTAATCAGTCTAATGCTTCACACGCATTGACTTTCCACTTTTTAAATTTGTATCTGTTCTGCAATTCATATATGAATTTTTAATATTGTCATGTCATATATATATTATTTTTATTAAAATTATTATATATTTTTTATTAAAATTATTTTAATAAAAAAATCAATTTTTTTTTCTAAGAATTAAAAAAGTTATCTAATTAATTACAAATTTTAGTTTCTCTACTGCTTACAACAAGTTCTATCAGTAGCTTTTAGTTTATGCTCTCAAAGCTAATAGACAGGAGGTTCCCGGTTCGAACCCTGGTTACACTCATCGACCTAGCCGTTTACAGTCTTCCGTGACTTTTTCCGAAACTCATGGCAATACAGGCTTGAACCCTTTAGAAAGATCCTCATAGGGGGCATTTCTCCCATGCCTAGGTTCCATTCAAAGACAATTGGCCTTAAGTACTGCACCAATAACAACATCTTTTTTTAAATAAATGAAAATTTATAATATATATAGCCTGACAGCTTCAAATATCAAATCCGTCTCTTTTCCGAATAATGTAATTATTAGACCGTCTAGCGGTCTGTATTTCTGAATTTCAAATGAACTTCTTTTCAAATTTGTCATATTCGCCCCATCAAAAACAGTGTCCAAATGTCGTGATAAATAACCAATAATAATAATAATAATAAAACAATTATTTAAAATTTAGCTTTTTTTTTAAATGGAATTCGGGTTTGTAATTTAATTATTTATAAAGATAAACTGCAGCACAAATTTATTAAATTCGTCGCTAGCTTATTTCGTATAATAATACCTAAATGCTCCAAATTTTTTTACTTTTTTTTTTTTTTTTTTACTTTCTTTTACCCATATTACATGGTAGAGAAAGTAGTATTGTTTTTAGAGTCAAAATTTTTAAATTGAAATTTTGTTATTTTTACACGCTTTTAAGTCCCTTGAATCCGAAAAACATGTTTTTTTGCATTTGATCTCTGTGTGTGTGTCTTTTATCAACATATTTCAAAAACAAATAGTAGCGGTCAAACTCAGTATTCTACATCTGTATCATATAGAGATGCTACACCAACATAATTCAAATATACATTACGTCTGTGGGTGACATTGCAGGTAAATACAGTATAACATCTATAGACTGTCCTAAACAAAATCGAATTAACATATTTTTTTATGTGCAAAAAAGCTTGTTTTGTGTAGATTGTGGTATAAAAATCATTCATCATTCATTTACAGAGCTACCCAAAATATTTGGATACATTGGGGCTATACTTGAAAATGGCTGGAATTGTATTTCATTTTGCGTTATGTGTTTTTCGTTTAAGATAAAACTTAAGTACACAATGGGATATGTATACAGTTTATAGACAATATACAGGGCTAAATTAAGTTAAACATTCTTTGATAAAAGTGCTTTGCTAAATTTTACTATGCCGACAAACACTGCTCAGAAAAAAAAATTAATTTCTTATGCCCATACTGTATAAACAAAATATTTTTTTTAATTCGATTTATTACTATAGTTTTTTGTATGATATGTTTTGAGGTATCTTGAATACGAAAATCAAATTTTTTTTGCAGTTGGTTTGTATCAACGCAACTTAAAAACAAATAACTTCAAATTTGGTATTTTGAAGTTGGTAATGTAGTTGCCATTTCAAAAGTTGATCAAGATGGACAAGTTTCAAAGGAAATTAATAACAGCTTTGAAGTTTATTTTTTTAAATGAATGTAGGCACTATAATTAAACACAGAACTATACGTCAAATAAAACTGTCCATAAACCTATTTTAGATTATTTTTAAACTAGATTGAACTCTATTATCTTACCTTATTGGTTTACATCTTAATCTGCCAACTGTCTTTATAGTATTAAAATGCAGGGTAAGAGTAAATCGTGTGAGTGACACACCAGATTATTTTTATTCTACCTGAATCCGATTCCGATAGCAAAAATGTATCGTATTTTTTTTTTTTTTTTTCGGTTAAAATTATTATCATTTATGTTATTTGTAATATCATTAATATTATTTTCTTTACAAACAGTATACTGCAGGATAACTATGTGTCTGTCTTTAAAAAAATGGGGGGGGGGGGGTGATGATGGTATGGTGTAGGAGCTATGGCCGTTTGACTGCACGTGAGTCCTAGTCATGAGTGGACTGCCCTCCATAGGCGTATTTTCAAAGGGTCCTAGCCCGTACTTAGGAACAAAACTGTAGCCAGAAAAATTTCTTGGAGAGGGTTCAAATTTTAGTATATAACATAGAATATATTAAAAATGAAATTTAACTCATACTTTTCGACAAATCTAAAAATTTTGGGGGATTGTTTAAACCCTCTAATCCCCCCGCCCCCCCCCCCCCCCCTGGCTACGGCCTTGCTTACTTAAGAGGATTTTGAGAAAACCAAGTTAAATTTTGAGTGACTAGATCGGCAAGTGAGATCTGGGATAGAATCCAACACTTCCCGCTTAACAGTTTCGATTGTAAAACGTCTCCACCACTGGTTGAAAAAAAAAAGTAACTTCACGTGTCATCTTACCCTCTTTCTAAAAATATTTCAAATTCAAAGCTCAACTTTTTCATGACTGTTTCATTTGTATTTCTTCTTCTACATTTTTTTAAAGTTCTACCAAGTAAATTATTACAAGAATATCTATCTTTTGCTCTCTTCAGCTGTTTTTAGCCGCAACAGTTTATAAACTTCCTTTTGTGCACAGCTTCGCTTGGAAGACATGGAAACCGGTATTTTAGGTTGTACGCCTCAAACGTATCTATTCAGTTCCACTTTCAGTTACAGTTTCTTGAAGCACGCAAGCAAAGAAAGATTAAAAAAGAAAGTAAGAAAAAAGAAAAATCACACCGACAGACGAGCACGCGGGTGAAAACCAAAACAAACTCACTTTCTATTCTTGAGTTGTCGTCAATGTTTTCACTGTCAGCTTAGGTATGAGATCTTGAGGTTCTCAAGCGAAACGCCTGAACTTCGAAAGCATGCCCGAAACTTTCAGTTTAGTGTGATTACATAAAGAGTTACTTAGTGCGTTCAGCAAAAAAAAAAAAAAAAAAAAAAAAAAAAGAAAGAAAGAAAATGACAATTAGAATAATTATTATAGTGATAAATAAAGATAAATAAAGATTTTTTTTTTTTTTTGCTAGAATTCAATTATTTTTATGGGCGATTCTTCTATAAAATATGACAAAAATTGAGATTTTTTTTTTTTTTTTCTGCTTACAAATTTTCGTACATTTCTGTTTTTAAACGTTAGTTTATAAATTAGTATTTTAATAAAAAAAAAAAAAAAAAAAAATCTGTAGCATATATCATTTTCAAGAAAACATGAATTGCTTATACAGAATCAATAGAACTTGTATATAAAAAAAGAATTCTATTGATACTTTATTTTGCACTTGTGCATACTTTTGTTTTAAGCAGATGAAGGGTAGGGTTTAATTATTTCGATTCAAAACAATAACTGAGGTTTTTTTTTTTTTTTTAGTTCAAGTCATAATAAGCTATTAAATAATTTTTAATACTAATCTTTTTTTTTTTTTTTTTCCATTAAATCTTTGTTTTTATTTTATTATTATTATTATTATTATTTTATTTTTTTCGTTTGAATTTTCTTTTTTTTTCTTTCATATGAATTACGGTTCTACTTTTTAATCTTTACAAAATAATATCTATGAATATAACTTATATAAGTTTATTGCACTTTTGAACAATTGTGTATCCTTAATTGAAAATAATTATATTTGAGAAAGATTATAATAATTTTAATTCTTTGACTAATTATATATAATTTTATATACTTGCATATATATATATATAAAAAAAAAAAAAAAAAAAAAAAAAAAAAGAAGAATATCTTAATTTTTCACAGAATAATGTAACTTATATAAGTTTATTGTGCTTATGAAAATTACATTCTTGATTAAAAACAATTTTATTTGAATAAAAAAGTAATTTTAATCATATATATATATATATATTTAATTGCATAAAAAGGGGGGATATGATTTTAACTTAGAACACATGGGGGAGCTATTTTAGCTCGCATGCGATTAACTTAAGCTGCAGCACATTCTTAACAAAATTTCAGTAATGGATCAGATTTTATTATACTCCCACTCAGTGGATTTTAATCCCGGCAATCTGCTGAATTTCTATTCTCAAGAGAAACATGACGTCAGCAAAGATTTTTCTCTTCCGGGTAATAATATATAGGGAAATGAATAAATTAGGAGTGATCAGATTAAAATTGCTTCCCTAATGAGATTTGTTATTCAAAATTCAAGAATCCTGATTATTTTCTCCCTGTAAGAAATATCCCTTCCTTCCAAAATTGATTAATACTGATGCTCTGAGCCACATTTCGGGAATTGCCGGTAATAATTTCCATTTCAATTTTATACGAATCATTAATTTAGGTAGCTTTTTTTCGCACGCCTTGCACTTTCTCATCTTGGTGTTTTTTCAATATGGATAACAATTTTATTCGGTTAATTTCTTTATAAAACTCGATGGTTTTCAGATTTTGTTTTTGTAAACCTTTTTAATATATATATAAATTTAATTGAGATGTATATTGGTTAATTATACGCCTATTAACCTTTTGAAAGGGGCTGTGACAGCATCTGTCACACTTCACCATAGGATTTTGTAAAAGCCCCTCTCAAAAGGATAATAAATTTCCATTTGTAATGTAATTCGTACCTTTCAATGCATTCAGTTTTAACCTTAAAATATTATATGAGTATTCATATATGTTAGTTTTTGCCATTTTGAGGCCAAACGCTTACTTTTAAATCTTATACACTTTGTTTCCAGCTGCATATGTGCTTTTACAAAGTGTATTTTTATTTTTATTTTATTATTCTTATTTTATTATTTTTTGTTATTATTTTAATATATATTGCTTATTTAATTTTATTATTTCAATATATTACATCTTTATATCAATCTATAGTAATATATAGTAACCGAGGATTTTTGCCATAACTTCCACTAGTTACAATATTTAATTTCATATGTATCTTTCAGTTGTTCTATTGTAGATTTTTTCATATCTTCAATTAAACTATTACCGGTTTAATCTATTTTTAGTTTCCATCACAAATTCTTGTATATGATCATCTGTTATTTTTGCATTTTATAAGCATTTTTACAATCTCTCTCTCTATATATAAATTTTCCATTGAATGTATATTAAGAATATGCGTAATTGTAATTAATTCCCAAAAGTATATCCAGACACTGTAGTCTAAAGTATGTTTTTTCTTTAAAAAAAAAAATACTTTAATTTATCGTGGCAGACATTTCCACTGTTGCAGTACAATTTCACCAAAAGTAATAGTTCACTGAAATTCTAAACATATTGGTTGTAGTCTAAATGGGAAACAGTTCTTGGTGAAACGCAGCATTTTATTTTTAATGGTATGTAGGGTTAAAAACTAGAAGAAAACTATTTTTAATTTTTTTTTTTTTTTTTTTTTCTTGTTAAAAATGTATGTTTTTTTTTTCTTTCTGTTAAAATGTCTGTTTATTTTCTTACAGTGTGGATAAGTTTTGCTTACAGCTATTTCAAAATTTCTCAAATGGGCATTTTATTATTTTATTTTTAGAATCAATAAAACTTAAAACTTAATTTAATTTTAAAATTGAAAACACGTAATAGCATTGTAATTATTTAGTTAGTAAATGACAGGCGATAAAAGGTGTTTGCCAAATACAGATTAAAATTTTAATCCCTTTTCTAATACACTTATCTTTATTAGCAGAGTAAAAATGTTACATTTAAAGAACTTAATCTCCAAGCTTGTTTTAAATACTCATGTATATTAACGAGAGGCATTTATTTTCGTTTTGGTAACGAGAGCAAAGAAAACAAGCAATGAGTGCAAATTGATCGTTAGCTCTTCGGGTTCATTTCTTAGTTATGTGGTAAGCCTATTTTTAGATTCCCTTCGTTACCTTGGATCCATCTAAAACAGACAGATATATAAGGCAATGTTTCCCAATGGGGTTTTATAATTCAAGGGTTCCTCCAGACAATAATAAAGATTTCGCATGTAGTTTTTGGATCTTTCACATAATAAATAAGAAAAAAAGAGAAAAGCTATCGTTACGATTTTAGGTGTGAAACATTTTCCAACATGCAAGACTTTGTAATTTAAGCGTTATATGTGTACGATTTCTTTTTTTTTTTTTTTTTTGTCTTTTTTTTTAACGTAAATGGACAATTACTGTGTGTGATTACTTTCTTTCTTTGTCTTTTCAGAAAATTTTTATTAGCATTAGAAAAAAATATACAACATCGATAGAAGTAAATTTAAAGTGTTGCCACACATAAAGTTAACGTATTCTAATTCTTTTTAAGACGAGTATAGGAAGCATTCCTGCTCTACTCACTAGATTGTCTGTTGCAATTTCGTTAAGATGGAAAAGGTTTAATAACATTTAACTACTGATAATAATAATTGCCATAGATGTTAATTTATTCAATTTGTCATTTGTATAAGAACATGGCTGTTATTTTCGGGCTGCGACACTATATTCCATATTTCAAGCACTTATTTAAAAAAAAAAAGAGTCATTAAAATGCATCTATAAAACTTATCGTCCACGGACCTTAAAGTTTCTGAATTATTCTCTGTAAATATCTCTCTCTATATATAAATCGATACATTCTATAATTATAGGAAACATTCTTTCGTGAAAACTAATGAGATGTTAAAATTCTGTAAAAAGGCGGTTAAATAACAAAATTTTGAACGTAAATAGACAGGAAAATCAATAATCAATCTAATTTTCGGTTTCATTGCATGTTGTCTTACACACATATGTTCTTAATACATGTAATCACTTGGAACACGTATTTGTTTCAATTTTTCATGAGTTCCCGTGTTTCGTATACCAATTTTTCATTATTTTATTCATAATTCCCCCCCCCCTTTTAGCGTAACAATCCATTTTTTAAAAAAAGTTATCGAGAGGGTATTAGGGCGTATTTTAGATAATACCTATTGAGCAATCAATCTTTTTTTGCAGTAATATTTAAGCAGTAACTGTTTAAAAACTGAAAATACGTCAAAAATAGCATTTTTTAGGAATACTGAATGCTAAATATGTATCAGATTTGTCGAAACATTAAAAATGTTTTTAAGTTTTTTTTTTTTTTTTTTTATCTCGACAATGAGAATATCTAACACTATCATGAATATTGAGACAAAAATATAACTTCATAAACTCGTTAAAACTAGTATGTTGTAACTGAAATTTCTTTTATATCTTAATATATATAAATCTCGTGTCACAATGTTTGTCCTCAATGGACTCCTAAACCACTTAACCGATTATAATAAAATTCGCACACCATGTGCAGTTCGATCCAACTTGAGAGATAGGATAGTTTAAATCTCAAATTATAGTCGCAATTTTAATTTATTGCTAATTATTTGTCTGTTATTATTTGACAGTCACAATTATCTGTTAACTCCAAATGATTCTAACAGATGTCGATACCTTTCGACTGGGTTGAAATGAAAGCTGAAATATATTTGGTGCTGCCATCTACACAAAGAATCTTCAACTTTTTAACCTATTAATAAATTTCGTATAATTCAATTATTTCCACTTTTTAAATTTTTGGTGTTAGCATAGCCGGCCACGTGTTACTTAGACTGAAGTGTAAATTGAATTCATATTATAATGAAGATAATACAGTGAAATTAATCCTGTTTTTTACTTATTTGTGCTTCATTGATCAAAACTTTATAATTTAATCTGTATATATATATAAATTACGTGTCACGATGTTTGTCCGGGGTAAACTCCTAAACTAAGGAACTGATTTTGATGAAATTTTGCACACTGTGTGCAGTTTGATCCAACTTGAGAGATAGGATAGTTTTTATCTCAATTTATTGTCACAATATTGTTTTATTGCAATTATTTATTAATTATAGACCTTTATTAAAGTTGCTCCAAAATATCTGTGAGTTCCATTAATTTAATTGTTGCCAAAAAAAAAAAAAAAAAAAAAAATACGAGTTCATTTTCTTTCGACATAAAAATAAATACATTTAATCAAACGTGAACGTTAAAAAATTATAAAAAGTTAAATTATGCATCTCACGAAAATTGACGTCATAATCAATTTAAAGATTTTATACACATTGATAAAGTGCTAATGTAGTTCTATCATAGATATAGTAATATATATAGATCTCTCATCCCCATGTTATCGTAGAAAGATTTTTGATGCCGAAAAAAGATAAAAAATAAAAGCTTTGGAAACAGCCATTAAGTGGTATTGAAAAAAAAAAAAAAAAAGAAAAGAAAGAAAGAAATATGAATTTGAAACTGTATCTGGAGTCTTCCATTCCCCTTTAGCAAATAAATTATTCATAAATTTTATTTGCTAAAATATTAGTATGTATTCCCGTGTGTATTCACTCGGGGAAAGACGGCCATATTTTGGTAAAAACGTCGTCTTTTCCCAAATGAAAAGGAATAACTTTTTTCTCCCCAATGATCACTCTATTCTATATATGCTATACTATATCTATGAGTTCTATGCGCAAGCGAAGTGTGACTCACTGACCGTCTGTGCAGCCAAGAAAAAGATTTCCTATGTTAATTGCCCACTGGATTTTTTGTAAGAAATTATTAAAAATCGAGGAAATTTATTTCCCGATTTTAATCCTTATATTTGGGTATAGATATGTATTAGTTATCGCGGGTGTTAGATTGAATTATTTTGCTGTCAAATTGACAAAATTTTAATTTTAAATTTTTAAACTCTGTCGCCCTTGGCTTTTATTATTATTATTATTATTATTTGGCGATCAAAAGCGTAACACGAAAATATACATGCCAGATGTATGCATTGTACGAAATGTAATATGTATTATTCATTGTACGTATGTATGACATGTAATATGTATTGTACGAAATATTGTTTCATATTATTCATTACTCTTTTAATATAAGTTGTTAAAATAACCATGATTTTTAAAAGGAATTAAATATTTTCGCCAGATAATTTGGCGATATTCTTTTTTTTTCGCCAAGGATGACAGAAATGAAATCTATTCCGCTGCAAAATATTAGTATCTTACATCAGATATTTTATTTAGACATTTGAAAACAAATTTGACTTCAAACTATGATAGAATATTTATCATTTTCCTTTTAATTTGTATATTATTAGTATATTAAAATTTAAAAGCATGGTATATAAAAAGTTTTTTTTTTTTTTTTTTTTTTTTTTTTAAATCTTATAATTATTCTTATCTTAATCCTCAATGTTTCCCATCTTTATTGACTTGAATTTACTATTAAAATTTTAACATACTCAAAAACTTCTCATCACTTCGTTAAAATACACTAAACTTTTCCAAAATCTTTTTGTATTTAAAATGATACATGTATTTACTTTAAATGTCCAATATTTCATAAGATTTCCAATTTTAAAGTTTTAAAATATTTATCAAATTTACTTATTTTTCTGGTTTAGCCTTATTGTTTTCCCTTTTATAACTACAGCTGTTGCCCTCTTTAAAATATTTAAAATGATGAGGTCATTTAATAGTAAAATTATCCATTATAGCATATATTATATTTCACTCCTCCATAAAAATTGATTTTAAAATCGTCTGTTTCTTTTATACTTTTATTTTAATAGAATTTTAATAGAATTTAATTTATATATTAGTCATTTTAGCAATTTTATCCAAAGTAGCATTAGAAATAATATATATCACTTCTCCATTAAAATTTATAGGACCCTACAATAAAATTAATTTGTGCTTAATATCAACACTACGAAAATTTTTATCAATCGCTTCCAAATTTTGACCTAAGTTTCAAATCTCAACCCTGTGGGTTTTTACATCGGCTACAACGTTTTCGTCTTTGTTCGTAAATAATAATTTAACTGTACTAAATAGTTTACAGCCGTATAATTCAACGTATAACTTAGTCACAGCAACGCGTGGCCGGGTCTGCTAGTCTTCATATAGAAATTCACGTAGAAAAAGTGATTCATTAACACGTTGAGCGCCATGTCAGTCATTCTAGATTCTAGACATTTTATCATATATCTCTAAGTACTGAATGAATCATCTTGAAACTTTAGGAGTGTGCAGAACATGTTATAACTTCAAACATTTCAGTGAAAGTTTTATCCCGAAAGTAAAAGCAGTACCAATAAAAAATTAAAACGTTGAGCGTACTGTCAGCCATCGATGGCTGACAGTGTTAAATATGATATAAAGCCGCGTCAACCATCGGTGGCGAATATAAAATACGATATAAAACTAAAAATATTACATTTAATGATTGAAAATTTATTAAAAATTTGCTTAATTTTTATTTATTGCAGGAGGAATCATTATGGAATTTCAATGGATTTTAAGAATTTGCGTGGCGATCAACGTGTTAAAATTATTTTCCATGATGAATGCAGACAATTTTTGTCTCAGAGAAGTATATTACGAAATGTCAAAAGAAAGTCAATTTTATGCCCTTCAGGTGACACCTGAAAAAATGCTTTTATTTTTATCAAGCTTGAATTTTTCTGTCTCTTTTTTAATGGAGGGTAGGAAAAAGTGATAAGTTTATTTAAAATTATCAGAGATCTATGACTCAACTATTCGTTTTAAAGATTTTGCGAGTTGTTTTGAAAAATTTCCTTACTAAAAATTTATTTTGCCCGAGAGGTGAGAGTACTTCCCTCCCAGAGGGGTAAGCGATGCTCCTAATTTCACAGCTATTGGTTGAAATAATTCTCATCGTACACTTTTAAACGAGATTTTGCTCTATTCTGCCGTATTAAAAATTATGAAAAAAAAAAAAAAAAAAATGACATGACAGCACCACCTTTTCAGTGATTTATTCCAAAATGTAATCAGTACTAAATTAAGTCAAAATTCAAATAAACATTAAACTTAACTGAATTCCGTTCATTGGTTCGTGAGATACAGCGTTCAGAAAATTTTGGCTACACCGACAGACAATTTCCAAAAATGATCAAATCGGGTTCAAGACTTTTGAAAACGTGTAAATCCATCAAAAACCAGAGGTTGAAAATTTTCAAAAATCCAATATATTCTTCTTACGTTTGTAGGAGAAAGTAAAAATTCATCTTTGGACTCTGCAAAATAAAAAAAATTTGGTATACCTGTAAGGATTTGAAAAACACTAACTAGTTATCCAGACTTTACATTGTCTTATCATTATAGTAATTGAATGCTCATTTCAGCATAACGATTATTCTTCCTTTTTAAAAATGAGACGTAAATTCCAGGGTAAATTACACCTCGTGCTTTCTCCAGAGAGACGCCAAAATATTTAAGTTGTGAAGAACCGAATAGATGCTAATGTGAGAGGAAGTTTTGATAGATGTCAATGCCTTGAGAACGAGTTCTAGTCGGAACAACTTTGTATCAAGAAGATATCGTCATGCAAATGAGAAGGGTGGTTTCTTTTTCTTTTGGTTTATTTTTGTTCCCTTGTTGATTTTTTTTTTTTTAATCTGCTGACAAAATACTTTTCTGTCAACCGAAATATCCTTGGAAGTTATGCGGCTTCGTCCGAAGTAACTTCTTGAATTACAGCCTGGAGTAAATGATGTTGAGTATGAGGGAAAAGGGGGGAAATTTTCAACTAAAAAGCACGTTTCAGGAATTTATATATATATATATATATATATATATTCTAAATATTATTGTATTTTTTAGAAATACATAATATTCTACGTTGTGTTTTAAATAATATATTTTAACTAAAAAAATTATTATGCATTAAAATGAATGCACGAAAGCATAAAATGAGTAATTTTTATCCACAAGATTGTGGATTTTTTTTTTTTTTTTACTCAAACATCAAAGCATATCAGCAAAAATTGTCTTATAAAAAATTAGGAAATTACAGACCATTCATTGTTATGTTAACGATTTAAGATTGGGTAGTTATTGTGATTTCTATAAGAAATTTCTTTTTTCTCCTTGAATGGCAATTTAAAGTCATAAAAATCTACTTCACATGTAAAATTTATTTTTATACTTTTGCTGCTTAAAATGTATCTTTTGAAATTTAACATTTCGATACTTATAAAAAGGAACATCTGAGTAATAAAATGAAATCACATTTTAAAATCCCATAAAATACACCCCCCCCCCACACACACACGGACGGCATTTCCCCTTAGGCCCAGGTCCCTAGTGTAGACAGTTGGCCATAACCAGTACATCAACACCAACAACAACGCATTTTAAAATCACAGCCACATTGACATTTATGATAGTCATATACAGAATTTCCCGTTTTTTTTTTTTTTTTTTTTTACTTTCCGAACACTATAGTGAGGAAAGTATTGTAATCATGTCAAAAAACCGAATTTGAGATTTTGATGTTTCTATACGTTTCGAGGTCCCCTGAGTCCGTTTCCACTATATATACGATGATGTGTGTATGTATGTGTGTATGTATGTGTGTATGTATGTGTGTATGTCTGTGAGGGAACACGCTAGCGTCTAAACGCTTTGTTCAAATAAGCTGAAAGTTGGTACGTACATTGTAAGTCACCATAGTACGAACCCTATAGATTTTGGTGAATCTAGCACTTATAGTTTTTTTACAGGGACACTAAGAAAAATTCTTTATCATTATGGCCTATGGGGCCAAATTTTTAAAAGTGCAATAGCGTCTAAACACGTTATTAATCTGAGCAAAAAATTTGTACACATGTTATAGGTCACAGTTGCACGAACTGTATAGATTTTGGTGAATTTACCACTTACAGTTTTTTTACAGGGCCACAAAGAAAAATTCTTTATTATTATGGCCTATGGGGCCAAATTTTTTAAAGTGTGATAGCGTCTAAACGCCTTATTAATCTGAGCAAAAAAATTTGTATACATGTTATAGGTCACAGTTGCACCAACAGTATAGATTTTGGTGAATTTAGCACTCTCAGTTTTTTTACAGGGACACAAAGAAAAATTCTTTATCATTATGGCCTATGGGACCAAATTTTTAAAAGTGCGATAGCATCTAAACGCTTTATTCAATTGAGCTGAAAATTTATATGAATATTATAAATCACTGTTGCACTAAATATAAGCATTTTGGTGAATCTAGCATTTATAGGTTTTTACAGGAACACAACGAAAAATTCTTTATCATTATGATCTTATGGGCTCAAAGTTCAGTAGCGTTAAAAAAAACATCGTGTAATATACGGCGAAAAATACTCAAACACTCTTTATGGTTTTCTCTCTTTTGTTTAACAACTCCTCTTTCTTTACTTTATCTACAAAATTGTTAATTACTCAATGTTCGGAAAGTCGAGTGGAGTCACTCCAGATTTTTTTTCTTTCTTTTTTTTTTTTTTTTTCTTTCATGTAAATGATTAGAGTATCAATGCTGTATCTAATCTATATGAAGTATTGATTGTATTGATATGATTATTTTACACATTCGAGCATATTATATATGCAAAGAGTTTTTTTTTTTTTCCTCAACATTTCTTGTTTTTCTGCCTACAGTTTTCTTTTCCTACCCGATATTGCAAAACAAAAAAATTCTTCTTTATATCTATCTTACCTACCTTAAAGTTTGGTCCATGAATTCAGGGACACCCTGTATGTATATGTATATATATATATATATATACAAGATTTTATTTTTATTGTATTTTATTTATTTATTTATTTATTTATTTATTTATTATTTAACAAAAGAAAATAATATCTGATGTATTAATATATAATACTTGACTGACATATAAAAATATTTTAACATTTACATATTATTTTATAAATTCACGGTGGTGCGAATAAATAAAAGTATATACATTAATCTTAAAAATACACGTGTTGATTTTTAAAAGCCAAATTTTATTTCTTAATTTTATGTAAATATTCGTTTGCATACTATTTGAATTACGTAGAAAAAGAAAACCTACTGCCTATTTTAAACCATTTCCCGCACATCATCCTAGTAAACAAGAACTTCTTTCACAAATGAAAATGACTAGCCATTTCAGATGTAACGTATAAGGAAAAAGGAAAAATAAAATAAAAATAAAATATTTTCTTTCATTGTCACTGCTGCCATCTGGTGGGAATTAATTTTATTTATTTAATAGAGAAAATCATTTCACCAATGGCAGTTCTCGTTCAATAAATTTATTAAATTAAACAGAATTGGTTCTTCCTGAAATACGATTTCTGGAATCGTTTATTGATATGCGTTTATATTAAGTGTTCTTGGATTCTGATTTATGTTCTAAACATGCGATTTTTTTTTAAATTATTCTTTCCTCTTTAAAGCAGCTATCATTTAAAATCCTTCGCTAACTTTTATGAAATTTCTACACTGAAAGAAAAAATGAAAGAAAGAAATATTGAATTAACTTGTCGATTAAAATATAGTGTAATGTTATTCATTTTAAAAGCAAGAATTAAAAAGAAAAGAAAAGAAAATCGGAAATTTGTGAAATAGCCTGGAGCCGACTTTTTTAATTAAAATACTTTTATACGAGACAGTCGGTACAGTTTGTAATTATTAAAATAATGATAATAATAAATTTTATACAATTAATTAAAAACGAATAATAATAATGCAGTAGTGAGATAATAGCAATTTTATCTTACTCTCATTTGTTTATCACGTTTAAGAAATGAATTTTATTACGTGCTAGTTATTATTCTCTATTTTTATTATGATTATGATTATGATTCTTATTGTTATGATTTCCTTCCTTATTATGATTTCCTTCCACAGTTTATTGTGTGATTTTATTAAAAATTGTATTTCTTATTGTTATTATTATTCACTGAAAGCAGTGATTCATGCATAAAAGTGCAGTGGCCATAAAAATAATGAAATATTATTTAAAGAAAGAAAAAAATCTACTTCTGTTTTCATAATACGTACTAAATATTTTAAGAACTCAACATAGATATTTACATGACAGACCAGATAGAGAACAACGGATAAAATCTAAGATCGACCTTAATACAGAAATGAACTGAAAATTGAGGGCTATGAGGATAAATGGAGTGAGAGAGAGAGAGATAATTGTTTATTTTTTTACCTATAATGTAATGGAAAGTTCTGCTCTAGAAGCTGGTAGACGGTATGTGCCAGAATAGAACTTAGGTCACGCACCATTCGAAATTTTTCGTGGTTTTCTCCAAAACTAGTTTAAATATGGCGGGATCCCTTAGAAAGGCCCTCATGGAGGATATCTTAGCCAAACCTAGGTCCTTTGTGTAGACATTAGGCATTACACCGCAACACCAATACCTATAATGTAAAATACTATTGAAATTTTAGAATTTTTAATTTTCCTTTATTCATTTTAACTCCTCATGAAAATTTATGTATTATCTCTCTTAATTATGTATTGTACCTATTCATATTTTCCTACTATATATTATTCTTTACATATGTAGGGAACCTCTTTATTTATTTACTTATTTATTTTTGTTACATTACATTAATATTCCATTCTATTCTATTCTATTCTATTCTATTCTATTTTATTATGTTATGTTATAATTATTCATTTATTTTTATTTTGTTTTGCTAAAATGTTCAATTCTACTTAGGCCATCGTATTCTATTTTAATCATGAATAATGTTTCAAACTTAATGTAACTTTAGCTATTTAATATTCTTTATAAATTAAATATAAAAGTAAGTGTTCCATCTCTCTCCCCGAAATAATAATGTAGAGTCTCTATATTTTATGTGATATATGAATTTGGATATTGCATTGAGATAACTTTGTCAATTAACCTAAATGCAAAATCCTTTTTTGCCTTTATTATTTCGAATTAGCACGAAACTCGTAAAAAATATATTCAATGTAATTCAGATGAAGAGTTAATTAATGCATGAACTTGGCTATTTAGTTAATTTAGTACAGCTGATAATTAACAGAGAAAAACGCTTATAATATTTATATTTTTTGTAAGGAGGATGGGGATAGAAAAGACTTGAAAGAGAGAGCAATTACAAAAAATTAGAATATTTTCTTAATGACAATAAGTCAAATTCCCTCCCTTCATAACTGTTTAAAACAACAATTAATGAAAAAAAATTAAATGTTCAATTTTTTATCGAAAGATTATTAAGTATTTTATAAAAATTTAAAGAAATAATGATTCGGCGGAAGTAATGGAGGAAAATTATTGTGTATAAAAATATAAAATCGAAATGACACGAAAAACTGTAATTTTTAAAATGATGATCTTTTATTAAACATTAGCATCTTGGCTGACATAATGGAAAATAGAAAAAAATTTCTCATGACGAAATTAATCTTCGCCACATTACAGTACATAATTGCCCTTCTCCCTCCTCTCTCTCCCCCCCCCCCCTTTTTTTTTTTTCTTTAACGTTACTTAAATGAAATTATGACTTTTATAATATTTATTCATTTACATTAAACAAATAAATAAATAAATGTGTAAAAAAATTAATTTGGTGACTTTTTGAATTAATGATACATTCTTAATAATTTTAAATGCATTTTAATCACAACCGTGGTCAAGAAGTTCTGCTCTCCAGGATTGTAGACAGGAAATGTCAGGTTCGAACTCGAGTCGCACTCGCTGGCCTAGCCATTCAGGGTTTTCCGTGGTTCTTTCCGAAATTCGACTTAATATAAGGCTTTAGAAGGACCCAGTCCTCTTTCCCAGCACAGGCAATTAACATAAAATTCGTACACTACACACTGCGTACAATAATGCATTTTAAAGACGGGATTGGTATATAATGTAGCATTTGCACTTAACCTCATGTTTATGTTTTTATTGTTATTATTATTCAGTTGCAATTATTCATTTTTACACTGATTATTTTATCTATTTCAAAATGTTTTTAAGTATTTAATTAAATATGAACATATTTCAGTATGCATAAGATATATAGTGAGAGGGCATATGTCACAGAATACATAATCTCAAATGCTAACAGGTTTAACTAGACTGATTCATATACTAAATATATAATGTTTAGAGTTATATCATGAATCATGATCTAAATATGCATTATTTTTTATCAAAAACTTGGAATAAAATACTTCAAATTTTTATTTTCAATTATGTTGAAATACATATGAAACATACATATGAAACAGTTTTGTTATCTTACAGACAATTAATATGAAAAATTCATAATTTAAAAAAAGATAAAATGTAACGTTCAGCGAATCATTACATATATTTTACTTTTCTTGAAATGTGCTTTTTTACACAATGTGTATTTCTTGTACATAAATTCAAAAACAGAAAACTTTTATTATCTGTATTTTTTTTTTCTTCCTTAGTAATTGATGATTTTAAAAATTAAAAATAGTAATTTTTGTTAAAATAGTACTAATACTAAGGAAAGACACTAAATGATGATAATTATTTTTAATTCAAAGTACTCCACTAAAGTACTTTTTATTCCTGCCTAGGATAAGTATAAATTATATATTAAATTGCACATTTATTCTATTAGATGTCCTTGTGTTTCAAATTTTCTTAAAATCTTAAGGAGACTATGTTTGTTTTCTTAAGTGTACTTAAGGTCTATATTATCTAGAAAGTTTTTTTTAAGTAGGGATAGGGTAGAGAAACAGTAGATAGGGGAGAGAAACAGTACAAGAATTAACTTTTAAAATAGAACCTTTATATTTTGTGTTATTCTTGATCTACTACAATATGCATATTATGAAAAGTCAAAGTTGCTGATTTACATTTTAGTTTGTCTGTAAGATTAAGTTTAAAAAAGGCTGATTTTTTTTTTTTTTTTTTTTTTTTTTTAATTTAAAAATCTATATATCATATATGTCCTTAACCATCTGATCGTACTTATTGTGTACACTGCACGTAAATATAATGTATTTTAATAACCTTTAAAACATCATTTACGCTAGAATCTATTTAAAGAATAAAGTTCCTTTAATAGTAACGATAGCTAATGAATATATTTGTTGTATAATTTTAGTTATTAGTTTAAAAGAAAAAATTAGTATTTCTCAAAGTAAATAAAGTAATGCATATAAATCTAACAACAAAATGGGCAAAACTATATAAGTGTATCTATCTATCTATCTATACTATAAATATATATATATATATATATATATATACATATATAAAGATAAATATATGTATATATTCAATATGTAATCTTTAGTTGCTGTAGTAATATTTTATTTTAAATTCTTATTATTTTATCATGATTATTCCTTCGCACTGTCGATATTAAATCGTATATATATATATATATATATATATATTGAAAACCTTTTCAAACATTGCAACATATGTAACAAAGCATCACACACAACACACACACACATATATAATGTTAGCTAATATTGCTCTGAGAAAATAAACAGCTTTATGCTTAAGTGTCAATAAAGCAAGTAATATCAGCTTCACTTCCTTCGATATATTATGAAGGAAAAAGTATTTTTACTGGCGCAGATATCACTTGAAATAATTTAAAATGACGTCTAGTGACGTATGTCGTTAGTAAGAAGGATATAATAGATTTATATATCATTTATCATAGAAAGCTATTGAATAAATATAACTCATATAAATTCCTATATTAACTACTAAAACCTTTATGTTTAAAATATATATATATCGTGAGTTTATTTTTATTTTTTATTTTTTATTTTTATTTTTTTTATTCTTTATATGTTAAATAAATATCTTGCATCATAAAAAAAATTGCTTAAAATCTCGGAGAGGGGGTACTGTGATCTATGAACCTATTAATATCAAACAAATAAGGCGTACGTATAGTTTTTCTTTATTAAAATCTTGAATAACTTATATTTCTTTAATATGTGTGCAATCAGATTTCGTGTTATAAACAAAACTTCATAAATAGTCTTGAATATGATATATTAATAAAATAATAATTACATATGACAAAATCTCTCTCTCTCTCTAATTTCTTTTATATTCAATAGAAGAAAATGTTGAATTCGTAAAGGTATTCGACGAATTTACAGGTTGGGAGAGGTCTAGAACACGAGTTGACCGTTTTCTGAGAATATTGACCGTTTTCTGAGAATGTCTGTCAATGAAAAACTTTTTCTGCCAGCTCTAGTTCGAAAACTACTGCACAGAATTTCACACAAATTTACATACAGTTGTACCTTCAGATAAATTACAATTTATCAACTTTTGAGTCAATTTGCCCCCAAAACGTGGCGCTGTCATCCCATGTTTTAATAATTTTTAAAATGCAGAGTAGAGAAACATTTTGCAATGAGAATTATTTTTAACCAGTCATTGTGAAATTAAAATTAATAGTCAACCAGGGGGTAGGAGGGGGGAATGATGTATATTTAGAAGTATCCCCCCCCCCTGGAATCGTAGAATGAATTGATGATATATAAATGCGTATCAATTTCAGGATATTAAAAAAAAAAAAAAAAAAAAAAAAAAAACGGTTTAACGATAGGTCTCTGATAACTTGCAATAAAAGTAGAGATTTTTTTTTTTTTTTTTTCATTTAAGAAAAAAAATAAAAATTAAAATAAATAAAAAGAAAGAAAGGAAAAAAGAACATTATTTTTGCAAATGTTGTTTGTAAGGTGGAAAAAAAAAATCTCTTATTCTACTCTGAGATGAAAATCGCCTGCATTCATCATGGACAGTAACATAAATAATTAATAATTTTAATAAATAATTTGTACTGCACAAATTTGTATAAAAAATATAGATGAAAGTTTTGTGATGGCAGCAACATATTAGTTTTCATATATATATATATGAATTTATGTGCCATATTTTTTCTGTGTTTAAGTTCGTAAGTATTGTAAAAATAAACTCGTCTATTATGATTGATTTTATTTTTATACACAATCCAATTTTTCACCGTAAATCGTTTCTCATTTTATATTTCGATCGTATATGGGCTTTTCTTTCGTTTTTCAATATCGCTTAAATATTCGATGTTTTGAATAAAATATTGAAATACAATTTTCTTGGCCTATTTTTTGAACAATTCATATCTAGTTACAAAGTTTCTGACCTACGAATTATTATCATTATTTATTTTTTCTTTTACCTTCAGATGGAGACAAAATATAAAATCAATATTTTCAATGTTCAATATTAATGAAAAATGTAAGAACAATACAAGTTTCACAATTTAAAATACCTATTAGGAATTAAAAAGTGCGATTTGAAATTGTCATGGTTATAGAAACCGTGTCATGTTTCATAAATCTGCGTTACCATAACAACTTATTTTTTTTTTAATCTCTCTGTATTTTAGTGATAGCCCATTACATATTCTGTTTCCGAAAACTACTTTATATTCTTATGAAATATATATATATATATATATGTATTGTATATCTTTTGGAATGAACACAAGTAGGTAAAAAGCGTATTTCCCGTGCAGATTATACATTTTTCGATTTGCACGTATTAACATTAAATATTTATTTTTTCGTAGGTTATAAAAAATATTATTTTGATATCTAATAAAGATGAAACATGTAACTAATTAAAACAACTATGAATTAAATATAAAATCTTTTTTTTTTTCCTTTAAGTAGGGGAAGGTGTCCTAAAGTGATCCTCTTAAGGGAAAAACTTGTGTAAAACAGCCTAACTGTTTAAATAAAACTTTGGCTATTTGCCTGTGTTTTACACAATATTTTGCATTATAAACGTACTTTAATATTATTTTAAACGTAAATTGAGCAATGGGAAAAAAAAAAAAAAAAAAAAAAAAAAAAACAGATTTTTAAAAAAAAAAAAAAAAAGGGTCTAAATGATCATATTACCCTCATCAAAGAGGAAAATTATCCTTCATTTAAAAAAAATTGTAAATTAGTTCTTATCTGAAAAATAAAGAATAAAAAAGTAATTATAATAATGAAATAAAATTCATACATACATATATATATAATACATAATATACATAATGAAATAAAATAAGTTTTACAATCAAATAGCATACATAATTTATTTTATGAAAAAAAAAAAAAAAAAAAAAAGAGAAAAAGAAAAAGGAAGAAAAGAAGGAAATGGAATAATTGAAGGTTAAGATAAAAAAAAAATAATAATAGATATAATAACAGGCACATAAAAAAAGGGGGAAATAAATAATGCCAATTTATTTATAAAGAATGTACAGTTTATAAATAATGTACAGGATTATCCAAATTGAGTTAAACACGTTCTTTTCTATTAAATGTAATTTATGGAAATGCTTCACTAAATTATACCACGTACAAGAAAGTTATGAATACAATAGCTTACAAAGCATTGCAAAGAATGTAGTACGACTGTTAATAAAACTATTTTAAGTAAAATTCAGCTTAAGAAAAATTAAAGTGTGTACGCCATACTTGGTTATGTCCTGCAGCTCAATAGAAATGTTATTATTATACTAAACATAAATAAATTTTACAATAAATAAATAAAGATTTTTTTTTTTTTTTTTTTTTTTTTTGGGGGGGGGGGGAGGCTGTATACTCTAATAAATTTCTAAAAAAAAAAAAAAATAATAATATATTATTTTTGCTTCCATTAAAAATTTTAGTGACCCAAATAATTAAATAAGAGTTTTATATTTATGGAACAAACAAATAAGGCAACGTAAATTGTAAAAATTTATAACTATGTTTATTGAAAAGATGTTAACAAAATGGTATTTTATCAATATCTAACACACATTATCCAAGTACAATTCGATGTATTGTTAAATGCAATTTTTGGAAAAAGTATTTTGAAAGTCCCAATTTTCAAAACGTCTGCTTTTGACGATAGGTGAAATATTAAATGATGCATTATCAATGGTGTAATTCATGGAGAAAGTAAATTATGCAAAAGTGGAGAAATTAATTGAAAGTATCTTCTGTCGTCCAATAGATGGCGCTTTATGTGATGGATGATATTCTTATAATTATAATTTTTAAATGTATTTATCCTCTTTAAATGTACTTGAAAGTTTCTTTTTACTGTCTGAACATATTTTTATTTCCGTATAAGTACGTATATAGTTTAGTGGTATAACGGATCATACAATAAAATATATGATACTTTTTTACCGACTAATTATCCCTTTTTCATACATATTAGCACATTTATGAAGATTTCTTTTTTAGTGCATTAGCCAAAAAATCCTATAGATCATAGATCATATACTATCAAATCTCTATGTACTCTCTCTTCAAATCTCCCTTTTTTTTTTAAATATGTATATATCCTTATTTAAACATAATTTGTGCACTTACTGAATCTTAAGGAGGGGGAGGGGGGTGTACCTCAGCAGACGATCATTGTTATTTTCTATTTGATTCTCTCTTTCTCTTCTTCTTCTTCTTCTTCTTCTTCTTTTTTTTTTTTTTTTTTTTTTTTTTTTTTGAGAAAATGCTTATAAATTAAAAAAAAAACATTTTCTTTATGTTATATAGGTGATATATAGGTACCTAGCTCTACCAAAATAATTTTCAGTTTTTAATTATGGTTAACTCTATTTAATCCAAAATTTATATATGATTCTCTCTTTATCTTCTTCTTCTTCTTCTTTTTTTTTTTTTTTTTGTGAGAAAATGCTTATAAATATAAAAAATATTTTCTTTATGTTATATAGGTGATATATAGGTATACACCTAGCGCTACCAAAAGAATTTTCAGTTTCTAATTATGGTTAACTCTGTTTAATCCAAAATTTATATATAAGCCATAGTACTATAACGCCAAATACTTTAATTCTGATTAAACATTATTTATAAACTGACATTACACCCATTCTCTGTACACTACAAAATTTAAGATGTTTCATGATAGAAGATATTTAAATGATAAAAGCTTTGTGCATAAAATAATAACTCTTAAAAGCAACAATTAAATGATGAAAATTACATCAGTAGAAATAGTAGCATCCAACAAGTTTGAAAAGTGTTAATGACTTTGGTTTGTCTGTCTGCCTGCGCTCTAACTCCCGTAAATATTCATGGAATTTCTTGAAACTGATGTATATCATTCAAGTTCACTATAGGATGTTCCCTTTTAAAAATAGAGTGAATACCTCTATTGGTTTATGTACAGGGACACCCGAAAGTATTCCAAAGCATTGTGTTCTATGAGAGGTATTTCTATAAACCATATTTTAATGCCTTTACTTTACATAAATCTTAATGAAATTGAAATACGTTATTCAAGTTAACTTATCGTATGGTTTATATAGAAAATGGAGAAAATACCACCACCGGTTTGTGTACAGAGGCACCCGAAAGTATTCCAAAGCATTTCAATCCATGACAGATATTTCTATAAACCAAATTTTAATAACTTTACTTTGCAGAAATCTTAATGAAATTGAAATATGTTATTTCTATGTACAAAAGAATGATTTCTGTAGAATGTAAGGTGATTAGCATTATATTTACAGGAAGACACAAAAATATTCAGTTACATTGAAGGCTTTCATTGGAAATTTTCGGAATTGCATTTTCGTTTACATTAAGTGTTTTTAACACTTAACAATTTTTAAGTGTGAATATGATTTCAATTTGTGTATCTGTCTGTCCGACCACCCATCTGTCTATCTGTCTTTCTGCCCGCCCCCAGCGTTCGTAAATATATTCAGAATTTATTAAAAAAAAAAGAAAGATATATATTATTCAAGTTCACTGTGGAGTGTTCTCTATTTAAAATTGAATTAATAGGTCCTGTACAACTTTGTACCTCTTGCGTACAGGGACACCTAAAATATGCCAATGTATCGCGTTTTATGGGACGCATTTTTATAAATCACATTTAAATAATTTTCTACTGTAAAATCATAAATAAATTAACATTTATTGTTAATATGCTAAAATATTGTTTTGTATAGATAATGATATGGTTAACCTTCAGATTTACAAGGTTATACTAAAATATTCAGATACGTTAAGGGCTGCAATTAGAATTTAAGGGCTGCGTTTTCTTTTATGTTTAGCATTTTAAACACTTTTCAAGGATGTTTAAGAGTGATTAGGAATTCAGTTTGTCTATCTGTATGCCTTTCACTGCTTCCGTCTGTCCTTTGTGTTAAAACGTGGGCAAATAACATTGAATGTTATACGATACAATAAATACGTACAGTTGGAAATTTTTAATAATGAATACGTACCGCATGATTTTTCGTTTTTATTTCTTTAGTTTCAAGAAATGCCTAATTACTGATTGAAAAAAAAAAGGGGGAAAGATATCGCGCTTTTTTTTTTTTTTTTTTTTTTTTGTAAGTAGTTATAAACCTTGTCGGTAGTTTTCGGTTAGCGCAAAACCAGAGCTAAAAGAGCAAGGTTGCATCTATTTTTAATGTTTACATCATCAGATTCATTGTAAAATTTTGAATTTATATTAGTAATTGAAAGATCATTGATAATTATAACTATTTTATAAATTTCTATAATATTATATTTAATATTAGTATATAATTTTATTAATAATAAAATTTGAATTTTTTTATTTATTTAAATTTAAAAAATTGAGTTTATATTATTATTTGTTATATAAATAATATAAACAGTACAACAAATTTATAGTTATTATTATTACTAGCAAACCCATGCGAAATTTTCACAGTTTATTTCTTTTTTATTTCTTTTTTTATTATTTATTTACCTTTAAAATTTGAAACTTATAAGTATTTAAGGATACCAATTTCCCCGTCCAGTTAAAATATTAATTCACCAGAAGCCAAGTTATTATTAGTTTTTGTGGGGGTGAAATGCTAATGATAGTTAAACGAAATCATTCAAAGAAAAGTTTAAAAAAAAATTCATATTTGGCGACCCAGTTTTCAGATTTTCCCAGGCAACACAGCTTTATATAGGATCCCTATGGCGACTTTTAAATTTTTGCCACCATGTTGGCGAAATCCCTTTTATTTTATTTTATGATTTATTTATTTTAGCATAATTTTTTGTTAAAGAAACCTAGTATCTATTTTGATTATACTTTTTATCGTTGCTTTTTTCAGTCAGTTTATGTAAAAGTTCATATTTTGTATATATATTTAAAGTATTGTTGGGTTTAGAAGGACACTTGCAAGGATTGTAAAGATGAACTTTTAAAAATAAATTTTTCTATAAAATGTTCTAACCAGGTAAATGTTGTCACTTTTTTAAAAATTTTATTTTATCATATCACTAAACTGAGTCCGCGTGCTTAAATATTACTTGTATATTATTTTTTTTTCCCTCGAGTATTTTGTTGTCACTATCGTATCGTTTCTACAAAATATGAATCGTAACTGGTCCACGTTAGAGAAATATTATATAGAGTGTTGTTATTATTGTTGCCTTTATTATTACTGCTGATAACATAATGCTTGGCGATACCTGAAGCTAATATTTAGTCTTGGCGATGATTAGTTCCTTGTTAACGCAAAAGTACTATGTTTTGAATATTTTACAATTACAATAATGTATGTATATATATTTAAGTTATATATGTATGTATATATATATATATATTACGTTTGTGTCAGTAAGTATCAAACTTATTAGAAAAGGGCTTGTTTGCCAGTATCAGAAAATTATAGATCTAATTCTAGAGCATGATATAATTTTTCTCACCTAAAGAAAAGACTGTTTTAAAATTTCAAAAGCTTTTGGTGACATTTTTTGAACATTTTTCCCCATAACAATATGCCAATCGGTGTTCTCTGTTAAGGAAGAAATTACATACAAGTTTATAATGCACACGAAATACACAGATTACTAAAAGAACATTGAAATTTTTTCTAAAATTTTTCCTACACTAAGCTTATTTTACGAGACTAATGGTTTTCCTCATTACGATTACTAACATGCAAGTGACTGAGAGAGAAACAGGAAATATTACTGAGAAATAATAAGCAGCTCTCTTATTTGTTATACAATGAACTTCCGTTTTGTCATTTTCTTCGAAATATTTCGCTATGCAGAATCATTCTACCTTGAAATACTATTTTATGATAGAAGGTTCTGCGGTGTTATGCACATTTTCTCTTGCGTTCAAATAAAAAGAATTATTTTTAATAATAAAGCTTTTTAAAACATTAAAAGAAAGCAATATCAATATTAGTATATTTCGTGGTTCTAGTTTATTTATTTATTTATTTTTTTAATATATAAATTATCATATTAACCAGATATATTAATTAGCCTAGTTGAATGGCTCTATAATTTTAAAACTGTAAAACAAAGCAATATTAATATACTTCGTTGTCCTGTTATAGTATTTTTACAAATTATCATATCAACGAGATCCCTTAATTAACGTTGGTGAATGGCTCTATAACTTTAAAACTTTATAAAAGAAAGCAATATTAATGTTAATACATTTCGTAATTCTATTATATTTTTTTGTAAATGATCATATCAACAAGATATCTTAATTAACGTAGTTGAATGGCTCTGTACATTTGAAACTTTAAAAGGAAGCAATATTAATATTAGTATATTTCGTAGTTCTGTTAACATATTTAAAAAAAAAAATTATATCAACGATATCTCTTAATTAACATAATTGAATGGCTCTATTATTTTACATCTTACAATTTTTAAAATGTAGCAAAATACTTAAATGAAGTTTGAAAACAAAAATGATACAGTGTAGGTGCTCCAGTGATTGGCATGTTCCAGTAATTGACATCTATCCCGAAATAATTAATAAATAAGAAAAATAATAAAATCATATATTTTACATAAAAGAATTTTTTCATTTCATGTCAAACACTGGAGCATAGGGTGCTAATACGTGGTAAAATGAATAACAGGCAGTGTCAAACACTGGAACATAGGGTGCTAATTACTGATAAAATTAAAAACTGGCAGTGTCAATTACTGGAACATTGAATGGGTGTCAAATAAAAATTCATTAAAAAATAATTGTTATCAAATGTATATATTTTAACATATATGTGGTTCTGAATGTCTTTCATGCCCTATGTATTAGCTTAAGATTTCAAAAAATATTTTCTGATGACTAGAACATTAAACACATCAGAGATTGCTCTAAAAGTGTCAATCACTGGTGCACTTACCCTAGGTAATGTCTTGGTTTAAAATTAATGTAATGGACATTAATTTTTATTTAATTCATTTATATTTGTTTAAAATATTAGGAGGGCATGAATCTACTTAATCAATGTTTTGACGCTCTAAACAACTTTTGTTACCTTTAAAAAATCTAAAACTTTTTTTATATATAAAATTATATATATATATATATATTTTCTTACAATATTTGCTCATTATTATACAACTTAGCATTTCTTTGTTATATTAATGCAAATTATGTTTTATTTAATACATTTTATTTTATTTCATTTATTTTTATTTTGTAATAAAAAGATATAAAAATTACATTTTTCATTTTTTAAATCACATTTACTTATTATTTGCTTTGCTTATTATTGTTAGGAATATTTACTTATACAAAAGGGAATGTCCTTTACTTTCTCATTTTCAAGCCATGGTAATAATATGTGAAAGGAACATTTTTTAATAAAAAATAACATATATATATATATATATATATATATATATATATATATATGCCGGGTGATCCAAAAGTCAGGACAAACTTTAAAAATGAATAATTCGAAAACGAATTAAGATACAAAGATACGGTTTGCACCAAACGTATGGAAAAGAAGCCGGGTTTTGAGTGGCAAAGAAAAAAGAATAGTTCTGTTGGCGACCAACAGATGGCGCTGTCGGATTTCTGATGTAGGATTATGCAAAGCAACAAACGATATAAAAAGGAGCAACTGCGGCAGGTAATGGTAGTCGAAGCTTATATGCATCTAAATATCGCATTCTCAGTCGCTACTTTAATCTCGCATGGCCTCCAAGATCTCCCGATCTGACACCCTGTGACTTTTGGCTGTGGGGATTCTTGAAGTCAAAAGTGTAACCCGATCAACCGGAATCACTTGCAGCACTGAAAGATGCCATCCGCCAAAATGTGTCTGCCATAACGCAAGAAATGCTAGTAAATCCCGTGAATCGTCTCACAGCTGTGGTGAATCGTCTCACAGCTGTACTTCTGAATGATGGACAGCACATTGAACAGTTACTGTAGTAGTACAAATTAACTGTAATTAAGCTGACTTGTAAGTTGTCAACATTTTTTTCATTTGTAAATCATCTTTTAGTGAAATAAAACACTATAGCGCCATCTGTTGGTCGCCAACAGAACTATTTTTTTTTTTTTTTTTTTCGTTGCCATACAAAACCCGGTTTCTTTTTCATCCGTTTGGTGCAAATCATATCTTTGTATCTTGATTCGTTTTCGAATTATTCACTTTTAAAGTTTGTCCTGACTTTTGGATCACCCGGTATATGTATACACATCAGTGATAAAGAAAAGGTTTTTTCTTCAATATGTGATTGTTTTAGATAATTTTAAAATTGAAATATGACTATAAATTGAATACAGTCTCAATGTACTTTATACTATTTGTAGCGATAAATCATAGTCATAATTTCAGAATCTTATTTATTGGATCAAATTCGGATATTTCGAGTTCTATTTTATGTAAGTAAAACTAAATTCAAACGTCTTAAATTGTATTTAACATATACTAACTGAGATGTTGAAACTGAATTTTTGAATTTTTTTTTTTTTTTTTTCCACAATATGTATTTGAAGAATAATAATTAAAAGTGAGTGAAAAATTTAAAAATTGACCAAAAATAGAGCATTTAAAAAATTAATTTTCTTTAAATTTTACTTTTTTAATTTAAATAGTTTTAAAGCAATCTTAATATACATAACATCATTATGTTTTATTGCGTATACATACTAAATTTCTTTATTTTAAAACGACATTTTAATCAAATTGTCATAGGTGGATTCTACCCAGTTGCCCGTTATACACTTTTTTCTCATAAGCTTCTACTACAGGACATACTATATTCCTGGTAAAAGAAATGAATTTCAGGAATCGCTTGAAATGGAGGCAGACTGAAATGATCCACTTTGTAGGCTACTCACCGTTCAATTCGATACAGTTATCCGTAATTTTCTGACTAATTTAATTAGGGTCAGTTTCGTATTTTAATTTTCATGTAATTTCGTACTATTTCCAATGTAATGAATCTCATAATGCAAGTTTATTTGAAATATTGTTCTATTCCTTTATACTGTAAAAATCTTAAATTTTAAATAATTTACGAAGTTTTAATGTTAGAATATTCATAGCCAATGATGTTCAAACCAGTATCATAAATAATATTTTAAAAGTGTTCTGACATCTTTATGATGAAAATATTCCCCAAAATGGACGTTTATGCGAAATTTTGCTCTAATATGCCATGCCAAGAAAATATCAATTTTCAAATAACTTAATAAGTTTTCAAAATAAAATAGTCATAGTCAATGATGTTCAAATCGTTTTATAAGTGGCATTTTAAAACTGGTCTTACATTTTTACTAGGAAAATTTTCTTCATAATGCATGTCTGTGCGAAATTTTGTCGAAAATCATAAATTTCGAATAATTTACGAAATTTTTGAATTAGAATGTTGTAAATCAATTAGGTTCTTACTAGTGTCATAAGTGATGTCTTTAAACTGGTCCAACCTCTTGATGACTATTTGTTTTTGAGATATCGTGTACGCAGTTTAACAAACCAACCCACTAACAATCTGACACCCTACAGACGGAGGAAATATAATTTTTGTTATTTTTTGGATTCCGACCTCAAAACGTGTAAAAATGTCAAAAAATCGAGGTCAAAATATTTTACGAATACCTGAGTTTCCCATACCAAAAGTATGTTTGGGAACTAAAAAGAGCTTTATAATGTCCTCCGGTACCTTTAAACAATCGCTATACTTTAAAAAATATATTTTTATAAACAAAAATGAAATAAAAATTATTTTATTGCAATTTAATCTTTCTTTTTTTTATATATATATATATACACATGCATTTTTACGAAAAGGACGGGATTGTTTTCTATTTCCTTTTTAAGTATAGGTTTTTAGTATGCTTTTTTACAATAGAAGTTATGCGAAAATTTTAACTGTACCACTTCTAAATAAATTTGTTTTTTAAAAAATATTTGTAAATCTGTATTAAATTAAATTAATTTTGTTTTTTATTTATTTATTTAATTTAATTTAATTTAGTTTTGTTTTGTTTTGTACTGTATTTTTCAATTTTCCCTATCTAAAAGAACATCCAGGGATGCATTTACATAAGTTCCAACAAAATACCGTTTAACTGTAAATAATAGCGTAACGAAATAAAAATTAAAACAAAATCCACTGAATACTTAGTGAAATTTATCTTCATTCAAGGCTTAAAACTAATCGCATTATCCAACTCGTTTCTAAACATAGCGATTATTTTCCACGCTTAGCATGTTTTCTGATGTTCTCAGAGGTGAAAGTCCGTTTAAACGATATTGTTAAACAGAGAGAAGACCCCACATAATGCCTTTGCGTTCTTGCGTTCTTAATTCTAGGTTCTTAATATCGATAACCGCTTTTGAAAGAAAGATAAATGCAGCTTAATATGCAAAACTCTCCCTGACTCTGCTGCATCAAAAGAGCATCATACCTCCCACAGAATTAATGATCGAATTAATCTGATGTATCGAGACGCCAATATCAAGGCGAGGCATTTAAGTATCGCTAGAAAGGATAACTGATTTGTAATAATTTGTTTATGCTATTAGAAAAAAAAATAATAATAAAGAATTGCAGAGAAACCTATTTATAAGAAGTTTCTCAAGAGGCTATTCTCTGCAAACAAAACAACGCTTTTTGTTTCATAAAATTGCTGGATAGTAGAAAATAATTTTTTCTTTATAAGGATTGTAAAATTGTCGATAAATTCATATTCAATAAAATTTCAAATATAGCTCTATTCCTTTAAAAACGAAATTATCGAACTTGAGCTTTCATTGAATTAGATTTTGGTATTATCATAATTAAGGTTCACAGCAGCACAGTGACACAGCGATAACTGTCACCAAATAATCAAGATATGTCGCCAATTAATATATAGTTATTAATATATTTTTAATATGTATTTTAAATTTTTAGAGTGGGGCGAGATTAAAGGAAAAAGGCATTAAGACATTTAAATAAACTGCAAAACATCATTCACATATGCATGCAGAGGAAGTAATAATATTTAAAAATTTTAACAGTATAGGAAAAAAAAAAGAGGATAATAAATTAACACTAGATTATTATTATTATTATTATACTTGGCTTGATTAGATTCTAACAGGATAACATGTGGATTCCCCAAAAGAAAATTATCGAATTATGTAAAAAGCCGTGATCCTGTGCGACCGTATTCTGGAGTGCAAAGTTTGTGTGCTAAGTTTTAATTATTTGTTTATTTTGCAATGCGATTTTTTTTTTTAAATCATGTATTTTGAATTTTTAAAATAGCATGAGGTTAAAGAAAAGTTAAATATTAAACAAAATATTGTTCACGTCTTTATATATACTTGCAGACACCAAAAGTGTTTTTTGACATGCGGGAAAAAGCACAAGCTTAATAAATGAACATCAGGTCTTACACTCCACTTAACTTGAATGGATTTTGGAAGATCACATATCGATTTCTCAAAAGAAAATTACCGAATAATGTAAAACCAATTACAAAATAATTTTCAAGTTATGAAATTGAATCATTTTGAAACATAAGTTGTGGTTAAGATAAATTTCGTTTTCTGCTGCGCAGCAAAAGTCTAGACGAAGTTTCCGATTATATTTTAATTAGTTTAATTTTTAGTAAGACGATTAATTTACATTTCAAATGCTTCCTGGATTATTATGTAGTTAGATAAAAGGAAAGAAGAAAATTTATGTATTACATGAAATTGGATAGTTTTAATAATTTCTTAAGCAATGTTTTAAAAAGAAAAATTTCAACCAGAAGAAAAAATATTAAATTTCAGTTATACAAAACTTAATAGAACCTTAAGGGGGAAAACATATCCAACAATTTTTTGGTTAAGATGCCTTTTTACATTCTCTTACCCATAAGGTAGAGAAAGTATTGTTTTTGGGTCAAATTTTCGAACTCGAGATTTTGTTATGTTTACACGTTTTGAGATCCCCTGAATACGAAAATCATTTTAGCCAATGGTCTGTGTGTATATCTGCGTGTCTGGGTGTGTGCGTGTGTGTGTCTGTTATCAGCATATCTCAAAAACAAATGATGGCAGAAAGTTCAAACTTGGTATTCTAAATGTCTACCATAAAGGGATGCTACAGTAAGCTTTTTGTTAAGATCAAGCAAATGGTTCGTTTACAGGGACAATCAAGAGAATTCTAATACATTGGGGATTGTCAATGGGGGAAATTGCAGGTAAGTAGAGTTTAACGTCTATAGACTGCACTAAACCAAATGAAACGAATATATATTTTTTGTAATAGAGATAGTTAACTGGGAAAAAAAAAATTGTGTATGTAGGAGCCTCGCCTCCCCCCTCGAGGGGAGTAAATTTTCATGATGGGTATCTTTCAAAAGAGCTCGCCAATACCTTTAAAACGAATGGTTGAACCATCGATCGATTTTTTTTTTTTACTTTTAACAAAAAAATCGTTTTTTTTTTTTTTTTTTTTTTTTTTTAATATTGAGAATAAAATGGACTTTTTTGGATATTTGGTGTTATATTATACTGCTTCTCTAATATGGAAATCGTCTGCATTATCATAAAAGATAATTTTTTTAAATAATAATTTTAATAAATTATTTTTTAAAAACAGAATTATTTTTTAATAACCGAATTAAATTCTATATAAATGTAGGTGCATTAATGAAACGGGGGGTTGTAGCCCCCCTCACACAGAACTAATTATCATATAAAACTCTTCAGAAGCCTAATATGAATTGTTTAACACAGGTTTACATAACAGTACTCGTTATCTTACCTTTTAATCTGCAACCTGTATTTATAGTATTAAATTTCAGGGTAAGAGAAAGTCATGTGAGTGACACACCAGATTATTTAGAATGCATTGGAGTTTGCATTAAAAAAAAGGGGGGGGGGGAGAAAAGAAAAAGCTCCATACGTTATACAATTAAATAAAAGGTTTTTATAATTTTATTTAATTGTTTCTCTTTTGAGCAGCAAAGTGAATTCACCATACAAATTATTTTGGGATGGTAAGAGGATGTGAAATAGTAAAAAAAAAAAAAAAAAGAGAGAGAGAGAGAGAGAGAGAGAGAAAGAGCATGAAAATAGAATTCTAATTCTAATATTCAAAGACAGGGGAGATATAAAAAATAAAAAATAATAATGACTTTGGAAAAGCGTTCAAAAATAATCCCTTTTGTCTTTTCTTGAATAAAATTTCTTTTAATAAAATTTTTATTTAAGCACAGTATATACAAGGTGATTCAAAAAAACGTGGAAAAAATGACATGGTAGATCAATCATACAACGAGGATCAGAAATCGCATAGGAACAGAGGGTCGCAATTGCGATCCGGAGCCGCTACAAGGCGTCTAAAATAATACATAACACAAAGAGAAGAAACAAAACCATTACAGATCATTTTATTGATAATTACTCACTCACATGCGACTAATGCTAGCCTACAGGAGATGCTCAAAGTTTTTGCCAGATGCATCGAGACAAGCCTGGCATCTACGTTGCATAGAATGCCGCACCTTCTCAAAGATACCAGGTGTATCTCGAACACATCCTGCTGTCACAACGATTCTTCCTACCAAGTCTTCCGGCGTTGCAACAGGTATTTCGTACACAAGTCCTTTCAAAAATCCCCATTAAAAAAAATCCAAGGAAGACAGGTCTGGTGATCGTAGTGGCCATGAGATTGGTCCATCGCGACCAATCCAGCAGCCAGGAAAATTAACCTGCAGTTGTGCTCTGACGTCTGTGCTGAAATGTGCAGGAGCTCCGTCGTGTTGAAATCGAATGCGTTGACGAATAGGCATCGGGACATCATTCAGCATTTCTGTCAGAACCTCTTGCAAGAATGTTAGATAAATGGGACCATTAAGTTTTTCTGGAAGAATGTACGGACCAAGTAAACAGTCTTCTACAATGCCAGCCGACACATTAACGGAATATTTTCGTTGTGCGACGTGTAGCATGCGGGTTTTCATTCGCTCACGTATGCAGGTTGTGAAAGTTCATCACACCCTCTACTCAGAATGCAGCCTCATCCACGAAGAGAACACTTGCTGCGAAGTTTTGGTCTGCAGCACTTTCTTGTAAAAACCACCTTGCAAAATCCATACGATTGTTGTAGTCTCTCGGTTCCAGTACCAGGACACGTTGTAAATGATAAAGATGTAGACCTTCGTCGTGTACAATGCGCCAGACGGTAGCTTGGGGGATATGGGTCTTTCGAGATACAACTCGTGTACTCGTTGAAGGATTACGCTGGAGTTCTTGGACAACTCTTTCTTCAGCATCAACTGTCCAAGTTATTCGTTGGCGACCAGCATCCGGCTTGTGCGCGTCGAACTAGACGGTTTCACACAATCGTCGATGCAGAGTGGCAAAGAATGAGCGGCTAGGCACATTTCTACCAGGATATTTCTCACGATACATTCGCAAGGCTTCTCGTTCATTGCAGTTGGCCATGCCGTAAATTAAATGCAAGCCAGCCATGTCACGGTGCTTGTAACTAGCCATGTTATGCCCAACGCATTCACGGCGCGAATGAAGACAATCTCAGTTTTCTCAGCTCGTGTTTGTATCGCAATGCCCTCTCGAGGCTCTAGTGCGCTCTACAGGCGTTTGCGACCCTCTGTTCCTATGTGATTTTTTATCCTTGTTGTATGACGGATTTGCCATATCATTTTGTCCACGTTTTTTTTTAATCACCCTATATATATTTTTAATAGGTACTATGTAACATGCAGTTTTCTCAATTGCACATTATTATTTTACGACTTACTCAATCTAATATGCTGCATATTGAATATAATTATATTGTCCTGATTGCCGCCGAGGACAGGGATATAAATTTGGAAAATAATATATTTTAGATATTCATATGCGTCAAAACAGATTATAAACATTATTAAAGAATAACTATTTTCTTTCTTTCTTTCTTTTTTTTTTTTTTTTTAAGGAAAAATATTGCTGCCATAAAAAAATAATAATAATAAAAATAATAATAAAAGTGTTTTAATTATGAAACCTTTTAGAAATGAATTAAATTTTTGAAATTAACTTTCCTGTCACATAGTTCCGATATTTATCTTAAGTTTATATTTGTTTCACTTAGTAATTAGACACAAAAAGTATATTAGAAATGCATTTTAGATTGTTAATCTAAACAAAATATATTCTAAAACGCAACAGGAAATCGCATTAATTTTAACCTGTGTTTTAAAAAAGTATAATAATAATAATAATAAAACTTCTGTTAAATTTGTAGAAATCTTTTGAAAAGCTGTTTTAGCAAGTTTTCTCTTTTCTTAGAAAAAAAAAAAAATAAATAAAAGAAAGAAAAATAAAAGCATGAAAAACATTTGTATTTTCAGTGCCAAAATATCGTAAAATGCAAAAAGGGCGTAAGATCTGTTAACAAAAATACGATTTGTAATGCATATAAATCTTATGTTTTTTTTGTTTTTGTTTTTTTAATTATTATTCTTTAATTCGATTTACTTTACTTTCTAATTGGAACCTAAATACGCAATTTAAATGTGTTTTGATTCGTGCTAGAATATCAAGAATATAAGTGGAAAAAATTATTTCGATCATAATAAGGAAATATAAAAAGTAATGTTTTAATTTAAAAAAGTGTTTGAAAATAAATGTTTAAAAAAAATGTTTTAAAGGAAAACCTTTTTTATAGATAATTTATTTTTCAGAAAAAATTACCAGCCATGATAAAAAAAAAAAAAAAAAAAAAAAATGGTGTTCTAATTATAAAATCTTCGGAAATGGATTAGACTTTCTAGAATGATAAATATTCATAAAGACCTCTTCGTTTAAGCCGAAAGAATAATATTTGCGTAATTGATCAAGAAGTAATTTAAAATGTTGCCATCGTCTTCATCCGTAATTCTTATTAAAAGGGATAATTAATCACTACTTAGTCATGAGCATCTTTCGACCGTGACTGTGTTTTTCTTATCTTTGAAAAAATATTTTGGCATCGCTTCACTACTATAATTCTTGCATATTTCAATTAATTAAGAATATAAATTTAATGACTTAATAAGCCCTTTATTGCGTTATTGTATTAACTAATTAATTACAAAGTATGCTTGTTTACCTTTATGTGGGCAAGATTTCAATAATTTGTGAGTATAATGATTTTATGACGCATCTGAATTGAACTTTTTATTTATTTTTTTTTTTTTATGGTACTTGTCTCTTACAAAAATAAAATAACATAAATAAAAAGTAAAAATTTCATTAAAACGTACATCTCTAATGTGGTTTTAATTATCGTTTTCGCTTTTTTTAATTTATTATATTAAAATTTGGTGTACTTAAATATTTGAATAAAATAATTAGTATTATTTAAAAAAAGAAAAAATCTAAGTTCCAAATTAAACTTAAATCCATTGTTGTCACCAATAAAATTTACCTGGCGAGATTTGCGCCAGCGAAATGGAAAAGTACGATAGTTTCAAAGAAAACTAGTATGTTGTGGCCATCACAAGACTTTCTCCTATATTTGTCTATACAAATTCACTCAGTAACAATAAAAAAAAAAAAAAAAAAAAAAAAAAATTTAGAAATTCTAACTTCTAAACTTTCATTAAATTATTTATTTTAATTTATAATTGTTGCCAAAAAAAATTAAACTTTAAATTTTAATCTACTTTTTAAGATAGCACGCGATCTCGTTTTATATAAAAATTAAACCATTAAATTCATTTTTTTACTTATTTTTATTTCATATTGCTCGCGCTCTTCTTATTTCCTAATTCAAAATTAAAAAAAAAAAAAAAAAAAAAAAAAAAAACTTTTTCGATATCGCTTGTAACAATCCGCGTTTGTAATGATCGATAGATGGCGCTCTCTGAACTGCAGTTGTTAGTAAATATAATAGTCACGTGTATTTATTATTGTTCTTTCTCCGCCATTACATCATGGAAAATCGATTGCATACTATGATGATATGCAGTGGTGTGATAATTTCACCTTAGCCCACCAGAGGGCGAGCATTTCATTACAATCGCGGATACTGATTATTATTAATTTTCTTTTCTTTTTCTTTCAATAATAATAATAATAATATAAGATTTTGATGAAATTCTGGCAAAAGCAGAATTTAGTTTAGGACGGAAGAGTATTAGATTTTTTTTTTTTTTTTTTTTTTTCAAATTATAACATCGCTTTCAAATTATTCAATTATATTTTCGATAAATTTTAAATTTCGACAAATGTCCAACTATCGAAAACGACAACGCAAAAATCCCAGATTGAGACTAATAGGCCCTCAGTCCTAAAAAAAAAAAGTGTTTAAAGAGTGAGTTATTTCTTCATTTTAGCTAAAAAATGGCAGGTTTGATTAAAAAAAAATATATATATTGTTTGAGGAATTTTTGTAAGTTTTTATTTTAACCTTATTAACACTTCATAAATGTGTACATAATTTTATTTTTATTTTAATCGCAACAATCTATATCGTTCAATAAAATAAATAAATAATGATAAAAAGTTTTATCAGCAAATATATACTTTTTTTTTTTTTTTAACATACATTATTTATTTAACATTTAAATTTCAAAAAACGATTTTTTTTTAAGTAATGTATTTTAGAATAACAAATCCGCACAGTAATGCTTCTGCTTGAGACTTTTCAAATAAAATTAAACACAAATAGAATGACCTTAATAACACACCAACCGCTATACTCTTGTGCTTCACGTTTTAAAATAATGAATACAAAAATCATTCTAACGAGGACTTCCACTGACTAGGGAGGGCAAGCTCGTTAAATGTTAAAACGACATTCATTATAAAATGTCCTCTACTAAAATTCACTGGTGTGATTCGTATCAATAAATCGTCAAAAAAAAAAAAAAAAAAAACATTTGCTGAAATAGGAGGTTCTCACTTTTTTGGAGCCTTAAATGCTGTACTTTCTATATATCATTCAAATGGCAACTACTATATCTAGGGGAAAGGTGCTTTCAATGTTGCAGGGCTTTCTGAACTTTGCATCCATAAAATTTTAATACGGCATTTATTATAAAATTATTTCTTTTTTAAGAAAACTTTTTAGAAAATCACATAAAATTATTTTTATCACATTATATTTTTTATTGTAGTGTAAATCAGTCAACTTAATAATGGTAAGCTTAATAGTCGATTTGTAGCCAAACTGTACTCTATATTCATATTTCAAGGACTTTTTGAATTTACACAAATAAGATTTGAGTAAAAATTAAGATTTTTCACAGATAAACAATTAAAGAAATTATTATTTGCCTATTTAAATTAATCCACTAACTTGTGTATCTCTGTCACATTATGATTGATGAACTATTGGTTTGAGAATATGTGCTATGTTGCATACAAATTTCTGCTTTACGTGTTATTTAAGTATCGTAAATAAAAGAGCAGAACTAATATACTTTAAATTAAATAATACAAATTTGTCTATCATTAATTTACTCTTTAATTTTTTTTTTATTGAGTCAAAAATTTAAGTATTATTATTTACTGATTTATTTATTTGTGTGTTCTTATTTACTGTATAAAGGAAATTATATCTTTATTCTTAAAAATAACAAATTATGATTCAAATTCTACTACATATTAAAACATATTCCATTCTACACTTATTTTTTAGTCTCTTAACCATTTTCATCTAATGTAATATATATATATATATTTATAAAAACATCAAATCAATTGTACTATTTTATTAGTAATAGGCAATAACACCCCAAAAAATATGTAACCCGTAAATATTATATTGTTAGACGTATTTCAATCTTATCACATTAAAAAAAAAAAAAAAAAAAAAAAAAAATCTTATTATTAGAATATGCTTTCGACGTTTAAAATAAAAGTACGAAGTTGTTAAAACCAAGTATTCATAAGATGTCATTTTTGATAACATGGGCTATAAAAAGTAACTTAAAAATAACATGTTTACTTACTAAGTTTGTAGCTTTGGATTTTAGATTAGATAAGTTTATTAAAAGTACTAACTGCGTGAAAAAGGATAATAATGTAACAAAACGTGTTGATTTTTATCTTGAATCATGTTCCTTTAAAAAAAAAGTAATAATAGTAAATATGTGTAATACTTAAAAAAATTTATTTTAAAAAGTAATAATAAAAACATGTTTTATTATTACTTTACAATTAAACTTATTTTTTTTTTAATTATTATATTTAAAAGTTTTTATATACTTTATATGTATAATGATAACAGTAAGAATATATGTATATGTATGTGTGTGTGCCTTAAGCCGTGGTGGGCTCTGCTTATTTTTTTTCTAGTTTATGTGTTTCTTTGTTCATTAATTCTGGTCTTCCTGGTGTATAATCATATACATACTTGCCAACCATCTCATTATGAACCGTACAATTTTTAGTACACGCCTTTTTTTACACACCAATAATTTTTTAGTCTTATTTTAGTCTTATTTAATCGTAACAACATTTGGAGAGAATAACTCTAAAAATATAGTGGTGTGAGAAAAGGGGCGTTTTTTCAGGGGGCGTTAACAATTGTACGGTTATTAATGAGATGGTTGGCAAATATGCATATATATATATATCAGAAAGCACAGACGTTTTAATACTTTTTTACTACAAATTGTAGATGTGTTTCTGTTTTATTAATGCATTGAATCTTTAGATGTCTCTATAAAATATACTCTTGTATTCTATTTACAGTAGCTAAAGTATTAAGGCTGCAATTTATAATTTAGGTCTTTGATGTGACTGAATGCCTATGGGCAAAGTAAATGCAGAATTATATGATTGCGTCTAAAGCGGATTTTCTGATGATCTATTCTTATGGTCTGAATATACATTTAACCCTATGAGGGGCAACGTCCATTTAATACGGAAAGCACACAGAATTTATGAACGGATTTAAATAATAATAATAATAATAATAATAATTAAATGCCAATTTTCTGCAAATTTGTAAAAGTAAAACTTTGTTAAATAATTACGAGATGAATTTTCGTAGTTGGGAATTAGTGATTACATCCTCAGAGCGATGACACTGCGAGTTAAAAAGCTAAACAATACGTCATTTATATCAAATATGCTACGTATTTAAATTCGCGCAATGTCCTACATATTTAATTTTGAAACTAAATATAGATTGTAAATATGTTATAAAATATATGAATTTCTTAAAGCAATTTTCCTGAAATACTGAGCAGTCGTACAGTTAATCTTTCTTGTTTATGTCGTATTTATTTATTTATGAAAGCTTAGAGATAGTTATTTAAAAAAAAAAAAATTAAATAAAAAATAAATAAAAAGAAGAAGAAGAAGAAGAGTTCAGTAAAGTTTATATAACAAACCGATGTTCACAATGTAATACAAAATACGAGTAAGCAATTTCTAGTCAAACTCTAGATCAACTAATTTTGTTGCATATAAAAATATCCCATCACTATATAATTGTAAAGAATGGTGTAAATTTATTTCTTTTAACAAAATAATAACAATAAAAATTAAAATTAAAATCTTAGAAATATATTTAAAAAAAAAAAAAAAAAAAAAAAAGTTAGTATTTTAATTATCGACATAGTTTTTGTCTCACAAAATAACTAATATATATATATAAATAGAAGAGAGAGAAATTGTATTATATGAGTTAAAGCCAATAGACGACACGAAAGTTCTAGCCCTGAGTGAAATACCTTCCACGGGAGTCTTTCTAAGGGATTCTAGCCCACATTCACATAAGTTTGGTAAAAAATAAATGAAATAAAATAAAATAAATAAACTTCGAATGGCAAGGCTTGTGAACGTGACTGGGTTCAAACGTCGAACCCATCACCTTCCGTCTTCCATCTCTACCAATGACCTCTCAGTCACTGGTAAGGAGAGAGAAATAGAAAAGTAATGGTAGCGAAAAAATTACTTTAAAACTCACTAAACTACTGTAATAATAACATGATTTTTTAAACCTGTTTTAATGACATTTCGATGTATATGAAATTGATTATGGATTACCAGAGTTTTTGAGTAAACTGAAAGTATAACAGTTTTGCGATTTCAAAATGGCTTATCAAAATAACTTTTTATTCCGTTTTTGATAACAATACAAAAAGCATGAATGGATGGATGATTGAATGAAAATAAAAAAGAAAAAAAAGAATAGTCTTACTACATCATTTAATCCTCTTTTCGACATCATATTTGTTAAAAGTGGAAGTTTAATACTTTCAAGGAAAGCTTCGTCTAATCTGCATGTTAAGCTAATGTTTATGATCTTAATCCAAAATTATGGTATGTCATAGTGAGAATCAAAGTATTATTTTTGGGAATAAAATATTTCATCGTCGTTTATTTCCCTGCAAGTTCTATATTTTGCTAAGACATTGCAGAAAATTTTGACAGGTTTAGAAGATGTTTACGTTAAACAAAATAAAAAAATAAAGTGCATATTTATAAACAAACACTCTCTTGGTTAGTTCGCCAGATATATTAGTGGTGAAAAATAAAATAAAAAGTTAAAATTCATTTAATAAAATATTTTAATTGATTCCTGACAGCTTCTAACAAAAGCAGTTACCTTAATCGATAAACAGAGGCGAACTGTGCTCTCTTGGACGATACCAGTATAGTCTATTGTCTGTTTCTCGGAAAAGGGTCGAAGGTGAAGGTATTCCGTTCGGTAAACGCACGATATTCCTCTTGTTCGGAAAAAGCACGTTCGCAACTAACACGACACTGATAAATATTTTATTAATAACTATACAAATACAACGATTGTGCATGATAATTTTTTACAATCATTAATAGAAATTGTAAAATTTATCGAATTCATAGCTTATTCAGATTTATTTATTAGAAATAAATAAAGTTATTAGTTTCACAGAAGTATACATTTATAAGTTCATAATGAATTTCATTAATGTTAATATCTGTAATGCTTAAGTTATTAATAAATTTTTAAAATAATACTTTTTATCTATGAATTATTTTGAACTAAATAATAATTCTTCTTATGAAATATTAATTTCTTGTTAAATATTAATTCTTCTTATAAAATACGGTATTATTTGGGATAACATGGAGGACATTGAGGCCATGACAACTTTTATAAAAAAAAAAAATTATTTATATGAAGAATGTCTTTTTTAAATTTTATAAAATTTTAAGTAACTGTTATGTCATACTACATAAACTTAATTCGATGAATGTTTTAGTATAAAAAACAAAAAATAAAATATGTTATATAATAGTGTTAAACGTTTATCTTCTTTAAAATATTATTAATAACACCTTACAAAATAAACTTATGCCTTATAAAATAATAATTGAAATAAATCCCAATTATGATTATAAAAAAAAAAAAAAAAAAAAAAACTTCACTATAAAAAATTTACTTTTTGAAATTAGTAAATATTGAATGTTTGCCGCCTATGTTAAATCGATACACTTTATTCAGCAGAGAATTTTTCAGCTTAGGAGGGATACATAGAAAATCTGAAATCTTCGGAAGGATAGATTGTTCGTTGTGTCATCATTTCTGAAAATGATGTAGCAGGAACGATTACTCGATTCCTTCACTATTGTGGTTGATACACACATATCTAACGTAAGTGCGTATATAAAAATAAAACTATCTGTCTCTTCCGTCCTTTAAAATCCGTAACCAGAAATATAACAAAATTCTCGTTTTCTTCTTACAAAAGGTATTCATTGATGTCATTCAAAATTTAGTTGAATTTAGCTAAAAGATTGTAATACAACGAAAAAGTTTTTCTCTGACTCGTTTCTTTTGTATTGTACGATTTCAATATATTAAATATATCGTTTGTAACCATGATGCGTGCATCTTTAAAATTCGACTAACTTTCACTGTTATTATTTCTTAAAAAATCAAACAAAAACTACTTAGAAACATGATACACTTAATAAAATAATATTTGTAAATAAATTTGGATGAAAGAGAATATTACTAACGTTACCTCCAAAATGAAAAAAATATATATAATTAAATAAATAAATAAATAAATAAAATAAAATAAAATAAATGAAAATAAAAGCAATGATATTGAGTTTATACTTTTTTCAATAATAGGTTACTATATTATGTTTATTACAAGTTGTCTTATTTTATTATTATTATTATTATATTACTTGTGTTCCTTAGTATAATTTTTAAAATTATTATTTCATGCCTACTGCTTAACATTGAGGAATGTTAATAAAAAATTATCCGGTTGCGAATATTTTCCGTTTCAGGTTTTATTACACCCTTCTTAATTCATTCTTTCTTTAGTGTGAATGAAACAAATTCAGCTCTGTCTAGCCACAATATACGAAATTGTGTAATATCTTTTATGAAGGCTAAAGAAAAGTTAAACTGATACTGCATATTCACGGTTAGTTCAAATCTAGATAATGACTCAACCGTTTGTTCTTTACACTCTTTTACGACAGGCGTTAAGAAAAAAAAAAGTAATATCCATTGAATGAATTTTGAATAGCTCAACTCTCTGTTGTTGAATAAAGAAATAGTTTGAATACAAGTAGTAGTCACAACCGTCGACCTTGTCTTTAAAACAGGTTGATTTGGAGTTCATGTTTGCAAAAGAATACCTTGTAGATGTTAACTACATCTGTAAAATAGTTTTCTTGCCGGAAGAATCTTTTACAATCAGATAATGCGGGGAATTCTAAAGCTCCTTTTTTTTTTTTTTTTTTTTTTTTTTTTTGCTTTGTTTCTTAATGAAATGTAACTCAAGGTAAAATCATTGTTTATTATGAAAAGGAAAAAATCCCTGTATAACTGTATTTAAAACTACTGTGATGATACAGAATTCTTCAGGTGATTATCTTCAGGTTAAAAAGCACATTTTCCTTTAATGAATAACAATTATCGTTTTTAAATATAATGTTTTAAAATTTAACAGTTTATTTCTTTAGAATTTAGAAAATGCTTATTCAATATCTAGTCATAAAGATTTTTTTTCCCCAGATAGTTTCAAATATCTAGTCATAAAGATTTTTTTTTTAATATGAAAAATTACCTAAGTTAAAAATATTGTTTAGTATAAAATAAATAAGCATTATAATTTCCTCCAATGTCTGATTATAAAAGATATTAACAAATTCTTCTGCGAAGAAAACTATTTTTCAGATGATGCAGCCTTCTTCAGTTAAGCAAATTTAAATTAAAGATGCTTGTGGGCAGGTAACATTTAAAAGCAATCAATGCAACAAGTATATGAATAAAATAAAACTATAAAACGGGGGTTTTGGAACCTCTAAAATTCATCCATCAGTAGTGACAGTCAAATAAAATTCAAAGTAATGAAAAATAACGAATAGCGAAAGAAAGAAATTGTAAAACTAAAAACAAAAGAATAAAAGTTAAAATCCCGCACATAACAAACTTTATGGTAATCGTCTTAATTTTATTTTACTCGTACTAATGAAAGAATTTCAGAAGTTTCCAAACGACTGTTTGATATTTTTATTACTTTCTCCTACATTTAATACAAAAAAGTATTGAATTCGTAAAAAGGTTCGACTTCCGGTTTATGAAAGATTTATCCGTTTCGAGGTGTTCTTAGTATGATCTGACCATTTTTTTTATAAAAATGACCATCTGTATGTGTATAAAAATATTCTACCTACTCTTTCTCGAGAACTAATCCACAGAAAGCCATAAAAAATTGTATTTAGTTGCACCTTTACATGAATTGGTGCCTATCAACTTTTCGTACATATCTCTCAACAGATGGCTCTGTCATCCAGACGTATTATATTTTTTTAATGTAGCAGCATAGGACATTAATTAGTATAAATATACACAATAAGGATTATTTTTAACCAATCATTGTGAAAGTCATATATATATATATATATAGCAGTAGCAGCTCGTGAATGTGGTTTTGGGGCTGATGCAATGGGGATGAACGTCTAAAAAAAGTACATAAAATGGAATCTTTACATGTTATTGGCTGATATGATTAATTTCGAGAAAACGTTAAGATAATGAAATTTGAGCAGTCAATCAAATGAAAAGTTTCTCAATACTAACGGATTGTATTTAATCACGAGTGTACAGCACTCCCAAAACATCACTCACACGATTCTACTAAATTATCCAGTAGTAACACAGTCAATCAGGATAACCTTTTTAGAGCATCACTGGACCCTCCCCTCTTCCTTGTAGAAGGAGGAAATCCCAATGAAGGATAATTTTTAATACAGTCGGCCCCGCTTAAACGAATATCTACCGTTCCAACTATACTAATTCGATTAAGCGGGGTATTCGATTATGCGGGGAAGACTAGAAAAGCAATTATTACATTTATAACTATAATGATTTTATGCTTACATGAAAAGAAATGATCGATATCTCTTTCTTATTTAAATATTTAACGAAACAAAATATTATATAGTAATTTATAAGTGCAATTAATGCTGGGATAAAAACAAAATAAAGTATTCTACTTACAAAGTTATTTTATCCCCCCCCCCCCCCAAGAAAAAAAAAATCAGTTATGATTGGTTATTTTGACATAGACTTAACTAAACGTTTTTCGTTTTAGTTTTTTATAGCACATAAATAGGGGAGACCCGTGTACCTAGGGCCGCTTTTTTTCAATGCTTAAAAACAGAGCCCTTGACGTGTTCAAAATTATCAAACTGATATGTACATATCTTTAGGACTAATTACTTCCAATTGGGATTAATATAAATACCTAAAATAATAAATTCCGACAAATAGCAGGTTTTTAAAAAAAACTTCACTCGTGGCTCTAGGTACAACACCCTCATTGTACCTGGGGCCAGACCTGATTGTACCTAGGGCCATTCTCTCAAATTTAGATTCACTTTGTAATGAATAGAAAATAAGCATATCAACATGTATTTTGTAAAAGAAACAACATCAAGTAATATATTTATTTATCATATAATAATTATCATGTTGTTTCCTTAATTTGAAACGCGAAATTTTTCGCTTTTTTTTTTTTTTTTTTTTTTTCTGGAGTGTCTCTTGGATTTCTAGATCTCTCTGGTTTTCGGTCACATCTTTTCTGGGAGGTTTTGCTTTAGGTAAAGGTTTTGCTTAGGTTGTTAAAGCATGACACGGAAAAGATGTTAGATGTCGAAGGTTTCGAAATTTCAACAGGACACGAAACAGAGGCATCCAGTTCTATCATTGTTGGTTCACTTTTTTCCAGGAAAATGTTTTATTATTATTATTATTATTATTATTATTTATGGAGGGATATTGTCTTTCAGTCACATTTGAACTTAAATATTCATCCTCAGTGAATGTGTTTTGATTCATTGACCATATGCCGGACACACGAAAGCCCGATGGAATGTTTATAGGAGTAAACGCCGACGGATAGGACTTGCCAACATTTTCATCAACGTCATACATAGTGATTGGTTTACCTGGGTTTGCCAGCATCCAATTACTATAGACTGTACTGTGTTTCTTAACACTTTCGCGACCGCTGACGTGATTTGAAAATATAAAACTCCACCAGTGGGCGCTTCTTTTGCAATTTGTATGTTATTTGTTTCTAAAAAATATACACAATATGCATATTTGTACAATCAGTATACTATGGAGGCAAATACTTTGATTAGAGAGAGTATGACTATAATGCATATCCATTTGTAATAAAAATGTGAATACGGAAAATTTTGTTTTGAAAAATTGTAACTTATGAGAAAAACGCCCACAGACGGACATTACTGTCAAAAAGACAAAAACATGCAGTTGCGAAAGTGTTAAAAGGTCCAAACTCACTGGCCCTAGGTACAAGGCAGCTATGTGACCCTAGGTACAAGTTTTAGTAACTTCATTCAAAATGCTGTCCACTAAAAAATCCACGGGCAGAGAGGACTAATTAAATATCTCATTTATTGCTCAATATAAAAAGAAAAATTATACACTAGAAATGAAAGAAAAATATTTGACTTGCTTTAGTAAAATAGCAAAAGAGATGAGCTGCAAAATTTTACTTCAAACCATGTAAATTCGTTTTCAACGTGTAACTTGTCAAAACTTTCTCCTAAAAAATTTCAAAGTAGTTGTAAAAGTAGCAATTGATGTTTTTACTTGCCCAATTGAGTATCAAAACTTAAAATTAAATATTATTCAAATAAAGTGGGGTGGCCCTAGGTACACGAGTCTCCCCTAGATTATAATCGCTTCTATGGACTAAAAATGACGATGAATAATATGAAAGGATTTTGGAACTTCATCTATCGTTGTAGGCGGACCTGCTTATTCTTCTTTATCGCATTCATTTAAAGATTTTATTAAAAGATTAAACTCTTCATCTGTTTCTCCATCTTTATCCACATCTATGAGTTCATAAAGTTCTATTTCAATCATTGAAAACTTTCAAAATTTGTGATTTTTAATTCCTGGAGATCATTTGTATTTTAATTTCTAATTTCATCCTCAAATGTTGATTTTTATTTTATAAATTTGTTTTATCAGCAATTTTTATCACCTCGGCAGGAATACCGTCTCGTACCGTCTCATGTTCAAAGAGCATTCCTTAGTTATGTAAGGTTTTTAAAAGAAGACGATTTTTTTTTTTGTTAGAATGAGAGGAAAAATCCGCCCAGAAATAAGGGAATTTTATAAGAAATTTCGAATGTTACAATGCCACCCCGATTAATCGAAAAGCGGGGTGGCATTGTAAAAAATATTTCTTTAAACGAGGAAATTTAACATTAATTCTATGGCGAAAAAATCGGTTCTATAACTTTATATTCTTATAAGCGGGATATTCGATTATCTGTTACCCGATTAAGTGGGGACGACTGTATGAGCATTTTTCCAAAAATCTCGCCAATACTTTTAAAACGAATAATTGAACACTTGTATCTGTGGACAAAGTTATCAATTTTCCTCAATCTTTACCTGTAGGATACAAAACTGAGTTTTTTTTCGATATTTAGTGTTATATTTTTATGATATGAAAATGATGCACTCATCATGAAAATATTTTTATAAATAATTATTTTAATAAATAATTAACGCTGCGATATTTATTTATTTATTTATTTATTATTTTTTATGTTTTTTTAGAAGAAGGTTTTGCGATGACCACAATATACTCTTTTCCTTTTTTTCCAAAAATGTGTGATATTTTAACGCTGCTTTGCTTGCTTTTTATTGGAATTTTAAAGCAATATATTATCATAGATTTTTAAATGTATAATTTAAAATCTAGTAGCTTATAATTGTAGAAAATTCTTATAATTTATTATCAACTGAAAAAGCTTATTTATTGTGTAACATCATTTCGTCCAAATTCAGTTTAGTTATCATCTAATGAATTGTTTGTTGATATTTTTTTTTTTTTTTTTCTAAAGAATGAATGGAGTTAATTTTTCTCGTAAATCACAAATCTTTTTATTTTTTTCCTTGTGTTCTTAAAAACATCCTTGTGCTATTTTAGAAAAGTGTTACTTGTAGTAGATGACATCTTACACTCAACTGCTCAGTTTAATTTCTCAGTTGGGAAAACTGTTTAAAACGAGTCGAGTCATCAAGCTATGTTTAAAGTATTCGACTTACATTTTTTTTTTTTTTTTTTTTTTAATTTCCTTTTTTCACTTGGTTAGTCTTTCCTTTTATAGCGGTATATTTATACTTTTTTTAAATTTCATTTTTCATTTTTCTAGTCTTCATTTATTTTCAAATCGCATTGCGTTTAATTTATCCAAATACCGAAGTGCTGTTTTTAAAGTAAAATATTTAAAACATTCTACTTTTCTTTACATCATTAAACAGTGCATACATTTTAGAATCGAAATCTTTAAAATTTCACTTGGAAATCTGATATTTGCTATGATGCGATAGACAGAGTTACTTAGAAATGCTAATCCAATCCAGAAAAATGATATTCGAAATCAATATCTGGAAAGACTTTTATGATTAGGTTAATAAGTAAATTACTTAAGTGGACTTAGCAGTATTGAAGTAGGTTTCATATAAAAGCTTATATTTCTATTCAATATTTATAAATTGAACTATATTAGGTTTGTTCTATAAAATATACATTTAGTCAACAATTATTATGGATTTTGATACATTTTTACAGATCATGAATTCTTGAAAAAATTGCAAACTAAGAAAATGCAATTTAAAGATTTCAAATCTGTAAAATATGCATCAAAAACCATAACAATTGTTGCCCGAATGTATAATTTATTGAACAAACCTAATATATTCAGAAATATTTATTCCACTTTTATATATGCTGTTTTAATAATTATGAAATAGTAATAAAATATCTTTCAGCATATCACATAATTTTAATAACTTTAATAAACTTTATTTCCAACGTTTCGGTTAAAATTCATCTTTAACCATCTTCAGGGAAAAATGATGTTTAAAAACCATAAACATAGACAATTTAAGTCATTCTATGATACCACAAATACAATTTCAAGGAAATTAATAGATGATTACATAAATTATAAAAATATACTATATACATTAAAAAAAATTATTTAAGGGATTTTAGCTCATTTTTTAAAAATGTATATGGTATATTTTTATAATTTATGTAATCATCTATTAATTTCCTTGAAATTGTATTTGTGGTATCATAGAATGACTTAAATTGTCTATGTTTATGGTTTTTAAACATCATTTATCCCTGAAGATGGTTAAAGAAGAATTTTAACCGAAACGTTGGAAATAAAGTTTATTAAAGTTATTAAAATTATGTGATATGCTGAAAGATATTTTATTATATTTTATTACTATTTCATAAACCTAATATAGTTTAATTTATAAATATTAAATAGAAATATAAGCTTTTATATGAAACCTTCAGTGGATAGTCAAATGTGCCAAGTCCCCTTAAACTATATATATATATATATTACTTCTGATAACTGATAATGCTTTCACAGAAAGAGGAAAAAAATCTTTTCTACCTTTAGATTATAATTTTAAACAACGAATCTTAAAATATTTATAAATAAATTTAATGTATCCGTATTTATATATTTGTATATTTTCTTTATTGATTGAATCTGTTTGGTTAATCACTTTCAATACAATATTTTTATTTAATTTTCAAAGAGCTCAAAATTCGCAAAAAACATTATTTTAAAGAGTAAAAATTTTCAAAATAATAAAATCGATAACTTGTATAATTAAAATAATGGATAGGGCAAACATAAGCCAGTAAGACAAAGAGAATATTCTTTGTCGGGAATTTTTATTAACTCTCTAAAATAACTGATGGAGGTTAGATTTTAGAACCCTAAAAATTACAGTCAAACATTTCCCTATTACAATTTTCAATTAGAAAAAAAAAAAATGCAGTTTAAAGAGTAATAGAAAACACGAAAACTAATAGTTGAAGCTAAAATAACTATAAAGAAAATAAATTTTGGCTCTGTTTACTATGTATACTCTTTCATATAGTAGAAAATCCTAACTTCGTACCATCACGTATTCATCTATTTTATTTTTATCTAATTCCTCCATTTCCAAATGTCCAATTAGTAAAACTGTTTAATGTCGGCTATTAAAAGAGAGCTATTGTGTAGCGATTCTTTTCTCCTTGATTAATTTGTTAGTCTTCTCTTTCGCATTTCTTTTTCACGTACTTGCTTAGACTTAGGTGAATTTTCCAAGGCCAACGGATCGTTAAACCGCTTTATGTGTATTTACACCGGCATGCTTAAGGGCACTGTCCCGTTTCCCTCCAACTCCTTGCTATAGAAAATGAAACTAAAAAACTGGTTCAGTTGAAGTACAAAACTTACCCCGCCTTTAACCAAGTGTGACATTTTTTGTCCAATTAGGGACTTTAACTATTTCGGCTGTCAATATGAGAGTAAATGATAATCACAGAGGCGGGGTCATTTTCGTCCCCCAAAAGTAGTCAATTATTCAAAAGGTTGGTCGAGAAACTCCCTCACTACTGATTTGTCTTTTGATAAAAAGACAGCGCGTTACTGAATGAACCTCAATATTATGTAATGAATGCATGTAAAAACGCATGTATACATGCATATATGTACAGTATTGATTCATATTATATATATATATAGTATCACAGGTTATTATTATTATTACCAGGGCCAGATTATGGCACGGGCACACGGGGCACTTACCCAGGGCCTCCAAATTTAAGGGGCCTCATTTCCAAAAACTGAGAAGTAATAGTATATATAAATATTTTTTTTTTCATTATATGTCTATTTAAAACAAAAATTGATTAAATTTTTATATTTTACTAGAGAGCATAAACAATTATTAAATTTTGTGACTAATTTCCTAAACATTGGCTGATCAATGTACTTCAGTTTTTCATTTGTCTTGAACATAAAACTAATGATTTTGTTATAGGTTGCTAAAAAAATGAGGAAATAGAAGGTGTAGTTGAAGGAAAAATTTTAAAAATGCACTTTATTTATTTATTTATTTATTTTTGTTTTTGAGAACTGGTCCTTTTGGTGAAATCTTTAGAGTAGGGTAAGGGGCCTCCAACTAGCATCAGTGCCCAGGGTCTCCAAAAATCATAGTTGGTCCCTGATTATTACTACTACTAGTAGTAGTAGTTAGGGTGCCTATATTACTTATCGAGGCACCTTAGTAGTAGTAGTAAGACAGGTCGAACAATTTCTTTCAGATAGCGAATTTGTCTTCGTTACCAATTTTTATCTATTACCTTGAATGGACGTTCAAAACTTTTTTATTTTGTCATCTAAATATAAAAAGCTAAACGATTGTAACTGTATCTATACGGATATTTAGTCCGGATTATATAAAAAATTGGTACACTTACGTATTAAAACGAAATCTAGGTAATTCTGTACTTTTGTGTTCAATCGAATAATTGGTTCAAAAGTAATAAAAATCCTACTTAAACTTTAAAAATTATTTTTGAAAAAATGTAAAGAAAGAAATTGATGCCAAAAATATATGCGTAATTATACTTATTTTTATGTCGGGAAAAAAAAAAAAAAAAAAAAAAAGTGAAATTATTATTACTACATTATTAATTAAAATAAAATTTAGAAATTTCGTTCTAATTAAATGGAATAGCTACAGTATAGAACGGTAAATCTAGCTAATGCCGTATTTTTTAGTTCAACCGGATAATTGACTCAAAAGGTAATAAAAAACCCACTTTAAAATTATAAAAAAGAAAAAAAGAAGTTGATGCCAAAAATGAATATCTAAGTAAATATATTTTTCTTTGTGTCAAAAAATGAAATAAAAATAAATAAAAAACGAACGTGCAATTATTATTATTTTTAAATAATTAAAATGAATATCAGAAATATTGTACTAAAGAAACTGGACAGCCTCAGTATCCGCGATTGTAATGAAATGCTCGCCCTCTGGTGGGCTACGGTGAAATTACAATAAACATGGTTTAATTCGAATTCCATATAGCCGCCATTGCTAGCCGATGTTTAGTTTCACATATATTTATTGAATAAAAATGAATAAATACGGTAAAAAAGATAACACATACTTTTGTGTGCCACAGTGTAAATCCAAAGCATCAAGAAATCCAGAATTGAGCTTCCATTTATTTCCAAATGACGAATTTAAAATTTCAGTTGCTTCGGCTAATGGAAGTAAAGAATTAATCAGATGATTTGAAATTAATATTTGTTCAACTTCAGTTAAAAATCTACTTCCGATCGAACTTTGAATAAACTGAAGTATTTTTTCCAAAAGCAATCAATTTTCCATAATGTAATGGCGGAGAAATTATAGTACGAATATTAAGTAGAATAACAAGAACACTATTGGAACACACGTGGCTAATGTTTACTAACAACTGCAGTGTTCACAAAGCGCCGTCTATCGATCATTACAAACGCGGATAGAATGATACATTTATTATTATTATTATTGTTATTGTTATAAGTTGAAAAAAATAAAAGCAAACTTGCATGCATTTATTAGGATTAGATAGCTGAGAAATTCTATTTAAAATATTTATAATTAACATTTTTTAAATTACTGCAAATAAAGTTTCTAAAATAGTGATGTCAATTTCTAATAAATTAAAATAAATGGAAAAAGATTAAACTTAGTTAAAGAAAAAAAAAAAAAAAATGAAAATGAAAATTTCTAAAAATAAAGAAATTTTGTAACATAAGTTTAACTATTAAAAAATTATTAAAAGTATAAAGACTATGCACAAAATGATTTTATTATTCATGATCTGTAATTTGCATAACTTCAAAACAACTCCATAAAAATTAAAAAAAGTTAATATCTACAAGGACAGATTTAAAAAATTATATATATATATTTGAAAATTGTTCAATTTAATCATTTAAAAAATGAGGACGAAACGAATAGCGATTTTGCCGAATGCCGCATATCGGTATCCACCTGACATCAGTGTTTCAGATATATCCGGCAAATATTACTCTCTGTTAAATCCCTACGTTTAAATATTAAAATTGGTGATTTTTGAAAAGAAAAATGAAAGTATCTAAGCAAGCGCGCGCGCCTTTTTCTTTTTCTTTCTTTCTTTTCTTTTCTTTCTTTCTTTTCTTTTTTTTTTTTTTTTTTTTTGTTGTCCTGCTTATAATTAAAGAGTAAAATAAAAAACAAGTAACAATTGAGGAAAAACATAAAAGACTTAAAAATTGACCTTTATATATATTTAAATATATTTCTTTTTTATATCGAATAAAAACTGAATGTACACACATTTTCTTTTAAATAATTAAATTTGAGAAAAATAGTGCTAAAAAAATTGATTCAGTTTAGAACTCTTTGACGAATTTTGAAATTTGGCACCGTCGTAGCTCCGATGTTTCTCGCCAAGATCTTTACTTACGCAATTGCGATAACAATTTAATTCATCGCCAAAATGACAACAACAGTTTAAAAGCTGCCAAGGGGCTCCTATGCTAAACTTATCGGACCAGTTTTAAAATATTTTTTAAAATACTGGTATACTAACCCTATTAAATTTGAAAATTGTATTTTGATAATTTTGGGAGTTATTCGAAATTTAAAAATTTTTTAACATAATGGCGTAGGCTCAACATTTTGCTTTGTAAAGCTTGTATCAAGAATGAATAAGCGTAAAGAAGTCGGATAGATTCTAAAATATTATTTATGATACTTGCATGAACTATATGAAATTTGAAAATTCTACTTTAAAATTGCATGAGTTAAATGAAATGTAATATTTTTTAACATGACAGCATAGGGCAAAATTTTCCTTTGTAAAGATTATCTCAAGAATGAAGCAGTGTATAAGAATGTAATAGTAGAATGTGGAATTGCATTTAAAATATTATTTATCATAATGGCATTGACCGTATAGTTATTTCAAAATTCTACTTTGAAAACTTCGTGAGTTATTTGAAATTTATTTATTACTTTCTTCTATATTCAATAGAAGAGGGTATCGGATTCGTAAAAATTTTCGACCTCGGGTTTTTGATGGATTTACACGTTTTGAGAGATGTAGAACACGATTGGACCATTTTTAGACAATGTCTATCTGTCTGTCTGTGTGTGTGTGAGAGAGAAAATTTTGTGGCAACTCTATCTCAGGAACTGCTGCAAAGAATTTCATACAAATTGGTATGTAGTTACACCTTGATATAAATTAGTGCCTATCAAATTTTGGTAAAAATTGTCTTACAGGTTGCGTTGCCATCCCGCTTTTTCTAAATTTTTAACATGGTGGTATAGGACAAAATTTTGTATAAATGTGCATAAGGAAATTACTTTTTAATAAACATTATGAAATTTACAAGAATCATTTATAATAGAGATAATCAACTGGGAAAAAAGTTTTGTATGTGCACGAGCCTCGCCTTCCCCCCTTGATGGGAGTAAATTTTCATGATGGGTATCTTTCAAAACAGCTCGCCAATACCTTTAAAACGAATGGTTGAACCATAAATGTGTCTGGCTGTACGTTAGTTAGTAAACTAATATTTTCTGAAGAAGGAATCATTATAAATAATAAAAAAAAAAAATACTAGACAAAATGGCTTGGAATTATTTCATACATGCAAAGAAGATTTAAAAACGCATTTTTTCTCGATTCAGTCCAAGGTGCAATTAGGGGACCAACCACAAACTATAGAAAAGCGAAAATACTTTGGATCACTCTGCATCATAAAAAGCTACAAATGACTTGTAACTTTAATACATTGCACAATTGCACATGTAACGTAACAATATTCGGATGTTTTGGTGCGTGAATTGCACAATTATTCAGGCAGATATAGTTTTTTTTTTTTTTTTTTTTTTTTTTTTTGACAATTTTTTGCGTGTAACTAGAACAAATTCCCATAAAATTTTACAAACCTTGCAGAAAACTCACAAAACATTACAAATGCATAAAAAACATAAAATTAACATTTGTAATATTCGTTGAGATATGAGCAATTTTAGTAAATATTATATTACGCATGTGCGAAAAATAGAAAACTCTTTATTGCATAGGTTGACAGCTAGACATATTGAGCACGTTTTGTCAAAATCTCATTTGAATAGAGTAAAAATTAAGCAAATTGTCGGTAGATGAATGAGCAAGATTTTAGGTATTTTCCAGACTTGAAATTTCATAATGAGTTTTACCCATGCTATGTATTTAATTTGAAGATCAAATTTCCATCTCTAAACATTATTGTTGAAAGTACATAATTTTAGAACAAAGATTTTCTGTATTTAAGTACAAATGTTTTTATCTAACACTCAAATTCCGTAACGGTTTCAAATGTTTTTCAAAAACAGAAAGTCATATGTTCAAACTTTGACTAGTCTCTGTAATAAACAAATAGATAAAATAATTAAATAACATATTTACGAAGTTCAATATAAAATAAACATGTAAGATGAGGAGGAAGAGGGGACAGGAATTGAATGATTAGAAATCGTGTCAAAAAAGTAAAACTGTAGAAAATTGCAGATAGCGTACATCCTGTTCTCGGGGGCATTTTCAATAAAGCAGCGCCTCCTGTCGGCCGATATGCACCCAAATTGACTCAGCATTAAATCTCTGCCTTTTTACATATCAAATTTAGTTCGACTATACGCAACAGAACCAGAGATAGAGCCTTCTGTAAACTGCGGAAATCGTAGTATAACAGCGTCACCTATTGAGGGACTGGCATCAAAAGTTGATAGACATTAAGTTAGGTTAAGGTGAATCTACATATACATTTATATGTAAATCTGTACATTAGTTCCTGAGATAAAGCTTTCCCTAAAATATCAGAAATAGCTTTATAGTAGCTCCACCTGTTGAACTATTGACGCCAAATGTAATAAGCATTAACTCATGTCAAAGTGCATCGACATATGCACTTATATCAAATTTTACGCAGTAGTTCATGAGATATAGCATTCCCTGATATTGTGAAAATTGCTGTGTAAAAGTGCCACCTGTTGAGCGATTAGCACAAAAAATTGATAGGCTTCAGTTTATGTCAAGATTGAACTACACATAAATTTATAGGTAAATCTGAGCAGTAGTTCCTGGGACATAATTGGAATGAAATTTTTATCTCACACACACAGACAGACGTTTCCTAAAAATAGATAAATCGCGTTCTGGATCTTTCAAAACGTGTAAATCTATCAAAAGAAAATAGAAAATTTTTACAAATCCAAAACTTTCTTCTATTGAGTACAGAAGAAAGTAAAAAGACAAAGCACCTTTGTTCTTCTTTTTTTTTTTTTTTTTTTTTTTTTTTCTTTTAATCTTTTTAAATTTCAAGCATTTAAAATTTAATATTTTTTGGTTACTTTTTTTAGCCTACTATTATTCTTTTCATACGAATATCCGAAAATATACAGCTTTTTTTATTTATTTATTTATTTTTAATCTCCCAATAGTAAAATTCTAAATTGTGTACCTCAGTCTGAAAAGGCAAGGTAACAAATAATCACTATAAAATGTATTTTGTATTTCCCTGCCCGTCTACCCTCCACCAATATGGCATCTTCCCTTGAATTTAAAAAGAATTTTTCAAACTTTACTTTTCCAGTGAAATGTCAAATTGAATGTCCGTGAGTCAAAGTGGGAATTTTTTACTTTTATTTTTTCGTCTTTTGGCTATTCCTTTACTTCCTGGAAAGAACATATAATAAAAAAATACTCATCTAAATAAAGAAGCTCCTTCTTTTTTTCGGCCTACCAGCGGCTGAGAGATTCTGTCCTCGAAGCTGGTAGACGTGAAGTGCCGGGTTCGATCCCAGGTCGCACTCGTCAGCCTAGCCATTCTGAGTTTTCAGTGGTTTTTTACGAAAGACTAATAAATGCGAGGTAAACTCTTAGAAAGACCCCCCCCCCCCATTGCACACAGAGGGCCCCTTCCCTCAGGCCTAGGACCCTAGTGCCGTCAATCGCCTTCATTCAAATAACGATACCAATAATTTTACTTTTTCTCTTTTTAAATTTCCAGTATATAAAATTTAATATTTTTTGGTTAGCTTTTCTTTTTAGCCTGCGATTGTTCTTTTCAACCTCCCGCAAAAAATAAATAAATAAAATAAAAAATTAATTAATTAATTAAAAAAAATAATAAAGTTTTTATATTTTCATAAATATACAGGTTTTTTTTTTTTTTTTTTCTTTTGTTTAACCTTTAATAGTAAAATCCTAAATTGTATGTTTCTTAGTCCGAAAAGGCAAGGGGAGGAATTATATTAATATTGTTAAAAATTATGTAACTTAAATTAAAAACTACTACACAAATGAAAAAGTTTAGGAACGAAATGTTTTGACTCTAAAAGTGCACTTGTGAGGAAATAACAATCTTTCCTTTCCTTTCCGTTCTGTTAAACACCCCCTCTCACACTACAACCCCCCTACTGTGTTACTGGGGTAGAGGGATGAAAAAGATTGGGAACTGTCTAATCAATCACGCAGATAAGGAGGAACCTATGGGAGGCGGAGATTTTAAGAATTTTTCAGTATTTTCACAAAAATTCGCAATATCTCTAGAAGTATTTTTGATTTACGAAATTAGTAAAAATTATGGAAAAAAAGTATTTGAAAACTTCGAACTTTAAGGTCTACCGATTAAAATTTAATTTTTGAGGATATTTCACGGGTTTATTATTATAAAGTTGTAAATAGAACAATACCCTAGTTTTCCAAAGTTCCAAAATTGCAGTTAAAATCACAATCAAACAATAAGAGAAATCGAAAATTTAATAAAAAGGCGGCTTGTGATTTGATCTCAAATATCATGTGCAAAAAACAAAATTCAAAAATATTAAAATGCGAATGAAAAATCTCTCTAAACATTTTACATAGGTTTTATACTAGCGTGTCATTTCTAAACTCTTTCGGGACAGTGCCCTTAAACAAACTCCATTGCCCATTTAAAAAAAAAAAAAAAAAAAAAAAAAAAGGTAGATGGTTCTTCACCCTTTCTCACTTTGACTTTTATTACAAGCTTGTCATAGATACGCTACACATAATTGAATGCAAGATCCATTTTTTTTTTTTTTTTTATCCCTTCCCTATTCTAATGGATAATTTCGCTCTTCGGAGTAGAGATTAATCTATATAGATGTGGGGGATTAAAGAACGTCTATCATCTGATTTTCCTATGAAGTAAAAGCAGTCTAAGAGAGATATTTTGAAGAAAATATCTAACAGCAAAATAGTACTTGTAATCAATAGCCTAGCTCTCAGTTGCCTTGTAATGCTTTTGTAATTTGATAAATTGATATTATTAAAGTTAACGAGTATCATTTCTAAAGGCTAAATAAGGCTTTTGTAAGGCTTTATATAGAGCATAATAAGGCATTTTTTCTTTTTCTTTTAAGAGCCGCTTTGATTTACAAATTTCTATTGCTTCGAAATTGCGGCTATTTAAACCAATGTATTCGTTTTTCAGTTTGTATTTCTTCTTCTCCTTTTTTTTTTTTTTTTTTACATTTTTCTATATTTTTAGCTTACAATATTAAAACTTTTTTTTTTTTTTTTTTTTTTTTCATATTAGAGTATTAAATTTCATTTGTCCCATAAGAAGATTTCATTTGCAATCTATAAATAAACTTTTAATTGAATTGCACCGTTTTTTAATTAATTGCACAAAAAAAGTTCTTTACGATAATTTTTGTTTCGTCAATTGTAAAATTTTCATCTCATTTTTATGCATTAATAATATGCATGAATTGTGATTTTATCCGTTTATTTTAAGAATGTTAATCATTATCTTTAGAATAACTTTCTGAAAAATTCCCCTATCGCTATTAAAGTAACATTTTCATTTACTTTTTATCTACTTCTTCGTATTTATAAATTCAATAACACATTTAAGCGCATGTAATGACTTCAGTTTTGAAAGTAATCGCAAGGTGCCATTTGCATCTTCTTTTCTTCTGTAAGTTGCTATGATTTTTATGAGGGGCTGTCTATATAACTATTTTCTCTGAGCAATAATAATTATATAGATAAGTTTTAGATTTCCTCAAGAAGAAGAAAAAAAAAATATTATAACATAGAAATTTTGTTTTTATACCTATTTTATTTTTATGCTTCTTATATTTTTATGTTTCTGTGCAATTTATCTTGCTTTATTTACCCTTCAAATGTAAGTTTTCATTGCTCTAGCTTCAAATATCAACTACAATGCACTGTAAAAAAAAATGTGTAAGAATGCACTACATTATTGAGCGAGCTTATTTTCCTCAACCATGTTGAGAAATGTTATCAGCTATAGCTGTGTAACAGAGGCATATAGTGGAGCGTTACGCAATTACATCTAGTAACATTTCTCTACATGGTTGTAGCAAGTATGCTGCCTCAATATTGAGGTAACTTAATTGCCACAACCATGTAGAGAAATGTTACCAGATGTAATTGAGGCAGCTTACTTCCACAACCATGTAGAAAAATGTTACCAGATGTAATTGCGTAACTTTCCATTATATGCCTTTGTTACACAGCTGTAGCTGATAACATTTCTCAACATGGTTGAGGAAAATAAGTTCCCTCAATAATGTTGTGCATTCTTACACAAAATTTTTTACAGTGTGTGTTTAGGAACTATAAGCATTGAAAAATGTAATTTTTGAAGTTGAAGAAAATTCTTGTTACACCTCATAAAGAAAGACTATATTATTAACATTATAAGTCAAGTAACGAACCTTGAAATTCATAACTGTCCAATTATTCTTTAATTGTTAACATATTTCAAAAGACAAAAAGCGTATTTTCAGTTTTAAACTAAAATACAGACTTTTTTAACATTGGTCTTTTTAAAATTTTTGAGCACAACTCTTCGTAAGAATAAGCAGAAAGTTTGTTTTGGAAAATGTTCTTAGTTTGTTTTATAAGTGCATAAATTTTCATTTATTCATTTGTGATTTCAAATTTGGTGTTAAAAAAGCACTTTAAATTAAAAAATTCTTAGGCAATATGTTTAAGTGCTTTAATAATAAGTGAATGAGAAAATTATATTAATATTTTTTATGATGATTTATGATGAAATGTGTAAATTATTCGTCTCATATTGTACCTAAATATCCAACTTTTACCTTTACATTCACTGAATTGTTTTTTGGAAAATCTATGACTAATTATTCATTCAAAATCTATTAAAGTTGTATTTTTTACGATTTTTTACTTTCTGAATTTAACTATTCAATAAAGTTACGTGTAATAACTAGGAAAACAAATAAAAAATTGGTTCATATATATTATTTAGCACATTTATATTTCTATGCTTTCTGTGAATAAAAATTGTATTTCTACTTTCTTACGTAAATTTAGACGTATTGTAATATAATAATTTTTCAATAATTTTCAAAACATGCTTTTATTCATTAGCTTTGCTTTTCATTTAATTGCTGTCTCATATAGGTCAATTTTAAGTCTTGATTTATTTTAATGTGATATATGTACGAGAGTAATACTAGGCGAGAGTATTCACACAATGTCACACAAACTCACATTCACACAAAACACAAACTCACTCAAATTCACACAAACTCACAATGTCAAGTGTGTTAAAAAAAAAAAAAAAAAAAAAAAAAAAAATTCACACCGGAAGTAATAAGGGGACATAATTGACTTGAAAAATACATTGAACAGCGGGAACCGGGCGGGCTGGGGCATGGGTCCTATCGTCCAGGATTAATACGACTCGCCTAGTATAACTCTTGGCGGTGGTGGGTGGGCGGGAACCACCGCTACTTTAGAATGTAGAAAAAGAGGGGAAAGAAGGCTAAAAACCCCATAGGAATAGCATGGGAAGAAAAGCAAAAAAACTCACAATGTCAAGTGTGTTAAAAAAAAAAAAAAAAAAAAAAAAAAATTCACACCGGAAGTAATAAGGGGACAAAATTGACTTGAAAAATACATTGAACAGCGGGAACCGGGCGGGCTGGGGCATGGGTCCTATCGTCCAGGATTAATACGACTCGCCTAGTATTACTCTTGGCGGTGTATATATAGTGGGTAATCAAATTATTAGACTTTTTTTTTTTTCAATATTAAAATATATATATATATTGGCTGAAATAGCCTGGAACTTTAGACAAACAGAGAACATTTAAAAACTAATTGTTTCCACTATCTATTTAGTCCAGAGTGCAATTAGGGAATCACAAATTGAAGGAGAACAATAATACTTTTGATCACCCTGTATCATAAAAAGTTACAAATGGACTTGTAACTTTAACTCATTGTTGCACAAATCTTAGTAAATAAATAAAAAAATATGTCAGAATTACAAGCCTATAAGGGGTTTTTCACAAGAAAAAACTTTTGTAAGGTTGTTGAAATAATTAGACATTCAAATTAAATACGCAGCGTGTGAAAAACCCCTTATGAAATTTGGAAAATATTTGAAATCTCGCTCGTTCTTTTGCCGGCAATTTGCTTAATTTTTATTCTATTCGAATGAACTTTTGACAAAAGTTTCCCAATATACTTAGCTCTCAACCTATGTAATAAATTGATTTCTATCTTTCGCGAATGCGCAGTAAAAAAATATTTACTATAAATCCTCATATCTCAACAAATATTATACATATGAATTTTACGTTTCAGAATAATGTTTATCTAGTGTTTTGTCAATTTTTCTGCAAGTTTTGTAAAATTTTATGGAAATCTGTTTTAGTTATGCCAAAATATTTGAAAAAAAAAAAAAAAAAATTAATAATTTTTGGAAGAATACATATATATGCCTAAATCATTGCGCAATTTACACAACAAAACATTAAATAATGTAAAGAGTATGTGCAACAATGTGTTAAAGTTATAAGTCATTTGTATTTTATGATACAGGGTGATCCAAAGTATTTGCGCTCTTCTTTAATTTGTGATTGGTCCCCTAATTGCACTCTGTTCTAATTTGATAGTGGAAAATGTGAAATTTTGAATGTAATTTACATGTTTGAAATTTCGTTCAGTATTTTTTTTTTTTTTTTTTTTTTTTAATCGAAAAAATGTTTAAATCTAATAATTTGATCACCCACAATATAAATCTGTTGAAAGTGGACATTTGGGCCAATTTATTCATCGGGAAAGATGTTCAGCAAATTCTTTTGTCTTTATTAAACTAAAATGTTGTGTGTTTATTCTGTATCATTCTATATAAGAGTGCTATCTACCGGTTAACATCAACAGATATGTAATCCTAGGTTCTTACAATCATAATAAAGCTTTTACAAATGCAGTTTTGAGCAATTTTATCTAAATTGCCATTAGGAAGAACACAGAAGATATGAGTAATAGTAGCGCAAACTGGTGCATTCATGCACTATTGAAAGTGAAGTATAGTCTTTCGGTAAATGGGGAAAATTGCAGCATGGTCGCTCCATCTGTCGGCCTGTAAGCATCCAAATATTTTCAGCTTTAGTACTTAATAATAAATAGCTCTCTCATTTGTTAAGTTTTGTATAGAAAAGCTGAGATAGTTATTTCCCTTAGTGAAAAAGTGCAGCATAGTAGCGCTATTTGTCGGCCGATATACACCCAAATCGAATGAGCACAGTATTTTATAATGGTCCCGTATCAAGCTTTTTGCCATTATACAATGTAGAGGCTGAGATATAGCCTTCCCGTAAATCGGAAAAATTGCAGCATAGTAGCACCATCTGATGAGCTACTTACACCAAAATTTGATAGGCACTAACTTAGATTTTGAAGCAACTCATTGTAAATGTTTATGAAATTCTGTGCATTAGTTCTTGAGCTAGAGCTGCCACATAATTTTTGTCAGACACAGAAGAAGGATATTTTCTAAAATAACTGGCAAACAGTGTTCAGGACATCTGAAAACATGTAAATCTATCGAAAAACGGAAATCGGAGATTTTTATGAATCCAATACATTCTTTTATAACTGTAGAAGAACGTAAAATAATAATAATAATAATAATTTTAAACTACCCTAATTGAAATATCTGAATAGTTTGTGCAAAAACTGAAAATATCGTTTAAAAAATATTTCAGTATAAAGACAATTTGTATTTTAAAATAGCATAGATTTTATTTATATAAATCAGTATAGGAATTTAATTTTAAAATTAAAACATCATCATGAACCTTTACATTAACGGAATAAGTTGCCCTTATACGCATAGAATTTGTTGTATCCAAAATCTTTCACCATTTAAAAAACGTTTTTTCTTTATTTAACTTCGCATTTAGAAACCGATTTCTCTGGAGTTGAATTGCGTTTTGCTGAATGAGCAGGATTTTCTAGTGACTTTAAAAGAGGAAGATACTCTGATTCCACTTAAGATTAAATTTAGAAATCATTCGCCTTAAGCCCACTTAAACAAGAGGTAAATTCGTGCCCCACTGCTTTTTAAAGAATAAAGAATTCGGATATTACTCTCAATAAATTAATCTCGATTTGTAAAAGACACGTTGTAATTGTAAAATATAAAAGGTAATTATATATTTAAGGGAAATGCATTGAAAATATATTGTAAAAAGGTAACAAATATATAAATAAAGATGTTTGTGCGTAAAAACCGAAGATAAAGCGTCTATATTTCAAATCATATGTAGACAAAACTTCATAATTCTAAGACAGTTGTTTACAAAGAAAATATAAGATTTATAACGTCTACTACACATTTAAGTAAACATTAAAATATAAAAGGTAATTATATATTTAAGGGAAATGCATTGAAAATATATTGTAAAAAGGTAACAAATATATAAATAAAGATGTTTGTGCGTAAAAACCGAAGATAAAGCGTCTATATTTCAAATCATATGTAGACAAAACTTCATAATTCTAAGACAGTTGTTTACAAAGAAAATATAAGATTTATAACGTCTACTACACATTTAAGTAAACATTAAAATATGTTGTAAAATATTATACAAACGCCAAGTTAAACAAATATCTATTAATGAAACAAATATCTATAAATAATATTTTATTTCTAATGAGACGAATTGGTGATTTTTCCTGAGTCGAAAAAGTATAGTCATTATATTTTTATTTTATTATTATTGCATTTCAGGTTTATATAAACCATTAATTCTTCTTATTCATTTTTATAGAGAAAAAGAGATTATTGTATAAAATATACTTTGAATTTAATATCTTAATAATCCAGCAATGTTAGAGATATACAAGAATTTTTCCACACAGGGATCATTACTTTTGTCTTAAGAACAATTAACAAATGAAAGGAACCGTTATCAACAACAATAAGTTCAGATCTAATAAAAATATTAATTGTAATTCACATGTTAGATTATATGCATAATATATATATCAATAATAATGTTTTACTATATTTGTGACAAAATATACTTCTCTTAATAAAAATCTGAAATAAAACCTCAGTTTTCTTCTTTATAATTTTTATTCTTTGCAAGATATGCATTCTTGTAAAATTAAATAAATTTCATTTATATTTTTTATTGTTTTCTTCTTTACAAATTGCAGTATTTTTGTTTTCCAGTTATATTTTTACATTATTTCAAAAAAGCATTTATCAAAAATAAATTATCAACTCAGTTTTGCCTCCAAGCTTTTATATTTCACTATGCTATAAATCTTTGCATAATTTCCTCAAACTATTTTATAATGTCATGGTATTGATTTTCTCCTCGTTTGTCTATGAAAGTGATAGCTTCTAGAAAGATATAAAAATCAAGACAATGGAAATTGCTCCAATACTTTGGCAAGACTATCACGATAGTTTCGTATACTTTTATTTTCCGTTTCGAGATTATTTAAAAAGATATAATATACTTTTAAATTCTGTAATAGCCCAACATATTATAAACACAGTAAAGGAAAAAAAATCTGTTATATTAAAAAAACTTTTTGGCAGCAAAATTGCCAGAAAATACCCTATATATGGAACAAATGCATTGACAGAAATTTTCCTAAACAGAAAGATACAGAAAATATTTGTACATAACAGAATTTCTTCGTAGGGCATGCTGTAAGGGGAAAAAATCGCATTAAATAAAATTCCCCTGTTCGACCAGCCAGGATCGAACTTGGGTCCACTGAAACGTAAGCGACGATGTTACTTATCAGCCACAGAACCATGTTTTATGCTGTTACTTACCACCACTCGATCCTGCTCTCATACCAAGTTCTCCTTATGCAAAGCAAAAATAATAATAATAATAATAATAATAAGTAACCACCTGATAAAATCTGTATCAATGGCTATAGCTTTTATCTGGTTACAGAAAAAATGTATGTTTTGACTCCTACAGTGTAGTGTACAAAAATAACCTGATTTTACAACATTCTTACCCTTTAGAGATAACACTGATTTTGATTTTCTTTTATATGTTACGTTGGGTCGATCATAAACTTTTTCCTGATGTTCAAAACTAATATATAGGTGCAATATGATTTACATAGTGATTTACATGAATACAGGTGCATTATGGGGCATTACTGCTGTTTTAACAGAAGTTTCAAATTTGTTTTAGCAAACAACCACCAGACATGAAGTTGATAGAAGTTTGCATGTAAAAATTTTAGCACTCTAAACCTACAAAGGTTCGAAAATTTTTAGAATTTCACATCTAGTCGTTATTTACCATAGTGAGTTCGAAACTTTTGTTACACTGTTACGGTGATTTTCTAAAAACCTTACGGTAAGAACATTACTGTTTTGCCCTTTTCATGGCATTAGAGATATAGTGATGCACATTAATTTCTGATATATATATATATATATATATATATATATATATATATATAAACTTTATTATTGACCCACCGTATCTGCAAAATAAAACCAAAATTAGTGCTATATCACTACAGAATAAGAATTTTGTAAAATCAGGGTAGTCATTGGTATCCACCCTGTATAATGCAACAGTGGTAGCCAACCTGATCCTTAGCGACCACTAGTGGCCGTTCCAGCTTTCATGTTGGGATGGAGAGGGGTTTTCTCTGATACTGAAATATATATATATATATTTTTTTTTTCTTAAATACATAAAAACGGAAATTTTTTAAAAGTATTGTTTAAAAATTCCATAAACATCAGTAGTGTAAAAAGGACAGTTCACCAACACGGTGGTGGCGTAGTGGCGTATTGTGGCGTTGGGTGGAGGCGCGCCTCCACCCTGACACCTCTACGCCTCCACCCTGTCGGTCAACATGTCCTTTTTACACTACTTAGTCATCATTTTGAACGAGGGGGTGTTGCCACCGGAAGAATAGAAACTGTGTGTTGCCACCGGAAGAATAGAAACTTTGACTATCATCTTGGATGAGAAGTTTGGTGGTGCCATCTATCGGGGAGAAGGGGAATTTTTTCATAAATTTTGGACTTAGTATTTTTTCACAATTTCGGGGACTTCAAAATTTTTTCGAAGTGAGATGACGTCACGATCTTTTGAGACTTAGCCTGAAAAGAGATACAGTTTAAGAAATGAGAGTTAGAAAAATGTATAGAAAAAAGTTAGAAAGAGAATACAAATTTAAGAAAAAACGTAGAAAGAATAAAGTTAGAAAAAAGAGAAGAAACAGAAAGAAAGAGTTCACCTTGAGCGCCTGGGAGACTGCCCTCCCGAGGCCCTGCGGTGCCCCTTTTCACTCCGTAGAGCAAGACGGGAGTTAGTTCCTTTAAAAAAAAATAAAAATAAAAATAAATAAAAAATATCAACCTGGTGAACTCATCACATAGTTTTCTGAGGTTGTCTTCAAAGCATGGGTTCAGACAATCTTCATAGGTGCAGAAACAATTGATATATACAGGATGCAGGAACAATCTTCATAGGTGCAGAAACAATTGATATATACAGGATGCAGGAACAATCTTCATAGGTGCGAAACAATTGATATATACAAGGTGCAGGAACAATCTTCATAGGTGTGAAACAATTTAAAATATATACAGGATGCAGGAACAATCTTCATGGATGCAGAAACAATTGATATATACAGGGTGCAGGAACAATCTTCATAGGTGCGAAACAATCTGTACAACTTAAATAGATGCAGGAACAATTTAAAAATATATACAGGGTGCAGGAACAATCTTCATAGGTGCGAAACAATTGATATATACAGGGTGCAGAAACAATCTTCATAGGTGCGAAACAATTGATATATACAGGGTGCAGGAACAATCTTCATAAGTGCGAAACAATCTGTACAATCTTCATGGATGCAGAAACAATTGATATATACAGGGTGCAGAAACAATTGATATATACAGGGTGCAGGAACAATCTTCATAGGTGCGAAACAATTGATATATACAGGGTGCAGGAACAATCTTCATGGTTGCAGAAACAATTGATATATACAAGGTGCAGGAACAATCTTCATAGATGTGAAACAATTTAAAATATATACAGGATGCAGGAACAATCTTCATGGATGCAGAAACAATTGATATATACAGGCTGCAGGAACAATCTTCATAGGTGCGAAACAATCTGTACAATTTAAATAGATGCAGGAACAATTTAAAAATATATACAGGGTGCAGGAACAATCTTCATAGGTGCGAAACAATTGATATATACAGGGTGCAGAAACAATCTTCATAGGTGCGAAACAATTGATATATACAGGGTGCAGGAACAATCTTCATAGGTGCAGAAACAATTGATATATACAGGATGCAGAAACAATCTTCATAGGTGCGAAACAATCTGTACAATCTTCATGGATGCAGAAACAATTGATATATACAGGGTGCAGAAACAATTGATATATACAGGGTGCAGGAACAATCTTCATAGGTGCGAAACAATTGATATATACAGGGTGCAGGAACAATCTTCATGGTTGCAGAAACAATTGATATATACAGGGTGCAGGAACAATCTTCATAGATGCGAAACAATTGATATATACAGGATGCAGGAACAATCTTCATGGATGCAGAAACAATTGATATATACAGGGTGCAGGAACAATCTTCATGGATGCAGAAACAATTGATATATACAGGATGCAGGAACAATTTACATAGATGCAGAAACAATTGATATATACAAGGTGCAGGAACAATATATACAAAAATTTTCACTATGGATGGTGCGGTATTCTGTAATGGCCATAAGCCAGACTGGTGATTCCATCATCTAGCAGATACCTCTTGTCATCAAAAGGAGATAAACACTTTTTGTTTTGATTAACTGTATAGAGTTGATGACGTTCTTGTAGGATTCTGGTTTGTTGCTCATACGTGGCTATCTCCTTTTGCAGGCATTCTTGATAGTCTTGAACACTTAATTTTTTCCTTACGATGCAGGTTGATATGCCTCTTGCTGTCTTCTTTTCACCACCAGCTGACTGTATGGCATACATTTTTGGCTTTAATCCAATGAATTTGTAGGCAGCTTGACTGTGGAGTTCGTCTTTAAACTTTCCAAGGACCTTTTTGTTAGTTGTAGAATATAGCGGATGATTTTCTGGATACTCTGAGAAGTCAAAATGGTGCTGATCTTCCTTCATATCTTGATACATGTCTGCTGTCTGGATACAGTACGTCAAGGATTCTGTATCCGTGAACAACAAAATTGCACGACTTTCATACTTTTTCATAACGAAATTGTAGTGAAAGTCGTACATGAGCAACTTTGCTAATTCAAGGATACAGAAACCCACGTATATCGGCCTATTCATCAGGATGGTGGGTTTTGTTCTCTCCACAGCTACGAGGTTATTGCAAAATTCTTTAAAAGTTGTGAAATTCGGTGATGCAACTAATTTTTGGGCTCTGACTTCATTGTTACACAGTTCTATGTTACGACGTTTTCTCAAATTTTCGATGGTCTTTCCATAGACGCTATTGTTCAACAGTTTAAAGAAATCTTTCTCAAAACTGTTTGTTGATTAATTATAACTAGACTCATGCATAAAGAATTGACCTGCATCAAAAACATTTTACAAAACGAAACAAGTTTCAGCATGCATAATATTAAGAAAAGCTAACTCTCTCTCCTGCATTTCCTGTAGTCGCTTGAAAAAACATTTTAGGCCTTACAAGTCAATAAAGATGAAATCCGATTACTTTCTATAGTTGATTTTAATCAGAGATTTTCTTTCAGAATTTTATGAATAAAAACAGAATCTTTCACAAACTTTAGCACAGGTTTAAACATTCAGAATACGTATAAAGGCATTTTTTTATGCCTTGAATGAGTTATAAAGAATAAACAGAAGAATACTTATTGTTTTAATAATATAACAATTAATGGATTACTTGGCTGTACGAATGCAGCCTGAATATTAGAATGTCAATTCAAGAATAATGTTACTTCAGTTTTTCGAATAGTTCAGAGAGAAAAACAGAATCAATAATAAAAAAAGAAAAAGAATGAGTTTTGTTTCACTTTCTGGTCACATGACTGTCTACTTCTGATCGGCTGTCGCCTTTACCGCTTCCCATGAATCAACAGGCTGGGCGGGGCGGGAAGGCACCGGAGCAGGAGTCGAAATACTTGGAAAAGGGATCACCTGCGTAACCGGTCGAATCAGAGTTCCAGCAGAAGAGGTCTTAAGTTGCAGGACCCTGGCGATTCCGTCAGGTCCGGGAATCAACTTGATGATTCTGGCGAGATCCCAATGGAGTGGAGGTGATACTTTATTTTTCAGGATGACGAGTTCCCCTGGAGAAAAGTTGTGACGGTGGTTGTTGGTTCTTTTGGATCTATACAGCAATGTTGGCAGGTATTGTGCTTTCCACCTCTTCCAAAACGTTTCCTTCATCTGCAATAAGAGCTTATACCTAGAAGAAAGACTAAGAGAATTGTTTGTTAATGGCAGTTCTGACAATTCTAATAATGCAGTTCCAATCAAGAAATGTCCTGGTGTTAAAGCTGCGATATCATTAGGAGCATTGGACAATGGTGTTAGAGGCCGCGAATTTATAACAGCCTCTATTTGACATAGAAGAGTGGACAGTTCCTCAAAATTTAAAATTGCGCCTTGTGTGATTTTTACCAAATGATGTTTGGCTAATTTTATCGACGCTTCCCAGAGTCCCCCAAAATTTGGAGCATACGGGGGAATAAAGTGCCAGGTTATTTGGTGTTGGGAAGCAAAATTTTGTAATTTTTCTTCTTTGAATAAAGAAAATAGCTGTTTTAGGTAAGAATGGGCTCCGACAAAATTTCTGCCATTGTCCGAAAATATGTCAGAGGGGTATCCACGCCTACCTATGAAGCGTTTCAAGGCTGCGAGAAAGGCTTCTGTAGAAAGATTTGAAACACATTCAAGATGCACTGCCTTTGTCGCCATACAGATGAAAAGGGCAATATATGATTTAAAGGTTGTCGCTTTTCGTTTATGTTGACATTTTGTCATTACTGGTCCCGCGAAATCGACACCAACCTTCGAAAAGGGCCGAATGGGTGTGATTCTTTCTGAGGGTAGATCCCCCATCTTTGGAATTATTGGCTTAGCTGACAGTCGAAAACAGAGTATACACTGTCTTAATACTGATTTTACGGTGGAGCGTCCGTGGGGAATCCAAAATTTGTTTCTAAGGAGTGAAAGTACTAAATTGGGACCAGCATGGGAGCTTAAGTTATGATAATATGTTATTATCAAGGAAGTAACGTGATTTGCTTTGGGAAGTAATATGGGGTGTTTTTCTTGAAATCGTAAGGATGGGTGGTTCCGCAGGCGTCCTCCAACACGAAGAATGCCTGCTTCATCCAGAAAAGGATCAAGACAGAATAGATGGTGTGAAGGTTTTAAAAGTTTGCCTTTCCTTAGTAAGGCAATTTCATCACTAAATTCTGCATTTTGAATAATTTTTACAAGCCACATTTCCGCTTGATTTAGCTCTATGGCCTTTAAAGGACCACTTTCCTTTGATTTGGTTTTAATTTTATTGATAAATCTCAAAACATAAGCTAGAATTCTTAAAAGTTTTAGATAGTTAGAGTATTTCGTGATATGTGATATGAAAGTGTTATTAGAAAGTGTAGGCTTAGAACTTGAATCTGTCGAATGTTGATGAGTTTGTTTCTGAACGGAAACTGAATGTAATGTGCACATTGGTGGTAGCTCAAAACTATGGAGCCATTTTGGCCCTTCCCACCACTCAGTTCTAGCTTTCAACTTAGCCGGGGACAATCCGCGTGTGGCACAATCGGCCGGGTTTTCTTTTCCTGGGATATGTCTCCAGGATTTTAGTTGAGTAAGAGCTCTGATTTTGGTAGCTCTATGGGCCACGAAACTATTTCCTTTGTTTGAAGGGTTATTTATCCAGTTTAATACAATAGAAGAGTCAGTGTACCAGTATGTCGAATGAGTAAATTTAAGGGATTTTTGAATGTTGCAAATTAACTCAGCTACGAGTACAGCCCCACACAATTCTAATTTCGGTAAAGTGAGTACATTTATGGGTGCGACTCTAGTTTTAGCAGCAATTAAATATACCTGAATCGTGTTCGTTATGATCTTTAAATATGCGACTGCCGCATACGCCCTCGGAGAGGCATCACAAAAGCCATGCAGTTCAACTATACAATCTTTAGTATTTGAAAATACATAGCGTGGAATGGACATAGATTTAAACTCATTAATTTCATTATAAAAAGTTTTCCATTCTTGCAAAATATCTGGAGGTATAGGCTCATCCCATGTTGATTGCAACTTCCACAATTTTTGTAGAATGATTTTTAAGATAATAGTAGATGGCGAAATAATTCCGAGAGGATCATAAATTTGCGCAATTACGGACAGCAACTGTCTTTTTGTATTAATTTGTTGATCAGCTAAGGTTCTAACTTGAAGAGTATCTTCACTTAAATCCCAGAACATTCCTAGTACTCTTTGATTTATTTTTTCTTTATCCTCAAAAAAATGAATGACCGAATTAGCCTTATCTTCCTCTGGAATATCAGAGAGCGCTTCTGGATGGCTACAAGCCCATTTCCTAAGTTTAAACCCTCCAGCTTGCATTAGAGCCTGCAGCTCCATTATTCTATCTTTTGCTAATTGAAGGGATTGTGCCCCTGACAATAAGTCGTCGATGTAAAAATTTTCCTTGGCAATTTCTGCTGCCAATGGAAAATTTTGTCCCTCATCCTCACATAATTGCTTAAGGGTGCGTAACGCTAAATAGGGTGCACAAGCTGTTCCGTAGGTGACAGTATTCAATTCGTAAAAAGATAATTGGTCATTGGGAGATTCTCTCCAAACAATTCTTTGGTAGATTCTATGTTTCCTTTCAATTAAGATTTGCCGATACATTTTAGCTATGTCTGCACTGAATGCTACAGGGTTGGCTCGAAATTTTACTAAATTGTCAAAAATATTCGACTGCAGTTTAGGACCAATATATAGAATGTCATTTAAAGATTTGTTATTTGTTGTTTTAAACGAGGCGTCAAATACTACACGTAATTTTGTTGTTTCAGAGTTTTCATTTACCACCGCATGATGCGGTAAATAATAACGTGGCGTTTCATTAATTTCAGCTGGATTTAATTTTGTCATATGACCCAAATTTATATATTCGTTCATGAAATTCGAATACTCCATTTTTAATTGTGGGTTCTTTTTAATTTTATTTTCAATGGAAAGAAATCTTGAAATAGCACCTGACTTACTGTCACCTAGTGCCTTATCTAGCTTAAAGGGTAGGTGAACGACATATCTTCCCTGACTATTTCTTTTAGTTGTGCTTAAATAAGTATTTTCCACAGGATCATTTTCTATCTTTTTTGATTCTACATTTGGAATTGATTCTATATCAAAAAATTGTTTTAAAGTGTTGTTGATATCATCATCAATAGTCATATGACATGTTAAACTGATATTTGTACATTGAAAACTGTTTATTCGTCCTGAAAGGAGGTAACCCAGCTTTGTGGGGAATGCTGTAGGAGTTCCAGCTGGCCCTTGAATTGGACTGCCATTGCAAATTGAGGCGACTATTTCTGCCCCAAGAAGAATATCGATGGGACCACTAGCATAATAATTGGGATCAGCTAGTTGTAATCCCTTTATGTGTGGCCAATCATGTTGCGGTAGTTGGAAATTAGGGAGAGGTGAGGTAACCCTATCAACTATAAAAGCGCTGACTGAAAATGACTCCGACGGAAAATGCGGAGTGAATTTAAATTCTGTTTCGTTGAGAGCAGTTTCTGCTAAAACGCAATTAATCCCTATTATACTATGCGACGTGCTCCGTAAGGGCAAATTTAGTCGCTTAGCACATTCCTTAGTAATTAATGAATTTTGACTAGCATTATCTATCAAAGCTTTACAATGCATAATTTTTCCTTTATTTGATTTAACCTTAATTAGTGCTGTAGATAACAAAACATTACTAGAATAAAACTGAGCACTATTAGAGACTGATATATCTGGCGATACATGATTCGCCCTTTCAGAATTTATATTTCTACCATAAACATGTAGCAATGTATGATGTTTTTCTGCACAATTTTTACAATTAATGTTTATCCTACAATTCTCCAGCCTATGATTTTGGCGTAAGCAATTTTGACATAACTTATTTAATTCAACAAATTTCCATCTTTCTTTAACCGGTTTTGAATTAAATGTCGGACATTTAAATAGCGCGTGACGTTCATTACAAAGAATGCACGTATTTTCCTTTTTTACAATTGTACTCAATACGTTTGATTTCTTCGAATTAGTGAATTTTACGTCTTGTTTACATTTTATCTCTTCAACACCGCGCGCTTCGCGCTCAACGAATTTCCTAAAAAGATCAAGATCAGGCAATTTATCACTATCCAACATTAATTCCCATCTCTGTTTTAACGATTCATCCAATTTCCCCATCATGAATTTTATTATAATTAAGTCGCTTAACGCATTAGAATCTAAACCCAAAGTTTTTAAGTTTCTGACGGCTTCGTTACAAGTATCTAATAACTCAAGTAAAGTTTTAGCATTGTTTGCTTTTACAATTTTCATAGAAAATATTTTGTTAATTTGACTCAATGCTAATTGTCTCTTATTTTCATATCTTTCATTTAATATTTCCCAACATTGATCTAAATTTTCCTCTTTTAGAGCGAATCCTCGAATTAATTTAGCTGCGTTTCCGCGCACTGAAGAATGTAAATATTGCAATTTTTCAATTTTGGATAATTGATTATTTTGTAGAATTGTCGAATTAAAAATTTCTTTAAAAGAAATCCAATTTTCGGTTTCACCAAAAAATTTTGGAAGATCAAATTTAGGTAATTTAATAAGAGACGATTTACCATTTTTCTCATCTTTATTTTCCGCGTGAGTATCTGAATCGCACGCATTTACTTCTGTTTTGTCCTCTAACTCCACCAGTAAATTAAAAACCCCTCCCTTATATCTCAAATACATATCCATATAATCCTCATTCTCTTTAGCGGATAAATTTTTAAATATTTCCGCGATTTCATGATCATACGATTGAACTTTGGTTTTTAATAATTTAACCTTAGATTGTTCATCTTTACTACACCCCTTTACTCTATCTCTAAAACTATCGATTTCCTTACATAAATTTTCAAATAATAAAACTTGCTTAGATAATTTCGGCATTTTAGAATATATAAGTTTAAATACACATAACTATAGGCCTTCGAATTACAGAACAAACATTCAAGAACAAAAATAAATCATTTTAAGAATAAATGATTACGAATAAGAATAAGAATAAGAATATCAAATACATATTAAATATATATAGTTTTTTTTTTTTATATATATATCTGTATAAATCATCGATAGACTCATGGCTCTAGGACGGACCAAAAACTCATGTTGATTAATTATAACTAGACTCATACATGAAGAATTGACCTGCATCAAAAACATTTTACAAAACGAAACAAGTTTCAGCATGCATAATATTAAGAAAAGCTAACTCACCTCTCTCCTGCATTTCCTGTAGTCGCTTGAAAAAACATTTTAGGCCTTAGAAGTCAATAAAGATGAAATCCGATTACTTTCTATAGTTGATTTTAATCAGAGATTTTCTTTCAGAATTTTATGAATAAAAACAGAATCTTTCACAAACTTTAGCACAGGTTTAAACATTCAGAATACGTATAAAGGCATTTTTTTATGCCTTGAATGAGTTATAGAGAATAAACAGAAGAATACTTATTGTTTTAATAATATAACAATTAATGGATTACTTGGCTGTACGAATGCAGCCTGAATATTAGAATGTCAATTCAAGAATAATGTTACTTCAGTTTTTCGAATAGTTCAGAGAGAAAAACAGAATCAATAATAAAAAAAGAAAAAGAATGAGTTTTGTTTCACTTTCTGGTCACATGACTGTCTACTTCTGATCGGCTGTCGCCTTTACCGCTTCCCATGAATCAACACTGTTGTTTGCAGATTTTCGTTTATCTGTGTTGAAGTCTACATACTTTTTTAGCCAGGGTGCTTGTCGAAATTTCAAAACCTTGTTCACTTTTAATAGCTTCATTCCGAGTTTTAGGTATAACTGTAGATTTCTGTAATGTACAACATACTCTGATTTATTGTGAAAGTTTGGAATGAGTTTGGGTGTTCCTGAATACTTTTGGTTCTGCAACAAGGACTTGGCATAGGTGGAGAGCATTTCTTCTGTCACGGTCATTTTTTCAGGTGCAAGTGGGTAGTTATTGTGGAGATCATGCAGATGAGATGAGTACTCCAAATTCACTTCAAAAATGAAGCCTTCCGATGCATCTTCGGGTATGTTCATGATGAAATCTTCAGTAATGTGAGAGGGGTCATCCATTGAAACTTGCCATAAGGCATGTGCTGGGACATAGCCCAACCGTAAAGGTTGTTCGCATCCCAGTACATGATATAACTAGAGGGCTTACTTGAGTCGTAGTGAGGAGTGTGCGGGTTGTTCGCAACAGCGAAACGGTGTGAAATCTGCGACACACCCCCGCGCACCCCTTTTTCAATAAACAGCAGCATGTTGATATCCGTGAGCAGCTCTAGCTTAACATCAGTCATCTTCAGACAGGCTTGCCAGGACAGTCCAGGAGAGGTGTATAAATGGGCAGCATCGATGTTATAATAGTGCAAGCAAAGACTTCTAAAATTTTGGAAGACATCGGCAAGGAGCAAAACATCTGTCTTCACATACAGGTCATGATACTCGCCGAGGTTTCTTATCTGGAAGACTTCCCATACGTTTTTTGCATGTTGATAATCAGATTCTTCGACAGCTTCGTTCGTGAGAGAGTTGAAAAAGGCTGAAGGAGGCGGCAACACTGTTTCTTCAAATTTATCAAATCCAGTAATGTAGTCATAGGGGTATACTCCTTTTCTGGTGAGGAGACTTAGATCGGTACTTGAATTAAAATGGTCTTTTAGAATGTTAAACTGGCTAATATCCAAATTCTTCATCAACTTTTCTAACGAAGCAGGCAAAAATTGGAAGGAGTCAAGAAAGACGAGTTGTACAGGACTGTCAGGTTTCTTCAAAGTGAATGATATATATTTTTCTAATGTTGTTGCGATAACTTGTATCTGATGGTCTTGAAAATGGCCTAATTCTGTCATAATATGGTGGGCATCATAATTCTTTAAATTGTGGAAAACCACGGGAATCTTCATAGGCTGCTTAAAATTAAGGTTGCAGCTAGCATGGGCGGCACCTCTAAAAACTCCAGTTTCGTGATTGTGATCCCGAACTTTAATGCATCCGGGTAACAGGGGTTGACGACATATGCTGCACTTTGTAGCATTTTGGAACGCCTCCTCTTCTTGGGTAGAGAGCTTCATAGGCTTAATTTCTTGCAGTTTGTCTTCAAGGATATCTTTTTCCATGATGATATTTTCCAGAAAATGCTTGACTGCATTCTCTCCTCGATAGCTAAAGATAGGCTTCACGGCTTTGCCATCAGACCCTACGATTACATAAGCGTAACCGCAGGCTGTATGGTGGGTTGTATGTTGCAGGTAGGAGTTTGATGAGGATGGAGCAGCTGATGCAATAGGTTCCAACAAACTTTCAAAGTCTGCATAGATGATATAGCTGATGGGGTGTTGAAGATGGGTTCCCGTGAACTCTAGTATATTTTTCTCCTTGCAGGGCATCTCAATGGCTTGAGCAGTGTGTTTTTTGCAATTTGCTTCATGGTCTTTTAACAAAAGTTCTGTCGAAAAACCATGCAAGCACCTGTAACAATAATACTGTTTTCCGTCATGTTTTGTGCGGTCTCCCATCAATCTGGAAAAGTTCCGGATTAAACAATAGTGGTGGGCACCTTCCTCGTTCGCAAGGAGTAATAAGTTGATAGCTTCAACATCTTCTACTTCAGAAATTCTTAGAATTGTCACTTTAGAGTTTTCGTAGCCGAAGACGTTGATTCTAAGATTGTTCAGTTTTTCTATGAGACCTATTTTTGAGATGGTAACAGGATACTGAACATTACCCATCTTGATTTCATTTTCATGAGGTAAATAGTGGGAGACTCGATGAGGTTGGGTTGTATAATCTAAATTCAGTTTGTGTGCTAGCAGACACCATAGGAAGCACTTGTTATCGCTGTTCTGTATATTTAAGATAGCTTTCTTGGCAAGCAGTTTCGCTGGCAATTCTTGGTAACTGCTAGCTCTCAAGGGGTTATATTTAGCAGACTTGAATTCTAGGTAGTAGATGTTTCTCAGCACCCAGCCGGAACCTCTCTCTAAGAACTCTTCGTAGTTTTGAATGATCTTCATGAATCCTATACTTATTTGATCATCAATTAAATCAGGAGTGTGTTGCTGGTAGCAGGGTGTTCTGAAGTACGCATCCATAATTTCCAGTTCTCCTTCGGCTGTCTCTCTTTCAAAGCAGACTTTTATTACCAGGTACCATTTGATGGAATCTTTCTTATACAATTCCTGTAGGATGTTTTCATGTATCTCGGCACGAATAGACTCTAAAAAGATTTTCACATCGTACCGAGTGGCTTCAGTAGGTTCAATGAGCACCGTCTTAAACGTGTTCAAAGCTTGCGTATAGGGTCGTCTTCGAGAGAGTGGTGGAGGAGTCGTTTTCGGTTTCTTCCGGCTCTCACTTAGGCTATTTGAATGCTGAAGTCGCATATGATTCATTAATGTTGACTTAGAGGAGAAGGTGGACTGGCATTCTTTGCAGGGGTAGTTATGTGTCTTTAGATGAGCGTTGTACTCATCCAGGCGACTAAACTTTCGTTGGCATGTAGCACATTGATAGGTGGAAGTGTCAGCATCATGCAACTTCTTATGTCGGTTTAAGGCATCCTTTCTGGAGAACTCCTTCAAACACACAGAACAGGAGAAACCCTATAAAAGAATAAAAAAGGATTTTTTAATTAAAGTGTTACAATTTTTAATCAAAGTGTTACAATTTTTCAAAATATCACAAAACAAAAACTTTAAGAAATAATACATACCTTAGGAGGGACCGGGTATGAGGATCTACAGATTCTTGCAATTCACATGTGGGGTGATGCGATTTTCGGTGTCTGTTCAAAGCATCCTTTCTGGAGAATTCCTTATGGCAAATGAGACACACGAACATTTTTTCTGTGTTGTGTGTTTTCTTGTGTCTAGTCAAATCATAATTTCTCGCAAACGATTTCCCACAAGTAGGGCAAACAGGTTGAACCTATAATAAGAAAGACAATTTTTTTAACGTTTGTAAAAGGGACAATTTTTAAAACTTTTGTAAAAGGAAACACTCTCATTTTTAATGTAAAACATAACATACCTTAGAAGGTTCAGGTTGGGCTTCAGGTTGGACCTCAGGTTGGGGTTCAGGGTCGGCTTCAGGTTGGGCGGCGTCGTCCCATTGGGGGTTTCGCCACTCCTCATCATTTATTTCCCCAACAGTACAAAGCATATGAAGTTCGTCATCGGGTATACCGAAGGAAATACCCAACTGAAAATAAACGAATAGGATGCAACTTTAAAAAATTTTAGAAAAATAAATTCTTCTAGTTAAAGATTTGATATACAAAAGGTTATACAAATCTAACTTTTATACAACATAAATAAATAAATTTAATCTATTCGATGAGTCATTAAATAAACGAATCATTTTATAAACATAGGATGCAACTTTACAAATTTTTAGAAAAATAAATTCTTCTAGTTAAAGATTTAATTAATCTAACTTTTATACATACACGCTACCATTTTAATAATCCAAATACGCTATTTTATCAAAACATAGGATTAGGTATGCAACTTTAAAAAATTTTAGAAAAATAAATTCTCCTAGTTAAAGATTTGATATACAAAAGGTTATACAAATCTAACTTTTATACATACACGCTACCATTTTAATAATCCAAATACACTATTTTATCAAAACATAGGATTAGGTATGCAACTTTAAAAAATTTTAGAAAAATAAATTCTCCTAGTTAAAGATTTAATAAATCTAACTTTTATACATACACGCTACTATTTTAATAAAGCAATACACTATTTTAACTAAACATAGGATTAGGTATGCAAATTTAAAAAAATTTTTTAGAAAAATAAATTCTCCTAGTTAAAGATTTAATAAACAAAAGGTTATGCAATTCTAACTTTTATACAACATAAATAAATTGAATAAGTATAATCTAATTGATAGCTTATCAAACGATGAGTCATCCTAAACATGTCTGAACATGAATCTACTTGAACACTAACATTTTATTGTATAAGCTATGCGATGACTCATCAAACGATGAGTCATCCTAAACATGAGTGAACATGAATCTACTTGAACACTAACATTTTATTGTATAAGCGATAATTACTATATAAATCACAAAGTATAGGATGTTGGAAATTAAATAAACAACACTAGTTGATGAAAATTATAAGTAAACTGATTTTCTAGTTAATAATTAAATTTTTTATTTATAATGAATGCAAATTAAGTTTCTCATAAGTAAACAATAATAATAATAACTTCTGATTTGAATAATATAAAAAGCACCTTTAAACGAAGTATGAGTCATAAATTTTGTAAGGAAATAAATTATTAGAATAATAAATTTTTAGTTTAAACTTATGAGAATAAGTTTTAATTAAATCTTCTAATTAAAAAGTTTTTCACTTATAAAATAATTTCTATGTCATATGATTGTAAAAAAATAAATAAACTTATTAAAATTTCTATACAAAGTTTTTCACTTATAAAATAAATAATTTCTAAGCATAAACAGATTTTACACATACTTAAATTTCACTTTATGTAGTTTATTGAATGAAATAAAATAGATTTCGCATTTATCAAATTAAAGATTCGAAATCAAATTTATGTTTAACACATAATAAATAAAATAGATTTTCACTTATAGAATAATTTCTATGTCATATGATTGTAAAAAAATAAATAAACTTATTAAAATTTCTATACAAAGTTTTTCACTTATAAAATAAATAATTTCTAAGCATAAACAGATTTTACACATACTTAAATTTCACTTTATATAGTTTATTGAATGAAATAAAATAGATTTCCCATTTATCAAATTAAAGATTCGAAATTAAATTTATTTTAAACACAATATAAATCAAATAGATTTCCCATTTGTCAAAATAAAGATTCAATTTATTTTAAACACATTATAAATAAAAAAGTTTTTCACTTATAAAATAATTTCTATGTCATATGATTGTAAAAAAATAAATAAACTTATTAAAATTTCTATACAAAGTTTTTCACTTATAAAATAAATAATTTCTAAGCATAAACAAGTTTTACACATACTTAAATTTCACTTTATGTAGTTTATTGAATGAAATAAAATAGATTTCGCATTTATCAAATTAAAGATTCGAAATTAAATTTATGTTTAACACATAATAAATAAAATAGATTTCCCATTTGTCAAAATAAAGTTTGAAATTAAATTTATTTTTAACACATATTATAAATAATTTCTAAGCATAAACAAGTTTTACATATACTTAAATTTCGCTTTATGTAGTTTATTGAATGAAATAAAATAGATTTCGCATTTATCAAATTAAAGATTCGAAATTAAATTTATGTTTAACACACATTATAAATAGATTTGAAACTCATTCTATTTTGCATAGTGTAAATCAAATTTATTTTTTAACATATCGTAAAAAGTAATAATAAATTAAAGAATTCTTATTACAATTTAATATCTCATATTTCACTAAAAATGATTAAACACAGTTAGAAAATCAATGATTACTAGATAAATATACTTACTGCATTTTCAACATCCATAGCTTGATTGTCGTTGTTGAATCCTTCCATTATACAGGTACGGGAAAAGCACACTAAACGATGCGGTAAAAACACAGCAAATTTCCGGAAGAAAACTTCGCGAGCGTCGGTAAAGGAGAGAGTAAAACACACGTCTTGCCTAGGCAGTAGATAATATACGAATGAAACGAGAAATGCGTTGCAGCGGCTTATCTAGATAAGGGGGTTTCCCCCATGAGTCACCCTGACTCAGCTCTGTAGATCTTACGAGAAACTTCTCGAATTCTGATTCATCGTAGAGGTTGATTCATTTGCATATTTCCCCTCGTGGATTTTCCAAGGTGAGTCACCCCCTCCGTGTTCGTACAGGTATAATATCTTACGGGAGATATGAAACATACTCATTTGCATATTTCTAATGAAGAGATAATGTCTACACTTTTAATTAATGGAAAATAACAATTATTATTTCAATTTGATTATTAAAAAATTTTTTTTCAAGTGGATTGTTTCATGAATAAATGGTTTTATTATATGTTTTACGAAATAAAATATATCTTTTCGAAACAATATTTTTCCCGAATATAAGTTATTAAATGCATAGGAAATGGTTTTATTATATGATTTAATAAATATATCTTTAAAATAAATTATTGAATCCCTAGAAAGTGAATCTCTTAAAAATATGTTGTTTTATGAAATAAAATAATCATTTCAAACTTATAAATTCATTGAATCTTTTATGAAATAAAATATTTCTAATTAAATCTTTTAAGAAATAAAATCAATAAAATATTTCAAAGACAGACAGACACAGATATTCAGTTTCAATCTATTTATTGAAATTCCATAAAAATATATACACACATTACTTATTGGATACAATTGTTTAAAGAAGTCGTTTTCATAAACACACATTACTTTTTGGATAAAGAATCTTCAATATATTTTTCATACAAGGTCATATTTAATTGTTTAAAGAAACCGTCGTTGTAATGACAGGAACAATTAATTTTTTTAACAATAGCATGCATATTTAATTTTAAAAGTATTTCTTCACGATATAATTGATATTTTTCAAACATAGATTTCATTAAACACTCGTGTGAATTTTGATCGTCTGAATTAAAAACACATCCGCCACATTGAAATAAATTTTCAATTCCTAACTGAATTTCATACACGATAAAATCGAGTAAGATTTCCTTAGCACTTTGCTCATTTTCATGAGAAATACACACAAGGGGTTTATTTAGAATTAACATAGGAAGTTGAACGGTGAATATTGCATCAATAATAAAATGAGATATTCTCATTTTGAGTTCTCTAAGCCTAAAAATTTGATCCTTGGACAATTTAATGACATTCGGTTTTAAATAAAAGCCAGAAGGATTTAAAGAAAACATTTGCTGTAAAGTACAATAATCCTCATCTATGTAAGCCATTATTAATTGATTGTTAGAAATAAAACTATCATTTACTGATTCAAAATTAAAATTTTCAATCTTACTTTGAAAATAATACCATGTCTGAGCTGTCATTACAACGCCTTCTTTAGTAGGTATCCATTGACCTGTATGTAATTCTTTAAAATTACGAATGTGGATTCTCACATTAAAATTCTTTTCTATTACAATTTGTAAAAAACTGCTAAAGTTTAAATTAAATTCACCTCGTATAGGATCCCAAGATTGTTCACGTACCCATTGGTTTAACCAATCGTTTGGAGTAAGTTTTTCACACATGTCTTGAGAACAGTTTTTAACAGAAGTATCACAATGAGAGTTTTTCGAAGTATCACAATCAGAGTTTTTCAAAGTATCGCATGCACTGGATGAAGCATCACTTATATCAAGTCTTGGTTTCTTTAAAGGTGGCATGATAGGGTTGGGTATTAAGTGACGAAAAGTCAGGCTGATTCTCATATCTTTGATGATAGGATTCGGTGCAATGCCGTGGGTAAACAGTTCGTTCGTAGGCTTTGACATACTGTAGAGAGAACCATGTTCTAATGAAATCAAAGTAGAAGGTGTTTTAGGCTTCTTGAATTCAATTGTTCGTTCGGCACCAAAGCTGAGGACTACGATGGGGAAAGTTGCATCTAATCCACTTTCGTTGTCTTTATGTTGAGGTATGTAGCTGTATCCATTGCTGTAGAGGTTTAGCAGAACATAGTTGAAGGTAGAAGCCGTCCATTTTTCCACTCGATCCCGCAGCTCCAATACCAGACGTGTCCAAGGGTTAGCAGGCACATGAGTTCCGCTGAAGGCATAACTCAAAGTTGAATCGCCGTATCCCAGAACTTGTCTTTTAGGCTTAAAACTTTTTCCATGAATTCTAAAGGTTGGCGTGTAGAAAGGTAAAGTTTTTAACTCGGCAAAATACCGATCTGCTTGTTCCTTTTCGATGAAGTTTGAAACATACTGGACATTCAGTCCGTTTTCCGTGAAACTCACTGCAGACATGACGAGACAACCAACACACACGAAATCAAATGGTAGACTGAGCCGTGATCGCTGATAAGCAATCTCTGATAAGATAAGACTCTCGTCACGTGACCAGAGGTAGCCAATCAGATAACTCGTGACGTCACTCACCACGTGACTGAGCATAGCCAATCACATCACTCGTGATGTCACCCTAATCACGTGACCTCGCGTCGCTGATAAGAAGTCTCCTTATCATTCATTTCTCTCAAGGTAGCCGTTGAAGTAGGACGTGTTTTCAGGTAAGTGTATTTTATTCTATAAATAATCACACGTATGGATCGATACAAATTCATTTTATTTAGTATGTTTCCCAGGTTACAGGGTTGAGTTTAACAACAGGTTTTTTTACAATAAGTTTCTTTTTCGGTTTGACAATGTTTTTTCTTGAAGACAAATATCGATTCTTAATAATACTTTGGGGTACTCCCATATCTTTCAAGGCTTGCAAAAATTCACTTTGTCCTGTAATAGGTGGTTTTTTATTCACAGAAAAGATGACATGAAAGAGTTCCGCTAAATTAGAATGTTCCATGGTCCTTCCGTTGTAAGTAATCTCTCCTTTCGGGTTCCACTTAAACTTGTTCGAGAGTTGAGAAAATTTAATAAGGCTTCGGCTTGTTTCTTCATGGGTTTAGCTACAGATGATAACACAAAGGTTTCATAGTCTTCTTGGGGTTCTTGTTTTATAGACTCCACTTGTTTAGGTTCCACTTTTTCAGGTTCTTCTTCGAGTTGTTTAGACATCCAAGGCAAATTATATTCTTGCAAATCCATTTTTCTTTTTAAGAGTTCGTAGTAGTGCTGAATTTTTTCGTGATCCGGTAGAGAACTATTTAATATTTTAGCCATAGCTAAATCAAATTCCGTCATTTGCTTTTTAGAAGGCCTATGCTTAGAAAATTCTTCTTCCGGTACCAACGCATACTTAGCTGCGAATTCCATTGATGATGCCGGTTAAAACAGACAATGCAGCCGGGATTAAAATATTTAAAAATCCACAGTGTTGAACAATCAATATTTTCTTGTTGAATAAACTTCCTTTCTTGGTACCAATTTTTCGAAGAGTCGTCTTATATTTCCTTAAAGACCTTTTCTGATGAGAGGAGAGAGGCACGTTTCCTTTTAATACGTTCAGGGTACATTCGCAAATAGCCTTCACAGATCGAGTCGGTAATTTTTTTAACAAATGCTTGCGTAAGGTTTGAGGACAAGACTTTATAAGCTCCAAGTCCCGAAGTTGTTTCCTCGTTAACGTCATGATCCCAAATGAATTAAAATCGGTAGGGCTTTCCTTTTAAACCTTTTTTGGGCTCGTACACAAATTGGGTTTCCCCCGGTAATATACGCGTTCTGAGTCGCATTCCTTCGAGGGTTTCATTCCTTAAATCCACCAACAAATAAGAGAAGGGCTGTTTGGTAGCATCCTCGAACACTTCTTGAAAAAACTGAGTTGATCTCGGGTATAATTGTCTGCCCAAGTGCGTAATTTGACTCATGTCCCGACGATTTTTAAAAAGTACTAAGTATTGACTGTTTAAGGAAATACCTCTCATTTCTTTACCTTTATGAAAAAGGTTTTGAGTAATAAAAATAATACTTAAATTTAAATGGTGACTTCCTTTGGTAAAGAGGTGGGTTAATCGTTCATCACCCCCACATTCCGCCATTAAATCATCTAAAATCATTAAAGAATGGGTACCTAAATATTCCCGATAATTAGAAGGAAACCCTTCCACGAACGTTACGTCGGGAATTTCCTCGTAAAGCTTTTGAGAGATGCCGTAAAACCAAACGACTTTATCGGGAGGAGGGTTAAACATACGCCGTCGTTCTGCCAGTAAATCCCGCAGAAACCAACTCTTACCGACCCCCGTGGGGCCTGCTAAGAGCATTGTAAAAGGGTGTTGAAAGCGTGGAAACTCCATTCTAAATAAACACAGACACATAGGTTTACATTATAAATAGTTTTTTATTGATAAAAAGGAGCACGTGTGCGAAATCGTTTGGATACAAAATTATAGACTCTATGGTCGTTACATATATTTTCAGTTACAAACTGCTTTAAAAAATCTTTCAAAGTTTTACCACGACATCGGCAATAAATATAATACACACAAAATTGACCACAAACAGCTGTCACATGACTTTGCAGCGGAAGTGGATTAAACACCACTCGTGAAAATTGAGATACATAGTTCGATATAGGTCCTTTAAAAAAGTATGGCTTGTTTCCATAGGAATCAAAGAATTCCGCTTCTGTAGGGGAGGATAGGTAGAATGCCACCCAGTGGCTTCCGGCTTCTGTAGACTTATCCACGTTGCATACAAAACATGCAGGATAACGCTCGATCTTCTTGGGTAATTGATCACTGGGGAAAACACCGGAAAAGTATTTCTTGGTCACTGGATCGTGGGATAAAATAGTCTCGATTTCTATAGAATTCATTTTCAGTTGGGGAAGTCACACAACACATGTCGTGTTTTACTAATTTCTATAATGTTTTCAAATTCCGCATACACCAATACAGTCGTGGTTCTTTCTAAGGAGTCTGCAAACTTGATTTCAATTCGTAAATTTCCTTGTTGCTGTAGATTCAGATGGGGTCCGTCACACATGTCAGGGCTCAAGTCGAAAGCATACAATGTATGCCCGTTCGCAAATTCCTCTCGGGTTAGATAAATGCCGGTATCTCGATTAAATCCCGAAAACAAACGATGATACGCTCTTATATAGTTATTTTCTTCGAAATCCAATTCCAAGGGTTTGCTGGGTACGGGTTGTCCATCCACGTAAACACTTAAAAAGTTTACCTTGTGATGATAGAAATAAAAGGGATTTAAATCATATTGACCAGTGTAGGCACTATTTTCTAAAAGTCCAATAATAATTCTTTTCGGCATGGCTCCTAAAAACACATTGTCTTGCATAAAGGATTTACTTCCGGTTGAGATCGAATAGGTCTTGCATAACACTCGATCGATGGGATACTTTGCTGTACTTTTCTCTAAGGCCTTGGCATGACCCAGTAATACACCTGGGCTCACTTTCACTTTACGTATGAAAATAGAAGCATGTTCCAAAATCACTTTGTAGTTGGGAATGGGTTTCGCTGCATCGATTTTACACATTAAGGAAAATTCGGGCTTGCTTCGGGTCATCTTAATTTTCAAGTCAACCATATTCAATAGCAATCGATTTTGTTGAAAAATATCACAATGCAAAGGTCCAATCATATCTAACGTTTTGCTTTTATTCGTGAGTGCGTAACGTATCTTTAATCCGGGGTTGTCTCCAGCAGGATCTGTAGCAGCTAAATTCTCATCTTTGTAAAAACATTCGCAGGTCAATAAACTTTTCTTGACATCTTCTCCATAATTCAACAGCGTTTCAATATAGGCGCGGTAGGGGTAGGTGTTACTCGACGAGGAGATCACTCTTTCGTTCAGGCTAATATCCACTTGAGAAAACAAGGCGTGTAAAAATAAATTCACGGGGGCAACTGCATCCGTTTCCGCTAAGGGTGATCCATCAAACTTGGTAATTTTCACTTTCACATACAGGTAGGAAGCTGATAAATCAATATAGTCTTCACCATTTCCGGAAATATTAAATTCCACAGGTCCTCCGTCTCGAATATTCGCAAGAGGGTGGTATTCAACAAAGTATCCTTTTTCAATAGCCGTTTGCGTGGGTGGGATCAAAAATAAATCCAATTCGGATTTCGCACAGGCAGCAGAATCTTTATGGATAAGTCCAGACATCTTTAAGCGAAAATATCTTGTACCTTCACTTTCTTGGCTTTACGTCGAATGACTGCTTTGGTAGAACGCTTCCTCTTTTTATACCGGCGGCCCGATCCTATCATCGTCTTCACTTTAGTAGCGGCTTTGTCGGTTAAGGTCTGTCCAGCTTCTTTTAATCTTCGCTTGGCGGCCAAGCGCGAGACAGGTCACTTAACACGTTCACGCCTGAATAAAACAACTGCTTGCCGACCGCTTTCGCTCCCGATTTGAAGAGGGGTACTGCTGCACGAAAAAGGGATCGAAACAGTCCACCGAATCCATATCCCTTTTGTAAAGTAGTGCCTTGATAATAATTTAGACCACTACCCGACTGATGGGAATAGTAATCTTCAAAAGATTTCGCACAACACTGGTAAGGAACAAACATCACGAGAGGTATTTTTGACGAAAGTGAAGCTTCACGTACGAGCGCCCACGTTCAAATGGCGTGAGTTCGCCGAGGTGGTTCCTTATAACGATTTCCAAAGAGTCGAACGATTTTTGGCTGACAGGTAAATAGTGTGGTCGGTCAAATGTCTCACAAATCATTTCTCCATCTTTTCCTCTCACATTAACAATTCGTAAAAGGGGTGCTAACACATCTCCGATAATTTGGGGTTCGACAATATCCGAATAAACCAGCAACACTCTATAATGCGCACAGGGATCTGCGACATAGGTACTAAAAATAGTTTGCTCGATATTTATATCCGGCGAGGCGATTTCACCTGGTTCGAATCCCAACATCTGCGCTATCCCCTCATGCAATATCAGTTTTGTTTTATCTTTCACGTTAATACACACCTTTTTCGTGTGCGGATCATAAGTGAAAGAAATTTTATTTTTAATCTCTTCAATAGACATCGATTTTAAAATGTCATCAACCGATTCGTAAAAGCCAGGGGGAATTCTACCAAACGAGGATTTCTGGTCATTCAAATCGAAACCAAATAAATTATTATTTTGATTCACATTATACCAGGTGTGAGGGTAAATAAATTCGACAAGGCCTACTTCCCATTCCCCTTTCAATTCAACAGGGGCGGGTAATCGCGTAATAAAATGAGAAATTTTATTCTCAGGAAAATAATTCCGGGAACTGTCCGAAGGTAACGTCACGTAGAACGACATTCTTTCAAATGATCTTTCAACAATCCAAACACTTGTTTTATAAGGCGAATAAATCAGAGGATGGAATCCATTGGTCAAATTTGCTGGGATAACCTTTAAATTTTACTTTGTATTCCACACGCTTTTTCCGTATCCGCTTATCTAAAATCTTTTCAATCGTATAATTCTCTTTTGGTTTCACTTTCTGAAGTTCTTGAGGGTAAAAGGTTCCTTTAATGGGTTCTTCTAACAGGTCCTTGATTCGGTAGACGGGAGGGTCTCTTCTCACACATTCAGTCACCACAAACACTTCTTCCGTCCAGTTCGTTTCATATCCTTTTTCGAAGGTTAATTTCTGCTTGGAAACTCGTACAACATCTCCCGGTTGAAACATGCAGGGTTTTCTTTTCGCATTTTGCATGTCACCGTATAAAGTATCCCATACATCGCTTTCATTTTCAGCGGTTACTTCAACTGGAGCTCTCTTGATACTTGAATGGTAAGTATGATTATAACTGTGTAACAACTGATCCAACACGTCTAAATAGCGGTAGGTATGATTATGGGTAAAATATTTCCACATTTTCGTTTTTAAAGTTCGGTTAAATCGCTCCACGACAGATGCTTTCGTATTGTTATTCGTCGTAAAAAACCGCACGCCTTCTTCTTTCAAAAATTTTTGAAAAAGTCTGTTTTGATACTCTTTTCCATCATCCGATTGCAGGGACTTGGGTTTCCTCGTTGCAAAAATAGACCGGAACGCCTTTACAATATCTTCACCCCGTTTTTGCTTCAAAGGGACCGCCCACGCAAATTTAGACAGAATGTCTATACAAGTCAGGATGTAGCGGTACCCTTGATTGAACTTTTGCAAACTGCCGAGATCCACTAAGTCGGTCTGCCACTGTTGATCGATTGAATACACTATCACTCGATTGGTCGGGAACTTTCTTCGAACAGGTTTGTGTAACGTGTATGCATCGACTCCGCTCAGCCAGTCCTGAATTTTCTTCTTCGAGATTTTGCCTTTGGCAACACGAAATAAGGCATTTACACCACCAAAACTTCCTGCGTGACTGGGGTCCTGATACACCTCCATCGTTACAACACAAAATTTTATTATGACTCACATTCACACGAAAGCGCATCATATCTTCCTCGTACGAAGATACTTTTCAGAATGACTCACTAGTGCAACGCTTCTCTTTATATACCTTATAAGAGCACTCACAAGCATAGCTTCATGGCTTGATAAATAAAACCCTTATCCACTTATCAAGCCGTGAAACTATTTTACCTGCGGTTCGAATCTAACCCCCTGCAAAAATTCGAAAAAATTTTGAAGTCCCCAAAATTGTGAAAAAAATACTAAGTCCAAAATTTATGAAAATAAATCTAACTCCTCAAAATTCCCTATAGATGGCACCACCAAACCTCATCCAAGATGATAGTCAAAGTTTCTATTCTTCCGGTGGCAACACACAGTTTCTATTCTTCCGGTGGCAACACCCCCTTGTTCAAAATGATGACTAAGTAGTGTAAAAAGGACATGTTGACCGACAGGGTGGAGGCGTAGAGGTGTCAGGGTGGAGGCGCGCCTCCACCCTACGCCACAATACGCCACTACGCCACCACCGTGTTGGTGAACTGTCCTTTTTACACTACTAACATCAAAAAATTTCATCATCAGCTTCAGGAATCTCTTTAATAATTGAATTAAACGTAATTTTATCCGACGCCATAGGATTTCATGTAAGCAAAGTATAAATTAAAAGATAGATTCAACTACAACATGTTGTTTTATAAAGATTAATTCAGCAAAACTTAGCAAAAGATCGACATAAAGTATTTAGTAAGTAATTATTATTATTATATGTTTTAACTTATTGTAAAACTGCTTTGTAAATTTTACAAAGTAAAGTTACTTCTCTACTATATAAATCATCATTACTGTGGAACCGATGAACAATTAAAAAATTTTGCTTCTAACATAGGTACAAATTAGGCGATAAATATAAAAATGTTGACTACCCATGTAGGTAGATTTAAGCAAGTTAATAAATAATAATAATAATAATAATCTGGTGCTGCACTCACAATACTTGCTCTTGCCCTACAATAATATAGACATATTATTATTGTTTAAAGTGTAACATAATAGATATTGTATCTAAACATTTCTAGCGTACTTTAAACAAAAATTCAAAACAATTTTAGGAACAGTTTTAATAGGCATACATTCCTCTGTTAGGAAGAGTTACCGCCCACCTGAACTCCCCGTTTGAATATTGTACCTAAATTTCTAAAATATTTAACGCTGTTATTAAATTTTAAAATTTATTTTAAATTATTCAGAGAAATTTTACATACACCACTTTTTGAGTTTTATGCGACATATTTAGAATAGCCCTGTATATTATTAAAAAATTATATACGTACCAAACAGTGCGATTAAAACTCAGCACAGCACAAAAAACTTGAATGACACAACTTGAAATGAACTCCGAACCATTTTCCAAACAGCACTAATATATCGGAATCATTTTGTATAGCCCTGTAAATGAAGGATAAATATTTTTCATATCATATTTTATGGGAAACATTCTTTTGTGCATTTAAAAAATGTATGTCAATTTTATTTTTTTTAGTTTAGTTATAGTCTAATTTGTAACCATAGTTATCAAGTCTCCCGTTTTTCAAGGAAGACTTCAAACCAAACCAGAAATCTTAGAGGAAAACGAATAATCGAATTCTGAGAATCGAATTCAATTAAATATTGCTCTTAAGAACAAAAGTGTTAATATTTAATATAAAATAAAATAAGAGTAAAATTGTGCATTTGAAAACAGTAGAATAATTGTATTTGTAAATTTAATAATTTTTAAAATACACTTTATGTGTTTATTTTCACCTGTAAGAATCGATTTTTGTATGTTTTTGTGTTGGTGTAACTGTTACATTAACTGATCTAGCAATAAATAATAGCTTGTTCTTGTGGAATGTTTATGCAGTGATGCCAGATTGGGGATTTTGTCCCCATTTTGGGGGATTTTTGAAGCTTCTGGGGACAATTTTGGGGACCGAATGTTTGTGGGGACTTTTTCGGGGAATTCTAAAATTTTTGGGGACAAATCTGGGGAGTTCTTTAACTTTTTGTCAATGTTGGCAACGTAATGATTTATCCCTACGATCAGGGATTTTCAATAGCTTTATTGTGATTTGGGGATTTTTATCAAAATTTGCCTTCATTTGGGGAAAAATCTGAGCTTAAATCATAGAAAAATCTGCTTGATACTTTTTTTGAAAATTTTTTTATTTTCCCTTTTTAGTAGAAATCAAGTTGGGGATTTTTTCGAAAAAAACCCCTGATTTAGGGAAATTTGAAGACCTGTTTGGGGAAATAGTTTTCGACCATCTGGCATCACTGTGTTTATGGATTATAATTTGAAATTTTAAAATGTTTTCATTTAATTTAATTGCATAAAGGTGTTACAACAAGTTAATTAATTCAGTTACTGGTCTAAATGGATTTACGCAGTACGATATTGCACTGTCACTGATTTATGTACCAAAAATCAGAGTATTTAACATGTTCTTCATGAATATCAATAACAAATATAAACTAAATGATGATTGTAAATGTATACAGCAAACAAAAGATGATGAATAACGATATAAAATGGATTAAAAATGATGATGTATAAAAAAATAACACAGATTAAATACGATTGATCAAAAATAAGAGTAGAAAATATGTTATTTCAGCAATCGCTCTAGATAAACAAGACTTCGTCTACTATTTGTTTTTCCATCATGTGACCTCTGACGTCAGATGGGAAGAACCCATTGGCAGAAATATATGCGACATAGTCCTTAATAAAAATACTGGTGATAAATCTGATTTAAAGCTTAAAAAGGTTGGCAACTATATTTAAACTGTACCTACCAGAAATTTCAATCCCAGACGTAATGTATTTGAATAAATTTCGGTATTCCTGTTCTGTACAAGGTACAATTGTCCAATTTTAATAAAAAGTTTCAGATAGCATCCCCATATGAAACAGATTTAAAATACCAAGTTTAGAATTTATGCTAATATTTGTTCTCGAATTACGCTCGTGATAGACACACTAACCAACCGTTAACGGACCTCTTCATTTACCGTCGCCGGAAGCCCGAGCCAATGTTATTCTATGGGGAAATTTTCTTTACAAATAACTTATTAACTAATACATATTTTTAAATTCGGTTTTCGCATTCAGAAAATTCCTAACTGTTAAATTGACGGACCTTTTTTAAAAATGTATTTTCTTAATTTTTAATATTTTATTTTGAAACTGCAAAATGAAAAAATTTCACACATTGAAAATTCGTATTTTGCAGCTTCAAAATAAAAAATAAAAAAATAAAAAAATAATTTTTTTAAAAAAGATCCGTCAGTTTAACAGTTGGAAATTTTCTGAATGTGAAAACAGAATTCAAAAATATGTATTAGTTAATAAATTATTTGTAAAGAAAAGTTTCCCATAGAATAACATTAGCTTCGGCTTCCGGCGGCGGTGAGTGAAGAGGGCCCTTAAAAGCCTGATTTTCGGATCCAGGGAAGCTTTAAACGTGTAAATATAGCTAAATCTCAATTTTGAGATTTTATCCAATTGACAACACTTACTCTACCATACAGTCAGCAGCAAAATTATTGAAGCACACATCCACATTTTTCATGTATATATATATGTATGTATGTTTTTTTTTTTTTTTTTTTTTTTTTTTTTTTTTAGTTTGATTACTAATTTTACCATGTTTTTATTAACTTCTATTCTTGTTTGTTTGTTTGTTTGTCTGGTACAAATCTTGCAATCTAATTTTAACTAACTTCCCTACTAGCTAGACATTTGAAACTTTCACAGTAGCTCAGAACCCAGTAACAACACAATACTTCGAAGTCCGATTTTCAAATTTTTGATTAGTTTTCTTATAATTAATTAAAATATGAAAATAATAACATCCTAATAGCGTTAAAATAGCCATTAAAATATTAGCTATAATTTAATTGTTGCCCCCCAAAAAAATTACGAGTTCAATTTCTTTCGACATAAAAATAAATACATTTAATTAAACGTGAACGTTAAAAAATTATAAAAAGTTAAATTATGCATGTCATAAAAATTGACGTCATTATCACTTTAAAAATTTTATGCACAGTGATAAGAGCTCTATGATTCATCAGAAAATTTAAAATATAATATATAATTTTTTTTTTTTTTTTTTTTTTTAATCTTATAATTATTTATCATCAACTTACTTTTTTATAAATAGCATAAGACTAAGATCATGACTCGACAAATACACTGATGGAAAAAAAAAATCCCAACACCAAGAAAAAATTATTGTACAGTAATGAAATTTTAGCAATACATTTGTCTAGGAAACATATTTAATTGATTAAAGTTTCAAGATCACAGGTAGAGCCATTGGCGAGAAGAGCCATTTCAAATGTGAAATGTTGGTACATTAGTAACCGGTGTAACCGCCAGAATTTTGAATGCAAGCATGCAAACTTGCATGCATTGTGTCGTACAGGTGTCGGATATCAGTTTGTGGGATGGAGTTCCATGCCTGTTGCACTTGGGCGGTCAATGTAGGGACGGTTAATGCTGGTTGTGGATGACGCTGGCATTGTCGTCCAATGATGTCCCATACGTGCTCGATTGGAGAAAGATCTGGTGATGTAGCAGGCCAAGGCAACATGTCGACACTCTGTAGAGCATGTTGGGTTACAACAGCGGTATGAGGGCGAGCGTTATCCTGTTGGAAAACACCCCCTTAAATGCTGTTCATGAAGGGCAGCACAACAGGTTGTATCACTAGACTGACGTACAAATTTGCAGTCAGGGTGCGTGGGATAACCACGAGAGTGCTCCTGCTGTCATACGAAATTGCTCCCCAAACCATAACTCCAGGAGTAGGCCCTGTGTGTCTAGGCCGCAGACAGGTCGCTAGCAGGCGTTCACCTGGCCTCCTTCTAACCAACACACGGCTATCACTGAGACCAAGGCAGAACCGGCTTTCATCAGAAAACACAACAGATCTCCACTCCGTCTTCCAATGAGCTCTAGCTTGACACCACTCACGTCGCAAACGGCAGTGGTTTGGAGTCAGTGGAATGCACGCTACAGGGCGTCTGGCTCAGAGCTGTCCTTGAAGTAACCGATTTGTAACAGTTCGTTGTGTCACTGTGGTGCCAACTGCAGCTCGAATTTCAGCTGCAGACGCAGTACGATTAGCCACAGCCATACGCCGAACACGGCGGTCTTCCCTCTCAGTAGTGCCACGTGGCCGCCAGGAACCTGGTCTTCTTGAGGCAGTACCTTCCCTTGACCACTGCTTCCAACACTCATGCATAGTGGATACATTCCTGCCAAGTCTTTCTGCAATATCGCGGAAAGAAAACCCACCTTCTCGTAGCCCTACTACACGACCTCGTTCAAACTCAGTGAGCTGTTGATAATGGCTTCTTCGTCTTCTTAGAGGCATCCTTGACTAACATTAACCCACTACGTGAAATCTCAAATTTAAATAACGATCACGAACCTAACAGCGCTTATTTAAAGCAAACCTCATTTGCATGTTCATAGTGTCGCTACTAGCGCCAGACTTATGCGCGTATCTCGAAATTTGAATCAACGTCATCTTTCAGATGTATAAACACGCCTACCAAATTTAGTTTATCTAGCACGGCTCCTTCCTGGTGTTGGGATTTTTTTTTCCATCAGTGTATTTACTTAACAAAACAGTATTAGGTGCCCATGTTTTAGATAGGAATTATTGCTAGTGCTGCAATAATTTTGCTGCCGACTGCATATGGTTTTAAAAAAAAAGTTGTAAAAAAAAAAATATTACCAATTTAACTTTATCAAAATATAAAATTGTAAAAATCAAAATTTCAAAAATAGTTTTAATTTTATGTGTGATATAGAAGAAGAAATTTTAAAAATCCAGAACTTTTCTTTTCTAAATCCAAATAAATGAAAATAAATAATCTAGTGCTCCTCTCATACTTACACTTCCTTTTTTTACCTTATATTACCAAAGACAGTTTAAGTTTCAAGATATGGAGTACACTGTAACAAAATTCCGATTAAATATATATACATATGTGTGTGTAATTTTCCACAAAAAATACAATATGTGTGTGTAATTTTCCTACAAAAAAAGAAAAGAAAAAGAAAAAGAAAAAAAAAAATTCTAAAACTACACTGTAAAAAATATGTCCTATTTGCTTCCAGAAAATCTCTGTAATTTGAGATAATACGTTCTGACAACGTAATTTTCCCGTAAATTACGCGAATTTTCTCAAATTACAGAGAATTTCTGGCACCAAATAGGACATATTTTTTGCAGTATACAAAAATTTAGTATAAAATTACATCTCAAACTGTCAAAAGAAACATTTTTGCTGTAACCAGGTAAATTTTGTAACCGTTGATATTTATCTCATCTGGTGGTTACTTGCATGCAGGAAACTGTATCAAAACCAAATTTTGTGCTTCTGTGGGTACGAGGTAACATCGTCGGCTAGAATGTGGCGGATTTTGGTTCGATCCTGAATAGTAAAACTGGAGAATTTTATTCAATGCGAAAATTTTTACATTGTACCCTGCAGAAAAATTCTGTTGTGTACTGATATTCTCTGTATTGTTCTGAGACAAAAATTTTTTGTCAACGTATTTTTTCACATAGCATAAAGACATTTTCTGGCAATTTCACTATCAGAATTTTTTTTTAATATAACAGCTTTTTTTTTATTATTTTTTTCCTTTTGAACAGTGTACTGTAATTGAACCATTCTAGTGCACTTTAAAAACAATTTTTCAAACAGTTTTATTTGACATGTATTTCCATCTGAGGTAAACTCCAGCCTTCCTCAATCCTGCTACAGCTACATTAATAATACATTTAAGATTTTTATTACATTTAAAAATTTATTTCGAATTATTCAGAAAGATTTTGCCCATACTACTCTTCGAAAATTCTTAGATTACTTTTAAGTATCCCTGTATATTATTATCAAAAAAATTATATAAGTGCCTAACAATAAAGTTAAACTTAGTACAACACAAATAAAATACAATTATGACATTGTTTTCTTTATTTTTTTAAAGGTGTAACGCACATAAAGTAAAATAGAAAGGTATATAAAAAATTATTTTTTTTTCAATTGATTTATGTTTTATGATAATATGCCGTCGACGAAAATGCATAATAAAAGAAGATAGGAAGCAATCAATTTCCTTTACCATGCATGATTTATTAAATGAAGAGAAAGGAGTTTCTACGCTGAAAATCCGTCCAGACATAAAAAGATTTTTCACTTAATGTTTGATTTTTACTCTTGTGAAGCGCGATAAGATCCAAAAAGATGGATGAAGCGCTCAAAAACTTTTGAACCTTTATTGGAAATATATCTTGTAAAAATATTATACTCTAGGGTTACTATATATAAAAGCGATCTCAGAAAGAAAATCTTTAATATTTCTTGTATTTTTCTTTTTTTTTTTTTCCCCTTTCTTTTTATTGAATACAGGAATAACAAGGATATTTTTTTTAACACGATCAGGCAGTACTTTTATAACTGTTTATGCATCAAATCTGTGTAATATCTGACCCAATCTTGAATATATATATATATATATATATATATATATATATATATATATATATATATATATATATATATATATTCTTTTATTTATTTAATTTTTTTTCCGTAGATGCAGATGTGTGAAACTTCCAAGCACTTTAATTCATATACTGTAAAATGCAATAGCATTCTCTATATCACTACAAAAGGAGGGGGAAAATATCATTAATAACATTTCAATCATTATAATCTCATAAATACAAAGACAAAACATTCTTTATTTAAAATATTTAATGGCATTGTTATAGTACTAACTTTGAATGCAAGGCGAACTTATACAGAAAATAAAAAAACTCATTTTTTATAGAGTTTAAATTTGAGTATCTACTACTGGTACACTTACCGTATGTTTTGTGTTATTGGAGAGAGAACATTTTTCCTTCCGAGCTTTTAAAATGTTAAAATTATTTTTCACCATTAAAACAATAGTAGTTAAAAATTAATAAATTTTATTTAAAACGGATTACAATCCAGTTTTTTTTTTTTTTTTTTTTTTTTTTTTTCGATAAACTAAAATATTTATTTTACGCTTATCATTGACTCACTGACTACTTTGTAACGCTGTAAGATTGCGCACATAAATTTTACATACATATATGACTGAGCATAGTCATTTTACGAAGTGAGACTGCATGTGACAGCATGGCTGAATGGTTAAAATAATGTCTTCGGTTCAATTCCAGTACGTGACAATTATGATTTAAATAAGAATTTGTATGAGATAGGTCATACTGTTTATGTCGGTGAATATTTTTAAAGTGTTTCACAGCATTTCATGGTGTCAAAACAGTAATTTGTAATCTATCATGAATAAAATAATATTTTATTTTGTATTCAAAACAATTTTGTGTACATGATTTAGTGAAATCATTACCGACGTGGTGTCACAGTCGGTAGGGAGCTGCCCTTTGGAGCCTTATGTTCCGGATTCGAACACAGTTCTAGAATGGATGTTTGTATTGTTCTTTAAGAGGGACATACACAGGAAATCGTAAATTGTTATTATGAAACTGTGTTATATGGATCAATCGAGACAAAAGTCGTTATAACTATAGGTCTCCAAGCTGTAAAATAAATGCAGTCGAACCTCGGTAACGTGAAACTCAAGGGGAATAAATAATTTGTTCATGATATCAATAGTTCATGCTATCAGTAACTCGAAAACTTATCTTCATTTTGACGAGGATTGTAGAAACAGTTCATGTTAAAAGTAATTCACGTTATGCGTGTTCCTGTTCACGTTAACGAGGTTCGACTGAACTCAAGCGTAATCGTTGGTATGAAGTGAAATTGCGATTTAAATGGTGTTAAAATAGTTTACAGCGTTCCCTAGTCGTCAAAAATTTTATCAATTGTGTTTTAATGAAAGGATTTGTCTGAGATTAGGGTATATTGTGTGTTTAAATGAGTGAATTTTGAAGTGTTTATATGCATACCTGACAACATCCTAATTAACATTCCGTAATGGTTTTATTCTCGCCCTTTATTTCACACCAATAAATTTGGAGAGTAATAGTCTCCAAATTCAGTTACGATTAAATAAGAAGAAAAATACTCTAAAAAAATTCTGGATTAAAAGAAAAGGGCGGGGTTAACAATACTACAGCGACTAGAATACAAAGTGAATAGAAAGCGACCAGCAAATCGGTGTCTCAAAAATTAAGCCTCTCACCTGAGGTCAGTGCGATCGAGTTTATTGCTTGATAAACTCTCTATTGGTTAATTATGTGCTTAGATCACGTGATTGAGCAGACAAAACTGGGAAAAGCCAATCAGCTCTTCGATTTGAGCAAAAAATTCGATCGCAGCGCTATCTGGGAAGCTTAATTTTTGTAGCAGTATTTTAAGCATTCGATCATAAGTGCTTGCCACACTGTATATTCTAGGCACTGTAACAATACTATGGAATATCAGTTAGGATGCTGGCAGGTTTGTTATACAGTCGGTAACTAAAGTATCCGAACACTAGCAAAAATTCCTATATAAAACTAGTTGGCATAGGTGGACGCTGCTCAGTTCCCCATCATATTTATGTTCTCACAAATTTCTAGTGCGAGACGTATTATAATCATGTTAAAAGAAATTAATTTGACCAAAGCTTGATACAGTGACAGAATGAAATCCCCGCCTAATAGGCTATCCACCGTTCACTTCGATATATTTATCTTATTCTAATCTATTAATTTATTTTATCAGGGTCAGTTCCGTTGTTTAGTTTTCATGCTACTATTTCCAATGCAATAATCCTCAAAATTCATATTTATATGAAAAATTTACAATTTCGCTATGTTGATAAAATCGTAAATTACGAACAATTTACGAAATTTTCCGAGAAGAATATTTGTATTCAATCATGTTCAAACAAATATCATAAACGTAATTTTGAAGTTGTCTAATGTATTTATGAGCCTCAAAATGAAAGTTTATGCTCAATTTTACCTTATTCTGGCATGTTAAGTAAATCGTAAATTCCAAATAACTTAACGAATTTTTTTTTAATTGGAAAAATCATAGTCTATGATATTCATGCCAGTATCCTATATAATATTTCGAAAGTGGTTTGACATCTTTACGATGAAAATATCCCTCAAGATTGACGTTTATGTGAAATTTTGCTCTATGCTGCCATGTTAAGAAATTCGTAAATTTCCAATAACTTACGAAATTTTTATATTGGAAAATTCATAGTCATTAATATTCATACCAGTGTCCTAAATAATATTTGAAAAGTAGTCTGACACCTTTACGATGAAAATATCTCTCAAAATTGACGTTTATGTGAAATTTTGCCCTATTCTGCCATGTTAAGAAATTCGTAAATTTCCAATAACTTGCGAAATTTTCAAAGTAGCATATTTATAGCTACTGATGTTCCTTCCGGCATCAAAACTGATATTTTAAAACTGGTCTGACATTTTTACAGTAAAAAGTTTCCATTTAATGCAAGTTTAAGTGAATTTTTGTCCTATTCTCCTATGTTAAGAAAATCGTAAATTTCTAATAACTTACGAAGTTTTTTAATTCGAATGTTGCAAATAAATAGGGTTCTTGCCAGTGTCGAAAGTAATATTTTAAAACTGATCTGACCTCTCTGCGACAATTTGTTCTTGAGATATCGTGTACACAGACTAACAAACTAACGGACTTACACACTAACAGACTAACAGACACCCTACAGACAGACACCATAGAAATTTTGTCATTTTCGGATTCCTCACACCAGAAAACGTGTAAAAAAGTCAAAAAACCGAGGTCGAAAATTTTCACGATTACCTAAGTTCCCCATACCTATAGTATGATGGGGAACTAAAATGTAGAGTTAATACTGTTTTGTTAAATAGATCCTTGTCGAATCATGTTCTTAGACTGACTAAGAACATGATTCGGCAAGGATTTATTTAACAGAACAGTATTAACTCTACTTTTTTTATATAGGAAATTTTGCTAGTGTTCGGATACTTTTGTTACCGACTGTACGCGATCCTGATGGTCAAAATAAGAATTTATAATTTGTCATGAATAAACAATATTCCGTATATATGAATGAGTATAATCATTGTATGAAGTGAAATTATCATTTTAATAATGTTAAAATCGCTCATATCGCGAAAGATATGTTGTGAACTGTCTCATGACAATTTTATATTTGTAATCTTTTTATGGGATGTTTTAAACGGTTTACTACTAATTGAGAAATATTCATTATTAATTATTTACGCCTAAAAAAATGTAATATATTCAAAATAATTTATTGTAAGTTATTGAATAATTCTTCCATACGTTCTATTTAAAATAAGCTGCATCGACAATTTAACCACAAAAATTTCTTCGAGTAATTTAATTATTTTTTAATTATTTTTTTTCTACTAATTTATACAATCTGTCGTTATAAATGGAATAACTAAAAGCAATTTAAAATAAAATCACTCATTTAATTGTTGGTCAGTTATGCAACGATCCCTTTTAATACCCTAAAATTCAAAAGCGGAATTATTAGTGCTTAAACTTACTGAAGTGTGCTTAACGACATGGTTAATGGTGCTTAAAATTATCATCAGATGAAACGAACCAAATCACGTCCTTAGAGAACTTATTTTCCGAACCTTCGGTGAAATTAATTCTGAAAATTATCTTTAGTTGCAGCTTAATGTTTCTACTTAAAACGAGGTAACCAGAGTTATTTATTGGAAATTTCCCTCTTATTTTTGAAAGGGGTATTGAAGTAAAACTTATGAAAGTAAACACACAAAATTGAAAGAAAAAAAAAAAAGCCGGTTTTTTAAGCTGTTATTGACAAAAAATAAATAAATAAATAAATAAATAAAATGCTCTATTATGTTTTTGTCTTTTTTCAATTTAATTTACAGAATATTATACATATATATATATATATATATTCTTTCACCTTGATTGTATGTTTATTATTATTATTATTATTATTATTTAAATAAATAAATATATATATACATATATATTTATTTAGCTGTTTATATTCCTATAAAATTTATTTACCATTGATTCATAATTTTGAAGAATAGTTTGTTAGACTATATCATAATTCTTATTTAAAAAAAAAAAAAAAAAAAAAAAAAAAAAAAAAAACCTTGACTATTTTTAGAAAAGTACAGTTGTAGAAACTAATTTCTATGGCTGGAGATTTCACACATCAATGGTTTTCCGTGCAATAAATTTTGCCATGCACATTTTATTGAAGTTGGAAGTATTGAAGTTGGAAGTTTTAAAAAGTACGTGGCCCAGTTTTACGGTCAAAACATGAGATAAAAAATAAATTAAAAAATTAAAATTAAAATTTTTCAGATTGAAATTAATAGTCCTCCGTACTAAATTCTGTTTTTGACAGAATTTTTACTTTATTATTATTGTTATTATTATATGATTACCATTTTTATGAATTCTTTCTTTACATAAGAAATTTTAATCTTCAAAATTTATTATTATTATTATTATTATAAAAAAGGGAAAAGTATTAATAGCTTACAATCAGATTTTTTTTAGATAATAAACTTTGGAACAGTACATATATAGCATTAAGTACTCATGTATAAATTTAAGTAGATATTTTATAATGTATGGTAGACCGGTGCTAGTTGACCATACGGGTACGAATATGTCAACGTCATTTTAACCCTTTGAGAACGGGATGTTTTTGCTTAATTTTTAACAGTAAAATAAAGATGTAAATTTAAATTTCAAAAATCTTGCATCCTTCATTTTTTCGAAAAATCACTTACAGTGTTGGTATTAATGCAATTAGTGTGATAAAATACATCGATGAAACGCATAATTATTACTAAATGTATTTATTTAGGTAAATATTAGCATGCAAAAACTTTCTTAAAAAAAAAAAAAAAAAAAAAAAAATGCAGCATTTGATAGCCTTGTCCATACGTGGATTTTATTGTTAAAAAATAATAAAAAATTATCGGGTTCTTAAAGGGTTAAAATGACATTTGTGGCCAAAGGTTCCTGTACAATTCTGAATCCTTTTGATGTTATCTGCCTCCCCTCCCAGTTTGTCCCATGGTCGTAGAATCACCCTGTGTGTGTGTATGTATATATATATATATATATACGATATGTCATCATTGTAATGTATGAAAAAAGAAAAAAAAATTAGAAACTTTTATATCAATATATCGCGCGCCGTATTCCAAAAAGATAAAAGTAAAAATTGTACGGCCCGAAAATTCTAGAATATTGTGTGTTTAGTGATAAGATAATTCTTGAACTAAAAGTAGGTGTCCTTAGACTTCAAAACAGAATTATTTTATTAATAATAGAAAATTTGATGACGATGACTGCAATAACGCAAATTTTTTATTCCGATAAAAATGTAAACAGTTGCAAAATACGATACTTAAAAAAAATTATTACTCCCTCTGACAATAATGCATACTACTAGATAAATATATAACTACGAATAAATAGGCAAGTAGATGGATACATAAATATGTATATAGATATTGCTATTATTTAATACATGATATATATATACATATATATATATGTGTGTGTGTGTGTGTGTGTAGGATAAATTTTTATAATGAAACCATTGACAATAGATTATCCTAAACTCAAGAAACTATTTAAGACAATATATTATCACGATCTCGAGATACTAACATTCGCACGAGTAATTTAAAAAGTAAATGTATTAACAGTTCTATGAATTTTGATATGTAAGAAGGTAATGATGTAAAAATATTGTTTAATTATATGTTAAAATATTGTTTAATTATATGTGAATAAAAATTGGTATATGAGCAGAGTGCTGAGTAGAATTTCTTAAGGTAAGTAAGTCCTACATGTAGATAGATAGATAGATAGAAAAATATAAATATAGACAGGCTATTGAACTTATGGATATGTCAATAGATACAGGCAATATCTGGCATCTGTAAAACGGGGGGAGGGGGATGTTTTACCAATTATGGCATAGTTGGGAAAATTGAAAGAAAATTCTGATTGGATGATAAAATAGGATAATTAAAAAGCTCCCTTCAAATTATCAAAACGGAATGACTCATTATAAAGAAATAATTATGGCACGTTGATAATAATCATGTTATACAAAGTGCAGTTGAATTATTGCTTTTCATTAATTGTGATATGAAAAATATGTGTTTTATGTATGTCAACCAAATTAAAAAGAAAAGAAAAGAAAGAACAAAAGTAAAGTTCTACTCTACCACAAAATTTAATTCTTGACAAGAATTCACCTGTTCTTTTATTATTATTATTATTATTATTATTATTATTATTATTATTATTATTGCCTTACATTCTGCTTTATTCAAAGTAATTTGCTGCAAAATGTTGACGAATTTTTCTTTCTTTATTTTCCTGTCTGATTGAATAGTATATTTAAAAACATATCTATTTCCCTATTGCCTGACAAACATATTCAAAAATTTTCTTCTGATAAAATCTAAAACAGCCATATACTAACAATTTTCTTAAAAAAAACCGCCATATTATTTCTTTTCTGGAAGTTCAAAAATGTAAAAAAAAATGTAAATGTCTTCATTCTTTAGGGATGTAAGTTTATACTTTTCTGCCAAAATTTCATGTTTTGTTCTACCATAATTTAAAAGTTATTTACATTTTCTTCTCTGTCGGAAATTTTTATCTGGAGTAAACTGTAAAGTTTTCCTTTGGATGAAAAATGACGAAATTTTAAACGAAAATTTCTTCGAGCGTATCGTCAAAGTTTGGCTTCTATCACATATTCTAAACATTAGGCTTCTCTTTAAAGGTTTACGTCGGCTACGAAATATCTCGGCGACAAATAAAAGAAAATGTTACAGAATAATTTTGCTAATAGATGAGGCGAAGCGCCATTATAGGTATAAACTTTCAAAAACAGCAACAAGAGTGATGTCGGAAGTCTTTATTGCCTTTTCAGCCCATTTGAATTTTCTATCTGCCGTATAAATTGTTAATATATTCAGTATTTTGTAACTCTTAGAAGCGTCTGACTTTAAATGAGGAAACGTTTTGTGTCAGTTGCTTCAAGTAACCAAGGCAACTCTCTAAACTGCTATGAACGATCTGGATTAAAAACCTATTTTTTTTTTTTTTTTTTTTTTTTTTTCTTTACACTATTTATTACAATGACTTAGCAGTAACATAAATAGCTATTATTTACCATTCATTAAAACGTTTTATTCTAAAAAATTATAAGGTATCTAATTTATGGAAAATTCTTTAGTTTAAATTATACATTTATTTGTGATGCATTCATATAAAAGTATTTTTGAACTGCGTTGCATGTTACAGGTATCTTGTGTTGAAAGCATGCTAAATCGTTATATGCAAACATGTGTGTATTCTGAATGAATTATAAAATTTTGCATGTTATCATATGTATGTAAATTTGCAAGATTTAAAGATATAGGATAGACCGGGACTGATTTACTACGGGCACTTGGAGCAAGTGCTCAAAGCCCATGATAAAAGGAGGCGTTTATTCAAAGTACGATTTTACCCCATGTATTTTTTTTTTTTTTTTTTCACTCCTAACTCAACACTGAGGTCATCAAATGCCTCCATTTTCTGGGGACAGCCTTTATTTTGAAGGCATTTTTCTAAATTTTGAAAAATTGTAGAAAGTAAATGATTTATCATTCATATTTTATTTTTAGTCTTTATTTATTAAGAATGGAAAATACGTCCGTAATTAGATAATTGTAGCAATTTTTAACTCTTCTCTGTAAGAAAGGTGCTTTGATCTGCTCACTATACTCAACACCTGCTTAAAAAAAATTGAATTATTTTTTATTCCAGCAACTTCAGAAAAACATGTTTTAATGATCGTCATTACTGTAACAAAGTATCCTTTTTATCGATTTCTTAATTTGCGTGCTTGACCCACATATTTCACAAAGAGAACAAAACTAAATATTCTGCCATTTCCATAAGCAACCTCATTTATTATTTTTTTTTTTTTTTTCCTATTCTGACCTCAGTCTATGAAGCATTTCTCACTTTCCCTGTAATGAGCAATCTGTTAGTTTAAAGAACACTTTCTATATAAAGAGTATACTTTACTGAACTTTTTTTGAATGACTGAGCATTTGAAAGATATAAACAAATGAACGTTCTAACTCTTTTCGAGAAAATTGCAAAATATAATTATATTAAACAACATTAAATGCACCGAAAGATAGCTACTAACTGAAGTAGGAGTAATTGATAATATCCATTTGTTTTTGTTGGTTAATTGATAATTAACTTTTGTAAGAACTTTGATAAGAACTTTTGTTTCATAATTTTAATAAGACATTAAACCATTATTTTTTAATGAATTATGCTTTGGATAAAAAACATGACCAATTCTATCATTTCTCATGGCATTATGAGAAATGATAGAATTGTACATTACATATTTCTTTACAATACTAAGCTAGACGTTCAATATTTCAAAATGCACCGACAATATATATATACCATATCTCAGTGAAAGTAACTGTCTGCTTTTAACAATACTCTTGATATGATCAATTTTACATAAAACAATGTATGTCAGGAAAATATCATTACCATTATTTCTGTAATATTCTCATTATTATTAAAGCAATGAACAAAAATTTAGTATTAGGTGAAACACCGTGTATTTCTGACTGAAAAAAAGACTGCAATTTTATATGATTTCTTAAACGAATGTTTTTCTTGCAGTATGACTCTATTAATCTTTATAGTCAGGTGACCAAGTGTCTCCATTTTCTAGGGGCAACCTTTATTTTGAAGGCATTTTTCTAAGTTTTGAAAAATTGTAGAAAGTAAAGGATTCATCATTGATATTTTATTTTTAGTCCTTATTTACTAAGAGTAAAAAAAAATGTATCCGTAATTGGATAATCGTAGCAATTTTTAACTTTTCTCTGTTATAAAAGGCCTTTGATCTGGTCACTATAATTTATAGTTGATTCACAGTTGGTTCATTTGTAACAAAACCTTCATTTTATAATTTAGAAAAATGGTAATGTCCTGAGTACTTAAAAAAAAAAAAAAAAAAGCAAACCAAATACTTACTTCAAATGTCTCATTGAATTGCTCCATGCGCTTAACTATAAATGATATGTGATATGTGATATGTTGTGTGTTGTATGCAGGGGCGTATCCAGGATATTTCCAAGGGGGGGGGGGGGGGGGTCGTCCTTCCGAATTTTTAATTAAGTTTAAGTTTAATTAGGTTTAAATAAATTTATTTAAATTTAATTAAGTTTAAGTTTATTTAAGTTTAATTAGGTTTAATGAAGTTTATTTAATTAAGTTTAACAATCTTTTAAGATATCATAATTACTTGCCGAAAATAAGAGTAAAAAAATGAAAAATAGTAAAATAAACTCACCAATTAGAAGATCAAACTAAAAAATCTTTAATTAGCGACGAATAACGTAGAGCCTGTACAAACTGCTACACAAAACATAAAATACAATACATAGTTATGCTTACGCAAAATATTTCATTGAATTTTCTTATTTACAGAGCGAAGTCTAATCGACGAGAAGTTTTCGCTAGTTCATTTAAAATGCCTTCTACTGTTGGGGTATTATTTGGGTCACTCCTTCAAGGTCACTACTTCAATGGTCCCCCTTCCCCATATGGTCGACCCTTCTTGTCCTTGAATATGAACTCGTAAAGATGAAATCCTTTCAGAGAATTGTTTTCAGGGGAACATGTTTCGCGCGGCGCAAATGAAGTGGTTTAGTTATTTTCAGGAGTGTTTATCGCAGAGTAATGAAAAAAAAGTTAGTCATAATTTTAAACCACTTCGTAGAAAAAAATATTCTACGCTTGCCATACATTTTTTCCGCCTGAAATGTGAAAAAAAATGTAAGGAACAGCCTAATTTTTCTTATCATACATTTTGTCAAGGGGGGGGGGGGTTAAGCCCCCAACCCCCCCCCCCTTGCATACGCCACTGGTTGTATGTTTTACGCTAAAGTTGTTGGTATTAAACATTTTAGTTTTTCCCTTAATTATCGATTTTATCTTTGTATTATGTTCGTTCCAAAATCAATCACCAATCAGTGGATTTCTTACGTTTTTATTTATTTATTTATTATTATCTATGTATTTATTTTCTATTTGTTTATTTATTTTTTGCATTTTGCACAAGAAAATTTTGAAATTCAAAATAAATAAATATGGAGATAAATTTAGTTTATAGCCAAGCAGAATTAAAAATCAACCAAGCTACGAAAACCTTAAATATTTTCCTCAAATAATGCAAAGTAAAAAAAAAAAAAAAAAAAAAATTCTTCTCTGTAGAAACATTTTAAAACTTAGTTTTTTTTTTTTTTTTTTTTTTTTTTTTTTTTTATTTAATGTTAATAAAAAAGTATTTATTAGCGAGCTTGTACATTCTTAAGCTAGAAATTACATTTTATTTTGTTATTACTCCTGTTTAACATCTAGTAAGAAAAATTGTGCTATAAACACTTTCAACCAAGCCAAATCTTTATTTTATTTTTTACGTTAAATTCAGCAGAATGTGGAAATCAAAAGTTATATTTAGTCTATCATACGAAAAAAGCAACTGAATACATCTTTACTGATATAATATCAGAGATAAAAATATATTAAATTGCACATAAAGCTCAATTTCTCTCAAGATAATTAGACTTTCAAACATTTGGTGATATAAAAAAGTAAAGGTTAAATGTTTAAAGGTTGAACTAAAGAAAAAGTAGGTTGAAGAAGAAAAGAAAAATATATTTAACTTTTAAGATGCGTTTTCTGCGTAATAACTGTATCCGTGACCCAAATTACCTCAAAAAAGCTAAATGAGAGGTTTGACTATCGGCTCGATTATAACGACATGAAAGAGAAACCGTTGAAAAACTGATTCGACACACTGTTTATAAGCTGTATCCATATCACTCATTATGATTTTTCTAACACAATTCTGTTTTTTTTTTTTTTTTTTTTTTTTTACAACTGTAAGAAAATTGCAGAACTGTGATACAGATGTTTTAAAATCAGATAAAAGTATTTCATTTTTCTTTAAAGACAAAAGATTTTTTACAAAATTATGCAAAAATTGGCTCTTTGAGTTGGTTATTATTTTTTTATTTATTTTTTATTTTTTTCGATTTAATCCAAACTAATGTTTTATAACTCATTTACTAATTTACGAAATTTCTTAATTGCACTGGATGAATTATTAATCAGACTCAATTGTAAAAAAAATTAAAAACCAAACATTAATCTTAGTAAAGGGTATATTTTAGTCAGTGGTTTATTTATTTATTCATTTATTTATTTATAATGTATATTTCTATAATTCCTATAGTTTTCAAATCTAAGTCGCGTCGCGTAGAGCTTGAAAAATTACATAGCGCTGCTGTAATCTTTCCCTTATGTTATAATTATATTTTGTACACAGTCTAATTTTGTTTTCACAATAAAACGGTGATGAATAGTGAAATTAGATTCAGAAAAACCTATAAATGAATACAAATAAACATAACTTTTATTCATATATTTAATGTAAATATTTCAATCACTAAGTTTTTAAAATGAAGCGTTTTCTTGCTTATTTTAACATTTTCTATAAAATTTTATGTTATTTATGCTGAGGTAATGTCGTAAGTCTTCACCATTATTTAAAAATATATAAGAAATACTGTTAGTTACCTATGTGTTTTATCTTTAAATAAATTAGTGATAAGGCAAAGCTATAGGAGAGTTTGAGAACAATTCAACAAAATGATATAAAAAATCTAAATCTAAATATTTTTTTCTAAACTATTGTTGAATATTTTTGAATTCATTCGTATTCTATGCATTCCCATTACTATTTTGTTATTGTGCTATAAATTAAAGCAACAGCTGTAATAAAACCAGGAGATCTATATTTTGTGCAATCTCTTTTTACGAGGTAGGAGAGATTGTGCTTAATTATAACTACAATTAAATTGTATTTGTAAACAATAATAATTGCACTTAAATGACATTGTTGTAAATAAATATTTCTGTATTAGGAGTGGTATTTCATTTTAACAGTTTAAAAAAATCAGAAATTTAAACAGAATTTAAAAAGATTAAAAAATATATATTTAAAGAAAAAATATTAAAAAATCAGAAAAAAAAAAAAAAACAAGACCTGATAAGAATACAAAATAACATTGTTACTAGATAACACTCTTAAATAAAATGAGTACATTCCGTTTTCATATTGAATGTTTTCTTGTTTGCAGACCTAATTTGTCGTTGTCCACAATCGTTTCACTTATTGTTGTAAATGGTGCAGCTTTCGTGAAACCACCTGCCACAAGCAACATATAAAAGCTAGTCCATGAGAATTCGTTTAATTAAAAAATATTTGGTAATACTACCACATACTTGCCAACCATCTCATTAATAACCGTATAATTGTTAACGCCCCCTGAAAAAACGCCCCCCCCCCTTTCCTCACACCACTATATTTTTAGAGTTATTCTCTGGAAATGTTGTTACGATTAAATAAGACTGAAAAAAAACATGCGGGTACTAAAAATTGTACGGTTCATAATGAGATGGTTGGCAAGTATGCTACCATTCTGTAGAAATTCCTAAGAAGAATTTTGAAAATCCAAGCAATCATTTTTGAAAACCAGACAAAATAGTCTTATCCGGCACTCCGGATAAGACTATTTTGTCAGACTATCCGGCTATGATGTTGAACAACTACCTGGAGTCTAAAAGAGCGCCCACTTTACTCCATATACTCTTTTTCTACTATAATTCAAAAAGCTTTCAATGTTTTTTGGCCTTACAAGCTCTTATAATTATTATCAAAAAATATATTGCGCAAGCTTTTCTCTTGAACCCGGAAAGTACGCGTTTATCGCTTTCCGAAATATGGGGAATCATCTTTAAAAATCCACCTTTGTTTAAGAGCCACCTCTTTTTAAAGCTATTTTTCTCACAGTTCCAAATTTCCCTCATCGAACTTAATATAAATTTACCTCCATTAAAATCCAGTACACTGTAAAAAATTTTGGTTCAACGTTGAACCAAAATATGGTTCAATGCTGGGTGCATCCATATGATGGTAAAACCTGTCTCCATAACATGGTACTTGCTTTGAGCCATACTTTGGAACTACGTTGAACCATGTTTTGGGAAAAGGTTGAACCATATTTTCAGAAAAGCAAGAACCATGTTTTGAGAAAATGTTGAACCACATTTTCAGAAAAGGAAGAACCATGTTTTGGGAAAAGATTGAACCATATTCTCAGAAAAGGAAGAACCAAGTTTTGGGAAAAAGTGTAACCATAATTTGGAACTACATTGAATCATGTTTAGGGAAAAGGTAAAACCATAATTAGGAATAATTAGAAGCTTCACACTACGGTGGTGGCAATATATGATCACTTTAATCTATTTCTTTCCAAGTCCATATTCTTTTAATTTATTCCCTCGCTATTTCTGTTTCTGAAACCAAACTTTAACCACAAGTATATTTCAGTTATAATAATTAAATAGGAAAATTTCCACAGTGAAAAATGTTGACAACAAAACAAGATTAATGCATAATTTAAGTGGCATAAAATTAGTTTTAAAAACCAGAATAGAACAAATCTTAATTTAAACTTGTGATTAGCAGCAACTCGGTTAAGCTAAACTGTTTTGTGATAAATATAATTACAGTCAAACCTCATTAATACATCACTTTTGGGACTTCTGAAAAACTGTGTTAAGCGGTTTGACTTGTTATGCGGAGTTAAAGGAATTTTGGGACTAAGAAAAAGGGGTGTCTTATGTGCAGAGTGATGTATTAACGAGGTTTGACTGTGCAACTATAAATAGAGTTAACTCTTACATATTAGCATGTATTAAAATTTAAACTAGATTCCACCGTGTTAATTTAAATAGAACCATAATAATTTTTTAAAAGATCAATAACCAAATAAAAGTTAAATATCATAAACAGGGATCTTTTTGATATTCCCTGACTTTTGAAGGTCATTTTGGTGCTGAAATTGGTGCTGAAATGTTTATTAAATATGGGTGTATATCGGCCGATAGGTGGCACTGCTATAAATGTCTATAATTTTCCACATTGCTGTATCTCAACACCTATTACTTAAAATTACACTAAACAGTAGGTATATTTAAAACATTTGTTGTGAGAAGCTATGTTAATTAAATTTTTTGTGCATTTAATTAATAGGTGGTACGTGGTACTGTACTGTTATTTAAACTGATATAGGAAAAAAATTTGTAATGGATACAACGTACTAGAATGATACATTTTACATGAAATTTCATAAGTCTTAAATAAGGAGAACATATTTTAAGGATTAAAATAATTTTAAGCACTGCTAAAAAATAAAATTAAATAAAATATTGCACATTCCCCTTTTACAATTCAGAACACATATATTTACAATATTTTCAGGATTATAGTATAAATGCATATTAATCTAAATTGCCTAAATTGTTTTAACAGACATTGTACATTGACTAATCTGTTTATCCAAAAATTTTGCTTCATCTCTTAAATGTGCTTGATTATCATTACTATTATTTCCAATAAAATTGTTAATGCAGTTACTGATAGAAAATTTAATCAATGTAAACAGAAATTAAAATTTGCAATTAAAAGAAAATCAAATGGCTATAATTTTAACAACAACAACAACAATAACAATAAATAAAATCTAAACTAAAATTAGGAGTGTTAGGTTGCTTGCTCTCTTCACAAAATTTAAATTCATAAACAAGCATTTCAAAAACATTTTGTTTAAGTAAATGATTAATTCAAATTTTTGTATGCCTAAAACCTGTTTTCAATATTGTATGAAATTACTGCATATGCACACACTTAGTTCAATAAAACATTGGTAGCTTAATATTATATATTTTTATATTAAACAGGAAATCGGTTGACTGCTAATACTAAAGTTTAAAGCTTTGCTCGATATTTTTTTTTTTTTTTTTTTTTTTACAAAAATAGTAGAAATTTACATGAGTATTTATTTATTTAAAAAAGTGTACCAAAATTTTAAACCTAGATCCACACCAAAAATTAAAGAAGAAAATACAAAATTAAAGAAGAAAATAATAATAATAAAACACTCACTTCATTACTAGCTTCTTCAACTTGGAAATACTAGCAGGTACAAAACCCAAAGCCAAAGGATAATAAAACTTTGAGCTTTTAAGGATTGTACCAGCTTGCAAGTGGTAAGTAAAATATCATTTACCTTTCAGGACTACAATGAAACTAAAAGTAGTTTCAGGCTGTGCTTAATCCATTATGATTTCACAGAAAATTTACACATCACTTTTAACAGGATAGATAATAACGACAACGGTCAACGACAAATGACAACTTCATTCAGTTTCAAAATGGTGCACGCCATGACGCTTTTGAGGTTTGCCATAGTATACTTGGCGATTTCGCAGATGGAGCGGGGAAAAACGTATCAATTGTGCAAAGCTTTCGTTAGTTACGGTTTCCGTAGCCTTCCTTTCTTATCTATTAGAAGTTCTTTGCCTGAAATATCTTTCTGAAACTTTCACAAAAACTCACCGTAAGCACCAACAAGAACAAGTCGTCTCGTCATAAGTCACGTGAGCAGCGGAGCAGGCTTCTGAGCGAGCATGCGCAAAGCGGTGTTCTGGACTAAAGGTATTCCCATGGGTTGGTTCAACTTTGAACCATGTTGAAAGTTGAACCATGATCACATTTTTCGAGAAAGCAAGTGTTCCATTGTTTGGAATTTTCTCTTAGCTAGACCCATTCGCTGGTTCAACATTGAACGGAAATTTTTAAGAGTGTACACAATTACATACCTCCCTTAGGGGACGCATTTTGCAAGAGCAGTTAATTATATTTTACCTTTCACTTAAATCTATCACTGTCCACCATATTTTAATAGGCTAATGTCCATTTGTTTAATAGAAATATGTGCGCAGAGAGAAGAAGTGAGTGATAAGACTTTATAATCATGAATGTAAATACTTATAAATGAAGCTCAAGCCTAGAACAGGGAATTATATCTCCTAACACTGTTTAGGTAGTAATTTAAACGTAATGGTTTCTAAAAGAATAATGTTGACTTTAAATGGCAAAATATTACATTTAATTAACATTAAAAAATAAAAACTTAAATTAGTATTTTCTGGCATGAAACTTCAATGGAAATTTATAGATTGAGAGAGACCCCTTTCAAAGTAAAAAATAATAAGCTGATCAGTTTGTTTCAGTTTCTAAAACAATTTTCGAAAAACAAAATTACTGTTAAAAAGCTTTTAAAATTCAAACAAAATAATAAAAATCATTGTAGACATATAATGTAAATTTGAATAATTAAAATCATTTATTTTATTGAATTTGTTGCCTGAATTAAGATTTTCTTTCAAACTTTCCTTTAAAGGTCACCTTTCTAAAGAGGGAATTTTCTAAGGTACTGAGGATGACCCTATTAGGGTGTTTTCACTATATTACTTACTTTGATTAAATAATGATTGTAATGATGAAGGGGGTTTTTTAAGCAAAATTTTTTATATGTGTAATTATTAATCCAACTGAATATTGAAGGGGAAAAAAATCGATATAGCTGGGATTACCACCAGAATAAATTTTTACAAAATGATAGATCCCTGCTTTTTTTTTAGGACTGAGGACTATTAGTCTCAATCTGCGGATTGTTACGATACCAGTTTTACGATAGTTGAACATTTATCGAAATCGAAAATTTATCGAAAATATAATTGAATAACTTAAAAGCGATCTTATAATTTGAAAAAAAAAAAAAAAAAAAAGAACTTGTAGTCCTCCGTACTAAACTAAATTCTGCTTTTGACAGTTTCATGAAAATCTTTTTTTTTTTTTTTTTTTTTTTTTAAGAAAAAGAAAAAGAAAAGGAAATTAATAATAATCAGTTTCGAAACGGACAGTATCGAAAAAGTTTTTTTTTTTTTTTTAATAATTTTGAATTAGGAAATAAAAAGCGCTCGAAATAAATAATAAAATAAGATTTATAAATGGACAATATTTAAGCTCGTGGACTCAGTTCAATGATATAATAAGAAAAAATCTGGTGTATAACAGCCACACGACTGCCATTACCCAGTACTACACACATTATAAACATTTTATATACATTTTTTATTTAAATAAGTAACAAAATTGCTCTATCCGTCAAATAAGTTATTTAAAGTAATAATTAGAAAAATAATAATATATATATTAATCATTGACCTGTCTTACCTTAACGCCTTTGCGAGGCCTGAAATTGAGCTATTTATACAGGACGCCTATCAATTTTCCTGAACTGACCAACTATATCATTCGAAAGGACATCTAATAGAGTGTTTATATAGCAAGTTTGAAGAAAATCGTTAGAGCCGTTTTCGAGATACGGACTTACGGTCCCACTTCCGGTTTCCGATGTCCCACTTCCGATTAAACTCAATTATTGACAGGAAAACAATAATTACATACAAAAGCATATTTAAAAGTGAGTTAAAATGGCGAGCTTGAAAAAAATCCGTACAACCGTTTTTAAAGGAACGCCTTTGGGAGGCCTGAAATTGAGCTATTTATACAAGACGCCTATCAATTTTCATGAACTAACCAACTATATCATTCGAAAGGACATCTAATAGAGTGTTTATATAGCAAGTTTGAAGAAAATCGTTAGAGCCGTTTTTGAGATACGGACTTACGGTCCCACTTCCGGTTTCCGATGTCCCACTTCCGGTTTTTCAATTTTCACCAAAATTTGGAAATTTCATCTGTACACCAGATGTATTTCAATTCTAAAGTTTCGTAGCTCTATCTTTATTAGTTTCTAAGCTATAATAGGCAGAAGATTCTCCACACACACACACACACATACATACATACATACATACATACATACATACACACTGACCAATTGCCAAAAACCACTTTTTTGGACTCAGGGACCTTAAAACGTGTAAATCAGGTGAAAACCCGATATCGAATTTTCAGACCGAATACAATACTTCCATTACCTACGGTAGTAGGGTAATGGAAGTAAAAATGACGACATTAGTCTCATAAGATTATCCTTTTTTTTTTTCCAGTTGTAGTGTTACGCAGTTTATACACACATAAAAATTTTTCTTTTATAGTTTAATGACCATTTTTAATTCTCATTCTAGCACTAACGAAAAATGGCATTTTGCGAATAATTATGCGGCAAATTTTTGCTAGCTTTTAGTGCTTCTTGCCAATTTGCACTTGAAATATTTCAGCTAAAGTCAGTTTATCTTTCGAATTTCAAATAATCCTCTTTACAGGATTATTTTGAAGGAATTCCCGTATAAGCAAAAAATAAATAAACAAATGAGTGGAATTGATTTTTAGAAGCCGACAAAGCGCAAAATCCCCTAAAAAGCAACTGCTTCTATGCGCATTGAAATTCGTACACATTTGGTATTTAGACGACCGATAAAAAAATGACACATTTATCAGGCATTTAATTTTTATCGAGTTATTTGCTTTATTTCTATGGTTTGTTTTATCTTCTGTAAGTGATCCCATCCTGTGACATTTAATCAATAGTCATAATACTCTTGCATCAGAATACAAATGCTAATGACCTTATCGTATTCCTGAATATATGTTGTTCTCTTTTTTTTTTTTCTTAGAAAGATGTTGAAAATTTTAGTTCTTTCCGTCACTGAAATATTGAAAAGGAAATGTATACTATAATATTACAATAACATTGTTCGATAATTTTTTGTTTGTTTATTTTCCTTTACACAGGTTGTGATATTTTGTTTATATTTAAATTGTTTCTCTTTATTCTGAAATTGTCGCATAGTAAAAAGGGTGTTTATTCCATAACTCATAAAGAAAAATTTGAATACACATTATGATTTGGATAAAGGGCTGTAAAATTTAGTGATAAAAGTGAGTACTGGAGTAAGAAAGGAAAATAGATTTTTATAAATTAGATTTTAACTTTTTTTTTTTTTTAACGTAAACATTTTTACTTTCTTTTATATTCAATAGAAAAAAGTATTGGATTCGTAAAAATTTTCGACCTCGGGTTTTTGATGAATTTGCACGTTTTGAGAGCTGTAGAACACGATTTGACCATTCTTAGGAAATGTCTGTCTGTCTGTGAGAGACAAAATTTTGTGGCAACTGTATCTCAGGCACTACTGCACAGAATTTCATACAAACTGGTATGTAGTTACACATTGACATAAATTAGTGCCTGTCAACTTTTGGTAAAAATTGTCCAGCAGCTTGAGTTGCCATCCCGCTTTTTATAAATTTTTAACATGGTGGTATAGGATAAAATTGTGTATAAATGTGCATAAAGAGAATTATATTTTAATAATCATTATGAAATTTAAAAGAATTATTTGTAATAGGGATAGTCAACTGGAAAAAAAAAAAAATGTTTATGTAGGAGCATCACTTCCTCCATGGGGGGAGAAGTCCCCCCTCGAGGGGAGTAAATTTTCATGATCGGTATCTTTCAAAAGAGCTCGCCAGTACCTTTAAGTCGAATGGTGGAACCATCGATCTGCGATAATTGAAAATAAAGTTATCGATTTTTTTCATTTTTAACAATAATAATAATAATAATAATAATAATAATAATAATGTAATATCGAGAAAAAAATTGACTTTTTTTGGATATTTAGTGTCATACTACTTCTCTAATATGGAAATCATCTGCATTATCATGGAAGCTAATTATTTTAAATAATAATTTTAATAAAATATTTTTACTGAGTGAATTTGTATGGCAAAATATAGAAGAAAGTCATGTGGTGGCCACAACATACTAGTTTTTATTACACTATTTATTACACTAGTTTTTATTACACTATTAACATTTTATGTCAGGTTGAACCGAACTTTTGTGCTCGGTTGTTGCAAATCACAAATTTTATTTTCATTTGGGGAAGCAATTTACCTTTACTTGATGCCATGACTCATAATCCAAATCAAAAAAGTTAATTCACCGTCTTTTGGTAGTAAGTATTGTTATATCAAAATCTGATTCAATGTAGCATAAAGTTTTTATCAGTAAAAGGAAATTAGCCTACTGATGGTGGTAGGGATGTTTGGATTAAATGATCGATTGGTAGCACGTGAGACCTAGACTTGTTTCGGTTGTCCTCCGAGGAAGAAGGGGGACCTTTTTGAGGGCTCTTCTCTCCCTCATATCAAGCAAGTTTTAGGGGAAAACCACGGAAAGCTGTGAATGGCTAAGCCGACGAGTGTGACCTGATTTCGTACGCGGCAGCTCCTGTCTATCAGCATGGATAACAGGATATCTGTAAGAGAATACAGAGAAGTACAGTTCTTAACTTCTGTACAAAAGGCATAGAGCTTCTTAATCGCACAGCTGTTACAGAGAGACACAAAAGTTATTTCACTGTGCAGTATGTATTTTCCATATTATTTACCAATTTTTATTAGTGACGTGACTTGTTTGCAAACAAATTTAAAAATGATTCAATTTTAGAAGCACATTATTAGAATGGATTATTTTACACAAATGGGAATATTTCCTAAATAACTAACAATTATCCTGCTATAAAAGTGTTTAAATTTCAGTTAATTTCTCACCTCAAGGAATGTCTTGGGTAGCTTATTTGTGCTACTTCAAATCTGTTACACGATGCTGGTTTAAATTCTGATTTGTTCTTTACTCTGGTAGGCCAAAAATTTCGTTGCAAAACATTTCACAAAAAAATATATTTTCGTGATCAGTTTATGTGATATTTATTTGATAGGTAGTGTGAATTCTTTCTTTATAACAGCCGTGAAGATAATCAGAAGAAGCGTTATGTCCCACAAATAACACAGGCAAGCGAAATCTTTAATGCAATCATTTAATAGAATTCAAAGTCATCATATGTTTTGCAATTTCAATAACACATAAATTCCTTTGAAGAAATTGACAGTACAAATAGTCACCCGAAACATCCAGAATAAAGTTTCTTATGTATAATATATGGAAGGATGAATATGAATTAACATTACAGGGACGGAATGGACACGGGGAGAGACACAAATCAAGAGACGTCTTTACAGGAACAGCGAAGAGGCAGAAGTGATGAAATTGTTGGCTGGATACATTACACAAAACCACAGAAAAAAATGAAGCCAAGACAACACCCAACTTTTTCAGTTACAGCTAATTTAGTGTAACTTTTTAAAATATATTGGCGATTGATTTCTTAGCCAAAAATCCGTTATCAGTTCGTGAGAATCTGGCAAACCAACCTTAACTCTTGACCACAAGAATTTTATCGTTAAATTTTTATTCATAGACTTTATTCGAAAAGTATACGCGATTTCTATTTATAAGTAACAGATGTGAGATCTGTTCAATGTTCAAAACTGACATCAGGAAACATTTTATTCTGTTTTATTTAATTGAGATGAAACGAATTGTTCTCCACAGAACTAAGCGATTGAAAGCTCATCTCTTGCTTTTATTTTTATTTTATTTTCATTAAAGAAATAGAGATATAATGTTTTGCTCTTTTGGAATAAAGGAATGAAACCGCAAATATTAACTCGCTTTTTATACAGATAGAAAATGAATTGGGAAAGAATTAAATTTATCAGAAATGTAATACATAATTTAGAATATGTGATTTTCGATATCACAGTTTATTTAATCATTAACTGCATAATGTTACATAAAAATTCCACAAAAAATAGTCTTGCATGAGAATTTGCGTAAGTTAAATTAACCCAAGATTTTAAAACAGCTTTTTTTTTTTTAATTAGATTGCAAATGATTAATTTTATTAAAGTTACTAATAAATATAGTATTTAGTCTCTAATTGTCCATAACGTACTATTAGTTGCGACTTAAAAACCCAATCATCCTCAATATAGTATCGGTATTAGTTGCTTCATCAAGCATTTAAATTATGTATTTAATATCTTTCTTACGTTAATGCCTTTTAAAACTCGAATAAAATTTTTGTACATTCTGATACTTATCATAATAAATTTTACGATTGAGACCATTCACAAAATTAATTAAAATATTTTACAAATGCTTTTGAAGGTCTTCGTTCAGTAATCGTAGAAAAATATTTAAAAAAAAAAAAAGAAAAAGGAAAAGAAATATATTTCTATTAGAATCGTGTGAAAATAACTGTTACTCTGAAGTAATACGATACGGTGAAATATAAAGTAAATAAGGGATAAGGTTTAATCGCATAATGCTTCACATGCAAGTTTATGCAGCGAAAATGCTTAACACAGTTTTATATGTGAAACATGTGACTGTGACAACAATAAACCATGACTCCATCATGAAAAAAGTTATTTCTAATTCTTAGTATTAAACCATAAAATTACTAATGTATCCATATCACAATGCGAAAAAATTCTGTAACTGACATCTAAAATCTAAATTGTGGCTCCAGAAAAAATAGTTCCATGTCATCCTTATAAATTCTAGCCCCCTTTGAAAGCGAGTTCTATAAACACGTATTAGAATTCTAGAGCGTTTGCCTATATTTTCGAGGGTAAAGTTATTTAAAAATCTCTGCAAATAAATGCGAATACAAGAGACGGGTTTCAGCAACTATAATCTTGGTTTATGACCCAATTCTAGAAAATCAAGCTAGAATTTCGCGCAATACAAAAGATTCAGAATATTCAGAATATTGTTTCATCATCTAGAAATGTTCCTTATACGCATAGCTCGGAAACCAACATTTCTAGTTAAGGTATCTAGAAAATGACCACTTATTCATTCTAGATGAAGGCGGTATATATATATTTTTTTTCTCAGTGCATTTTATTTTCGTAGGGCTTCGCCAATATCATTCAAACCAAGAAATATATATATATATATATATATATATATATATATATATATATATATATATATATATATATTATATATTAACGGAATTAGTAGTTCTGTTAGAATTTTAATACTTTTGCTTATTAGTTTACTTCTTTTATATTTGGTGTGTACAATTCGCTATGTAAAACAGCGACATTTTCTACAAAACGTATTTAACCGATTTGGGCGTCATATGTAATTAAAGATTATGGTAATTTAAACTTTTTTGGAGCTTTTTGAGTTTAAAACATTATGATGTAGATGATTTGATGTAAAGATGATCACATTATATTTTAAATATCATATAAACTGATGTTAAATGGTATAAACTGGTATGAGAGTAAAACAGGCAAGGAACAATAAATTTAGAAATACGTTTATTTGTAAATATCCACCGCCAGGCGGGCAAAAGCCAGCTAGTAATAATAATAATAAAATTTTTGTGGATAATTAAAAAAAAAAAAAGGAGTATGAAAAGAAGAAACTATTTTTCTTGGAACGTGACAAAATACTTGAAAGAAAAGAATAAAGTAATATTTATTCGTAAAAAAAAAAAAAAAAAAAAAAAAAATTCATGGGCTGCAAACAAAACTTCTAAAAGCATCAGCATCGCGTGTGAAAAATATGGCTGCTATAATATAACCTCACTAAATGACAAAAGGTCATTTGCAACTAATAATGATAACGCAAAAAGTAAGATGACCTATTTAATTTTTTTTCCTTTATCGCAACGTACAGCACACGTTTCAGAATATTCAGAGTATTCTTTAATTAATGGAACTGAATAATGAATAGGGAAAAAAGTTCTGACAGTGCCAAAGAATGGTACATGTAAAAGAAAATGTCTTTTATACATGGATACCCTATAAGATCAGACACGGAATCTAGAACAAAGATTAGAAATATTTCCTAGTATATTTCTTAGTACTGGGTGATTTTTCTTAAACTTATTTTAGTTAAGTATTTTTAGCATAGATAAATACCTGGTATTTTTAGAAAAGATTATTCATGAATAAGTTTTAATTTTAGAAGAAGCCAGTGTAAATCCTTCAGGAAGTTTTTTATTATTTTATTTATGGTAAACAAAGTCCGAATTATGGGGACTTGTATATTTTGACTGTCATTAAAGAGTGTTTTTTTTTTTTTTTTTTTTTTTTTTTTGGGGAGGGGGGATATTTTATTGGAAAACAATGCAATCACTTACTCTATGTATTTATCTCCCAATCTGTCTATCTACCTACCTACCTATCTATATAAATGTATGTGTGTAAAAACTTTTTAAACCATATATCATAGAAGGTTACATATATATGTTTTTGTATGCTACATTTTATTACGTTATATATAGAGAGACGGAGGAAGTAAGGTTAGAGCCCCTAATTAAAATAATAGGCCGGCGCATTACCGCCATTTTTTTGCCTCCGAAGAGAACAACATTCCCGCTTGGCGTCCTTATCGCTTCCCTAATGATTTTAAGAAATCTTGATCTGTAGCTAATCCGGTCAAGATAAGAGCAATAAGCAACAATAATATTCCTAAAAACACATTTTTTTCACAGTACATTCTCAAGATGTCATTTTATTCTGAGGATATCCTATGGATGTACGATGTGTTGTTAGGGCAGTTTCTGTTTCTTTTACAAAATGTCGCCAAAACTCAAATACACAGTAATAGAAGGTCTATGAACACTTTATATTCACTTCTTGAATGATTATAGCAGTTTATCGCTAAACAAACTTCCATATCATAGTTTACTTAGCTGAAATTATGAAATATAATAAAATAAGTTACTCTAAGGTAACGTAAGACGATTAAAAAAAATGTTTGTGGTTTGTTTATCAGAGAAACGCGTTGGGTACATGGGGCAACCCTAAGGCAACAAAATGCCTGATGCGCCAGCTCGTATATATAGGAGCCTTAAGTAAGGTGAATATGGAATACCATTTCTATTTGAACTCACCATAATAAACTGCAGTATTTTGGATTATTGTGGATTCGACTATTGCAAACTTTTAAGTGTTGTTAAGGTGTTTTGGTGGTTTTATGTTACAAAAGATAGAGTTTACATGCAGTATTTTTAGTTTAAAAAAAAAAACTATTTTAAAGTAATGTGGTCCAACCGAGTAATATGGAATAATTATGAAGGGAAATATATGGAATAACCATTTTCTTAAAGTGTAATATGGTTGGTTGGTTGGGTTTTTACGTCGCACTAGTGCTGCGCAGATGGGCAATTGGAGACGGTCTGGGACTTCCCCCTAGAGGTGGTCCGGAGACATGCAATCGCAATTTTGATTCTCCACGGAAGGGATGGTCTCCCGCTTCGGTGACCCCCAGAGGTATAATTTTTGATGGGGACATGGAGGACATTGCAGAAACGAAAGATTTTACGTGCACCAGCCACCATTAGTGTACACGACGTTCTTTGGCCGGCTCGAGTACCGAACCCACAATCTTCCAATTACGAGGCCGGCGCTCTACCGACTGGGCTACCGCGGTCCTGTAATATGGAATAGGGTAGTATTTTTAGAGAAAATCATGAATAATTTCAATGTAAACATTTTATTTTGAAATTATTATTGAAAATAAACAATATTAAGAAATTATCAACATTCAAGTTTTACAAAAATCGCAAACAATATAATAATATAGAATAACATGGAATAGTTAATATTCCATATTACCGAAATCGCCATTTTGGAGAATAAATCAACCTCAACCACCTGTTGGTAGAAATAAATTCATGAGAATTAGACAGAATTCGTAAGAATTCGTAATACTTACCTCCAAAAAATCTGAATCTTGATAAATCAAAGAAGCTGTATGACACAAAAATTGCTCTTCGCATTGATACAAAGGGAATTAACGTTCGTATTTAAGGCCCACTGAAGGCATTTGACATGCTTCCGACAAGTTGCAACATTGTACAGGTGAGATATAACGGTATTCCGTTTTACCCGACTACTCCATATTTCCCACTGTTCGTCTCTCTCTCTATATATATTTTTGGTAATTTGTCGTTACGATAATTTCTGAAATACTAAATCAATTCGAGCCAAAGTAGGAATCAATGGCTTATCTTAGAAATATCTTTTATGGGTTCGTTGTCTAACCTTATCCGTCATCTTGTTTCAAAATGGCAAACACTTGAAAATTTCAAACTCACATAAAAAGCATTGTTACAAACCGATTTGCTTGAGACTTGGTTTCTACATAGCTCGTATTAAGATCTGAATCAAGTTTATTACTTAACTCAAGTCGCCATCTTTTTTCAAAATGCTGTCCACATGAAAATTTGAAACCACATAAAAATGTAGATATGAACCAATTTTTATGAAACTCAGTATGGACAAAGCCCATATGCAAGTCTCAACAAGTTTATTAATCAACTTCATCCGCCGTTTTGTTCATTATATGTATACTTAGAAAGGTATCAACTTATTCTTCTAACTGAGCTAGAAGGATTTATTTCCGTTCAATTGACAAATTAATAATTTACATATATAATAGGGAAAAAAATCTTAATAAAATAAATGATCATTTGGGGCATAAATATATATATATATATATATATATATATATATATATATATATATATACATAGATCATTTGTAATGCCTAACAGATCATCATTATTATTAAGCGTATAATGCTTTCTGTTTTTCAAAGTAATATATTCAATATATCAGACTTATTTCATTCATCAAAATTATCCCTCATTTTGAGCTGCCCAGATGGTGTGGTGATTAGCGTCCCTCACTCCCACACGGTTGTGCCCGGGTTCGAATCTTAGACAAGGCATGGATGTGTTGTACCTGTTAGGGTTAGCTGTAGCCGTCCAGTGGCTCCTTCACAAATGGCCATAAGTTCTGGGTCCCCCCCCCCCCTTCCATCTAATAATGCTAACTCGCAAGTACCGCCCATTGGAAATAAATAAATAAAATATCTTACAATTTGGGAAAAAAATATTTTATGAAATCCCTTAGATCTTAAAAAAAAAAAAAAAAAAAAAAAAAACCTTATATGAAACGGAAATTTACAATTACAAAAGAAAACTATTATGAGCCTTCTTGAGAAACTATTTTATATATAAGACTTTCAAACTGCATAGTTACCAGATTATTGTGCACCCTGAAACTTATTAAACACTTTCACAATTTGTTAATTTTATTAAAACAATGTGCTACCATACTGATTTTTTTACGCGTCTGTAAAATATATTTTACTGTTGTTAGATGAATGTTGAGCGATTGTAACTAAACTTTGGCTATAAACAATATCCTACAGCTAAAATGAGCGAGATAGTTGTCAGTAAATTTTGTTTGTAGACGATTCACAGGATATTCTCAAGGAATTTATGTATATATATATATATTAGTTTTAAAAAAGTCCACCAGGAAGCGCTTTACATGGAAAGATGATAGATTTAACAAATGAAATGAACCACACAGGATCAAAAACTATCAATAAATGTCCAAATCATTTATGCATTCCTCACGAGTTATTTCTTTTGTTGTATTAAATTTTCCATATTTCCAGGCAAAGCGCCTCTTAGTGGACATTTTTGAACTAAATATTTTCTTTTAATTCCTAATCACATTTTAAAAATTGTTTACGTGCCAAATTTGGTGGCAATTCGCTACTCTTTTTTAACTCCAAAATGCTTTTTACAGCAGAATTTTATTGGTAACTCCCTTGCACTTCAATAGTTTACTCCAAAAATTCTCGTGTAATTTTATTAATAATTTTACAAATCTATAAACTTCACATAAAAATAAAAAGGTTTGTCTTCTTCTTCTTTTCCATTTAGAAGCTAATGTCATATGATGAATCAAAAATAAAGTACATCATAAAATTCCAAATAAAAATAATCATTTCAAAATTAAATTTAAGCGAAACATAATTATTTTTGATAAAAATCTTTTTAAATGTAATGACACATTTAACAATATTTTTATGATAAGGATTATAAAATTATCTTTTTAAATGTTTAATCTTTTTAAATGTAATGGCACGTTTAACAATAATTTTATGATAAGGATTATAAAATTATCTTGACAAAGATAAACTGTTCTGGAACCGATAGACACTTAAAACTTTTCTACTCTTTTAATCTAAGAAGAAAAAAATTAAGTTTTTCTGTTTGAGTTTTCTTTATTTAATTTTTATATTCCAGCCGCACTTGAATTATTTAAAAATGAAAATTAATTATAACCATTTATGTATATGTAATATACATATATGCCATTTATATGATTTAAGCTACTTTCTTTTATGGAGAGTCTGTACGTAGTTGAAAAATTGTCAAATTTATAGTAGGACACCTACACCAACCATTAAAGATGTTTTTGCAGCATTTTATGTTTCCATGTCAATATTTTCCTAATTTTATGCTACACTGTAAAAAAAAAATTGTGTAACTGTACACCAAAAATGGTGTAATGAAACAACTTTAATTTTGGTGTAGGGAAACATCAAATACTATTGGTGTTTCATTACACCAAAAAAATTTTTATCACACTATTTTTTATGTCACACAAGACATATTTTACAGTGTACTTAAGGTTTTATTAATTTAATTAAACTAACTAGTGAATTAATAGTTAAAAACTTTGAATAAACACTATAACATTTAAAAAAAACTCCCAGCAATTGTTTTGGGCTGAAATAAAACACAGTCCTTCATCAGACGAATAAAGCAGGCGTGAGTGATGCAAACAAAACGGCTTTGTTCGCTTGACGAGTGTTTTATTTCTACCCGAAACAAATGTTTCTTATTTTCTGCATTTTATGGTGTTTATTCATAGTTTCATCACCAGCTCTCCGATGCATTTTTATTAATTACTGAATTATCTATTCCAATTTTCTTTATACGCTTTGTTTGTTATTTGTTTTGGGTTCGTGGTATTTATGTGTTAATCATTTCACACTATATATAATCCTTCGTATAATGGCCCAGCTGGCAGACTTCTGCTAGATACTGGGTTCGAATCCAAGCTCAAGCATGGATATTTTCGCAGTTGCTTGGAGTCCACTTAAAGCTATATATCCCAGGTCTAACAAATCGTAAAATGTAAAAAAAAAAAAAAAAAAAGGAAAGAAAGAAAGAAACCGTAGAGCGACATCCTTAACTTCTCATATAGTTTGAATGCGCATTTTAAGAATATATATATATATAGCGACAACGACGTCGCTTCAATAAAATAAATGTCGTATCAACATTATCATTGAGCCATTTAAACCTATATATATATATATATATATATATATATATATATATATATATATATTCACACTTGATACTTCCGTATTTAGTTTATTGGCAATTAATAAAACCATGATCAGTTATGCTTGTTGTGTTGTAAATATTTTTTTTGAATGATTTACTTTTCTTTTTTTCGCACAAGTACATATTTCAATTGTTACTTTTATTTATTACGTTTATTATTATTGTTTTTACTATTATTATTATATGAAATTACCATGATGATAACATAAAACTGATGCATATTTACTTTCTACGCATTTCAGAACTCAGAAATTCTTAAAAAGAAGTTCTTACACGAGGGTCTTGGCAATTGGAGGATTTTTCCTCTCCATACCTCTTTTCTTCACTGGTAAGTCCTAAATTAATAATAACTTTAGTTTAAAATCTAATCAACTGATATTTTTTAAATAGTCAGGATTTATTTATATTATGGAGAAATTAACAAAATATGAGTCCTTTTTAACAAAAACTATTAGCAAATACAAACATTAAAAACTGCATTATAACCACACAGGGATCCGGAATTTTCGCCCCCAGCATCTCGCCCCCGGCATCTCGTCCCCAGCATTTCGCCCCCAGGAAATTTCGCACCCCGGAAATTTCGCCCCCGGGACATTTCGCCCCCGGAAATTTCGCCCCCGGGACGTTTCGCCCCCGGAAATTTCGCCCCCGAGTGGTGTAAAATATAAATGTAATTACAAATAAAAATAAAAACAATCATGTTGTATTTAACAAAGTATTGCCATGTTTTTATTTACTTCGATTCTTCTTTGTTTATTTGTGTGTCAAGTACAAATCATGCAATCGATTTTTAACTAACTTTTCGACAAGCTAGACATTTGAAACTTTCAGAAAAGCTCAGATCACAGTGACAATGCATTTTTTAAATATTTTTAGCCAACTGTTTCTGGTCCCTACTGCCTTCGGTAGCGTTTATATGGCTCAACAGAAAATTTATTTAACTAACTTCCCGACTAGCTAGACATTTGAAACTTCCAGAATAGTTCAGAGCACGGTGACAATGCATTTTTTAAATACTTTTAGCCAATTGTTTCGGGTGCCTGCTGCCTTCGGCTGCATTTATGTGATTCACCAGAAAATTTATTTAACTAACTTCCCGACTTGTCAGACATTTGAAACTTTCAGAATAGTTCGGAACACGATTACAAGGCATTTTTTTTTATACTTTTAGTCAATTGTTTCGTATCCCTGCTGCCTTCAGCAGCGTTTATATAATTCAACAGAAAATTTATTTAACTAACTTCTGAGCTAATGAAATAAACTGAAACAGAACTTAACTGATTTAATAAAAAAGCACCACAAAACTGGCGTTGTAAAAACATTTACTTACAAATTTTGAATAAACACCATAAAATGCAATAAACTCGCAACAATTGTTTCGGGTCGAAAAAACTATTGAAAATAACACGACCCTTCATCAGGCGAATAAAGTAAGCACGAGTGCTGCATTCAAAGCGGCAACGCCGCTTTTATGGCGTTTATTCAAAGTTTGTAAGTAAATATAGAACTTAACTGAGCTAATGAAACAGACAACTAAAATTTCCCAGTAAGAGAAAGTTAATACACGTTTGCAGTAAACGCATGAAAACGTAAAAACATAAAAAGAAAGTTTACATAGCAAGAAAAAAAAAAATGTAGAGTTTTTCTTTCCTTAAGTTTGATGCACCAATTTCCGAGATCTAAAACTGATCTATCTGATCAGGATGATTATTAATTTTCCTGTAATAATCACGTGAAGCATGAGAAAAGATATCTAAAATGGGTTTATGTAACAGTTTTCAAGAAAATCGTAAAACCGTTTTTGACATACCGATTTTTACTAAAACTTGCCATATTCAGTTGTTGACCGGTAAACAGCAATTACATACAAAAGGATAGTTAAAAGAGGGTTAATATTACAAAACTGAAAATAATCCATACAGCCGTTTTAAAAGGAATCCACTCGCAGTACCTGAAGTTCAGCTATTTATACAGGACGCCTATCAATTTTCCTGAACTGACCAAATATCAATCGAAAGGACATCTAATAGAGTGTTTATATAGAAACAACTTTGAAGAAACTCTTTGTTTGAAGAAACAACTTTGAAGAAACTCTTTGTTACAACTTCGAAGAAACTCGTTATAGCCGTTTTTGAGATACAGACTTACACGTCCGGATACCACTTCCGGTTTTTCAATTTTCACCAAAATTTGAAAAATCCTCTGTACACCAGTTCTGTCTTAATTCTGAAGTTTCGTAGCTGTATTTTTATTATTTTCGGAGATGTAATAATCAGAAAATTCCCCACGCACATACACATATACATACACACACACATACACGCTGACCAATTGCCATAAACTACCTTTTTGAACTCAGGAGACTTTAAAACATGTAAATCAGGTGAAATCTCGATATCGAATTTTCGGACCGAATGCAATACTTCTATTACTTACGGTAGTCAAGTAATGGAAGCAAAAATCTTATGTGGACACCACATGACTTCCTTATACACCCATTGAAATATAAATATACATATTGTTATGAAAACATTGACATTTTTGTGTGAGGTAACTGATTCATAAATAAACAGACAGGTTCTAATGACGAAAAAAGAAGGGAATAAAAAACTGAAAAACTGCTACTCTAACGACAAAAATTATGATAATAGGATTATATATTCCGCCAAAGAAATATACTAGTTTTTTCAGGAATGGTTTATTACAAAATCTCTCATTGGCAAGTGCATATATTAGTTTAATGAGAATCCTTCGAGTATAGATGGTCTTGTTCTCTTTGCCGAAAATTAGAGGTGAAAAAAGCTGTTCAGCCATTTTTAAAGGAAAGCACTTGCGAGGCCTGGAATTGAGCTATTTTTACAGGATACATATAACTTTTTCTGAACTAACCAACTATATTATTCGAAAAGACATCTAATAGAGTGTTTATATAGCAACTTTGAAGAAAATTGATAGAACAGTTTTTGAGATACGGACTTACGGTCCCACTACCTTTTTCCGCTATCCCATTTCCAGTTTTTCAATTATCAACAAAATTTGGAAAATCCATCTGTACACCAGACCTGTCTCAATTATGATGTTTCGTAGTTCTATTTTTGTTAGTTTCGGAGATATGATACCCAGAATACTCCGCAAAAATATACACATACATACACACATACTGACCAACTGTCAGAAAATACTTTTCTGGGCTCAGGAGGCCTTAAAGCGTGTAAATCAGGTGAAAACTGAATATCGAATTTTCGGACCGAATACAATACTTTCATTACCTACAGTAGTAGGGTAAAGGAAGTAAAAATTTCTTGGTGCTGTAATCATATTCCCTTGTTTATCAATAATAATAAAATTGATTAACCGCATTCGCTCTCGAGATCGCGCCAGCGTGTGATGTAAAGTGTCGTTTCAAACGTCAGTCTGGAGAGATCAGCAGCGAATGTGTTAATAAGTAAAACATAATAAAATAAAATTTGATAAATTAATAAAATTTCCGTGTATGCACTAAAAACTTAATAAATAAATAAATAATATTACTGTACACTTAAACTTTCTTTTAATTAACAGCGATAACATATTCATCGAACAATTTTTGCATTTGAAATATGTTTTATATTAAAATAGAAAATAGTGTGAATTAAATAGAAATATATCGGTAATTACTACATGTATATTTATATTTTTATTTGTCATTACATATATATTTTAAACAACTCGGAGGCGAGATGCTGGGGGCGAATTTTCCGAAATCCACTGCTCGGGGGCGAAATTTCCAGGGGTGAAATTTCCGGAGGCGAAATGCTGGGGGCGAAATTTCCGCAAACCAATTACACATTACGTATGAGAAAGTTTTAGTTATTGCTAAGAAATAATCGAAATAGCTGGATAATTCTTAATGCATATTAATGGATCTTGTGTAGATAATGATATAAATAACAGCCCTTAATATTGGTGTGTTTGGTGTCAGGAAGCCGTAGATTGAAACAACCCAAATCCACCCTATTATCCCCCCATTTAACGAGGAGTATCGTAATGTTTTAATTATTAAAATCTATATGTCTGTTAGAATTTATGTCTATTTCTTGTTCTTTATTGGTTTTAGTTAATGCTGTAGTGATATGGATTTGATGTGTGTTGATTTGTATTTAATGTGTGTGGCGGTTTGTATTTCATATGTGTGATGGTTAGTATTTGATATGTGTAGTGATTTAATTTATGCTGTAGTGATTGTAATTTGATGTCATTTTCGTGTTCTTTAATTCGCTTACAGTATTTTCGTTTAGTCATACTTATGTAATAGTCGGTCTCTTATTTATTTTAGGTATCATTTATTTTTGTTTGTTTGTAACTAAAATTTAATCAAATATAATTTTAATTTTTATGGTTTAGTAGTTAACATACAGCAGACACATTTTAATCTAAATTTTAATTTTACTCATACCATCAATTTTAATTTTACTATAGTAGTTAACTACGACACTTTATCTAACTGTGAATTTAACTGTATTCAGCCTCGTGTGTTTGAGTTGTTTTCGACGATTTTTATCATTGTAAAGTAAGTAATAATTTTTTATTATTATTATTCATTCTCAGGATTATTTTTATTTTTTAAATAATATTGGTGATTGTAGAATTTAAAAGTATGTTTTTCTATTGGTTTCTCTCTTTCTCGTTGAGTTTGACATTTATTACCATCCTTTGGGTGATATAGGGCATATCTTACTGTAAATTTTTAGCAAATTGCATATAGTAAGACAGAAATATCACCTAATTTGCATGCAACAATCAACCTATGCCCTTGAGAAAGTATTGATGTTGTATGTTTTGAATAAAGGATGCTTAATTTTTTCAAAAATCTTTTTATTCATGTTTTATCTAGTTCTTTATGTGATACTTGGTTTCATTTATTGAAATGTTTGAAAAGATTTTCATTATATATATATTTAATTTCGTAAATGCCTACGTTTTATAGGGGATTGATAGGATCTTTATCATTATAGATACGTTAAAAAATTTTCTTATTCGGTTTTATGAGGATATTTACGTTCAATTTCATGACTTCAATTTTGATTTTATTGAAAGAGTCTTTATTGTATAGAAATGCTGTTGTGCATTTAGCTTCCGATTTTTGTCTGCTTTCAATATGATTTTGTTTTTTAATTCTGTTTTTGTATAATTAATTTACTAGATTTTTATTCCAGCTAGTTTTTGTATATTTTCAGAGATTTTATTTTATTCGTCTTTTAATAGGTATTCATTGGAACAAACGTTAATTGCCCAGTTAATGTAAGATTGGATTGAATTTAGTTTATATTTATATGGAGTGTTACATTTGATACTAATTATTCCATTAGTATTGTTTGGTTTTCGGAAAACGATAGTTTGGATTTCATTAGTTTATGTTCTGCTTATAGTTGCATCTAAAATCTTAATTTAGTTGTTATTTTCATTTTCATAAGTGAACTGGTTATTTAGATAGATTTCATTCAAGTTATTGTTTCAATTTTAGAATTTCCATCGACGACGGTGAAAACATCGTCGACGCATCTAAATCATTATTTTATATTGCCTTTTAATTTACTAAAAATCACTTCCTCCGTTAATCAAGGTTTTAGTTCTACAATAAAATTGGATATAGAAGATCTCATTGCTTGAATAAGTAAAGTAAAGCAACATGTGAAACCCTTTACAAAGCACTTTGAACATCAAGATAGCCCTGATGACTGCTGGGGTCCCAGCTAAAAAGCTTTGCAAGGACTTTTTAAAATGTATTTCATTTTAATATAATTTAATTTGCAGTTCTTTAAAATTAATTAACAACTATTAATGGTGATTAGCTTTGTTTGAGGAAAGTGTATACTGAAATAAACCCACATCTGTCTTATTCTACCACACGGGCCCTCGAATATAATTTAACTGTTTGTTACCGGAAAAGAAAATTTTTCAGTGAATGTCAAGTGTATTACTTTTTATTAAAACCAAAGTTATTTTAAACAGTCTGAAATTGCTGTTTTAAAAATATAAGTTATATTCTGTACTTCAAGTCACGGGTATTAAATTAGTATTTATTATCTATTAATTAGCACGCCAGCAGAGACTTTATAGTGTTTTGTTATTTATTTATTTATTTATAACCCAACAATGAATTATTTTTCGTAATCTCATAATTAAGGATAAACTAATTCTTCTTTCAATTGCATATTTATTAAAATTACTTCGTGGTTTATAAAATAATTTTATAATGAACTTATTTTATGAGCGGAATGAAAAAAAAAAAAATGTTATTTTTGAGTTGTAAAAATTTTCTAAATTTCTCTTGTATAAGTAGATAATATTACTATATTAGTACACATTTGAATGTTAAAATAATAATAATAACAATCAATTGATTTATTAATTATAAATTAAAAAATAAGATAAAACTGAAGAAAACTTATGCCTGAAGAAAGAAAAATTATCTTCAGGCAATTCTTATGTCATATCATCTGTATAATAATTCCTACTGTGTACTGAAAGATCATCAGAGATCAATATTGTACTTCAACTTTCAGAAACATTCTAAACAAGATTATTTTATCTGTATAGAGGATCTATATTGTTAGAACAGAATTAGTTCATATTATCTCTTCACAAATATTTTCATAGACTTTTGTCTAAACATTTTGTTGTTCCCTCGTATTATATCTGAGCTTAGCTTATCTAATCGGCAGTTTCGGTACTCTTTAAGCATTGTATAATTGATAAGGTCTTTGGTATTGTTTTTCTTTATCGCTGCGAATAGAATTCAACTGCTGTTAGATTTCTCATTTCAAACTTGGCTTCTTATCAGATAGATCCGTCAATATGTCACCCCTGAACTTAGTGAATGATAAACTAAGCATTGTTTATTTGTTTATATTTTTTGTTTAATTACTAAAATAGGTGCTGATTTTTTTTTTTTTTTTTCCTTCTAGTGTTTAGCAAAAGCAACTAATTTTACAATTACACTTAAAATAACAACAAAATATCTCAAAGTACAATTTTTCTAAAATGCTCATCAAATCACCTTTCATTGCGTATACACAATGAAAGTATTATTCATTTTATAAATACATTGTACTTTTTAAAAGAGCCGGAAAAAATTATCTTAAAATATCCTACTAAATACTGAACATGAAAAAAATAAATTATTGTTATAAAACTTATTATTATTATTTTTTTTTAAATAAACAAATATTAATATGTATACACGCAAAAAAAAAAAAAAAAAAAAAATTCTGTAATCAATCACACAAAGAAATATTATACATTCTTTCATCATTTAAAGTCATTTTATTTTCTTGTATAAATAAGTAATATTTTTTTTTTATCTAACTGAAACAAAAACAACTGGAAAATTTTATTCCTTAAAAATTTTCAATATAATTGTATCAAAATTAATATTTAATGTACACTTTGATAACCATTAGAAGAGGAATATAATAATTAAGTTTAGCCTTGTATTTTCATCCGATTTTAAAATTGGAGGTTAAAAAATTAAAAAGAAAAATAAGCAACCACAGAATGTTATACAGTTTTTGAGAATTGAATTATTATATCAAACAAACTAAAAAAAAAAGTGTGCATCCATTTAATTATCGAACAACATAACATACTCAATTAAATAGACGTACATATGCTAAAAAAATTCTTTTTTATTTAACTTTTTTATTTATTTATTTACTTATTTTTAAGTGAAATTAAAGTTTTTTCTTTCAATGAAATTAAAGTTTTCTTTTTTCTTCTCTCTCTCTCTCTCTCTTTTTTTTTTTTTTTTTAGGACTATTAGTCTCAATCTGGGATTTTTGCGGTGTCATTTTTCGATAGTTGGACATTTATCGAAATCTAAAATTTATCGAAAATATAATTGAATAATTTGAAAGCAATGTTATAATTTGAAAAAAAAAAAAAAAAAAAAACCTAATAGTCCTCCGTTCTAAACTAAATTCTGCTTTTGCCAGAATTTCATCAAAATATTTTTTTTTTTTTTTTTTTTGAAAGAGAAAAAAAAAAAAAAAAAAAAAAAAGAAAGAAAGAAAATTAATAATAATCAGTATCAAAACAAACACTATCGAAAAAGTTTTTTTTTTTTATAATTTTGAATTAGGAAATAAAAAGTGCGCGTGCAAAATGAAATAAAAATAAGTAAAAAAATGAATTTAATGATTTAATTTTTATATAGAACATGATCACGTACTATCTTCAAAAGTAGATGTACAATTTAAAGTTTATGTGGTGCGTGTGGTATCTATAAAAAATTTTTAAGAAATAGAATAGAATAAAGAAAGCAACGATGTTGGTTGCATTCTGTTACATAGTTTGAATTTTTTAATTTTATAGAAGTAATATCTACCGTAGGAATAATTTCTTATGTTAAAACTATACGGAATTGTTATGCGAGCACAAGCGATGCTACTTTTTATTTAGTTATTCATTTATTATTATCATTATTTTTTAAATCTTCAAACGCTAAAGACAATTAAATTTAGTATTCTCTTTTTTATTTTAACACTCTCATTATTTCAAAACTGTGTATTGCGCTAAACAAGGAAATTATTCGTCATTCATGGGCTCTTACATCCAGCAATTCCAGTATGCTGATTAGATAAGTACATTTTTCCCTTGAGATATTTGCACGATTCGTAATGGTGAATGAGAAGAACCATGAATAAAAGTGGAATTATTTTGAGGTCGTTTTAGTCTGCGAAAATCATTTTTGATTCGAGAAAAATTTATCCTGGTCACACGTTGTTGCAAGTATTACTCATTTTCGCACCATTTTTTATGTTTTTTTTTTTTTTTTTTTTTTTTTTTAAGAATAGCAATAGATTTACGATTTCAAAAGTGCTTATTTTTTTTTTTTTTTTTTTTAGTTTATTTATTTATTTATTTTAATAAAATTAAATACAAAATTAAATTGAACGTGTAATAACAATTTTGGTTCCAAAATTATTTTATTTGTTGAAATATTGTAGAGTAACTTGTAGTAACACTTATGGAGTTCCCTTCCTGACTAATATTTTAAGTTTCTATTTAAAATATTTTATTAAGTGGTCATGCCTAGCTCAAAAATTGTATACTGGATGTCTAATTTGACCCTCACTCAATCCACACCTCTTTCATATGCACTCCAGCGCTTAATTCATTTATATACTAAAAACAATATAAATACCAATTCCAAATAAATAACCCCAAAATCTTTAACGAAACGATTTCAGTTTAGTTTATCCTAATACGGGCAGTTTTAAAAATGGAGTAGGGTTAAGGTTGAACGGTTTTAAAACGTCTTACTGGAGCTACGGAGTGGGTAAAAATGGAGAGGGGACTGACAATTCATCGAAAACACAGATGAATCTTTACATCGCATGAAAGTTGCAAAATTTCATATGTACCGGAAAAGTTAATTTCTGTAATATTTAAGTTGGTAGGCTTTTTATGTTTTCTACTGGCTATGCATGTACAATAAAAATGCATACTAAATCTCGACGCATTGTAGAAAAGAATATATAACTCGTTATTGTTTTATTCTTGGTTGATATAACTGATACTATAGCAATAGATATTTGTTTCATAAATTAGCAAAGATTATATAAATCGGCGATAATGGAATAGGTTTTTATTATATTGCAATTCCTCAGTAGTTCACCATTATAGACAAAATTCTTAAAAAATAATTACAATTGTGATTTATTAGTTGTGGTATAATCGACAATCAATATTCAACTGCAGATAAACATTTGTAAGTACAGAAATGACGTTGATGGTGAAAATGATATTTAAAAGTGTAATTTACAACAATCAATGTTTTGTGTTCTTTGGAAACGAACGATTAAGCTCATAATGTATGCCATTTACAGCGAATAAATAACACATACATATATGTAGAAATTCAGTCTTATATCTCCTTAATTTTTAATCTAAAATTTTAAAAACAACTTGTATAACTTAAGGTCGTCCATAAAATTATTCAAGCGCTTGCAATAATTCCTATGTAAAAGATGTGCATCTAATATTGTTTTGTCAAGTCATGATCTTAGTCTTATGCTGTTTATAAAAAAGTTGATGATAAAAATTAGCAATCAAACTAAAAGAAAATATATGAAAAATGTGGATGTGTGCTTCAATAATTTTGCTGCCATCTGTAAAGATAAAAATTAATCAAATAATTTCATACCGGACCAAAAAAATTATTCATATTTTCAAACTTAAAATGTGCCGAAACACACACATTTTTTTTTTTTTTTTCTCATAATTTTGTAAGTTTGTATCTTTTTATTAATTTCTTATGACTGTATTTTTTACAGGTGTTATCCTCTTCACATTCATCCACTTCAATGAAATACCTGCAATGGCAACAAGTATAGTCATCGGTCTCGGCATTGTCTTTTGTGGCGTAGCCAGTGTTCATAATGTCTACCTCTGGCAATGGGAGAAGACACGAGCCTGTAAAGAACTACAACAAAGCAGACTGAGCCAATTAGGACTCGATATGTCTGCTCAAAGAGCAATAGAATTGTCTACATTAGTATGACGAAGAGATTAATAGTTTATAGTATTATATACTTGCTCCATCAAAGAAGACCACAATGCAATAGCGAGTTGGATATGTAGTATAAGCATGGAGATATAGGCAATATCCTTACATCAAAACTTTTTAACAAGTAAAAAAATTATATAGATTTAAAAGTAATACGGTAATTTTCACTATAAAAGATGCTTAGGTATGTTTTGAAGATTAAAAGTATGGGGAAGGGGGAAATGGCTTATAAAAAAAATTAATACGAGATCGTCTTTTTTTTCCATAAAAAAGAATTGATTGCTAAAGTTCAGTTTATGGAATATGGATTTTATTACACAAAACATATAAAGAATTCCGTCCATTTGTTTGTATTACAAAAATATATAACTAAAATTTTTCCTGTTATTGCTGGAATGCTTTAAAGAAACACATTCATAAAAATCAAAAGTAAAAAAAAATTCCAAACATTATATTTTTAAGTTTAAAATAATTTAAAAGATATATTTTTTTTATTCATATCTTTTTGAAATATTTAAAAAACTAAAATGAAAAATCCATATGTAGTTTTTGCCTGCATAAATACACAAAACAAATATATGTATATATTATACATATAGATATATGCAGGGTAGTATCCATGTGTATTATTTTGCTATTTATTATGTGAATGTAATTATATCATTTGCGTCTCGCATTAGTGTATAGAGGCAGCTATCTATGTGTTCTGTTTACTTTTTAGACTTTCTAGCATAAAAGTCTGCTATATATGGGACAAGTTTTTGCATTGTTGTAAGCAGTGAATAAAAATCGAATTGTACCTGGTAAAACTTCTCTTCTACATCAAAACACATGAGAAGGAACAGATGATACGGCGATAGAAGTTTGTTTGTAAGAGAACTGATATTCTACTGCCAACTTTTTGCTGTTATACTTAATCAGTCAAAAGAATTTTCTAGTCGGCTTCTCCCAAAATTGATTGCTATTAGAACAAGACTGTGTAATATTGGGAGCAGCATAATTTCATTTATAAATCCAAAAGCAATATAAAGACTGTAGCAAGATTGTGCTTAAAAAACTGAAGATCTTCACAAATTGAAGATATTCTTATAAATAGTACAACTTTTTTTTTACATGTATTTAGGTGATAATGTGTTGTTTCCATATTTATACTTTTATTTCCTTTTTTTTTTTTTTTTTTTTTTTTTTCTAGAAATAAAGAAATTAATAACCGATTAAATTAACCCTTTATTCCATAATACCAAATTTCCAGGAATAACTTACTTATATACATACATTTTTTTTAATGTTCTGTAAGTATATATTTTCATTCTCTTAGACTGAGAGTCATTGACGAAATATATTGTAGAATTGAAATTGTTGTAGAATTGTTAAGATCAAAATGGTTTGTTTAAGAAATGTTCTTTATATTTGGTATATTAAAAATGAAATATTTCCTTAATTATGTACTAAAAGATACTTTAAAAACGCGTAGCTAGAAGCATTTAATTTTACTAAAAAAATTATTTACAATAAAAATATGCATCGAAGCTTTTCGCTTTGAACTATTAAAGCATCTTCAGGATAACATTTTATTTACAATAAAGTTCTTGGGAGGCAGCCAATATATACTTTAATAATAGTCTATAATTATGGATGGGGTTAAGCTTGATCGTACAGGACCAAAAATACGAAATGGCATTCACAAAAAAGTCAATTTTAAGCGTATCGTATGATGGACTTGGGAAGAACAGGGCTAATTAACAAGAAGGTGATGTATTGTAATACAGCAGTACTTGAGATAGGGATTCAGCAAGATCTTGAAAAAGAAGATAACGGAGAAGCTTATTGATGGAGACTGGGGTAAGATGAAAAGGAAGACTCGAAAAGGAAGACACAGGAGAAGCTTAAATATGGAGACCAGTCTTCATATATAAACTTCTCCTGCAATTGTGTAATCATCTTTTCTGAGTAATCATCTGACTGACTCAAGCACAGCTCTATTTCATTATGTTTCTTTCTTGTTGATCCGTTTAAAAGCAACTTTTTAGTGAGTGTCGTTTCATATTTTTGGCTCTCTGCAATCAAGCTTATTAAACTTATCCGTAACTATACACTATTAAAGTATATATTGACTTCACTCCAAAAACTTTACTCTAAATCAAATGAAGGCTTTGATGATTCTAAACGAAAAGCTTTGATTTATATTTTTATTCTAAATAAGTTTTTTAATTAAATTAAATGTTTTTATCTACGTGTTTTTAAAGTGTCTTTTAGTACAAAATACATAATGCACGTGATTTTAACTATTTAATCTTTATGAGAGATATAATGTCTTTTATTTCTTTAATAATATTCGTGTAATTAAAACATTTTTAGATAAAATATTGTCAAAATTATTTAATAAAATCTTACGTTGTGGAGTTCTATTAGACGTACTTCACAAAATTTCTTTACTGTGATAAAAATAAATAAAGAAAAAAAAATTAAATCTTTGTAAACTTAAAAGAGAAAAAAAAAAGAAAAAGAAAGAATGGAAGTTTTATTAAATTGTCTTTTAGTACATAATACATAATACACGTGATCTTAACTATTTAATCTTTATGAGAGATAATGTCTTTTATTTCTTTAATAGTATTCGTGTAATTAAAACATTTTTAGATAAAATAGTGTCAAAATTATTTAATAAAATCTTATGTTGTAGAGTTCTATCAGACGTATTTCACAAAATTTCTTTACTGTGATAAAAATAAATAATGAAAAAAAAAATAATAATAAGTATAAACTTTGTAAACTTAAAAGAGAAAAAAAAAATGAAAGAAAGAAAGTTTTAAATGTAATTGTTGAACTCTAATTAATTTAAATCTTAAATTGTAAAAGAAATATTAACTCACTTTAGAATCCAAGACATTTAGTTACGCGATATGTGCATTTCAGTATGGCATCAAAATCTATATATTTTTTAAATAGATAGAAGGTTCACAGTATGGTTGCATGATATCTTGAAAATTTTACTACTAACGTTTTTTCTTATTATTGGGAAGAATTTATTTAAAATTTTAAACACACAATATTTAGTATTTAGTACTGAAATTTTTTAAATTCAGTTTTCAGTTTGAAAGACCAATATTGTATACAAGTTTATAATATGCTGATATAAAGGGTTAATATGCTTATTTGCTTATATTATAGCTAATTATGAAAGTGTGTAAATATTATATGATATCCTGGCGTTCTTTACTTAAAAGAAAGTAGAACAGACCTGTTATTATAAAGGGCATATACACATTGGTTTTTTATATGCCTTAAAATTGAATCTATAAGATAAATCTAATTGTATATATTTATTTATTTATAACAAATATGACTGCATGCGAGAAAATAATGCTTGTTTATTTATTCTTCCTCATATATATATATATATATATATATATATATATATATATATATATATTATTACAGTTATATTTTATTTTATCACATTAATATTAAATTTTTTTCCAAATTTTCTAATTTCTACTAAATTAATATTTTGTATAAATTATAAATGATTTTCAAAATTTTACTAGTTTTTACTTAGAAAAATAGCAATGTCATTGTAACAGTTAAGAAATGTAATCTAGTCATTCTCATATGCATGAATGGACAAATTAATTTATCATTCCAGAAGCAAAGGCAATAAGAAAACAAACATTTTCTATAAATGTTGATATTATTATTTATTCTGAAACATGTTTCAATATATTGGCAATTATTAATTCACTTAAAAAAATATAAAAAGTTGTTTATAAAAATTTATTGTTTGATTCATATCTGAGGATATAAACTGAATATATTTACCAATAAATTTTCATAATCACTCATGAAGAAATAATTATTCAAAATTATTCCTATTTTAAAAGAAATTAACCTGAATTATGTGTGATATTTAAAGTAATTTTACGTATTATAATTATGTATGAATATTTTTTATGATTGAATAAGACTTATAAATTGTAATACTTTTAGTCCTATAAAATGTTTTGTAATCTGGGAAAATTCTGAGGATATCAATTTTGTATTACATATTAAAAATGTGCATAAGTCTGCTTGAATATAATTGATTCATTGTTTAAGGATTTATGTGATAGTAATTTCAACTGTAAATTCGTTAAAATAGAAGCAAAAAAAAAAAAAAAAGAAAAAAAAAACAAACAGTTATTTAATTAATAAAATAAAAAAAATAATTTTAAGTTCTACAATGTAATATTCTTTATCAGAAGAAATATTTTTTTTTTCATTTTATTTTTTCATTTATTTGATTTCTCTTTCAGAAATGACTATTTTAAATAAAACATTTAAATATCTTTAAATTAGTTTGCATTAATTTCATTTGAAATACTAAATTTTGTCGTTGCATTCATTTTACTACAAATACAATCTTTATTTTTAATTTATTTATTTACTTTTTTTATTATTATTATTATTTTATGCATATGCAAAAGAAAGAAATAAAAATGTTTTGTATTAATTCTTTCATAAGAGTAATTTTTGCTCTTATAAATACATTAAGTTTGAAAACGAGATGGCATTTTTTGCTTGATTAAAAGTTTAAAACTCCTCTTTTTATAACACCAACATAATGGCAGTTTTTAAAACCAACATAATGGCAGTTTTTCAAAATTACTCCTGAAATTACTTTTCATCAAATACATGTTGTCCTAATCAGAATTCCATTATTTAAACACAACAGTAGAAATAAAAATTTTTAATTAAATTGTAAAAAGGTTAAATTAAAATTAGACGATAGTATTGCTTAAATTCATTATTTTCATTTTTTAATAAATCTATATGACTATCTCTATAACATATCTCACAAAAAGTTTTATCTTTTCCACCAATTTCAAAATTTGGTTTTTAGATAATTGTTCGTATTTGCGATTTTTCGCTAGAGAAAAAGAAAATATGCAGGTGAGAGCTTTTATATCAGACCTTTTAAAACCTTTTATGCCAAAAGTTTTTATAGACAGGGTGTCTTATAAAAAGTATGACACATTTTGATGTTTAATGATTCCTAAAATAGTGAAGATAGATTTAATTTAATAATATTAATGATTAAATAGATTTTGAAAGTTTTATAGTTTTTGACAGCCCGGATCATAACTACGCAGGTCTCCGGGACAGGAGAGATTTTGGAACCTTTCTCTCACCAATCACATGTTATAGTAGAAGCTCAGCTACATAATTGGAGCACTGAAATTTAACTCTTACACTGGTCTCATAAATATATATATATAATATATATATACTCATTTTATTTACACCCCATGCATTATGTTTGCAATAGAAATATACTACTGTAAGTATTCGACTTCTGCTTCTGAAACTAAAACAATGCATAATAAGGACTCAGCATTTATGTATTATGTTGTTAAATGTACATGTAGTATTAGTAGTTATAATCATATTCTTCTCTCGCATTAGTCAAGGTATTTCAAACAATCAGAATTTTTCGTCGATAAAGCTTTTTCAGGAGGAGAATATTGTATGTATATATATATATATATTGTTTAATAATTTGTATCATAACATTCACCTAAACACAGTAATTTTATTCAGAATGAATGAGACCCAAATTATTCATGTTTGAGCTGTTTCAATTTCATGTCATTTTTTAATAACATAGGTGATTGCAACCTTGCTGAAAAATTTCTGAAAATATACGAAAAGAGAAAAGTATTAGAGGTTCAGTTAAAATTTCAAAAGAATAACCGATAAAATATATAAATAAAAAAAAAAAAATTAAATGTTAAAAATATTATTAAATTAGTAAATACAGTTTTTAAATTTTATTATATATGTATTTTCAAAATGTTAAACGAAAGATTTTGAGGGAGGAGGGCAATGCTCGAATGACCCATGCAGTAATATGGCCTTGGGCCCTTGTCAATGAACTTTCACAAGTGCGCCCTTTGTCATATGAAGGTAGTTGATTTCACACCATATATGTGTACTGATAAGTATAAAGGATTTAAGTGCATATTCTTGATTTTTCAGGAGACGAAAAATAAATTTAAACTAACTAAAATCTAATCAGAAGGATCGATTTGGAAAAAAGGATTATACTGACTTAATACCCTTTATACCATTCAGTGACTGTCAATCTTCATTTATAAAGGTAAAAAAAATTGAATTAAATATTTTATACCAAACACGAATGCTAAATTTCTGACTTTAATCTTTTTTTACCAATGGATTATCTCAAAGATAGGATTGACGTGGTCTTAAATCCTTTATACTAATCGATAGAGAATTTTTTTCTGACTATGCACTTAACTCAAAATCGACATTTTTGGACTTAAATCCTTTATACTTATCAGTACAGATATAGTGGCATACATGCCAGAATCCATACCGACTATATAATGCGGAGATCAATACTCAATATTTTCCTGTTGTAAATAATGTTTTTTTTTTTTTTTTTTTTTTTTTACAAATACCCAATGGTAAAGTCTATTGATGTTATATCAAATGATGTGGGTACCCAAGAACTTAGGGCACCTTGTCCAATCCATCTTTCTGTGAAATGGTCATTCAAAAACGATTTATCCCAGTAAGGTGATATACAAAAAGTTATGGAAAGTTATAAAAATTTCAATGTTATAGAAAAGAGCTGAAGCTCTTCGAGTTGGGAAATACGAAAATTCGAACATGTCTAAGTAAATGAGATGTATGAGTGTCTTTCAGTGAAACAGAAGAAAAGATATTAAAACGGGAAAACTATCTATGAAAATGTTCTAATTATAAAAGAAAATATATGAGTTATTCTATGCATAAATGCCATAGGTTTGTTTATATCTTCGTTATTTTATGAATTATTAAGCACCAAATTGGTGTCATACTTTTTACAGACACCCTGTATATCGAGCTAATCGAAATGTCTGATAATAAACTTTCTTAGAATTGAAAAAGAGAGAAAAAATGTATTGTTTCGAGAGCAATTAATCTCTTATAGAATTTTAAAACTTTCTATGATAGAGAATCAAAATGAACTTATAATTTAATTATATTTAAATGCAAACAAATTTCATGTATACCGAAATTGAGTATCTCAAGCACAATTTAATAGTTCTTTCAAAATGTTGTCATGCTTGTTAAAAAATTTTCTTAGGATAATAAATTGAGATTTTTTTTTTTTTTTTTTTTTAACTTTCTTATGATTTTACTATTTAAAAATTTTAAACTCGTATTTCTTATACTGATTTCTATTATAACAATAAAAATTTTTTTAATTTAAATCACATTCAAATAAGATGTTACTTGAAAAGAAAATGGAGATTTTACGACTGGAAATAAATTTTTAATAAATTTATCCTGGTCAGATAACAGAAAAAAATTCAGATAACAAATCGAAATTAAGGTATAAATTTAAGAAATTGGACAGAAAAATTTTTGTGACTAAGAGATGGAACTAAAAACAAATAACATTAAATTTGGGCATTTCAAAGTAAAAACTTAAGAAGTAAAATAAATATTAAAATTCATATTTTAATTAATCTTTTATTATATATCTATAAATATCAACCATTTCGATTATTATTTTTTTTTTATATATAAGTTATTGATTAATTGTACAAAAATCCTTAGATCTAACAGATGCTCAATATTCTATATTTCAGTAATAATCGTATAAAATACATTACTGTTTGGAAAATTCTAATGATAATAGTAATAGGCAACATTTTTCTTGTACGTTTCTGCTTAAATTTTTCTCACATTACAAAAATGTTAATAAACCAAAGATGAGACAGTAGTATAAATATTGCATTTCAATGAAATAAGCATTAACTCTTCAAAACTTTGTAGAAGTTTTTATTATTACTTATAGTCTTGATACTGCCAATAGTAGATCAGTGAATTACAGTTTTTAAATAAGATTGGTCTTTTTTAAAAGCAGTTCAGTAATACATGAACGCATATTTTCTTTGAAAATGGCCTGTTTCTTATAAGCAAACGTTTCCCAACCAATATTTTTAGTGGAATTTTGAAATCCCAAGGATTCTGCGTTGAAGCTTGATAAATATCAATGGTAAATTAATAAATATGAATGATATTCAATATACTCTCGTTTATTCCTGGAATTTAGTGGTACGGCTTTCACTGTTAAACTACAAAAAGGCTGTAAATGAGAGGTAAATGTCATAAAAAAAATACTGTAATTCAAAAACACGAATGTATTGTATATAAAACATAATACAAACAATCAATGATATCCATAAATAGTAAATATATTTGTATTTTTTATATTACAGGATGTAAAGGCAGTGAACAAAAATGTGTTCTTATATGCTGAAGCCAATATGCAACCTGTATGCTAATTTATGCACTAAATTAAACAATACCGTAGACACGCCGATATTTTAATTTATTCCGAAGATATGTGGATACCCTTTCTTTATACACACTGCTTTATTTGTAGTCAAAAATTTTCCAATATGTAATTACGATTAAATAAGAAGAAAAATATCTATCAAGAAAAGTGGTGTGGAAAAAAAAAAAAAAAATACGGGTACTAACAATGCTTGAAAATAAATTAAAATGTTGGCATGTAGGTAGCGTACTGTAATGTACAAAAAAAAAAAAAAAAAAAAAAGCAACATAGTTCTTTATATTTACATTTTTTTTTAAATCATTAAAAGAGCAATTATTTGTTTTCATTTCTTTTTGAGAAAATCCTTTCTCTTTATCTTGCCCTTTTTCTGATCCCGTGTGTAATTCGCAACACGTATAATCTGCCCACGAATAATCGGGAGTTTACTTTATATATAATGATGTGAAATAAGTTTTCTCATCATATTCTATAAAAATAATAATAATAATAATAATAATACTTTTAGCATAACTACAAGAAAACCAAACAAGTAAAACTAAAACTGAATTAAAATATACGCAAAAAACAAATGAAATAAGAGCTAATTTATCAAAAATGCTTTGTATGACTTGAGACATATGACGAGGGGGTTACATCCCATTATGGTGTACGTGGTATATATATACCACATACATTATGCAAAATTTATAATAAAATAAATTGGAATTTAAGTTTTATATGCATATACTGCAAAAAATATTCCAATATTCCAGCTGCATTAAGCTGAACAGATAAACATTAATTAAAAAAAAAAAAAAAAAAGCTTTCTCATAAAATTACTAATGCTCATGTTGTGTAAAACATTTCAAAAATTCTAAGCGTTCTTCTTTCAATAAATCAGGAGTAAAAGATGGAAAATTCGTGGGTTATGATAAAAAGGTTGCTGAATTCTACTATTTTGTTCAAACTGCTTTTAAAATTTATAGCATTATTAATCTAATTAGTATAGCATTCGAATAATCTGAAAAAATTAATTTCGTTTGCTAACTTTAACAGTAGTAATTATATCCTAATCTTTTATTTAAGAATTTTTTAGTTATGTATATCAGATGTTCTGGTCCGTCAGATAATTTATCCAAAGGGTTTTTAACGAAAAACTAAATTATAAAAACAACTAATATTATTTCTATTAAAGATATCTACAAAAAAAAAAGCACAGAATTCATTATAGATACATATAAACTTATACTTACGCAGAAGTACTTCGGAACATAATCGCTGCATTTCTAAAGGTTGGGAAACAAATCAATGCAGATTGATTCTGAAAATTTGCTTGGTCTTATGTCCAACATTTGTTTTCTGTATCACATAACAAATTTACTTTTCTTATTTCTAGAGCTTTAATATTGTATTTATGGCAATATTTTGTGTTTTACTGTTTTTTGTATATACATTTTCTTATATATTGCCTGTTGATACTCTGTGTTCTGTAGATCATTCATTTATAGAAAGGATTATTATATGTAAAGTTTTTATGTATTTTTAGGAAGAAGTTTCATGTTTGTACATATAGTACTTTTATCGTCATCGTATTCGCTTTTTCATTTATAAAATAAAATAAACCAAAATTTTTGCTTAAACAACTGAGTTGTTACTTTTTTATTGCACATAAAGTACATTTATAAAAACTTTTATCCATTTCCCGTATTTTGTTACTTTTTTGCATATCTAGTATAAGATCTTTATAAGGAAAACCTAAAAACACAAGGTTGTGCGTTATATAGAATTTCGCATTATATAGATCACCTTTCACACATCATTAAACTTATCTAATAAACATAGCCAAAATTATCTGAAATATATCAAAACTGAGTAGGGTATTTTTAAATTACATTCCTTGGAACAGACGTTGGGTGGATCATAACTTTCATTGCTAAGTTTGCTTTATAAATATAGTCCATATATGCCTGTACCAAATCATTCATTGTACTACTCATTAAAAAAAAAAGAGTAATTATAGCAATTTTTTAACTAAAAAGCTCCTCATTAATGAGATAAAAGAAGAACAAATGTTAGCACTTAGTTCTCTACAGAGTAACAGTTCTTTTAACGAAATATTTCTGAACTGCATAATTCACTGTTTATGTCTGAGAATTTGTGCATTATAATTGCGTTATAAAGATCTTCTACTGTATAACAACGTGATTCTGGTATAGTAAATTTTTTTTAAAGAAGTACTAACAAGGTAAGTATGAATCAGTAAAATTGCTATTGAAACCACACCAAGCTTAAATTAAAAAGCGTGGTCGAAAACATAGGGTAAAGTGCAAATTTGCTGCAATAACACCCATGGGGGCGAGATATGACCCACGAATAGTTTTAGTTATTTTTATAAAAATCATCAAAATACGCATCCTTGTAAGAAAAGGGGGTGCAATAGTAGCGTGCTTAGCTTGCGATACGGAGGTCATGAGATCGAGTCCCCGCAAAGGCATTTTTTATTTTAACCTTTATTTATTATTTTTTTTACGTGTTTAATTAAATTAAATTATTAACTTAGGAGAAAATATTTATTTCATTAAGAATTCTTTTCTTTCTTTTTTTTTTTTTTTTTTTTTTTTTTTTTTAGTATTCTAATTAATAAATTGTTGACCATGACTTTAAGAAATATATATTTTTATTTATTTATTTACAAAAATTAAAATCATGTTCAAAGCTACGAATATAGTTTCTAATTTATAAGAATAATGATTAAAAGTAGACAAATCATGAAACCATAAATGTTTTTCAAGAAATCTAAGAAGATTGATCACAATTATTTGAATTCCAATTTTGTTCACCGTCAATTATTGTTCATCCCGAACGTTGCGTTAAATATTTGGCTTTTCGTTGAGACTACTAGATTAAAATTCATATTTACCCAGATTTTGAATTTTTTTACATGGAAATTAATTTTAAATTAGTGAAATCATTTTGAGAAAATTTGCCATTGTGTTCAATTTTATTGTCAGTTCTTCCGACACCACCAAATTTGACAGTTGTTTAATGAAATATTTGAAATAAAAGTTAAATGCGACGTCGAATAGTTAAACAACAGTTGCTGTTTATTCAGGATTTTTCATGCAAAATATTGCATGAATAATAACGTGATTGAGAGCAGACGATTAACTCTTACTATTAATGACGTCGATAAAAAATAGTAATTAAAAATTACACAAAACACTAGTACAAATCATTAACAAAATTTTATCTAAATGTAATATAAAAACATTTCCCGTTAAATTATTAATTATTTTTAATTTAACTAGTGGATCTGCAGATCAGGAGCCTCAACGTCCTATTTGCATTACACATTATTCAACAGATCATTTTTATTTATTCCTTATTATATAATATATATATATATATTGATTCGATTGACTTGCTACATAAACAGATGTGTTCCTGAGGGGGGGCTGCCGCCATCTCAACCCTCCGCTGTATCTCTCTTTCTATACCTATCTGTATAAAAAATATATGTGTTCTTAATAACAGACAGTCTTGTATTATTTCCCTGAAATTCATTTGTACCAAATTTCATGCAAAAAGATTACATAGCATATCGGAATTATTTTACATAACTCTGTAAAGTAATTACGAATTCTATTCCCACACTTTTCCACCGAAAAATACGCTTTTACAATTTCAGTAAAATTCCATTATATTTAATGGGGGTATAACCATGTTAAAATACACTTTTAAGAAATACCGACTATAGACCGTAATAGTACAAAATTCTTTTATGTATCCCGGAAAGTAGCCACAATTATTATATACGGCAATAATAAGAATACATTAATCAATTATAACTTATTATTTTTTCAGACTAATTTGACATCATTTGGATGATTAAAGTAAGTCATCGAAATTATTTTGTGTGGTCCCATAAATAAATTATTTAGTCTATACATACCGTTTTTAAGAGTAAAAATGCTTTTAAGCGACTTTACAATGTATGTTAATTCCATTCTTTTCAATGGTGCATAAACACACTAACATCCGCTTGAATAGAAAATTGTCCCTAGGCTCTAATGTCACGAAATTATTTTCTGTGTCCCTGTAAACGAACCAAAACCATTGTATACACCAGTAAAAACTATTCAACTTATTCAGAGTTTTTCATTAATAATTGTTCCAAATTTAACATAGTTTGGATGATTACATGACATTGTCAGAACACTTTTGTAAGGGACTGTATTAATTAGAAAGCCTAAGAGCACATATTTTCTTCAAACACCATAAGTTTAAGCATCTTACTCGCATGTACGCTAGTTTCATTTTGTTGATTGCAAAGTAATGATGTTAAAATGCGTTTAAACGAAATTCACCCCATACGCCGTAATGTTAAGACTTTTGGCGTGTCCCTGTACACAGTTTATAAACAATATAGCCATAAAAAATTATACAGCTATTTCTATGCAAAGCTTGAACGTGTCTGCTTATTTGCAAGTCAATCGAAGGATTTTTGCGGCCGCTATTGCGGTACATACAAATTCTTCCCATAAGCCGTAATGATAAGAAACATTTTGGCGTGTCCCTGTACACGAATGACAAATGGAATACACACCTAACATTATACAGCTATTTCTGTTGAGCTCATGAGTATGTGTACCAAATTTCCCGTGAATAGTGGGATTTTTGGGGCTGCTATCGTGGTACATACAAATTATTCTCATAGGCCGTAATGATAAGAAAAACTTTGGCGTGTCTCTGTACACGAACTACAGATGGAATGTACATCCAAAACTAAACAGCTAATTTCGTGGGGATCATGAACATGTGTACCAAATTTCAAGTTAATAGCGGGGTTTTTGCGGCCGCTATCGCGCGACAAACACACAAACAGACGGAACCCAAAATCGCTTTGAGTCTCAACAGAGGACTTCCACTATTGAAAAAAAAACCTTTTTTTCATATAATTAATATTTTCTCTTAAAATAGTAGTTTAACTTAATTAAAAATGTAAAAAAATAAATATTTCAGTTGAAATAAAAAATTAAAATACAAAACGCCCTTGCGGGGACTCGATCTCAGGAACTCCGTATCGCAAGTCAAACACGCTAACATTGCACCACCAGATCTCACTATGATGTGCGTTTTGTTGGTTTTTATAGAAATAACCAAAACAATTAGAATCTCATATCTCGCCTCTATGGAGGTTGTTGCAGCAAATTTTTACTCTACCCTATATTTTCGACCATGCTCTTTAATTTAAGCTTGGTTTGGTTTCAATAGCAATTTTACTGATTCATGCTTCCCTTGTAAATGAATTAAGTGCATACTCGAAGAAGTAGTAATCTTCTTGAAAAATTAATTATAAAGACAGAAACTTCCATTATAGATATCTAGTCAGGTATCTAAAAACAATCCTAATGATGCTACATCTACTACATCATTTCTTTTTTTAACACTTTAAAAAAGGTTGAAAAGTGTTAATGACTTCGATTTGTCTGTCTGTTTGCCTGTCCGTCAGTCTACCTGTCCGCGCTCTAACTCCCGTAAATAAGCATAGAATTTCTTGAAACTGATATATGTTATTCAAATTCACTATCGGATGTTCCATATTGAAAATGGAGTGAATACTTCTACTGGTTTGTGTATAGGGACACCCGAAAGTATTCCAAAGCATTATGTTCTATGAGAAGTATTTCTATAAACCATATTTTAATACCTTTATTTTACACAAATGTCAATGAAATAGAAATATGTTGTTCAAGTGCCCTATCGGTCAATTTTTATGGAAAATGGAGTAAATACCACCACTGGTTTGTGTACAGGGATACCCGAAAGTATTCTAAAGCATTGCGTTCTATGAGAGGTATTTCTGTAAACCAAAATTTAATAACTTTACTTTGCACAAATCTTAACGAAATTAAAATGCATTATTCATGTGCATAAAAGAATCCTTTCTACGGATGATTAGCATTAAGATTTACAGGACCACACAAAATTATTCAGTTACATTAAGGGATGTTATGGAACAGAGATCATGAAATACGGTCACCTGGTCGCCATTGGCGACCAATATATTTTGACTGGCGACTATGTTTTCAACTTAAAACTCGACGCTTTTCTTTTTCCTCTTAATATTTTAGTGAAAAAATTGGTCCAAGAATAAGGCGCCGGTTCCACTCCTGATGTAGGCTAACTCTAGCCGTTTTGATTCTCTCTCCTCTCACTACGTTTTGAGACACTGTGTTGAACCAATACGCCATTAGGAGATTTACATCACTTTTCTCTGTGCATTTTTCATAACTCGATATTAAATCAGTGCACCATAGCACCACTGGTTTACACTACCACGGCCAAACTCGAGATCAAGTTCGGTCGTGACACTATACCTGTTTATGTGTGTTTTGCGAACTGGTGCTGAATCGTTGGGCTGGTGTAATGATGTATCAATTCCGATGGTGTATCTATTTAGTGAAAATAATAAAAATCTGGTTAAAACGCATTCAAGACCTCTTAAAATGTATAAAATCGTCAAAACCAATGTCAAAAAAAATTTTTAGGAATCTAATATTTTTTTCTACTGAATATAGAAGAAAGTAGAAATGTGATTAAAAACCATTCAGCGCGTAACTTCTAAAACCTTTCTTCCTCCTTGGATATCAGGATATTTTTGGGATTCAGTCAAAATACAAACGGGAGAATACTAAAATCAGTTTTTAAATATTTGACATTAAAAAAAAAAATGAATTTATTCACAAGGAGAAATCTCAATACGTTTTTTCGACTAACATATTTGTTATCCTAAATTAGAAAAATATTTTTTAATCTTTATATCTTTCGATTCAGTAACTGGTTAATTAAGAGTTTTAATGGGCGAAATGGCATTGCATTGGTAAAGAATTGTAAGATAGTACAGCTTGTCTGCCTGAGAAGTCGTCTCTTTTATTATTTCGAAGTTTTATTGAACAGGAAGTTTACATAAGTCAAGAATCCTTGAAAAGCTTTAACAAAGTTATACAATCATATATTTAAAAGCAACAGCTCTTGGTGAATTAATTAGTGAACAATTGTATAATCAAATAGATTGACAGCTGTTAAGAAACGAAAATTCTAGTTGCTTTTAAAATGCTTTAATTCCTGTTTTAGATAAACTATTTTAATAGTCTATTCTTTATTGTGTGAAAAAAAATAAAAATTCCAATACAACAAAAGATGTAGATAAGCAAAGCAATCAGGAATGTTATAAACCATTTCGTATCGCCAAAACAAAATTATTTTTTCTTCTTTTAAAATTCTTATTATGCATTGAGAAAAAACATTGAAATTTTATGCAGTGTACTTCTCGCAACGCATCGGTGGTAACAGATTTGTTCATCATAGCGAAAAAACCGACTCGATCATAAGTTTAGTTAAAATTTTTATGAAGATTAACTTTGAATTCATATAGTAAAATTCTGTAAACGTTCAATGTCATCAAAAGTGGCATATGCAAAAGTTATGCAGTGTGCAGTGAAACAGAATAAGGTATGAAATATATTATTTTGACTTTAAAATTAGCTGTACCTTTATTACTTAAAAATTAAACTGAATTATTAGAAAGACGTCTTGTTTTCTCTCAAAAAAGATCAGAGATAATGAATTAAGATGTTTATTCAAATGTGTGAAAGAGGTAGCGTTAAAGGCCAATTAGGTTTTCGATTGGTTTTAATTTTAAATAACATCTTAATCTTTCAGTTTCTATATAATATTACATAACTGCCTGAATATTTCGAAAGTAAGTTTAAATATCTCCGAACTTATTAAGAAACGGAATTAGAATGTACTTTTATGAAAATTGACTGGAATTTATGAAATTTCGACAGGAATATTCATGAATTTCTGGATAAGTATTAATACAATTCTAATAATTCTTCTATAGTTAATCTATTTCTAAAATGCAGATATTCAAAACCTTAAAATATTTTATCAATAAAATCAAGTTAATTATTCATAAATGAATTAAGTATTCATAAGTGATATTATATACATTATTTATTGTACATATATGTGAATATTTTATTTACTTATACATTGTGTGAATTGGATCCCATAAGCTATAACATACTGCTATGTGATTATATATACAGGGTGATACAGTTAAAATATATACAGTTTAAAAGAGTACCCGTTGGTTTTCCTTATTACCCTTAAATCTGACGGATGTGGCAACTATTCTAACACTGAAGTATAATTGTTTTAACCTTGTTCAACAGTGTGGAAGCCAATTTCTAACACTGCTGGACTATTACAACTTTATTATAGGTAAAACAGAAATGGAGACGCACAATGTTGCTTAATCCTGTGATAATTTTATTTTTGAAAAGCATAATTTAATTCAAATTTTTTACATTATCATTCTTTACAGAAAAAGTTAAAAATGCTCGCCACCATTTTGAATGCAAACGTGAACACGTCGAACCAAGTTTTTTGACAAACTTCGCAGTATTGTTTGTGTTATTGTTCAAATTGTTCACTAAAATTGTTCAAATACAGTACTTTTACCGTAAACTGTAATTATGTACCAAAAGTGATGTAGGATAAGAGAAAGTTATGTGAATGTCACACTAGATTATCTTTCTTCAAAATAATTGTTTATTCAAACTTAATAAAAATCAGATATTTTTCCTTATTTTGAATGGGACATAAAGATGTTGCAATTATAGACTTCTTAAAATTTCTGGGAATATTTTATGGTCGTTCATTTGTTGCAATATTAAGGGTAATAATATTACCAGGGTTCACATTAGAGGATGGAACTGGGCGAATCACATTTTTCTTTGAATTTTTTCACTCAAAAGTATATCAGAAGTGTTTTTTTCCACGATGTTTTCATACTGTTCATCGAGTACCTTTTAGTTGTTTTGGGTAATATAATAATTGCGTCTCTCTAAAATTTCTTTATTCAAAAAAAAAAAAAAAAAGAAGAAGAAGAAGAAGAATGGAGTAATCATTTCACATCGTTTCTTAATACTAAAAAATTGTTAAAAGAATATAAGAAGGTATGTACAGTCGGTAACAAAAGTGTCCGGACACTAGCAAAAATTCCTATGTAAAAAAAGTACACTTATTCATACGGTTTTGTTAAGTAAATCCTCATCAGATCCTGTTCTTAGTCAGTGTAAGAACATGATTCGATAAGGAATTATTTAACAAAACAGTATGAAGTATACTTTTTTTACATAGGAATTTTTGCTAGTGTTCGGACACTTTTGTTACCGACTGTATACTTTATTAACAAACAGCCATAGAGTTTAAAAGTTATAAATATTGCAATTATACATGCAATACTTTTGGTTGTTCCAGTTACTGTACTTTTTTTAAATGATTTGAGTATTCAAAATCAAATTAAAAACCAATTTTTAAACACATTAAGTGATAAGAACTTCATCAATTCCTTCTGCATTTCTGATGAAAATTAAAATTCTAAATATCTTGATTTTAAAGAAACAGCATCAGTACTTTGACAGAAAAAAAAACTTATTCTATGTTAAAATTTATTTTATTTTTACAATTGTTTCATTTGCATATTTGTAAATCTTGAAAACAAAAATCCACAAAATGTAAAATATCTAATTATACACTTAAATTTGAAAAATCCCACTCAGTTTTTTTTTTTTTGTTGTTGTTAGAGTAAGGAATATTACACTCAATATTTTTTCTATTGTGAACCCTACATTACACAGCTAAATCTTCTACTCTAAAGCTTATATTTCTTTTAAATTATATTTGTAAAGAACTAATTTACAACTATATTGCTAATCTTCATACTTAATTATCGTAATTCGTTAAAGCCTTATACAGACAGAATTCAAGAAATTTCAGCAATGATTTACAGAATTTCATCGCCGTTGTTTCTAAGACGTAGACGTTAGTAATTTTTTATGCATTCCGTACAGTGAACGATTTATAGCCTAAATTAAGTATCCAAGCTTCTTCTTTTTTCTTTTTCAGGGTATTTCCTTTTTAAAAATCTAGTGCGTTATTCTAAAGTGATCCCATAAATTTTGTTGGGTTCGATATCTTACAACAATTTTAATCATTCTTTTGATAAATGATTCTCTTAGATTGTATATTTCTTTCTTTAAAGCCTTATTACTTTGTGCTTGATTCACTTTAATGAGAGATTTTATAAATATCGTATATGAATTTAACTAACAATTGAATTGTCAAACGATTGTGGTTTATTAATTGTTAGACTTAGTAGGATATTTTGCTATTTAGCCAGAATATTATTTTTGTCTTTATCTCGTATTTGTACGTTGATAATTTTTACCTGATCATATCTACTTGAATATTGTAGGGTTCGTACACCTCAAGTTAAATATCATGATTTAGGATACGCTGTAAGGCAGGATTATCGTTTGTAAGAAGAATACGCAGTGAACAAGCTATTTTTTTTTTCTTTTTTTAAATTATTATAATTAACATTTATGATTTTTATAAGATTTTTTCAAAAGAATTTTCTGTTTTAATTTTGTTGTGACATTTTCGCATTTGTTTACTGTACCGTTTGTAAGCTAACGTTATTTAAATTTTATCGCATGACGTAACATAATATTTAATTTTTATTTAATGTTGTTTTTTTTTTTTTTTTTTTTTTTTAAATACGAAATCTAACAGTGGAAGATTTTTTTTTTCGTTAAATATGTTATTGAAACAAAGCGCAATATTATTTATTTTTGATTTTTCTAATCACGGCGTAAAATTCACATTTATTATGGAAAAACAATTTAAAACAATATAATATGTCTTATTACTTTTTAAAATATACATCTTACACATTTAAAATTAAGAATTCAAGTACAATAGACGACTATATAACGGCGGATATTAGTTCTGGGCAATAGGAAATCGTTTTATATGGGACATACTTTATCAGACCCATTTATGAAAATTCAGTCTAACACTGAAAAATTTAATTTAATTTAATTTTGTTGTTTTGTTTTGTCTTTTATTGTTTTCTAAGTAAGGTTTTTTACTACACAAATAGGTTTACTACACACCTATATATCTTGTCTTGATACATTTTGTGTATGGCAGAGGTTTATTGATATTCATATAAAGGTAAAAATTAGGAATGGTTTACTACACACCTATATATCTTGTCTTGATATATTTTGTCTATGGCAAAGGTTTATTGATATTCATATAAAGGTAAAAATTAGGAAAGGTTTACTACACACCTATATATCTTGTCTTGATATATTTTGTCTATGGCAGAGGTTTATTGATATTCATATAAAGGTAAAAATTAGGAAAGAAAGAAAAATGCGGTTCGCATATATTATAAACATTTCAATTTCTATTTTTCTGTTACGTTATTTAACCTTCAATTATTTTACTTCCATGATGACACCTTAAAATACATTTTATTTTTACTTTCTTCTATATATCTATAAGAACTCATTTGACTCGTAAAAATTTTAGATTTCCGGTTTTCGATACATCTATACGTTCTGGGATGTCCTGAACACCATTTGATCATTTTTAGAAAATGCGTGTCTCTGTGCGTATGTATCAAACTGGCATTTGTTTATTATGAACCAATGGACTAAATTTAACCGAAATTGATATTTAGTTGGACCTTGACTTAATATGGTACTGAATACACTTTGGGATCAATCGCACAACTGGTGCCGCTGTCATCTTGTTTCTTCATAATTTTTAATATGTCAGTGTAGAAAAAAAATTCGTGTAAATGTACATCGTGAGAAGGACTTTAATCTTTTCAATGTAAGATTTAGAAAAATCTAGTGTGTAGCAACCACACGAATTCCATTACTCACTATTACACATATTATATACTCTTTTTAGAGATAGTATGGACAGAAGGCATAAAACCCACATAGCAATTTCAATTTGCAGCGAAATTGCAGCAATCTTGCTTTGTAAGCCAACAAACTTGCAGCAAGTTCAGTGTGACAAGCTGCAAGTTCATAACAAGATTGAAGCAAGTTAACGCAAACTCCGAAGTCACCATACGCCAAATTTGCAGCAAACTTGTCGTGCAAGTTGCACTTTTACTGTATCAAATTTGCCGCAAATTCGTTGCAAACTAGTAGAAAAGTTAGGTTTGCCGTATTAAGAGTACTGCAAATTCATTGCAATAGGCAAGCTTATCATGTCTCACCAACTGGTAATACATTGCAAACTCAGATTTTTATCACGTCACATTATCTGCAAATACACATAGAAACATGTAAATATAGCTTGTATTTCGCATAAGACTTGTCGACACGCTTCTTCCACCAGTAAACAATACGAGCAAGAACACGTTGCGAAACCGCTTCAATATCAGTCTTAGGTTGAGTTTCAAATACTTATACAGCAATTTTAGTTTGCAACAGAAAAGGTGTGAAAGGAAAAAATAATAATAATAGTAATTAAAACGAAAGATAGATTTATGTTGTGTCTACTTTGCGGCAATTTCATGGCAAATTTATCGCATCAAGTTTGTCATGGCAAGATAATGTCAAGAAAAATCAAACTTGCTGCAAATGTGCTTGTTATCTGGGAATTGACTTAACGAATCAAACAACTAACAAATTTCCAGTGACAGCAAACTACTACATACATCATAAAGTCATATAAAACAGAGTTTAATAGCCAGTTTAAAGAAAAAAAATCAGTAGAGCAGTTTTTTGAAACAACAATTTCCGAGATCTAAAACTGACCTACCTAATCAGAACAATAAATTTTCCGGTAGTGACCAAATAATACATGCGAAAGGACATTTAAGCGGCAGTTTGAATTTGATTTTGCTGGAGCAAATTTGATTAAAATCGTTAGAGCCGTTTTTGGAATACCGACTTTCGGTCCAATTTCCTATTTTCACTAAAACTTTGCAAACGCACATGTTCACCTGAAACCAACCAATTTTTTAACTCTTCATCGCCAAATCTGACTCGCCTGTGGGGTTCAAAACCTCACAATCAAATGACAAACTTCTTAAAAGTAGCAAGTTTTTATTATAATTTATTTTCATTTTACTATTATCTTTTTTTCAATGATTTTTAATTAATGGCTGTGGTAATTAGTGGATGGGAGCCCCCATCTAGAAATTTGGTAACTCTTGTTTGACGCAGAATGTCCTTTTTTTTTAACCTTGTGCGAGAAGACATCATCCAACCAACCAACCAACCTGAAACCAACAATTAAGGTTAATCTGCCAAATTGTGACTTGATTTCTGGAATGTTTATCGCATCTAGGCAGCATTTGACATTTTACTTTATAAATAACAGGAAAAAGAAAGAAAAGATGGTTGAACATTATCACTGTAAAAAAAAACTGTTAAAAGTACAGGAAATGTCTCGCAGCTGGGGTGCCAGTATTTCTCAGTCAAATATACAGGACAAAACTGTACTTTTAACAAAAAACCTGTTTGATTTACAGGATTCCTGTGTAAAATATATGTCAGTGATACAATTTTACGGTTTTAAACTGTATATTTGACGAAGAAATGCTGGCATCTCAGCTTCCAAATTTTTCCTGTACTTTTAACTTTTTTTTTTTTTTTTTTTTTTTTTTTGCAGTGTAATCTTAGGTCTAAATTAGTGTATTAATTAATTTTTTTTCAAGAAATTCAATTAATAATTGTAATATAAGACAAATAAAAATACGTCGCATTTAGAACATTTTGCCGCATTTACAATATCTATTGCTTAAATGCGATGCCCAGGTTCTTAAATGAGATAAAGCATTCAGTCATTTCAATTAACCCTTTGCGGCGCAGGGTAATTCGGATCATTTAAATTACACTGCCACCGGAATTTAAGAACAAAATTAAAATAAAAGAAATTTTTAATTTTCAGGTTAAAAAAAGGGCCTTTTCTGCTATGTTATAAATGTAAATTTTTGCTAAAAAATTTCCGGGATGAGTTTTTGCACTTGAGAATTAAAATTAGGTGTTCTATCAGCGGGAACACTGCGACTGAAAGGGTTAAGCATTCTCCAGTTTTTCTTCTTTTTTTTTTCTTTTTCCCAAGAGATTTGCGCATTTTGGGCGCATTATGGTTTCATACAGCTGTTTTTAATAAGCAATTTTCAAACGATTCGGTTAAATTTCTTGTAGGAATAGAATAAGATTCTGTTTGGAATGTAGATTGTTCTTGAATGCTACACATTTTGATAAGAATCTTCTAAAGCATTCATTGTGGTTTGTATAAAGGTAAAATTTTCATCACTAATTTCATCACAATATCTGAATTGTTCGAATAGATACATCACATATTACTGGACATTGCCCATTGCAAGTTTTATTGTATTCACATATAGTGATGTGGGGTGGAAAATTTTCTACTATGTTTTTCCGAAAAATTTTCCAACCAAAAAAACTAAAAAACAATTTTTTTAGTAAACCTTTTGCATGATATATGTAAATTTTCTTTTATTAGTCACAGTAAAGCTATATACAGTAGGAAAAACAAAAGTTTCTGATTAAAGTCATCATTTAGAAAGTTACCAGATACATGTTTTGAGCAACTTGCTCGAGAAAGAGGCTATTTATTATAATACAGGAGATCTGTGGTTGCGAATCAGAATTTTAAACGTCCATTCAATAAGTTTATAAGAATTATAATTATTATAATTATGATCTTTTTGGCAACATTACAAAAAAAGAATATATTGATAAATTAATGCACTACTATACTGCTGAGCATGTATATCTATTTTTCACAATATTCATTTGATAAATGATGATACGCCGATGTTTTTCAAACTCAGGCAGCAATTCTGACTTGGGTCACCTTATGGTCTCTGGTTCTGAGAGTGACTCAGAAAGTTAGGACATTGTCATAATCTTTGTTAAATATTCAATTTACAAAAAAAAAAAAAAAAAAAAAACAGAGGAAAACGTTAAAAATAATCTAGTGTGTCACTCACACGACTTTCTCTTACCCTGAAATTTAATACTATACATACAGGTTGGAGATTAAGAGGTAAGATAACGAGTACTGTTATGTAAACCTGTGTTAAACAATTCACATTAGGCTTCTGAAGAGTTTTATATGATAATTAGTTTTGTGTGAGGGGGGCAGGGCTACCGCCCCCCTCAACCTCCCGTTTCATTAATGCACCTACATTTATGTAGAATTTATTTCGGTTATTAAAAAATAATTCTGTTTTTAAAAAATAATTTATTAAAATTATTATTTACACAAATTATCTTTTATGATAATGCAGACGATTTCCATATTAGAGAAGTGGTATAACACTAAATATCCCAAAAAAAAAAAAGTTGAATTTATTCTCAATATTATATTTAAAAAAAAAAAAAAAGAAAGAAAAGTTTAATGAAAAAAATAGATAACTTTATTTTAAATTATCGCAGATCGACGGTTCAACCATTCGTTTTAAAGGTACAGGCGAGCTCTTTTGAAAGATACCCATCATGAAAATTTACTCCCCTCGAGGGGAGACTTCTCCTCCCAGGGGGAGAAGCGAGGCTCCTACATACACAAAAATGTTTTCCCAGTTGACTATCTCTATTACAAAAAATATATATTCGTTTCACTTGGTTTAGTGCAGTCTATAGATGTTAAGCTCTACTTACCTGCAATTTCCCCCATAGACGTAATGTATTTGAATACTTTTGAGTGTCCCTGTACACGAACCATTTGCTTCATCTCAAGGAAAAGCTTAGTGTAGCATCCCTATATGATACGCATTTAGAATACCGAGTTTGGAATTTCTGCTACTATTTGTTCTTGAGATATGCTGATAACAGACACACAGACACACCGACCATTCGCTAAAAACATGATTTTCGTATTCATGGGACCCCAGAACAGGTAAATATAACAAAAACTCACGTTGGAAAATTTGACATTAAAACAATTCTTTCTCGAGCCTATGGGTAAGAGAAAGTAAAAAATAAGTTCATGATAAAAATTAGCAATCAAACTAAAGAAAAAAAAGAAAAATATGGATGTGTGCTTCAATAATTTTGCTGCCGACTGTATGATTTCTCTGCCACTGACAGCCAAACCCCATATTATTCTAAACAGAAATTCGTTATGATAATTACGTCTGTTTTTTGTTTTTTTAATTCTGTTCACTTTCAGAAAATTCACATTTGTTAAATTTGTTCTTGCTTTTCAAAAACACTTTTTTTTTTTTTTTTTTTTTCGTTTTGTTTGGTTTGTTATAAAGCGCAAAAAAACAAAAAAAACAAAAAAAAAAAAAAAAAAAAAAACTTTGATCATTTATTTCCATTTTGTAACTTCAGTATGAAGTATTAAAAATTAAATAAATGAATTTTAGGAAAAACAAAGGCAAATTTAATTTTTCTAGATTTTTTTTTTTTTTTTTTTTGATAATGAAAACAGAATTAAAAAAAAAAAATCATTAATTCTCATGAAAAATTTTCCCTATATAATAAAATGGGGTTCAGCTGTTGGCAGTGATATGTGAGGGTCTCTGACTGACAGCTACATAAAGTTCACAGACACCTTTTTTATATAGATTATTCAACCATTATACATGCAAAACAGTCATTAAAAATTAGAACTTTCTAGCTTTATACATGTTTAATAAACCATTAAATCATAATTACTGTGTTTTGTTTATTAATTTCTTTTTGAATTGAATAATTATTCATATTTTTCTTTGAATAGTTATGTTTACTTGTAGCTTTTAATGTATTTAGTTTTATTTTACAAAAGCTCGTAATTTAGAGATTGAAAAATTTCCGGAAATTTTTCGGTAAATTTTCCAGAAAATTTTCCGTTTTAAAATTTTTTGGAAAAGCCACATCCCTACTCACATATAAATTTTACACTGTCCGGACATTTAGCATTTAGCATATGTCTTTTTGATCGTTTTTGAATCATCATTAGCCGGATTATCAGAATTGGTAAATAGGTCTTCATTAATCAACACTATATTCACACACTGCTATGATCATCTTTAGTCATTATCAAATATTTAATTACAAATTTAGGAGACATATTTCTCCGTTCATTAAATCCTAATGTTTAATTAATATGTTTTCAGAAAGGAATTTACCAGTGTACAGTCGGTAACAAAAGTGTCCGAACACTAGCAAAAATTCCTATGTAGAAAAGGTACACTTCATACGGTTTTGTTAAATAAATCCTTGTCGAATCCTGATCTTATTCAGTGTAAGAACATGATGCTCATTGTGAATATCTATATTCTATTTAGCAGTTATATGAATCTAATTGGTGAATACCCACGAACTAAAAGCATTTTTTTTTTTTTTTTTTTTTTTTTTTTTTTTTTTTACGATATCACTGTTCTTTTTTGGCTTGAAACTTTTTATAGTGTTGAAGAGAATTGTTAGCAAAGTGCCATTTTATTGCATCCTTCGAATTTTATAGTATTCTCAGATATTTGTTTAATGTGCCATATAATTTTTGTGCTTCTACTGATAACAAAAGAATTTTTTTTATATATAAATAACACTGGTCTACAGTGGTTCGGTAATAACGGTCAAATTATTATTTTTATTATTAATTCCAATTTTTATTTAAATATCTGCAAGTAAAAATGTCCCACCACATCACATTTTTCTGTTAGAGTATCAGAAAATGGCAATTTTTACGATTTTCACATTATCACAGGTGGCAACACTTCCTGATGGCAACCCAGAGTCTTGGCAACTCAAAGTCTCGGCAACCATGTTTGTTCCATTTTTTGTTAAAGTATCAGAAAATGGCAAATTTCACTATTTTTTTTTTATGATTTTTACAATACAATCGACAGCAAAAGTATCCGAGCACTAGCCAGTAATTCCGATGTCAAAAAAGTACATTTAATACTATTTTGTTAAATAAATCCTTGTCCAATCATGTCCTTAGACTGACTAAGATCATGACTGAACAAGGATTTATTTAACAAAGCACTATTAAGGATACTTTTTTTAGACAGGGATTATTGCTAGTGCTCAGGTACTTTTGCTGGCGACTGTATCACACATCACCTTTCGTGCTATCTTCTGGCCATCCTCTCTGCTGGCAACCCCTGTTTGGAAACCCTGTATTCGTACCTTATCTGTTTTTTTTTTTTTTTTGTTTAGTTTTCTGGTGTTCTAGTTAACAGATATTCTTTGTTGAGCATGATTGTGCTGTTTTATGGTTAAAGTTTCATGTTCAAAATGGCAAATTTTCAGTGTAGAACTTGTAAAACCGTACCCGATAAGTTTTGCTGCATTTGTGAACTATTCATATTAAAATCACAAGGTAGACATTCAACACAAGACGTAAAAAAACCTATTTTTTTATATTTTGGTTTTAAAATAATAAATAATAACAATTCAATCATTTAGTGTATTTCCCTTGTTTTTACGTTCTACTTAGTCTACAATATATATATTATCTCCATATTAACAGTACTCCATGCTAAATTAATAATATTGATACTAATAATGCATGTCTCCTAAAGACTCTTTTACATTGCTTCCAGTACAGATTAAATAATCGTAACAAAAAAACTGTACGTGTTACAGATTTTTCATTATTATTTTTTAATTCTGCACTGCAGAATTAGTTGAAAATAGCTAATTTCATTTCTGTTACTCCCATTTTTACTTTCTCTTACCCATAAGGTAGAGAAAGTATTGTTTTTGGGTCAAATTTTCGAACGCGAGATTTTGTTATATTTACACGTTTTGAGGTCCCCTGAATACGAAAATCATGTTTTTAGCAAATGGTCTGTATGTCTGTGTGTGTGTCTGTATGTCTGTGTGTGTGTCTGTGTGTTTCTGTGTGTGTGTCTGTCTGTTATCAGCATATCTCAAGAACAAATTATGGCAGAAAGTTCAAACTTGGTATTCTAAATGTGTATCATATAGGGACGCTACAGTAAGCTTTTCGTTAAGATCAAGCAAATGGTTCGTGTACAGGGACAATTAAGAGAATTCTAATACATTACGTCTATGGGGGAAATTGCAGGAAAGTAGAGTTTAACGTCTATAGACTGCACTAAACCAAATGAAACGAATATATATTTTTTGTAATAGAGATAGTTAACTGGGAAAAAAAAATTGTGTATGTAGGAGCCTCGCCTCCCCCCTGGGGGGGGATGTCCCCCCTCGAGGAGAGTAAATTTTCATGATGGGTATCTTTCAAAAGAGCTCGCCAATACCTTTAAAACGAATGGTTGAACCATCGATCTGCGATAATTTAAAGCAAAGTTATCGATTTTTTTTTTACTTTTACGAAAAAAAAAAAAAAAAAAAAAAAAAATCGCACTTTTTTTTTTTTTTTTTAAATATTTAGAATAAAATGGACTTTTTTTTGGACATTTTTTGTTATACTACTTCTCTAATATGGAAATCGTCTGCCTTATCATAAAAGATAATTTTTTTAATAATAATTTTAATAAATTATTTTTTAAAAAGAGAATTATTTTTTAATAATCGAATTAAATTCTATATAAATGTAGGTGCATTAATGAAACGGGGGGTTGAGGGGGGCGGTAGCCCCCCTCACACAGAACTAATTATCATATAAAACTCTTCAGAAGCCTAATATGAATTGTTTAACATAGGTTTACATAACAGTACTCGTTATCTTACCTATTAATCTGCAAGCTGTATTTATAGTATTAAATTTCAGGGTAAGAGAAGGTCGTGTGAGTGACACACCAGATTATTATTATTATTTTTTTTTTTTTTTTGGTCGACTAGTGTAATCTTTATTTAAAATAATAGAGTAATATTTCTTAATTTACTTTATTTTCAATTTCAGTGCTTACAAAATGTTTATTTGTTTACAAAAGAATATTAATACTTGAAGTAATAAAAATTTGAATAATCCATTGATTTCTTCATTTTTGCTTAGATGTATGCCTCTATTACCATATAAGGCACGAACGTTACTGGAGTAAAAAAAAATCAAGCCTCCCCCCCCCTCCAAGTCGGAAAAAAAATCTGGTGTGTAACAGCCATACGACTTCCATTACCCAGTACTACACACATTATAAACATTTTATAAACATTTTTGTTTTAAATAAGTAACAAAATTGCTCTATCCGCCAAATAAGTTATTTAAAATAATAATTAGAAAAATAAAAATCTGGTGTGAAACAACCACACGACTTCCATTACCCGCTATTACATGTATTATATGCATTTTTGAGAGATAATGTGATCAGAAAACATAAAAGTGACCTAAAGAGAAAATCGTTAGAGCCGTTTTTGAGATACCCACTTTTACAAAAAATCAATTATTGACCAGAAAAAAATAATTACATACAAAAGCATATTTAAAAGTGAGTTAAAATGGCGAGTTTGAAAAAAATCCGTACAACCGTTTTTAAAGGAACGCCTTTGCGAGGCCTGAACTTGAGCTATTTATACAGGACGCCTATCAATTTTCCTGAACTAACCAACTATATCATTCGAAAGGACATCTAATAGAGTGTTTATATAGCAAGTTTGAAGAAAATCGTTATAGCCGTTTTTGAGATACGGACTTACGGTCCCACTTCCGGTTTCCGATGTCCCACTTCCAGTTAAACTCAATTATTGACAGGAAAACAATAATTACATACAAAAGCATATTTAAAAGTGAGTTAAAATGGCGAATTTGAAAAAAATCCGTACAACCGTTTTTAAAGGAACGCCTTTGCGAGGCCTGAACTTGAGCTATTTATACAGGACGCCTATCAATTTTCCTGAACTAACCAACTATATCATTCGAAAGGACATCTAATAGAGTGTTTATATAGCAAGTTTGAAGAAAATCGTTAGAGCCGTTTTTGAGATACGGTCTTACGGTCCCACTTCCGGTTTTTGGAATTTTCACCAAAATTTGGAAATTTCATCTGTACTCCAGACGTATTTCAATTCTAAAGTTTCGTAGATCTATCTTTATTAGTTTCTGAGCTATAATAGCCAGAACATTCTCCACATACATACATACACACACACACACATACATACACACTGACCAATTGCCAAAAACCACTTTTTTGGACTCAGGGGACCTTAAAACGTGTAAATCAGGTGAAAACCCGATATCGAATTTTCAGACCGAATACAATACTTCCATTACCTACGGTAGTAGGGTAATGGAAGTTGTTAGATTTCAATGCATGTTTCCTCATATCATCTGTTAACTAGCGAACACCTGTCATGACGTCAGATGTGACGTAACTGTATTACGTAATCAACAGCGCATCTTCGCTTCTGAGAGAGAGAGGTTTATATGAGTCTGTACGAGAAAGCTTTGCTAAGCGTGCGGCAAGAAATGCCCGCATTATGTTATTCTACTTTTCTATATTATTAAATGTTGTGATTGTTCAAAAGACTCTGCTTTTCACTCTGCGGACCCATTTAAACCAACAATGGTTATGGGCCCAGAGACACGCATCTTACTGCGGACTTTTTAAAAATTTAAATTAACATTCGCTAAAACGAAAGTGCGACTTACTGTTAAGCCTAAGGGCTGAAATCGAAAGTATTTTTGATTCTATTTTTATAACAAAGCTATTATAGCTGATTAAATATGTCGCATGTATTAAATATAGAAAAGTTATCCAAAAATAATTTTGACACGTGGAAGCTGCAGATAGAAGCTGTTTTAATCAAGAATGATCACTGGAGTTATGCTAACGGAACGAAAATTAAGCCCGATGAAGGCGCCGAAGACGAAGAAAAATGGCTCGAAATTGACCGTAAAGCTAGAGCCGATTTAATCCTAGCAATTACCCCAAGTGCGTTGTGTCATATTAAACATTGTACCACCTCAAATGAAGTATGGAATAAATTAAAAGAAGTTTACGAATCCAGAGGACCGGCAAAGAAAGCCACCCTATTGAAGCAGCTACTTTTTAAGAAAATGTCTGATAGTGAAAATATGTCCGATCACCTAAATATTTTCTTTGATATAGTGGACAAGCTAAAAGAAATGGACATTCAAGTAGCCGAAGATCTATTATCAATTTTGCTCTTATACCAGTATTCCTGACAGCTATGAAAATTTCAGGTGCGCCATAGAAGCAAGAGATGAATTGCCGCAGCCTGAAGCTCTGAAAATTAAAATGATGGAAGAATATGAGTCAAGAAAAAATGAAAAGCATCAAGAATCATCAAATGCGTATTTTACGACTCACAAGAAAAATCTTCCTGAAAAGAACAAAAGAGAAATCTTAAAGCCTGTGCAGAACAAGAACACGTATGGCGAAAGAAATTATGCAATCTTCAAATGCAATTACTGTTCAAAAGTAGGGCATAAAGCCTCAGAATGCAGATAGAAGATCTCAGACAGAAAATTCACTTCATCGAATAAATACAAAGATAGATCTTTTATGGTTGAAGATAGTACAGAGTTCACGATGGCAGCCAGCAACTCTTTCCAAGAACATTCCGAGTGGTGTCTCGACAGCGGATCGACATCACATATGGCTCATGACAAGAATTTGTTTACAGATTTCGAACCTAGAATTGGATCATTTATAAAATTAGCTGTAGATGAAACAGCGGAGATCACAGATATTGGAACAGTCAAATTAAAAGTTCCCGGTAATCACGGTGTAACCAATTTAAAGTTAACAAATGTTTTGTGCGTTCCAAAATTGAAATGCAATTTAATGTCTATGTCAAAAGCTACTGAAAACAACTGCCGAGTTGTATTTACCGAAAAAGGTGCAAAAATTACGGAGCAGGACGGCTCTCTGATTATAAGTGCTACGAGAAAAGGTGATTTATATTTTTTTCAGCCACAGGTGGATATCGCTGCAACAACTCAGGTAAGCAACTTTCATAAATGGCATTTAAAATTAGGACATTTAAATGAAAAAGATTTAAAATTATTAAAATCTGAAAATATGTTAAGAGATTTAAATTTTAATGAAAAAGATTGTAAAGTATGCATTCAGTCTAAACAAACTGTGAAACCATTTTTAAAGAAAACAAATTTCATAGTAAGGAATTATTAGAAGTAGTTTATTCTGATTTATGTGGCCCTATAAATGTTAAATCCCATGGCGGATCACGTTACTTTATTACTTTTTTTGATGATAAATCTCGTTACATTGAAGTAAATTTTCTAAAAACAAAAGATGAAGCTAAGTACGCGTTCCGGAGATATAAAGCAGCAGTCGAAAATCGATTAGGAAAAAAAATTTAAATACTGCATACTGATAATGGTTTGGAATATTGCGGCGAGGAATTCAATAAATATATTGAAGAAGGCGGTATTAAACGCTAATTTTCATCTCCAATGACGCCTCAGCAAAATTCTAGAATTGAAAGACAAAATCGTACATAATACATTCTGGGCTGAAGCAGTAAATTGCGCTGCATATATTAGAAACAGGTGTCCCACTAAAGGAATTAAAGAAAATAAAACACCTTTCGAATTGTTTTTCGGTTATAAACCAACTGTTAACTATTTTAAAATTTTCGGACAGAAATGTTTTGTTCTAAATAAAAAATCAAAAGGGAAGTTTGAAGCTAGGTCACACGAACATACATTCGTTGGCTATTCAAATGAATCACGCGCTTACAGATTATGGAATAAGGATACCAGAAAAATTGTTATAAGTCGCGATGTTCGATTTATAGACGAGTTTCAAACAAATGATTCAGCTACTACTGATCAATTAGAATTAATTTTTCCGTCTGAGAATAAATGCAATGATTGTAATATTAAAAATGAAACTCCTATCCCTACTCAAACCGCAGACATCCGCAGCGATCAAAGGGGGGGAAACAGCGGATCGATTTCCTAGAGAAAGTTTCTCTTTTTGGAAAGGGGGGGAAGCGAGCCACTCACTTTCTGAAGGGGGGAACGTAGAAGATGTGAGTGGAGGGGAGGAGAGTGCTCACGGTAAATGTAAACAAGAGGAAGGGATAAACAATCCTCCTTTTAAACGCGGTCCAGGCCGACCTAAAAAAATTAAAAGTTGGAACTTTCAAAAGTCTCATAAGGAGTGTATTACAGATACAAAATATAAAGATGAAACTTCTCAATTAGCTGATAACTCATTTATTGAAATTAATCCCGGCGTAATCGACGCGTTAAATGGAGATTATGCTAAAAATTGGGAAAACGCGATGAAATTAGAATATGATTCTTTAGTTAAGCAAAACGCTTGGGAAATTGTAGATAGACCAAAAGATAAAAAGGTAATTGGGTGTAAATGGGTTTTAAAAACAAAATTCAAACCAGATGGTCAAATTGAAAAATTTAAAGCCAGATTGGTTGCCAAAGGGTGTTCACAGAAACAAGGTATAGATTTTGAGGAAAATTTTTCACCAGTAGCCAGATTAAGTTCTATAAGAACTGCAATCGCGTATGCTATCCAGAATGGTTTCACAGCATACCAGTTAGATTTCATTATGGCATATGTTAACGGAATGTTACATGAAGAAATTTATATGGAACTTCCTGAATTTTTTGAAAATGATATACACGAAAATAAAGTGTGTTTATTAAAAAAATCTTTGTATGGCCTTAATCAGTCAGGAAGACAGTGGTTTAAGAAATTAGATGAGAAATTGAGAAAAATGAAATTTAACCCTTTGAATTCCGACAAATGTGTCTATTACTCAAAATATCCTTTTGATGCTATTATAATCGTCTATGTCGACGATTTAATTTGTCTCACTAAAAGTGAAGAGCACTATTTTGATATAAGAAATAAATTAGCAGAATCTTACAAAATGAAAGATATGGGCCTTCTGCATTATTGCTTAGGCATTGAATTTAATCAAGATAGGGACAGCATCACTATAACACAAAAGAAATACATTGAAGATTTACTAAATAAATTTAATATGGAAGATTCTAGAGTGGTGAATACACCTTTAGACAGCAGTGTAAAATTAACTAAACAAATGTGTCCAAATACAGAAGAAGAGAAATCATACATGTCAAAAATTCCTTATAGACAATTAATTGGTTCTCTTATGTATCTATCGGTTGCTACCAGACCAGATATCACCCATGATGTAAATTATTTAAGTCAGTTTAATAACAATCCAGGAAAACCTCACTGGATAGCTGCTAAAAGAATACTAAGGTATCTCAATGGCACTAGAAATTTAGGAATTGTGTATTACAGAGACGATAAACCATTGACAGCATTTGTTGATGCCGATTGGGCATCGGATATAAATGATAGAAAATCATATACAGGATACGTCTTTAAATATGCCGGTGGACCTATTTCTTGGGAATCTAGAAAGCAGCGAACCGTTGCTCTATCCACAACAGAATCTGAATATATGTCTCTGTCCGAATCCGCAAAAGAGACAATTCATGTTAGAAATTTCTTAAAAGAATTGGATCCTGAAATTGTATCAAGTCCGACTGCAATCATGTGCGACAATCAATCTGCACTGAGATTAGTAAAAAATCCTGTTTATCACAATCGCTCTATGCACATTGACATTCGTCATCATTTTGTGCGAGAAGTTTACAATAATAAACTAATAGACATTAAATATATTTCATCAGATGAACAACCTGCAGATATTTTAACAAAAAGTTTAAATGCATATAAACATGAAAAATGTTGTGATATGATAGGACTTAATACTCAGGACTGATGAACTTAAAAAAATATATTTAAACTGTGTTTTCATTAAGAAATTAACTGCTTATATTTTACGTATTTTATTTTATTATATTAACCATAATTATTTGCTTATAATTCTATTTCTTTACTAACACTTTTCTTATTTTAAGTAACTCTTGCATAAAAATAATTTTCTGTAATTTTTAATATGCTCTTATAATGCATAAATATGTTTTATTTCCGAAACATTTATTGAATAAGGGGGAAATGTTAGATTTCAATGCATGTTTCCTCATATCATCTGTTAACTAGCGAACACCTGTCATGACGTCACATGTGACGTAACTGTATTACGTAATCAACAGCGCATCTTCGCTTCTGAGAGAGAGAGGTTTATATGAGTCTGTACGAGAAAGCTTTGCTAAGCGTGCGGCAAGAAATGTCCGCATTATGTTATTCTACTTTTCTATATTATTAAATGTTGTGATTGTTCAAAAGACTCTGCTTTTCACTCTGCGGACCCATTTAAACCAACAGAAGTAATAATGGGCGGACCTGAAACTGAGCTATTTATACAGGACGCCTATCAAGTTTCCTGAACTAACCAACTATATCATTCGAAAGGACATCTAATAGAGTGCATATATAGCAAATTTGAAGAAAATCGTTAGAGCCGTTTTTGAGATACGGACTTACGGTCCCACTTCCGGTTTCCGATGTCCCACTTCCGGTTAAACTGAATTATTGACAGGAAAACAATAATTACATTCAAAAGCATATTTATAAGTGAGTTAAAATGGCGAGTTTGAAAAAAATCCGTACAACCTTTTTTAAAGGAACGCCTTTGCGAGGCCTGAAATTGAGCTATTTATACAGGACGCCTATCAATTTTACTGAACTAACCAACTATATCATTCGAAAGGACATCTAATAGAGTGTTTATATAGCAAGTTTGAAGAAAATCGTTAGAGCCGTTTTTGAGATACGGACTTACGGTCCCACTTCCGGTTTTTCAATTTTCACCAAAATTTGGAAATTTCATCTGTACTCCAGACGTATTTCAATTCTAAAGTTTCGTAGCTCTATCTTTATTAGTTTCTGAGCTATAATAGCCAGAAGATTCTCCACATACATACATAGACACACACACATACATACACACTAACCAATTGCCAAAAACCACTTTTTTGGACTCAGGGGACCTTAAAACGTGTAAATCAGGTGAAAACCCGATATCGAATTTTCAGACCGAATACAATACTTCCATTACCTACGGTAGTAGGGTAATGGAAGTAAAAATGCGAGTGGAATTGCAAATTGAAAAAATATTTTCAAACCCCTTTTTTTTTCCCTAATACAATTCAAATAAAGAGTCATTATTACTTCCATTACCCTACTACCGTAGGTAATGGAAGTATTGTATTCGGTCTGAAAATTCAATATCGGGTTTTCACCTGATTTACACGTTTTAAGGTCCCCTGAGTCCAAAAAAGTGGTTTTTGGCAATTGGTCAGTGTGTATGTGCGTGTGTGTGTGTGTGTGTGTGTCTGTGTGTGTGTGTGTGTGTGTGGAGAATCTTCTGGCTATTATAACTCAGAAACTAATAAAGATAGAGCTACGAAACTTTTGAATTGAAATACGTCTGGTGTACAGATGAAATTTCCAAATTTTGTTGAAAACTGAAAAACCGGAAGTGGGACATCGGAAACCGGAAGTGGGACCGTAAGTCCGTATCTCAAAAACGGCTCTAACGATTTTCTTCAAATTTGCTATATAAACACTCTATTAGATGTCCTTTCGAATGATATAGTTGGTTAGTTCAGGAAAATTGATAGGCGTCCTGTATAAATAGTTCAATTTCAGGCCTCGCAAAGGCGTTCCTTTGAAAACGGTTGTACGGATTTTTTTCAAACTCGCCATTTTAACTCACTTTGAAATCTCCTTTTGTACGTAATTATTGTTTTCAGGTCAATAATTGATTTTTTGTAAAAGTTGGTATCTCAAAAACGGCTCTAACGATTTTCTCTTTAGAACACTTTTATGTTTTCTGATCACATTATTTCTCAAAAATGTATATAATACGTGTAATAGTGGGTAATGGAAGTCGTGTGGTTGTTTCACACGAGATTTTTTTTCTTTTAATCATAAAAAATGCAAATATATTCATTTAATTACCATCTATTACTTTGATTTTTTAAAATGTCTTGTGAAACTTTTATTAATTTGTGAGTAGAAATAATCAATAATATCTATAAGCATTATAATAGAACTATAATTCTGTTATAATTTACGTGTGATGTTATAAAACTGCTATAGTTAACATTTCTGATATTTCCATATGTGCACACGAACATCATTACATCTTCTTAATACTTTCTCATGAACATCGCCTTCCTTCCCCCCCATATTTTAAGTACAGAAGCTGATTTTTAGAAACTTTGAATTGTTTTTCCCCTATGAATTTCCATGATGCGTAGGGAAAAAGTTTTTTTTTTTTTTTTTTTTTTTTTAAGTGGGGGAGGGGGGGGGAGTTCATTTTTACAATTTTCTGTATGTTTCTTTTTTTATGATAAAAATTTGGCTTCTATTTCAAAAAATCAAGCCATCTTCAAAAAATCATCCATCAAAAAATCAAGCCATCTTATATCTGCTATGCTTTTCCAAGTCAGTATTGATGAGATTTAAATTTTGTAATGAATTCCTGTTCCCGATAGGCAACGTTGGCCTGTAAAATATTTATAATTAAAAATGAAACAACTTTAATCAAATAATATATCCAAACAAATTTAATAAACCATTTAACGATATGCATACTTGTAAGATGGGGTATGTGGATGCCACTAAACACATTGCACTAAACTTGATGTGAAATCTTTAAATAGATAAGAAACTAGCCAAAACTGGTACCAATCTATTTAATATTTCTCTAACGTGGACCACTTTCAATTATTTTTTGTCGAAACGATATGATACGCCAGGATAAAAAAAATAATATTTATACATGAACAATATTTAGGCTCGCGGAGTTAGCTCAATGGACTAATAAGGAGATGAGATTATTTTACGAAAAAAATGTATTTTTAACAGTTGTTTCTTCAGAATCTTTGCAAGCGTCATTTTAAACCTAGCAACATTTTAAAGACATATACAGAATATGAACTTTTGTGTCAAAAATTGACTAAAAAATATAATCAAAATAGGAATTATTTTATTTTATTTTATTTTATTTTATTTTATTTTATTTATTTATTTATTAATATATATATATAAACATGTTTTTACTAATCAGTGTAATCAAATTAAATTATCATCGTGACAATAATTTTAATCGAAATACATCTCATTTAAAATTTCATATGTTGGCATTTTCATCTATCTTTCATTTGCTGAGTGTTGCAAAGGAATTAAATTAATCAAATTATATATATATATATATATATATATACCACAATTAATAAAAAGTCATCGCCAACATGACGACAAAAAATTAAAAGGCGTATTGGGAGTCCTATATTAAAATTGTACTGCCTGTGGAAGTATGAAAATCGGGTCGTGAACCATGAATTTTATTTGGAAACCTTTCTTTGAATGATTTTGGTTTCATTATTATACAATATTAATTTGGTTTTATTAATAATTTGGCTTCTCGTAAGTTAAAATTTTAATTAGGGGGAGAAATTGATATAACATTTATGAGTTTCAAATTTTAAAGGTAATTAAGAAAAGAAATAAAACGCGAATATTTCGCACGAGTTTGCTAGTGTATTTCAAAACAATCTCGATCTTACTCATTTCTAAGTGACTTAATTAGAATCGCAACAAGAAGGAAGTAATTGAGAGAATAATGAAGCGTGAACAGGTTGTTTCAATATTACTGACACAAATATTGTTCTTTGTAAACTTTATGATATTCGTAAAACATGAAATGTTCCAAATTGGATAGAGGAAACCTGAGTTGTATTGTTTGGTACTGGATCACAATTATTCTAGATTTTTTTTTTTTTTTTAAATCTTAAAATTAAGATATAATAGTTAAAATTAATTAAAAATGTATATGAAAACTATGCATAAATTTTTACGTCACTTGGCAAAACTTTTTGTCCAGATAAGTAATTTTTGTAAATAAATTCGAATTTTTTATTTATTTATTTATTAACAACTTTTAATTTGCACAGGAACGATGCAAATTTGTTAACCCTAAATAATTATTTGAAAGAATAGAAATAAAATTTGTCATTTATACTTTAAATATTACTTTTCAAAAAAAGAAATGTAATGTATGAAGACATCTGAGAAAAATTTGAAATATCTAAAAATTCATAACAAAAAGTTATTTATTGTAGAAATATCTGATATGATACTTGCACATCTGTTATAATAAATATTACACAGTTATGATACACAAATTTAAACATTCTTTTATGTTTAAACTTTATCATTATTTTTATATCAAAAATTTAGTACACAATATCATTGCCATTAAAATAATAAAATATTTTTGCACTTTCTTTTTTTATAGATAGAATGTGAAGTACATTCATATGCGAAAAAATAAAATTTTTGGATGCATTTAAACAATCAAAAGAAATGTTTAAATATATAACAACATTTACAGTTTCTTATTTATCTCCGAATATTCTTTTAAAAAAAAAAATCTCATTGTTAGATTCAGTACAGAAAAGAAAATTTTTAACGTTTTAGGAATTGTAATCTGCATATTATTTAGAACACTCAAATAAAAGCTTTGTTGAATTAATAAGAATTTGTTTGGCTCAATATAAATATAAATATATATATATGTGTGTGTGTGTGTGTGTGTTTAAACGTGTTTTAATAGAAATTTTGTGTAGATTAACAAAATAATTTTTGTTGCAATATTAGCAAAAACATTTTATTTTTATTACAACAAAAAAAAAAAAAAAAAAAAAATGTTTTTTACTTACAAATATACAAAAATTATCGTAAAGTTAAACAAATATTTTGTTAATATAAGCAAATACAAAAAAAAAAAAAAAAAAAAAAAAAAAAAATGTTGACATTTTGTAAATTTGTTAAGAATATATCTTACGTTGTCGTAACAAAACTGATTTTTTACTTTCAAGTAAAATTTGGTTTAAAACAATAAAATAACTGCAAGAAAACACATTTTGTAGTTTTAATCAAATTATCCTATATCTGTATCCTATAGGAATGTTACACTAAACTTTTTCTTGAAATCAAGCAAATGGTTCGTGTACAGGGACACCCAAGAGATTTCAAATACATTACGTCTTTGAGGAAATTACAAGTATAAGTAGATTTTAGCATCTATAGGCTGCACTAAACCAAATGAAATGCATATATATTTTCTATATATATGTAAAATCAGATTTCATATAGAATATGGTATGATAATCATTCAGCGTTCGTTTACATGGTTGCACAAAAGAACTAGATACAGTGGGATAATATATGAAAATTGATGGAAGTGTACTTCAGGTTGTGCTGTGAGTTATTAATATAAGATTACATTTAAGTGAACCATAGGTGTGTGTGTGTACACAATTTTTAGAAGATATACAAGGCTACTGTACTTCGAACTGTACTACTGTACTTTCGCTCAATAATTAGGCGAAAACATTCTTTTTTATTGAATGTAATTAGTGAAAGTGTTTTACTATAATATTTTACCATGTCCAGGATAACTGCTCGAGAATTGAAATTAATTCCTCATACCCATACAATAAATAAAGTACTTTTTAAGCTAGATATTCTTCGCTTGTTTTTGTATATTTACACGTTTTGAGGCTTCGTGAACACCGAAATTAAGTTTTTAACTTTTGATCTTTGTCTTTATCTCTTATTAGAGTAATTTAAAAACAAATAATTTTAGATAATTCAAATATTGTATTTTGAAGTTAATAAAAGTTTGATCAAGATTGATAAGTTTCAAGGAATGGTGCATGGGACATTTGTTCGAATAATTCTAAATGAGCTTTTAAATTTAATAACAGATTTGGATTCTATATAAATTTAGGTACAATAGCAAATGGTATAATAATCAAATGGGGAGTTGAGGGGGGGGGGGGCGGTAGTCCCTCTCACGCAGAATTATTTACCAAATAGCTGTCCCGAAGCCTAATTTGAATTGCTTTTAACGTAGATTTCTAAAACAGTACTCGTTAATTTATCCCTATATCTCCAATTTGTATATTTATAATACAGTCGAACCTCGTTAACATGAATCTCAAGGGGAATGAAAAATCTGTTCATGTTATCAGTAGTTCATACTATCAGTAACAAATATCTTCATATAACTAAAATAATCTTCATTTTGACGGGGATTGTGTAAACAGTTCATGTTAAAAGTAATTCACGTTAACGAAGTTCGACTACATTAAATTTCAGGGTAAGAGAAAGTCGTGTGAGTGCCACACCAGATTTTTTTTTTTTTTTTTTAACATTCTTCTCTGTTGCTGCAGTGTAATTTGTAATAATTTTATTATTTACTAAAAAATGAATAATTTATAGCTAGTAAAAAAGTAATTTACTTAAGCACAATCTTTTACCGCAATATTTTCCCATTAAAGATGTTACATATTATTCTAAAATAACCTCATAAATTTAGCTACACTCAATTCCTTACGTAATATTACATTTTTAATCATTTATTTGATTAATAGTCATCCTCTATCTACTTCCCTAGAATTAATTATCTCTCAAGACTTTCATTTCCTCACTTGGTTCTTTTATATGTATATATACACTGCAGAATAATGCAGTGTCTGGAGCAATTTACTTTTTCTTGCTAATATTGAAGATTATATTATTTTAAAGTCATATACGCCACGCCGATAGTTTATGAAACCTTATTGAAGATATGATTTGATCAATGAATGGAAATTAATTGAGGCAGTATTTCAGTGCTAGTTACTTTATCAAAATGCGATCTTAATCATGCTGTTTTCCCCCCTCTCCTTATCATAAATCTGTCTTATGCAATCACTACATACATCTAATGTACGTGATACAATTATTATACGAAATGTTATATAATAGAGAAATGGAAGTAGATCTCAGGAGGGGACTCAATTGCTCAGCATTTGTTAATATTGTATTTTATGCATTAAACATAATAAATTTTCGAGCATTAGTTTTCTTTCAAATTTATATTGGTTACAAATCTCTAAAGTGCTTCAGTGAAAGCTTATTTAATGAAAGGTAGTTTTGGAATTTTCCCCTCTATTACATATATGCATAGCTGCCAAGTTTTTTAATTTATTCCGGAATGCTTTCACACCGTAATCTTTGTAAAAAAAAATTTCTTCAATGTATGATCACGATTAAATATGAAGAAAATTATTCTAAAAAGATTACGGTGTGAAAAGAGGGCGGGACTAACAACATTCCGGAATAAATTAAAAAATCTGGCAGCTACTGTGCGCCCGCCGAAGATTGATACCTGGTTGGCAAAATGCCAGGACGATTCCACTCACGCTCTGGGAGACACAGCAATGAAGAGAGAGGGGAAATTTTCTATTATTCTTGTTTCCTCTGTTATGTGTAGAATAATTAATACTCCTGCATTGTTTTCTTTTATTTCTTACTGTATAACAGTCTGTTTATATTGGAAATGGATCGTACATGTAGGAGTTCTCGGATTAAACCTCTTCATAGTGAAACGAAGCGTATTGTACATAATGTCATTAAGTTTTGCGATAAAGAAGCTTTAGAAGGAGAAGCTATTGTTCCACTTTCCCAATCAGTGAAACGTACGAGTGAAATAACTAATATATCAGAAGCCACGACAAAGAATACGTAGAGAATCAAAAGGAGAAGACAATCCAATGTTTGTATCACCAAAAAAGCGGCAAAAGAACAGTATCATCGAAAACATTTCTCTCGATAATTTTGATTGCGATGTTATTCGAACAACAGTACATGAGTTTTACGCAGTAAATAAGATCGTACCTACAATTGCCAAATTAATACCTGTACTTAAAGAAAAGAAATTTTAAGTATCAAAGAGAAACTTTGAGAAGAATTCTTCACGAAATAGGATTTAACTTCCCCGTCAGGTACGACTTGCACATTAGTCCCCTTTAAATATAGTGACCAGCGAAGCTGGCAAAGAATTCGTTGATTCACTATCTTAATTGATTTCACATTTCGTCATTTTTTAAGGGGTTATATACTAGTTTGTAAATAATAATTGGCATATTTTTTAAATTAGTGTTATACACTTCAAAGAACAACTTTAATATATCCCCACAACGACATTTGGCAATTTTTTGTTGGCGATTATGGCTAAATCATAAATCTAAAAATCATAAATGATAAAATCATAATCTAAATCATAAAATCATAAATCCAAAATAAACAAGATGTAGGCTGCCATATTATATCGCCAAAGAAAAATCGCCAAATTCAGCTATAGGGATATACTAAAGTTATACCTTAAAACTATCCCCTTTATAATATTATGAGTTTTTCTTTCTTTTAATTAATCGTAAAATATTTATATAACCAGATATTCAAGAATCAGTTCAAAGAAGGAAAAGAAATGTAATCAGTGAGTTTATAATTTTTTCATACCAATAAACAAACACATCCCTAGGTACTACGGACATTCCTATTTTATAAATGGACCAACCCTTTTCACTCATGCGCAGAAGACGCCAGGGATCATCCTTCTGCGGTTTAACAGTATGTATATGCTTTCCGCAGAGGATCAAATTTGTGCTAGCATGTCTCTGGACCACCCCTGTGGGTATGTCTCAACTGCCCAATGCACAGCTATAATAATGTGATTTTAAAAACTCGTTCACTTTACCCTCTATTACACAGAAAATTTGAAATCTTTCATTGAAAAAATACTTCCACCCAAAACATCCTTTAAGTCAAAATGGTCATAGAATCTTCATATTTAAAAATATTTTTTATACTGCATTAGATCAAACAGAAGTCTGTTATACATGTATGTTATAACTAATGTTAAATAAACAATATAAATATTACATAAAGGTCTTTTTCTTTTATCTCATAGTTTTCATGAAAGATTAGTACATATTTATTATTACATGACAGGTTTCAGAAATTAATATGTATTTCATTTTTTTAGTTCTTATTTCTAGTGACTATAAAATAAACAATGTAAATTATTTGTATGATGATTTAAAACTAATTCTACATTCAAAAAGCAATGAAAATTACTTCCTACACTGTTAAAAATGGTTTCTTAAAAATGAGCTAAATTGTCTCAAAATAGCCCCGAAACAATTTGAAAACTCGTGTACTCATTTTTGAGTATATTGACGTGTCAAACATGGAGATATTGGGATTCTTATTGGTCAACCCCATTTTTGAGCATATCAATATACTCAAAAATGAGTACATGGATTTTCAAATGTAAGTACATATTGTTTCGGGGCTATTTTGAGATAATTTAGCTCATTTTTAAGACACTATTTTTTACAGTGTAATCATATAAATGCATGTAAATAAAAATCAATATTTCGACTATTTTTATATTATTTTGCGATATACATACTGCTATTACGTACTCTGCTACTTATACTGGTTTTTAAAAGTAAAGCCACAACCTCTTTTCGCTTCATTCTTTTGCGTATAACTTTTAAGCAAATAAACACATGAACATAAATTTTGGATGGCATGTACAGTCGGTAACAAAAGTGTCCGAACACTAGCGAAAATTCCTATGTAAAAAAGGTACACTTCATACGGTTTTGTTAAAGAAATCCTTGTCGAATCCTGATCTTAGTCAGTGTATGAACATGATTCGGCAAGGATTTATTTAGCAAAACTGTATTAAGCGTATACTTTTTTTACATAGGAATTTTCGCTAGTGTTCGGACACTTTTGTTACCGACTGCACATTATTAAATCATTAATCCTATTTATATATTTTTTATCATAAGTAATAATTTTTAAACTGGTGTTCATTAAATTTTTTCTCAAAAGTAGGCTTTGGGGGAAATGAAAATTTTACACAATTTTAGAAAAGAAAACTAAACGAAAAGTGATATTATTGAGGAATTACGGATAGGTGAAGTACACATGCCTCCAAATGTTAAATTAAAAACAGATTTTTCTTCTTGTATTCTCTTTTCTTTTCCATCTTTTTTTTTTTTTTTTTTTTTAATGTGAATTACTTTTTAAGAAAATATACAAACGAACATGAAAATTGCATAGCTGACAAATTTTACATTCTTTAGGCGCTGGAATATTTTAATATGATTTTTTTTTTTAACAATTTTCATTTATTAAAAAGAAACAAAAAAAAGAATTTCTAGTAAAATTTTCTGGTTGTCAAAAAACATAAAATTCGGCAACTATGAAATTGGATAAGATGGTCGTTCTAAAATTACTGATTGACATTTTTCTTATTGTAGCAACGTTCATAGTTTACGAATTAATAATTACATTGTTTCACGTGCATTATGGAAGAAAAGAAAAGTAATTACATGAAGAAAAATCCGGTTTCAATTTAACTTTTGGAAACATGTACATCTTCACCTTTCTGTAAAGCGTCCTTAACACCATTTCTCATTTAGTTTTCTTTTCTAAAATTGTTTAAATTTTTCATTTCTTCCAATTCTTTCTTTTCTTAAAAATTAAAATACCATTAGCTTAAAATTACTGCTTACGTTAAATTGATATAAAATTCGATTGATGATTTGGTAAAAAAAATTCCGTCAAAATTTTAAGTTCATCTATTGATTAAAAAAAAAAAAAAAAAAAAAAAAAAATACAAAAGTAGGAAATGACTTTAATTTTGGATCAATATAATCTATTACAAGTTTTAAAACTGAAAAAAAAAAAAAATCAAAACTTTATATCAAAATGTTATAATTGGACTTTTCGCGCATATTGTGCTACTGTTAGTTTGAAAGTACTTTTAGAAACTGTCTGAATAATTAATAATTGTCTGTATTAGAGCTTGATGAAGATTTTGAACAAATTTCGAAGAGTATTTCATGGCTTATATGTCTCATGAATTCTCTTTTTGTCTATTTTTGTATTAGAATTTGAATCCATTTTTCAAAAATTGCAGCTAATAATACACATCTATGCATTTAAAATTTCTGGTTTCTCAGTCTTCTTGATCTAGAACACTCCTAACACCAGAAAAATAAATTATTTATCTTTCTTTATCTGAGATATCCCTTAAAATAATAAATATTCAGCTCTTACCTATTTTTAGAATTTTACAAATCTTTGAAACGTTTTTAAATGTATATATATATATGTAATTCCATCGTAAAATGATTTTAAAACTGAAATTACTGGCTCATAGCTTATTTTTACTGTTCAATAAAGCTGGAGAAATATATGTATTTTAAACATAACTGTTTCTGAAGGACGTTTTCAGAGAATTGTTTTCATATCTGGCTCTGAAAATCTTCAAAAGCTGACAGCTAGATCATGGTGATATCATAATGTAGGTTACTTGAAAACATTTTAAAGGCACTTAAAAATTCCGCACAGCTGTTATTTGTTAAATACAGTTTGACATACTTTTTTTTTTTTTTTTAATGTACATAAAACTCAAATCATTGATATGAATAAAGACAGAAGAATATATATAGTGATATGTTAACTCTTTTTTCGCAATTAATACATCTTCACCTTCTAATTTTATTAAAACATTTTTAACAGCAACTATTATATTAACTATGCCCCTGAATATCATATTTAAATCATTTTATGAAATATATTTGAGAACTTAAAAAAAAAAAAAACTTTAGAAAGGTACTAACTTCAAAATTAACTGTGATATTTTATGTACAAGTAATGATGTAATAAACTTTTTATGTATGTGGTGAGATACGCAGCACACAAACCCGTTAAGCTTGGCCGAGTTCAGGCAGGTAGGGGCTGTCCAAAGGTTTCTAAGATAAGGAAAATATTCCTTTATGTAATATTGAGATGGTTCACTTCGTAGTGTTCTTATTTATATTATACATAACTAACGCTATTTTATAGAATGTCTTATAACTTTTTTTGTCCAGCTGTCATGTCATTTACTTGAATAAGACTATTACTATGTGATGAGACAAGGAGAAAATTGCCTTATGCAATATGTAATGCAGCAATTTATGCTATAAAATTGCATAAGTTTTTCTACAATGAACCTAAAAAATTCAATCACGCCCTTATTTATTGTTTGTTTATTGTTAACATATTTGTTTATTTCATGAGTATGGAGTTTTTTGCTTGTTTCTCAGGCCGTTTATATCTCGAAAAATGCAGACCACAGGAATTTACAAGTTTTAATACAAGAACATTTACATGTGCACATTTCACACATAAGGAACATCCCAAACATCCATGCCAGAACCAGGATTCGAACCCGGGATCTGGGACTCTTGAGGGCAGCTCCCTGCCGACTGTGCTACTAAATCAAGCCGCAGCTTCTTAACATATACATCAAATTTGTATGCTTGACTCGAAGTACGCTTGTAGGTCTTCGTCGGATGAGGACATATAACATTTGATAGGATTACAACAAAAATAATTGAAAAAATACCCAGGGCCTGCACGAAAATCGAACCCACTTTTCTACGCCTGCAAATGGCGATATAAGTCATAACCAATCGGTCACAGAGGTTGAAGTTAAGTTTTTTTTTTTTTTTTTAAGATCACATTAGTGTTACATTATGAACAATTGGTGACGGTCTGAGGCTCACCCCTAAATGTCGGCCATGGATAACCCCCGCCACACCCGTTTTTGCCATGATTTACACCACATTTGAAATTTTCAGTTCAAAAAGTTTATTTATTTTATTTTATTTATTATTATTATTATTTTTTTTTCTTTACCAACGCGTTGTGGTGTATTCCAGCATTTATTTATTTATTTGCAGTGTATTAAACTAACAATTTTATCTGGAGTTTCCTTGAATCAGAAAATTACTATGTGGTGAAACAAGGACCCTTATATAATACTTAAATTGTTTATTTCAAAGTGTTTTTGTTTATATTGTGCATGTCTAACACCATTTTATTGTATTTCTTATTAAAACACTTTTATTAAACTAACAATTTAGTTGACATTTACTTTAATAAATGAATTACTCGGTTATTCCTTGAAAATAAAAAATGCTTATATAGTTTCAAACCAATTTCATTCTTAAACCTACAAGAAATTCAATATTAATTCATTTCTTGATTTCATCAAGATGAAAAACAAATTACTAAATACCTCCAAAATTTTAAAATATCCTTCGTGGAAGATCAAAATTGGGATGACATCTTTGCGGACCATAGATTACCATACATATAGAACAGTGAAGATAAAATGCGAACTGGGGCGATAGTAGCACCACTAGAGTAAACAGAGGAGAACTAAGAGCTCCTACATGTGTTAAGTCTACGTGAATAGCATTTTTGATCAAAAATTGTTTTTCGATTTCGCGAGTCGTTAGTAGCAGGTTAGTATGTAAAGTCTCTCTCTTTCTTCACTTTCTATTATTTTTGAATTCACAAAATCATACTCAAAGCATTCAGCGCTATTCATCTCGTAAGTAAAATTAATTTTTATAATGTTTAAAAATATACTTTGCCGAACACATTCATATTCAAGAACAAATAAAAGTTACAAACTGTAATTTTGAAATAGCAGTATGAAATCGTTAAATATTTAACATTGCTTGGTTTAAATAATGCAAAATGTTTTAAAAGGGAAAAATATTTTTGGCTCATATACATTTTCAAAACTTATTTACTTGATATTTAGTACTTGCATTTTAAAATATAGTGTAACCCCGTTTCCTAAGACTAGCAGTGAGGACGAGTCCAAACGCTTGAAGGGGTGCCAAGTTGACCGACAGCTGAGATTTAGTAAACATCCAGTTTTTCGGTGTTCAATTATCGCTTATTTTCTCTCAAATCCTCCCTATTTCAGCACTGGACCCGTTGAATCCGCACTTTCGCAGAGGCTTCCATAGTCGTAAGAAATGTAGTTAAAGAATACTTGCTTTTGACGATCAAGTTTGTAAACAATAACAAAAAAAAAAAAAAAAAACATAGATTCTATAAAAATAAGACAAGCGATTGAGTAAGTTGAAGATTTCCAGAGATTGGCAGCCGTTGCCGCAGGGGAACTGTAGTCGCATTTTAGTTACTACTGAGCATACGCGAGTGTCCTATCTGTATAATAATCTGTGCTCCGGACCACCTTTAGAGTGAGTCTCAGCACTAGTGCAGCGTAAAAATCCACTCAACTAAAATTACGAATATTTTTTGCCCAAAAATACAAGTAAAGACATTTTAAAACAGTAATATGAATTTTCAAACGCATGGAAAAACAAAATATGGAACTATTATGGATATATAAGTATGTTATTTAAAAATATTACTAGTCTGGTGGTTCCTTTTAAACCATCAAATAGAGTTGTAGGATTCGTTGTCTTCGATAGCTGTTTTTAAAGCAACGACAGTAAAGATTTTAAAGTAAACAGAAATAATTTTTAAGACTTCGAGAAAGATTTGTGTATGTTTGTAATTCTCTTTTCAAGAAAAATCTGAAATATTCAATTCACAATTAATGAAATATATATATATTTATTTATTTATTTTTAGACGTGTGCGAGTGCATTTTACGTCGCATTAATGCTGTGCTGTTGGCAATTGTCGACGGTCATTTACTGTTAGACCCACATATCTCAAGTTTAAATCGCTGTTACGTAGTTTAAAATTTTATTTTTCTGACTGCACTCTGCACTTTACCAGAATGGGCTACAGCCCATTTGGCAGAGCGTAAAGCTCACAATCGAAAATTATGGTCTTGATATTCGAGCCGGCAAATTATTTCCGTGTATATTAATGGTAGATAGAAGATGCAAGCAAAATACGTCATGGTTGCAATGTCCTCCATGCTTCGTAAAAGATTTACCTCTGGGGGGGTCACAGAAATTGGCGGAGAATTCAAATTGGGATGGCATGTCTCCAGACTACACCTACATGTGAATTCAAGAACATCGCCAATCCCCACTGCGTATCTCTAGTGTGACTTTAAACACATTCAACCACAACCTCTCCTGAGTTGCACGCAAGACATTTTATCTTCACTCTTTGCCAATAGTTTACATTCACATTTAAAAAAAAAAAAAAAAAAAACGTGGACTTTGAAATTTTAAGTGCTATTTGGCAATTTGCACATTTTGAGGAAAATTATGCTTGATGCGAAAAGAGGGCCACCGTGGCCGAGTGGTTATGTCGCCACACCACAAATCGCCCTCGAGCGTAGGAGAGAGGGCTCAATTCCTACGCAGGCCCTGGGTGTTTTTCCAATTTTTCGTATTGTAATCCTGTCATGTGCTATCTGACCTCATTTCGACGAATTTTACAAGCAGACTTCGAGTCCAACACACAGTCTGATGTTATAAATAAACAATCAAAAAATGTTATAGATGCTTCTCTAATGTTTTGTCAAGTTTTCGGCAAGTTTCGTAAAATTTTATTCTGATCCATTCTTGTTATAAGCAAAAAACTTGCCAAAATAATAATAATAATAATTTTAGAAAAAAAATTATATCTAATCTAAATAAATATTCTTTACATTCCTTTTAAAAATATATATACAAAGTTGGGATTGCGGTGCCTCGCTTAAGACTATCGTAAGCGTAAATTCCGTCTTAAGATGTAAACAAATTCTGTCTTAAGAAGTAAGTCGTATTGCAGTGTTTCACTATCGTACTACTACCTCAGAAATATCTTAAGTCGAATCTTAACTGGATGTGCACGCAATCGCCACATACAGTCGGCAGCAAAAATTTCCGAGCACTAGCAAAAATCCCTGTGTAAAAAAAAAGTAATACTGCTTTACTAAATAAATCCCTGTCGAATCATGTACTTAGTCAGTCTAAGAACATGATTCGACAAGGATTTATTTAACAAAACAGTATTAAGTGTACTTTTTTAAGTGTACTTTTATGGTTTTCACAATTGTGTTATACATATTCTTTTTTCTATTCCTTGTTAACTCCTCACTCCACCAAATTCCATTCAGTCTTTTAATTGTTTTTCTTCCCTGCGTGATTCGATTTTTTATCTCCAAATTATCTCTAACATCTTCATCTATATCCATTCCCAAGCCCAAGTATTTATAGTTTTTGCATATCTCTATCTCTTCTCCCTCAAGTTATAAATTTGTTTCTTCTCTTCCAATACGTAAGTGCTTCGTTTTGTTAATATTCATTGATAATCCCCATTTCTCATATTCTTCCTTTAATTTTCTTATCATATATTCAAGGTCTTCTTTATCTTCAGCCAACACCACTTGGTCATCTGCAAATTGTAGGGTAAATATTTTTGTCTCATTTATATGAATTCTCACTGGTTTGCATTTTTTTTTTTTTTTTTTTCAAAAGTTTGAAGTGTTTTCTCTATATAAATTTTGAATAGCGTTGGAGCTGTCTTAAACACTTTGTAATTAAAAAACCTTATGCCGTTTTTTTTTTTTTTTTTTTTTTTCCCGACTTTGATTTCAATTTGTTACACTTGTTACACACTTGTTAGTATCATTATTTAGAGGAAAGTTAAATGTGACTATTTATTAATAATGACTAGTATCGCCCAGTGGTCGACGCTCGACAATTTTTTTTTTTTTTTTTTTTTTGTGCTAGAGGCCTATTTCAGTCGGTACAGCGTTGTCGAATTTTTATACGTCACTCTTAATAGTGCTAAGGGCCTATTTCAGTCGGTTTATTGAATGGGGATTTATTGAATGAAGATTTTGTAGATAATTTGATTACTCATAACGAAGGTTACAAGTTTTTAAAAAATATAAAAAATTCTCCCAAGGTACAACTTTGACATGAGTCCCCCCCAAGGCACAACTTTGACATGAGTCCCCCCCAAGGCACAACTTTGACATGAGTCCCCCCCAAGGCACAACTTTGACATGAGTCCCCCCCAGGCCCAACTTTGACATGAGTCCCCCCCAGGCCCAACTTTGACATGAGTCCCCCCCCAAGGTACAACTTTGACATGAGTCCCCCCCAAGGCACAACTTTGACATGAGTCCCTCCCCAAGGCACAACTTTGACATGAGTCCCCCCCAGGACCAACTTTGACATGAGTCCCCCCCCAAGGCACACCTCCCCCTCATTGGGAAAAAGAGAAAAAACGTTGTTTTGCGGCTATAAGACAGTTTGGACTTCCAACGTTATTTGTTACAGTATCTGCAGCTGAAACACATTGGTTTGATTTAATGAAAACTTTATCATCTAATTTATATCGTCACGAATTAACTAAAGAAGAATTTGTCGATATTAACAAGTTTAGCAGTAGGCCTCTGACACTAAATTAAAATCTGTCAATGTCAGATTTTCATGTTTTAAATAATGAAATAATGTCGTGTCTGTATAATTTTTTTTTTTTTTTTGCAAAGCGAGGCAAAGCAAAGTTATTGCCTTGTCCTAAACGGAATGCAATTGCAACACAGCTGCGGCAACTGCTTGCCGATATTCACTCTAACTGAATCAGCAGAGTTTTACTTAATATAACTATTTCTCTCTGTAGATGTTAGCCTTTCCTGAAATGAGATAAAATCGCAACGTGAAAACGCCCCTTGTTGTGTGATACAACCCAGAAGCTAATAGGTACCATGTCAAACCAAGTATCAAATTCTGTTTAATTAATTCGATTGGTTCATAAAGTACAGTGTTTGAAAAGAAAAAAAAAAAAAAAAAAGATATTTTTCAAAAATGGTCGAATTGAGTTCGGGAAATTTCAAAACGTGTAACTTTATCGAAAACCGAAAATCTAAAACTTTTCTGAATCTTATATTTTCTACTTATATATGCAGAGGAAAAAATAATAAATCCACTTTTTAAAAAATAAAAATAAGTAGTCAATTTCACTTAATTAAAATGCAAGGAAATCTCAAAACGTGTAAATTCGTCGAAAACCGGAAATCAAAAGTTTTTATGTATCTTCTACTTGCTTCTTCTACCCACAAAAGCTAGCAATAAAGACACTTTTTTAAAAAATAAGTAGCCAATTTCAGTTAATTGAAACGTAAAGAAAGCTCAAAACATGTAAATTCAGCAAAAAACGGAAATCGGAATTTTTTACGTATCGTCTACTTATACATGCAGCAGTTAGTAACAAATCCATTTTCCTTTTATTTAATATATTAGTTGAATATTTATTGTTTAAATATCACCCTTTGAAATGAAATGTTTATGTTTACATTCGAAACTGGAAGTATGCCATTTTTTTTTTCTGGAGTTTTGTGATTTCAAATTAAAATATTATTAATTTTACAGAAAAAATAACTCAATCAAACACATGTAGACAGTAACTTATATATAACTATACCCAAATATCGGAATAAAAATCGGCAGATAATTTCCGTTATTTTTTAATAATTTTTTACAAAAAATCCAATGGACGATTAACATAGAAAATCTTTTTCATGGCTCCATGGACAGACAGTGACGTCATCACTTCGCTTGCGTATAGTGATGCTACATTATTACTGTGTCTATGGTTTTATTTGAGCTTTATGAAATTGCCAGATTTAACAACTTTCTACTGTTAGGTATTTTTTAATGTAGAGGAATACGTGTATACAAGGGAAAAATGGGGGAAATGCATAAAAAATAAATGTATTTTTAAATACCTTCTTGACATCGTAAGAAAATAATATTTGTATTCGCACCTTCCGGCTAACCATACCTTTCGAATGATACCATTTTCAACCCTCTACTCCCATAATTAATATGTTAAAAAGGGACTACAAATTTTATGCTTGCCTATTAATCCGCGTTTGTAATGATCGATAGATGGCGCTTTCCCAACTGCAGTTGTTAGTAAATATAATAGCCACACGTGTATTTATTATTGTTCTTTCTTGTTGTTCTATCATTGTTTCAGCGTGAAAGCTTTCAGTGGTGTGATAATTTCACCTTAGCCCACCAGAGGGCGAGCATTTCATTACAATCGCGGATATATAGATATCACGATTGAGACAAATTATTAATTTTTTGTGAAACGTAATTCATAAAATTAATTGCTATTAAAAACAACTTTAAAATTTTCTAAATTAAAGTTTTTATATCATTGTTTTGGTTTCCCTATTCGTTTGTGCTAATCCTTTAATAAAAGCTTTAATCTAGAATCTCAGGTAAATAATAAATTCATTGGCGAAAAAATTACACTAAGCGACAAAAAAAAAAAAAAGCCGCACTTGGATATTTTCCTTTTCGCCTTCTACAACCGCCAATTTTATCGTTTAAAAAGCAAATTTTCGAACAGATTTTATTATGTTGTCCTCCACATACACTTTAGCTTTGAATCCAGTGTTAAAAACAAAATGCAATTGTCAGGAAAATTGTAATTTTAGAAATTATTTCAAAAATGGTAAGAATAAGGCAGTTAACAATGCCACGAAAAGTATTAATTTTGAAGTAAAAATCAAAAAATATTTTAATACGTGAGATGGTAAAATAATTAAATGTTAACGGAATATTGTTAAAAGGGTTTTTGCAAGATATAAAATTTTTTAGCCGTTTAAACTGGAAATTTGGTTTTAAGCGGCCATATTGCTCATCCAAGCGCGATGACCGTAAATTAAAAAGCCATTGCTTATAAAATCGGTATGTATTACATTTAGAACATAAAAGAGATTCAGAAAAAGTGCTTAGTAGCATAATTTCCTTTAACTACAGTACAGCAACTATTAAACGAAGCAGGTTTAAATAACAGGAAATTTGAAAAAATTTCATTCTTAGTGAAGAGAATTGGGAAAGCAAGACCTCAGATGGCTAAAAATAAATTTAAAAAAATGATTAGTTAATTCCCAATACTAAATTCAAAAACTGGAGTACAGTCAATAGAAAAGTATAAAACTTCTTCACACACCATAAATTTTAAGTCAGCACAACCGGTTTCGAAAGGACGTAGCCTTTCTTCATCAGGTGCAAACACGTGCTACTGCCTTGGAGGCAAAAGCAAGACTGAAAGCAAAGCAAAATCCAGAGGGGGAGGAGACAATACAAACATCCAATAGCAAACATCATGCAGGGCAGGACCGATCAGAGAAGAACACACGTACACACACACCAAAAAAAAAAAAAAAAAAAAAGAGGGAAGGGAGGGAAGGAGTAATCAATTAAATATATATAATTAGAATTATTTTATTATAACTAATATTATGTTATAAACATAATGAAGGAAATTATTTAATTGAATTAAACAAATTTTTCCAGGCTGTAGACAGCAAAGTGGAATCAGATTTTTCATTGACAATTTTATCCCGATTAAGGTAAATATCTAAACTTTCCAAAAAATCTAGTTCGGAAACGCGTTTGGCATGAAAGATAATTTTGGCACTCTTAAAATTAAAATTATGCTCAAATTCGAGCGAAGCACAGCAATCTTCGCAATTCGAACGATTGCGAAGCACAGTTGGGAATTTGAGCATAGTTTTAATTTTAAGAGTGCCAAAATTATCTTTCATGCCAAACGCGTTTCCGAACTAGATTTTTTTTGGAAAATTTAGCTATTTACCTTAATCTTGATAAAATTGTCAATGAAAAATCTGATTCCACTTTGCTGTCTACAGCCTGGAAAAATTTGTTTAATTCAATTAAATAATTTCCTTCATTATATTTATAACATAATATTAGTTATAATAAAATAATTCTAATTAATATATATATATATATATATATATATTTAATTGATTACTCCTTCCCTCCCATCCTTTTTTTTTTTTTTTTTTGGTGTGTGTTCCTCTCCGATTGGTCCTGCCCTGCATGATGCTTGCTATTGGCTGTTTGTGTTGTCTCCTCCCCCTCTGGATTTTGCCCTGCTTTTAGTCTTGCTTTTGCCTCCAAGGCAGTAGCACGTGTTTGCACCTGATGAAGAAAGGCTACGTCCTTTCGAAACCGGTTGTGCTGACTTAAAACTTATGGTGTGTGAAGAAGTTTTATACTTTTCGATTGTTAATTATTGGGCTGAACTGGTTCTGTTTGATGAGTCAAGTTTAACTTATTTCGAGCTAAAGAAAACAAGCAGATCTGACAACGAAAATATCACAGACTTAATGAAAATCGTATTTTTAAAACAGTGACACATTCTCTGTACATTATGGTACGGAGGTGCATAACTTTTCAAACAGTCGGGCAAATTTTTATGCTCAAGGGATCAATTAACTCGAAATAAAACACAATCTTCATAAAAGTGGTGCCTGACCGACTATTTTGGAGGTATCGTTGACATTTCCGTAAACAGCATTTCAAGATGATAATGCGCCTTACTACATGGTGTCTGTGGTAAGTTTATTCACTTCAAATTGTCGAAATTTCCTATACATTCCCATGAGAACCTATAATTATGCAAGCAATCATATCTTTTTTTCACTTTAAGTTAAATCCCACAAAGGATATAGTAGAATTTCTTCTTTTCCAGACATGGAAAAAGTCCTAATCGCGATCCGCTCGAAAATGTTTCGTCTATAAAAAGGCGGGGGAGAGGGGAGAGGATTCGAAATTTGCAACCTAGAACTCTGACAGAACTAGAAAAAATTATTTGTGATATTTGGCACTTTGGAATTTCTGAGATTTATATTAAAACACTGTATAAAACTATGCCATTGCGCATTAAAGCAATAATTCCATATAAAGGTGGAATTAAATTAACCCAATGCAGAATACATATTTTTAACAAAAATATGTTTAGATCTAACAAAAAAATAGTTTTATTTCATATATTAAAACAGTGGCGGTTCTACATTAAGAGCCAGTGGGGCACGGCCCCACCTAAATTTTTTCTCGATTAAAATAGTAATAATAATAATAATAATAATGATAATAATTTTGTTTTTTATAACTGTTCAAAAACATATATACAAAATAACTACGTCTATCTAACTTTTTCTTAATCTTCTTTCATTATCATTTATTTGTCGATATATTTTTTCAGCTGTCACAAATCACTAATGACTGACCGACTGCTACTTCCCTTCCTTATCTAAGAGAATGGGGCCGTTTACAGTCGGCCCGAAATTGGCGTGTTTATTTGTACAGTTTATTCTACTAGAAGATCGGGTTAACAGATTTGGCGACGAACTGCTTTATCAGTGTAAGCACGCTGTAATTTTCTCGTCGATGGGCCAGCAGAGTCTGGCCCTTTGGAACAAAACTATAAGGAAAAAATTGTCTCCTTTAAAATTTGTTAACCATGCAATTCACGGATAAAATTTAGCGACTTCTGCATTCTTTTTTTTTTCCTCATTGATTTTTCGGTGAATTCTTTAGAGTTATATATGACAGTTTAAAATTTTAGTGTTTAAAAAAAGAAATCTGGTATTAGTCAAAAATATTTTCTAGACTAGCCTTTGAGATAAAAGCTTGTAAAAGAATTTAAGACCTCTTTAACTAAAGTGTTTTGAATTTAAATGAGGGGGGGGGGGGGGGTAAATAAAAATAAAAATAATATGCGATTTTTTTTTTCCTTCTGAATAGTGTATCAAAATTTTTATGAAAATAAATTGTAAAATTTTTAGATAAATAATTAATGGATTTACATGGATAAATGAATTAAATAGCTGCATAAAATTGTGATTTATTATTATTATTAAAGGATTTTTCTTTTAAATGCGATTTAATAGGGCAGATCCTTGTTTGTAAACAAACATCTGAACTTTTATGAGTGGTTGGCAAAAAGGCTTGGGAAAAGCACAGCGATGGCGATTACTTGATTACTACCAACGGAAAATCAATGGTGGGCGGGGCGCGGGAAAGTCGAGCGCGCTTTTTTGCCAACCACCAGACGTCACGAGGAAATGCTCTATAGAAACATCCGCAATGTGTTTTTTTTTTTCTTTCTTCCTTTTTTTTTTTTTTTTTTTTTTTTTAAAGATGATAGCCCGTTTTATTTCTTTATTTATTGTTTATTTATCGTTAATTTAAATTATCTAAAATTAAGCTCTTAAAGTGAGAAACATGGTGTTTTTTTTTTTTTTTTTTTTTTATGTATCCACATTACATTAATCGTGACTTTCTAAATTCCAATGTAACTTCTTACAGATTGGTTAAGGTTTATTTTATTTATTTTTTAAGATAAGAAACATTAATATAACACTTGAAATTCTATAATTAAAAGATTTAGGGATATAATTAGCGTAAGCTAAATAATATTACACTCTGAGACATTTGAATTTAAATTTTAAAGGTGTGTAGTGTTAGGGTTAAAGCCAGTTGACTAAAAAAGGATCCTTGACCTGAGTGGTGTTGGTGTACTCTCTTTAGAAAGTCTTTCTAAGTGTTACATAGCCCTTTTTATTTGAGTTTTGGAGAAAAACATAGTAAATTCTAAATGTATATGACGACGAAAGCGATCTGGTATCGAACTTGGCAATTTCCGTCTACTAGCTTCCAGATATTTAAATGTTGATATTTCATTGATCAGAACTTGCAGAATTTTTCAATTGTATTTATAAAACTTTAATTTTTGAGCTAATTTTATACAATGTTTTCCATAGTGTTCAATTTAAGATTCGCCATCATGAAAAAAAAAAAAAAAAAAAATCCGAAATTTCGTTTTTTATCCCATTTTATTAATGTTTGTTTTCATGTTTGAATAATGAATAGTATTAAAGTTAAATTACGCATCATACGATGGATCGGGCCCCACCTGTGAAAATTTGCACGAGCCGCCACTCTATTAAAATATAACTTGTTTATTTCACATAATAAATCATAATCGAATACAAAGTGTATAGTTATTACATTATGTTCAAAAAGAAAGTTTTATGCAGATTTTTAAAAATTACTTCCTAAAGTGCAATAAAGCAATTCATTAAATCAAAAATGTACATAGGTATCATTTCATCACATTGGTATTATGCAAACAAGACAATTTTATTTGTTTCAAACATTATTTTTAAAGTTATTACAAATAAAAAATGTATGTCATTTTTTCTGCAGTGCAGTGCGCTTTTGTAACGCTTAGTGTACTTCATGAAACAAATTTGAAGATTTCTTTTAGTTTAATCACTAAAGATAGGTAATATCTTCAATAATTAAAAATCTTATCTTGCCCTTCTTTGATGTTTATCTAGAAATAGAAATACATTTATAAGCTGCATGGTTACATGGCTCTCGATCAATTGAATTGAGTCCGTGTACGCAACCCGTACAACCGGCAACTCCACTCGTTTTAAGTTAAAAATCTTGAGTTACTCTTCGTAAAGTAAACGCAGTTAAGTACAGATGTCCCTCAAATGGAATTGAATTTAAGTGCTTATGGAGCTTATAGTTAAGACTTCATCATTGTTTTCTACACATTTTAATATGAATAAAAATTTGTCGATCTTTATTTAACACTTCTCTCTTCGAAAATTTTATAATATTATAATGTCGGATGATCATAGTGCGAATCTCAGTGATGATGATGAAGATATAGAGAATGGATTTGCTCAGCCTGAACTTCATGGAACTCTCAGTAAATGGACAAATTATATTCATGGTTGGCAAGATCGTTATATAGTGTTAAAAGATGGTACCTTGGCATATTACAAGTCTGAAGATGATACAGCATATGGTTGTCGAGGTGCCATTAGTATTTTCAAAGCTGTCATAAAGGTAAACATACTTAACTATTGTGTATTTTGGCCCTTTAAATGGATATAATGTTTTCTCCCATACATTAATACTGTGCTATATAGTACTCTATAGTAATGCATAGTAATATTTTTTCATAACATTTTTGAAATCAACTACATAACTAAAAAAAGAGAAAAATCAGTGAAATTTCTATTGAACGCAAAAACCACTGTTTACTGTTTTATTTTTAAAGAACTATTTTGAAAAAAATAGTTTCCCTTTTTTATTTTTATCTGTTATTATGCTTCTTTTACTATTCACACAAATAGAAAACTAAAAAATTCACTTTAATTAATGATATAATTAAAGACTGTCGACATAATTGCACGAAATCTTCATTATTGGTTATACATTTGTAATATATATTTCAATAGCTTCTAAATTTTTGGCCATGCAAACAGCATTTTTATTATTTAGCATAGCGTCTACAGGAAAAACTATTTCCGCTAATTTAATAATTAATAAATGTGCATCGATAAGGAATCAAGAAGACGAAAAATATACAGGTACATTTTAAGTGTTGTTTTTGAAAACCCCTGGAAATATTGTATAATCATATACATACAATAATGCTTCATATCATACTTAAACCTAAAGTCACTAACAGATATTCAAATGATTTGAAAGAATTGCTGTTTGATATTTATTTATTTGTTTGTTTGTTTTTAAGGAATTCTGTAAAAATTATAAATGATTGTCTTTTGTAATCCTCTTTTCTAATTGATTATTTAAGATATGCATAATTATTCATTAAGAAATTAAAACTATTTGTATTGAAGATATAAATAATGAAGAGTTTTTATGCATTGGTTAGAGTTGTACCAAATATTCAGTTATTAATATTTCATATTGGGTCTGTTTAACAGATGAAAATACTATTGAGCAACCAAATGTTAAAATTTGATAATCAGGGGTTGATCCAGATTTTAATTTTTGAGACCCATTTTTGTGAAATTTTTATTTATTTTTGAGAAAAAAGAATCGTTGCATGAAGTTCACTCATTAAACATAATATTGAAAACTTGGAAAATTTTTACAAAATTTAATTATCATTTTTATAAAATGGAATTTTATGAAAGGGCTGTTTTTATGAATCTGAATTTTGTGAATTGGCCCATTTTAGAGATTTGAATTTTGTGAAGAGGCAGCAAAAGGGTCTCAATTATTACCTGAATTGACCCCTGATAATATTTTTATTTATCATTATTATGATATATAAGAAGAATACTGTATAAAAATACATTTGTCATAAAGTTTCCATGACAGTATTTTTTGTTATGTATTTCATTCTAAATAATTTCAATTTTTGTCTAGTATCATTTATATTAAATGTATCATAAGATGACTAAGTTTTCATTATATTTTACATTTGACATTGTTTATCAAAACTAAAATCCATTAAATATTTATTTATTAAGAGTGTTGTAATAGTCTCTACACACACGCATGCACATATATATCAGTCGCGTATCGTGAACGTTTTGGGTATGCTCCATACGGGTGATTAGGAACCGCTCGTTTCATGAAAAGCTCATTCTTCTGATTGACTGTTGGAATGTCGTCATACTTACGTTGTTTCTCAAAATAGGCGAAATAACCAATAAGATAATTAAATATCTTTTTAAGGTACTGTTTCTAACTACCCGAGTGGAGCATACCCAAACAGTCTTTCACAATACGCCACTGATATAATATATATATGATATATATATGATATATATATATATAACTTTCTTTTTTTTTTAATCTTGTGATAGTGATTGAATACAACTTTTTGTATTTCTTAGAATATAAAATTTCTCTTTAAAAGTACTTATTTCACACTGGCAGTTTTATAATAAGTTTTTTATATTATTTTTGATTAAAAAAACAAGAGAGAAGTGTACAGCTATCATAAAAACCGGCATATGAGCCACGGCCAGTGCTGCCAGACTGAGGGAATTTCTTATTCAATACTCACCGATAATTTTTAAGAGTGATATTTGAAATAGACGACTACTCTTCAAAATGATTAGACAAACGTTATAATTAATTTTTAGTGGTAGCTATTGAATAAAGCACTGAGTGCAGTCCATACGCTGGTTTTTACTGTAATATGTATTAATCCCTTCCACTCCAGGGATGTACATGTGTACGTCTAGTATTAATGGCCATTAATACCATGGACGTACGTGCATATGTCCAAAGAAAGTATACGATACAATAAGCCCAACGTTGTACTGGTATCAGAGAGAGTTATTTTATTTGTCATATGGTATTTTGAAATTGTATTTTCATTACTGACAACTAGAGGGCATTAGTAGTCTCGGTGACCTATTAGTTTTGGCTACGCCAGTTGTTTCGTGATTTCTCGCAGCTGTGGTTGTGTGTAATTTTCGCTCCTCGATTTTGTGTGTTTTGCCGGTGTTTGAAACTGTGAATAATGTCTGATTATAGTGATTATATCCCCGATTATAACAAACTTGAAGATTCCAATGATGACTTTACAACAAGTGAAGCCGGCGAAAGCGATGACAGTGATGATAAACCACTTACAGCAGGTGACTGGGAATTTGTTGATCCTTTTGCCGATGCACGTCATGAGCAACTGCCTGAACTGAAAAGGGACTTTGATTTCCTACATCCAGCTTTCCATTGTTACTTCGTTATGTATTGCATTATTTCAAAATTACAATCTGGTATTTCACATATTGAGAATACAGCTAGGCTGGAGCGGAAGGGGTTTAGGGATGTAACGAATATTCGGCCACTATTCGGTATTCGACCTATTCGGCCCTTTTGCCGAATATTCGGCCTGGCCGAATACTGTCAGATATTTGGCCGAATATTCGGCCTGGCCAAATACCGTCAGTCACCTTAATAATTTTTTTTTTTTTTTTTAATTTTTTTTTAAATATATTTAATGAAAAATATTGAAAATTACATTCCACTGTATTAATTTTTTAGAAAATCTGATAACATTTACTCATTCAAAATTACATAATACATAACTGTATTTAATAATTTTACATCATATAAGAATGTTTTCTTGTCACAAATTTATCTTTAACCCTATCAATAACTGTAACCTGGTATCCACGCAGATAGACACCAGGCAGGTAGTCATTTTGTATTACAAAACGACACAGTGATATAGGGTTAAACAAGGATTAGAACCTTTAATAATAAAATGCAAAATATATTATATCACTTTTCATGTTTGAATCATGAGAGAAGTCCATAACATAAAATTTAACAATTCTTAGCTTACCTGTATATATATATTTTTCCCCATTTTTTTTAAATTTTAAAATGAATAAATTATTGTTTTCTGTCATGTAAAAATAGCTTAATCTTCTGCAGAAGAATATATTATTGTTTCTTTACTTTGCTGCTATTTAAATTAAGTTTGACTTATGACAACAATAAAAAGTGCTCGAATTTCTTTCATTGCATAATATATAAATATATTATAATGGATATATAAGTATGTTTGATAATTTTTCAGTTCAAATAATCTAAATATACATGCTTTAATACTATAGAAACCATTTTATTTACTTACATGTGGGAATGTGGACACAGTGAGGGAATGATATTTTGCATTTTAAAAAATATTTTAAAATTATATTTGAATTCCAATAACCAAAGAATAACAATTTATATGTAAAACCAATAAATACTGATAGTTTGGACAGCTTTTTGTTTTTGTGTTTTTAAAAGTATGCCCTCAAGACTACTGGGACATGAAATGACATTTTTCAGAGAATTATTCATTTACAATATTAAAAACAACATCAAGTTATAGGTTTTTTTTTTTTTTTTAAATATATAAAGATTAAAAAGCATTTTTTTTTTAAATATTTATTTTAGGTTCAGTTTAAAATTGAAAAGTTATTTTAATTACAAACAAAAGTGAAACTTGTTTTAAAAGCTAACTATTCGGCCGCCGAATATTCGGTATTCGGCCTAAAATTTGGCCGAATATTCGGTATTCGGCTATTCGGCCAAATCACTATTCGTTACATCTCTAAAGGGGTTAATAATTTTGATTGAACTATGTGTATTTTGTGAAAAGAAAAGAAAATTAAGATTAGAGTGCTTTATATTTGTTAAAAATTAAAGTTTTGTCTGTGCAACTCTAGAATTTATGTATGTTAATTTTAGTTTAGAGAATCCAAACAGCTGAATTAATTTGGACATATCGGTTAATTTTAATTTGTTTTGATATTGATAATGGACCCAAGATGAAACAATTTATCGCTGACATTTGGTTAATACTAAATGTATATTTTATTATTTATGATATTTGTGTATGAATATTATTGAAGTGATCCTATATAAAATATATTGTATTATCTTATATCTTTATACTAGCAGGTCTACCTGGCATTGCCCAGGCTCAAGAAGTGCTTATAGAATTTTGAAATCAATGAAAGAACTCAACAAAGGTGTAAAATGAAAAGAGAAATGCATGAAACATTTACCGAAATCTTTAATAGAAAATACAACAAATAAACAAATCTACAAAAGGTATAGTTTTAGTAGCACCAAGAGATCCCTGGAGACTTTAAATATATTTGTCTTTTTTTGTGATGAATTGAAATGGCTATTGCAATTCTTAACTAAAGAGCTTGGTGAAAAACATCCAAGCTACATTGGTACCAAATTTAAAATTTTGCCAAAGACGTCTCAATACTAAAGCTGTATTTCATTATAAAAAAAAAAAAAAAAAAAAAAAACTTAATAAAATACAAATCACTAGTATTTAAAATTAAAGTAAGAACATAAAAGAACATCTTAAGTTACACATTAAATATCAAGGAAAAAGAAAAAAAAAATTCACTGTAGAAAAGAAAAGTACTTAATTAAAAGAAATTTTCGAGCTAATGCCATATGTCTCTGTGAAAATATTTATCTACATGCAAATTTCTGAAGTTTTTTTTTTTTTCCTTCCTTATTTTTTATTATTATTCATGCAAAATTAAAAATATTTTATTTCTGGGGAAAAAAAAAAAAAAAAATGTGTATTTTATTTGTTTAATTTGGTATCAAATCAAATATTTCTTACTTTTTAATAATTTTAAAGTTAAAATGGGGTTTTTTATTTAATATCTTTTGATGCAATTATCCGACTAAACTGAAAAACGCGGTGTTAGCTAGATTTTTTCCAAATTAATAAGTGTACTACTTTTTGTAGCAGTCGGTTGAGCAGTGTAGGTTTATCTGTCTGGTTGTATAGTTAACTATATTTATATTAATGTATTTTATTTATATTAATTATTACAGATTTATATTAATGTATTTAAACATCTCCTCAACAGCATGCAGTTAATACATAAGTATCAACATATCATATCCAATATTAGATGTAAAAGCATGTGATAGTAAATAAGTATATTCTTTATTTTCCATAAAGTAAAATGTCATTTTTTGAAAAATTGTGGTGACAATTAGTGAAGTGTATAATTTATATTTTCAATAGAAAGAAACAAAAATTAAATAAAAAGGAAATATATAGATTGAATTGTTGTGTAATGTCTGCCAAGAGATAATAAATTTAGTTTTCTGTCACAGTATGCTACTGTGCATATAATTAGTTCTGACTGTGGAATAAAAGAGCTTTCAGGGGGAATATTAAAAAAGGGTAACCTATTCCATCTATAAAGGACTTTAACTTGAATTTCTTTCCTTTTAAGCCCCTTCAGCATCTTGAAAAGCTTTTTCTTTTATTTTTCCCTATTCTTTGACACTTAGTAATTTATTTTTCATCAACTTTATTTATTTTATTTTATTTTTAATTCTTTGTAAATATATATTCAGTACCCATGTAGTATTTTTATTTTGTGCAATATACTTTATTGTTTTGTTTTATAACTTTCAGCCACATGAATTTGATGAATGCCGATTTGATGTTAGTGTTCATGACTGTGTGTGGTATCTTCGAGCCGATTCACCCGAAGAGAGAAATCGTTGGGTTGAAACCTTAGAAGCTTATAAGGTAAATTTGATAAAATTTCATGATGAAATATTTTATAATTATTATTTAATTCATATTATTTTCAAATTAAATACAATCTGAGCTATACACTGAATATTTTTTTATGAATATATCTGTGAAAGTTATTGAATCAAGAAATTAAAATGCTTGTTTCTTGTGTGAGGATCTTGACCAGTTCTTGACTTAAGCAAGCAACTTATATAAATTTTAAAATTTTAATTATTTATCTTTAATTTTATTGTTCACCTTTTTTCACTTTTTTTTAAATATGTTTAATTTTTTTCCCCCTTTTATTACATGCTTTTCTTATATTAATACTAGTTAGTTGTAGTGCGGATAATGCACTCATTGAAAAAGGATCATTTAATTTTATTTATTTCTCACTTCAAATAATTCATTTGCTAAATCCTTTGCGAAATCTTCACACTTTATTTATGTCTTCGTTATCTTTAAAATTTTAAATTATTATTATTTTATAGACGTCATTTTTTCATATGCATGAGCAAATTTAATATTATATATATATATTTTTTTTTTTTTCAAGTGAAAGCATATTTCATTTTATGCTGAAAAAAAATAAGGCAACAATTAAAAATTTAAATGTCTATTTTAAAGCTATATCTATTTTCATATTTTAATTAATTTAAAAAAATCTGATCAAAAATTTGTTATTAATAAGGTACCAAATAAAAAGGGCTTTTTTTTTTAAATCCATCAGATTAAACAGCTTATCGATCGGGCAATTAGATTTTTTTAAATTAACTAAAGTATGAAAATTAGGTGGCAACTTGCAATCACACACAAATAGAGTCAGAGGAAATCTCTTAGCCTTTTTAAGCGTGACAGAGTAAGTCAGTGATGAGCGTAACTATATATGCTGATGTATATTACAAACGGATATGTAATATTTTTTTTTTTTTTTTTTTTTTTTGAGTAGGAACGAATTTTAATAAATTAAAATGCATAATTATTGCATGCACTTAAATGCAGGGTTAAATCTTCGAGATAATAAATGAGTATATAAAAGATAAATGTAGTAATTTTCATTCATAACAAGATAAAATTGTCACCTTCCGCACAGAACATTTAGCAATGGGCTCTTCCCAGCGTCGTCTGCTCAATCACATGATGTGTAAATAACGTAAAATCGAATTCAATTAAATATTGTTCTGAAGAACAAAAGTGTTAATATTTAATATAAAATAAAAGTAATATTGTGCATTTGTAAATAGTAGAATAATTGTATATTATAAATTTAACAATTTAAAAAAAAAAAAAAACCTTATGTGTGTGTTTATTTTATTTTTACCTGTAAGAATCGATTTTTGTATGTTGTAATGTAATTGTTACATTAACTGAGTAGATAATAGCGTGTTCTTGTGGAATGTTTATTTTATGGGAAATTCTGCAGTCATAAGAAATGGCAGGAGTGAATGTACATGTCTTATGACTGTGGAATTTCCCATAAAATTAAAAATGCCGCCAGAAAAATAAATATTAAAATTCCCATCAGACCCAATAAAAATATTTATCAAATATTAGAAATGAAAAAGATAAAATTGATCCTATTGAAACATCTGGCATTTATGAAATCCCCTTTACTAAGAAAACAAAAACAATGGCTACTATATATTGGTATGACAAAAAGGAAAATCAAAAATAGAATTAAAGAACATGTGGCTGACATCAAATTTAATAAAATCACCACCGCGCTCACCAAGACCAATGCAAACGAGAATATTGATATTAAATTTAACGAAGTTTGCAAATTGGCAAATTACAATAACCCTATTTATGCTACAAATTGCGAAACAATTGAAATCTTATTGAATCCGTTTTCTTGTAATGGCAACGACCCAGCACAAGACATCAACCTTAACTGGACAAGTTTCTGAAACAGACGAAAACAAAGTCGCCGGCGGAAAGGAGCAAGTAGCCACAGTTTAGCCTCTGATGAAGGGGGGGGGGGGGGGAGGGGGCTCTCGCAAGTTAAGTAAGGCGCTCTGCAAGAAAGTATATAAGGTTTTTACATTTTTAATAAGTTTTTGTGCTTCTCGTTTAAAATTATTAAAGTATTAAAACTCTTATTAATATATTTGAATATTAAAGATTTTAAACTGTAATTTTTAATTTTTCAGTCTGACTCAGCATATGGAAGTGAAAACAGTTTACGAAGACATGGGTCTGCTGTATCTGTTGGTTCTACTAGCTTATCAAATGCCAGTGTATCATCTTTTAAAAAGGCAAGGGGTCTAAGAGTGAAGTTAGCTGAAATGGAAACTTTTAAGGATATATTATGTCGTCAAGTTGATACATTGCAAAGTTATTTTGATGTATGTGCAGAAATGTTAAATGCAGATGAAAATCACAAGGAAAATGACATACAATGTAAGTTATAAAATAAAGAATCCTTTTTTATTTATTTTGTTAAAGCTGCTGATGGTACTTGCTTTTTATGAATGTGCTGAAAACTGCATTATATTGCACTTTTAAGCTATTTTAGTACTTCATAAGTATTTATTGAATTGATTATTTAGTCCAATCCAATTTCAATGCAATTTAGGTAAAATGCAATAGAAGATCAACAACACTTAATAATCTCAATTCTAAACCTGGCAAGAAAAGTAACACCCCCCCCCCCCCAAAAAAAAAAAAAAAAAAAAAAAAAGCAATTTTATTTTTAAAAAATGTGTATGAATCAGAGTTTGAATTAGAGGGTAGGGGATTGCAAGAATCACACATTATTTTGAAAAATCCCACTCAAAAATGTCATAAGTGGGATTCTGCCTCCCCCCTTTTTTTCTTTCTTTCTTTTTTTTTTTTTTTTTTTTTTTTCCACATTGCTCATTGAGTACTTCATCATTTTTTTAGATCAGTTGGGTAATATATTAATTGAAGGCTGTAATTACCTGTTTTTTTTTTTTTTTTTTTTTTTTTTTTTTTAACTGCTCTAGTATTTCTAAATAAAACAAAAAAGTGGAAATATTATATAATTACTATTTCAGAATATTTCTTAATTGTAAATATTTGTTAAGATGATATATGAAGTGTTTATTTTATCAACAAACAACTATGAAGATGAAGTGTGAAGGCTAAAAACTGCAATAATTATGTATTAAATAATTTAGGTTATTCCAATTACTGCACTCCTGTCAAACACTCTTTCAGTACTCAAAATCAAATTGAAAATAAATTTTGAAACAGATTAACTAACTTAAACAATTCCTTCTGCATTTTTGATCAAAATTTAGATTCTGAATATTGAGGGAGTGTCTGTCCTTAGCCACAAAAAGGGAAAGAAGATAAATAAAATAATTTCCATTTTTAACATTTATTTGTTTTCTTTTTAATTGTTTAATTTGCAATTGTAATTCTCTAAAAAGAAATTGAAAATTTAAATTATATAATTTCTCACTTAAATTTGAAAGATCCCACTTAAATTTTTCATTAATATTTTTCCTAGTGCGAACCCTGATAAAGTGTCCCCAACATGCACAAAAAGTATCGCTTCTCAATCTCGAAATTTATTCACTTGAGAGGCAGTTGTGTCAATTTTATTGTTAACTAGTTAATGTTTTATTAGTATTCTCTAAATTGATTTTTCTCAAATATGTTGTTTTTGGGTTATGATACGTCACTTTCTTTCCCCCAAGGTAGAATATGATTTAAACTATTGGTGTGCAATTTTTTTTTTTTTTTTTTTCAGGAAAAAGGGCACTTAACGTCTGATAGAAGGGTCACTCGATTTTAATTCAGCTGATTGGGATATGAAGAGCCTTAATAAAGTTAATTTCTGTTTACTTATATCTGCTCTATTTTATACTGGTAAAAGAGGAAATCACCATTCAACTTGTGCCTCTGGCCAAATCTTTTTCTTATTGTAAATGGTAAATTTAATGAAATCTATGCAGATATTTGTAAGCAGACATTAACATTTGTAATGGCCCTTCATATCCCAATCAACTGTTACTCTTCTAAAAGATTGTGCACCATTAGATTAAGTGATCCAGTTGAATATATTGTCAAAGCTGGCTGTTTTTAGAGCAAATTTAAAAATATTGTATTTTGTTAAATTTATAACCTCATGTCATATCTTTATTAATGCATACCACTAAGTAGGTTATGGATCTCCATGATGAAAGGCTGATAAAAATTCCAAAAATCTTAAGAGATTAGAAAAGTTTCTGTGAACCACTAGTGAATCATTTCGATGATTTTAACACTTTCATTGCAAAATGTACACAATGTAGCTATGATAATATTTTTTATTATATTTTATAAATGATTTGGTCATTCATATCCACATTGAATATTTTACAGTGAACAAATGGTACTATTCATTGAAAAAATTTGGAAAATGGCCAATTTTGAATTTCAAATAGCTAAATAAAATCAACCTATGAGAACAAGCAATAAAACATTGGATAAAAAATTATTCTTACTTTTTAATATGAACGTTAAAAGTATAGTAACAATATATTTGTGTTTTTACTAAAATTCCGCTTGTAAATTGATTTTTCAGGAATCAGGATTGAAATCATTTTAAAGATGGTCCATTTAAATAGATGAACATACTTCCTTTATCTGAGAGTTTTCTTTTGATAGTATTCATGGTACAATAATACAAAGATATTGATACAAGAATGTCAGTACAGTAGTAAAAAGATTTTTCAAATATACATTAAGTAGTGTATCTTAAATGTTACACATTCAATATTAATGATGCACAAAATTTTAAAGTCTGAAATATTTTTAATCGCTTGGGATTTGTCAAAACCTGTTCATGATATTTTATAATAAAATTATTGAGGCCTAAAGCTTATTTATTTTATTGTTGTATTGCGTGTGCAGTTTTAAAATTTAGATCAGAAATAATTCATATTTTGATAAAGCTGAAATTTATATAATAATTTTGTTTTATTTAGTGCAATATATTTCCTTTATATAGTGGAAGATATTGATGATGAATATGATGATACTGCCAGAGATATAAAAAATGGATGTGATCAGAAAAATGATTCACCTAATCATCGTTTCAAAGGTATCTCATTTCTCTTGTCTACTTTAAAACATTGTATGATAAGTTTAGCTTGCTCTCCTTGCTGTGTATAAAATTATTCACAAAAAGAAAAAAAAAAAAAAGAAGGTTAAGTAAATTTATTTCAAAAAGTTCGTTTGAAAGATATTCAACACTTTAATTTCATGTATTTAAAAAAATATTGATTATATTAAAAAAATTTAATTATAAATTATTACTATAAATTATAATAAATAATAATAACAGTAATTAATAACAATAATTAATAATAAATTATAAATTATACATAAATTATAAAAATGCTTAAGGTGTTTGAACTGTTATTTAATCAACCAAATTCAAAATAAACGTTCATTGCTCACCACCAAAAAAAAAAAGGTATAATGTTTCATCATAACCATGCTAGACTGCAATCGGCAAAATAATTTGCACAAAAACTATCACAATTTTGTTGGGAAAATTTATATAAATAATGTCCCATATTAAAATGGGCCTAGAGCATAATCTAACTCTAAAAGTCTAAACCACCTTTGTGTATAAGTATGAAAGCTTTGTAAATCAAAATCTGTACTTTCTGTTGTGTATTTCTGAAACATCATCTAATCAAATAAGGTTTTACATTTTGTGTTTATGAAAACACTCAATGTTTTTTTTTTTTTTTTTAGGCTAAAAATAATTAATTTCTTCAAAACAATTGAAACTTGTATTTTCTGGTGTGTATTTCTACTACATCATCTAATCAAAAAAGGGTTTTACATTCTGTGTTAATGAAAATACTCAGATGTTCTTTTTTATAGATTAAAAATAATCATTTCTTGCTATTGCTATTTAAATTATTGTATTTTGTTTAAATGTCAATCTTTTGCCTTTATTTATTTTAAACTCTTTTGACAATCTTATCTCTGCATGGGTGAGAATCTTCCTATTTTAAATTTTATCAAAAATGCTCCCCAAACTAATTCTGCCCCCTTCTTCCAGGATAAAAAAAAAATGTAGGCCTTTTTTTGGTAAATTTCCTTTTTTCTTTTTCTTTAATTCATGTATTGCTTAATTTTTAGTTTCATTCTTCTACCCTGCTCATTATTACCTTCCCCATCCATACAGAATGCAAAATTCGTCTGATTTATTACTGTACATTCTAAATCCTTTCTTGGGCCGATTCTTTTTATTTTTATTTGTAAGAAATTTGTGCCTTTTCTAAAACTTTATCCAAATTTTCTCCTAACTATTTCCACTCTTTATTTCCCCAGCTCCTCCATTCAGGATAAAAATCTGCTCTTCAAAAACTGCTGTTTCTTTCAAAGACTTCATTGAATTGCACTCAGTTCCTTTTTTAAATTTTTCACTCTATTCGCTATCCCCCCCCCCCTTTTTGCCCTCATAGAATACAAAATTAACCTTTTAAATTATTCTAATTTTATTTGACTTATTGCTGTGTACTCTGTCTTTTTCTGGTCCATTATTTCTTTCCAATTTCATTTGTAAAGAGCTGCCTTTTTAAAATTTTGTCGAAATTATCCCTATTTATTTCTTCTCCCTCCCCCTTGAATAAAATATTAAGGCTGCACATCAATCAGATTCTCCCTTTTTCTTTTCTTTCCCATATTATCTTATGAGATTTTTGTTGCTTCATTTTATAAGGATATCTTATTCCAAAATGAAGTTTTTTGAATTTTTTCTAAATTGTTGTTTGAATATGTTGCCTTCTAGCTTACTGAACATAGTTTTGGAAAAAAATAATTTAAATACTTCATTTCATTAAGTAAATTTAGACTTTAAGTTTTGATCTCAAAATGAAATATTTAAATTTATTTTTTCCAAAAAAAAGTTCGCTAAGCTAAAAGGTGACATATTCAAAGAGTAATATTAAAAAAGAACATAATTCGAAAAAACTTCATTTTTGAATGAGATATTCTTATAAAATGAAACAAAGAAAATCCCACTGGACAACATGCAAAGGAAAGAAAGAATTTAACTGATGTATAGCCTTAATCATCTGACCATTGCTGAAGAATATATCCGGTCACCAAGCTGTTCTTTTCCCTGCAATACACTTACAATTCAAAATTATATAATAATGAAATTGTAGCTTGTTTTTCAAGAAGATTGAAGGTCTTAAATAGTAGTTATAAGGATTATAATCATGCACACAGATGCATTTTTTTAATCTAGTTCAAATATAATTAATTTAGTTCATTGAAAAAACAATACAGTGAAAACATTACAATTTTGCCCTTTTCAAAGGCAATCAGATGATTAAGTACTTCATTTTATTTTATTATTATTATTTTTAATTTCATCGAATTTCTTCAGATACCTGTCTTAATTGTAAAGGAAATATTAATTAAAACAATCAATAATTTTGGAACATTATTTTTTTTATTCTGCATTATTATTTCTAAAAAAAAGAAAACATTTTTGGTACATGTTACAATGAGGAATAATTCTTTTAACTTGTTTTCTACTGTTCTGGGGACGGAGTCAGTGTGCCTAATTTAATTTTTCAGGATGAGAGATTTTGTGCAGTTAAGTTTAATTTCTAATCAAAATTCTTATAAAAAATTTGTGTTTTAATGAATATTTTTGAAATTTGCTGATATTAAGCAGATCTGCATTAAAGGCGGAAAACCATAAAAATCATTTTAGATTTTCATGTAAATTTTCTAACTTTATGCTAAAATACTATTTTTCAGATTAAAAAATAAAAATTATATGTATTAAAATTGCCTATATATACATATATATATATATATATATATATATATTACTTTATTAAGAAATAAAGCAGATTTGCATACGCTCACTTGAAATTGTTGAGTGCTGTGATAAATAATTTTAACTAAAAATCATTTTCAAAAGCATTGCATTTTATTTTGCTTGTGTCTTACAAAGCAATAAAACATTTATATTTGTGTAAATATTTTCAAATAAAAATTGTAATATTAAAATAAAAGAAAAATTAACATGAAATTTTAAAGTGTATGTTTCAAAGTAAAGAATGTGTTAGTGGTATTTGTTATCAAAATAGTATATACTAGCAGGCTTTGCCCGCTTCGCTGGCCACTAAATTTAAAGGAAACTCTTTTCTATATAGCTTTATAAAAATAAAATAAAATAAATTACTGAAATTATTCAAAAGCTCTCTCCAGGTCCCTGCTGCATTCGGCAGCGATTTGGTCATCCACTGCAACTCAGGCACTTGTCCCTATTACCTGCAACAATAGTTTACCAATGAGCTTCCATTTAGGTGCTTATTATATAACAGTTTAGATAGTATCAAAAAATAGATAGTATCGAAAAAATTGGAGTTGTTATCAAAATAGTATATATGAAATATATGATGTAATTGTATAATATAATATAAATTATGTTATACTATTTTATTGTATAACAGGATATAATAACATACATGATTCGATAAGTTTAAAATTCTTTCTGTGTATAATATATTTTAAAACAATTATCATGGCGCAATCCACATATAGTCTTTGCATTTATAATATGTCTGCTTTTGTTAGATATATTTTTTTCAAACTACACATCTTCGTTGAAGAGCATTTTGCTTTGCTTTCCAATACTTTGGCTGTAATATCAAAAAATGTCTTTGAAATGTCAGAAATTTCAGAGTAACTGAAAGGAGAGTCAAAAAAAGATGATTAAATTGCTATATTCAGAGATAAGAAAAAAACTATCTGAATTTTTTTATTACTACTTTATTTATCTTTATAGTGATAATATTTTATTTTCATATAAACAAAATATAGATTTATTACAAGAAGTTTTAAAATAAATTCCACTCACAAACTGTGTTTTTCAATAAAATCAACTGTAAATATTTCAAGAGTAAGAGACATATAAATAAAATCATTCTTATCTTAGGTGGCTAAAAGATTTAAAAAAAAAAAAAAGAAAAGAAAAGGAAGGAAGGAAGTAAAAGGAAAAAAAAAATAATTGAAATTTTCTATAGTAAAACACTCATAAACACCACTCAAATTGCATTCATTTGAGATATATACATCAGTAATTTTATCATCAGGGTTGCTCATATGTTTATAATCAATTGGGAAAGGAATTGAGTAGGACATAAATCACTTACATTCTAAATAAACATCCTAAGTGCATATTAGACATCAAGAATAAAAAAGTAAACTATAGCTCAAAATGTGAGAATGAATAAATTGCAGTTTCCTTGATTAATTAAATAATCAGCATAATTAATCATAAAATTAAAACACTTTTTTTTTATATGATACATGTTATAAATTAATATTTATTCTTACACTAGTACATAACCCCCTCAAAAATGACGGAATGTGAAATCAATTAAGGTAGTGAATCAGCGAATACTTTGCCAGCTTCGCTGGTCACTATATTTAAAGGGGACTAATGTGCAAGTTGCACCTGATGGGACTAATATGTAAGTTGTACCGAAAGAACAAACTGTATCTTTTAACGAAAATACCTACTAACCCTGGACGATGTCTAATATAACGTATTATATTATATATCGCATTTATCGTAATATAACTCAGTACTTATTTCACTTCCTTCTTCGAGGACTCATTTTAATAAGTAATTTTTATATGCATGGGCAAATTTAATATTTTTTAATTTTTCGCATGAAAACATTATTTCATCTTAAGACACCCCCCCCCCCCCGCCTCTCCCGGTCAAAAAAAAAAATACACTGATGGAAAAAAAAATCCCAACACCAATAAAAAATTATTGTACAGTAATGAAATTTCAGCAATACATTTGTCTAGGTAACATATTTAATTGATTAAAGTTTCAAGATCACAGGTAGAGCCATTGGCGAGAAGAGCCATTTCAAATGTGAAATGTTGGTACATTAGTAACCGGTGTAACCGCCAGAATTTTGCATGCAAACGTGCATGCATTGTGTCGTACAGGTGTCGGATATCAGTTTGTGGGATGGAGTTCCATGCCTGTTGCACTTGGGCGGTCAATGCAGGGATGGTTAATGCTGGTTGTGGATGACGCTGGAGTTGTCGTCTAATGATGTCCCATACGTGCTCAATTGGAAGAAAGATCTAGTGATCTAGCAGGCCAAGGCAACATGTCGACACTCTGTAGAGCATGTTGGGTTACAACAGCGGTATGAGGGCGAGCGTTAACCTGTTGGAAAACACCCCCTTGAATGCTGTTCATGAATGGCAGCACAACAGGTTGTATCACTAGATTGACGTACAAATTTGCAGTCAGGGTGCGTGGGATAACCACGAGAGTGCTCCTGCTGTCATACGAAATTGCTCCCCAAACCATAACTCCAGGAGTAGGCCCTGTGTATCTAGGCCGCAGACAGGTCGCTAGCAGGCGTTCACCTGGCCTCCTTCTAACCAACACACGGCTATCACTGCGACCAAGGCAGAACCGGCTTTCATCAGAAAACACAACAGATCTCCACTCCGTCCTCCAATGAGCTCTAGCTTGACACTACTCACATCACAAACGGCAGTGGTTTGGAGTCAGTGGAATGCACGCTACAGGGCGTCTGGTTCGGAGCTGTCCTTGAAGCAACCGATTTGTAACAGTTCGTTGTGTCACTGTAGTGCCAACTGCAGCTCGAATTTCAGCTGCAGACGCAGTACGATTAGCCACAGCCATACGCCGAACGCGGCGGTCTTCCCTCTCAGTAGTGCCACGTGGCCGCCCTGAACCCAGTCTTCTTGAGGCAGTACCTTCCCTTGACCACTGCTGCCAACACTCATGCACAGTGGATACATTCCTGCCAAGTCTTTCTGCAATATCGCAGAAAGAAAACCCACCTTCTCGTAGCCCTACTACACGACCTCGTTCAAACTCAGTGAGCTGTTGATAACGGCTTCTTCGTCTTCTTAGAGGCATCCTTGACTAACATTAACCCACTACGTCAAATCTCAACTGTAAATAACGATCACGAACCTTACAGAACTTCATTAGAAATAAGGTACCAAATGAACGGTACCTTATTTGTAACCTTATTTATTTTAGCTAATTTGATAAACATGACGTCACAATCAACTGTTTGTTTATAGATAAGTACATTATCATGATTGCAAGAAAATGATGCAATAACTATTAGCCCATAATTTTTATGATTGAATTATATATTATATTTTAATTTTATCCTCCATGGGTATTTTAGAATTGCAATGGTAGTTATAAACTTTTGTTGAAATATTTTTACATATTGAGATTAAGGGAAAAGTGTAAGCACAAAAAATGTTCAGTTTTGAAAGATCTTTCTAATGATGTAACATTTATGCAGATTAAAAAAAAAAAAAAAATAAATAAAAAATAAAAATACATAGCATTTCTAAGGGGGGGGAAAAAAAGCTACCGAAAGTCTATGTTTTGAAGCGGTCTAACCGGAATTGTTCCTGAAAGAATATGGTCATTATTATTATTAATTGTATGAAGAGACATAAATATTAAATAAAAATTAATGTATAGAGAATTTTTTTTTTCTTTTTTTAAGGTCAGACATTCAGAGTGACTAAGTCATTTACTCAATGCTCAGTATCAATAGCTAGAACCACACTTAAGTCTCCAGTAGTCAGATACCTTCCTTTCTGCTTCCCCATGTAACCTAATGGGATCTTTGTTGCTTTGAATTTTCTGGATATCTCGCTCAAAAATAAAGTTTTTGAATTCGATTCTTTAAACATGGCACTTTTTGTCTTAGGGAGCAATTAAAAAAAAAATTAAATATTTTTTTTTCATTAAGCAAACTTAAGGGTATTATTTTCAATCTCAAAAAGAAATATTTAAATTGTACTTTTAAAAAAATTGTTCCCTAAGAAAAAATGTGGCATGTTCAAAGAGTGGAATTCAAAAAACAGAATTTGAAAAACTTTAATTTTGAAAGAGAGATCCGAAAAATACAAAGCAACAAAAGTTTCATTGGATTACATGGGGAAGGAGAAAGGAAGGTATCTATAAGTTTTACACAATAATAATGCTGAGTTATAAATTAATATGCAACCCTTAATCAGTATTTTTATACTAACATGACGTAAGTTTTGCCCATATTTTGTTCCCTAATTAATTTAGAGATATAAGATTGGTATCATTAAAAAGTTTATAATACAGGCTTTCAAATGATATCTCACATGTATTTTTTAAAAATTTCATTTTAAGGTCAAACATTTTTACCTTTGACCTTCAATATCTCAAAGCTTTTTTTTTATGTTATTCTTATGTTTATTGTCTATAGTTACTGTGAGTTTCAACTTGTGACTGCCATAGGATGTTGAGTTATAAATTTAATACACAACCCCTCTATCAGTATTTTCATACTAACATAACGTAAGATTTACCCATATTTTTTTCTTAAATTAACTTAGAGATATAAAATTAGTATCATTAGAAAGCTTATAATTGGCTTTCAATATCTCAAAAAGTACACATTTAATTTTCTTTTAAAAATATAAGTATTTAATGTATAAATATTTAATTTTATATAGTATTCTTACGATTATTATCTATAATTATTGTAAATTTCATCATGGGACGGCCATTATTAGGCAAAACTTAGGTTAGTATGAAAATATTGATGGAAGGTCGCATTTTAATTTATTACTCAGTATAACATGGCCATGCCATGTTGAAACTTACGATGATTATAGATAATAAATATAACATATAATTTTTAAAAGAATAATAATTAAACATTTTTTGAGATATTGAAGGTCAAAGGTCAAAATGTTTGACCTAAAAATGAAATGTTTTAAAAATATGTACTTGTGATATATCGTTTAAAAACCTGTATTATAAGCTTTCTAACGATACCAATCTTATATCTCTAAGTTAATTAGGGAACAAAATATGGGTAAAACTAACGTCATGTTAGCATGAAAATACTGATTTAGGGTTGCATATTACTTTATAACTCAGCATCCCATGGTAGTCCCATCTAAAAATTCACAGTAATTATAGACAATAAACATACGAATAACATGTAATTTTTAAAAGAAAAACGTTTTTTGAGATATTAAAGGTCAAAGGTCAAAATAAAAACTTTTAAAAATATGTGCATGTGATATATCATTTGAAAGCTTTCTAACGATACCAATTTTTATCTCTGAGACAATTAGGGAACAAAATATAAGAACATTTTGTAACACAAGAATTTTGAAAATTTGCACTTTTTACACACTTTTGCAGCCTTGTGCATCAAAAACAAAAAGAGATAGGGGTTTGTTAATTGGTATACATTAATTTCTCTATTAGACAAATAAATGAGCCCAATTTCATAAATATCTGAGGGGGGTCTGATTAAAAATGCCACTTTTTTGTGTTGATTTGACACGGAATGACTCAAATGTATGCATTAAGCTTAGGCATTCTGGTGCATAAGTAAAATGAGCAAATTTTCTTTTTAAATTTCCTTATTGATCTCTATATTTTAAAACTTTGTTAGTACATTTCTTACTTAGATGTTCACTATTTTGATGTTCACTCTTTAAACATTTTATTTTAATTTAACTAATATGTACATGCATATTTATTTATTGGCTTTTTTCTTTAAAGGACACCCTGCAATAATTACCAAAGAACTGTTAGCTCAACATGGAGCACATGCTGTTGATTTTAAAGGTGAAGCTATCACATTTAAAGCTACAACAAGTGGTATTATAAATACATTATCACATTGTATTGAGCTACTTACGCAAAGAGAAGAGAATTGGAAACGTCGATTTGAAAAAGTAAGTTCCTGTGTTTAATATACTTTTGTGTTAATGTTTGGTAATAATAAAGAAAATTTTCTAATATTTTAGGGTACATGTATTAATATGAATTTATAGATAATATATATATGTATTATTATGTTTTAAAATGTTATTGATCTTTGGATGGATGGATGGATGGATACATTGATACAATATAATTATTTAAGAGATAATGAAATATATATATTATGATAAAAATAGAGAATAATTTTAAAACAAAAGTTAATCGTGGTACTTCTGATTTCTGAAACATGTATTCAATGCAAGTTATCATTAAAATATGGCATAATTAGAAATATCTAAACTACAGTATTCAATTAGAAATGTCTGTCTCATAGTATTAATATCATTACTGTTATGCATTTTAGGCTTGAATTGTCATTAAATTGTAATAAACTATGAAGATTCACTACAGAAAATGATAATGGACCCCTCAGTTACAATCAGGGGAGGAGGGAGGACACTTAAGGGGCCTCCATCAGAGAAATGAAAACTGATATTGTTTGTAAATAAAGTATATTTTCAAAAGTAACTGCGTCAGTTATAATATTTTGAAAGCTTTACAATTTATTATGGGTTTAAGTTTATTAATTTATAAGATTTATTAGTAATGGAGCTTATAACTAGTTAAATTACATTAAACCAAAATAAATAATGCCTGCTTACTCAACCCAAGTATGGCTTTTCATTTATTTCATAATTCGTTCCAGTATTATTTTGCATTGTAGTCTCTTTTTTAACCGACTTCAAAAAAAGAAGGAAGGTTCTCAATTCAAACCGTATGTTTTTTTTATGTTTGTTAGCTCATAACTTCTGAACGGATGCTCCGATTTTGATACTTTTTGTTTTGTTGAAAAGGTCTTGGTCTGCAATAGGTCCCATTGTAATATCTTTACGATCTAAAGAAAATACAGGGTGCACAAAAAAATCAGTTCCAACTCTTTTAACTGCTAAACGGCTGCAGCTATAGTGTTAAAAATGTATGTAAGTATAGTAAGGTGGCCCTGCAGTACAAAGTTAAACCGCTTGCTGCGGCACCTGGTGAAAAAAAGTGGAGTTAGTGTTCCTATCTCGAAAACGGTTCAAGAGAAAAAAAGTGAATTAGAAAGTTGAAGATTATCATCGATTTAGTACAATAAGATAGTTTAGACATTCATGCTAGCGTTTCTATCTCGGAAACGGTTCAAGAATGGGGAAAAAAGTGAATTATAAAATTGCAGAGCATCATAGATTTAGTACGAAAAGATAGTTTTGATATTGATTCTAAAAGAACACAGCTAAAAACGTGCCTTTTTTTGTTCACAATTTCTTATTATACACACTTCAGCTACATTGCTCATGTAGTAGCGTAGCTGGTGAGACATACGCTATATAGTTCAAAATACGGTTACTTGATACTTTTTGCTTTGTTGTAGAAATCTTGGTCTGAAGTAGGTCCCATTATAACATCTTTACAATCTAAAGAAAATAAAGCGCCATCTGGTGAAAAACAGCGGCATTAGCTCTCCTATCTCAAAAACGGTTCAAGATGGGAGAAAAGTTAATTACGAAGTTGTAGAGTATCATCGATTTCCTACGAAAAGACAGTTTTTAGACATTATTGCTAAAAATAGAACGCTTAAAACATGCAATTGTTTGTTCGCAATTTCCTACACTGTGCACACTTGAACTACTTTGCACGCTTTACAGCGTAGCCGATGGCACGTATACTCTGTGGTTCAAAGTACTGTTACTGTAAGCGGTCACATCGAATAGCACAAAGTCGTTTTCAACCAACTTCAGAAAGGAGGATGTTCTTAATTCTTGCTATGTGTTGTTGTTAGTGTTTGTAAGCTTATAACTTCGTAAGAAATGCTCTAATTAACCAACTTCAAAAAGGAGGAGGTTCTCAATTCAAAGCGTATGTTTTTTTTGTTTTTGTTTGTTAGCTCATAACTTCTGAACGGATGATAAGATTTTGATACTTTTTGTTTTATTGTAAAGGTCTTGGTCTGAAATAGGTCCCATTGTAAGATCTTTACGATCAAAAGAATATACACGGTGCCCAAAAAGTCAGTCCCGACTCTTTTAACTGCTGAACAGCTACAGCTATAGTCATAAAAGTGGTATGTAGGTACAGTAAAGTGGACATGTGCTACGCGATTCAACCGCCTAAAGCGTCACCTGGTGGAAAAGAGTGGTGTTAGCGATCCTATCTCAACAACGTTTCAAGACAGGGGGGAAAAAGTGAATTATAAAGTTGCACAGCATCATCGATGTAGTACGCAAAGATAGTTTAGACATTAATGCTAAAAACAGAACGCTTAAAACGTGCATTTGTTTGTTCACAATTTCCAAATTTGTGCACACTTGAACGTCATTGCATATGTTGTAGCGTAGCGGGTGACATTTATGCTATGTAAAATTCAAAGTATGGTTATTGTAAGCACGATTAACGCATAGGCGTTTTAAGCCGACTTCATAAAGGAAGAGGTTCTCAATACAAACCATGTTTCTCGTTGTTGTTGTTGAAATTTGATAACTTATAACTTCGTAAGAGATGATTTAATTTTAATACCTTTTTTGTTGTCGTAATGATCTTGGCCTGAAATAAGTTTCATTAGGATTTCATTAAGATATAAAGAAATTACAGGATACTCACAAAAGTCTGTTCTCACTCTAACTGCTGAACGCAAGCAGCTACACTGGTAAAAGCAGTGTGTAAGTATCCATGTTGAAACTTCTGTCCGTCAGCTGCAATGCATATTTTGCTCTTTGTTTGAACTTTACGCTGCGCAATTTCCAGCGCAGCGGGTGACACGTATTTACTGTAAAGTTCAATATGTATGCCTAACAGAATTTTCGGTTACGAATACAGCGTATCCTTTCTTTACATTTCTAAAGACTTTTTAATTTAATGTATGTTCGTTCAATAGATAGTTTTTTTGTCATATCCGATAAAGGCAAGAAAAGTGACACAATTTAAAAATGCAGCATTTGAGAAAAATAAACTTAAAAATAACTTGACTAGAATAAAACTGGCACAACTGTCTCTCGAGTGGATAACTTTCTATAGGGAGATGTAACTTTTTTGTTCACATTGGGTGCATTTCATGTATTGTTCACTGACATAAACCATTTTTTGAGTAATGTCACTTTTCTTGGAAGTTGTGATTTGTGAAACTTCCGTCGAACGTCTTCTGATGCTCTGCTATATAAATAAGTTTTCACTGAAAAGAGAAAAATAAAATCTTTTTGTAAAAAAATAGAACTGACTCCAAAAAGGAACTACTATTCAAACAACTAAAAGTGAAAGAAAATTTGCAGAAAATGGAACTGTAGATTGCGCCTAAAAGTATAAAATAATTTCCTTCGCCAAACAACCTATAACACTACAATTAATCATAACTTTTGAAGTTGGCGCAAAACTAAATAAAAATTGATACTTTTATTCAATACAAAAATCAAATCCTATTCAAAATATTCGTCTCACATTGTTACCTGCAAAACGCAGCCGAAAACTACTTTGATTCAAGAAAACAAATAAGATTTCGTAAGCAGCAAAAGTTGGCGAAGATGCTGGTATCTGACGTCCTTGGTGAACGAAAAATCGCAAAATTATCTGGCAAACATATTTAATTTCTTTGGAATATCATGATTATTTTAATAAGGTATATCAAGAGAGTAATCAAGAATATGAAACAACACATCGTACAATATATATTATGAAAATACACATCTTGCGTGTATATTTTTGCCTTACGTTTTTATCGCCAAATTCAAAAGCCATCAAGGATGATCTAACTTCGTAGAAACATAAATACCGCATTATGAAGAATGTTCACTGTTCTATGTAGATGCTACAAATGGACCAATTGTATACAGTGATAAAATAATAAAGGAAACATTAAAATGGGTCATTCGAGACAACAGCATTTGTTGCTACCGATCTACAGACAAACTTTTAAAAACTAATTAAATTTTATTTAGTTTTGCGCAGACTTCAAAAGTTATGATTAATTGTAGTGTTATAGGTTGTTTGGCGAAGGAAATTATTTTATACTTTTAGGCGCAATCTACAGTTCCATTTTCTGCAAATTTTCTTTCACTTTTAGTTGTTTGAATAGTAGTTCCTTTTTGGAGTCGGTTCTATTTTTTTACAAAAAGATTTTATCTTTCTTCTATGCACTGAAATTCTTACACAGAAAAATGTTTTTCTTGAATTTTAAAATCTTATGATGAGATATTACAAAATTTATCCTTATGTTCAATGAAAGCAAAGGACAGGGGTTTTAAGATATTGATCTGGCAAATTTTCATTTTGGCAAAATTAGTTTTCATTAGTAGCCCACTTTTCAAATTTGTTTCAAACACACGTTGCAGAAAACAAACATTTTGTTGAAATACAGATCGGCAGAAGTTCTGATTGTAAACTAAAAATTATAGACATCTGGTGCTAAGTTTGAGATCTGTCAAATACAGTTTTATTTTATTTTATGACATATCTGTTCAAAGTACTTGCTGAAAAAGAATTTATAATAACATAAAAACACATTTTTTCATTGTCAATTTCAAAAGTTTTGTTTCAGGCGTACAACAAAAAATCACTAGATGGGAGAGCGTTATTAGTTTATTTGTTATAATTGAAAATATTTCTATTTGCAATTTGTAGATAATATAATTCACAATTTAAATTCAAAGCTTTCAATTTTTCATGTACAGAATCATTCGTGTATAGCAATCTCCAAATGGAGCCAAGACACATTTTTATATTTTCACGTTCAATAACAAAAAGTGCACACATTATTCAAGACAGACAAAAACTAAACTAAACAAGGTTTCAGAGAGACAGTTCTACTTCTATTTAGCAAAGAGCCAAATTTCTGAGAGCAGGGGTAAAATAACAAACCAAAAGTAATGAATCTACGCTCAAACGTGCTCTGCCCCCATGAACAGAGGTTCATAAAAATATCCTAAAAAATATATAATAACATTAGTTTAACATACATAAACTAAATAAAATAAAATAAAATATACTACATGGTTTTCAGGTTCTATCGTCAAAACTGCAAATAGATAAAAAAGAAAAGAGATTAATATACATAATGAGAACATTGTAATTAGATTATTAAAATAAGTGGATAAAATACAGGAACCAAAAAAAAAAAATCTGGAGTGACTCCACTCGACTTTCCGAACATTGAGTAATTAACAGTTTTGTAGATAAAGTAAAGAAAGAGGAGTTAAACAAACAAAAGAGAGAAAACCATAATAGAGTGTTTGAGTATTTTTCTCCATCTATTACATGATGTTTTATTTAACGCTACTGAACTTTGAGCCCATAGATCATAATGATAAAGAACTTTTCGTTGTGTCCCTGTAAAAACCTATAAATGCTAGATTCACCAAAATGCTTATAGTTAGTGCAACAGTGATTTATAATACTCATATAAATTTTCAGCTCAATTCAATAAGGCGTTTAGATGCTATCGTACTTTTAAAAATTTAGTCCCATAGGCCATAATGATAACGAATTTTTCTTTGTGTCCCTGTAAAAAAACTGTAAGTGCTAGATTCACCAAAATCTATACAGTTAGTTCAACTGTGATCTATAACATGTGTACAAATTTTTTGCTCAGATTAATAAGGCGTTTAGACGCTATCACACTTTTAAAAATTTGGCCTCATAGGCGTAATGATAAAGAATTTTTCTTTGTGTCCCTGTAAAAAAACTATAAGTGCTAGATTCTCCAAAATCTATACAGATTGAGTATTTGTGACCTATAATATGTGTATAAATGTTTTGCTCAATTGAATAAGGCGTTTAGATGCTATCGCACTTTTAAGATTTTGCTCCCATAGGCCATAATGATAAAGAATTTTTCTTTGTGTCCCTGTAAAAAAACTATAAGTGCTAGATTCACCAAAATCTATAGGGTTCGTACTATGGTGACTTACAATATGCGTACCAACTTTCAGGTTAATCGAACAAAGCGTTTAGACGCTAGCGTGTTCACTCACAGACATACACACATACATACACACATACACACACACATACATACATCATCGTAAGAATAGTGAAAACGGACTCAGGGCACCTCAAAACGTATAGAAACATCAAAATCTCGAATTCGGATTTTTGACATGATTACAATACTTTCCTCACTATAGTGTTCGGAAAGTAAAAAAGGTAAAGCTTTTAGTTCTAATATTAAATTATCATTTCAGTTCAATAGTTTTCAATTGTTTCTAAAATGGCAGAGGAGATAATTTGGCGATCGGATGCTTCAACTCCCCATAAACAGTTTTTAACAGTACAACACAAACTTTGCCATCTGCTCCAGGAAATAACTTAATTATGTGACCCAATTTCCACTTCAAAGGGGGCTGATTATCATCTTTTATTAAAACTAAATTGTTTTTCTTGAAATTTGGTTTGTTTATTAACCATTTTGATCGCCTTTGCAAGTCTGATAGGTAATCTGAGGACCATCTCTTCCAGAAACTTTGAAAAAATTTTTGCAGAAGTTTCCATCTCTCTAACGGGGTTAGGTTAACTGAAGAATAGTCAGGTTCTGGTATTGCAGTCAAGGCAGTGCCTATGATAAAATGTCCTGGAGTTAGAGCACTTAAATAAGCACTTCCCACTGCACGAGTAGCTGGAAGATCACCCATCAGCTGAGAGGCTAAGTTTGATGTGGTTCTAAAATACTTCATACAGTTCCGCAGATTTCTTTTCACAGCATCTCTTGCATTAATTATCCAATATTGTTGTCGCAGAACTGAAATTGTTAACTGAGTTCCACTGTGAAGATGTTTTTCATGAAAGTATAATTAAATCTGTAATGTGATACCTTTTGGGAAGTATCATTTGGTGCTTTTGACTCTCAGGTAGGTTTGCGCATCTTAATCTTCCACCAACACGAAGAATTTCATTTTTGTCTAGAAAAGGATTTAAAGAAAGAAGTTTGTTACTAGCATTCAGGTTTATTCCAGATTTTAAAGTCTTTATTTCTTCTTTAAATTCATGTCTTTGAACCAACTTCACAATAATGTTAGTTGCCTCATCAAGTTCTTGTACAGTTAAGAAGCCAGTATTTCGCATAGATCGACATTTAGTATTTCTTATAAATCTAAGACACCAAGCTGTAACACGTCTTAATTTAGACCAAGATGAAAACTTATATAACAATTCAAATTCATTATTGCCATGAGTTAAAGAGCAAACAATAGTTTTCCGTTGTTCTCGCAAAATCTCTTCTTCAGCTATTTTTGCTTCATTTTCAGGTAGTGATGTTGGTAAGTGCTCTTCTTTCATTCAAATTGATCCCTTCAACCATTCTTCATTTTTCAACAATTCAGATGCTGTGCAACCGCGAGATAGCACATCAGCGGATTCTTAATCCCATGACAAAATCTCCACTGAGACGGGGCTACTAATCGTTGAATTTCACGCACTCTGTTCTCTGCAAAGGGCTTCCAGTTACTACCCTCCTTCTCATATTTATAAGGACACTTTATATTTTGAAATAACTAATGTAAAAATAATTGTGAACAAGATTATACGAAGTGCACTTAATATATCTAGTATTCTAAAAACCAAAATTGCTATAATTTTTTTAATATGAAACAAAATTAATAAAAAGTAATGCAAAATGTGTTTTTCTCCACGTTTTTAGATGTCCATAATTATAGGGACAATCCAGATATTTTCGTTTTATTTAACTTACTAGCGGATAAATTACAGCTGACATGCGAATTTGTTAATTACTGGGCTAGATTAATTCATATATAAGCCTTCAAATTTTCTTGGACGGACATTACTGATAATTCCTCGAAAAAAAGAACGTTCAAGTAGTGAAGCATGATAAATGTGCTTTTTAAGTGGAAGGATAATTTCAATCCGCCGAATTTCTAATGAAATTCGAAGGTCTAAAATTGCTGAAGGAAATGTGATCAAACGTTGAACTGCTGGTTCGATAGGAGAGAGATCTGATGCAAAATCAGAGTTGTTTTACAGAGATCGAAGACTCATAATTCCTCTTACTGTTCTACTTATAATGACTGCTGCTGAATTTGCTCGCAATTTGTAACGAAAGGTTAGGGTCCACATTTATGCATGTTTAAAATAATTAATAATATGTTAAAATGAATAAAAATCCTGTAATAATCAATCAGCATTTATGGGGGAAAGAACGTCTGTGTTAACTTTGAATAAAGACAATATTAAATGGTAAAATGTTGCATTTTTGGATGAAAAACATTTTATTCTTGATTAACCAAATGGTTTTAACAGTTACTGGCACGATCTGAAGATAGAGAAAAACAGCAGATTTTTTAAAGGCAGAATCGGGCATTTTAAAGGTGGATCTATGGTGCTCTGGGGAGCTGCTTCTACTGAAAGCAGAAGGAATTTAGTAATTTTTTCTATTATTATGAACATCAAGAGAATATCCGCAAATTTTAAACTTGAAATTATCAGATTTTTGTTAGATTTTGGGGGGGTAATAATATTTTTTTCTACAAGACTTACATTTTTGCTCTACTTTTATTGAAGAAAGAAACTCATGTATGCCTTTCCCATGGCCTAAAAGTTGAAAAAACCTTAACTTATGATATTATAAAAGTGCATGCAAGTGGAATGCAATTTTAAATAGTTTAAATGTATTAAGAATATCATATATGCTATACGAAATGGTATTGAAACTTAATATTAAAAAAAAAATGTATACATATATATATATATACCAGAGAGAATGTCTGACTGTTTAACCCTAAAAAGAGACCCCATAAAATATTAATTTAAAGAATAACTGAAAAAAAATTACTAAAATTCGAGCTGTCCTTATAATTGTGAACACCTGAAAAATCATCTTTTTACCATATTTAAAGTTTTTTAAGATAGAAAAACGATAAAACTTTTTAAATAAGTCTAATAATGAAATTCAAATTAATTAAAAATATATTTGTTTAAATAATAGTGTTCAGAGTTTAGTTAATATAGAAAAACGGGTGTCCTTATAATTATGAGAAGGAGTGTAGCACTTCCTTTGACCCAATAAAGGGTAATTTGGGAATCGCAGAAACATAGTATGTTTTTGACGGGAATTGAAAATTGCCAATCAAGATAATTAGCTAATCGAGCAGCTTGTTAAGGCTCCCATTATCAAGTCGAGGCAAAGTAAGTTTTTTTGAGAGGAGCTACTCTTGTCTTTGACATAATAAAGTTTCACGGGAACAAGGATCACAAAAATAAGCCACTGCACCATATCCCTTCAAACTGGAATCACAGAAAACACAAATTTAAATAGTTTCAGGAGTTAATTTTCCAAAATTTGTAAAATATTTTCTAGGCACTTCAAAATTTTCTAAATCCTGTATTTCTCTATACCATTTCTTAAATTTTTGTGTTAAAGCATCAGGTAAAGCACAATCCCAATCAATACCCTGCTCCCATAATTCTTGCATTAGAAATTTAACTCTTATTATAAAAGGGGAAATAAACCCTACAGGGTCATACACCTTTGCTACAGTTTGGAAAACAATTCTCTTAGTGACAATTTCATTATCAAACCCTTCTAACAGAGATTGTAAGTCTATTTTTAGAATATCATTATTAGTTGACCACATTATTCCCAATACCTTAGAGAGCTATCCCTTATTTATTTCTTCATCAACGTTTATTCCATGTTTTTCCTACAACTGTCTTAATTCATAAGAATTGCTCTTAAATTTTCTTAATGTCATATTGGCATCCTTAAGTATTTTCACAGAACCAGATGATAAAATAAATGCTTCATTTACAGAATTAGCACCAAAAAAAAAAAAAGATTGTCAACATATAAAGAAGTATCAAGCATATTAACAACTTTCTCAAAAAAGTCCTTATAACCTAACTTATTTAAATTTAAAATGAAGCACAACATAATTACAAAATAAATTAAGACCTTACTCAGGCTTCATCGTCTGCTGCAAGAAGCTTTTCGTGGGAGGATCCTCCCCCTTTTTCAGTTGCAAACTGTTTGTATGGGCCTTGGCTATTTATAGCTTCACCTTGTTCTTCTAATAGGTAGCGCCACTGCAGATCTATTTTGGCAGATTCGTGGTCATTAATGGCAACATTATCACTAATTATCTCGATACTCTCTCTGTAAAACGCGTAGGTATGGTTATTGTAATTGGCCAATTTTTCAACGTCATTAAATTTAATATCTATTTTATTTTCGTAATAGGTTCGAGCAAGAGCGGTAGTATATCGGGCATATTTAATATCATTTTCATGTTCTTTATGGCATGTTTTTATTCTTCTTTTTGTAACTCCTATGTAACTTCCGGTATTTTTATCGGGGTATTCTAAAGGGATCTTATAAACTCCGGCGGTTTCAGGGGGGGGGGGGGAATTATATCTTTGTCGTTTCTTATAATCTGGAAAATATTTGGGTTAGGCTTTTATTGGGATGTTTAGATTATATTTATTAGTCATATTTTTTACTTTATTTGGGGTTCCTTGGTTATATGGGATTGAAAATGTAAACTTTTGTTGCGTTTTTTGATGGTTTGGAATTTGATTTAATTGTTTTATTCTTTTTTTTTATATATAATTTTTCAACAAGGAATTTAGGATATCCTGCTTCAACTGTTAATTTTTTAATAAATTTAAGCTTTTTATTTAAATCTTTTTTATCAGTGCATATTAATATTGCACGATTAACACAACTGCAGATATTATTAATTTTATATCGGTAAGGGGTTTTGCTTCTATTGTTTACTATTTCATTGCTGGCCATCGGTTTCTGGTAAACAGTGGTTCTTATTTTATTAGTTTCACGTTTAATTTTTACATCTAAATAAACTATTTAGATGTAATATGAATTTAACGGAAATTAAAAATCGGTAAATATTACATCAGAATAGTGCACATTTCAATTTTCATAAAAGTTGGTTAAAAAACAAGGATTTTATAAATTAAAATTATGAATATCGGATGACAGGTGAAAATGCTATGCATTTATGGTTAGGCTATATCTGTACCCCGGAGGTAAAGGACACCATGTCCATATTTTGTGAAAAGAGTTAGCAGCATGTCCTTGATCTGTATTATTTTTCTTAATTATATTTGTATATTATGTCATTAATAATGTGTTAAAGTATCATTAAGCTGTCGCTGGTATAGTTGCAAAGAAGTGCATTTAAAATTAATGAATAAATAAGCTGCTGTCCTCAAAAAATTAAACTTTCGTGGCATGATGTCTTTTACCTTCAGGGTACAGATATATTAAATTCTATCGTTCTATGTTATATAAATAAACCAATTTGGTAAGTGAGATGTATATTATTATGAAAAATTACGTTGATTCATTTTAATTGTATATCAGCCGAAAGGTGGTGCTGCTGCTTTAATTTTTCTTAACATTAATATTTTATACTAGAAGTTTAGCCCGTGCAAAGCATGGTGGTAGTTTTGTCTGAATTTGTTAATTTTTAAAATTAATGTTTGAAAATGAATGAAAATCAAATTCTTTTTCATTTATTTATGTTATTTATATATATATTATTTATTTATTTATTTTTTGGAAGAATTTTAAATGTATAAATTGTCAAAGCTTAAAAAATCTAAGAAGGTTACTAATATTTCTTAAGGTAAATAAATATCTTTCCTCTTTATGTTAATGCCATAGTCAACAATGTCTGATCAAGAATTTTCAGAAATCTCATTTCATTTGACTGTTTTAAGTATTTTAAAAATTATATTTCACTGTGAAAATGTTTATTAATTTTTATAAAAGGGTTTAATTTATAGTGACCATTTAGAATGCCTTTATAATAATACATTAACCTTTAAAAAAAAGAAAAAAAATATGTAAATGTCCAGCGGTTGAAACTCAACCGTTTTTTTTAAAGAAGCATCTAAATAATAAGATTCATAACCTCCATGTAAATTGTAAATTATAATCATAATTAATCTATCCTTAAAGGGGGGTGGGACTATTAGCCTTTTTATTTACTTGTAGATTCATATCCCTATGAAATTCTCTATCTATTTCCGTTTATTTGCTTCTCAATCTGACTAATAGAAGTTCTTTGTCTGGGCATTTTAAAAGCAAAGAACACTGAACACTATGTCAAAATATCATGTCAAAAGTTAGAAAAAGAAAGAAGCAAACAGAAAGAACACACAAAGCTTATTTTTGTTTTCTAATAGATATAAAATTCTATATAAAGCAAAAATTGATTTAGTACAATAGCACTTTTATTTTATTTATTTATTTTTATCTATTCTTCCATTTAAAGGCATGCAGTAACTGTGCTTCATCCCTTAGCAACGGTTACTCTATTCATTTCTTAAAATTTCTTTGATACAGCTTTAGCGTAGGTTTCTGTAACGTGATGTGAAGATCATAATAAATACTCATTTCTTTCTTTCACAAACAGAAACTATATTAACCATACACAGATTTGAATATGCGTTGAAAACAAAAGGTGCGATAAAACATTGCGATTGAATAATTAACATAAAACACTATAATGTAAGTAAGTCATATTATTGTGATTAATGTGAAAGGTAGCATGCAAGCTACCATGCGGATGAAACCATAACTTAAGCTGTTCGTTGTGCGCTTTCTATTCGAGTAGAGTTTAGATGTTCATGCTTGTTGAACAGAAAAGAGTTAAGTTGAGATGTAAGCAGTTAAGTTGAGAGTGTCAGTGGGTGAGAAGTTCGATTATGTTAAGAATCAAATATGACTGGATGGTGGAAATCGAACAGCTTCCTTGGCAGATTTAAAATTTTTATTATTATTTTGATGATCAATTAAAATGGCATCACAATTGGTAAGTAAAGATCTTGGAAAGAAACTGCCAAATTTGAAATTTCGCCAAGGGGCCCTGTACTAAAGCTGTTTCATTTCTTTAGCAGGATTTTTCTCTTCTCAATTTTATTTTAAGTATTTTTTAACTTGATGTGAGATGAGAAAACATACATTTTTTACTTGTTTGTTGTAAATATATAAAAAGTGTAAAAAGAAATTGTCTTGTTTTTTTTTAATTTAATTTAAAAAAATAAACATGTCTGTATTTATTTATTTTGCATTAATTTATTATTATTATTAAAAAATAATTTAAAATTTAAAATGGGGGTTTTATTTAGTATCTTTTCAAACAGTTATCTGATTAAACTAAAAAATACATTGTTAGCTAGATTTTGTTCTGATTAATAAATGCACCAATTTTCATAGTGATCTGTTGAATGGTTAGCTTTGTATAGCGAATTAAAACTGGACGTATATATATGCTATATACATGCTTGATTCAAGAGGAGCTACTGCAAATTTCTGCAATATTAAAATTACTGATTCAGAACAATTGTCCTGTCGTACTAAAAAAAAAAGAAAGAAAGAAAATTTACTAATTTTTGTTGTCAGACAAGTAAAAAATATGAAAAAATAAAGGCACAAAAATATGCTGAATCACGAGCTGTTGTATTATCTTTTAAAAAATTACACCTTCAGATTTAACAAATTTCGACATTAATTTTAAGCCCTCTCGTCTTATTAAAAATAGACTGAAACCAGAGCTTTGTGCATACTGGAACTCACTAGTGCATAATTTCTGAAAAATCGACGACTAAAATTGATATTTTTCTCCTCCTACTTTTCTTTTCTTATAAAAAATATCCATCTACATTTGTAATGTAACTTGGTATGCAAGCTGTATTAGCTAGAGATTATAGTGGTTTCTCACTGTTACTTTTCACACAGCAGCTGGAAAAATTGTTAGAATTAATCATAAAAGAATATATATATTTTTTTTAATGAGCAAATTGAAATGACGATTTGATCAATATATCAAAAGCAGATAAGAGAATAGCAATTTGTTTCCAAAGAAGAAAACAATCGATTTAAATAGAAATTTCAAATGAAAAATTAAAATAATGTCTTACTGATATTTTGTAAGATTTATGCTTTGAAAACGGGAGCAAAATTTCTCAAAATTCAACAATAGACTTGAAAATGAGAGACACATACAAAAGGTAAGTTCTGAAGATTAACGTTTCCATAGTTTCTTTGTTAGAAATTAAGCCTTGTCTAAAACCATACAACAAATTTAGTATTTGTGTATTAATATATAGATTACAATTTCCCAATTACAGAAGGATAGTGTATGTTAAATAAATGTGGACTAAAATGTAGTACTAAATAATTATGATAAATAATCTCTTTTGCACACTTGATTAAATAGGCACTGATGTAATGCCTCAAAATGTATTCAACCAACTACACCACGTGTAGTTAAACTGAAGGGTTATGATTTTTTTTTTTTTTTTTTTTTTGACTTTTTAAGCATTATGATGTAAAAGGTGTCATTATTTTTAAAATATTATGTGAAATGATGCTAAATGATATAAACTGGTATGAAAGCTAGACAAGCAAGAGATGATAAATTTGGAAATATGTTCTTTTCTAAATAATGTAAACAGTAATAGATCTGTTCATTTATTTTATCTGTTAAATTAGATGAGATTAAATTAGGGTGTTTTGTTTACAGTCATTTAATCACTCCGAGATTACAAAATAATGTTAGAGTAAGTTTGTTTTTACTGAATCTCTCAATCTTCTCTTGAAATTATGTTCCTATATTTGTGTGAAAAAAAATTCCTATATTTTCCTATTTGATTGCTTTGACCCCAGGCTACATGAAAACTGAGCAAAAGTGGACTCATCTGAGAAGATGACATGCTGCCAAAATGTCAAATCATGTTTGGACATTGCAGTTGCTCATTCTTTTCTTTTCTTAATATTGGCTGCAGAGTGAAGAGGTTTGCATCTAGCAGCTCTCCCATGATATCCTAACTTATGAAGATATCTGATAGTTGTACGGTGACTCACATTAAGCTGTGCTCCCACATCTGCAGCCTTGCTATGTGGATTCTTTTCAGTGATCCTTTTGGCAGCCCTTAGTTGGCGTGCTTCTGGTCCAGGTCGACCTAAATGGGGTTTAACAGGTTTTTTTTTTTTTTTTTTGGTCAGTTTTGAATTTTGCAATCACCTGATTGACAGTTGAGAGAGGAATCTGCAGCTTTAACCACTTGAGTACATTGTCAAAAGAAGCAGACGGCTTCCCGCTATTACGCTTTGCAGGAAAGCAAAGACAATTCTAGGAGACGTGCAGATACAAAGCGCAAAATAATAAATTGATGGTCGCACTCTGTTACTCCACTACAAGACATAAGACCCATCTTCCGATCTTGTTTCAATTTCGATATTACTTATATTGGAGAACTCAGAATCGCTCAACTCATTTTTATCTTCATCTGGAATAAATTCTAACACACTACTATTTTCGTCATCCATATTTCATTCAAACTCTTAAATAAAATTCAAAATGAAAACACTCACATGGTCTAAAATTTATAAATCACTAACGAAAACACACACTTACTCTAAACACTAACAAAGCAACAAAAAGACAAAAAAATCCTCCTAGATAATCAGTTCTATCGCCCCCCCCCCTCCTTCTTCGAGTGAACGTTTCTGGTATGCTCTTGCTTCAAAGTATCCACGTGATCCCAGGTGGAAAAAAGCATCATATCTCCGCTACAAGACACGAGAAAACTTTATTGCCCTTGTGACAATACGATTCTCTTTTGTGTATAGTGAAAGGAGGACACTACGTACGGAGCCATCGTTACGCACATAGTAAAACTACATACGCATCGTACGTAGCCGTAGTCAAGTGGTTAAGGTGATTTGCCTCTGACTTCTACCAGCTTCATATTATCCAATATTCTCCCTCATTGAAAATCACTCATTTCTTTTGAACCAGGGTTTTGAGGCATATTTTAAGAGCTTGGCAATATGTTACTTTACACAAACCTGAAAAAAAAAAAAAAAATAGTTACCTCGAAATTCAGTAATGTTTGTAAAATTCAGGGTGTCTATTTACTTATGACATGTCTCTGTATAGTTTGCATTTCTGAACTAGAATTTAAATGCTAAAATGTATTAAAAATGATAATGATGTAAATAAGCAGAAAATATAGGTAAAATATTTAAGAAAATAATGGTAAATAAATAAGGTAATTAAAGAGCAATAAATGTAGTAAAAAGTTATATATATCAAATAACAAATAAAAATTTGCCCCATAAAGTAAAAATAGAAAATTTAAATACATAAACATCTGATACAATATAGACTTGTGTATTTATAAATTTACAATTTAAAAATATGGATCAAACTTTTTTTTTTTTTCCTTAGCAATCTTTGAACAGTTATTTTTTTGTTTAAACACAAATACAAATGTTGTATTAAAAAATTTAGGCACTCATCTTCAAGAACTTGCACTTTAATTAAAATTTCCTTTCCTTATCTCGTTAGATTCAGTTTTTAAAAAATCACTGCTAAATAAAATAAATGCTATCTTGGATTTTCTTTTTCTTTGAAAACTTTATCATAAATTTAATTGTTTACATCAGTTGAGGTATGCAGATTTCCAGGAGTCTACTGTACATCTTTTTTTTTTTTTTAATTGGTGAAAATATTTAAAACATTTTCTTTGCTTCTATGCTATTTTTAATTAAGAAATAAAGCTGGAAAGGGGGGGGGGTTATTTACAGGCATTGTTTTTTTTTTTTTTTTTTCTTTTGCGTAAGTATTCTTTACAATAGAAATATCATCTATATAAATAAAGAAAAGTGTCTATGTGTCTGTCTGCACTCTAGTGCTCACACTATTGATCGCAGAGCTTCCAAATTTGGCATATAGGTACCTGGGACCCTGCAGGAGTGCACATCATCAAGATTTTTTCGAATTTGAATTTTTTGAATTAATGTTTTTTCGATTTTAAATATTGGCTTCAATGCTTCATTTTTCATAAATTTAATTTTTTGATTGTAATCGTCTGTGTATCTTAGCAACGGTTATTTCACTATTTATTTTTTATTTAATACATTCATTTGAAGGCTAAACTCTTTTTCTTTTTTTTTTTTTTTTATTATATTTATTGAAAATCAAATGGTAATGCAATATAAATAAGTTGTGTTTATGTATAATTTTTAGTATAACAACTTTTTATTTTTCATTTTAAATTAATTTCTTTAAAATAATTTTTTTTTTTTTTTTTTTTTTTTTTTTTTAATTTATAATATTTATTGGGGGAAAAATGGTAGTATATAGTGGGAAAAGATTAAACTGATTAAAATTTATTTGTTTTTCAAGTATTTAATTCTTTTTAAAAGAAAATCTACTTTTTATTTTATTTTGTTATACTGGTTGGAATCAAATTGTAATACAGTGTAAATAACGGGAGCTATAAAACACATTGTTCAAAAACAAAAACATTCAATAGATGCTGAGCTACAGTCATCTTTAAAATCGTAGTTCTCAAATAATAGAAGGTCCACATGTCGTCGATAAATACCCAGATTGAAGTGTGCGGGAAAGACCTTTTTGCAGACAGTGGGAACCTGGACCCTAGCCTGCTAGTACATAATATTTTAATAATTTATCTTTCTCAAAGTTTGTTTTCAAAACTATATAGGTATGTATCTTTTTTTAGAATTTTAAGTAAGTATCTATTGCTACTTTTGATTTTGTTCAAAATATGGAAATAATTTTAATTGTTGATTTTAAAATTTCTTAAATATAAAATAAAAAAGTTTTAAATAAGTTAATGTTTACTTTTTTTTCCAGGAAGTAGAAAAGAGAAGAAAAGTCGAAGAGGCTTATAAGCAAGCTTTAGCTGAAATTAAATCTGTAAGGCCTATTGTTCTTGGAGGACCAGATTATGAGGTTTGTAAAGCCTTTATAAATTCATTTATCCAACTATTATTTAAATAATTCTTTTTATTTATGGCCAGGACTTAATTTACATGGAGATGTAGTTCCCACACTCATTTTATTTCAGTGAATTTTTACATATTAGATGGAATGCATGGGAACTCATTAATATTGTGTACTGGAACTCTCCACTTCATTTTTTCTGAAAAATTTAAGTCCCTGAATTGTTACTTTCTCCTGTTCTCTTATGAAAAACACCTATATATCTGTAATAAAACTTGACACATGCCTTTTTTTTTTAAATTATAATCTACTTTTTCAATTTAAAAGTTAATTAAAAAGGTAAAACTCTAAAAATATATTTAAAACATTAAAAACTTTTTAAGATTACCTAGTACTAGTAATTAAAAGGTAAAACTCTAAAAATACAAAGGGCATTCCATAAAAACTGGGAGTTATTTTGTACGTAGTGGCAACACCGTGAAACTAAAAAATAGAAGTGCAGGCGATTTTTCCAAACTGTTAACTGTACGTTTATACAAAATTCTAAACGAAGCAGACGATTTTATTTTCCTATTTCCGTGCTTGTTTAAAGAACTGTTTTATTTGCCCTACAGAAATGGAGATGAGTGAATCGGAGTTAAAAAACGAAACGCGTTGTGCCATAAAATTTTGCTACTGTTTGGGCAAAACAGCTCCAGAAACAGTTAAGTTAATGAAAGAAGCTTACAAAGACAAATGTTTTGGTGAGTCTACGATTTTTAGATGGCATGGTGATTTCAAGAAAGGCCGTTTGTCTGCAGAACTGGCTCCTAGGCCTGGGCGACCAAAAAGTGTTGTGAATGATCGAAATGTTAACACTGTGTGGGTAATCCTTCAAGAAAATCGGTGAATGACATGTGAGGAGATAGCGGCATCAACAAACATTTCGAAAACTTCGATATTTTGCAATCTACGCAACAATTTACAGCTTCGCTATGTGTGTTCCAGATGGGTCCCTCATCACCTTACTAAAGAACAAATGAAAACAAGAATTCACCAATGTTGTAAATGGAAACAGATGCTTCAAAATGATCCAAATCTCCTAAAGACTGTAATAACAGGTGATGAAACTTGGGTGCATCATTATGATCCCCTTACCAAGTCCGCAACAAGTGTATGGAAACATACTGATTCTCTGCCTCCGAAAAAAAATCCGACAAACCAAATCTGCTGGAAAGGTCATGATTATTTTCTTTGATCATAAAGGTGTAATCTATCAGCATGCTGTGCCTCCAAAAACTACTGTGAATGGTGAATATTATGTTTCAGTTTCGAAAATTCTGCTACAACACATATCGAGAAAGCGTCATGAACTGGTAGGAAATTGGACGATAATGCTCGCCCGCATGTTGCTACTTCTGTTCAGCAATATCTTAGTAAATGCAATATTAAAATCATGCCACATCCCCCTTACAGTCCAGATCTCGCACCATGCGATTTCTGGCTGTTTCCGACGTTGAAGGAGAAGCTCCGTGGCAGAAAATTTAATACAGATTCTGAAGTTATTTTAGCAGTGGAGGGTTCTTTGAAGCAGCTTCCAGAAAAGGGCTTCTCTACTTGTTTTGAAAAGTGTGTTGAACGATGGGACCATTGCATACCATCTGACGGAAGGTATTTTGAAAAAGAATGATATATTTTTTGCTGTAAATATATTTCTTGATTTTTTATGATTTTACTCTCAGTTTTTATGGAATGCCCTTTGTATGTATATTTAAAACATTAAAAACCTTTTAAGATTACCTTGTACTAAAACAAGAACTGCAAACAATCACCGAAATATGTCAAAATGCAGGGTATAGGAAGAACTTAATAAATAAACTCTATAAAAATAGATTAAAAAAAACTTGACAATATTAACGCAAAAAAACCTAAACAAAAATATATTCCCCCAATCCCATATAAAAAAGGTACCAAGTAATAAAATAAAAAAGTGAAGCTGCTAAGTTAAGCATAAATATACCAATAAAACTTAATAGCAACATATTCCAAAGAATTAGAAATGATAAAGATAAAATCCCCTTTTCTGAAACCGCAGGTATTTATAAAATTAATTTCACTAGCGAAAATCAAAAAACCTGATAGGCATGACAAAACGGAAAATAAAAACACGTATAAAAGAACACGAAAACGATATAAAATATAATAAAATAACAGCAGCCCTAACTAAAATAAACCAAAAAGAAAATATTAAAATAAATTTAAAAAACTTTAACAAAATAGCTCATTATAATAATTACTTCTACGCAACAAAACACGAAGCTGTCGAAATTTTAGCTAACCGCGACTCACGCAACACAGATCCAATAGAAATAGACGCTGGGTGGCACGCCATGCTGGAGGAGAGTGGAAGGAAAAACAGATGACAAGGCCGCCGAGTGCACAAGTTCACCAAAGCATACCTGAGGAAAGTCGCGGTTAGCAGCAGAAAGTTCTAGTACTAGGTAATCTGAAAAGGGTTTTAATGTTTTAAATCTACTTTTTTCAATTATAGATTAATGGTTTTACACTCTCACTTTTAACTTAGCAGCCCAGAATTATTGAGATTAACAATAAATGAAAACAGTTTGTGTTTTTATCTTTTATATAATATAAGCATCAAATTACAACCATAATTTCTGGTTATATGCATACTTGCCAACTCTACTGTTTTTACCAGTAGACTACTGGTTTTTTGGTTATTTCTACTGGTCTGCTAGTTTTTGTTAAAAATCTGTTTTTTTGGGGGGGAACCTACTAGAAAAATCATAAAATTGAGCAATTTTCCTGTAAAATATATGGAAGGAAATATGCAGAGAATATATTTAATGGAATGAGGCTTATTGAATGTATGCATAAAAATTGCAATATTGATTTTAATTATTTCAAAATAATCTTAAATTTTTGGGGGTTTTCTTAAATGCTTTTGTAATTAAATATATTTACATAGTCATTGTTGAGTGTATTTTCAATCAGATAATATAATTAAAAACTGAATTTTGATCCTCATTATCTGATAAAAATCTGGAGAACATTTTAATTTCTAAATGCAATGAAAATTTAAAATTGTTATGAACAACAATTTAATTGTTTTTTTTCTTAATAAAGCAAAATCTGCTACAAATGTAAAAAAATATTCGGAATTTACAAATTTATTAACATGGCAGAATAAAGCAAAATTTCGCATAAACGTCTGTTTTGAGGGATATTTTCATCGAAAAGATGTCAGAACACTTTTAAAATATCATTTAGGATACTGGCATGAACATTCCTATGAATTTTTTAATTTAAAAATTTCGTAAGTTATTTGGAATTTACGATTTACTTAACATGGCAAAATTGAGCATAAATGTTCATTTTGAGGATCATAAATATATCAGACAACTTCAAAACAACATTTATGATACTTGTTTGAACATCAATGACTACAAATATTCTAATAGGAAAATTTCGTAAGTTATTCGAAACTTAGAATTTTATCAACATAGCAAAATTGGGTGATATTCCATCTAAGTATGCATTTTGGGGACTGTTGCATTGGAAACAGCAGCACATAAAACTAAACTACAAAATTGACCTCAATAAAATAAATTAATAGATTAGAATAAGATAAATATATCGAACTGAATGCCGGGTAGCTTATTAGGCAGGGATTTCATTCGATTACTGTGTCAAGCATTTGATCAAATTCATTTCTCTCAATATGAATATAATATGTCTTGCACTAGAAATTTATGAGAACATACGTATGATGGGGCAACTGAGCAGAGTCCACCTATGCCAACTAGTTTTTTAAATATGTATATTTTTGCTTAATTGTTTCACATTTTGCCACATCTTTCATTGTAAAAGAGAAGAAACTCCAAAAAATGCATTAAAATCCTATAAGTAACATTACTTTTTTTTTTTTTTTCCTTAGAAAACTAAAACTTCTAAATATTATAAATTCTTAAAACTCTGATTTGTATGTACCACTGTGTATATTTATATTTAAAATTTAATATAATTTGTTTCACATTTGCTGTTTATTTATAGTTTTTTTTTAATTTGCTATCTCCTGTTCTTGAATGATATTCTCTGTTGGAGTTTTGAAATGTGTTTTCTTTGTATTCTCATTATAAAATATCTTATGATCTTATCTTTCATTTCTTTAAAAAAGAAAGCAAAAAAAAAAAAAAAAAATGTATTGAACAACTAATCTAAGAGTCACTAAATATCTTTTTTTTTTGTTGTTGTTGTTGGCTCAGTTTTGAATTTTTATTTACTTTTGTATCTTTTGAACTTTGGATTTGTCTGGTTTAGACAAGTATCAGTTGAAAGTTGTAAACCTAAGCAGAACATGCAGATAAATGGCAACTTTAATCAAAATGAAAAAAGAATAGAAAGAAAAATAAACACGAGTACTTTTAAATTAAAAATAAATAAATAAATAAATAATAATAATAATAATAAGTTATGTGTGTGTGTGTGTTTTTATTCTAATGTTACATTTTAGTATTGATTTAGAAGAAATTTTAATGCAAATATTAAATTTTTGCTTCTGGTCAGTAAAAAAGAAAATTTATTTTTTTAGTACTTTTATTTAAATATATTAAATAAGCCCTACAGTTATTATAAGAAGCACCAAGTGTATTTAAAAATTACAATTAATTATGCATGTTAAAATTATTAATTGCATTAATCAATCCAGAATTAGCAACAAAAGAATTTACCAATCAAAAAAAGAATAATAATAATAATTCAGTAAAGTTAATTTGGTGAAAAATAGTTAAAGGCACAAAACAGTTAAGATAGATGCCTAAAAAACTGGAAATAGTTAAATATCTATTCATAATGCTTGGTAAATGAATGAAGTTCAGTAAAAATGCCTACAATTAATTGATAGAAAAGAAATATTAAACTTGCATTTGATGTGTGTAAGAAGTGTGTGTGTGTTTTTATCTACTATTTGTTATCAGGTATCAAAATTAATGGTGGTTCGTTGGTATAAAAACATTCAACGGAAAGTAAAATATAAATTATAGTGGTCACTGGACCAGTAAAACGTTCCATTTTATTTTATTTTTTTACTTTTCTAACTATCGTAACATTTGTATACAGAGTCTTTGAATTAATTAGTGAGAGTATATATAGACACTCCAGACTGCCCAGACATAAATTTTTTTATCCCATACCAGCAGTACAATTATCGTTGAACACAAAGAAAGAAAAAAAATTGTCTGTGAATCTGTCATATAATAGTATGTTTTAACAATGTTTAGTAAATGCACTTTATTATAATCATCAGTATCACATATTCTCTGTAATTTTCCATTTAATTTCATTTTAATAACTTTTAATGCTTAATATAAAACTTTTTTAGGTAAATGTGTGACATTTAACTCATTTTTAAAACATAAATTTTTACATTTGATTAAAATTAGAAATATCAGGGGTACAGAACATACGAACAAGGTTCGGTAAAATATTCAACTGCCTGGGGAAATTTTGAAAATTTGTTTAAGAGAAAATAAAAATGTAAGTCTAAATGAGAATCTGCTGGAAAAACAAACTTTGTAATACACAATGGAGCACCGTTTATACGTTTTTCAAGGGACTGTTCCTAAAAAGCGTATAATTGAAAAAAACTCACAATTAAAAATTTGTTTTAAAAGTAATACACAATAAAGTGCCATATTAATAATAAAAGTCGAATAAGTTTTCATGATTTCTTTTACATTTATTTGACTAAGATATATTTTTATTAAATTTAAAATCTTTTTAAAAATAGGATAAAAATTAAATGATAATTAAAAATATAGAAATTCAGAAAAATTCCTCAAGATTTTGATTTTAACCTTTAAAGACAAAGCCTTTCGTTCTCTAAATGAAGATGACATTTTTGCAAATGATTAAAAGGAAAAAAAATCCCGGCAACTTAAATACCTACCAATCAACCCAGCTTGTTTCTGAAAATTTCTCTAACACCCCCCCCCCCCTTTTTCCCCAAGCTATTGATGCAGATCACACTTTGTATGTACTATAGTTCCAAGAAAACATAATCGAAAAAGATAAAAATAAAACATACAGAGCATACATCTCTTTTTTTTTTTTTTTTTTGTTATCCTGGAAGAAAACTTAAACTTGGGATTCTACAAGGGGGGGAAAAAAAACATATAAGTAAAATTAAGAATTTACTCATGTCGTGTAAACGAAATATTTTAACATTAGAACTCAATGGAATGATTTGTGACCGAAGTTGAAAAACGTATAAAAGGTGCTCCACTGTAATATAAACGAACAGCTGTAATTTTTTTATATTACAATGCATACTTATTCGCTTGAAAAATTTTTATATAAAAGAAATGGCATTGTATTGCAAAATAGATTTTTACAATATTGAGAGAAATTTTAGAGATCTGAACATTTTGTGCACCTCTGAGAAATACCTCTTTTAATTTTATAATAAAATAAAGTATAAATTTTTGATTTATATAAGACTTATGTGTATTTTTAAATTAATTTACAAAATTTAATTATGTTTAAGTAAATTTATTTTGTTTGACAAATTTTTTAAGTATCTTTATAAATCTAATAAAATAGGTGAACAGATCAGTAAAAGTGTGGTATGTACCAGTGAAATCTTAAAATCACAGTTCCGTGAACCAGTACTTAATTTCCTTTATTTCTACCCTTGATTATTATTCTATTTGTATTCTTGATAAGATAAAAATTCAATGCAGCTTGCTGTCTTAACCCTGTTTCTAACAATATTTTTGCTGTACAAGTGCTTTTTCTAACTATTTATAAATTAAATATTTTCATTTAAATGTCATAAAATTATTAATTATAATCTTTAAATAAGACGTTAACTCATTTATTGCTAATCAGAAATGAAATAAATGTACAGAGGTGCCTTTATACAATTATAAATAATACTATTTTATTTATTTTTATTTGTTAATGTATTTACTGAATTTTTCAAAAATATTTGTGTATTTTATATTTTGTACAAAAATGGTGAGTATTTGAATATTGTACATATTTTTTTTATTTTTTAAGTATATTGCTCAGCTCTGTATTTAAGTAATGTTTTTTTATGTAATTATAGGAAGGTCCCCATTCTATGCTGAATGAAGATGAGTTTTTTGATGCAGTTGATGCAGCATTAGATAAAAGTGAACAACAAGAGGAGGAAAGGGTGTGTTTATTTGTTTTTATTTATTTATTTATTTTATTTAAGTGAATGTATATAATTTTGTTTTTAGTTGCATATTAATAATATAATAAGGAAAAAAATGAGTGAGCTTTGATAAGTTGGATTTATTTTATGAAATACTTTATTTCCCCCCCCCCCCCCTCTGTGTGTGTGTGTGTGTTTGTGCATTTAAAATTTTATCTATGTTGCTGATAAAGCATTAAAATGCCTTATTTTAAATTTATTCATAAATTAGAATAATGTTAGTCTGACATGAAAAATAATTTAACATTTAGAACGAGATTATTTCAAAATGTTGAAATTATAAATACAATATTTCTCTTATATTCAAATAATGAGACAAGGCTTTAGAATTAACTGAAATTTTTGTCAGGTTTTAATGTAGTTTTATTATAAGAAAGAAAGAAAAAAAAAGAATATAGCTAATGATTGATCTAATTTTTATTTATTTATTTGAATAACCCAATCTTAAATCATGCTTTTTATTAATTGGCATTCTCTTTATTAACTTACAGTTGGAAAAATATATTTATAAAAAGTTGGTAGATAATTTCTGCTAGTTAAATTAATAAGTATATGTAAATTTTAATCAGAAAATATAGAGGATAGAAACTGTGTCACTTTGAATTAAAAAATTCAGTGAAAGTGAAATGACATCGTACTGCTTCTCATGGAATTATCTGTCCTTATCACTTCAGATAAGAGACTAATTTTGATAACTGATACAATATTTCTTTCTTTAAAAAAATCCCATCATGATTTCAGCAGAAAATATTTCTCTTGTAAGAACTTTCAGCTTTAAAAAGCATAAAAAGGTGTGCAATGCTCATTTTTATTTCTATTCTTCTTTTGTTCATAATTTCAGCTTTGTTATTTTTCATTGAAATATTTTAATTTTAATTGATCTGGTTGGTAATTCATGAAAATGATTAAATAACTATTTTCAAAGCTTATTCAGGGTGGCAAGCAGTCAGGGAAAATCCAAGAATCAGGGAAAAGTCAGGGAAATTAAAAAATCTGGAAAAGTCAGGGAATAATCAGGGAATTTACTTTAAAGTCAGGGAATTTTAACAAATTTTGTGAAAATAGCTATATTAATTATTAAATTATTAATGATATTTTAAATCGCTAAATTTTTTGCTAATGTCATGAAATTTTCATCTAAAATAAACAGTCAGGGAAAAATGGAGGAAAATCTCGAAAAATAGTCAGGGAATTTGAAAAGTTTTAAATGCTAGCCACCCTGTTATTAATATTAATTTCTAAAAGTTTTCAATTTAAGTTGCAAATTTCACTTTTCTAAGTAATGTTTTTTATTGCTGATTATTTAAATTTGGAATTTTAATAATATTAGCATTTTATAAATATTAATGTTAAATAATATATTTAGCACAGAATTTCTTATGCCTGAATTTATTTTTCATCTTTTATAGAGGCTGATCCGAAGTTATAATAAAGATGAAAATCATTCCACAATTGTTTTTGCCTCTCATCATCCTCTATGGCCACATGTATGTATACTTTTATATCTATATATTTATAATGCTTTAATATTCTGCCTTAAAATCTGTGCATAGCTTGAATAAATTAAAATTATTTGGGGTATGTTTTAGATATTTATATGCATCAGTTTACCTGCTTTATATTTAATGCATATGTTCTACTTATAAATGAAGCAAAAGTTTCATACACTTGTTTGTTCCATTTTAAATGCTTTAATTCCTTACTTATTATCAATTAAAATGTTTTCTGTCCATTAAAAAAATCATTATTTTATGTAATTCACAAAGCAATTGAATGATACTGCTAGTTAAAGAAAAAATTAAATTTGTTCATTGTCAAAAATTATCTGTAGTGAATAAAAATATTTGCTGCTTATTTAAATTAAATTATAAGAGAAATATTTAAATTTACTTAAAAATACTTTTGTAATTCTTGCTTAGCATTTTCTGTTTGAATTCGGACTTTTTCAAAGCTGCTTGATGGATGATTGTGGATATTTCCGTTAGCTTATTTTTCCAATCTTAGCATATAATTCCACCTTGTATCAATTTTATTAGCTCTATGTTACATTTGTTTTTATCAGCTAGTATTTCTACTGTTTCACTTTTAATGGTGCAGTTACAATTGTTGTGTAAGCTGAGTTTTTTATGTGTTTGAAATAGTTATATTTTTGTTTTTATTAATTTTAGTTAACACATTCGCTGCCGATCTCACATGGCTGCCATTTGAAACAATACTGCACATCACGCGCTGACACGTGATCAGCACGGAATGCGATTTTTTTATATTACTGGAATGCTCTTTAATTCATTTCCTTATATCTCCTCTTTCCTCTTTATCTGTATGTAGGTTCCAGTTTTATTTTCAACATTTTGAGAAGTTATTACGCAGGCACATACCAAATAATTGATACAAAGGCATTATACTACAGGCATATATCAAATAACTTGTCAAAATGTTGAAAATATAACTGAAACCTACATAGAAATGACAAAGAGGAAAATAAGGAAACAAAGATAATTCCTGTGGTATAAATATTTTTTAAAAAAGTAATAATATTAAACTAACCACCAATTTTAACTAGATGAGTAAAATCCATTTATACCAAATAGGTTTTTTTTTCTTTCTGTTTTAAAGGGGTGGGGCATGGAAGCCTATGCATTGTTAAAATGATTAAACATTTTTGTTCTCTTCTTCTTGTGTGTGTATATATATATATATATATATATATATATACTAGCAAGCTTTGCCTGCTTTGCTGGTCACTGTATTTAAATAATTTTTTAAAAAGAATCATTATTTTTATACCACTTTACAAATAAGAACGAAAAAGAAAATATACATTGAAATTACTCAAGAACTTTGCTTCAGGTTCTCGCTGTCTACGGCAGAAACTTCCTCACCACAACATCTCGGGTCGATTGGGTTTGGTCAACTTCAGTTTGGGTGCATATCGCATGGCAATTTTGAAGAAACAAAGAGTATCAAAAAATATCAAAGTAACACTTTTTATTTAAACTGCAACTACATGTAAACAACACTTTGCAAACTATATATAGTATTTATTATCATGTTATATCCTACATTTTATTTGTGTTCTGTTGACCATAAAATGACAGCAATTTCACATCAATATGTCTGGTAATACAATATGCTATGAGCGCTATTTCAGCCAGATTTTTTATGACTAATGTTTTTGTGATTACACATATTTTGATTTTGATTTATTTATTTAAATATTAATTTGAATTTATCAAATATTTGTGCCTGACTGTGTGCAAGTGCACATATACCTTGCAATTACAGGTAACATTTATTTGTTAAATTAGCATAGTCGTAGTAATTTATATAAAAAAAAATAATAAATAAGTAAACCTTATCATGGTACTTAGCTTATTGCATGGCAGCCCTTGGCAGCTTTTGAATTTTTATCACAGTTTTGGCGATGATTTTTATTATTATTTTATTTTTAATAATTTCTTGTATTAAAAGGGGAAATTTTTCAGCACCTATTTTGCTAATATTTTTATCGGTCACACGTTTTCTTTAACTTATAAAAATCCTTCATATTCTGCTTATGATTTTATGTTTTTTTTTTTTTTTTTTTTGGGGGGGGGGGGGGGGGGGGGTAAAATAGTCCTTGTGGAAATAAATTTTCTATTTTTAAACTGCATTCTTTTCTATAAAATTATTTACTCAGATAAAAATAGTTTGTTTATGCGACAACTATTTCTGTTTCAATAATTTTCTCTTATAATATTCTATAATTTATTTTTATTTTTGATGCGCTATTTGGCTTAAAATGACTGTTGTTAAATCAAAGTTCTTGGCAAAAAATGTTCGATGTACTTCAGTGACATAATTTTAAAAATCACCCAGGAAAATCTACAAAGGAAACTGGTAAAATAAATTTGATTCATAGACTTTAGAAAAGTTAAGAAACGCTATGCATTCGAATGTGATGTCATGGGCAGTTTTTTGAACAACAACTTGACAGATAAAAAAATAAGAAAAAGTACTTTAAAAAAATAATAATCCTTTTTAGAACTACATATATTAGCATCATGTCGAAATAAAAAATGAGAACTCGTAAGCTTTTTTGGCAACAATTAAACTGTAGCTATATTTAAATGGCTATTGTTAAAGCTATTATGAGGTTATTATTTTCACACTTTATTTAATTAAACAAAAGCTAATCAAAAATTTGAAAATCGGACTTCAATGTGCACTAGGACCTCTCGAGGGGAGGGGGGAGATTCGTCCTCACGTGATTCATCGAATCGAATTACATAACTGTCTGAGCTACCAGTTTGTGCTATGCTGTCCACAGATACAAACACACAGACATTGCCTTATATATATATATATAAAGATATGTATGTGTCTAAATTTATCAGAATAAGGAACATTTTTAAATCAGGATAATTTATTTTTTATTTATTTACTTATTTATTATTATTATTGAATGATAGGATAAATGTTGTCTGCCAGATGAAGCTTTAAAGAGTTATTTTGTAGCTTTTTTTTTTTTTTTTAAATAAGTATATAGTCCTGCATCAGGTCAGGTGATAGTGCTGAGTCTGCCATAATTTTTGACTTGTGGATCTGCCCAGAAGAAAATTCTTCTTTTAAAAAAAATTTTTAGGATTTTTTTTTTAAACTAATTTTTGAATGCAAAGATTAGATGCATTTTCTTCCTCCTTGATAAAATAAAAACGAAGATTGATAGAAGAATGAAATGAGGTAAAATTCTGGTATGAAAGTTTCAAAATTAGTTACGAAGGTTGACAATAAGTTTACCATATACAGTACAGTATATAGCACTCTCTATTATGCAGAAATTTAGAAATGTAATATTAAGGTATTTGGTTTCTTTGCTAGCAATTGTTATAATCTCATCAAAATAGATTCCAAATGTGCACCTTTCACCACAGAGATAGCACAGAATGATTTTCAATCATCCTTTATGGTATGTGAACAGAAGGCACATGCTTCATAGACCAATTTATTATATCCATCTAGTGTTTCAGGATTATTCCAGAAAACAGTGCCCTACAGTATCTCATAAAAGTAGTTCGCAGGGATGAATATTGGGTCAATCCATGTGTGTTCCAGTATATGTAAAATAGTTCAAAACACTGACTGTATTTTTGAAGTATTCCTCAAGAAAACAAAAGCCATTGTAGTATAGTGTATGCTTCCATCCATGTTGTATGAGTAATGTGCAAGGTGATTCTTCAATACTTGCGATATGACATTTCTTTTTTTTTTTTTTTTCAAGCTGGAACTTTGCAAATTCGTGTTCACTAGTAGTAAAAATAATAATGTATTTATTAATCATTTTGCATTTATTATTTTCTTTCCATTGAATTCTGTTAATTTTTATTTCAGATCGATACCATTACACTGGAACAGCTAAAATATGCTAAAATGGGAGTTGGAGAAGGTGGCTGGCAATTGTTTGCTGAGGATGGAGAAATGCGAATGTATAGAAGAGAAGTTGAGGAGGGAGGCATTGTGTGTGATCCTTTGAAAGCTGTTCATACAGTAAAAGTAATTATCTCTTATTTTATTGCTTCCATTACCTGACAACCATAGATAATAGAAGTACTGTATTTGGTCAAAGTTTCAATATCAAATTTTAACCTGATTTATATAATTTAAGGTCTTGTGTATCCAAAAAAGTGATTTTTGGCAATTCGTCAGTATGCGTGTATGTGAGAGAGAGAGAGAGGAATCTTCTGACTATTATATCTGCAAAACTAATAAAGATAGATTGACAAAACTTTAGAATTAGAAGAGGTTTCGTGTACAGATAATTTTTGCAACTTTTGGTGAAAATTGGAATAACAGAAGTTGAAACATAGGTCCGTATCTCAAAAAACAGCTCTAACGATTCTCTTAAAAATTGCTATATGAACACCCTTTTAGATGTCCTTTCATATATATATATATATATATATATATATATATATTAGTTGGTTTGTTCAGGAAAATTGAAGATGTCCTCTTTAAATAGGTCAATTTTAGGTCTCGCAAGTGTATTCCTTAAAAAAGGACATTATGGAGTTAAATCCTATTATAATTTGATGTCAGTCCCGTTTTTATTTTAAATTTAAATCCAAGGAGAATGTCAAAATCGTTACAAAAATGTGTGAAAACCCTCTGCATATACTATAGGTGTTTATTAATCTTATTCTCTAGCGGAGGGGGAAAAAAAATGTATATTTCAAAATTTTGTTACACTATCCATCTACTCTGACTACACAAAATGTAAAAATACGGTTGAAACCTTTAAAGGTTACAGTATTTACTTTAATGGTGAATACTATACTCTTTGTATATAAGGACTACATAACTTTTGCTTTGTTCTTTTTTTAATAAAGTATGTTTGTAATTGTTATATAAGTTACTTTATAGTCTGATTTATGTTAAGCACCCTTGTTTATAATAATTTCAAACTATTTTCTTTTGTATACATGAGGGAGAAAATTATGATAAACATTATTTAAGAATTATTCTAATTATTTTCTAAGAATGAAGTAAAACCATAAGAAACAGTGTAGCAAAATTTAACATCTGTTGCAAAGAGGTTAATTTTTTACATGTATAGTAACTGACATCTTATCTATAATAACTTAATAAAACTCCTGTCAAGTTTTTGCACTTTGTATTGAGATATTCTCTGCACTAATCCTATAGCATTGCGAGGGAAGCGGAGATCTTCTTTAAAATGAATATAATATTATATAAATAATAGTCTCTCTGGAAAAAAAATTGCAAATAAATGTTTATTTAGTTACTTTTGACCAAAATCTAATAAAACTGAAGAAAAAGGATATTTTTATATTTTACTGTATTAGAATTAGAAGGAATGGCATATACTATTTTTTAATTATTTTTAAGAATCATTCTTTACCTTAATACTAGTTTTTAGATTTTTTTTTTTTTTTTTTTTGGTAAATTCTAAATATTAGGTCTGTTAAATTACTCATTTTTTTTTTTTTTTTTTTTTTTTTTTTTCTTAAAATAATTACTGTAGACATTAGTGTATAGGTTTCATGCCATTATAGTAACATGGTGATATTTGTTGTCAAATTATCGGCAAATGCTGCCAAAATCCCAAATATAACAATTTTGTCACCTAAAAGGAAAATTCCAGAAAACTTTTAGTACTTCCTAGTGGAGTCTTCTATTGAATTGTCTAAAAATTTAAAGTAAAAATTTCGGTATTTAATTATTTATTTTTATTATTTGTAGTATAAGGTAGCATTTGGGGGGGGGGGGAGTTGACGAGATAAATAGATTATATTCCTTTTGGTTTAAATGAAAGTAAAAGAAAATTACATTAAAATATCATTTTAAAATTAATACCTTTTTATTCAGAATACAACATTGCAAGATTAAAATTAAAATGTATCTCAAACCTTGACAGATTATGCTGAATATTAAATAAATGTTTAGTAATCAAGACAGTATTGTGCTTACTTAAAATAGCAATGAAAATTTTATTATTGTAAAAAACATGAAATCATACTTTTTTTTTTTCAATTCTACTTAGGGTGTCACTGGTCATGAGATGTGTCACTATTTCTTTTCACCTGAATACAGATTTGATTGGGAAAGTAAGTATTAATTAATATATTAAATAGATATTAAATAAATTCAAATTATATTACAAGGAGATTTGGCACTGGATTATTAAAGCCAAGTAAAAAAATACAACGTCTAGAATGCCAAACAGAAAAAATGGAAAAGCCGACAGCTGTTTCGATAGCATTTAGCATACTGTTTTCATTGTTAAGAAGACGGTACGCTAAATGCCACCTAAACAGCTGTCTGCTTCCCAATTTTTGTTCTGTTTGGTGTTGTAGCCGTCGTAGTTTTTTATTTGGCTTTAAAAATTCAAAATATGTTAATTTAATAATGATAAAAATTAGTTTTTTTTTTTTTTTCCCTGCCAGTTTGGGTAGCAGTCTGCACTGAAATTTTGAGTAAATAGTATGTTGATTACAGTGTTTACACTAAAATGGCTTTTAGCTGTAGATATTTAAATATTATATTAATGGTTTTATCTAAACCATTGCATTGTAGAGTTTGGCACAGGAATGGAACAATTGTCTTGCTGATATATGCATTTGTCGTCTCCCCCCCCCCCTCTCCTAGCAACTTTCCAAATGGAAGTAACTGTACTTCTAGCATTTTCTGGAAATCTTCGGAACAGTGGCGACCTTTTAAAAAACAATATCGGTAGTTCCATTAAAGAAAAATACTCCTTAGACCATGAATGAGCCCCCTCTTTGTTGTCTGCTGAAAACAGTTTGTGGTTCCTTGCGAATATCGTGCCAGTAATATGCCCAGCCCAACCATCAGGGCCATCTAAATTGAACTTCTTTTCATCACTAAACAGAACATTCAACCTTTCATCTGTTCAATTCATAGGATTTTGACCCTACAGAACATGAATGTCTTTATGTCATTTTGTCAACTTTGGTCAGTGATGCATTTTGCGATAAACAAGTATTTTATTTACCTGCAGCTGGTGATGTAACATGGATTTTCATACTGGAACGGTCACTTCTCTAGAAATTTATTGTACAGACAGGTTCTGGGTTGAAACTAATCTGAAAATCTCTCTGTCTTGCCGTTTAGTTGTTTTCTTTGGTCGCCCAGAACGTGATTTTGTTTCAAAATTGTCATCTTTTAACAAAATTTGGTAAATACCAGCCCTGCTGCGTGTAGTTTTTCTTGCAATGTCCACAATTTTCTTTCCACGAGCTTTCAAATGATAAATTTGCAAAATTTCATGTTTCGAAAACTGCACGTTGCGAGGCATCTTTACTATCAGTCAAAGAAAGAAAGACACCTTCGCTTTTATCTCAGAAAACTACTACTTCATAAGTACATGACCTTGGAAAATGTAAATTTGGAGATCAGTATTTCAATCAACTTTTAACAACGGTTGTCTATATATTTTTGGGACAGCATTATTTTGTTTTTATTTTTTTATGTTAAATTCATGACTGTTTAAAGTTCTTTAAGTATTTTATTAATTTTATTACGTCAATACATATTTGCATAATTTATCTCGTCTTTCTTACTTGTTGAATTCGCTCTTAAATAAAAAAAAAACAGTTGTCTATAAACTTTTGGGACACGCTTTTTATATATATATATGTGTGTGTGTGTGTGTGTGTGTGTGTGTGTGTTTAGTTTAAGTTTTTTTTTTTTTTTTTTTTTTTTTTTTTTTAATGAATTTATTACTTCTGAATTAAAATCTTAAACATCTGAATCGCTATTTAAGAAAAAGTTTAGAATTTTTTTATTTTCCTTATTGAACTATTTTGTGTAGTATATTTGGCTGTTATTATGAATAACACATTTTATATATCTAGTAATGTATGTTATATTGATATCTGTTGAATGTCAAAGAACTAGATGAAAATATTTATAATTGATAATTTGAATTTTTTAATATGCATAGTATATAATAAGATGTCGGATATCTATAAAAAAGACCATCAAACATTTTTTGAGGTCCTGAATTTTTTCAAGTGGCCTGCGCTTGAAAACAAAATGGCAGAGCAACTTTGTTAACAAACTTATTCAAGATTTTTATAAGATAAATTTGTTGTCCATATTTGTTTCGATTTGGAGTATAATTTCGGAAGTTATCGTTGTTTTAATTTTTCAAGTGGTAACCTGATTTCAAGTGACCCCACTTAGTTTAAGTTATCCACCACTTTGTTAAAAATGGCGGATAAAGTTCATTAAAATCTTGGTTGAAAGCTTTATATATGGTCTATGTATACATAAAAATTCAAACAAATTCGGAATACGCTTTTTACAATGTGAAATTGAAAATTTCAAGTGGTCTCCACTGAAAACTAAATAGCGAGCAACATGGTTGACAAACACATCTAAAATATTTATAAAATAAGTTCAATGTTCAAATTTGGTTTGATTTGGAGTACTATTTTGGAAGTTATTGTGATTTTAAATTTTCAAGTGGTAGCCTGATTTTAAATTGGCCCCCGCTTAATTTAAGATATCCGCCACTGTGTTAGAAATGGTGGATAAAGTTCATTAAACTTGCTTCAGACCCTTATGTGGTCTATATTTACGTCAAAATTCAAACAAATACAGCCTTACATATGCTTTTTATAATGTGGATTTGAAATTTTCAAGTGGCCGCCACTTGAAAACAAAAAGGAGGAGCAACTTGGTTAAAGAACTCATCCAAGATATTTATAAGATAAGTTCGTTGTCCAAATTTGGTTTGATTTGGAATATTATTTCGGGAGTTATGGTGGTGATAAAATTTTCATTATGTATATATATAAATGAAGTAATTGCAGTAGATCGATTTCTAAAGAAATCAACCTAAAAAAACTGAAAAAGTGTATACAAAATATAAATAAAGGATCAATTAACATTTAAAAGTTTAAAATACCTTACATTAAAATCCTTTAACTTGCAGCATAATATATTTCAACATGCTTAATCGTGGTCATCATTAGATATTAGTTGTGTTGCCTTCTGACCATCGTCTTCATCGGACTTGTCTATTGCTCTTCTTTTTGTTACGTCATTTCTTTGTTTCATTTCGTTTATCAAGTGTTGCCAATTGCCAGGTATGGTACTATGCTCTCGGTCATTGATAGCAGTTTAGTGGTTAGTATTTCCAGGGCCTCGTGTTTTAAAGTGTATTGATGTGAATTATAGTGAGCAATTTTTGTAGTAGTTAGTGTATTGAGTTTAATAGGGTTAGTGGTATGTATTTGTTATAACGAGGTAGAGGATCTGTTATATTTTAAATCAGTGATGTGTTCGGATTTGCGGTCTTTAATTTTCCTTTTGGTCATTCCGATGTAACAGGCATTATTATCATTGTTTTCAAAGTTGAATTCTATTTTGAAAAACCGGATGTATCTTTGGGTTCAATTAGATCTTTTTCGTTTCTAATGCTTTGGAAAATGTTTTTATTTGGTTTGATTGGTATGTTAATTCCAGCCTGGGAACCTTTGTATTTTATTTTATTAGTGATACCATTACAGAAAGGAATGGAGGGAGTAAATTTAGGTTTTAATTTCTGAGTATTACTGATTTGATGCAGGGTTTTATTACGTGTTTTATTAATTTTCTGTATCAGGGAAGCACTATATCCAGCTTTTTGTGCAATATTTTTTATAAATTTAAGTTCGAGGTTAAGTAAGTTCTTATTAGAGCATATGAGTGTGGCGTGATTTATGTAAAAACAGAGAGCGGTGATTTTATAAGGAAAGGAAGTTTTACATTTATTGCTAATAATTTCGTTATTGTTGGTTGGTTTTCGAAAAACTGTAGTATCGAAAGTATTGTCTTTGTTTTTCATGATTTTACATCTAGAAAGTTTATGCTATTGTTGGATTTGGTTTCAAGTGTGAATTTAATATTATTATCTAAGTTATTTAATTCATTTAGGATGTGTTGAGGGTTAATATGGGCAGGGATGGTGGCAAAAACGTCATCAACATAACATAACCAAATTTTGCAGTTTTTAATTATATCATAAGCTGATGTTTCTAGGTGACGTAGTTTTATTTCAGCAATTGTTCCTGATATGGGTGATCGGCACGCCTTTGGTTTGTTTGTAAATGGTATTGTTAAAAGCAAAATATGAGTTGTTTAATAGAAGGTTGTTAGTGCTAATCAAAGTTTCACTGATATTGTTACCGTATATTTCAATAATTTTATCCTATATGATATTAGTAATTTCGTTATCTATGGATTGGTATGTTTTTAACGTCAAAACTAACGAGAGTATCACTGATTGGTATGTTTTTAACGTCAAAACTAACGAGAGTATCACTGATGTTTATATTTAAATTACGGATCATTTTAATGAAGGCTTCAGTTGATTTTAAGCTAGAGTCTGAGGAGGGAAGTAAAGCTTCATAAATATCTTTCAAAGAAACCTCGAGAATGTAAGTGGGGCCTTTGGATTTGTTTACTATAGGTCTAAGGGTGGGAGGTGTTTTGTGATCTTTATATTTGCCGAAAAGACGGGGAATAATAGGGGTATGATTATTGAGTGTAGGTGGGGTATTGTTAGGCTAGATTCCAGATTTTATTAGGAATTTTGTTTTATCGGTAAGTTTTTTAAGAGGGGTAGTATTGATTTTATTGACCTGTAGTTTATTAATCGTTCCTGACATCATATTGTTATATTGATCTCTGTCAAGAATGGTGATTTGACCGGTTTTGTCAGTCATTAGGCAGGTGATATCACGATTGTTTTTCAAGTCCTTGAGGCATTGACTATCAGCATGTTGAAAACAGCATGAATAGTATGGTTAGGTTGTTTCAGTGATTTAATGGCTGTGTTTCTAATGTGAGATCGTTTTTGAGGAGGGACATAGTCTAAAGCAGTTTCAATATGAGCTGTGGCATTTAACATGTTAAAGTTATCATTGAGGATAAATTTTGATCCCATTTTTAAGAGAGTATCTTGGTTGGTGTTTAGTTTATAATATGATAGATTTAGGTATGGGTAAGCATGAGGAGTGTGCTGTAGTATAATTAGGTTTTTCACATGTAATCCAAAATCTAAGTTTTTTATTATGACGTTTTTGTAGGTGATAGAGGTTGATATTTATAAAATGATTTATTTTATAAGTGAGGTTATCATAATCGTGTACAGTTGTTATATGCACAAGGGTTGAAGAGAGGTGTTAGTAGTGTTGTTTTAATTGGTAGATATGATCTGATTTTTGTTTAAGATATTTTTTCAAAATGGAAATTTCAAAATTCCAGACCATACATTTGAAATGACTTTTAATAAACTTTTAATAAATTTTATAAACATCAACCTCTATAACAATACCTCAATAATAATTAACATTCCAATCAAACCAAATAAAAATATTTTCCAGTGCATTAGAAATGAAAAAGATTTAATCGAACCCAAAGATACATCTGATATATGCAAAATAGAATTCAACTTTGAAAACAACGATAATAATGCCTGTTACATTGGAATGTCCAAAAGGAAAATTAAATACCGCAAAACCGAACGCATCACTAATTCAAAATATAATGATCCTCCACCCCGTAATCACGAATACACATCACTAACCCTATTAACCTGAATACACTAACTGCTACAAAAATCGCTGACTATAATTCACATCAATAATATGCTTTAAAACGCGAGGCCCTTGAAATACTAACCACTAACACTGCTATCAGTGACCAAAAGCATTGTACCATACCTGGCGATTGGCAACACTTGATAAACGAAATGAAACTAAGAAATGACGTGTAACAAAAAGAAGAGCAGAAGACAAGTCCGACAAAGACAATGTCAGAAGGCAGCACAACTAACATCTGAAGATGACCACGATTAAGTGTGTCAAAATATATTATGCTGCAAGTTAAAGAATTTTAATGTAAGATATTTTTAACTTTTAAATGAAAAAATGTATTTTCTAGATGCCTGCAGTAGAGCTCAAAAAATGACTTTCTTTCGAAATTTAATGTGAAAATTAGTTTAGGAGTACAATTTTGATAATTTTATGAAATAAATATAATCCTTTGTGATAATTATTACATGACCTAATCTTCTGATTATAATTATGCTACATGTTTTATATATTTATATGTTTGTTGTTATTTTTTTACTAATTTGAAAAGAAAGGAAAACTAATCTATAAAAGCTTAATTTTTTTATGAATTTTCACTTTAAAAAAGTTTTTAAAGCTTTTTTTTTTTTTTTTTTTTTGGGGGGGGGGGGGGGGGGAGGTGCTTTGTTTATAATAATTGCTATATTTTAAATATTTTTGGTTGATAAGAATATTATTTTCTTCATTCATTTGTTTCATATTTGTAATTTTTATCTTTTTAGCTACTGTTGAAAACATGAAAGTTGTAGAAGAAATAGATACACACACACTTGTGTTTCATCAAGTTCATAAACGGGTGTGGCCAGCAACACAACGTGATGCTGTGTTCTGGTCACATATGCGACGTGTTCCCAATGATGAAGATCAAGATGCTCATGACATATGGATTGTTTGTAACAATTCAACCGAACATGATTCAGCAGCAGTAAGTTTAGTTATTGGCTTAATTTATGTGTTGCAGTTTTTATTGCTTATAATTTTTTTCAATGAGAATTTTTAGATTAAAAAAAAAAGTATGATTATTTGTCATTTTTGATTATCAGTAAAAATAATCAAAATTTAAATTAGTAATGGAAGTATCATTTCAAATTGTATTAAATGAAACTCTAAAGATCATAAAAGCCCAATTTGTCTTTCTTTGAAATTCAAAAAACAGTCTAATGTTAAACAGCTCATCTATTTATTTATTTAACTTATAAGGAATGCTCATAAATTGTCACACCGATTGTAATCAAAATTTGCGAGTAGTTAAAAGATAACAGGATATACACCCCATTTTATAATGGAGAAGTTACATATTATTAAAATTAAAAAATAAGTTTCAGACCGCAATTTATGAAAAGTAAAATTTGTTATTTGATCAATGATAAATATTATAAAAGAATACCGTTAAAAAATTCTGATGTGAGGCTTACTGGCAATCCGTAATAACTTGCCACGCACCTGTTATAAAGCATAATCCTTACTTCAGAACAGAGATAACGGTGTTGTAAAAATCTATCATTAAGTTGAAGTTACAACATTATTCATTTTATCTATTTAGCATTTATAAATTTTTCAAACTCAATCAGTTTTTGTTAATTTAAATTGTATTTCATTTCGCTTGCATCAGAAATATGCGTATGTTTGTAAAATTCTGCCAAATTAGACATGAAAATGTTCACTTGCCGTATGCCAAATAAAAAAAAAAATGATGACTTAAAACAATTTGGTCATGCTGCACTTATTTTTAAATTACTAATATATGTTTAACTTTCAGATTTGGGGTTAATTATGAGAGTTTAATGATATAATATCATTTAGTGTACCAGAAACTATAATATTAAGCTAATTTATATAACTCAAATTTCTTATAAAACATAAAGACATTCTTTTTTTTTTTTTATGATAAGTTTTTAAAATTGTTTTGTATGTTTAATTAGATATCAGAAAGAAAGTATATTAGAAATATAATAAATTTCAAAAAATTGAAATAGAAAAAAGTCAAATGAAAAAGGTGAAAATTCTAAAGCTGGTTTAGTATCTGAAAATACTTATTTATTATTTTTACTTTTATGTTATGTGTTTGTATTTTGTATCCTATGATTAGGGTTCATGTAAATAGGATGATATATTAACAGTTGTCATCAAAAGCACACATAGGGAGGATAAATTTATCACTTAAAATATTTTTACAAACTATTTTTATTTATGTTTTAAAAAGGGGGAGTCAAATATATTTTGATATTGCTATAAATATTTGTTTACAGTCATTTACTTGTAGTATTATTAGCAAAATTCATTGGTAAATTATTTTAACTAGGTTTTTCTTTCCCTTGTTTGAAAATTAAATGCAAAGGAATTGCTGTTAAAACTGTTTTGTTTGGTGTATCCTTGATTTGTTAAAATAAATGAAAAATAAACTGAATTTTCTGAAAAATGATGTCGTCTTATAATTTGACTATATGTTTAAAAATGCAGCCTCCTTAATGGAAAATATGTTTTAATTTGTTGATTTTTATTTTATAGGTTGGTAAATGTGTTCGTCTAATCATGACTGTATCATTGGTTTGTCAAACATTTGTGGACCCTCCTTCAGAAAACAAAGAAATAACTCGAGACAATTTGACGTGCAGAATTACTTATTGTTCAAGCAGTAAGTGTAGATAAATAGTTTTTAAAATGTAAAAGTTTTTTTTGTTTGTTTGTTTGTTTTAATTTTCTTCTCTATTCAATAGAAGAAAGTATTGCATTTGTAAAACTTTTCAACTTCCAGTTTTCAATTGATTTACACATTTTGAGAGGTCCAGAACACGATTTGGCCATTTTTAGAAAATGTCTGTCCATCTGTCTGTATGTGACAAAACTTTGTAACGACTGTATCTCAGGAACTACTGCACAAAATTTCACACAAATATATATGTAAATTCACCATGACCTAAATTAGTGCCTGTGAACTTTTTATGACATTCACTCAACAGGTGGCTCTGCTATACAGCAATTTCCTTAGTTTTAACTTTTAAGGGAAAGCTATAGCTCAGGAACTACTGTACAGAATTACATATAAATTTATATGTAATTGCACATTGACATAAATTAGTGCCTATCAACTTTTGGTGCTAATCGCTCAACTAGTGGTGCTGCTATACAGCAATTTCTGCAAATTAAAGGAAGGCTATATCTAAGATTCTATATCGTATAATCAAACGAAACTTGATACGTGAGAAAGCCATTATGAGACATTATGCTGATTTAATTTGTATACATATCAGCCAATAGGTGACGCTGCTATATTGCAATTTTACTGGAGAATGGGAAGGCTCTATCTCAACTTCTATAGCATATAACCATTATAAAAATGCAATGTTAGATAACCATTATAAAAATGCATTTTTTAAGCTGTTATTTATAGAGAATAAAATAGTCTTTTTTTTTTTATATTCAGTGTTAGGCTTCTCTAAGATGAAGATTGTCTGCATTCATCATCGTTGGTAATTTTAATAAATTATTTGTACTGGGGGAATTAGTACAGGAAAATATAGAAGAAAGTCTTGTGGTGGCCACAGCATTCTTTTTTTTTTTTTTAATTCATATCATGGGAATACATCACTCCTGTGTAGTTATAACTTTACAACAACATAAAAAAAAAAACCTTTCTTTCTTTAATATTAGTAAACATACTCTTTTCATCCACATTTATTTAGAACTAGCTTTCTGTGCACATAATAAAATTACGACTGATTTCTTATATTCATAACTCAAAAATGATTATATAAAATAAACTTGAAAATTTAGTTCAAGCAGCTTTGAACAGAGAGCATCCGTACACAAGTTAAATATACTACCAGGTACACTACTTGTATTCACAAGTCAAAAGCAGTTTTGTAAAATAAACATATTTAAATTGACTGCTCATATAATGATTTAAATACATGTATAATTTCTTCATCAGTGAAAATAATTGATTAATAAGTTACCACTGAAACTTTAAAGAACTTTTTTCCAAGGTTGTCTGGCTACTGTGCTTTACTGAATATATATTAAGAGGAGATTTGGCGCTGGATTAAAACCAAGGAAGTCTTCAGTATTGTATCTTGAATGCCAAAGAGAAAAAAGCAGAAAGCAGACAGCTGTTTCGATAGCATTTAGCGTACCATCTTCAATGCATCTGAAGGCAGTGTATTAAATGCTACCAAAATAGCTGTCTGCTCTCCATTTTTTTCTCTTTGACGTTAAAGATTTCTCTGTTTTTTAATGTGCTTTACTGTTTAAATATGTTATTACATTGAAAGTATACTCCAATTCTGTGGAAATTTGTCCCCAACTTAATTTCCAATGTCTTGACTTCTCCTTGTTAGTACAGTGGAACACTATTCATACATTTTTCAAGATACCATTCCTAAAAAAAATATAACATAAAAAACGTGTAACCAAAAATTTATTTTTTCACACTGATACATAATAAGGAGACATAATAAAATTAAAAATAATTAAACAAGCAATTAATAATTATGAATAATTTAAATTATACACAATTGTATTTAGTGTTGATATGGGAATATTCATCTTTTTCACTAATTTAACTCTATTTAATGCACTATTTTCCTCAACTTCCCTTAAGATTTCAATTTTATTTTTTAAAGGTAAAATATTTCGTTAAGTGTAGTTGACACTTTTACAAACAGTTAAAGCAAAAGAAAACATTGTTTCTCCAAAAATTAGATGTCATGCAAACATGATAAAGTAGTGTAAAATCTTTAAATATGCTATTAAAGTCTATTATACCAAAATGAAAAATATAACCGAAAGTTTATAAAATACATTTAAAGCTATGAAGGATTTCTTTAATATAAACTCAGGTCTTGAAAAGCAATTTCAAAGAAATCCCGGGCAGATTATACTTGTCAAAAAACTCTGTCCCCATTCTCTTATTTTTGAATATTCCCTTAAACTTCCTTAAGATATCAATTTGGATTGTACTCTTTCATTATATCTTTAAAAAAAAGAATTGAGTAAAAAGATTTTTTTTTTTTTTTTTTTTTTTGCTCTGGAAGGAGTTAAGAATTTACCCTCATCATATAAACGAAAGATTTTAACAGTAGAATACAGTATAATGATTTAAAACTGAAATTAAAAATGTATAAACGAGAAAAACATGTAAAAGGTGCTTTATTGTTATAACAATCTTAATTTCAGATAAATTGGAGTGGAAAGTTTATTTGGCAATCTTAATTTTTAACATGCTGATATGTCAATACAGAGAATATTTAAAATTTTGTTGTGAAAAAGCTTTTGTTGCATGTTGAATAAATGTCTTAATAACTGGATATAAAACAGTTTTTTTTTTTTTTTTTTTTAAGATATATGTGTATATATATATATATATATATATATATATTTAGATTAATTTTCTAATGCTTTTATATTAATTGACTTTTTTCAGTTAATCCTGGAGGTTGGGCTCCTGCTTCTGTCTTAAGAGCTGTGTATAAAAGAGAATATCCGAAGTTCCTAAAGCGCTTCACACAATATGTAAAGGATCAGACTGAAAAGAAACCAATCATGTTTTAATCTAGTTTGTGTTTTAAATAATGTGCCTGATATTCTCTGAATTTTCGGGAGAAAAGCTCTTGGAGTTTGACTGAGGGAGGCATTTTCAGTCAAAAACTGAAAAGGCTGTTCTACAAAATGTTATCAAGTTTTGCACATTTAAACATTCTTTCTGACTCAGTGTACATGTCATCACTTACATAGCCTTGTAATGAATGTTGACTGTTAAAATTTATTTTTTATTTTTTGTAACCTTTCTGAGAGAGTTAGTTGCTTAAATTATTTTTCTTGTAATAACATGAATGATTTTATTTATTACTATTCATTTTATATGTTTATACATACATAAAAAACATACACATGAAAGTGTAAGATTAAAAGAACATTTTAATCTTTCGTCTAAATGTAGATTTTAACATGAGTCTGATTCTTTTGTATGTTTTTAAAATTTTAATTTTAATTCCTTTGAGGAAATAAAAATAGCTTTTATCCAATACATTAACATTTGCCCTAAAATACATCTGTATTATTATTAATTGTATGATTATCAAGCAATTTATTATTATATTTCAATGCCATACTAATTGCTTTTGAACTGTTTTTATTTCATTATTCTTTTGCTTGCATTAAAATTCTCTTGTAGCTATAATATACTAATTGCATAGTTGGTTTAAAAAACAAAAAAAGATATTTAATGAAATTATTATTTATTTTAATAATAATTTATTAATATAAATCATTTTCTAATGTCGTTAGGTGATTTGAATTAAACAAAGTGATTATCTTTTTTAAAATGGGGACACCTATTGGATGTTTTTTCTAACTAAATGAAATTTTATAGGTTATAGATTTTAAACATAAATTGTGTTTTATAATATTATGGTTACATTATTTGTAGCTTTTGCAGGCATATTAAATATATATCAAACAGGGTGTGCAGCAACTTGAAATATAAGGAATTTTGAGTTTCTTGAAATATTAGAGAATCAGGAAAGTAAAGGAATTAAGAGTTCGCAAATTAATGTATTTCCCAAAACTGTAATTTGTTTCTCTCTCAGAAAGGTTTAACTTGTTATTTTGTGCCAAAATTTTTGCATAGTTTAAATTTAATGTGCTGATATAGAACCTGAGATATACATATCAAATATTGGTTTAATTGGCTATTTTCTGTAATTTAATTTAATTTAATATTTTTTGTTCATTCGAGTTCCTAATACAATAATGTGAACTTGTCTGAAAAAATAGTGTATAAATAAGAATTCTTAACAAAGAGGGGAAAAGCATAAAAATAAAGTGTTTTAATTGTAAAGTAATGAATTCGTGGGAAATATATCCAACATAAAGGACATATCTAATATAGATTCATGGAACATTAATCTCTGTTACATATATAATACTTAAAAATAAATCACATCCCCAGTAATAATTATCACTTTTGGATTTATATTGCTATGGATTTAATTTGGAAGTGTAAATACACTTTATTAAGGCTTTTGTCCGATGTTTAATAAATTTTAACTTGTTTCCTATTATAAAATTAAAACACATTAATAATTTTAAAATGTGCATTTTAGTAATTTATGTTTTTATAAAGTCTAAAATGTAATAGTGTTATACCATGTCTTCTTTTTTTTTTTTTTTTGCAAAGTGGGCAAAGTTTTCCTTTATTCTATTATTAAATGTTTGTTTCTATAATAAATACATTGTGCTTTATATTTGTGACATTATAGTTAATTCTTTAAATCAGGGCTTAATTTCTAACAAAAATGCTAATGTTCTTCAGAACTTGCCTCCCATAAATGTCTAATGACAAATTTTGAAAGATTTTAACTCGGTTTTCAAAGTCGTAAATCAGATCTTTCAAAAATCACCTAGACAGTGTCTCATTTTTAATTTGAAATTCCTAGCGTTAAACTGATTTTTTTCTTTTTTAATACATGTCTACATATATATATCAAAATTTATGTGACAATGCTAATTAATAAAGTTTTTTAAGATAGTGGGGTCGGATGGGGTAAAGGAGAACCTACTTTTTAAAAAATATTGCTACGTGTTTAAAATACTGTTACAGCATTTTTAAGTTTTTCTTTTTCTTTTGTATTTATTAAATAGCAACTCAGTACTTCTACTATTACAAAAAAAAAAAAAAAAAATTGCTATATTTAACTAAAAACTGTTCTGTGTACAACATGTGTCATGTTACTTTTCCAAAATTTTCTTTTCCTTTATTCAACAGCAGAATTGTAAAATATTACGAATGAAGTAAGAACTTGGAACAGTGGCCTTGAATGGTCAATATTTTTTTTACACAGAATATGCTTCCAGTGTTCCTCCATTTGAAATGCTTTCTAGAAAATGTTCTCTTTATTTAGAATGAAAGAATAATAATAATAATGGGATCCAATAAATGACTAATGAAGAAATTTTGCAAATTTTAGAGAAGTGGAAAAGACCTATAACGGATACCGAGTGGCATATAAACAAAGAATTTTTGCATTAAAATGAATAAGAATTATTTGGAACTTAACTAAAAGGATGTATAAATGTAAAAGATATATACATGAGTGATACATAAAGGGTGTTTTACTGTATATACAGTTTATTTATTTATTTTTAAATATACATTTTATCTAATACATATAACTTGAAACGATGCTCTGTAAAAGATAAAAATACAGTTTTTCATTTATAGTTAATTTTTATAAATTTCTGCCAGCTGTGTAAAAGTTAGAGAAAGACCACTAATTTATAGTTGGGAAAGGTAGATAGAAGAAAAAAAGTTGTGTGCCAAGTCTCATTACAGATGTGTTATTAATATAAAAAAAATAGTAAGCATTGTAGGGGAGAAAAATAACAATTCAGGGATTTGTTTTTTCAGAAATGATGCACTAATGAACCCCAATACATAATATTAATGAGTTTCCATTCATTCTGTTTAATATGTAAAAAATTCACTAAACAGAGTTTCCATGCAAATTAAGCCCTGCTTTAAATTCAAAAGCTTCATGCAAAGGCTATACAGCAACTGATAGAACAGTATTGCAATTTTTGCTCCCTTGTCTAAACTTCTTGATGTGATTGCATTTATTAGAGTTATTCTGTACTCTGTAAATGCCTTTAGTGATTGTGACTTTGCCGCCATCCATACAAAGTACCACTATATTTTCAAAATACTGTTGAGTGTACATCGCTTTGGATATTTAATGTTACAGTTTACCTCTGTAGAGAAAAGACTATTGCATATGCCACTTTACAAAGACGGTTGATAATAAAGTAATTAAGATTTTAAAAAGAAGTTTGTTGTTGTACAAAAGTGTTAGTAGTTGTGAAAAGGCCTGTTTTATACATTGAGGGCAGCTTAGTAGGTGCAAAATTTTTTGTTCTTTCTATGATTCTGTAAAATAATTTTTTAATGAGATTTTTAAATGTATTAGTGAGAAACCAGCAATGCTAATAATGCTGTTTTTAGAAAAACTATTGTATGTTTGTGCACATTTGTAAATTTTTTTTAGAAGATATAAACTTTTGCATCCAGCATAATGTAAATTAATCTACATTCAGCATATGTCATTCTATTAATATTGATTTCCTTCTCTTTCTGTATTCTTTATTTTTCTGATTCATAAATGATTTCACTTTGTTTTCGTGATAATCAAGGTTTGGAAGTTCCTAAATGTTTGTAAAACTCTTGTAAAAAGGAAAAAGGAAACTTTTATTTATAATATGAATAGAGATATTGCAACTTTCCTCTGCTAATTTATTCTTAGCTGTTTAGTATTTCAAAAAAAGAAAAAAAAAAGTGGGGGAGGGGTTAATTTTTAGAAGTAAAATTGAATTCTTTCTAATTATAAAATAACCCCCTAAAAATACGTGAAATTATGCTAAGTGTTTTTGTTTTTTTTTCCTTCCAAATTGTTTAAAACTTTATAGAAGATTTCATCATAGAACAATGTTGGCTGTGAATAAGATGCTATATTTTAATTTATTTTTAATTTTTTTTTTTTTTTTTTTTTTTTATTAATAAATGGCTTGATTTTTAGTTTCCTAGGTATGTTTTTAATGTATGTTCCGGGATATTTTCTTTTTTATTGATTCGCCATGAAATTTGACACAAAATCGTAATGTAAAAGGATGATTGTGCTGCCTTATGGATGTTGGTGAATTTTACACATTTCTACTTTTTGTATGAAAGCTTTTCGTGATAATTTTTATAGAGTGTAGGTAATTTTTTTTTCTTTGTAATTATGATAATTTTGTATTAACCAGTCTTTCTAAAAAGTTGGTGAATATATTTGCAGAAATGTGTTTAAAATTATTTAGTTTTCAACAATATTATTATAAGTAAATTATTCTTTTAAATTCCGTTTGACATTTATTCAATTAAAAATCAAATATTGTTATTATAATTATTTCATTATCTTTTTGTGATTTTTTTTTTTTTTTTTCTTTGTTAATGCTCAGTGTAGAGTTAAGTTTTTATAAGCTTTCTTTTACTTTAAATAGATTTCTGAGAAAGGAGAAAAACCTAAAGATACTGTGTAAATAAGTATCATCTAATGTAAGTGAAAAATGTTTCATTATTTGCAACTAAAATTTGTAGGACTTCTAAAATATAATTTACACTGCATCTCAAATCTGCACTAATTTTTTTGTTTGCTGGGATAATACATAAATATCGTGATAAATTGTTGTATATATATCAAAAATATTTCCCCATTATTCTCAGTTTCTTTTCTAAAAAAATGACTTTATTTCAAATCAGATTACTGCTTAGTAAGTACATTCTGGTCATATTTATATGAATGCTCAGTTGCCTTTAGGATTGTATGACTTTGTACATTTTTCTTGTTAATTTGTAGAGATTATATAAGCTGTGTCAGTTTAAATCATTTGTACAGTATTGTGCCTGTTTTAATAATTTTAGAAAAAGAAAAAAAAAAAAAAAAAAAGAGAAATTATATTTATGTTTTGTACAGTTACTTCTTTGTATATTAAGAACAATTCTTTTGGTTAATTTCTATTATTATTATTATTATTATTATTATTTTGTATATATATTAAAGTGAAATAATGTATATTTATTATTTACTATACATTAACAGATAACCCTTAAGAATGTTCACATTTTCAGTTTTGCTAATGCCAGTACCAAGTGAATAAAAAAGTCCTTTTGTGACCTGAATTTCATTTGTACTTTTAATACTACAATTAACTGTTGTTAATTTGAACGCATAGGGATAGTAGTACCGCTAACAACTTAGGCTCTCTCCTGCCAAATGTTTAAGGGGCCCTCGTCGGTATTTTTAATAGTTTACTTCTAGTTAGTTATGATTTGTTAAATTGTCTTTTAAAAAACAAATTAGTATAATTTGATTCTTAAAAATGTAATTGATTTGTTTCTTAAAAGATAACAAAGGATAGAGGAATATTTTTAATCTTTAAATTGAAAGTTAATATGTTGTGACTTTCTAAGATTATGCCACTGATTTATTTCACACATTTGTTTTGAATTCTCCATCGCTAATACAAAAAAATATCAAAGAAAAAAGCTTTGTAAAATACTATGGTTTATATAGTGTCATATAAAAATAATTTTTAGTAGTAGTATGGAAAAACTCACATTTTAGTCCCCTCTCAGGGACCCTCTCCCATACCTTCTAGGCCCTTTATCACTGCCAGTGAACCGCAAAAAATGTTCAAGTTATTAAAAGTATAAGATAATTTCAAATTTAAAGATGAGTTATAAGACAGAACTAAAAAAAAAAAAAAAAAAAAAAAAATTTAATTTTATTGCTAAAGTGTGACTTAACATTAAAGTATAAAACTACAGAATTATAAAATTTTATCTCATATTATGTGACTTGAATTAATTTATCTTGAGAAGTTAAAGTCCCGCCAGTAACCAAGGGGTTCTGCTCTCGTGGGGAAGTGCAGAGTTCGATCCCAGGTCATACTCATCGTCTAAACCATTCAGAGTTTACTAGTAGTTTTCTCCAAAACTCAGGCCTAGATCCCCGTGTTGACAATTGTCCTTGAAAAGTCAAAATCCTAAGTTAAGGTTGCTTCTGAAACTTTTTATTCATTAAGTTGGAATAAGATTAAAAGAATTTAAAACTTGTATTCCTACATCTGTGGACTTTGAAATGGGTTGCTGATTGATGTATAGTATGTATTTTAAAAAATGTCTTTTACTGATTAATATTCACTGTGTTTTAGTAAGGGTTGGCAAAATCTTTAAATTTGATCTCGTGCTAGATCTTCATACGTCTAAATATTTCTCTTTTGTGATATTTATTTTCAGAATTTGTCAGCATTATAATTATTAGTCATAATTTGTTCATTTCCAGTTATTTTAATCTTCTTTTTATATTGATTTGATTACAAGACTTTAAATTTTAAAAAATATATCTTTATTTAATTTAAATAGAACAGTAATTTTATAAAATTGAATTTATGTTCATTTAGTTATATAAATGCACTAAGCATTATTTATTTTTTTAATTTATTGAAATTAAGAATAGGATAATAATTTTTTTATTTAACTTTATTTACAAATAGTTATATATATATATAACTTAGATGAAAATTGATTTTTTTTTTTTTTTTTTCCAGTTTTCTAAAATTTACTTGCTAATCTATTTGCATTCATAAATACATTTCTATTCTGTGTAATTTAAAATGGGCTTTCAATAGAAAAAGAAAAAAAAAAAAGATTGTCACAACATGTCTCATACAACACCCATAATTCATTTCTTCATTTGTTTAAAATAAACTTATGAATCATTGTATACGTAGATTTTATTTTGAGGCAATTTTTTAATAATGGAATTTTAACTGAAATTAAAAACAGTAATAATAATAGTGAAAGTTCATTAAAAAAAAAAAAAAAAGAAAAAAAAAGAAAAAAAAAAAAATACAGTGAAACCTCTGTAAATGTCCACTCTTTCAAGGACCATTTCTCATTAGGGTTAATATTTCTCTGTAGGACTTAATACTAATTTATTTTCACTAATACCTATTTATGTATATCTGCATCTCATAGAGATTACGTCTTGTGTGAGCAGATATATATATTTTTTTCTTGACTTTGACTGACCACTGTCCACCTTATAATTGAGGTTAATGGTAATATTATTGACTACATATTTCTGAAGTATACTTAAAGATAAATATCTAGCTCGAGAAAAGGAATTTTGTCTCGTACCACTTTTTAGCTAATAAATTTAAATACAATTACTTTTAAATGAGTTATGTTGTTAAATGGTAAAATAGAAATATTACCTAAGATTAAAAATTAAAAGCTAAAATTAATATTTCCTGGCAGGAAACTTGAATAGGAATTTATGGATTAATAGATAACCTCTTTTCCATTCTGAAATGATAAGCTGAACAATTTGTTCAAGTATATAAAAAAAATTCTTGGAAGCAAAATTACTACCAGAAAGCTTTTAAAACTCAAACTAATATCAATCATTGTTAAAAAGCTGTATAAATAATAATCTGAATTTGAATGATTAAAATAATTTAATTTATAGAGTTTTGTGCCTGAATTACAATTCTCTAAATAACTCTTATTAAAAGGACATCTCCTTTAACCCTTTGCAGCGCAAGACAATTTGGATCATTTAAATTATACTGCTACCGGAATTCATGAACTAAATTAAACTAAAAGAAATTTTGAATTTTAAGGTTAAAAAAAAAGGCCTTTTCTGCTATGTTATAAACATAAATTTTTGCTAAAAAATTTCCGGGATGAATTTTTGCAGCCGGATCTTAAATTTTGCGTCCTCGCAGCGAGGACAGCACGCGTTAAGGGGTTAAAGGCTGATTTTCTATGACACGTTGGGCGGCAGTGTTTGAGAGGGTTCATTGTATCTTAATTTTTTCAATATTTGTAGGCTTTGCTGAAGTTTATGATTGTTATTTTTGCTGTAAACTGCATGATATGAAATTGTTTTAATCATTCATGTAAATATAAACCTGTAAACACATTGTGAATGGGGGAGAAGAGCAATGAAAGAGGAAAAATAAATGATGCTGTAATAGTTTTCTCAGTTTTAAATAATAAAGTGAAAAGCATTATTAATTAAAAATTTTAATACTATGTAAACTCACTATTTATATCAAATTTATTGTCTTAAAATTTTACTGAGATTGTATTTTATTCTTTGTGAAATTCGAATTTTTATCATTGATACCTGGATATGATATTCAAAATGTGCATATTTTTGTATATAATGTACAAATGCTATGTAAAACTTTGTTGATATTAATAATTTTTAAGATGCTAACATTTTAGTTGGCATTGAAGCTTAGCAAAAATTTGCTTAATTTCTTTTTTATATAAGCACATTCCGTACCTTATTGTCGATGTAAAAATCAAAGGTGTATAATACAATTTCTTTGTCTCTTCATTTTTTATATATTTGCATTAGTAAAATCGAGCAATCAAAAACATAAGAGAATTCTAAAATTTTAACTGTTAATTTGTTTCAAAAGTTTTATTCATTAATTATTACGAAATGAATAAATAGTAAATCTAGATTTGTTTTATTTTTTATGAAAATGTTAGCAGTATATCTAGCTGAATTTTCAAAGGTGTATATATTTTAAACCCTTAAGAAACACACTTCATCTTGACAAAAAAAAATAATTTTTACTACATTTCCTTACATTTTTAAGATCAAAATTCAACATATTAAGTCTTTGAATATTTTAACCTCTGTGATAGCTTCTCAAGACAAAAAAAAAAGTATTAACTTTTTAGCAAAAGCTTTTTTTTTTCTTTTTTAAAAAAATAAAAGGCACAACAGTATGTTTTCTTAACGTACAAAATTGTTTGTCAAACATTGTTACAGTTTTATGTAGTACCTGTTCTTAAATATAAATACTTCAAATATTTATATATATTATTTTTCTTTTGTTCTAAAAACACAGTGATCTGCTGAAATAAAGAAAATTGTGTGACTGTTTGTGGTTTTTATTATATTAATTTCTTCTCTTATGTCTTGTATTTCTTTTCAGTTTAAAAGATTAGGTTATCAACAATTGTTGCCAAAATCACACACATGGATGAAAAATTTGTAGCCTAAAATATTTTTTCTATTTCTAAAAACTGGAAATAAATGTGTTTTGATATTACAAAATGTTGACAAAAGAAAATATTTTTAAGAAATTACATCTATGTATATTAATCAAGTTTCTAACTCCAAGTGTTCGATAAATGTCATTAACAGCTAAATAGTAAATTTCATGTTTCTTCTACTTTAAGGTTTTGAACCAATGCGATTTTGAATCTGCTTTGTTGCATTGTTGTTTTCGCACTGCACTTAAACCTATTTTTTATTTATTTTTTACTTTCTTGTTCAAAATATAAGAAAGAATTGTGAAACTGATTTACAAAAGGAATTTTTTAATCATTCAATGCTCAAAAACGAATGGTCGTTGAATGTTGTAAATTTGTGACTGTCATGACGTCTAGTTGTATACCTCCAATTTTGGTCATAGTGTGACCTTCTATTTTAAAAATATCTCCAATTTTACATTATTCTGACATCTGTATGTACAAGTGTGCGTCTTTCAAATAATGGAAGAACAGTGTGAGGCACAATGTTATAAATTTGCATGTAGGTTTGTTTAAAAAGCTAGTTGTACACCTCCCTTTTTTGGACTTTATGTACCTTTTGATGCTGGAGATATCCATGAAAATTATATCCATAATGACCAAAATTAAACTTTTTATCATTATGCAACCCTATCATAGATATTTCAACAGTAGCTACTGATAGAACCTGTATTGACGCATTAGCATTGGGCTATTTTCCCCTTTAATTCCAGATACAGAAGATCAGTTTGCCGATCGGCGGGCGTAGCACTGAATGTGTTAATATTGTTGCGAAAATTATTGATGTAAAAAAAAGTTCATGAAGACATAAACAGATTTTTTAAATGAATGCTCAACAAATTTTCATGAAACAGCCCAATAAAATAGTCATTTGTACCATAAAACTCAAGTAAATAGCATTTAATGTATCACAAAACAGGACCTTTGCTGTTTCAAGAACAAGGATCAACTGCTTAAAGCACAAGTCTTTCAGAGACTACTGCTCAGCTCAAATTCTGAACACAAATTAAACTCTTCAAGAGTAACTCTTCTCTTTTTATAATTGTGTTAGTGATTCCTAGAATTTTTCAAAGTAATTTTGTACTAGCAACCAATGGATCCTTATAGAAGATTCTAAAATTTGTGTAAACTACCAATTTTTGCCAAGCTTGACATAAAGTTGCCAAGGTTGAAGTTGGCTATTGTTAAATTAACAGCCAATTTTGGCACAAAATGGTAGTTTAAGGTTGTTAGAGAATTAGTCTTATTCAACTTTATCTTAGATCGTGTTTGTCAGCCTAACCTTTCAGTTTACTGTGGTTTCTCTGAAACTGTCAATATAGGCTAGGATTCCTTTAAAAAGAGCCTTATGAGGAGTATTCCATTCAATCTTAGGGTTTTTCTGTTGTCAATCAGCTTTAGTATCTACACCTCAATTTGAAACAAATCTAATGTTTTTGGTATGATGTATCATTTCCCACCACTAATTTTTGCTAAGAATATGAAAGGACATCATCTACATTTAAGTGAACTCCATTGAACTGTAAGCTGTGAATTTGTGAGTAAGAGATTTTGCTATAAACTGAGGAATACTATTCCTAAACAACTGATATTCATGCTCTGTGGTGTATATAATCCAATTGTGACTTTTGTGGTTTAATTAATAATGTTATTGGCCTGTTTCAGAAATATTTATGGTTTGGAATATGCCTGCTTATTTACAAACCATTTTGTAACAATATGTATATTCCGGATCAGAAAGCGAACGTATTGACTATGGGATGCTGATAATTTCATAGGCGATTAAGCATTCACCACTGGATTGTGCTTAGGCCAGGGTCGAGGGTGGTAAAATTTTTTAAGCCTATTAAAATCTCGAAAACATTTTTAAAAAAATCCAAACGCAAAAGGCAATTGAAATTCAAAACTCATTAGGTTTTTAATCGATGATATAAATTTCAAAGATGATACACATTTCTACTCTCACTGCCATTCATCAAATTCTGAAGGTGTGAAATCGGGAATGTGAATCAATTATTATTTTTAACTTTGAAGGGCCGTAATAGTTGTGTTGAATAAATAAAAGAAAAAATGCCGTAAATCCAGATTCTTTGAATCTAGAGGACTGAAAGGAAAAACTTTAAAATCCAAGTAATGAGTAGAAAGACATCAGTATGGCTGTATTTTTTAATCCCTTTATTTGCAGATACTGAATGATAGTTATGGAAGATGGGACAGTGTCTTACAGGGCCCTAAAACAATTTTCTTCACATGCTTACAGTTAGAGATTCCAGCAGCAAGATCCTAGAGACTTTGCCGATTTCTAACGACCAGTAACATTTTGGTATCTAATTTTTACGCCACAGTAACATATAAAACAGAAAAAAATTTAAGATATGTTATACTCTAATCAAGCTAATAATTTTGAATGCACAGAGCAGGATTGTCATTATTAATATATACCCTATAATTTTGCCAAACTTCAGTTACGAGAAAATGAGAAACCGCAATGAACAGATACATAAATAATCTGGTGTGTCACTCACACAACTTTCTCTTACCCTGAAAATTAATACTATAAATGCAGGTTGGAGTTTAAGAGGTAAGATAATGAGTACTGCAATGCAAACCTATATTAAACAATTCAAATGAGGCTTCGGAAGAGTTCATATGATAATTAGTTCTGTGTGAGGGGGGCTACCGCCCCCCTCAACCCCCCGTTTCATTAATGCACCTACATTTATATAGAATTTAATTCGGTTATTAAAAAATAATTCTGTTTTCAAAAAATAATTTATTTAAATTATTATTTTAAAAAAAATTATCTTTTATGATAATGCAGACGATTTCCATATTAGAGAAGTAGTATAACAGCAAATATCCAAAAAAAGTCCATTTTATTCTCAATATTTAAAAAAAAAAAAAAAAAAAAAAAAATTCTAAGTTTTTTTTTTTTTTTTTTTTTTTTTTTGTTAAAATTAAAAAAACTTTGTTTTAAATTATCGTTAATTTATAACTTTGTTTTAAATTATCGCAGATCGATGGTTCAACCATTCGTTTTAAAGGTATTGGCAAGCTCTTTTGAAAGATACCCATCATGAAAATTTACTCCCCTCGAGGGGGGACTTCCCCCCCCAGGGGGGAGGCGAGGCTCCTGCATGCATAATTTTTTTTTCCCAGTTAACTATCTCTATTACAAAATATATATATTCGTTTCATTTGGTTTAGTGCAGTCTATAGACGTTAAACTCTACTTACCTGCAATTTCCCCCATACACGTAATTTATTAGAATTCTCTTGATTGACCCTGTACACGAACCATTTGCTTGATCTTAACGAAAAGCTTACTGTAGCATCCGTATATGATACACATTTAGAATACCAAGTTTGAACTTTCTGCCATAATTTGTTTTTGAGATATGCTGATAACAGACATACACACAGACCATTTGCTAAAAACATGATTTTCGTATTCAGGGGACCTCAAAACATGTAAATATAACAAAATCTCGCATTCGAAAATTTGACCCAAAAACAATACTTTCTCTACCTTATGGGTAAGAGAAAGTAAAAAAGATATATAATTTAATTCTGTTCAAGTATAATTATGACTAACTGAATAAAAGTACGTTAGCGAAATAAACTATGATTTAGGAGGAACATAAATGAAATAAGCCATATGTTATTCTTTATAATTATAAGACGCAATGATATCATGTGATTTTTCTTGCAGAGTGATTTTCTTTTACATTTCTTATATATATATATATATTATTGATGAAGAAACAATTCGGTGGTTATCAAAGATTTATATTGAATACATGAGTAAATTGTTGTATAAAGCGTTAAAATAGATTTGAATTAAAATTAAATAGAACATTTTAAAAATATGTGATTTCTACATCACAGATATTTTCATTTTATGAGTAGAAACTATTTTGAAGCAAAAAACCTACCTAATTAAAAAATTGAAACAATTCTACATTGCTTAATAAAAATATAAAAATGACGTTGGATTGTTCCTTAGTGATTAAATGAAATTTTTAATTCGGCTTATTATGACATTTTTGCAGGAAATAATTCATCGTTTCTTCTTTTTTTTTTCCATGAATAATTTTTTTATAATCCTACTGGACTACTCATTTTTAATTATATGTTGATTATTATATGCATATTGGGTATTGCACAGTGATTCATTCATATATATAAGAAAGAAAATTTTTTTCTTTAGTTGAATTATATTTATCACTATTATTATTATTATTATTATTTATACATTTAGAAGATGTGGAGGGGAGTGCCATATCGAAATGGGTCTAACTTAAATCCGCCTTTGCATAGAATAACATGGGCGATGGGCGGCGGGTTTAGGTATTGTTCCCTTGTTTACAAAGGAGAAAAAAAGTTTTTTAAAATATTTAAAAGTAATCTATATAATATTTCTCTAACATGGTCCAGTTACAATTACATTTGGTTGAAACATTTTTTTTTTTAAACAAAAAATTATGCCAAAATAAATAAATAAAATATCATTGCCAATGTGGCAACAACAATTTAAAAAGCATCATGGGGGCACTGTACTAAAACTGTACTGCTGGCGGAAGTATGAAAACTGGGTCATCAACCATGAATTTTATTTTGAAACCTTTCTTTGAATGATTTTGGTTTCACTGTTGCATAATATTAATTTGGTTCTAATAATAATTTGGCTTCTGGCATATTAAAATTTTAATTAGGTGGTGAAATTGATATAATATTTATGAGTATCAAATTTTAAAAATAAGAAAAGAAATGAAGTACGAAAATTTCACACAGGTTTGCTAGTATTATATATATATTTATTTTATTTATTTATTATTAGGACTGAGGACTATTAGTCTCAATCTGCAGATTTTTACGATAGTTGGACACTTATCGAAAATATAATTAAATAATCTGAAAACAATGTTATAATTTGAAAAAAAAAATAATAATAATAGTCCTCCGTACTAAACTAAATTCTGCTTTTGCCAGAATTTCATCAAAATCTTTTTTTTCTTGAAAGAAAAAGAAAATTAATAATAATCAGTATCGAAAAGGAACAATATCGAAAAAGTTTATTTTAATAATTGTGATTTAGGAAATAAAAAGTGTGCATGCAAAATGAAATAATAATAATACAAACAAGTAATATAAAAAAAAAATTAAAGTCAATTCCTACTTACAAACACTATTGAAAAAGTTTTTTAAAAATAATTTTGAATTAGGAAATAAAAAGCGCGCGTGCAAAATGAAAGAAAAATAATTATAAGATAAAAAAAAAACTTTTTATATATCATGTTTTAAACTTTCTGATGAATCATAGAGCTCTTATCAATGTGCATAAAGTTTTTAAAGTGACAATGATGTCAGTTTTTGTGAAATGCATAATTTAACCTTTTATAGTTTTTTTAATATTCATGTTTAATTATAAATGAATTTATTTTTGTCTCAAAAGAAAATGAACTTGTAATTTTTTTTTTGGCAACAATTAAATTATAGCTAATATTTTAATGGCTATATTAACGCTATTAGGATGTTATTATTTTCATATTTTAATTAATTATAAGAAACTAATAAAAAATTTGAAAATCGGACTTTGAAGTTTTGTGTTGTCACCGTGTTCTGAGCAATCCTGAAAGTTTCAAATTTCTAGCTAGTTGGGAAGTTAGTTAAAAATCGATTGCAAGATTTGTACAAGATGTATATAGGGAGAGTGTGAACTAATAGTAGGAATTGAATTAAAAAGAAGCAAGATAATTTAGTTTGAATTTGAGTTGGTAATTTAAGGATGCCATTGATACAGTAACTTTTTAATGTTTTTTCTTTTAAAGATATTTCAAAATCCATCCATATATCTTTTAAGTAGGTTTTATTAAACACTCAAAAAGTATCAAGTCTTTTTGTAAATGGCTGTAGAAGTTTTAGCATTTTGCAAATCATGAATTCATGAAAATATGCAAATTTAGAAAACACAATTTAAAGATTTCAAATCTGTAAGAAATATTTCAAAATCCATAAGAATTATTGTCTGAATATATAATTTATTGAACAAACCTAATATAGTTCAATTTATAAATATTAAATGGAAATATAAGCTTTAATATGAAATCTGTAGTAGTGCCATGTCGCCAGAGCCTGACTAAAGCAGGGGCATACAGGGCAGTTGCCCCGGGCCCTCACATCAGAGGGGGGGCCCCAAATCCATTAGAAAGTTTATTTTACGTTTCCTTCTTTAATGAACTTTTTTTAAACAAAATATCAGTATAGTAAAATCTGGCCTAATTGAGCCATTATAATTGCGAAAATTTAGCTGAATTACTCTCCCTGTCAGCAAGGAAATGAATTTTTTGCTGCTAGATGACAGAGTTAACAATCAGAAATAAAATGGACAGAACGATATTTCGTCTGATCATTGGAGGGGGTAGGACTTCATAGCTATTTTAGGTTCTAGTCAATTTTCTTGTTGTATATCTATAATGAGGTGAAAAATTTAAATACCTCCATAAAATTCAGCTCTTCATTACTGAAGTAGTGATGCATAGGGGGGCCCCAAAGAAGTTTTTGCCTTGGGCCCCAATTAGGTTAAGTCGGGTTCTGCATGTCGCAGGTGCCAAGTCCTCTTAACATGTATAAAAATTTTCAGTTTATTCGAATTAGGTATTTAGATGTTATCGAACTTTAAATAATTTGAGTGCATAAGACATAATGGTAAAGAATATTCTTTGCGTCCTTGTATAAAATGAACTATGAGTGCTAGATTCACCAAAATCTATACAGTAAGTTCTATGGTGACCTATTACATACATATATACCAACTTTCAACTCAGCGTTTAAACGCGTGTTCACTCACACAGATACATACATCACCGTAAAAGTAGCAAAAATAAACTCGGGAGACCTTAAAACTTATTGATACACCAAAATCTCAACGTCGAATTTTCGTCTACTCTTCTTACATGCACATGCTTGGAAAGTAAAAATAGTATGTTCTTTATGCAAACGGAATTTCAGGAAAGTCTAAATTTTCTAATAATTTTTGCTTGTCCAAGAATTCAAAAGAAGTGAGCAGTCTGGAAGGAGAATTTTTTTCTTTACAGGTTGATTCAAAATTAGTGTGATCAATTTTAAAAGCATGTAACTATTTATGGTAAAATTTAATCACTTTACCACCAATTTTATTTTAAAAGTGAGAGATTTAAATTACCAATTTACCTAATTTTATTTGTGGAAGTAAATTATGTCTCCGAAATTAGATCCTCAAACCCAAAACGAAATTTTAAAGCTTTTGAAAGATAGTTGCTCAAATTCTGTTATAAATAAAGCATTTAAAAATCAGAAAAAGACATTTTTCTAAATGGATTACTATCTAACCTTCAAAAAGAAATAAAATTTGCCTGGCAATCAAAAGCTCCAAGAAAAAAATGGGAACAAAAGAATTCCTTGTTAAAAAAAGAAAAAAGAAGAAGCTGAAAAGACTTATCGCTGTAGAAAATCCTCTGCCTCAGAGAACTTTAGCAAAGAAACTACAGGTATCTCAATCAATAATTTGTCGTCAAATAAAGAAAATTGGGTATAAAAAAGTGAATAAGCCAGTCTGTCATCAGATGTCTGCAAAGACTGTAGAAACACGAACAAAACGTTCTTGGCCTCTGTATTTAATGTTACGCAAAGTTAGACATAAAACATGAATAATTTCGGTTGAAGAACTGTTTCATCTGTCATCCACAACTGGCAAAATGAAGATACATCTTATTTCACATGAAAAGCATCACAGAGATGAAAAAGGCAAGTTGCCCGTCATGTGTTATGGTATGGATGAGAATGTCCTCTCCAGGCTTAACAAAACCATTTTTTGTAGAACCAAAGGCTAAAATTGATGTGAAATACTATCAGAATAAAGTTTTGAAGCACATAATCAAAGAAAGTAAACGTCTTTACCCTCAAGGAAACTTTATTTTTCATCAAGATTCTGTATCAAGTCATACTGAAAAATCAACTATAAAATGGCTGAAAGATAAAAAAATAAATTTTCTTCCTTCTCAGAAATGGCTACCATCATCCCCTGACTGTGCTACTTGCTATTATTTTTTATGGGGATACTTAAAGAAACAATTAACTAGGCGTAAATTAAGAACACTTCAAGGGCTTCAAAAAGCAATCAAAGAGGAAGTTGAAAAAATACCCCGAAAAATGGTCGAAAAAGCTCTTTTGGTTTGACCTAAACGCTTACGTAAAGTGTACAATGTTAAAGGAAACCACATTGAAAATTTCATGTAAATAACTTAATTCAATAAAAAATTCTGATGCTCTGAATTTGGTCTCACTAATTTTGAATCAACCTATAAATACAAATTTACCTCGAAATTACCAAATTACCATGATCTCGTTTATCTATGAGCTTTTCATCCAGTTTTATGATTTTATTAATTTTTCTTAGTATTTTTTCTAACCATTATTAAGGTTCTACAATTTTCTTAGCATATATATATATATATTTTTTTTTTCCCATTCAGCACTTTATATTTAACATATCTACTGATTTCTGTAAGGCACTATAAAGTACTTGAAAGTCGTTTATATTATGGAAATGCCATAAAAAAAATATATAAGAGTGATCTTCTTTGTCTTAAATAAATAAAGATTATTAAAATTTAAATGAACACTTATATGGTATTTGAGTTAGAAGTGTCTTTTATTTATTTATTTTTAAAATTAAGTTTTATTAAACACTGACTCATGGATTAAGGTGGATTCCGAAATATTACGAACATCCGTCCTGAACCACGATTAGAAACAGGCTGAATTAGATACGTCAGTTTTATAGATTATTTAAAAAAAAAAAAAAGGCTTTGTTTGACGATAAAAGTGAAATCAGCGTTTTTGAGATTTGAACTCGATGTTAATACATCAGTTTAAGTTTTTGTAACATTTTTTAAAGATATAAAAGGAAATTGCTATATTTTTTGCATTGTGTTTAAATTTGAATAAAATTTAAATATGTATTTCTAAGAAAGAGGAGCTTTTCAGTTTTCCTTAGCTTTTTATTTCCTGAATACTTTATAATTAACGTATCTCCTGATTTATTTAAGGCACTATAAGTTACTTGAAAATCGTTTATATAATTAACGTTAATTTAATTTTAATAAATAAAATTTACTTCTAAGTGTTTACTAATATACTTAATACCAAAAATCTTTACATTAAAAATCTATATAATAATTCTCTAACGTGGTCCAATTACGATTACATTTTGTTGAAGCGATGCGATAGTGGCATATTTAATAAAATACGCGAGGATAAAAAATGTTTATCGGCAATATTTAAGCACGCGGACTTAGTTCAGTGATTTAATCAGAAAAATGACGACATTTGCCTGATGAGATCTTTTTATAGGAAAATTATTTTTAAAGTTGCATTTTTACAATCTTTGCATGCGTCATTTTAAATCTAGCAATATTTTAAACATATAAACAAGAATATAAATTATTGTCAAACATTGCCTAAAAAAATGCAATAATAAAAAGTATAATCAAAGTAGGTACCAGTTTTCTTTAACAAAAAATTAAATAAGTCAAAAAAGCATAACCAACATGACAACAAAAATCGCCATGGGGGCCCTATGTTAAAAAAAGTTGCCATGGCGGCCTTATACTAAAACTGTACTGCCTGCACAAGTAAGAAAATTGGGTCGTCAAACATGAATTTTATTTTAAAACTTTTCTTGGAATGGTTTTGTTTTCACTATCGCACAATATTAATTTGGTTCTAATAATAATTTGACTTCTGGTGAATTACAATTAAAATTGGGTGGGGAAATTGATATAAAATTTATGAGTTTCAAGTTTTAAATGTAAATAAGAAGAAAATAAATAAAATGCAAAAATTTCTCACGGATTTGCTAGTATATTATATTTTGTTCAAAATATGTGATACAAAGTAAAGATTTTATTATTGATTTAAAAGACTTGTTGAACATTGATAATGTAGGGCATTTTCTTGAAGAAAAGATTTATTCTTAAAAAGATATATTTTGCCACCGTATGATTTTATATCAAATATGATTGTCATTAAATAATTTATTTTATTATCTAATATACCACATTCAATATTTTCATAAATAAATTAATGTATATATATATATATATATTCGCTTGCTTAAATGTACAATACATATTAATAAATTATTACTACTTTTTATTTAATTAAAAGTTACCTTTTGTAAGAATGAAATTTAATTAAAATTTTTGAAAAATAAAATGAGAAATTGCTTTGGTAAATTATTTAAATTTATTTTTAATAACTCTAATTTCTTTAATTTTAAGGAAAAGAATTTTCGAAAGCTAGAAAAAAATCTTTCTTTTAATATATTGCATTGTTTAAAATTCTAATAATAAAAATGTCATTAAATATTTCTTATCATTATACATGCAAGTTAAAATTTGCCTGTAAATATATATGCAAATTTTACACATTAAAAAAATTGCAGTGTTAAGTTAAATTATTTAATAAATTTTTATTTAAAAAAAAATTAGTCAGTTATCATTAAGAGGCTTTTTAAAATGGTTTTTGTCATATTTATTTCAAATCTTTCACAATTTTTTTTAATTGTAGAATACGTAGTATCAAACACTTATGTAACCATCATAAAACTTTCTTTACTATTTTTCCATGCAAAATGACACAGAACAAATTATTCATTAAAAATAATATTTATTAAAATTATTTTCTTTGATAACGTTAGATGATTTTCATCACAGAGAAATGTAAAATTACATTTCGAACGAAAATCAATTTTATACTCTGTAAACAACATCTGAAGAAATTTGTAAAAAAAAAAAAAAAAAAAAAAAGAAGAAGAAAATAAAAGTTTCAAAATGAGTTCAACCGTAGGTATTGAAGGCATTTTGAAAAACACTCATATTAAAAATTCATATTTCACATTGATTAGCTAAAAATAATTCTAGTTCTGTATGTTTATACAAAATTTTTTATGTTGAAATGTCCTATACTGCTATATTAAAAGCTATGAAAAAACGGAATGAAAGTGCTAATTGTTGAGCGATTACTCCCCAAATGCAACCCCCACCAATTTAAGCCAAGATTGAACTAAATATCAAGTTTGGTTAAGTTCTGTTCACTGCTTTGTGAGGGATACCAACTGTAAAATTTTTGCAGTCGGTATGACATGATGCACAAACGTTTACTAAAAGCGGTCAAATCGTGATCAGGACATCTCATAATGTCAAAATGCATCGAAAAGCAACGATCGAAACATTTAAGAACACAATATTTTCCGCTAATCTATATTGAAGAAAGTAAAAATGCATTTCAAGGTTTTAAGATATCTTTGAACACAAAAGGAATTCCTTTAATTAAAAGTACATTATCTACAAATAAAGCTATCAAAAATTACTCCCAGTCGCATAATGTAATTAATTTACTTTTAAAAATCAATCTTTTTTTTTTTTTTTTTTGTAATATTAGTCAGTGACGTTGTTTGAAAAGTGAAGGAAAACTGACATATGAATCTACGGTAAACGTTGAAAGAATTAAGTGTGATATGCGAGTATAAAGTCTATGAGCACAGTGTTCTTTCTAAAAAATAATAGCTAACAATTTTTAAAGGCTATATAAGGTTTATTTTTATACACTTTTATGCTCTAACAAGATTTATTTTTACTTTCTTTACCTAAATATGAAAATAGTTTTCGAATTGTATTTATTATTTTTTTTATTTATTATTTTATTTTGTTTTATGTGTTAAGGTAAAATAACGCATAAAATTAAATATGCAAACGTAGGCATAATTAATATAAATATTCTTCTTCTTTTTCCTTTCTTTCTTTTTCCTTTGGAAAGATTGCAATAAATTTATTTAGAAACGTATGCATGGTTCTTTTTTACACACACATGCGCATATACATATATATATGTATATATATATAATTTATGTTGAGGCATTAGAAAATCGTTTAACTCAGATTTTTTGTCTTATCAAATCAACGAGACATTTTATAATGCAATGATGAATATTTGTACATCAGCCAATTACAGTATGAGGCATATTTTACTCTTTGGAAGTTTGTTTTCAGAACATACAAAATATTTCAATTTCGTAATTCTTAAAACTAAATTCACTAAGATTTTTTTTTTTTTTCCCGAATTATGCTGGGTGCCTGTACCTTATATTTCATGAGTGAGTTAATGCAAAATTAAAAATTAGTTTCAAACTATATCAGGAATTAGACAGTTTGGATTTATTTGAAAAGGCCAAATGTATATCAGTCTTTGTTAAAAGAAAATATATATATAAACACACTGTTTAAATTTAAAATATGTGAGAAGGTAAAAATAAAATACTTAAAATTTCATTGACATTTCAGAAAATTACAAGCATTTACTTTCTTTGTCGTCAATAGATAGCAGCACATAACCTCAAAGGAGAAAAGTGTAGAAATTCCAAATGTAACTCTACAGCAAATAATCTCGGACCAATCAGAATGCACAAAACTGAAATTTAAGCCTTTGATTGGTTGTAGCATACTCAAGCTTAAAAGATGCAGCGATAGCAGTTGTGGTTGTAGAAAGAAGAGGCAGAAAAGAGGGCCAACTTGGGAATGTTCAAATATACGTGAAAAATAAATTATTATAAATCTAAGGATAAATTGTTCTGTGCAATTTAGCCAACGTTCTTTAGATTGAGATTTCAATTTTCAGCACTTTGTTTAAGTCTTCTGTTTCCTGAAAGAAATTAGGAAATCATTTTATTACTTTTACTTTTAACAACTGATAGGATTTCTCGATTTCTATATTTAGGAGTATTTAATAAGCTTCAATTCATTATCTGCAAATAATAATTATTTTCCACTTCTCCCTATCTTCACCCAAGAAAATCTCCTCATTCCGAAATAATTAAATTTATCAATCACTTTATTTATTTATTTTTAATCCAAAAATAAAAAATACGTATGATTAACGAAAAACATGTTGGATAAGAAATTTTCATATAAGGTTTATATATAAAAATTTTCACTTTCGTATTCAGATACTAGAAAATTATATCATTCTTATTTAAGTATTAAAATTGTTAAATTACATAATGTTTATTCTCTTTATCTTATATTTATTTTATTTTTTAATAATGATGACAAAAGATCATTCAAAACATCCTGTCGATGCACTATTTTTCGATTGAATCGACCTTGCTTTATTAAATACTATCAGCATTATTTTATCCAAAAAAAAAAAAGCACTTTACAATAATAATAATTAAAACATTATTTCTTTTTCTAATATCTGTATTAGAATCCTTGCAATTCCGTGGGCTTACATTAAAAAAAATAATAATAAAGTATGTATTAAAGTGCATTGCAGAGTAAGTAATTTGTATTTCAGGTAGCTTTCGACTAATGTGAATGGGTGCATTGCATGTCCATGAACCTAATTGTTTATCCCCCCCCCCCCTTTTCAGGGCGTGTATTCCCAAATTTCACAAGCTCAAGTGATCGATGATGATTAATAGTTTTTTTACCCTCCTCTGTAAAGAGATAAAGGATTTTTAACGGAGAAGAAATTGCCCCTTTATTTTCTTCTTTTAAAACTACAGATTTTCAGGTGCGTTGTGCGTTCTTAGAAAAAGGACAACAGATAAGAATTGCCACATGCATGAATTTGTATGAAGGAAGACACGAGTTATTTCTTTAGTTTGAGACCCTATACATTTTTCAAGGAAATGGCATAAAACGATATTTAAAAAGACTTAAAATCAAAATATACGTGTTTATTTTATTTTAATTAATTATTTATTTATATTAAAGATAGTAAATAAATTTTAAAATAAAAGTACTAATTATGATCGCTTAACTTGAACACGAATAAAAATATATTATTAATAAATATTAAACATTAAAGATAGGCATTAATTGCAAAATAACTCTAATAAACAAATATCTGAATCACTGATTTTCTATGGGTATTAAATTTAGCATTACGAATAAAGTTTTTGCTTTTTTTCTCCTTAGAGCGACGTAAAAAGAATAATAATAATAAACATAATCATGAAATTTCTCACAAAATTTAAGATAATTAATATCTGAAGAAATGAGGACTTAGGTAGAAAGTTTGCTAATACTAGAAAAGAGAAAAAAAAAAAAAGATTTATAGTCGATATTCGAATCGTATAAACCAAACAATTTTGTATTATAATCAATAGGAAAGAATTTTAACTATACCTGTACAAAATAGATATATATAAAACGTAAAAGACTAATAAATGAAAAATGTAGAAACGGTATTTAACTGCGTGTACACAGTAATCTTTTTTTGTTTGTTTGTTTGTTTGTTTCCTTTCAAGACAGACAGGACTAAAAGGCATACATATTAAGACTGAATTCATAGTCACTCTTAAATATTGTTGAAAATGTTTAAAATGCTTAACACGAATGAAAATGCAGTCTTCAGATTTTAACTGCAATCTTTAATAGATCTGAACATTTTTATGCAGCGCTGAAAATCTCGAGGTTAACCATATCATATTGTAAACAAAGCATTATTTTAGTATACTAGCATTAAATGTTGATTTCTTTATGATTTTTACGGTAGTAAGTTATTTAAATGGGGTTTATAAAAATCTGTTTTAAAACGCAATACATTTTTTTTTTTTTTTTTTTTTTTTGGGGGGGGGGGGGATGTTTTTGTACACAAACCTATGTATAGGACCTATTAACACCATTTTAAATAGGGAACATTCCATAGTGAACAGAGCATCGTTATCTAAAATTTTCCAAAATATTTATAGAATATCGGAACGGACAGATGGACAGTCAGATAGATAGATATACAAATTGGAATCATATTCACACTTAAGAATTGTTATGAATTGTTGACTATCACACGGGCACACGGGGCTCGTACCCTGGGCACAAAATTTCTAAGGGGTACGAAATTTTACTAATTGCTAAAAAAATTTCAGTTTTTTTTTTTTTTTCCATCTAATTCAGCTGTCTTTCATTTGTATGAAAACATTTTAATAAAATATATCATTAGGAGCAATTTTATTTATTTTTGAGGCCAAAAATAGAAAAATATTTGTCCTTCCCCATTTTTTTGTCAGCCCGTTTGCTGCTGAAATTTGTGTGTCAGAATAGAAGCCGATTGAAAAAATAATTATATATGTACTTTTTTTCCCCTGCACGCTAAATAAAATATTTTCTTCAACTTTGGGTTGAAGGGAGGAGGGATCGCCTGCCCCTTGACCTTCGATCTGCTAAGTCCCTGGCAGTTTTTACAAATTCTAAGGGGGCACGAAAATTTTAAAGTGCCCTGGGCACAAAAACTTATTAGTCGGGCCCTGCCCCTTTTAACGTATGGATTAAATGATAATAAAGCATAAGGGAAAAAGTACGAATTCCAAGTACGTTTGTTTCACTTATATCATTTTACTCTGTCTATTTTACCTGTGCATTTAGATAATATGCACAGTATAAATACTTCGTGTTTTCTTTTTTTAATCCCAATTTCTATTTTACAGAATAGCAATGATAAAATTCTACCGTCTTGAGAAAAATAATGTTCATCATGTGTGACAGCATTGCTCCATTATTATAATAATCTGTCTCATTTGAATCTCAAGCATAAGTAAATCAAAAAGATTTATTCCATACGGTAATCGGAAAAAAAGTCCCCGGAAAAAAGTCCCCGGAAGAAAAGTCACGGAAAAAAAGTCCCCGGAAAAAAAGTCCCCCGGAAAAAAAGTCCCCGGAAATTAATTTCGGTCGTCTTCATAAATGAAATACAACTTTTTAATAACTTTTAGTGACATTATGTTTCTTTTATTTTTAAAACTTTTTTTTTTCTCTTAATTAATTCTTTTTCTATTTAATTATGTATATATGGATTCTTTTCAAACATACCGCAGGGAAAAATGAAAAATTCAGTATTCTACTATATGTAAGAAGCATAAGTTCCGTTAGTAAAGAAAAGAACTGATAAACAAAATACAATAAAAGACAAGAATGAAAAATTATGCGGTACTCATTAATTATTTACATTTTTCAACTGTAGATGATCGTTGTTTGATACACCTTTAAATGTTCTTTGCATATCTTATCACACAACGAGCAAACAGAAGAACAGAAACTCAGAGAGATAGAGTAATTGAATTCGTAATCGCTCTTAAACGTTTTTGGAAAATGTTAAAAATTCTTGACTTAAAAGAAAATGCAGCCGTAATATATCTGTATATTTTTTGTGTAGTTCTGTAAGTCTGATTGCGACTCATAATATGTTCTATAAAAACATTTTTTTAGCACATTATCAACAAATACCAACTTCATTATTATTTTTGCAGTAGAAATTTATCTGAATGTGATAAAAAATGACGCTCATAAAACGCAATACATTGACATTTTTATGGATGTCCCTGTACACAAAACCAGTTGTGCAAAGACTATGAAATCCATTTCAGATAGAGAATATTCCATACTTAACTTTAATAGCATCATTCATTTTTAAGAAATTCTGCAAATATTTACGGACGCTGATCTAGGGACAGTCGAATAAACAGTTACAATAATTCAAATCATATTTACACTTAAAAATTGTTAGAAAGTGTCAAAAACACTCAATGAACGATAATGCATTTAACAAATTTCCAATTATAGCCCTTATGTAACTGAATATTTTTATGTGACCCTAAAAATCTTAACGCTACTAATACTGTATTCACCAAAAGGCATTCTTTTGTGCGTATGAATAACATATCTAATTTCATTAAGATTTATGCAAAAAGGAATAAGATTTATTCAACCATATTTAAAGGTACTTAAATATGCTATTTCATAGAAATACCTCTCATAGAACACAATACTTTGGAATACTTTTGGGTGTAACTGTATACAAACAAGTGATGGTGTTTATTCCATTTTCAATAAGGAATATCTGATAGTAAACTCGAATAACATATATCAGTTTCAAGAAATTCCATAAATATTTCCTGGAGGCAGGCAGACAAAGCTCAGGCCTGGCTCAGGCAGACAAATAGACAAACCGAAGTCATTAATACTTTTCAACTTTGTTAAGTGTTAAGTGCAAAAATAATGTATACTTCATCAGGATCATAAGATGATCTATTGTATATGCAAATATAGATAAATTAACTCGCCATTATTTAGTAAAAGAAAAACTATGAAACCTGAGAATGAAATCTAACTCAAAATAATATTTAAATGCAAACGTAAATTTTAATAACTGGACGTCCGAAATTCTTTTGTAATCAAAGTTATATATACATATCGAAAAAAAAGAGGGGGCAGTTACGAATTACGAAACATGCATAAAAAGACAAAAAGATTATATTACTGGCAGAAACCAAGCATTTCAGTTTCCTTTCACTCACCTGTCAATAGTGATTTTTTTTTTTTTTCTTTTATATAAGAAGTGTGTGTGTGAAAGATGGGTATTCGCTATACAATATGATAAAAATTTAATTATTTTTATTTTAGTCAGAAAGTTTTCTTTTTCTTTTTTTCTTTAATCTTTTGTGTGTTTTAAATCTTTATAAAAAAAGTAAGATATTTATATCCTTTCTAATGTCCTTTTTATTGTTAAAGATTTAACTGCATGATGGTTTTAACGAACTACCTACAATTATTTCTAGAGTAGAGTAGAACGTAGAGTTTGAAAATTAGATACAGCACAGAGTGGTCAAATTTTATTTAGAAGTAGCTGGAGATCAGGGAGGAAGATTATTATTGCCCCCCCCCCCTCCTTAAGGAAAAAAAAAAAAACTTTTAAACACATCCATCTTTAACGAATGTGTGTTTGTATGTAAATATCGGACTGAGTTATCAACAGTTTCTTAATGTTAAAAATTTAAAAAAGTATTTTAATTTACATATATCTCCTTATTAAACGCCCCACCAGCGGCCAAGTGATTTTGCGATTAAAATGTGATAGACGGAAAGTGCCGGGTTCGCTCGTCGACCTAGCTGCTCGAAGGTGTCCGCGGTATTCTCCAAAACTCGCGTAAATACAAGCTATGACCGTAATAAAGACCTACATGGAGGGCACATCACCTCGTGCAGTCAATCGGCCTTAATCTTCACCCCAGCAGGACCACCATCTTATTAAACAGTGGCCGAAAGGTTTTGCATGCAAAACTGGTAGACGGGAAGTGTTGGACTAGATACCAGGTCGCGCTCGTCGATTTAATTGCTAGAATTTTTCCGTGGTTTTCGCTGAAACTCGCATAAACACGGGCTAGGACCCCTCAAAAAGACCCTGAAGAGGGCACACCACCCAGACCTAGGACCATCGTATAGTTAATCAACCTAAATCTTCACACCAGCATCACCAACCTCCACTTTATTAACAGTGGCCGAGTGGTTCTGCGCTCAAATCTGGTAGACGGGAAGTGCCAGGTTTGAATCCAGGTTACGGCTGTCGAAGTCATTCGTATGTTTTGTGTTTTTTATTCCGTAAATATGGGCTAGGAAACCCTTCGAAAAACCCTCACGTTGTCCCAAGTGTAGCTATTTGGCTTTAATTCAAGCACCAACACTTTATTAAAAATTTATGTGTGATTTACGAATTAAGGCCGACTGTCTATACGATAAACCTGGGGAGGTCTTTCTAAAATGTCCTAGTATTCAAGCGATAAACTCCGAACGGCTAAGCCGACGAGGACGACCTGGATTTTCATTTGGCACCTCCTGCCTCTCCTAAAACATGTAGAATAATATATATGTATATTTACATATTTTTTATTGAAAATATGTTAGTGAAAAAAAGATAATGTGCGTGATTGACCATAAAATAAAATAATAATAATAATAATAATAATAATAATCAGATAAATTTATACTTACTATTATTTTTTTAAGAATACCCCCCCCCCTTTTTTTTTTCGTTTTAAGATATTTGTAACATTAAGCCATACATTATTATTATTTATTATTATTATTATTTTAAACCGTATCAATCCTTAATGAATTTCCATTTGCATGTCTAAGTGATGAGTAAAATTCTTAATTTCATATGCGACTTCTAAAACTATAGAGATATTAAAGTACCATAAGCAGAAATACTTCAAAGAAATGGGTCCACCAGTGGCTGGGCGGTTCTGCGCTCAAAGCTGGTAGACGTGAGGTGCCGGTTTCTATCCCAGGTTGTGCTCGTCGGCCTAGTCGTTCGGAATTCTCCATGGTTTTCTCCGAAACTTGCGAAATACGGGCTAGAATCCCTTAGAAAGACCCCCCCACCACCACTGAGGGCACTCCCCCTCAGGCCTAGGACCTGAAGCAGTTAATCGGCCTCATTCCCAAAAATCCTTCAAAGAAATGTATGCAATATTTCTAAGAGGAATTTTAATTGTGGGATAGCATTTAGATAAATGTAGCTTCTTCTATTTTTATTTTTTGTTAATCGCGGCATGGTATACATTGCAAACAAGTAAATATATGGATTGTTGTTGTTGTTGTACCGAATAAGGCCGATTGACTGCACTAGGTTTCTAGGCCTGAGGAGGAGTTCACTCTGTGGGCTTTTTCTAAGGGGTCCAAGCTCATATTCACGCAAGTTTCGGAGAAAATCACGGAAAACTACGAACGGCTAGGACAGTAGTAAGATAATGGGGGTTCTGCGCCAGAGGTGCAAGAGGTGTGATGCGTCGATGCGTTGATGCGCTTTGCGTCAGAGGATGCGCACATCGATCGCACCACCCCCCCAGTTACTACTACCATTTCGACAGATATAAGCTTGAAATTTACCTTCTATACTACTAAACATAGGGTTTTAGATATTGTATTATCTTATTAAAAGTTTTTGAATAATACAAAAATAATCATGTTTTCTCAAAACCTACATTTAAGGTTAGTTAGAAAAGTTTGTAATATTAAAATTAAGTCGTGAAATTACTTTTCATGCTTAAAATATGCAATCTTTAGAAAAAATTGTAAAACAATTTTCCTTTTAATACATTCCTTTGTCTTTTAATAACATAAATTTATAAAAAAATTCATTTTTTCCTTTTAATAAAACAATTTTCATTTTCATTTCTTCTTCACCTTTTTTCTTTTAACCTATTAATAAAATTCACAAACATTCTAAACAATAACAATTCTGAAATAAAACAGACACGGTTTACAGTTAATTAAAAACTTTATTGCAACATTATTTCCACATAGTGTTTCCAGTATTCACTTAATGTGCTTACATTACATCATAATAATTAGTATACACATATAATTTATCAAATACAACAAAATTTGCAACATTCATTTTTTACAAGCATTCATCTATAAAGTTGTCATTACAATAATTAGTATATACAATTTCGTCAACAATAACGAAGGTTACAATATAAAATCTTGAACAATTTTTACACTATTTACAAATATTTTCAAAGTTTCTATGTATTAAGATAACATCATAATTATTATATACATATAATTACAACACTTATAACGAAGTTTACAGTACAGTTAATTACAGTATAGGTTACAATATCTTCGGCAATTTTTACAATATTTAAGCTTAAAGTTCTACATTTTGATCAATTTCGCAATGTCCATAAGCTAAACTTGTTATACCATCATCTAAGATGAATCTTTTATCATCGAAGGGACTTAAACTTATTTTATTTTGGTGGATTGTGTACAGTTTATGATTTTCTTGGCCTATTTTTATTTGTTTTTCAATACTTGTTTTTTGCTGTTGTAGACACTGGAAATAGTCTTCATGATTAATTTTATGTCGCACAACCTGAGTGGATACGCCTTTCGCTCTCTTTTTTTCATCTTTACATGATTTTATGGAATACATTTTTGCCTTCAATCCGACAAACTCTAGAGCTATTTCACCACTTAATTCGTCTTTAAATTTCCCAATGACTTTTTTGTTTTCATTAGAATAAAGAGGATGATCTGTAGGATAATCAGAAAAATCAAAGATAGTTGTATTACTTTGCATATCTTGATATATGTCATCTGTTGTATTGTAATATGATACGTTAGTGAATCAGTATCAGTAAATAAGAGCGTCGCTCGGTCGTTATATAGTGGCTTTATGTAATTATAGTGAAAATTATACATTAGGAGTTTAGAAAGTTCGAGAATGCAAAACCCAACATAAATAGGACGATTCATCAGAATGCTTGTTTTAAGTCTTTCGACAGCAGTTAGATCTTCGTCATAAGTTTTAAATGATTTAAAGGTGGGAGATGCTACTAATTTTACTGCTCTTTTAGAGGTGTTACTACAAAGTTCAATATTACGTCTTTTTCGTAAGTTTTCCATGGTTTTCCCATACACACTATTGTTTAAAAGTTTAAAAAAATCTTTTTCAAAGGATGATGAAGCTTGTTTACGTTTTTCGGTGTTGAATAATATATATTTTTCCAACCAAGGAGCTTGTTTAAATTGAATGGCTTTATGCACTGCTGTAACTTTCAATCCTAATTGAAGATAGAGTTTTAAATTTCGATAATGCACCACATAATTTTTCTTGTCTTGAAGGTTAGGTATTAATTTTGGTGTCCCAACATATTTTCTATTGTGAAGTAAACTTTTAGCATAAGGTGACAGCATTTCTTCGGTTAAGGTTAATCTTTCAGGTGCAAGTGGATAATCGTTATGGGTATGATGAAGGTGCTGAGGGTAATCGAGATCAACTTCAAAAATATAACCAATATCAGAATCATCTCGAAGAGATAGAATCCAGTCTTCAGTTATATCATTTATGTCGATCCATTTGAAGTTTCCATAGGGTAAGTACTGGGACATAGCCCAACCGTAAAGGTTATTGGCATCCCAGTACATTATATAACTATTGGATTCATCCGGATTATAGTCATTCATATAAGGATTGTTTGCTCTGGCCAGTCTTCTACTAATCATACTAATTCCACCTCGAATCCCTTTTTCTATTAACAACAACATATTAATGTCTGTTAAGAGCTCTAGAGGTGTTTCAGTCATTTTTAGGCATGCTTGCCATGCAAGTCCAGGAGTGGTAAAAAGGTGTGCACAATCAATTTTATAATAACGCATGCAAAGTTCTCTGAAATTCTGAAATACGTCAGCAAGCAATAAAACGTCTGTTTTTACATATAAATCATGGTAATCACCAAGATTTTTCATGTTGAATGTATTCCAAATTTTTTGAGCATGTTCGTAATCATCCTCAGAAATAGCCTCTTCTGTCAATGAATTATAAAATGCAGAAGGAGGAGGGAGTGATGGTTCTTCGAATTTATTAAAGCAGTTAAAATAGTCGTATGGGTAAACACCTTTCCTCGTTAGCATATTCAGCGGTGTATTAGCAGGAAAATTCTCTTTCAAAATCTTAAACTGAGAAGAGTTGAGGTTTTTCACAAGTTTTTCGAGTGATGTAGGTAGGAATTGAAAGCTGTCTAAAAAGACTTATTGTACAGGATCCTTAGGTTTCTTCAATCTGAATGTAAGATAATTTTCTAGGGTTGTGGCAATAACTTCTATTTGGTGATCTTTATATTTTCCAAGTTTTGTCATAATATGATGACCATCATAATTTTTCAAATTGTGAAATATAACAGGAATATTTTTTAATTGTTTAAAGTTAAGATTACACGAAGCATGTAATGCTCCTCTATAAGCTCCCGAAATATGACAATGATCTCTAACACGATCATTATGTAAAGGTTTTTTACACAAAGTGCAAAATTTAGCTTCTTGAAAAGCTTCCTCCTCCTCTAAAGTTAATTTCATTGGTTTTATTTTCATTAATTTTTCACCAAGCATCTCTTTTTCTTGCATAATTTGGTCTAAAAACTGCTCAACAACATTTTCACCACGATAAACTACAATAGGTTTAATAGAATGTCCATCAGGACCGATAATAACATATGCATAACCACAAGGCTCATGGTATACAATTTTTTCACTGTGTGAAATATCTGAAGAAGGTGAAACTGAGGTAATAGGTACAAGAAGACTTTCAAAATCGGCATATATTGTATAGGCAACAGGATGTTGTAAGTGTGTACCTGAAAATTTTAAAATATTATTTTCCTCAGAGGGCATTTTAATAACTTGTACTTCATGTTGTTGACAGTACTGGACATGTGATTTTAATAAATCTTCTCTAGTGAAACGATGCAAACATCGAAAACAGTAATATGCAGCAGTCTTATGGTTAGTTAAATCACCAAGGAGACGTGAAAAGTTTCGGATGAGACAATAATGTTGCCTTTCATCATCAGAAATTAGTAATAAGTTGATTGTATCAGGGTCTTCTCGGGGAGAAATGTACAGTGGACACACTTCATTGTCTTCATACCCGAAGACATTAATCCGTAAATCATTCATCTTTTCAATCTGTGGTATCTTTGTCATAGGTACAGGACATGTTATATTATCTAGTTTAATGGTATTTTCATAGGGTGTGTAATGAGATACACGTTCAGGATGATCAAGACGGTCTATATTCAATTTATAAGCAATTAAGCACCAAATGAGACATTTATTATCTTCATTTTGAATGTTTAACACAGCTTTTTTTGCAGCAAGTTTTAAAGGTAGCTTAATATAGCTACTAGCAGCTAAAGGATGGTATTTAGCTATTTTTAGTTCCAAATAGTGAATTTTCTTAAAAACCCATCCGGATCCTCTCTGGATGAATTCATCTAGTGACTTATTAATTTTCGCATACCCTTCGCTAATATGCTGTTCAATAGTATCATCTAAAAGTTCGATAATGCAAGAACTTCTAAAATACGTATGCATCTCTTCCATGTCTTCATCAGGTTTTTTACGTTCTAACGAAACTTTCATAACTAAATACCACTTAATGGCATGCTTTTCTTTTAATTGAGACTTAAGTTTTTCACAAACTTGAGGCTGAATGTATGTTTGGAACACATTCATGTCACACTCATTATTTTCGTTTGGATAAAAAAGCACTGTATTAAACACGCTAGAAGTGTTAATCTGTTTTTTAGCCCTTTTAGACTTTACAGCAGGTTCAGTTATCTTCCGTTTCATAGAAGCAAAATCTTGGGTGGAATGCTCTTGACGCTTGTGAGATAATAATTCAGATTTTAGATCAAACACTTTATTACAGTCACTGCATGGATATCGTGAACTTTCGTGAAATTTTAAATGTCTTTGAAAATTGTCTAAGCGGGAAAATACAAGATCACATTGTTGACACTTTATCGAAGCTACTTCATCTTTACTTTTATGAAGTAGCATATGTCGTTTCAGCAACCATTTTCGCGAAAATTCCTTATTACAAGAAACACAACTGAAACTTTGTGACACTTTCTTAACATTCTTGTCGACAGGTAGAGATTGGTTTTTATGTATCAACGTATGACGAATCAAGTTTGATTTTAGGCTGAATCCTTTTCCACAGTCATCACACTTGAATAACTTCTCTTTCAAATGTAGCTTTTCATGGCGATGCAAATCATATCTCCTTGAAAATGTCTTGTGACAAGTTGAACAACTCTGAAAAAAATTAATAAAAGGTTTGTTTTAGAATTTTATACACTCATAAATACAAAAAATAAAAAGTTTTCTTAACATAGTTTTATTAAACATGATTCTATTTTTACTAATGCAATGTAAAAAATACAATTGCATAAAAATATTTACTATCTTAAGCAATTTCCCTAACATAGTTTTACAAATTTTTACTAATTTAATGCAAAAAATACATTTGCATAAAAATACTTGTTACCTTAAACAATTTTCTTATCATAGTTTTACAAATTTTTACTCATGTAATGTTTAATTCTATTTTTAAAAAAGTTTTTTTACAAAGGTAAAAAAATTTTAATTTTATTAAACTTGATTTTATTATTTTTACTAATGCAATGTAAAAAATACATTTGCATAAAAATATTTACTATCTTAAGCAATTTCCCTAACATAGTTTTACAAATTTTTACTAATGTAATGTAAAAAATACATTTGCTTAAAAATACTTGTTACCTTAAACAATTTTTCTTAACATAATGTTGTAAATTTTTACTCAGGCATTGTTTAATTCTATTTTGAAAAAAGTTTCTTTACAAACGAAAAAAAAATTTTCCTATCATGAATATTTACTAACATAAAATATATTGCATTTCTAAGAAAAAATACTTAACTCACCTTATTTTTATCACTCAATGAGCTTAAGAGCAGCGGATTATCAACTGTAGGAGGCTTGTCACTAATCATCTGAAAGGAATAAAAAACTTAGGTTAGAATAAAAATCTCTAAAAAATCTTTAAAATATAATAAAAAAATCTTTTAATATGGAAAAATGTAAAAGAATTAAGATTGAATTAATACAAGTTTAAAAATAGATATTGTTTCATTAAAAAAAAAAACTTACAAAGGATGGTTGAGGTTCTTCATGTACATTCTTTGCACACGATTCTTCAATCTTCAACATTTCTTCTCTTGGCAAACCATAGTTGATGAAAAACTAAAAAAGTAAATGGTTTTCATTTAAAATATATTAAAAATTCACTGTTGCAAAATAATTTTTAAGTTATTAGAATCCTTTTAAAGAAAATTAATTCTTTGAATCAATCAAATGCTAACTATTCATCCTACCAAAATACTATTTCTAAAAAATTCTTCATTACAATGTGTAAACATCAACAAAATGTAAAACCATGTTGAAAGATCTTTATAAAGTTAAAGTGAAATGCATACAAACACACTCGTTAACCGGATCCCGGAAAAATGGGTAAGGGAAAAATGGGTAACGGAAAGATGGGTAACGGAAAAATGGGTAAGCGGAAAAAAGGGTAATGGAAAAATGGGTAAACGGAAGAAAGGGTAATGGAAAAAAGGGTAAGCGGAAAAATGGGTAATGGAAAAATGGGTAACGGAAGAATGGGTAATTTGCGAATTGCTACTTGCGAATCATATACTGAAATTGCCCCAAATTATGCCATAGAGTTAAATTATGTTTCGAAGGCATTTCATCTTTGTTACTGATTATTTATTTCACCGTCAGTTAAAAAAATTATTCTTTTAAGAGGGCTGAATATAAAAAATCTTTCACAGGATCCTTTTTAGTAAAAAATAAATAAATAAATAAAATAAAAAATAAATTAAGCTTTTATTTATTACTTTATTCACGTATTTACTATTTATGAGATTTTAATTATTTTTTAAAAGAAATCATAATGTTAAAATAATAATTATAATAATAATTGAAAAAAGATATTATTATAATATATCGTTCAGTTAAATTTAAATGCTGATTAGCTAGTTTCTGGTTAATTCATGAATAGATTTTACCTAAAAGTGTGAAATTTTTAAATTTTATACTTATTCACAAAAGGAAATTCATTTTTTTTCCCCTTTAAGTAAATAAAGCCTAAAATGAATGACTAGAATATGGATCTCGGAAAAAAAAGGGCACCCGGAAAAAAGGGCACTTTTCCAGTTCTCAAATCGCAAAATAATAAATATCAAGTAATGAACTTAAAAATTGACTTTCAAATTACATTTTTTGAAATTTCAATTGGTTTGGTACAACATTCATTTTGTTTGTAGTACCTGGGGGAAGAGGGTGAGGGGACTTTTATATCAACTCTTACCGATAGACATATTTGTTGGAAGGGAGGATTAAAGGAAGGGGGGGGGGGTGGCAGAGAAAAATAAAATGATGTTTTATATCACAATTTTACCGACTTTAATGATATATTTCATAACTATCACTTACTTTTTATGAAGATCACAGTGAGTACTGTATACCTGGGGGGGGGTCAAGGGGGAGCAGATGGAAATGAAATATATTCTTTTTTAAATTACCCTATTATTGATTAAAAAATTTTGCGTATAATTACGTATAATTTATGAAAAAATTATAGTAAGTGTCAGATACACTTAGTATGTGGGGCGGGGGGGGGGGGAGGGGGGGATTAAGTGATTCTCTATATCACCATTTTAGCGATTTTAATGATATATTCTATTACTACCACGTGATTTTTATGTAGATTACAATGAGTGTATTATATATATGGGGGGGAAGGGGGACGATGGAAATAAAATGTATTCTTTTTTAAACTACACTATTATCGATTTAAACAAAAACTTTGTATAATAACGTACAATTTGTGAAACAAAATCACAGTAAGTGTCAGACATACTTGAGGGGGGAGGGAGGTTAAAGAGGGGGGGGGGGGACAGAGGAAAATAAAATATTTTTTAATATCACCATTTTACCGATTTTAATGACATATTCTATAACTGTCACTTACTTTTTATGAAGATCACAATGAGTGTATTATATATCTGGGGGGGGGAACAAGGGGGACGAAGATAGAAGTAAAATATTTATTCTTTAAACTACCGCATTGTCAATTTAAAAAGAACGTTTCTATCTATGCGACTTTCTGCTAATAAAAAATTACAGTGAATGTACACATATCTGGATGATTTGCTAAGGGAGGGGGGGGCAGAGCGAAGAAAATTTTTGTTTTTACATCACCATGCTAACAAATCATCCAGATATGTGTACACTCACTGTAATTTTACATAAGCAGAAATTTGTAGATATATAAAGTTTTTTTAAATCGACAATGTGGTAATTTAAAAAATAATACATTTTAATTCTATCTGCGCCCCCCTTCCCCCCAGATATATAATACATTCATTGTGATGTTCATAAAAAGTAAGTGATAGTTATAAAATTATTTTATTTTCCTCTCCCCCCCCCCCTTTTTTAACTACCCTCAAGTATGTCTGACATTAATACATTAATTGTGATTTTTTTTTACAAATAATTCGTACAAAGTTTTGTTTAAATCGATAACAGGGTAGTTTAAAGAAGAATATTTTTTATTTCCATCGCCCCCCTTGCCCCCCCCCCCCCCACCCAGGTATGTAATACACTCATTGTAATCTTCATAAAAATTAAGCGGTAGTTATAGAATTAAAATCGCTAAAATGGTGATATAAAAAATCATTTTATTCTCCTTTTTGCCCCCCATCCCACCCCACCCCAAAGTATGTCTGACACTTTCTCTAATTTTTTCATAAATTATATGTGGTTATACAAAAAAAAAAATATTCAATAATAGGGTAGTTTAAAGAAGAATATATTTCATTTCCATATGCCCCCCAAGTATATAATACACTCACTGTGATCTTCATAAAAAGTAAGTGATAGTTATAAAATATATCAGTAAAATCAGTAAAATGGTGATATAAAAAATCATTTTATTTTTCTCTGCCCCCCCCCCTTCAAGTATGCCTGATACTTACTGCAATTTTTTCACAAATTGTACGGGATTATACAAAGTTTCATTAAAATCGGTAAGAGTTGATATAAAAACAATTTTTTTTTTTCAATCTGCCGCTAGTCCCCTCTCCCTCTTCCCCCAGGTACTATATACTAAATGAACGTTGTACCAAATCAATTGAAATTTTAAAAAAAATGTAATTTGAAAGTCATTTTTTAAATTCATTATTTGCTATTTATTATTTTGCAATTTGCGAACTGAAAAAGTGCCCTTTTCTGGGTTTCCTTCCCTTGTACCTTGTCCAATTTCCACGAAACCTGAAAAGTCGAATAAACCCCTTGTATTTCTTAAAACAGGATTTTGCAGATTTAGGGAAGAGGGGAGAGTAACTCAATGACATTCCGAAGCATGATAAAAACTAGAGAATGCTTCTAAGAAAAGGAATTTCAGTCAAACGCCTGCTCAAACAAAGCTTTTCTATTTATCTCTGTCCGAAAAATAAAAGTATTCTCCATTGTACACTGCTCTCTTTCCAACATTTTCTTTCATTTCTTTTTCTTTTCCTCCTCTTCTTTTTTTTTTTTTTTTTTTTTTTTCAATTATTATTATAATTATTTTAACATTATGATTTCTTTTAAAATATAATTAAAATCTCATAAATAGTAAATACGTGAATGAAGTAATAAATAAAAGCTTATTTTATTTTATTTTTTAACTGAAAAGGATCCCGTGAAAGATTTTTTATATTCAGCCCTCTTAAAAGAATACATTTTTAACTGACGGTGAAATGAATAATCAGTAACAAAGATGAAATGTCATAAAACATAATTTAACTCTATGGCATAATTTGGGGCAATTTCAGTATATGATGCGCAAGTAGCAATTCGCAAATTACCCATTCTTCCTTTACCCATTTTTCCATTACCCATTTTTCCGCTTACCCTTTTTTCCGTTACCCTTTTTTCCGCTTACCCATTTTTCCATTACCCTTTTTTCCGTTTACCCATTTTTCCGTTACCCATCTTTCCGTTACCCATTTTTCCCTTGCCCATTTTTCCGCCTCCCTCGTTAACCATAGATAAAGTATAACATAAAAATTAAAGCATAAGCTTAATAAAAAATTTCTGAAAAATACATTGCCAATTTTAAAACATTCATAAAAGAAAAAATATATTTTTGATTTCAAAAATGCATATATATTATGGAAAAAATTCTTTTAATTGATTAAACAAACATTTTATCAAGATTTTTAATATAACACTGATTAATAATTTTCATATGAATTAAAATGAAACTAGAACAATTTCAAAGAATCACTAAATGATCAACTTACTTTGTCATCAACAGGCAACAAAGATGAGTTCTGGTTAATTTCCATGTCGAAATAAAAAAAAATCTTAAACTTTCACTCTCAATAAACAAACACGCAAGGTTAATGCAAGGTCGAACCGAACGCAGGTTTAAACAAGTCTGAAAGACGCTACAGCAAAGCCGATGTTGAAACAACAGAGAGAATAAATATACGTCCGTTCAGATCGAATGCAGGTAAGCGAATGACAAATTAGATTCAATTTCTTAATTACTAATGGAGAAAAAATAGGCTATCCCATTTCTAAGCGTAGGGGTGTCAGGTTTAATGGGTTATTCCACTATGTTGAAGAGGGGTGACAGGTTTTGTGAAATAAACTAACAGTGAGATTAAATAATCATTATACATCACATTTTGATTAATTATTATACTATGTCAATCTATTTTTCATACAGAGGGAAAAAATGTATTAAATGAAAACTTTCACAAACACTTGTTATTAATGATACATAAAAATATTTTTTAAATTATAAAAAACTTACAAGTTTTAATCATGTAGAACATAGATTAAAATTTCAGAGTGTAAACACAATCTATACCTGGAGAATTTTCCTTAATTAAACATGAAAACAACACATAGTCACTCTAAAAATACTTAATTAATCATGTTTTAATTAACAATTAACATTCATTGTATACAATTTATTCATTAACGAACTTGTATTGCATTCTAACACACTTATATTTTCATTAAAACTGTAAAATCACTACTTAAACATCCGAAAAACAGTTAATTACTTTAATTAATTACTTTAATCAACAATTATCAATCATTTCATTAAACATTTGACACACTAGAGTTGTATTTAAACAAAATTTTTCATTGAAATATAAAAAAAACTGTAAAAACATCATTTAATTGTCTAAAAACCACTTAATTACTTTAATTAATTACTTTAATCATCAATTATCAATCATTGCATTAAACATTTGATACACTGGAGTTGTATTTAAGCACAATTTTTAATTGAAATATAAAAAAAACTGTAAAAACATCATTTAATTGCCTAAAAACTACTTAATTACTTAATTAATTACTTTAATTAACCATTCGTTAGCTTAAACAGTCATGTCATTAAACATTTTACGTATTTAAATTATATTATAGCACCATTTTTCATAAAAAATACTAATAAAACATCAAAAAGTGTCTTATTTCCCTGAAAATTCATCAATTTCCTTAATTATCATTAATTAAAGCTAATAAACAACACTTAAACACCTGAAAAATACTTAAGTACCTTAATTTAGCATAACTGACATCAAAAAACTCAAAAAACAAAACAACATTTAGTAGGTAAAAAAGGAGAGTTCTAGGTCATGAGGGTGAGGGACCGAGGGACCGGCAAGTCGTGCGGGTGCCGCACCACCCCCTGAGGGGTCTAGATGGGTTGACATTGACCTTGAGACGTCCTCTAACTTAATCGTGAAAGATGACGAGGGTATTAATGAAGAAAATTAATTTAAAAAATTAATTATTGATTTTTAAGTTAGAGTAGAACCTTGGCCTTTCTTACCTACTAAATGTTGTTTTGTTTTTTGAGTTTTTTGATGTCAGTTATGCTAAATTAAGGTACTTAAGTATTTTTCAGGTGTTTAAGTGTTGTTTATTAGCTTTAATTAATGATAATTAAGGAAATTGATGAATTTTCAGGGAAATAAGACACTTTTTGATGTTTTATTAGTATTTTTTATGAAAAATGGTGCTATAATATAATTTAAATACGTAAAATGTTTAATGACATGACTGTTTAAGCTAACGAATGGTTAATTAAAGTAATTAATTAAGTAATTAAGTAGTTTTTAGGCAATTAAATGATGTTTTTACAGTTTTTTTTATATTTCAATTAAAAATTGTGCTTAAATACAACTCCAGTGTATCAAATGTTTAATGCAATGATTGATAATTGATGATTAAATTAATTAATTAAAGTAATTAAGTGGTTTTTAGACAATTAAATGATGTTTTTGTGTTAGAATGCAATACAAGTTCGTTAATGAATAAATTGTATACAATGAATGTTAATTGTTAATTAAAACATGATTAATTAAGTATTTTTAGAGTGACTATGTGTTGTTTTCATGTTTAATTAAGGAAAATTCTCCAGGTATAGATTGTGTTTACACTCTGAAATTTTAATCTATGTTCTACATGATTAAAACTTGTAAGTTTTTTATAATTTAAAAAATATTTTTATGTATCATTAATAACAAGTGTTTGTGAAAGTTTTCATTTAATACATTTTTTCCCTCTGTATGAAAAATAGATTGACATAGTATAATAATTAATCAAAATGTGATGTATAATGATTATTTAATCTCACTGTTAGTTTATTTCACAAAACCTGTCACCCCTCTTCAACATAGTGGAATAACCCATTAAACCTGACACCCCTACGCTTAGAAATGGGATAGCCTATTTTTTCTCCATTAGTAATTAAGAAATTGAATCTAATTTGTCATTCGCTTACCTGCATTCGATCTGAACGGACGTATATTTATTCTCTCTGTTGTTTCAACATCGGCTTTGCTGTAGCGTCTTTCAGACTTGTTTAAACCTGCGTTCGGTTCGACCTTGCATTAACCTTGCGTGTTTGTTTATTGAGAGTGAAAGTTTAAGATTTTTTTTTATTTCGACATGGAAATTAACCAGAACTCATCTTTGTTGCCTGTTGATGACAAAGTAAGTTGATCATTTAGTGATTCTTTGAAATTGTTCTAGTTTCATTTTAATTCATATGAAAATTATTAATCAGTGTTATATTAAAAATCTTGATAAAATGTTTGTTTAATCAATTAAAAGAATTTTTTCCATAATATATATGCATTTTTGAAATCAAAAATATATTTTTTCTTTTATGAATGTTTTAAAATTGGCAATGTATTTTTCAGAAATTTTTTATTAAGCTTATGCTTTAATTTTTATGTTATACTTTATCTATGGTTAACGAGTGTGTTTGTATGCATTTCACTTTAACTTTATAAAGATCTTTCAACATGGTTTTACATTTTGTTGATGTTTACACATTGTAATGAAGAATTTTTTAGAAATAGTATTTTGGTAGGATGAATAGTTAGCATTTGATTGATTCAAAGAATTAATTTTCTTTAAAAGGATTCTAATAACTTAAAAATTATTTTGCAACAGTGAATTTTTAATATATTTTAAATGAAAACCATTTACTTTTTTAGTTTTTCATCAACTATGGTTTGCCAAGAGAAGAAATGTTGAAGATTGAAGAATCGTGTGCAAAGAATGTACATGAAGAACCTCAACCATCCTTTGTAAGTTTTTTTTTTTAATGAAACAATATCTATTTTTAAACTTGTATTAATTCAATCTTAATTCTTTTACATTTTTCCATTTTAAAAGATTTTTTTATTATATTTTAAAGATTTTTTAGAGATTTTTATTCTAACCTAAGTTTTTTATTCCTTTCAGATGATTAGTGACAAGCCTCCTACAGTTGATAATCCGGTTATATGGCAGATGCGTACATGACATTTGCGTACAGGCTGAAATTAGTGACACTTGCGTACAAGTCCAGGTGTTCCAAATGTTACAGATCTGTTTTTGAAAAATCAAGTGGCATTTCCGTACAAAATTTGTTTCTCTGTATTTTTCGTTTGTAACACAAAGGGGTTGTATCCATATGTTAAACTTGAAGATAAATACTCTTATATAAATACGTGAATTTTCTCTTATGCATGTTGTAGGAACTTAACTACAAATAACTAATTTTCGACGGACCATCTTCGTTGTTTTAATATTTTTAATTTGTACGATCACATACATCAAGTATTTACACTATTTACAACGAAGAATAAGATTTATAATAGGTAGAACATAAAATAATAATTGTGGGCGTCAATAAATTTAAAGTTCTTTGCCCACGTCCATTGTACTTGGCTTCTCATAGCCTTCTGCCCGGTGATCCGCGACGGGGTGGCGCGCATGCGTCAACATCCCGCCCGGCCTTGCTATGTTGTCATGCAAGAACTTACAATATTTTTTTTTTGCAAAACTTCAAATTTACAATTTCACATAACATGAATAGATAAAATAATAACAAATAAATGAATGTAACATAATATCAATATTTCGCACAACACATAGAATTAGAAAAAAGATTAACTGATTATAATAAACAGAAATTTTCATAATTAACTAACAAATTTAGAGTAATATATATAATACAGTAAATTAATATAATAAATGTTCATATTCATTTTTACTCCTCGATAGGCAGCACACACAATCTGGAGATGGATCTTTTGTAAATCCCTTTGGTAGTTTTTATATCTACCAATCTAACTTTATTATCCTGACCAGGATATAGCTTTATTACACGCCCTAAAAACCACTTGCATGGTGGAAGATTTTCTTCCCTGACTAAAACCATGCCTCCGATTTTTAAATTTTCTTTATCAATTATCCATTTTCTGCGCTGTTGTAAGTTATTTAAGTAAGAAAGACTCCATCTTTTCCAGATTGCCTGAACTGACTTCGTAATATTTTGCCAAGCACTTAGGCGATTTTTCTCAATATTGATTAAAGAGGGTTCAACAACAGCCGTTATTGGCCTTCCAATAAGAAAATGGGCTGGAGTTAAAACCTCTAAATCTTCAATACTTGAAGTTAGCGGAGTCAGTGGTCTCGAGTTCAAGATCGCTTCCACTTGAGTAACAAGTGTAAGCATTTCTTCAAATGTAAATTTTGAATTACCCGCTATCCGTTTAAAATGGTATTTAAACGCTTTGATATTTGCTTCCCATAGACCACCCCAATTTGGACTCCTTGGAGGAATAAAAACCCATTCTATTTTTTCCTCTGCAAAAAATTTGAATAAGGATTCTTCCTTATCTCTTACCAGTTTATACAAGGCATTTAGTTCCCTGTTGGCGCCTACCATATTGGTCCCATTATCCGAAAATATTTTATGACACTTGCCCCTTCTCGAAATAAATCTTTTTAACGCAGCTATCAGAGCTTGTGAAGTTAAATCACTGATAAGTTCAAGATGTATAGCCTTTGTTACTAGACAAATGAAAATACAAACATAAATTTTGATTTCTGGACCTTTCCTTCCATATTTATTTTTGATTAAAAAGGGTCCAGACAAATCTACCCCAGTTGAATTAAATGTTTTATCTGGCGTTATTCTTTGTTTTGGCAAGTTTCCCATTTTTTGTACACATACTTTCGGATTTGCTTTAAAACAGACTAAACATCTGTGCACAATTTTTTTACAAAGATTTCTCCCATGAATGGGCCAATATTTTTGCCTAACCTGAAACAGAAGATGTTGGGGACCAATATGAAAATATTTTTCATGATAATATTTTACAATTAATTCCGTTAATTTATTTTTTGAAGGAAGTACATAAGGATGCTTAATCGAATAAGATAACTGCGAATTTTGCAGTCTCCCCCCTACCCTTATTAAACCATTGTCATCCAAAAAAGGTGATAAATTAAAAATTTTACTTTTATGCGATACATTACCGCCACTTTTCAAGGCAGATATTTCAGTATGAAATTCCTCCTCCTGCAGCTGTTTCAGTAGGAAGTCTTCTGCCTTTGTCAGCTCTTCAGGCATCAGCGGTCCTTTCTTCTTTTCTAAAGGATTTCTTAGATTGTGAAGAAACCTGAAAAGAAAACTACATATACGTAATATTTTTAAAAATTTATTACTACGATTTATCAGATAGTTCAAAATAGTAAAGTCTTTTTTCAAATTTAGAGTCACTGCATTTTCAGATTTTAATTCAGGAGTGTAGTCTTCCTCATTTAGTTCTGAAAAGTCAATAAAGGATTGTTTGTTTTTCGGAAATTCAGGATCTTTCAGAAATTCAGCACCTGTCCACCATGTGGCGCTGTTTGTTAGGCTTTCAGCAGTCATCCCTCGAGACAACAGGTCAGCAGGATTTTCTTTACTTGCACAATGGAACCAAGAGTTAGGGTTTGTCAGGCTGGCAATTTCTTGAACACGGTTGGCGACAAACTGCTTCCATCGGGTTTTAGTACCCTTTATCCAGAAAAGCACTATCTGCGAATCAGTCCAGTGATATTCAACAGAAGGTCTTTTAAGGTTTACAGTATTTTTCACTTTGGTGATCAGACGAGCTGCGACCAGGGCACCCAATAATTCAAGGCGAGGTAGTGTAACACCGCTGAGGGGAGCTACACGGCTCTTGGAAGTCAAAAGTTTTACTGAAATACCATTTTCTGATTTTGTTCGTACATAAATGGCAGCGCCATATGCTTTTTTGCTAGCATCGCAAAAACTATGTAATTCAACTACATCTTCTGGGGAAGTGGCATCAAGGATGAATCTAGGGACTTCAAGCTCTTTTAACAAGGGTAATTCCGAACACCATTTCATCCACTCTTTTTCGATATTTGGTGATAATGATTCATCCCATTTGGTTTTAGTTGTCCAGATATCTTGAATGATAATTTTTGCCCTGACAGTGAATGGAGAAATTAACCCTAAGGGGTCGAAAATTCTCCCTACGGCTTGAAGAATGGTACGTTTTGTAATTTTATTTATGGATATAAAGTTCAACAAACTCTTGATATCTACAATCAAATTATCTTTATTAGTATCCCAAGATAGTCCCAAGATCTTTGTCTGATTTATACCTAAGCTGATGGTAGATTCTACAGGGTATGTATCAAATTTTTCGCTTTTCCACTGCTCTGTTAATTCGGTATCGTTACTTATCCATTTTCTAAGGGACATTCCTGCGGCTTCCATAATATATTTTGCACTTCGTGATAATTCAAGTGCTTCGTTAAAATCATTACCTCCAGAAATTAAGTCGTCTACGTAAAAACATTTATCTAAAAGTCGAACAGTAGCGGGAAATTCTTCTCTATACTTCTCAATGTGATGTCTAATAGTAGCAGCGAGTAAGAATGGACTTGAACACACCCCAAAATTAACTCGATTGAAACGATAAATCTGTAATTTGGGTTTTTTATGTGCATGCGGTTCTTCATCACTCCAGAAAAAACGAACAGCGTCTTTATGTTCATCAGCGAGACAGATTTGTAGAAAGGCTTGTTTAATATCAGAACAAAATGCTATTTTGTTTAATCTAAAATTAATTAAAACATCCAAAAGATTCGGATTTAAATTTATCCCCTGCCATAGGCAATCATTCAATGACAGCTGATTATTTTGATGACTCCCTGCATCAAATACGATTCTTGTTTTGGATGTTAAGCGACCTTCCTTTCTTACTGCCTGATGAGGCAAATAATAAATAGGTTTGTTTAAATTATTTTCTGCTGTACTGGGTTCAACTATTTCTATTATTTTTTGATTTACGTAATCACGAATAATCTCTCTATACTGTTCATATAATTCTCTATCATATTTAAAACGTCTCCATAAACTTAAAAATCGTTGTTTCGCTAACGTGTAATTATCGGAAAGTTCATTATAGGGTCTTCTAAAAGGCAAGTGTACAACGTAGCGTTTGTTTTTAAACTGAATCGTTTCATTAAAAATTTCTATAGCTTTATCACTTTCTTTTTGAATTGGATCGTCTCTTATTCCAATGCTTTCTAGATCGAAAAAGAGTTTAAGAGTGCTACTAAGGGAATCGTCTGACAAAACGAAACACTGTTTCGAATTATTCAGTTCTGTTTCTTCAACCTTTCCACACGCTAGCCATCCAAATTCGGTTTCCTTAAAAAACAAATCGTCATTTATTTTATAAGTATTATCCTTTAAAACTTTGAATAATATATCTGCACTGATTAACGCTTCTATTTCATTCGGTTCAAAAAATGTCTCGTCACTCAATTTCAAAAATTCTGGAATTTTTATGTCTGAAATGTTTAATTTATTGCATGGTGTAAGCCCAGTTATTTTATCCACAATCAAAAATTCTACTGGTTCACTAAAGGAACAATCTTCATTTGAAATAAAGGTATCTAATTTCCACTTAATATTTTGGGTCAATCCATTCAAACCTGAAACTGGAGTTTTTATTTTTTCTCTTTTAATTCCTAAACATTCACTCATCTTTTCAGTTAAAACGCACACATTTGAAGCCGAATCCAGAACGCATCTTATTTTTATTCTTTTTTTGTTTTCGCATTGAACATAAATATAAGCTGTCGAAAACAGAATACTTTTTCTATTTTCTTTTAAATATCTGCTATTATTACTCAAAACGGAAGCATTTAATTGCGCAACCCGTTTGTCTATATCTGGTAAGTTGGATGAATTTATTCCATCTGCGTCTGGAACCGGGGTTTTGGCGCCAGAAGAAAAACATATTAATCTGTTGTGCTTCATTCCGCAGGTGCATTTGAATTTCGATAAGCAATCATTTTTCTTATGGTTTTGCCTAAAACAAACCTCACAAAGCTTGTGAAGGCGTATTATACTTAATCTTTCGTTAATGTTTAATTTCAAAAATGCATCACATTTATAAATAGGGTGATAAGTATTTTTACAAACAACACAATTTTTGTTTTTATTTTCATGCATTAAAAGAGTTTTAGATTTGTTAATAGCCGGAAAGTTTTTGTTAGTACAGTAGAGTCTCGAAAGTTCGAGTCTCAGAAGTCCGAGGTTCCGCTTAATTCAAGGTGCCAAATTTTCCCCCTAGCAACCAAAAGCTCTTCCCATTTCCTCTCGCAACCGAAAGAATGCAGGTCTTATTTTTCGTTTCTTCCTGGAAAGAATTTCAGTAACCCACCACCTTTTGTTCTCTTTGTTTTTGAAGGTGGCTAGGTAGGGGTTGGTTTGAAAGAAATTTTCAAACCGCCGCCACTTTAGAATGTGGAAAAAGAGGGGAAAAAAGGTTAAAAACCCCATAGGAATAGCATGGGAAGAAAAGCAAAAAAACTCACAATGTCAAGTGCGATTAAAAAAAAAAAAAAAAAAAAAAAAAAAAAAAAGTTTCACACCGGAAATAATAAGGGGACAAAGTTGACTAGAAAAATACATTGAACAGCGGGAACCGGGCGGGCTGGGGCATGGGTCCTATCGTCCAGGATTAACAAGAGTTTTATTCTTCCAAATTCAATTGTACTAGTAGCTTAGATGCTAGTTAGGGACTAGCTGCGTTGTTAGTTGCTCTGTTGCTCATTTAAATTCAATACACGTGCTTGATCCTTATCATTTTGGAAACTTATTGCTGTTGAAAGTGTTGCGTTAAGGTGCCTGCTGCGAAAATGAGTGGAATAAATAAGAGAAAATTTGTATCTATGATAACTAAATTGAAAGCTATAAAAAGATGCAGGTGAAACAATAAAAAGTGTTGCTACTGATTTGGGTGTTGGAGAGGTAACAGTTGGTGACTGGCGCCACAATCGAATAAAAATTGAGCAGTTTTGTTCACAGAAGTGCAATGAGACTCCAGGAGAAAAAAGAAAATCTATGAGAACATCAGACTATGAAAAAACTAGCAAGGCTTTATTTCTTTGGTTTACTCAACAGCGTAGCAAAGGTACTCCTATAAGTGGCCCAAATCTTCAGGAAAAAGCTGTGTTTTTCAGAAATCAGTTCAAAGAAGGAGAAGAAGATTTCGCAGCAAGCGTTGGTTGGTTAGACCGTTGAAAAAAATGATATGGTGTACGTCAACTAAATATTTGCAGTGAAATACTCTCGGCAGATACGTCAGCTGTGCAGGCATTTCAAAAACGGATTGAAGACATTATATTGACGGAAAAGCTCACACCTGACCAGTTATATAACTGTGACGAAACAGGTTTGAACTTTAAGATGTTGCCCTCAAAATCCCTTGCTTCAAAAGAGGAAAATTCAGCTCCAGGTCACAAAAAACGGAAGGAACGATTAACCATTTTAGCATGCGCCAATGCATCTGGAAATCATAAAATGAAACTGACTGTGATTGGGAAATCTGACAAACCTAGAGCCTAAAAAAACATCACTGAAGAAGCCTTACCAGTACATTACACAAATCAGAAAAGTGCATGGATGAATCGAGAAATTTTCAAACAATGGTTTCTAGAACATTTTGTTCCAGAAACACGGAAGGCATTGAGAAAAAAAAATTTGCCTTGCAAAGCAATTTTGTTTGTAGATAACGCTCCATCTCATCCGGACGATGATGAGCTACGTTGTGGTGAAATCTATGCTATATTTTTTCCTGCCAATGTTACAAGTTTGTTTCAGCCAATGGATCAGGGCATATTGGAAAATTTAAAGAAAAAATATCGACGCAGTTTGTTACAACATTTAGTTCAGTCTGATGATGAAAGTGTTGCGGATGTTTTGAGGAATGTAAGTATGAGAGATGTTGTCTACTGGATAGCAGATTCTTGGGAAGAAGTTCAACCTACGACAATAATTAAATCGTGGACTAAGTTTCTACCTGAATTGGTTACGCCTATTGAGAAAATTAATGATGATGATAGTGAAACAATTGTTTTGAAAGATTTGGTGAAGGAATTACCAGGCTGCGAAAACTCTAATGCAGTTGATCTAAATGAATGGCTAAATAGTGACGACAAGCTGGAAATAACAGACTCAAATATTATAGAAATGATGGAAGATGAGGAAGAATATGAAACAGAAGAAAACGACTCTCCGTTATCAGAAAAAAAAATATCTCATAGTGAAGGTTCTGCAGCCTTAGAACTAGCCTTAAAATATGTAGAACAGCAAACTGAAGCCACCCCTGCAGATGTTTTGCTTTTGAAGCGTTGGCTGACTATCGCATCAACAAAGAGAAGTAATATACTGAAGCAACAAAAAATTGACAATTTTTTTAAATTGTAAAGAATCTTTTACGTCATTATACTAAAGAATAAAGGATTTTAAGGTAATATGTTCATTTTATTTAATTTCATTTGTAGTTGTTAAAAATTTTCTACTTTTTCGGAAAATCCGAGTTTTTAGTAATCCGAGGTAGTGTCAGCCCCAATTACCTCGGATTTTCGAGACTCTACTGTATTTTTATTTCCGCTAGTCATATTCGTTCTATTAATAGATAATAAAACTGATTCTCGTTGTTCCAAAAATTTGATAAATTCTTCAAAGGTGGGAACATTTTTTGATTTATGGGATAACTCAAAATTCTTTCTAGATTCTCTGTCTAACTTTGCTACGAGAATATTTACAATGAAAACATCTGATAATTTATTTTGCTCATATTTCAGAACTTTCAAGGCACGCAGATTTTTCTGTATACAATCAATCATATTTCTTATCTCTTTGGGATTTTCTGTTTGAATTTTCTCAAAATTCAGAATATTTTGTACATGAATATCAACAATTAATCGCTCGTTATCATAGCGATTTTCTAATGCATTATATAATGATTCAAATGTATCAAAATTACTAACTAGATTTTTAGCATCAGATTTGAGACAAGATCTAAGATAATATAATTTCTGCGACTGATTAATGTGAACATTATTGGTTATTAAATCATCAAATTGTTCTTTAAAAGAACTGAATTCCTCATATTTTCCTGAAAATTCAGGTAATACTAAAGGAGGAATTTTAGTTTTAATTTCAAAGTTATCTTGAGATGCATTTTCAGTCGCATTTATTTTTTTATGAGAATCAAATTTCTTATAAGAATTAATAAGAGTATTAATTCTTACCTCTAATTTTTCCAGACGTTCTTCACATGAGTCAAGATCGTCATCTATGGTCGCTTGTTCAGCATCTTTCAAATCTTGAATTTCGTAGTATTTTTGTCGTAATTCATCGATTTTTGTTTGTAGCAGTTCTATGTTCTTTAATTTCACTTTTAGTTCCACTACATCTATATCGTAATTTTCGGCATTTGTGCCTTCTACATAGTTTTCAATTCTAGTTATCTTCCCTTTCAAGGAAGATTTCAATTTATTATTTTTATCCATAAGTCGCTTATTACAAGCTCCGGTTTCTCGACTGAGCCACTTTTTGTAGGAACTTAACTACAAATAACTAATTTTCGACGGACCATCTTCGTTGTTTTAATATTTTTAATTTGTACGATCACATACATCAAGTATTTACACTATTTACAACGAAGAATAAGATTTATAATAGGTAGAACATAAAATAATAATTGTGGGCGTCAATAAATTTAAAGTTCTTTGCCCACGTCCATTGTACTTGGCTTCTCATAGCCTTCTGCCCGGTGATCCGCGACGGGGTGGCGCGCATGCGTCAACACATGTAGTCTTACGACTGACAAAGTTATGAGCTTAAGGCATATAAAAGTTGCAAGATATAATAGCCGTAGTTATTTTCTGAAATGACATTCAATTATTTATTCACTGAGTCAAGACCAATAAAGGTCCTTATAAATGCTATTAAGGTCTTAAAAAATATTTTTATTTCTTAAATACTTTTTTACTTTTTAACAAGTATGAATTTTTTTGTCTCCAATAAAGAAAAAAAAAGGGAAAAAAAACGATCTCTCTTCTTTATCAATAAGGAATTGAATCATATTCCAATTCCTGAAATTATTTGTCGTTCACCTATATGCCTCTCTTTCTCCCCCCCCCCCAAAAAAAAAAAAAAAAAAAAATGTTTGTTAAAAATGAAAAAAATCGATAACTTTATTTTAAATTATCGCAGATCGATGGTTCAACCATTCGTTTTAAAGGTATTGATGAACTTTTTTGAAAGATACCCATTCGAGGGGGACTTCCCCCCTCAGGGGGTGAGACGGGGCTCCTATATACACAATTTTTTTTTTCAGTTGACTATCTCTATTACAAAAAACATATATTCGTTTCATTTGGTTTAGTGCAGTCCAACGAAAAGCTTACTGTAACATTCCTATATGATATACATTTAGAATACCGAGTTTGGAATTTCTGCTACTATTTGTTCTTGAGATATGCTGATAACACAGACAGACAGATACACAGACCATTCGCTAAAAACATGATTTTCGTATTCAGGGGACCTCAGAATATGTAGATACAACAAAACGCACGTTCGAAAATTTTACCCTAAAACAATAATTTCTCGACCCTATGGGTAAGAGAAAGTAAAAAGAAAAGAAAAAGAAGGAAATAGAAAAAAAAAAAAAAGGTTTTAATGTTTGCATCATATGGATACAACCCCTTCATGCAATGATCCTCAAATAAAGCGAAAGAAATGTTGTACGCAAGTGCCACTAGATTTTTTGAAAACACACCTGTAATATTTAAACCACCTGGACATGTACGCAAGTGCCACTGTTTTCAGCTTGTACGCAAATGTCATGTACGCATCTGTCACAACACCGATAATCCGCTGCTCTTAAGCTCATTGAGTGATAAAAATAAGGTGAGTTAAGTATTTTTTCTTAGAAATGCAATATATTTTATGTTAGTAAATATTCATGATAGGAAAATTTTTTTTTCGTTTGTAAAGAAACTTTTTTCAAAATAGAATTAAACAATGCCTGAGTAAAAATTTACAACATTATGTTAAGAAAAATTGTTTAAGGTAACAAGTATTTTTAAGCAAATGTATTTTTTACATTACATTAGTAAAAATTTGTAAAACTATGTTAGGGAAATTGCTTAAGATAGTAAATATTTTTATGCAAATGTATTTTTTACATTGCATTAGTAAAAATAATAAAATCAAGTTTAATAAAATTAAAATTTTTTTACCTTTGTAAAAAAACTTTTTTAAAAATAGAATTAAACATTACATGAGTAAAAATTTGTAAAACTATGATAAGAAAATTGTTTAAGGTAACAAGTATTTTTATGCAAATGTATTTTTTGCATTAAATTAGTAAAAATTTGTAAAACTATGTTAGGGAAATTGCTTAAGATAGTAAATATTTTTATGCAATTGTATTTTTTACATTGCATTAGTAAAAATAGAATCATGTTTAATAAAACTATGTTAAGAAAACTTTTTATTTTTTGTATTTATGAGTGTATAAAATTCTAAAACAAACCTTTTATTAATTTTTTTCAGAGTTGTTCAACTTGTCACAAGACATTTTCAAGGAGATATGATTTGCATCGCCATGAAAAGCTACATTTGAAAGAGAAGTTATTCAAGTGTGATGACTGTGGAAAAGGATTCAGCCTAAAATCAAACTTGATTCGTCATACGTTGATACATAAAAACCAATCTCTACCTGTCGACAAGAATGTTAAGAAAGTGTCACAAAGTTTCAGTTGTGTTTCTTGTAATAAGGAATTTTCGCGAAAATGGTTGCTGAAACGACATATGCTACTTCATAAAAGTAAAGATGAAGTAGCTTCGATAAAGTGTCAACAATGTGATCTTGTATTTTCCCGCTTAGACAATTTTCAAAGACATTTAAAATTTCACGAAAGTTCACGATATCCATGCAGTGACTGTAATAAAGTGTTTGATCTAAAATCTGAATTATTATCTCACAAGCGTCAAGAGCATTCCACCCAAGATTTTGCTTCTATGAAACGGAAGATAACTGAACCTGCTGTAAAGTCTAAAAGGGCTAAAAAACAGATTAACACTTCTAGCGTGTTTAATACAGTGCTTTTTTATCCAAACGAAAATAATGAGTGTGACATGAATGTGTTCCAAACATACATTCAGCCTCAAGTTTGTGAAAAACTTAAGTCTCAATTAAAAGAAAAGCATGCCATTAAGTGGTATTTAGTTATGAAAGTTTCGTTAGAACGTAAAAAACCTGATGAAGACATGGAAGAGATGCATACGTATTTTAGAAGTTCTTGCATTATCGAACTTTTAGATGATACTATTGAACAGCATATTAGCGAAGGGTATGCGAAAATTAATAAGTCACTAGATGAATTCATCCAGAGAGGATCCGGATGGGTTTTTAAGAAAATTCACTATTTGGAACTAAAAATAGCTAAATACCATCCTTTAGCTGCTAGTAGCTATATTAAGCTACCTTTAAAACTTGCTGCAAAAAAAGCTGTGTTAAACATTCAAAATGAAGATAATAAATGTCTCATTTGGTGCTTAATTGCTTATAAATTGAATATAGACCGTCTTGATCATCCTGAACGTGTATCTCATTACACACCCTATGAAAATACCATTAAACTAGATAATATAACATGTCCTGTACCTATGACAAAGATACCACAGATTGAAAAGATGAATGATTTACGGATTAATGTCTTCGGGTATGAAGACAATGAAGTGTGTCCACTGTACATTTCTCCCCGAGAAGACCCTGATACAATCAACTTATTACTAATTTCTGATGATGAAAGGCAACATTATTGTCTCATCCGAAACTTTTCACGTCTCCTTGGTGATTTAACTAACCATAAGACTGCTGCATATTACTGTTTTCGATGTTTGCATCGTTTCACTAGAGAAGATTTATTAAAATCACATGTCCAGTACTGTCAACAACATGAAGTACAAGTTATTAAAATGCCCTCTGAGGAAAATAATATTTTAAAATTTTCAGGTACACACTTACAACATCCTGTTGCCTATACAATATATGCCGATTTTGAAAGTCTTCTTGTACCTATTACCTCAGTTTCACCTTCTTCAGATATTTCACACAGTGAAAAAATTGTATACCATGAGCCTTGTGGTTATGCATATGTTATTATCGGTCCTGATGGACATTCTATTAAACCTATTGTAGTTTATCGTGGTGAAAATGTTGTTGAGCAGTTTTTAGACCAAATTATGCAAGAAAAAGAGATGCTTGGTGAAAAATTAATGAAAATAAAACCAATGAAATTAACTTTAGAGGAGGAGGAAGCTTTTCAAGAAGCTAAATTTTGCACTTTGTGTAAAAAACCTTTACATAATGATCGTGTTAGAGATCATTGTCATATTTCGGGAGCTTATAGAGGAGCATTACATGCTTCGTGTAATCTTAACTTTAAACAATTAAAAAATATTCCTGTTATATTTCACAATTTGAAAAATTATGATGGTCATCATATTATGACAAAACTTGGAAAATATAAAGATCACCAAATAGAAGTTATTGCCACAACCCTAGAAAATTATCTTACATTCAGATTGAAGAAACCTAAGGATCCTGTACAATTAGTCTTTTTAGACAGCTTTCAATTCCTACCTACATCACTCGAAAAACTTGTGAAAAACCTCAACTCTTCTCAGTTTAAGATTTTGAAAGAGAATTTTCCTGCTAATACACCGCTGAATATGCTAACGAGGAAAGGTGTTTACCCATACGACTATTTTAACTGCTTTAATAAATTCGAAGAACCATCACTCCCTCCTCCTTCTGCATTTTATAATTCATTGACAGAAGAGGCTATTTCTGAGGATGATTACGAACATGCTCAAAAAATTTGGAATACATTCAACATGAAAAATCTTGGTGATTACCATGATTTATATGTAAAAACAGACGTTTTATTGCTTGCTGACGTATTTCAGAATTTCAGAGAACTTTGCATGCGTTATTATAAAATTGATTGTGCACACCTTTTTACCACTCCTGGACTTGCATGGCAAGCATGCCTAAAAATGACTGAAACACCTCTAGAGCTCTTAACAGACATTAATATGTTGTTGTTAATAGAAAAAGGGATTCGAGGTGGAATTAGTATGATTAGTAGAAGACTGGCCAGAGCAAACAATCCTTATATGAATGACTATAATCCGGATGAATCCAATAGTTATATAATGTACTGGGATGCCAATAACCTTTACGGTTGGGCTATGTCCCAGTACTTACCCTATGGAAACTTCAAATGGATCGACATAAATGATATAACTGAAGACTGGATTCTATCTCTTCGAGATGATTCTGATATTGGTTATATTTTTGAAGTTGATCTCGATTACCCTCAGCACCTTCATCATACCCATAACGATTATCCACTTGCACCTGAAAGATTAACCTTAACCGAAGAAATGCTGTCACCTTATGCTAAAAGTTTACTTCACAATAGAAAATATGTTGGGACACCAAAATTAATACCTAACCTTCAAGACAAGAAAAATTATGTGGTGCATTATCGAAATTTAAAACTCTATCTTCAATTAGGATTGAAAGTTACAGCAGTGCATAAAGCCATTCAATTTAAACAAGCTCCTTGGTTGGAAAAATATATATTATTCAACACCGAAAAACGTAAACAAGCTTCATCATCCTTTGAAAAAGATTTTTTTAAACTTTTAAACAATAGTGTGTATGGGAAAACCATGGAAAACTTACGAAAAAGACGTAATATTGAACTTTGTAGTAACACCTCTAAAAGAGCAGTAAAATTAGTAGCATCTCCCACCTTTAAATCATTTAAAACTTATGACGAAGATCTAACTGCTGTCGAAAGACTTAAAACAAGCATTCTGATGAATCGTCCTATTTATGTTGGGTTTTGCATTCTCGAACTTTCTAAACTCCTAATGTATAATTTTCACTATAATTACATAAAGCCACTATATAACGACCGAGCGACGCTCTTATTTACTGATACTGATTCACTAACGTATCATATTACAACAGATGACATATATCAAGATATGCAAAGTAATACAACTATCTTTGATTTTTCTGATTATCCTACAGATCATCCTCTTTATTCTAATGAAAACAAAAAAGTCATTGGGAAATTTAAAGACGAATTAAGTGGTGAAATAGCTCTAGAGTTTGTCGGATTGAAGGCAAAAATGTATTCCATAAAATCATGTAAAGATGAAAAAAAGAGAGCGAAAGGCGTATCCACTCAGGTTGTGCGACATAAAATTAATCATGAAGACTATTTCCAGTGTCTACAACAGCAAAAAACAAGTATTGAAAAACAAATAAAAATAGGCCAAGAAAATCATAAACTGTACACAATCCACCAAAATAAAATAAGTTTAAGTCCCTTCGATGATAAAAGATTCATCTTAGATGATGGTATAACAAGTTTAGCTTATGGACATTGCGAAATTGATCAAAATGTAGAACTTTAAGCTTAAATATTGTAAAAATTGCCGAAGATATTGTAACCTATACTGTAATTAACTGTACTGTAAACTTCGTTATAAGTGTTGTAATTATATGTATATAATAATTATGATGTTATCTTAATACATAGAAACTTTGAAAATATTTGTAAATAGTGTAAAAATTGTTCAAGATTTTATATTGTAACCTTCGTTATTGTTGACGAAATTGTATATACTAATTATTGTAATGACAACTTTATAGATGAATGCTTGTAAAAAATGAATGTTGCAAATTTTGTTGTATTTGATAAATTATATGTGTATACTAATTATTATGATGTAATGTAAGCACATTAAGTGAATACTGGAAACACTATGTGGAAATAATGTTGCAATAAAGTTTTTAATTAACTGTAAACCGTGTCTGTTTTATTTCAGAATTGTTATTGTTTAGAATGTTTGTGAATTTTATTAATAGGTTAAAAGAAAAAAGGTGAAGAAGAAATGAAAATGAAAATTGTTTTATTAAAAGGAAAAAATGAATTTTTTTATAAATTTATGTTATTAAAAGACAAAGGAATGTATTAAAAGGAAAATTGTTTTACAATTTTTTCTAAAGATTGCATATTTTAAGCATGAAAAGTAATTTCACGACTTAATTTTAATATTACAAACTTTTCTAACTAACCTTAAATGTAGGTTTTGAGAAAACATGATTATTTTTGTATTATTCAAAAACTTTTAATAAGATAATACAATATCTAAAACCCTATGTTTAGTAGTATAGAAGGTAAATTTCAAGCTTATATCTGTCGAAATGGTAGTAGTAACTGGGGGGGTGGTGCGATCGATGTGCGCATCCTCTGACGCAAAGCGCATCAACGCATCGACGCATCACACCTCTTGCACCTCTGGCGCAGAACCCCCATTATCTTACTACTTAGGACAACGATCGCGACTAGGATTGAACCCACGCAATAAATGGATTGAACTCTTCTCATACTAAGCCAGGTCATGTCTGAAAACGAAGGTGATCTGGATTCGCATTTGGCACCTTCCCCTTGTCCTAAAACATGCATATATATATATATATATATATATTATTGTAAATGTTAGTGGAAGGATCTTCAGGAAAAAATATCGTTCACTGGTAATTCGCAATAAATCTGGTAAGATTACGGCAGAAATTTGGTTTTCTTGAAAATCGCTGTAATGATTTATATACATGTATAAATATAGTGTTAGAGTTTTTTTTTTTTTTTTTTAGATGAAAAAAAAATCTGATTATTAGATAATAGATTTAAATATTAGCAGTCGCTGGTGTCCCGTGCTTTTCCTGGAACAAAACCTAGCAGAAACCCTGTTTTCTAGGAAACTGCTAGATTTAGGTATTTGAGATGATAATTCGTTTTGAATTTGTTTTATCTCCAGGAAAATTAGATTTCACTGGTAGTCCGCACTCCATCCGAGACAAAAAAAAAAAAAAAAAAAAAAAATTAATAAAAAAATGATACAGACACGACATTATTTCATTATTTAAAACATGAAAATCTGACATTGACAGATTTTAATTTAGTGCCAGAGGCCTACTGCTAAACTTGTTAATATCGACAAATTCTTCTTTAGTTAATTCGTGACGATCTAAATTCCACGATAAAGTTTTCATTAAATCAAACCAATGTGTTTCAGCTGCAGGTATTGTAACAAATAACGTTGGAAGTCCAAACTGTCTTATAGCCGCAAAACAACGTTTTTTCTCTTTTTCCCAATGAGGGGGAGGTGTGCCTTGGGGGGGACTCATGTCAAAGGTGTGCCTTGGGGGGGGACTCATGTCAAAGGTGTGCCTTGGGGGGGACTCATGTCAAAGTTGTACCTTGGGGGGGACTCATGTCAAAGTTGGGCCTTGGGGGGACTAATGTCAAAGTTGTAACTTGGGGGGGACTCATGTCAAAGTTGTGCCTTGGGGGGACTTCATTCAATAAATCCCCATTCAATAAACCGACTGAAATAGGCCCTTAGCACTAATAAGAGTGTATTATAAAAATTCGACAACGCTGTACCGACTGAAATAGGGGTACCTTAGGGGGGACTCATGTCAAAGTTGTGCCTGGGGGGGGGACTCATGTCAAAGTTGTGTCTTGGGGGGACCTCATTCAATAAATCCCCATTCAATAAACCGACTGAAGTAGGCCCTTACCACTATTAAGAGTGTATTATAAAAATTCGACAACGCTGTACCGACTGAAATAGGGGTACCTTGGGGGGGACTCATGTCAAAGTTAGGCCTTGGGGGGACTTCATTCAATAAATCCCCATTCAATAAACCGACTGAAACAGGCCCTTAGCATTATTAAGAGTGTATTATAAAAATTCGACAACGCTGTACCGACTGAAATAGGGGTACCTTGAGGGGGACTCATGTCAAAGTTGTGCCTTGGGGGGACTTCATTCAATAAATCCCCATTCAATAAACCGACTGAAATAGGCCCTTAGCACTAATTAAGAGTGTATTATAAAAATTCGACAACTGTACCGACTGAAATAGGCCTCTAGCACTAAAAAAAAAAATATCACATGGCCTTTATTATCACATTTTCGAAAACGAATCCCTATATTACGCTACGAATAATTTTTACAACGGAACTAAGTAAACAGTCAATCAGGTACTGAATATAAAAAGAGAAAAACCTGGTACAGGTTATTAAAATGCTGTACATTAAGGTTTAATTAAAACAGTGCTTTACACTAAATATTTGGTTAGTTAATAAATAATGATAATAATATCAATAATAATAAAGCTGCTGATTTCACAAGTAATTGTCATTATATTATTCTAATACTTTATATCTTTTATCATAAGATTCCTATGAAAAAAAAAAAAAGATCGTCACCTAAAAGAGATAATTAAAGTTAAAAAAAAAAAGATTATTATGCGAAGTTCTGTTCAGCCGAGCAATATTTAAACTGATTTTACAAATTATCACCATCACCTCTAGAACATTTTTCATTATTTATAACTATTACTTACTTTTCATGAAAATCGCAATGAGCGGATTTCTTTTAAATTAAGTTTTAATTATTAAAATATAATGAGAAAAAGTTGTCTTTAATATTAGGGAATACCGTATTTCAAACGGAAAAACTAAAAGCAAAGTGCGTTTCAAATTTTTAGAAGGTAAATATGTATAATTTTCATTTTTTATGACTATAACATTTAATCTCTTTTCAGTATATAAAAAAAAATATTTATAATAATCAAGCATCAATTAACCTTTCATATATATTGTGAAAAAATAATTTGAAGCTTTTTGAGAGAAAATTAAATCAGTCCAATAGAAGAGGTATATCCTATATCAGTAAAAAATATTTCATTTCATTTTTATTTGTCTTAATCTTTTAAATATTACCTTTTTATATGCATTTAAACATCTTTGTGCCGAGTTTTCACAGAATAAAAAGACACGCTCTCTTTTTTACCACCTGCAGAAAACGCAAAGGCGCTTCCTATGCTATGTTCAGTATAAAATAAAATTCTTTTCAAAATACCGATCATGAACTTTAATGCATCAGAAATTTTTTTTGCAAGTCCCTCTACACACATTAGTTGCGAAAATTATACAATTTTCAACAGAGAATATTGATATGCCATAGAAAACTTGAATTAGGTATACCAGCTCCAAGTCCTTCAATAAATATTATCGGGGAAAAAAAATCTTGATCACAGAGGTTAACAGACAAACAGAAAGACAAAACGAAGCCAACTCATTATTAGATATTCTTAGAAGCTTTAAAACGCATTTTTATTTATTTTTTTTAATGGATTTTTTCTGGAGACTTTTTTTCCGGGGACTTTTTTTCCGGGGACTTTTTTTCCTAGGGACTTTTTTTCCGGGGACTTTTTTTCCTGGGGACTTTTTTTCCGGGGACTTTTTTTCCTGGGGACTTTTTTTCCGGGGACTTTTTTTCCTGGGGACTTTTTTTCCGGGGACTTTTTTTCCGCCATTCATTCCATACAGGAGTGCTCGGGTAGTTAAAAATGTGAAAGCATTCGCTTAATGAGTTAGGAAAAGAAAATTTGAATTTTCCATTGAAATCAGAGATAATGAATGCTTAGTATGCGTGCATATTTGGTTCATCCCCTTTTTTTGAGCTTTGATGACAGTTATTTAAAAAAAAAAAAAAATGGGAGAGAGACTGACATTTGCCTTTCTGTCATATATCTTTAAAAGTTGAGGCGCTTTAGGTGTGATTCCTAGCAGCCTCCACAGTGTCCTTGATGTCTTCCTGCCCAGCCCTAGGGTATTTTCCGATTCTTCGTGTGATTATGAATTTTATCCTTTGTTGTTTATAAAACTCTTGGCTGTAAATCATTATTAAAATCAAGTACGCTAGAAATATATATGTGTCTAATACAACAAACATTTCATCCCCTGGGAAATAGTTTCTTCGAGGAAGAGAAATTTTATATTTTATCAATTTTAATGAAAAAGAAAAAGGAATGAGAATCAGAGTTACATATTTTATCTACCTTCAGGCCTTTGTACTTGTACGTTGCGAAATGCGGCAACAGTATCAATGTTTTATTATTCGATCTTGCAAGAATTCAATATGGCTTCCCAGACGCTTACACAGGCAGCAGAGCTAGAATTTCCTTACTCTACTCCCTGACAAGAATACATAAAACTGTTTTCGCAAGAAGCAACCCCCCATATATATATAATCTTTTTTTTTCTTTTTTTTTCACGAAAAGATATCTCAAAAGAAGAAGGAAAAAAAAAAAAAAAGAAAAAAGAAAACATTGGTCTCCAGGGATGAAGAGAGGTTAGAGGTGTGTAGCAATGTCAGATGATAATTTACTGCGTGTTTCACTTATTTTTTTTTATTTTCATTTTTTTTTTTTTTTTTTTAAATCTTGCCTTAGGTTCTAGTTCTATCTTCGTAAAGCTATAGCAAGCTGATCGTGGGATTAAATGCCTCGAAGATGCGTGTTGTTGTAGAGAAAAATGATGCAATCAACGGCATGCTCGGTATTTATAAATGGAAAAAAGAAATATGATATAGTATTTTAATAAAGCAACATGATATTCGTGTAAAGAAAGTCGATTTGAGGTGGATTATAGAATCACATTAATTTTGGACCTAGAAGTTCGAAGGGCAGGATCAATTTATGAAGATTTAGAATTGAATGAATAAATTATACTTGAAGAAATGTATGCGCATGCGGGTGTATACGACTATTTTCATTTTTTTTAAGGGGGGATACAAATTAATAAAAAGAAAAATCGAATTTTATTAGTACTTTCTCAGCTTTAAAAGATTTTTTTTTTCTTTTTTTTTTCTTTTTTTTTTTTTAGAAAACGGAAAATTTATTAATTCTGTAAAAAAAATTTCCATTTATTATTCAGAAACAAAAAGCTTATTTTCTTTTTTCTAAAACATTTGTAGCTTTCTGTATACCTAAATATATAATAATATTAAAGTGAATAGATATACAATTATACATAGATATATACAAGAAAGAAAATAAAATCAGCTTTTTAATTAAGGCATATATATATATGTATATCTGCATAGGTAATAATATTAAAATGAAAAGAATTACAAGGGGGGGGGGGGGGAGGAACGAATAGAAAATTAGCTTTTTAGTTTTTAATAATATAAGGATAAAGGCTTATGCATTTGTTTAATGCAATTAACTAAAATTGAAAGTTTCATTAATTTGTGTTTCTTCTTTCCTCTATTTCTCAATTGCCTCTCGCTTTATTTCTTGTAAATATTAAAATATTTGATTAAAAAAAAAAAATAATAATCTATATCGGAAGACACCTTTAAGACCTTATTTTATTTTATTTTTTTTTAAAGGGGGGGGGGGAGATTTTTTTTTTTTTCCGATCCTTTGTTATTATGTATCCTCCCTCTCCCCCACGGAATATCAATTAAAAACGAAGCATACGTTAAGATTTTTTTGGCATAAGTAATTGAGAGAAACAACAAAATAATAATTAACAGCACAAATCAATTTATTTCTTAAAAGAGAGAAAAAAAATCTAATTCTTTTTTTTTTTTTTTTTTATCCCTCCAAGTGCTGATAAAATATTCTGATAGTTTAGGAATTTTAAAAACTTTTATCCAGCTTAAGAAAGAAGTCACTTGACGTGAAATATCTTATTTAAATGCAAATGAATTTGTCTAATTCATTCAAATACGCGAGGTCACTTTTGGTTATTAATGCAAATTTTAAAAGTATTCGCAGTTTCCATCTGCTTCACTGATGCTATAAGAATAGAAATGACAGAAGCTTCTTTGCATATTTTTCTTTCATTTCTTTTTTCTATTTTATTCATGGGGAAAAAAACTGTCACTATGATTAAACTTCTGACTATTTTGGAAGTACGTATGTGAGAAAAAAGAAAATATGCATCCTTCTTAAAGCATTTTTCTTTCTTTCTTTTTTTTTTTTTTTTTTTTTTTTTCTTTTACTTTTTACCACTCCCTTCTCTCACTAGATAAGAAATTTGCATTCGCTAAGTTTTCTTTCCTAAAGTAATTTGCTAGATTTATATATATATATATATATATATATAATATTTTCGTTGCATGAATGTTAATTCGTGTACTTAAATTTTACTCTACATGTTAAGTTTTTTAATTCCACGTATCTCGGAGAAGATTAGAAATATTGCAATAACTTAATTCTATTCTTAAATTAATTTACATACAAAGTGCGATAAATTTTAGGTGATGTTTATGTTCGACGGTATGTCTGAAAGATATTCTTAAGTAATTCATTCTAATTTTTTGTATAACTCAAAGTTTTTTGCTTTTTTTTTTCCCTCCATAATTGTTCCATGTAAGTATTTAGCATCTTACTTAATGTTGGAAACTATACTAAAACTTTTATTAAAAATTTCACTTCTGTTTTTTTCAAATTTAAAGAAATGAAATTGAATATAAAACTTTTTTAATATTTTTAGATCTAGGCTAATTTCCCACGACACTGATATGCGTGCATGTGAGGGTGGGTTTGGAGGTCAAAAGTTTTTATAATAAAAAAAGAAAAGAAAAGAGAAGTTAAATAAAGTATCTAATTTTTGTTCATAAAAAAAAAAAAAAAAGCAGTATATTTACCAAGTGGCTAAAATAACTAAAAATTAGTATGTTGTGACCACCACAAAACTTTCTTCTATACTTTTTATACATAATCTGTCAGTGCAAATAATTTATTAAAATTATTATTTATTTATTTTCCATGGCAAATGCAGCCGATTTTCATTCTAGAGAGGTAAAACACTTAATAGCTAAGATAAACAATTTTATGCTTTTCAAATAAATTCTTAAAATGAGATTTTTTTTTTTTTTTTTAAGTTAAAAAATTCGATAACTTTATTTTAAATTATCGCAGATCAAGGGTTCAACCATTTGTTTTAAATGTATTCACGAGCTTTTTTAAAAAATTGCCTCTTTGGAGATAGGGGAGAGATGGTGAGTAAGGTGACCAAACGTCCTCGAATGATGAGGACAGTCCTCTAATTTCAACCTATGTCCTCAGCAACTTGAAAATCATTTAAGGACAAATGTCCTCGAATTTGCAAATTTGTCCTCAAATGTCCTCAAATTAAAGTATAATTTAGCTCTGTCTTCGAATGGACCTTCAATCTGAGGACTCTGCGATTATTTGTCCTCAAATTGGGTTTCAAAAATTTGGTCGCCTTAATGGTGAGCGACAAACACAATTTTTATTCCCTAGTTGACTGATAAATAATTTTCTTTAATTTTCTATTGACTCGTTAAAAATAGATATCACTGCGCGCATTTATACGAAATTTCGTCCTACACTCTCCTTCCCCCCCCCCCCCTTCAATGTTAAAATTTTAGAAAAAAATGGGATGGCAACGCTCCCTGTTGAATGATTCTCACCAAACATTGATAGCACTAATTTATGTCAAGACACAATTACATATCAATTTGTATGGAATTCTGTGTAGTAGTTCGTGAGATACTGTTGCCACAAAATTTTGTCACGTGACTCAGACACTCGGACTGAATTTTGTCTCGTGATTGGTTGGGTCATGAAGCTATAGAATATATTCTATTACCATGGGTTGGGTTTAACTAGTACTGCGCAATGGTTAATTGTCGGCGGTCTGGGACGCACCCCTAAGGATAGTCCTGAAACATGCCTTCACAACTTTTATCCTCCACGGAAGGGATGGCACCTCCGATTCGGTGATTCCCAGAGGTATAGTTCCGACATGAGCCAGACAGACATTTTCTAAAAATTGTTAAATTGTGTTCTAAAATTTCAAAACTCAATTCATCGAAAACCCGAAATCAAAAATTGGAGGGCATGAAAGGGAACACTAAAATGACAAATGAATCAAAGATCGAATAATACCGTTTGGAATTATTTGTGGTAATTTAAAATAAATGACACTATGACTATTTAAATAATAATTGTTGAATATCTGAATCAAAGTGTCTTAAAGTTTTATGTATGCATAAAGGAAATTTATTTCATTACTGCCATTTTGAATTTAGTGAAACGATTCAACTGAAAATGATTAATCTATATCATTATATAAAGCGCAAAAAATTGTTTGTTTGTGGAGGGTAATCTCTGAAACTACTGAACCGATTTAAAAACTTCTTTCATCTATATCTATATCATTATATAAAGCGCAAAAAATTGTTTGTTTGTGGAGGGTAATCTCTGAAACTACTGAACCGATTTAAAAACTTCTTTCACTGACCGAAAGCTACAGTATGCCATATTGTTATAGGCTATATTTAATTTTGATAAAATAAATTTTAGTTTAAAATCTGAGCATTTTAATTAAAATCCCCATAGAAGCCGTAATAGAAATGGAAATAATGAAATATTAAAAAAATTAGCTGCTGCCAACATAAAAGAAACATTTACATATTCATTTCGTTTTTAAAATATCTTGACGTGAAAAGAAAAGAAATATATTTGCACGTGCATTAAATTGAAATTCATATAAAGCTTTTTTAATTGTTAAACTTACACGTTAAATCTGACGTCATTATAGAATTAAAAGTGTTTATTTTTCTAATAATTTAATTTGATATGATATGATATTATAATATAATGATCTAAGCATCAATGTTTAAACCACGGAGTCTTTATTACTCCGTGGTTTAAACTGATGTGTGTAAACGAAATTGGAATTTAAAAATAAATAAATAAATAAAATAAAATAAAATAAGAAATTCTATTTTATAATATTATTCAACGAGATATATAAAGTAGAGTGATAAATGGTAACCCTTGAGAAGATCCAAGATGAGTCATGTGACATGCTCTCCTTGCACCTGCGTATTCGGTGGTTCCCTTGGTAACAGCTTCTTTTCAGTAAATTTCTATGGCAACGGTTTGGAGATTGTTCTTGGCAAAACTCGTAACTGCCAATGTTTTTGTTTACTTATGTAGTTTAATATTCTTTTGTTCTAAATCATTTTGATTTTGATTTTACTTCTGTTTCATTTCGCGTAGTCGAAATTAAACCGACAAAATGTTTAAAAATAGTTGAAAAATTATTATTTGTTGTTAAATTTAGCTCTTTAAAAGTTTAAATTTTCAAAAACACTTTTAAAATTTGTTGGGAAACGATGAAAAAAAGGTATTTTATTATTTATTGAAATGTGAAATATTTGTGAAATAATTTTTAAACAATTTATTTCGGTCATAGGACTGTCATGTTACCTAATAATAATGATAATTTGTCGAACTGATATTTTAAATGCCAAAATAGCGATAAAGGGCCAAACACAGCAACCTATTGGAGCATGTCACGTGATTCATCTTGAACCACGGAAAGCTAATCCTTCATCCATTGAATCAGCACTCTAATTTATATATCTCGTTGATATTATTTATTTTAATTTATAATTGTTGCCAAAAAGATTTACGAATTAATTTATTTTTAGACATATAATAAAATATATTTTCACGCGAACAATAATATAAAAAGTGAACTGGATTTTTTGTAATAAAATAATAAAAATCGAGGAAAATTATTTCCCCATTTTAATCCCCATATTTGGATATAGATATGTATTAGTTATCATGTGCATCCGTTAGATTAAATTGTTTTTGTTGTAAAATTGATAAAATTGGAATTTTAAATTTCAAAACTCTAGAAAAAAAAATGGCAAATTTCCATATTCGATTGAAAACATAAACATTTCATTTCAAAGGATGATATTTACACAATAAACATCCAACTAATAAACTAATTAAAAGGGAAAGGATAAATATTCTATCATAATTTGAAGTCAAATTTGTTTTCAAATGTCTAAATAAAGTATCTGATATAATATACTAATATGTTGCAGCGGAATAGATTTGATATCCGTCATCCTTGGCAGAAAAAAAAAATATCGCCAAATTATCTGGCGAATATAATTTAATTCCTTTCAAAAATCATGGTTATTTTAAAAACTTACATTAAGAGTGTAACGAATAATATGAAACAATATTTCGTACAATACATATTACGAAAATATACATCTGGCATGTATATTTTCGTATTATTTTTTGATCGCCAAATACAAAAAACGCCAAGGGTGACAGTTTTGAAATTTAAAATTAAAATTTTGTCAATTTGACAGCAAAATAACTCAATCTAACGCATGCATACAATAACTAATACATATCTATACCCAAATATGAGGATTAAAATCGGGAAATAATTCTTCTAGAATTTTAATAAAAAAAAAAAAAAAAAAAAATCCAATGAGCGATTAACATGGAAAATCTTTTTCTTGCATCCATGGGCGGTCAGTGATGTCACACTTCGCTTGCGTATGGACAATATTCCTGTGACGTCACCGTAGGTAAAATCGCCGAACACGTGGCCGATATTTTGTAAACAAATTAGATTCAAGATGCCATTTTATTGTTACGCATAACATTTTCCTAAATATTTCTGCAGTGAAACTTAATAATAATGTTCAAACAAGAACAAAAGAGAAATGTAAACAACTGAATCGAATGATAAAGTTAAGACTATTCCATATCGTAAAATTGCAGAACATTTTATGTATACACACACACACGTACATATATATAATGAATAAAAGATTAATAAGAACATTTTATACACACACACATATATATAGACATCAAAGCTTAAATAATTAGAATTTCAATCACTTTAATAAAGGAATTTATTAAATGGAACATCCATTTAAATTTGTTAACATCGCCACAGTTCACATGGCAACTTTTAATTTTACATATGTTGATTAATATTAAAGTATATTACTAAAACTGGATTAAAAACAAAACAAAGTTATCACTATATCACTCTTACTTCAATTTCATATAATCTGTAACTCTTAGAAATAATATTGCAAGATGAAAATTTGCAAGCCACAATGTGCTTTGTTATGGTAGAGTTGGGGATTGTTTCCCTAACCAGCTGATATTCTTGTAGCCTCGAACCCAAAGTGGGAATATGGTCCATTGAGATGTTTAAATTTATTTGGCGACTATTTTTAGCAACTAACAGTTATGGCAAGTAGCTCAATATACATAGCGCATACAGCCATTACTGAAATGTAAATAGCATTTAATTATTTGAGTTACATTATGTTGATTGGAAACCTATTTAATATACCTATGCTCTATAGCTATACTAATATACAGTCGGCTGCAAAATTATTCGAGCACTAGCAATAATCCTTGCCAAAAAAAGGTACACTTAATACAGCTTTGTTAAATAAATCCTTGTAAAGTCATGTTCTTAATCAGTCTAAGAACATGATTCGACAAGGATTTACTTAGCAAAGCAGTCTTAAGTGTACTTTTTAAATATAGGAATTATTGGCTAGTGCTCGAATAATTTTGCAGCCGACTGTAAAAAGAAGAAAGGTTTATATGCATATGTAGAGAACGATCGCTAGAACTAAAAAGCCGATTGCTTTTTTTTTTTTTTTTCTTTCAATAATCAAAAGTTACACTGTCTCTCTCTAAGTGCCAGAAGCTATAATAAATTTTGGTAAAATAGGGCAGTTCCTTGTTTGTAAACAAACATCTCAACTTTTATGAGTGGTTGGCAAAAAGGCTTGGGAAAAGCATAGCGATGGCGGATCACCAATATAGTAAATAGCGCGGGAAAGTCGGGCGCGCTTTTTTGCCAACCACCAGACGTCACTAGGAACTGCTCTATAAATTTTTAATTAAAAGTTTCAATATTTTAATTGAAAACAAAGCATAGATTTGATATCTATCGTCATTGGCGATTTTTGTATTTGGCGATCGAAAACGTAATACGAAAATCTGTATATTATCGTAGTAAATACGAGATGTATGTGTTTACTTCAATTACCCTACTACCGTAGGTAGTGGAAGTATTGTATAAGTTTTGGCAATTGGTCAGTGTGTGTGTATATGTGCACGTGTGTGTGTAATCTTCTGGCTGTCATATCTCCAAAACTAATAAAAATAGAACTACTAAACTTCACAAGTGATTCAGGTCTGGTGTACAGATAAATTTTCCAAATTTTCGTGAAAATTGAAAAACCGGAATTGGGTCATCGAAAACCAGAAATGGGACCGTAAGCCCATATTCAAAAACACCTCTAATGATTTTCTTCAAAGTTGCTGTATAAATAATATATTAGATGCCCTTTCGATTGAAAAGTTGCTTAGTTCAGGAAAATTGATAGGCGTCCTCTATAAACAGCTCAATTTCAGACTTCGCAAGTGCGTTCCTTTAAAAACGCCTGTACGGATTTTTTTCAAACTCGCCATGTTAACTTCCTATTAAATATCCTTTTGTATGTAATTATTGTTTTTAGGTCAATAATTGAGTATGCTAAGTTTTGGTAAAAGTTGGTATCTCAAAAACGGCTCTAACGTATTCTTGAAAATTTTTTCTTTAATCCAATTTAGATAACCTTTCTCAAGTATTACGTGCTTATTACAGGAATATTAACGGTCATCCTGATTAGGTAGTTCAGTTTTAGATCTCGGAAATTCGTGTTTAAAAAAATAACTATCTATTTTTTCCCCCCTTATTTTTTAACTCGCTATGCAAACTCTGTTGTATGTGTCTTTATACGTGTATCAAGTTTCTCTTACTCGAAAATCTCAAAAAATGCAAGTAATATCTCCAAAAAATTGTATATATTACGTGTAATAGTGGGTAATGGAAGTCGTGTGGTTGTTTCACACCAGATTCTGTAATAGTATATACTGTACGAATATTGTTTCATATTATTGATTTCTCCTTTAATATACATTATTAAAATAATAATCAATTATGGAAATAATTAAATATATTTGCGAAATGAACAAATAAATAATAATTAAAGCTATTATGACGTCAATTTTATCAAAAACATTTTCATGTCATAGGTTTATTTTTCAATATTTTTTATTCATGAGTAAAGAAATGTTTCTTTTTATGAAATAAATAAATAAATAAATAAATAGCATTAAGTAAAAATTGCCAACATTTAACAACTAATTAAAAAAAATAATTGTAAAATTATATTTTGACTTTCCAGTTAATAATATTGCCTGACTATAACATATAAACTGATATATTTCTTGATTTTTTACATATCAATCCATCTTTAACTAAAATTTGTTCATCAGTGCGAAGCCGGACGGGTCAGCTAGTATATTATACTAGCTGACCCGTCCGGCTTCGCACTGATGAATAAATTTTAGTTAAAGATGGATTGATATGTAAAAAATCAAGAAATATATCAGTTTATATGTTATAGTCAGGCAATATTATTAACTGGAAAGTCAAAATATAATTTTACGATTATTTTTTTTTTAATTAGTTGTTAAATGTTGGCAATTTTTACTTAATGCTATTTATTTATTTATTTATTTATTTCATAAAAAGAAACATTTCTTTACTCATGAATAAAAAATATTGAAAAATAAACCTATGACATGAAAATGTTTTTGATAAAATTGACGTCATAATAGCTTTAATTATTATTTATTTGTTCATTTCGCAAATATATTTAATTATTTCCATAATTGATTATTATTTTAATAATGTATATTAAGGGAGAAATCAATAATATGAAACAATATTCGTACAATATATACTATTACAGAATCTGGTGTGAAACAACCACACGACTTCCATTACCCACTATTACACGTAATATATACAATTTTTTGGAGATATTACTTGCATTTTTTGAGATTTTCGAGTAAGAGAAACTTGATACACGTATAAAGACACATACAACAGAGTTTGCATAGCGAGTTAAAAAATAAGGGGAAAAAAAATAGATAGTTATTTTTTTAAACACGAATTTCCGAGATCTAAAACTGAACTACCTAATCAGGATGACCGTTAATATTCCTGTAATAAGCACGTAATACTTGAGAAAGGTTATCTAAATTGGATTAAAGTAAAATTTTCAAGAATACGTTAGAGCCGTTTTTAAGATACCAACTTTTACCAAAACTTAGCATACTCAATTATTGACCTAAAAACAATAATTACATACAAAAGGATATTTAATAGGAAGTTAACATGGCGAGTTTGAAAAAAATCCGTACAGGCGTTTTTAAAGGAACGCACTTGCGAAGTCTGAAATTGAGCTGTTTATAGAGGACGCCTATCAATTTTCCTGAACTAAGCAACTTTTCAATCGAAAGGGCATCTAATATAATATTTATACAGCAACTTTGAAGAAAATCATTAGAGGTGTTTTTGAATATGGGCTTACGGTCCCATTTCTGGTTTTCGATGACCCAATTTCGGTTTTTCAATTTTCACGAAAATTTGGAAAATTTATCTGTACACCAGACCTGAATCACTTGTGAAGTTTAGTAGTTCTATTTTTATTAGTTTTGGAGATATGACAGCCAGAAGATTACACACACACGTGCACATATACACACACACTGACCAATTGCCAAAACCTATACAATACTTCCACTACCTACGGTAGTAGGGTAATTGAAGTAAACACATACATCTCGTATTTACTACGATAATATACAGATTTTCGTATTACGTTTTCGATCGCCAAATACAAAAATCGCCAATGACGATAGATATCAAATCTATGCTTTGTTTTCAATTTAAATATTGAAACTTTTAATTAAAAATTTATTTTACCAAAATTTATTATAGCTTCTAGCACTTAGAGAGAGACATTGTAACTTTTGATTATTGAAAGAAAAAAAAAAAAAAAAAAAAAGCAATCGGCTTTTTAGTTCTAGCGATCGTTCTCTACATATGCATATAAACCTTTCTGCTTTTTATATTAGTATAGCTATAGAGCATAGGTATATTAAATAGGTTTCCAATCAACATAATGTAACTCAAATAATTAAATGCTATTTACATTTCAGTAATGGCTGTATGCGCTATGTATATTGAGCTACTTGCCATAACTGTTAGTTGCTAAAAATAGTCGCCAAATAAATTTAAACATCTCAATACGCAAGCGAAGTGTGACATCACTGACTGCCCATGGATGCAAGAAAAAGATTTTCCATGTTAATCGCTCATTGGATTTTTTTTTTTTTTTTTTTTTATTAAAGTTCTAGAAGAATTATTTCCCGATTTTAATCCTCATATTTGGGTATAGATATGTATTAGTTATTGTATGCATGCGTTAGATTGAGTTATTTTGCTGTCAAATTGACAAAATTTTAATTTTAAATTTCAAAACTGTCACCCTTGGCGTTTTTTGTATTTGGCGATCAAAAAGTAATGCGAAAATATACATGCCAGATGTATATTTTCGTAATATGTATTGTACGAAATATTGTTTCATATTATTCGTTACACTCTTAATGTAAGTTTTTAAAATAACCATGATTTTTGAAAGGAATTAAATTATATTCGCCAGATAATTTGGCGATATTTTTTTTTTCTGCCAAGGATGACGGATATCAAATCTATTCCGCTGCAACATATTAGTATATTATATCAGATACTTTATTTAGACATTTGAAAACAAATTTGACTTCAAATTATGATAGAATATTTATCCTTTCCCTTTTAATTAGTTTATTAGTTGGATGTTTATTGTGTAAATATCATCCTTTGAAATGAAATGTTTATGTTTTCAATCGAATATGGAAATTTGCCATTTTTTTTTTCTAGAGTTTTGAAATTTAAAATTCCAATTTTATCAATTTTACAACAAAAACAATTTAATCTAACGGATGCACATGATAACTAATACATATCTATATCCAAATATAGGGATTAAAATGGGGAAATAATTTTCCTCGATCTTTATTATTTTTTTTACAAAAAATCCAGTTCACTTTTTATATTATTGTTCGCGTGAAAATATATTTTATTATATGTCTAAAAATAAATTAATTCGTAAATCTTTTTGGCAACAATTATAAATTAAAATAAATAATATTATAAAATAGAATTTCTTATTTTATTTTATTTTATTTATTTATTTATTTTTAAATTCCAATTTCGTTTACACACATCAGTTTAAACCACGGAGTAATAAAGACTACGTGGTTTAAACATTGATGCTTAGATCATTATATTATATCATATCATATCAAATTAAATTATTAGGAAAATAAACACTTTTAATTCTATAATGACGTCAGATTTAACGTGTAAGTTTAACAATTAAAAAAGCTTTATATGAATTTCAATTTAATGCACGTGCAAATATATTTCTTTTCTTTTCACGTCAAGATATTTTAAAAACGAAATGAATATGTAAATGTTTCTTTTATGTTGGCAGCAGCTAATTTTTTTAATATTTCATTATTTCCATTTCTATTACGGCTTCTATGGGGATTTTAATTAAAATGCTCAGATTTTAAACTAAAGTTTATTTTATCAAAATTAAATATAGCCTAAAACAATATGGCATACTGTAGCTTTCGGTCAGTGAAAGAAGTTTTTAAATCGGTTCAGTAGTTTCAGAGATTACCCTCCACAAACAAACAATTTTTTGCGCTTTATATAATGATATAGATATCTATATACATGTAAATGGCTAAGAGATTTCCTTGGACTCTGTGTGTGGACGCACCGTGTATAAGATCACATGCTGAACAAAAAAAAAAAAAAAAAAAAAATTGTTAAATGAATTTAATGTTTTGATTTTTATGTAAAATATGATCAGGTGGTGTGATATCGAAAATCACATATTCAAAATTACGTATTATCTCTCAAAATTTAATTAATTTTTTATCTTTATGAAGAGCTATTCTAAAAACATTATACCATTTAAAATCATGTCTGCGGTATCTCAGCGGGCGAAATATCTAATTTAATCTCTCTCCGTTTCTTGCAACAAATAATATGTAATAATAATAAAGATCAGAAGCAAATCTTTAGCTGGGATAGCTCTCCTTTATTCATAGTAAAATAAAATAGAATAGGTTTTTGCTGGCGGTGGTACTTTTGGCAAAAAACAGATGTACTCTTAAAAGAGAAATCTTGTGTTCGTATCGGCTCAAAGGTTTATGAAACCATAAGAAGTAAAAACATCTATTGTGAATAAAATTCCTGAGGTTAGATTTTTAACGTACATCTGTCGTTTTCCCAGGATCTTTCAACGATATTTTTGGCTAAAATTAAGGTCACCAATATATTTAAAAAAATACTGATCACAGCGTAACTGAAAAAATTAGGTGTTGTTCATACGTTCTTTGAGATTTGAGTTTGGCGAGCATATTGTGGTTTTTGATGAGAAGTAACTGAGCCAAACTTTGATCACTTTTTCTTCAGCTTCTGTGATGTAAAGCCGCTTCGCTTTTTTATCTGTACTCCCCATATCCCCCATCCTCGTTAAAGAATAACTTTTTATCATGAATATTTTGTAAAGAATGATTTCTTTGTCAAGCTGTAATAATAATATTGGAATATTTTGCCATAATTTAAAGCAAATAAAATATTTGAAGTTAGCAAAACTCCCTGGGTTTATTGTCATCTCAGAGCAAACTACGGCCATTTACTTGCAAGAATTGTTAGTTTGTTAAGTACTCCACTTCGATAGCAACTCTTCATCATCAAACTGTATTTCTAAATGAATAATATCTAAACAATTTATTTAAACAGATCAACAAACAATATAACAAAGGGCTATCTTTAAAAGAGTGTAAAAAATAAGAGTTTATGTGATGCATGTGGCATCTGTATAAAATGTTTATAAGAAATAGATTAAAAAAATAGAATAAAGAAAACGTTTAAAGAGAAACAACTATGTTGGTTATATTTTGTTTTGCAGCTTGAGCTTTTGAATTTTAAGTATTATATACCGTAGGAATAATCATATTTTTATGTAAGCGCCATGGGGGAAAGTTTTCAGTTTATTGACTGAATTCAGTCTTTTTTATGTGTTATAATACAGATAGGTCAATTTTATGGAATTAATCTTTGTTAGGGACAAATAAAGGTCCTAATGTTTTTTCTGAATCAACCCTATTAATGTTAATTCAATTATATTAATAAATAATTTTGCTAAGTTTTCATACTTATTAATGTAACTTTTGGAAATGTATGTTTTGAATATCTACATGCATTATGTATGAATTTATTACATTTTACCCAATATTACAAAAAATAAATATATATATACTTCAGTCCAACGAAAATTTTTTACTTTCACCCATGGTAAGCGCAGATTGATGCTACTTTATTGATTTTTAAAGTGTGGATCTCTTTTGTTTGCTCTCTCCCATTTTCTATCTTGGATCAGATGGATCCTAGCAGCAAAGAAGAAGCTCAAAAGAGACTAGACAGAAACAATGAGCGTAGAACTGGAAGTATTTTGAGAAAATAAGCCTGATATCCAACATTCCTAACAACACACTTGTCCACAGAACATCTTGAGGAGGTCCATAGGATTTCCCTTTTGTCGAGAGGACATCCTGAGGATACCTTTCGGAGAAGATGTGTTGTTAGGGATGCGTTCTGTCGATCCGGCCTACAAAGGCTTGGCTTCTGAAACTTGGTAATGGTGACTTGAAAATGATTTTGGCCTTCCGGATGACATCATTGAAATTCCAGCAGAATATTTGTGTCACGGAAATTTAGTTCACGAAATCTTTGGGGAAATTTTTTTTCATTCATATGCTAGAATCATTGGCAGGAAAGGCAATTCTATGCCCAAAGAATGTTGATGTGAATAGAATCAACGAGGAGGTCATCATTATTTTAGAAGAGGAATCAGTGACGTATCTAAGTGAAGATGCGGTTGGAACCGAAGACGATAGTGAGCGCCTAAACTTCACGACAGAATTTCTCAATAGTATCGATCCTTCAGGATTCAGGAATGCCTCAGCCTAAGCTTATTTTAAAAGTTGGAGCTGTAGTGATGCTATACTGAGGAATTTAAATACGAAGAAGGGTTTTGTAACGGCACTAAGCTGGTCGTCAACAGTATGGGAAGCAATGTCGTAGAAGCCAAAGTCATCAGTGTCTGCAACAGGGCAGATGGTTCTCATTCCCCGCATTGACATACTCAGCTCCGATAAAGAACTAAAGAGACGTAGGCAGTTTCCTATCAAAGCAGCGTTTGCCATGACCATCAACAAATCACAACGTCAAACCTTATAAAAAATGGGCATTTATTTATCTGAACCTGTCTTTGGCCATGGTCAACTGTAAATCGCATTTTCGACAGTCAAGCGTTCTTCAGATGTTAAGATTTAAGGTGAAAGTTCTCGCTACGTCCCAACAAGGACGTCTAATTAAGAAACGCGAAAATGTTTTCACCAAAAACGTTTTGTATAAGGAAAATTTCGGCTATTTCGTTAAATTTGGTTAAATAAAGTCTTTATTAGTTCTTTGTACTATACAAAATTGGTCTGAAATCTTCATTTATTTCTGTTCGGAGACCTTTTTAGTGATAAGATCTACACTACCTTCATTGATTTCATGAATTTAAAAAATGGTTTCGTTAACAAACTTTGATCTATTGGCACGCAAACAGCATCAGGCCGAGTTTTGTACATTTCGAGTTTGATTTTGAAATTTTCCCCGCAGTCGGAATTCGGTTCGTTCCCGAACCGGGGCTTTTCTAGTAAATAATAAACTGCGATGAAATGATTATTTAAATCTTGTCATTCACTACTTTCATAATCATTTAAAATAATAATAATTCTAAAATATTAAAATCAGACTTGTTAATAATAATAATAATAATAATAATAATAAAACTGTGTAGGGGAAAAAATAATATATTTATTTATTTATTTCGATTCCCGGCATTTCTTTTTATCTCCTTCTCCCTCCATCACATTGTGACTGCAATTTTTCCTTTTCTAAACAAATACTTTTATAGGTAACATTAGCCATAGATCAAAAATAAATTTCCAATATAAATTCTGTCAGAAAATATCCTTGACGAGCATTTTTATTGGCACCAAGGGAAAGAAGGGGGAGGGGTGGTGTTTTCTGTAAATGTAAAAGGGGACAAGGATGAGCATTTTGAGAACCACTGTCCAATTCACCTCTTGTAATACTTTAATGTGCGGTCAGGTGTAACGTGAAGGACAGCCAACTGAACAACGCTATCCGTAGAAACAGAACCTGAGTTCACATTCTCATCTCGTTTCCTCTCGTAGTTGCCATGGCAACGTAGTTCCCCCATTCTCCTCTTGCTTGTCCCTCAAATACAACCACCCAGCCTCATGTATGTAGGTACATGCGCTAAGTCTGTGGGGTGGGTGAATTATGTATGAGACAGATTGCATTGTGTGTAGTCATAATGCTGAAGTTGTTTGCTTTCTGTCCCAGGCTATTGAGTTCTTGTCGTATGTTTCGTTCCATAAATGTGTTCAGACAGGATATAACATTTTGCGGTTATGGTTATTTTATGTTATTTATTTTGGAAGTGCTTACCCGGATACACATAAGCTTAATGATATAGCCCTCTATTTTTTGTTTCTTTTTTAATAAAAATATTTTTCAGTAAAAATGAATGAAGCAGATTTTTTTTTTTCCTTCCTTTGAATGGGTAGAAATTTAGTAATTTATTTCAGCTCAAAATGTATCGTGGCAACAGCAACGGACGTTGTTAAAAGTAATTTGTGTAAATCTGAAAAGTAAAATATTATATATACAGCCCTTTATTTATCTCACTCATACAACCTTATCACAACTATATTACCGCAGGAAAACGTTGAACATTTGTATGTATATAATTAGAAAATTAGGAAAAAAAAGAAAAGAGTTTTTTTTTTTTTTTCCTTTTTTTTTTTTTTTTTTACCATTATTAACATTGTATGGAGAGTAATATAATAATTTTTCATAAATATTGATTTTTCTAAAGTGATGGCTTGAAAAAATTCTGCTTTTTTCCCCCGTGATTGTTCTAATGACTGAAATTTAAAGGGAAAAAAATAAAGCAGTTACTTTTTTTTAATTGAAAAATTGATAATTAATTTTCGAATTCTTGAGAAACATAATCAGCCGTTGAAAGGGTAATATAATAGATATAGTAATAAGACATAAATTGATCATCGCGAGGGAAAATATGATTCCTTTTCATTCGGTGAAAGCCATTTTACTCCCTAATGACTGTTTTTTCCCGAATGAATACACACAAATGATTTAGTTTGTAAAATTTATGAATAATGTATGTACTAAAGGCGAATGAAAAACTCCAGAGAGTTTCATATTCATTTTTCTTTCTTTCTTATTTTTTCTTTTAAGACAGAAAAATATTTCTTCCCACAACTTCATTATTTTCAACTTCCTAATAAAAACCTTTCTCAAATTTTGTCAGTTTTTTCTTTAAGGATTTTATAAACTTTTCCCTTGCTTTATATCGAAAAGTTTTTAGTGGCTTTTACCTGTATTACACCACAGAAAAGAAATATAATTTATATTTATAATAGAACGTTAAGATAATTTTAAATAAAATGCTGAATTTTTACATCTTTATATAGCAAATTCAAGCCAGTTTGAGGAGAATGCTGACCAATGTCAATTATCGATCAAGATAAAATGACGTCATGGTGGCGCCTGTGTATGTGTATGAAGGGGCCAAATATGTAAACTAATTAACCGTTTGCGAAAAAATTATATCGACAAAATTAACTTTCTAATATAAAAATAAAGCCTTTAAATTAGGGATTTCATAATTGAACTTTTCAAGACAGAAAAACAAAAATGTTCAGTTTTATGCTAATAAAAACAGAAAAACTCCGAAAATTCACTGAAAAAGAAAAAATCTCCAATTTAGGAGAATTAGAAATTAAGTTCGTTCTTAATCTAAGTGAAATTAAGATAACTTTGCAATTAAAGAGGCATTAACTCAGATGGGAAAAGAGCTTTTATATAGAAAAAGAATGGAATTGAAACATAATAGTACAAATGAAGGGTTTTTTTTTTTTTTTTTTTTTTTTCTTCACAAAAGCCCTCCTAAACTTCTGATTGTTAGTATTGATTTGTTCGTTCGCAAATCTCCTGGGTAATCAGTAAGAGAATCGAGCTATCTCATTTTCTTTTTTGATATATTATTTTCTTCCCACATTTGAGTATTTTTTATGTATTATTATACTTTTCTCTTTATGTAAGCATGGTTTCATTAGATAAAATACTCCGTTAGATAAAACTTGCATCATACACTTTTTTTTGTTTTTGTTTTTGTTTCCTATTAAAAACTAGAGGTATTTTTCTGAGAGCGAAAAAAATTTTACCCTTTTTTCCTGCTAAGTATTCGCATAACGATTGAAAATATTATGTTATAATGGAAAACGGTACATCATCTTAATGGAAATTAGTATTAAAAGAAGGGTGTTATTTAATTAAGCAGTTACTATTAATCAGCTTTGTTAAATTAAAATTCGAATTGTGATCTAAATTTTTATGTTTTTTGCTAGTAAGTATTCGCAGTGATATTGAAAATATTATGATATAGTGAAAACTGATAGATCGCCTTTAAAAAAAAAAAAAAAAAAAAATGAAGTAAGAAAGTTGTTGTTCAATTAAATAGTTATTATTAATCAGCTTTGTTTATTGAAAATTCGATCTGTGAACTAAATAAATGGGTTACCGTTTTTCAAAGATTAATTTTTATTTATTAATTTTAATTTTTCAGATTTATTTTAAATCCTTAAAATACAAAATTTCACTTAGCAAAAATTTACATTTTACTGCTTGAAAATAAAATATTAAAGTTAAATAAGTCCTATTTTTTAAAACGATAACCTATTTAACAGCTGTTAATTTTTTGAATGGGAAAACGGAATTTAAAAATATGTATTAGTTAATTGGTTATAATGGGAATTATTTTCCCATAGAATAATAACATGGACTTTAGCTTCCGATGACGATAAGTAAATAGTCCCTCACTATGTCTTAAGACTACACCATCTATATAATATTACTGTAACGTGTACCAGTTACGATTAAATTTTGTCGTAACGATACGATAGTGATGTAAGGTACAATCTGATTGATCAACCCAGATCGAATTAAAAGGAGCTCTAGGATTGGTCAAAGCATAAGTTCGGCTACTAGAGATTTTAGCTACAAAAATATTATCTAATATACTTCAAATGCACATTTTTTTTTTTTTTTTTTTTTTTTAAGAAATTGTAAAAAATATTTGTTCTGAAACATATGCTTAAAATCCTATATTTAGAAGTATATTTCGAAGAATTTAAAGCCAGTTAAGCTTTGCATTTCACAGTAGGTATTCGGCAGAGCGGTGGTGGCCCCATCTATTGATTTAAATTGCAATCATTACATTAAGACACAATTTTAAAATGCTATTCGAAATAAATTTTTTAAAGCCAAAATTATATATTTTTTAGATTTTTCCTTCATTATAAATATTAGAACGGACGTTATTTCTTTATTTATTTTGTAGATACATTTATAAGCTATTTAATTTCCGTTATGATGGTCATACGATAATTTAATTCCGTCAAATATTAGGAAATATTTGATTTTTAATATAGCAATAATTTAATTTAATTCTAAGAATTTTTTTTAATTTAGCAGCGAAAAAGAACTGTTTTCTAAAATTGAAATTATAATGCAAATATCAATTACATAAATCACTTTTATAGGAAAGAAAAAGCTGAAAATTTCTAGTAATTTTTGTGAGATTTTTTTTTTTTTTTTTTTTTTTCCTTTCTGAAAATCATATTAGAGAGAGAGGTACTACTAAAGTATGAAGGTATTATCACGCACATGTTCTGCAAGGGAAAGGCTAGTTCAGTTTTAAAGTACATCCGAATTATAAAATTGTAAAATTTTTAAGTTTGTGGGAGAACAAAAAGAGAGGAATAATTCAAAAATATATCAGAAAAAAGGCGATTGGGATCAAAAATCGGCTTCCACATTTTTTTTTTTTTTTAAGTTCTTTCAACTTTGTAATTTAACAGCTTTTTACAGCACTCAATTTTTAAAGTATCTAACATAGTATGCCTGCAATTTTCATGAATTTACGTAAAAGTATGCTTTTAAAAATGTGTAATAAAGAAATAAAAGTAAGTAGTCTCAGATTTGAGAACACTTTTAAATAATAAAAATCTACAAAAGTAACAATAAAATCAAACATTTTTAGAAGCACTGCACCCATTTCTTTCCTTCTTTCTTTTTACTTTCTTCTATATATATGGAAGAAGAAAGTATTGGATTCGTGAAAATTTTCGAACTCTTTGTTCTTAGTTCATTTAGTTCTTAAAATGTTATTTTGAATTTAAAGCATGCTTTCATTTTTAATTTTACATAAAAAATTAAGCTGTGGCCATACAAAACATTCTTCTATATCATTTTAATATATCAATTGGTCGGAAAACTACCTAAAACCTTGAAATCGCTGCATAGCAGCACCAAATATCAGCAGGGCCTGATTAATACAAGAGGCCTTGAGTAGCAGGGGGGCCTAAAACTGGTCCTGAAAATATCCTTTGCCCTTTTTTGCCCATAGAAATAGTATCATAAACTGCAAAATTCTGTCATTATAATCCCATATACAGTATATATGTACCATTGATGGTTGATGCACAGTGCGAGGGCGAGCGTGGAGCCCAAAAAAGTATGTGTGCCCCGGGCCTCTCAGGAAGTTAATCAGGCCCTGCCATCCTCTAATATGCTGCCAATTTGAATAAACATAGATATTTATTATACCCATCTCAAGTTTCGTGCATTTATACAATGAAGTTGAGGTACAGCCTTCCGTAAAAGGGTAAAAAGAGAAACATAACTGCTCTCCTATCAACAAAAATGCAATTAAATCGTAGCTTTTTATAATCGTCATTCTATATATCATATCTGGTGTATTTATACGATATAGAAGCTGAGCTAGAGCTTTCTCGTAAATGGAAAATATTGCAGCATACCTTTCCGCCGATATACATTCGAATTGAATCAGCATAGTAGTTTTTCATTATATCCATCTCGCATATCAAATTTGGTGCTCTTATGTACTATCGAAGCTGAGATAAAGCATTCTCAAAAATGAGGGGAATGGCAGCATAGCAGTGACACTTACAAGGCGATATGTATCAAAATCAAAGTTCTGTTTTTTTTTTTTTTTTTAATCAGTATCCAACCAAATACAAATTTTAGAAAAATTCCGAATATTCCTTCGTGAGATAAAGCGCCCACAACATTTAGCAAACGAACACACACAGACATTTTCTATAAATCATCTTTAAGACATCTCAAAACGTATAAATCCATAGAAAACTGGAAGTCGAAAATTTTCACAAATCCAATGCTTATATATATATATGTATCTAGAAGAAAGTAAATGATAATAATAATAAATCGAATTTAATAGAAATGCAGGTAAATACGTGTTCAAAATCTATTTATAAATTACTGAGCAATTTTTATTATTTTTCATGACAATCTCCAAGTTTTAATTCATTATTTTCGATAATCTATAATTAGCATTTAAATTAATTTAATTACTTAATATGTATATTTTCTAATAATCTCACCTAAATAAGTAAAAAATATATTGTAGGTTATTACATGTCAAATACCTTACACAAATTAAAATAAAAATCTAAATAAATACTAATTACTTTTCGTTCACGCTAATATTTCATATCAGATGATCATTTACGCTGAAAATTATTTTTCTATTTTGATGGCATTCACCTATACGCTCCGAAATTGAGCTTAATTTCAAACTCGAATTTATTCTGAGCCGACGCACTAATTACCTTTCTAAACCAGAGCTTGCTTGACGGGTGATGTATATACATACATAAACCATCAGCCAAACAACTTTTACCGCGACCCTCCCCTACTCTTTCCTAGATCGGAGCTTCTAGAACACGAAATTAATTCCTATGTACTAGACTTGATGAATTTTCCCTAAGAAATAAAATATCAACCGACACACAATGATTTTAAATTATTAACCTTCCCAAATTAAACAAATTAATTAAAACATTTCCGTATCCGTATTCATTTGGAAGTAATTTAAGTCATTAGGTAAAAGGAATAAATAATGCAGTTAGTAATTACTAACTCGGGTGGTTCTGAGAAGGAATTAGACGCATTATTCAATTATCTTCGTGAAGTCAGAGAAGGCGCTGTAGAGTCGAGGCTTTAATGATTGTCAAAACTGAAACAGATAGTTTTGTGCGGAATGCTCATCAAAAGATGACTTTTTTTTTTTTTTCTCATTTCATATTTTCATCAACTTCATATTGATATGTATTTTTTTCTTTTGTCTGAATATTTCTAAAAAGAGCATGGAACAGATTATGTTCAAAATAGTATATTAAAAAAACCACTCTCAAGTGAAATATCATAAGTAAGAGTTGATTCTATATAAGCCTCTTTGATAATTAAATTGGACATGAAAGTTGAAATTCATATTTTGTGATTTATTTAAACTCTAAATCATGTCCCCCGCACCAAAAAAAAAAAAAAAAAAAAAAAAAAAAGGGGGCTGTTATACTGCATGTTAAGAGCTAGAGAAGTATAGAAAAAAAGAAAAAATAGTTTTTTTTTTATATATATATACGTTTCCTAAAAAAAAAAAAAAAAAAAAAAAAGGAAAATGGTAAATGGTTTAAAACGTCAGTTTACCTGTTTGAATCCTGACTGTCGTATGAATTGATTGCTGTGTTATTTAAGTTCATTATTTATTAAGAGTGTGGCCTGCCTTCCATTAAAAATGATGTACATAGCATATGTGTTTTTTACTTCCATCACTCGACTACCGTAGGTAATGGAAGTATTGTATTCGGTCCAAAAATTCGATATCGAGATTTCACCTGATTTACATGTTTTAAGGTCTTCTGAGTTCAAAAAAGTGTTTTTTGGAAAATGGTCAGTGCGTGTGTATGTATGTGGGGAATCTTAATAAGTTTTAGTATAAAAATTATTTAAACGTTAAAATTAAGAGAAAAATTTAATGTAATAAAAAGACAGCAGGAAAATGAATCATTACATGCATTAACTCAATAAAGTCCTAATTACAACAATTTGAACTCATTGCGAGAACTTAAATGAGTAAAACTATAAATAAACGATTAATTTAAATAAAAAAAAATAAAAATAAAAATAAAAAGTTTGCACGTTCATTTTTTCCCTACGGCATAAAAAGAAATATATTTACTCATATATTTTTTGCACCAATTTATTTTTTCACTTTAAAAATTTTAGAGTTAAAATGGATTTTTATTTAATATCTTTTGAACCAATTACCCAATTGAACTAAAAAAAATACGGCGTTAGCTAGATTTTGTCCTGATTAATAAGTATACCACTTTTCATAGCGATCGGTTTTCAATAGTGTAGTTTTGTATAACGAACTAAAAATCCAGACAGATCGACAAACGTTCAGCTTTATATATATATAGATAATAGTAATGATAGGATGGTGATAATGATGGTGATATTGAGTTTAATTTTTCTCCTTTTTAAACCTTTTCAGAAATTTTGTTTACAAGCTTAATAGTTTTGATAATTTTTAACTTCTAAAAGAGTAACTTAAAAAGTGAGAATCAGAAGGATTTTAGATAGGAACAAGGCGGGAAATTCCTCTCCCCCCCCCCCTTCCGCCAGTTCTCACTCAAATCAAAGATTAACCCGTTTTAAAATCTACAGGTCCGAAATATTTCAAAAATTAGAGCATCAGGTCTGGAGCTTTTATATATGTGCTTTACTAAATTAATTTCAAAAAGTATAAATAATAATAATAATATGACCTTCTGTATGACAATTCCTGTTTATTTCACTTAATTTAAATTATTAAGTTAAAACCTTATTTATAATAGTTAAATAGAAATTCAAAAAAAAAAAAGAAAAAAAGAAAATGCAGCTTCAGTTTGTCACACAGAACTCAAAGTTAAGCAATTTAAATAACCTTAATCTTTCATTTAAGCAAAACATTGTCTTAATTTATTCAACTAAATTTTGATAAAAAATAAATTTCAAAGAAATTAATTATAATTGAGTTGACCAACTGCACCCTAAGCTGCTTCAAACAAATTTAACAGTGAGAAATAAAGAAGTGCTATGACAAAGAGAAGAAACTTCCTGGCGAATTTACAGGTCATTGCTTAACTGAAATTTATTAAACTTAACATTTTTACTACTTTCTGAAGATACATTATCTAAGGAAAGTATTGTAATCTAAAAAAAAAAAAAAAGTCGACTATGAGATTTTGGTTTATCTTTACATTTTAAAGTCTCCTGAGATCATTTTTGGCTCTTTTTATGCTGATGTATGTGTGTGTGTTCAGTACTATGTTCAGTATAATATTATGTTCAGTAATACTTTAAATTGAAAAGCATACGTAATATTTTTATTGTAAAATTTGAAATACTACTCAAAATTACTTTCATTAATTAAATAACTACATAAATATTTTAATTCCTATTATTAGTGTTTTATTAGTATTTACTATACGAAAGTTTTTAATGTAGATTTCAATTTGCGGCAGAAGTTTTGGCTTGAATGAAAAATTTCACAAGAATAAATAAATAATGCTTTATGTTTAAAAATTTAATTTTACGGTATATATATATATATATATATATATATATATATATATATTATATATATTAATTGTTTTTTAACTCATTTAGTTAAAATATTTATTTTACTAAAAATAAGTTCATTTAAATTTCATACTTTATTCATAAGCAAATATAAAAGGAAAACTCACATACATTTAGAAGGCTTCTGATATTAATAATAAATAATAAAGATCAACCTATTGATATTCTAATACGTATTTGCAATTCTGAAACCCTTTTGTGTTTCTTCCATATTTTAATAGAAGTTTTTTTTTTTTTAAATAGATATTTCCTAGTTGGTTGTTAATATATATATATATTCACGAAAATTTGAAATATTGAATACATTTCCCGAAAAACTTTAAATTATTTCTTTCTTTCTTTTTTAATGGCACTTTTGAGAGTATATTCAGCATCCCCCTTCCGTCATTATGGAATTTTAAGTAAGAAAAGTGATATTACTGTGCTTAGCTATAATTTTTTTCGGTGTTTTTTACATTAATGTTAATGAAATCATTAAAATTAATTACTAAAATAATTAAAAATCTGCATTTTTCACATTAAAAAAAAAAAAAAAAAAATGCAAGCTAATTGAAAAATATTAAATTGCTAAGAAAAATCGAAATATAAAATGAAATAAAAATAATAATTAAAAAAGGTCTAAAAACACTGTATTTATTTATGACATATATTTATAATTATGATTTTTAAAATGTTGTCTCTATTTACTTATATTGCTGTGCAAATTCTTAATCATTCTTAGTATGGTTTCGATTCCTGTTTTCTAAGCATTATAACGATGAAATTATACAGTAAAACACCATTTATACGTCTCTCGCTCACATGTCTTTTACATTTATACGTCCCTTTATGAAGTCCCGATTCATTCCTCTACATTTGAATGCAAAATTTCTTCATTTATACGCTACTCAGTATCGGTTGTAGGTCTTTTTCACTTTTTAAAAATTCACAAAAATTCTTGACCAGTCATTATTTTTCTGATCTAAATCAGTGTTGCCAGGTTTGGCTAATTTTTTAATTCAGCATTCACCAATAATTTTAAAAAGTGATATTTGACATATATAATAGACGATTAATCTTCGAAGTGATTAGCTAAACGCTGCAATTAAAAATTATTGGTGACTATTGAATTAAAAAATTAGCCAAATCTGGCAACACTGATCTAAATACCAATTTGGTGAGTAAATGATCAGAATTATTAACTATCGTAAACTAATTGAAAACATTCTCCCTAAGGCTAATTTAAACGATCATTAAGATGTAGTATATAAAAATGTTATTCCACCTTCCTTTAAAGACGCAATGGCCTGCTTTGAAAAACTTCGAATTTATTTTATTTGTCGAAACACTAGTGAAAAAACTCAATTGAATTCACAATGCAGTTATTAACATTTACAGTCAGACGACTATTGAAGGTTATTTAATGTAATTAAATAACTACCTGTATGGACATAAATCGTAAAGTACTTATTGTTAAAAATATACAATATCTATAATTAACGCACAAGATCTGTTAATATTTCAAAATATGTAATACAATACTCAATAATGATATATCTAATTAGTATTTAAGTTATACATTAATGATATGATTTCTTCGCTTTTTATAATAGATTTTTTTTTTCTTTTTTTTAAATTTAAATCTTGAATTAGTATTTTCGTATGAATTTTGCTTTAGAGCCATTAAATTTGTAGAAATCAAAGTTTCTTTCTTTCTTTTTTTTTTTTTTTTTTTTTTAAGTTTCGATTATGCATTTTTTTTCATTTATACGTTCTTTTAAGCAAGTCTGTTGAAAGACGTATAAACGGTGCTTTGCTATAATAGATATTTGAAAAAAAAATTTACAGGTTGATTGTCACAGAAGACTTATAGTGTTACAACATCTGTTTAACGTTAATCCGTATTTTTGCACTTTTTGTGTTTGACATTGCATATATACAAGATTAGTTTTGTAAGGGGGGAAAAAAAGCAAGAAAAAATTATAAAAGATTTTAGACAGTTTTTTTACTGAAACATATGGTATGATTTGAAAGTTACAAAGATATATATTTTTTCCCCTTTTGACAGGTGGCTAAAAATTCAAGATGGCTACAAGCTTTTGCATTAGTGATTTAAGCACAAACTTTAAGATTATCAATCATGTTTTAGTAATAGATTAAAATCGCCTTTTTGCATTCCCGAAAAGAAAGAAATCATCCAAGATTCAATACGCATTGAGATGAAAGAGGTCGATAGGGAAAAAAAAAATAATCTCGCTCTCGCACCTAAAACTTTCGGCTTAGTTCAGAACTTTTTTTTATAAAGACTTTAGTCATGATAGAAACCTACCACAACTGTTTCTTTCTTTCCCACTGAATAAACCCAGATGGGCTCTGCTATACTCATACTGATGCCATCTTTTTTTTTCTCATGTATATTGACCCAGGTGTTTGTCGGTTGAGGCCTATACCAAGCAAAGGAGAGGAGAGGGAGATAGACATAGATTAAATTCCCCTCTCTTACCTTGACAACAATGCTCTGTTAACAATGTCAATTACTGCAACTCCCCTTTGATGTATGGCTCCACTGGGGAAACCAGAAGTGAAGTTCTGTAGCAGATGCTGTATGAGAGTTCATGGGCTCATTATTGAAAAGTTGCGAAGGGAATAAATCCTAATTCTCAACTATTGTCAATTAAACAATAAAGGGGAAAAGCATTTTAAAGAATTTAGAATTAATTAATACTAATTTTATAAATAATCCACGAGCCGATGTAATTTTGAATTAAAGTATTATTATTATTATTTATTTATTTTGGTGAAGATTTTTCCAACTTCAATAGTTTTTTGATTAAAATTCACAGCTTATTAATAATATTACTATTACTGCAATAAAATACTATAAAAGTCTCTAAGATAACTTATGCAATTAAAAATTTAAGATATTTCTTTTATCATAAAGAAATAATTATTATATATTGCTTGATACAAACATGAAAATACTTATTAAAATTAGAATTCAATTACTATTTATTTATTTATTTTGTGTGTGTGCTGACTTGTAATTTTTATATCGCAGTACTTTCAGTTTTGAATGTGTGTGTGCAGAAATTTAATATATTTAAGCAATACTTCAAATGTTAAAAAATTAAGTAGATTATTAAATTGATAAAGCAGCATGATATATAAATTTTTACATTTCGATTAAGTTAATATCTTTCATTTTCAGAAGAATCTCTAATATATTTTTTATAAAATATTTTACATTCATTATCGAAATTTCTACAGCTAAATGATAATTTAATTGTAGTGTTTTAATAGTACTATTTCTTTCAGACAGGATAAAAACAAGTTTCGTTATCATTTGCTGTAGACATCTTGAATTTTGCATATGAAATGATCAGTTGCAGAATCTAAGCGTTTACAAATATGTTAAAAAGAAATAAATACGAATCAAAGATAGGAATAGGGTAAGAATTAAATTATGTTTAGAACTGGGTTTTTATTATTATTATTATTATCTTTTGTTTAAAAAATAAAATATTGATAATTTTAAAAATGTAAAATCTTTGTAAAAGGGGATATCTAGAATATATAATGTTACCTAGCAACTATTACCATAATCTAAATCTCATACTATCATTTCATTCAGGCAAAAGAAAAATAGCTCACATCTGGATTTTATTTATTATTATTATTATTATTATTATTATTATTATTATTATTATTTGCATTTCATGTATTTCCATATTGCTTTTCGTATTATAAAAAATGCAATACAAATTGGTACAAATTTCTCATCCATGGATGTGATCTTGACGCTATCTGCCAATGATTTGACGACAATTGACTCTATATCACCATGTTACTGTGAATTCTAAGTATTACATTTATTTTCTCCTCAAATTTACCGCACAGTCTGGAAAAATATTTCGTTTTGTTGCAACGATAGTTTTATTGCCTTAAAACAACCTTTACAGGCAGAGTTTTATATGTTGAAAAAAATCTTGGCGACGAATTTGGCAAAACTCTTGTCTATTTGGTTACAATTTTACTTCGTTTTATATTTCAGGGCATTTCACAGACAACTGAGTGAAAATTTGTAACAATTTTAAAGTAATTGTGTCATTAAAAGTTATTCGTTGCAATAAGGTAATCTATTTTTTTTTTACCTTAGTTAATAAATCTGCAAAGTAATTCTACCGCAATTATTACCGTTTGGATTCCGAGCTTTCTGAATACGGTTTTAAAATATATTTTAAAATCATTAAAATTCAATAAGTAAGAACCTTTTTTTTTTTTTTTTTTCTTTCTTTGTTTTATCTTAAAATACTTTTAAAACAATCCACAAAAGCCAAATATTTATAATGCACCACCGCAATCAACTTTTATAAATATAAAGAACGTAATAAATACGTGAATCAAGAGTTTATGAAATTCTGTTATTGTTATTGTAAATAACTAAACAATGCAATAAAAACTTTTTTTTTTTTTTTTTTTTTTCCAAATCAGAAATGAATAAAAAAAACAATGAAATAAAAATAGCTTTACTGCTATGTAATTGTTTCATCAGACGAAAAAAAAAAAAAAAAGTCTGCTAAGACAAATTTTGTTTTTGAAGATTTTTATTTGCATAAAGAAGCAAATTGTGATATAATGCAGCAAAAAATTGTTTTTACCTTGCATCTCAATTAACAGAAAGCAATAAACAATAAATGCAATTTATCTAATTTAAAGAAGCAATATAAAAGCTTTAGATTAAAAAAAAAAAAAAAAAAAAAAAAAAAAAATTGAACAAATAAATATATAAATAAAAACTGACAAATTTTAAAGGAAAAATAGTTTATAATATATATGTATATATATATACATAAATCTCATTTAAAAGTACCTTATTATAATTTGATTCTGACTAAAATCAAATCTGTGGGCAAATTATTAAGATTCCTTTCCCATTTTTGCTCTAAAGGTGTATGAAAAGTATACACTCGCATATGTAATGCATAACACTGTTTATGTATAATTATTTATTGTACCTTATGTATATTTTTATAAGTGGTAATTAATTATTTTATAAGTAATAATTGAAAATATCGTTTTATACGATAAAAATATATCTTAAAAAAAGATTTTAGGTATACTATTTCCTTCTTTGAAACGATAGCTTTTTCAGTCTCTAAATTTATTCGGTGTATAACATTATAAATAAATACCTATTAGAATTTAATTTGCTCCATGGGGAAATAAACCATTTTTGTTGATTAACAATTCATGATTAATTGGTTCAAACAGGGAATCTTCATCATTAACGTTTGAAAATGTTTGTTTATCTGAAAGAAATAAGCCTCCATCTTAGTTAAAATTATAATAATAATATAAATAAATAAATAAATTAGAGACTGTTTTCCATATGTGTAAAATACATAAGTATAATGCATATGTATAAATTAAATACATAAGTAAAAAAATAAACTTAAGTACAAAAACATTTTTTGACATTAGAAGCTTTTTACTGTGAAGCCCTAAAAAGCATAAAATAAAAATTTATGCTATAACGCATGTTTTATATATATAAAAACATGCTACAAAGAAATGAAATTTCAACACTAAGAAAAATATAGATATTTAATTTTGCAAGAGATGAATTTTTTTAAATATTCAAAATATTTTAAAAAGCTTCCAAGACTAATATTCTTAATTATTAGTTTTTGTACAATCATTCATTAAGCCAGAAATTTCAAAAGTCTCGAAAGCTTTTTAACCCTACAAGGCTCAATTTTTTTTTTAGTGCGCGACAAAAATATATAGTTTGTAATTAGTGATGAGAAGATAGGGGAAACTTATAAAAATAAAAATAAAACCATATTTTACGTAAAAATCAACTTTTTATTTCAGTTCCGCATACGGTACACTGAGCCTTAACTATACTTTCTGGTATTAAACTAGTACAATTGAATTGTTTTGGAAATAGTTTCCTATTTGAATTTTTTTCAATTAGTGACTTATTATTTTAAACAAAATGAAATAACTATTATATAATTTACTTTTTTATATATTGCAATTTATAATAAACAAAATCATATAACTAATATAATAAATTTGTTATTATTTTATTGATGAAAAGATCTAAAACAATTATTATATTTATTTAGGCAAAGTTCTATGCGACTTTGTCGCAATATAAGAATGTTTTTCCTTTGCAACCAGGATATTTGCATCGTTGTCTTTTTTCACCCCAAACAGGAAAATGCTCAAACCCATCACGCCTGACATCACGAGGAGGTAGGATTGATGTAATTGTCTTCTGCCTTTTATTTTCAATTTCATCAGATAAACTTGGTCTACCTCTCTTTTTGTTTATCGATAGCCCAAACATGCATAAACATTTCCCTACTTCAAATTTGAAGTCCTTCTGTTTCATTGGGGTTGGCGTATGCTGCTGCTCCCCGTACAATAACCAGCAATTGATAAGAGTTACACCAAGAAGATAATAAAATAGCCTCAAGTACCATTTTCTTGTCCTAATTATTATTTTATATTTCCCTAGGAACGAATCTAGAAGGTCCACACCACCCATATGCTGGTTATATGTTTTGATTATTTGGGGGCAATCCACTTGTATATACTTTTTCTGTTTCTTTCAGTATCTTCTTGCTGTTTCTATTGGCTCTTGACCCACAAAAGACGATGATAAAACGACTGGTTTGTTATCGTACCACATTACGGTGACAATATCTGTATTATCACAATTTGCTACCCATTGCTCTGAATAACCTCTCTGAACCTTTTACTTTTTTAGGTCTTTTATGGAAGGTATTTTGAGGTCTTTTCCTAAACGACCTTTGTTGACAGTTCCCAGCGACTGAATTCCCTCTTTGGCCAAATAAGCAATCAACTCTGGCGACGTATAATAATTATCAAAGAATAATTTGTAATTTTGATTCTTCGATGATCGTCTATGTGCCCGAGATTGTGTACTTGTAGTTGTCCCTGAAGTCATTCCTGATGTACTAGACTAAGGGTCTGATATTTCTGGCTGACGATTTTCAATATTCGTAAGAACCTCGTTGACGGGAGACGAACACTGATGTCTCTGCGGAGATAAGGAAGTTTCCACGTCGCTAAGTAGCTCGGATAAAAAGTTTTGGATGGACTGAATTTTTTTCGTTGTCATCATCACTTTCAGCGCCAGAAAAATCTTGTTCATCTTCACTTCCAGAAGGAATGTTTAAGAAACCCTCAATATCTTCATCACGCAATCTTCTTCGCGACGACATCTGCAATAAAATCAAAGTACTGACAAGGAAAGTTATCGTAAGCACGTATAAGTAAAAATGGACACTAAAGCTCAACGTACCGTATGTGGAACATACATAAAAATATGATTTACTAATACGTTTACTATTGTAATATAAAAAACAACTTGCCTCTGCAAAATATACACTTCGTTATACCACACAGTATTTTTTTCGAATCAAAACTCTTCAATAACTATTCTTTTTTAATTTTTGAATTCAGACAAACGACTAACGTATCACTTTCATTCAAATTTCACACCGAGTGCACTATAACAAAAACACGAACGACATCTTTAGGTAAAGATTCGTATTACTACATTGCTAAATGTCAGTAGCTTCTATCAAGATGTCAAGAGATGTCGCTACTTATAGTTTTATAGCTATAGGGACGATTAAAGTCGGTGTTCCACATATGGAACTGGGTGCCTTGTAGGGTTAAAGTATTTTGAAAATTTAAAATTTTTCATCGCTTGCAAAATTAAAGATCTATACTTTTCTCTAAAATTTTAGTAGTGTTGAAATCTCGTTTTTTTTATAGCATGTCTTTGCCAGAATGAATTTTTATTTTATGCTTTTTAGGGCTTCACAAGAAAAAGCTTCTAATGTCAAAAAATGTTTTTTTACTTAAATTTTTATCTTTGTGTTTTTTAATTACAAAAAAAAAAAAAAAAAAAACTTCTTGAAAAAATAATCAAAATTTCTTAGTATATTGTGTAGAAAACTAAAGATTTTCTTTTATGAATTGACATCTTTTCTTTTAATTAACTGCAAAAAACGTAACATATCGGCCTTCGAGGATCGAACCCACGATCATCGCGTTATCAGTATGACTCTCTAACCAAAAGTCAAAGAACAGTTAAAAAGAGTCATTGAACACGCTAGAAAATCGAACGCATAGAATAAAAATATTATTCTTGAATGCTTTTTAAAAATGTTTTAAATATTTAAAAATGTTCATCTCTAGCAAAAGTGAAATATCTATATATTTTTTAAAATTTTCTTCTTGTCAAAACTTTTATTTTTTTTTTTTTTTTTATAGCATGTCTCTGCAAGAATAAATTTTTATTTTATGCTTTTTAGGGCTCCACAATAAAAAGTTTGCAATTTCTTTTCTTTTCTTTTTTTAGCTGAAATTTTTATTTTGTTGGTTTTAGTAACTAAAAGAAAGCTTGTTAAAAAAAAAAAAAAACTAATTAAATTTTTTTAGGATACTGTGTCGATAATGAAATGTTTTTTTTTTTTTTTTTTTTTTTTTTTTTTTTTTTTTTTTAACAATTGACATTTTTTTCCATGAATTGTCTGCAAAAGAGTAAGATAACCTTCGAGGATTGAGCCCACGACCATCGTATTATCAACATGACGCGCTAACCAACGAAGCCAACGAGCGATGTACAGATTTAAAACCCGAATAAACTACTACGTCAGAAACGTCAAAGAAAAATATTATAAATGCAATTGGAAATGGCGTTTCTGACGTAGTAGTTTATTCGGGTTTTAATATTCCAACGCCAAGCTCCTGTTATTAGATGTACAGATTTGCTTACATTTATTTTAAAATGGAGGCGCCTTATTTTTAGCGTGTCACGAAGACACGATGACAAAATCAAATTTCAATAAAAAGCTTCTAAAACATTTATTTATTTATTTATTACTTAAATTTTTATTTTGTGCTTTTTAGTAAAAAAAAAAACTCTTCAAAAATTATTAGGATACTGTGTAGACAATGCAAAATTTTCTTTTATCAATTGACATATTTTCTATTAATTATCTGTAAAAAATAACGCATCTGCCCTTCGAGGATTAAACGCACGGCCGCCGCGTTATCAACATGACGTTCTAACAAACTGAGCCAACCAAAAATGAGAAAATTGTTTACATTTACTTTAAAGTTGAGGCGCCTTGTTTTTAAGCGTGACACGAAGACACGATGACAAAATCTAATTTCAATAAAATGCTTCTAAAAAATTAATTTATTAATTTATTTATTTTTACTTAAATTTTTATGTTATGCTTTTTAGTAACTAGATAAAATGATACAAAGCTGTTTAAAGAATTCTTCAAGAATTCTTAGGATACTGAGTAGACAATAAAAAATTTTCTTTTATCAATCGACATATTTTCTATTAATTATTTGCAAAAATTAACACCTCGGCCCTTCGAGAATCGAACTTACGACTCTCGCGTTTTCAACATGACTCTCTACCCAACTGAGCCAACAAAAATTACAATGAAATGCTAAAGCGCAGTATTCACTACGGTTGGTTCGAGCGGCGCTATTCAGAATCCATTGATGTGGTCAAGAGGTTGGACGTGATTCGACGTGGTTGGTTGTCAGGGAGAAGTCCCTGGCCCTAACCCCCTGTTGAGATAATTGAGGGGTCAGAGGCAGATATCTTTGTCAATTTTGCATGCTTTCCTTTGAAGTAACTGCGCAATCTGATAAAATAAGGTTACAGTTGATGACAAGACATTTGGCTCTTTGTGTCGGAAGCGTGATTAATGGTTTTTTGAACCTCGAAGTTTCAACCCTAGTGAAAACCATCCTTTACTTTTTTTTCTCTTTTAAGTGGAGGAGGTGCCTTGTTTTTTAGCCTGACACGAAGACAAAATCCAATTTCTAATAAAAGCTTCTAATTAAATTATAAGCTATGCGAAATGCGAAAATAATAATTTTGATGAATATGGTAGAAATAGATGAAATAAACGTTCTAACAAAAATATAAAAGCAAAATTATAATTTTATGTACGCAGTGTAAAAAAAAAAAAAAAAAATCTATTAATACTGGTGATAATAAGGCTTCTTTTGCATCAATAGTTAAATGTATAATGTTGAAATATTAAGCATCTTTTCATTTTTCTCCCATTATCTTCTTCCTCATTTTAAGCGATAAACACTTTTTTTTTCCCGTACATAATCTACTCCAGGTGTTTTGGTGATTTCAAACACATTGAAATTCATCCACATTCAAATCGAGAGGTCTACTAGGAAAAAAAGAAAGAAAGAAAAAAGACAGTGAAAAAAAAGGGGGGGGGGGCAGAAGGGGAGAAAATCCTATTTCTTAAAATATCTCAAGTAAAAAGTCTTTTGCCTGAGCATCCTCTTTGGCTCGTGCTTCTTCGGCGTTGTCTGCTCCAGTCACAGGCGTTATCCGAAAAGAAAAGCGCCTGTCACTTTTCTGAATCGTCGTGAAAAATGGGCACCCCCCCTCCCCTTCATATACACATTTTCGTGCGCTTCATCTCTCCTCTCCTCTACATTCGTTTTCGCGTTTCAATAAACTTCAACAACAGCTCTAACAACAAAGCGAAACTAGAAATACGAAGTAAAAAAGAACGCCGAAAAATAACTAAAGAAAAAAAGAAGAAGAAGGAAAAAAAAAGAAAGAAAGAGAAGGTAAAACACCGTATCTGTGAGACTACCGAGAAAATTCTACGTTTCCGTATTCAGAGAAAATTTCTATTAAAGTGCTTTTGGGGTTCCTACGTGAAGTGGCCGCTCTCTTTTCTGCTTGGGGAATTAAGCAAGTACGGGCTTTTGAAAAGAGAATATGCAATGAATGGGATATTTATTTGTTTGCATGGATGAATTTGAAGAGACTTTGCCCTTATAAGAAGTGTGTTTGGACTTCTTTCTCTAGATAAGAAAGATGGGAACTAACAGAATTGTTCGATTGTATAAAGAAAATAGGAGAAAGATGTTGAATATGAAATTATAATAATAAAAGATCGGTTTGCAATGTTCCGTTAGTGGTCGAGTGGAGTGGTCTGAAATGTTTAATTTTCTCTCTTGACGTCATGAATCTGCCACTATTATAAAATCATTTTAATTTCTTCAAGCGTGAAAATTTCAGGCGCTAAACCTTTGCTATTTCCATACAAATAAAATAACAGTTAATTTTACCTGATGATGACGAGCTTCTCGTGATCGCGAAATTTCAAGTCTTCATGATATCTGCATTTTTTTTTTTTTTTTTTTTTTACAAATTAATGTTTTATTTTGCAAAATTCGTCGACAAGACATTTAAATGGAGGCGATACGTGTGTTTTTCAGGGTACAAAACTCTGCCTGTAAAGGTTGTTTCACGGTTGTAAAACTACCATTGCAAGAAAACGAAGTACAGTACGGGACCTGAAATCACGAAAGACGTAAGATGCAATCAATATCGATGACGAATTTATTGCTTAATATATTTTTCTTTTTTATATAATGTTACAGTCGGCAGCAAAATTATTGAAGCACACATCCACACTTTTCATATATATTTTTTGCAGGTTGACCGCTAGTTTTTATCACCAACTTGCTTCTTTATAATCAGTATGGGACTAAGATCATGGCTCGACAAATATTTACTTAATAAAACAGTATTAGGTGCGCATCGAATTATTGCTAGAGCTTCAATAATTTTGCTGCCGACTGAACAAGATTGCAGAATGAAAGAGAAACATATAATCAAGTGCCAAATTTATCTCTAAGGACCAGAATAGATATAACCAGGAATAGTTTAAGAAATATAAAATAATCCACAATAAGGAATGTATTAAGAATAATAAATTCACTATAATAAATAAATAATAAAAATAATAAAAATAGTGTTTATCGATACCAAAAACTTTAAAATCAAAAAATGAATAATGATAAACATTATTAAAAATTGAAAAATACTCAAAAACTGAAGATTTATCAAATATGTGGAAATATATTAAATACAATATATTTATATAAAATAAATAACTTAAATATAGAATTAAAAGTTAAATGAAACGTACGAGCTATTTTTCTTTTTTTCTAAATAAAGTAATATTAAGAATTTTAGGTTACGATAACAGTTGCTAGACAGCATTATGTACTGCATATATTCACCTTTCCAAAGATTTTACATTTTATTTTTAATTATAAATATTTTATTTTTTTAAACAAAATGTAATAATAATAATAAATATGCCCTAAGCATAATTTAATTTTGTACCCGAGCACTATTTTTGTTTCAGATTTTTCCTCTTTATATATTTGTAAACGCTTAGATTCTGTAATAGGCTATTTCTTATTTTGTAAAGTTCAAAGTGGTTTTACAGCAAACGTCGAGTGTGCTTTTTTCCAGTCTGAAAGAAATAGGATTATAAAAAGAAATAAGTCAACTTTCTCGTAATAAAAGAAATATTTTTGGAGCTTTCTGCTGATAAGGAAAGATTTGGAGAATAATTACGATATATAAAAGAAATATTGTGGCTTTTTGAATTATAAATCCTAATGATGATAACACAATTACAACAAATTGCAATATCATTTTCTTATTTGAATCTCAAAAAAGTTTTATATCCCCCCCCCCCTCCTTTTTAAAAAAAAAAAAATGTCTTTTCAACCACCTAAATCCCAATTTTAATATTTTTATAAGATCTTTCATAGATCATATGAACTAGAATCAGAACACAACAACAACGAACAGTAATCATTTTCGAATTATTTATTCCTTTCACTTTTTTTTTATCAGAGTTTTCTTTATTTCTTTCTTGCTTTTCTTTTTTTTTAATTAATTAAACCTTTCTTTAACACATGAATAAAAAAGAAAAACCTATTCATTAACCGTCGTAGTTTCGAAAACAAATTTTTAAATATATATATATATATATATGAATTACAAATAATCTTTAAATAAAACATAATTTTTCTTTTTGTGAATTACAAAAGTAACTGAGAGAATTGTCTTACACTCATTTACGGGCGCCGTGCTCGAAGCTCACATGCTCGAAGCTCACAGTAGTCAAATCGTGTTTGAAGCTCACATTCACCAATATCTCGTGTTCCAAGCGCACAAATATATTCACCCCTTTCCCCAACGCATCAACTTGACAGGTGGGATTAGATTAGACCGTGGCCGTAGCGCACGTAACTCGTATCTCAAATAGAGCAGGCGCACGTGAAGTCACTGCGATAAACATTGACAGATGATTCCGCACGTGCTTTAGAATGTAGTCAAAAGTGGGATAAATAGATAAATATATATGGAGGCTTTTAATTGAAAAATCTGTATTGAAATGCTTTTAATACACAGGAAAGAGATTTTTCAGATTTTCTGCTGATTTAAGCTTTTTTGTACATTTAGCTTTTCAGCTTTTTTTTTTTTTTTTTTTTTTTTTTTTTCAGCATTTTTTATATTTCTGGTGTGTATTTGTTCTTTCTTTATACATTGAAGATTAAAATAAATATTTATTACTCTAATATAATGGATTTTGTCATTGAAATTCTAGTTGTCTTGCCTTTGCGTACAGTTTCAGTTATTTTATATTTCTGCAAATCTCATCCCTGAATATAAAAATATTTTTTTCTATGGGAGATTATAGAGAAAAAATAATTAAAGAGTTATTTAATATAAAAATATAATTAAAATTGATTGCTTTTATTAAAAATCAAAATGTTTAATAATAAAATTAATTTGTTCAATAGAACTATTTGAGCTTTTAATTAAAAAATCTATTTCTAAATATTTTCATTAAAGATTAAAAAAAAATAAAAGAAAAAATAAATAAATAAATAAAAAATCTAGAAACCTAATTTAACTAATATATATATTTAATAACTAAATTAAATTAATTGAGATTGTTTAGTATTATTGTTTCGGCTTTTAATAGAAAAATCTTTACTAAATTTTTTTTTATATTATTAAATATTTATTTTCTATGAACGATAATAATAATAATAATAATAAAAGCTAGTTAAAAAATCATCCAATAAAATATTCTAATTAAAAAATAACAATTTATTTTACAATTAATTGAAATTACTTAATACTATTTTTTGGACTTTTAATTAAAAGGCCTATTTCAGTAGCCGAGCGGTTCTGCTCTCCAAGCTGATAGATTAGTGTTAGTGTTGATGTCTGGGAATAGGGCCGATTGTCTACCCTAGGGTCCTAGGCCCGAGGGGGAGTGCCTTCCATGGCGGACTTTCTAAGGGTTCCTAGCCCATATTTACGCAAGTTTATGAGAAAACCACGTAAAACCCCGAACGACTAAGCCGACGAGCACGGACCTGGGATCGAACCTGGCATCTCAGGTCTACCAGCTTTGAGCACAGAACCGCTCGGCCGCTCGTGGGCCTTGATAAATTGGAATTGCCGGGTTCCCGCTTGTCAACCTAGAAATTCGGAATTTTCGATGGTTTTCTCTGAAAAACGCGTATATACAGGACAGGGCTTCTTAGAAAGAACTCTCATGAAAGGCATTTCAGCCAGGCTTAGGACCTGCATGTTGTCAGTGTGTTTTAATGCTTAAACCACAACCACCAAAATATTTTTAACTCAAAAATACTTTTTTTTTTTTAAGCATATAAATGATTATATACAAAAAATAATATTAATTAAAAAATCGTTTAAGATTACATTCTAATTAAACATAATTTAATTATTAATGATATAAATTTGAAATAATTAAATTAATTGAGATTGCTTAATACTGTTGTTTGGGCTTTAAAAGGAAAAACCTAATTCAAAATGCTAAACATAAAAATATTTTTTTCTATAATTGATCATAGAAAGTAAGTAAGTAACTAAAATTATTTTACTTAAAAAAACTTTAAAAGAAAGAGTAAATTAATTATCTAATAGCTAAATGAATTATCAAAAATATAAATTTTAATAATTATATTAGCTATGATTCCTTAGTACAATTTTTTCTGCTTTCAAAAGAAAAATTATCTAAAAACACTTTTAATATTAAAATATTTTATTTTCTGTGAATAAATATGGAAAAAAAAAAAAAAAAAGATAGTTAAGGATCTAATTAAAATTATTTTATTTAAAATATTCTAATAGAAAGAGTAAATTCATTAATTAATTATCTAAAAACTAAACGTATTATAAATAATAATAGTAATCAAATTAGCTTAGATTGCTTGATACAATTTTTTCTGCTTTCAATAGAAAAATTTATTTTAAAATACTTTTAATATTAAAATATTATAATTAAGTTAGTTGTAATCGCTGAATAAAATTATTTGAACTTTTAATTAATAAGCCGAGAAGTTCTGTTCTCCAAACTGGTAGACAGGAAGTGCCGGGTTCAATTCGAGGTCATGGTTGTCGACCCTCATGTTTTCAGTCGGCTTTAACACCTAAACTACCATCACGAAATTATTATTAATATAAAAAGTTATTTTAATCAATGATTATATATAAAAAAAATTATTAATATATCATAACTAAAAACTAATTTAATTATCAAAAATATTTTTTTAATAATTGATTTAGATTACTCAATATCATTTTTTGGGCTTTTAATAGAAAAGCTATTTCAATATACTTTGTAATATAAAAATATATCTTTTGTCATGATTACAGAACAAAGAAATAATTAAAATTATATTATTTAAATAATCTAAAATGAAATTTTACATTAAAATATACACAATTTTACTAATTGGTGTGCCACTCACACTATTTTAGACTAAAATTTGATAACAATGTATGTTTTCATTAACATTGACTGCCAAATTTATACTCCAATCATAACTTTTGAATTATAACTTACTAATATTTTACCAGAAATCGATTTATCAATATGTTGATAATTTAGGTGGGGGTGTTATTATTATTATTTTACTTTATTTATTTATTTTTTGCAGACTGTACCTTCGTATTGTAAGTTCCGATTTCTAGTTAAAAAATACTTACAACAATTAACTTTGATAACAAAGACATTCCACAAATTATGTGTAGTCTTATATATAATCTGTGAATTTTATATAAAACATATATAGTACTTAAGATTGACTTATTAAATAAAACTGCGTTAAATAAATACACGAACAATCATTTCGGGCCATTATTCCTGATATATATTTTTTATCCACCCCCGAAAATATTTATGTAAATAAGCAGAAAATAATTTTATTTAATAATTTAATTCCTAGTTCCTGCCTTAGTTCAAAAAATAACTAACTCATAAACTGAATTGCGCTTCAAAAACCATCTTCCTCGACCTCCCCCCCCCTCCCCCCTCTGCTCTTCGGAAAAAGGGATTAGTCTCTTCCCACCTGTCAAGTTGATGCGTTGGGGAAAGGGGTGAATATATTTGTGCGCTTGGAACACGAGATATTGGTATATGTGAGCTTCAAACACGATTTTCCTACTGTGAGCTTGGAGCACGTGCGCTTGGAGCACGACACTCATTTACGAAGGATTTTAAAAAAACTATTCTTATTCATAAGTTTTATTAACCTTTATCATTTTACTCATCATCAATAGATGATGATCTTTATATTTTGCAATTTAATTAATTAGTGTGCTAAGGAAGATGTCAAGTTTCTACGATTAGTGTTAGACGATGAAACTGAAATGATATTATTAAAGTTATATCTAAGAGGAATAAATCCTTCAAAAGTATTAAAGAATATCATTATTAGCTAAGAATATCATTATTAGCTATCTAGTAAAAAAGGATATTTTTCTTCAAAATTATTATCATCACTATAATTATCAACATCCTCTTAATTATTATTATTGTATAGTTCCATGGTATATCCGTATTTAAGTGTCATAATCTATAATTAAGTAAATATTCATTGTGAAGCAATTTTTAAAAATATTTTTATTCAAAACTACTATCATTATTTTTTGCCATTTTATTATCATTAATACTTAGACTGCACATATTCTCAAAATTTTTTACATGATAAAATTTTGCATTTTACACTATAATTAAAAGGAGGGAAAAGAAAACTTCTTTAGTTTTTATTTTATTTTATTTATTTATTTATTTTAAATAAAATATGTAACCACTAATATTTCCTTAATATTAATGGTTAAATTTTAAGTTTTTTTTATTAACAAATGCCAATCAGCTATTCCACAATCATCATATACCAAAATAAAATAAGTATTTACCAGAATAAAATTGGTAAAAAAAAAAAAATCTACAATTGTTCTATCAAATAATGCTATTTTTAAAGTATTCAATTTTCAAAGACCATCTCTTGCTGTAACAGCCATTTTTCAAAACAGATTACATGATAAAGCAAGGTGGTCATTGAGTTAATAATCTGAATAGTGTTTAAACTTGTAAGGAGCAGTTTTTCGAAATATTGTATCTTCTTTGCAGACTCATCGATTACAATGTTGCTTTGAAATGATGCTATGCGCATGTGCGTATTGATCGCGTGGGTGGGAAGGCAGGTCAACGACGGGGCTTGGCGTAATGGTCAGGGATTGGTCAGCTAGTACGCTGCGAGAGAGCTTTTGGAACACGATATTGATGCATGGGCAAAGTGCCATGGGAAAAAGGAATAAGGGTCGATATAGGATTGTGGGATGTCTTGTAGGTTTAGAAGAATGTTTTTCCTCAAATACTGCAACATAGCAATAATTTTAACCCGGGATTTTTTGCTAGGTATGCATGGATGTACTTTGATCCATGTTTGATTCATTTATGTATTTTATGATTTCTTTCCGTGTAGATGTAAAATTTCTTAAGCAGTAGTTCACTATTATAATCAATAGAAGGATAAAGAGCTTATTTCATTTTGTTAAAAAATTAGTTAGCACCTCTGTTTTTAAATTTTTATGATCACTTTTCTATGGAATTTATATAAAAGAAATTTTCAAGCAAAATCTTACAAATTTAAATTATATTAACAGGGTTGAGTTTTGGACCCTAAAAACTGGCTTAGGATAGGTCAGATGGTTTTACCACCAAACTGTTTAACACGTTGAGCGCCACGCGAATTCTTAAGGAAATCCCATTCAGGCCACGCGCACTGCTTAGAAGCGTGTTATGTTTACCACGTTATGTGTTTCAATAAAATCCATTAAAATGCCTTAATGATATAATCCTATAATAAATAAAATGTATGTTAATTTTAAATAAATTGTCAGTAATTACTTAAAACTATGTAAATTTTTTAGTTTTGTATCAATTTCACCCTGTCAGCCACCGGTGGTTGACGTGGCCTAAACGGAAAGTTCAGTGTCAGCCACCGATGGCTGACATGGCGCTGAACGTGTTAAAAATGTCCATGTAATAGAGGAGAAATAATCAAAATATTTGTGATTAAAAAAAAAAAAAACCAAAGAATATATTTTGTTGCATTTCTCCTTTAAAATGAAGGGAAGGAGATAAGGGTGTAATTCGGTAATAGAAATTTTGTTAGAAGCTCAGTTATTTTCTTTCTTTCTTTTTTTTTTTTAAATTAAATTGATTTATTTAAAAATTCACTTACTGGACTTAATCAATTTACTTATGTTGAAAACCTTTGTCATTGCGATAAATTCGGAAATACTAAAACAATTCTTACCAAAATTGGATACTGGACTTATTTTGGAAATATGTTGGATAAGTTCGTTGGCCAACTTGATCCACAATTTTAATTCAAAATGGCGGACAGTTGAAAATTTCAGTGTCGTAATAAAAACATACACTTAGCTCATTTATAAAAAAAAACCACTTACGTGTCTTAATTTAAGACAGCACATGCGTCTGAAATTTTGCATGCGTAAGTGTTTCAGGCATTTATGTGTCTGAATTGGCATTTCAGACACATTTCTGTCTGAATTTAAGACGCTTCTATTTACGGTGTATTTACAAATCGATTTGTTTGAAGGTAGGTATACACGTAGCCATTTGATCGTTTTTATTTACCAACTCAGCGTTTTTATGTGAACAAATTTACCTGAAACTCCGTATGAGTCAATTTAATTAATTAACTTGATGCGTGCTCTTGTTCGTGTCATATCTCATGTCATATCTCAAAATGGCAGCTTTTTGAGAATTTCAAATCTACATAGAAATCTATTTATGATCAAATTTAATTTGAAACTCTGCACGTACATAGTTTATATCAAGGTCTCAACCTCAACCAAGTGTATTAATTCCCTCAACAGTCCTCCCGTTTACATTAATAAAATAATTAATTAACTTTAAAAAAATTAAGAACAATTTTATTTTCATTTTTACTACATAGTAATAAACATGTAGGATATACATTTTTTTTTTCTTTTAATAAAGATTTAATTATTATTATTTATTTATTTATTTATTTTTTACCTAGGTGTATTACCTGGATATATTGGCAAGGATATTGTTGTGTTAAAATAAAAGTTTGTTGCAAAAGGTATTTTGGACAATTCGATAGAAATCACAATTTTTACAGGGGATTTCTTCACTGAATCCTAAACCTAAATAACCTAAATGATGATGATAATGGAAAAGTAATTTTTTGCATCACTTTTAAATAATGAAACAAAGCACGTTTAATCTAAAATTATGTTTTTTTTTTTTTTTTTTATGTGAAATACTTTAAAAGAAAATGTTTAGAAATCAACTTAAATATCGATACATAATAACGGAAAAGGATTTTTTCAATTTATAGAAAATATGAGGGAAAAACCACCCGGTGACAAACAAACAAACAAAAAAAAAAATCTGTGCGTTAGACAGTACACGCAAGTGTTCTACAGCCAAAAGGGTACTTATATTTCGTTGATATAATTTTTATTATTTTTCTTCTCGAGTAGTATAAATACAATATTGTTATGTTATTATTATTAATAATAATTTATGCAAATTATTAGTTGTATATTATCTAAGATAGTTATTCACGAATAAAAGAATCTATATATTCCTACTGTCTTTTTCCATTGTTCTAGAAAAGAATTGAAAAATTTTATGTATTATTAAATGAAATAAACGACAAACAGCATTTATCAAGACTTATCTTGTTAATTGTACACTCATAAATATTTATAAGTTACATATATTTAATTTTATTCGACTTTATCACATAGGTATAGTAATTTTTTATAGACTGGTCATTGAGGGGAAAATGTGATTCCTTTTTCCCTCAATGAAAATTTTAAAACTGTGTATAAAAACAGATTAAGCACAAGGAAATATGCAGTAAAAATTCAAAATGCAAATGCAAATGTATAGTATAAAGAAAAAAAAAAAAAAGTAAGCAGTTCATTACTTTTTTACTTTCTCTTACCCTTAAAGTAGAGAAAGTATTGTTTTAGGGTCAAATTTCCGAAAGTGATTTTTTGTTATATTTACATGTTCTGAGGTCCCCTGAATACGAAAATCATGTTTTTAGCGAGTTGTCTGCGTGTGCGTGTGTGTGTGTGTGTGTGTCTGTCTGTCTGTTATCAGCATATCTCAAGAACAAATAGTAGCAGAAATTCCAAACTCGGTATTCTAAATGTGTATCATATAGGGATGCTACACTAAGCTTTTCGTTGAGATGAAGCAAATGGTTCGTGTACAGGGACACTCAAAAGTATTCACATACATTATGTCTATGGGGGAAATTGCAGGTAAGTAGAGGTTAACATGTATAGACTGCGCTAAACTAAATGAAATGAATATATATTTTTTGTAATAGAGATAGCCAACTGGAAAAAAAAAATTGTGTATGTAGGGGCCTCGCCTCCTCCTGGGGGGAAGTCCTCCCTCGAGGGGAGTAAATTTCCATGATGGGTATCTTTGAAAAGAGCTCGCCAATACCTTTAAAACGAATGGTTGAACCATCGATCTGCAGTAATTTAAAATAAAGTTATCATTTTTTTTTCTTTTTTTACATTTTTTTTTTTTTTTAATGTAATATTGAGAATAAATTCAACTTTTTTTGGATATTTAGTGTTATACTACTTCTCTAATACGGAAATCGTCTGCATTATCATGGAAGATAATTTTTTTTAAATAATAGTTTTAATAAATTATTTTTACTGAGTGAATTTGTATAGGAAAATATAGAAGAAAGTCATGTGGTGGCCACAATACACTAGTTATTTGTTGTTAGTGGATGTGCTTTGCTAATAATATTTTACCATTTCTAGGAAAGCTGTTCGGGAATTGAAATAAATTCCTCATTAAAGATATGGTAAATAATGTATGTTTTAAGCTAAATATTCATCATTTGTTTTTTGTATATTTATACGTTTTGAGGCTTCCTGATTACCATAGTAAAGTTTTTTAACGTTTCATCTTTGTCTGTGTCTCTTAGAGTAACTTAAAAACGAATAATTTTAGGAGTCCAAATGTTGTATTTTGAAGTTAATATAAGTTTGTAACTGGAAAAGTTAGATCAAGATTGATAAGTTTCAATGAATGGCGTGTGAAAATTGTCGGTATAATTTTAAGTAAACTTTTAATTTCAATAACAGAATTAAATTCTATATAAATGTAGGTGCATTAATGAAATGGGGGGTTGAGGGGGATGGTAGCCCCCTCACACAGAACTAATTATCACATAAAACTCTTCCGAAGCCTAATTTAAATTGTTTAACATAGGTTTACATAACAGTACTCGTTATTTTACATCTTAATCTCCAACCTGTATTTATAGTATTAAATTTCAGGGTAAGAGAAAGTCGTGTGAGCGACACACCAAATTATTTTAACGACTATGTTCCATATTTAGAGACATAAATCAAGTTTATGCCTGTTGAGTTTTCTGACAATTGTAACAAGTTGTTATCGTACAGATATTATAATTTTTTGCAGTGTTCCCCATATTTTTGTGTCAGCGCATTCAAGAAAAAAAAAAAAGCAATATATCATTTTATTTCTCCTTTTTTAACAGTATTTTCCCGATTCACATTTTTTTTTTTTTTTTTTTTTTAAGAAGATGAAATTTTCTGCAATGCAATCAAAACATTAAAATAATGGTATAAATCTTGAAAAGCATGTAAATAATCATTTATAACTAAGATGTGGTAGCCATGGACTCAAAAAAAACTTAATTTTTAAAATGACTCAAAATTAAATTTAAGAAAATCAATTAATAATTAGATGTTAATTAATACTCACCAATTATTAGTACTAATTACAAAGTATCCTTAATTATGAACATTTATAAGACAACAATTTTTGTTTTAAATTGGCAATTCTTTTATTGCACACGAAAAGAAACTTTCATAATAATCAAAAGGGAGGGGAGGGGGATGAGCCCCCTGAGACCCTCGCTTTCCCATGCTCCTGCCCGCAGTGCAAATATTTTATTAAAATTATTATTTATCAAAACTATTTTGCACAATGAGTGAACGCGATTTTTATCTCAGACAACTATACACTAATTTAAATGTCAAAATAAAGTTAATTTTTTGCTGTTTTGACGGTACCTTAGGAAATACATTTTTTCAGGACTTTTTTTGTTAAAAATGGAAAGAAAATCTATAACTTTGTTTTAAATTACCACTCATTTTAAAGGCATGGATGGTTCTTTTGAAAAATTCTCATATTAAAATTCATAACCTAAGGGAAAAGTGCTTCAGTCCAAGAGAGTAGCGATGCTCCGACATATTATATATATATAAATTGTCCTGGTTGACTATTACTATTATATTGTTATTATTATTTTACAATGACTGGTTAAAAATAATATTCATTATCTAGATTTATATGAAGTTTTATCCTATGTTGCATATAAAAAATTGCGAAAAGAAACCAAGACGGCAGCGTCACCTTAAGATTTTAATTAATATTTATTTATCCTTTGTTTTAATTTAATTTTTCACTTTTTTCTCATTCTTTATGGTTTTTTTTTGCTGCATTGATCGGGGCGTGAGATGATATAAATTGCTATGATTAGCAATATCGTTTTACGAAATCATTGCAGCTTTCTCTGCTTTATGAAGTATGCGCCCCTTGATAAATATATTTCTAATTTTAAGGATTTTTATCCAATTGATTATGTGGTTTATTATCTTTTTTTCTCTTTCACAAGTTTAATGGTCCTTTTTTATTATCCTTCAGGTCGGCGTAAGTATTTTAAGTTAATATGGTAACTCATTGGTTCCTTATCTATATCGCAACTTTTTGTGTCATTCTTTCCTCTATGTTAAATTCAGTTCTATATTTTAGTGTGCTGTTATTGTTTCAGTTCTATTAATTGCTAAATTTTAAGATTAAATTTTATTACGTTATCTATTATTTATATATATATATATATATATATATATATATATGTGTGTGTGTGTGTATGTATATATATATATATTAAGGAAATTTTGTGCATTAGTTCTTGATTTAAAGTTGCATGAAAATTTGGCACACCGAACAGAAAATGGACAAATCGTGTTCTGAACTTCTCAAAACGTGTAAAAAAAATAAATAAATAAATAAATAAATAAAAAAAAAAAAAAAAAAAAAAATCAGAAGTTAAAAAATTTTACTAATGAATGTAGAAGAGTATTTCTTATGAATATAGCAGAATAATAACAATAAATAATATGCTAATAATAATGATCCATGTGTTAGATTAAAACCAGATCTTTTTACCTGTATTCAGTTTTCTGTTTCTTCTTCTTTCTTCTTTGTTTTCGCATGTGAGTAACTTTTTAAAAAATATACATATGAACTTGAAAATTAGATAACAATGATAGTCACTAAAAATATTACATAATATTTTTACTGACACCTGGGGCATTGCAGCAAATGTTGCTATGCACTTTCTGAAAAACTGCCTTGTCGTAAAGAATTCTACATTCCAAGATATAATAACAACTTGCAATTTTTTTTCGTCGGAGAAATTTGTTATACACACGCATGCATTTAATAACTAAGAAAAAGGGATAAAAAGAAATTAATACAACGTATTTACTCGTTTGCTTACTTTTGAGACATGAAAATTTCGTAACAATCTAAGATAAATTGTGAACTTTAGAATAACTTGTCTAATTTTTGAAAAACCTTCGTACAAACTTTTCTATTCATTTATAAAAAATAATGATTTAAAAATAAATAAATAAATATTTTACAACCTCCTACTCCAGGGAAAGAAAATAAAGGGAAAATTTCAAAGTTTAACTAAGAGCATTTTATAGAGAACTGCAAGGAAATAGGAGGGGGAAAAAAATTAAAAATTGAAAAAGATTTTGGAAGCAGGTAGTAAAGAAATGAACTCCAGGGGGACCAGAACTCAGTAATGCATTAAAGCTTTAGAACTAGAAAAAAAAAGGGGGCATAGTTTGAAAAAAAAAAAAAAAAAAGAATCTAGAAAGCTACGTTCAAGTTCCTTAGAGCAGAAAAATAGTTTTTGTCTTTTTTTTTTTCCCCTCTTTCCCTCCAAACTATTTTCATCCAAGTTTTACGAATGAAAGATGACAAAGGATTCGTATTGGATAAAAGCAAAGGTTTCTACGCTTCTCTCCCCTAGAATCTTTCGCCGCCAGCTTTAGTTCAGAAATGTAAGATTTTATTTCAAAGAATTCAAGGCTATCCATTTGAATTTTTGTGGATAACTTTGAAGTCAGATTACTTGTAGGTTGCTGCAAGAATCTATGTACCGAGGGAAAAAGAAAAGAAGAAATAATAAAAATGAAATATGAAATAGTCTGCAGGACATGCGGCAGAGCAAAGATGAAGGAGATTGTACTGGAGCAGTTTATTTTTTATTTTTTCCGATAAAAAGGAAATCGCGCTTGTAGATGAACAGCACGTATAAGACTGTTAGATTTACAGGAAAGAGAATGTTGGTTCGATTTTTAAGAAACAGATGATGAACAAAACAAACAGTTTCTGATTACACTGGTTGTTAGTTGAAATACAGTTACTAAATCAGTAACGATTTTTATAGTATATAATAATGTAAGCGGAGAGTGTAATTGGCAAAAATATCTTCTGAATAATTTCATTTTTTTTTTTTTTTTTTTTTTTTTTTTTTTTTTTTAATTAATTATATAGATAGGCTTGTTTCGCAATAAGTTTATTTAAGACATTTCATCTTAAATATATATGTGTGTGCGTGTGTGAGTGGGAATTGAAATATCACAATAACACCTCCCCCCCCCCCCCTTTCCCATTGATAGTAATACTCTATTGACCGGGATAGTACTTTTTATTATAATTTTTCTTTTTCGGTAGCGTCTAATACATACGATCTTTCTAATTGCATTTAATTAACAATTTTATTCTTGAACAAGGTTATTAATTAAACATTAACAAATTTATTCTTGAATTAAAAAGGACAACAAAAATCATAATTTTAAATAGCTGGGGAAAAAATTTAATTTTAAATTTAATTTTTTATTCGTAGCTATACGAAAATAAAAATTCTTTGCCAATAATAAAAACAAGCATTAAAATAAATAAATAAATAAATAAATAATAAATAATTATATTTTAAAATTTTAAATGTTAAATATTTAAAAGCAAAAGCTGTAAGTTCAGTGTTCAACATAAAAAGTGATACGCAAGCTCTTGCTCGTAAATTTTAAATACATCGGTTTCAAAAACATAAAATTATTTTATATTTAAATCTTAAGAGTTTTTTTTTTCTTTTTTTTTCCATTAATCTGAATTTAAACTTTTTTACATCTAAAGATTTTTTTTATTTTTTATTTTTTATTCACTACATAAAAGGAAAAATATTCCCTTTTACTTAAAAATAAATAAATAAAGTAAAGTAAAAAGAAAAAAAAAAAAAAAAAAAAAAAAACCGCTCCTTGAGGCATAAAACTTTTTTTTTTTCAACAAAAATGTATTTATATTTAGTTTTTAGGAAACAACTAGTCTTATAAAAATCTATAATCTTATTTATAAAAAAAGTTATGGGAAAAAAATAAATGATTTTTTAAGGTATTTTGCTTTTAGTTTTAAAGAAGCATATTTTTGCGATAAAACATTTGAAAATATTTCGCATGGATTAAAATTTAAACTTATAATTTTTTTTTTTTTTTTTGACAAAATTACCTATAAGAAAATAACTAAAATATTTAAAGAAAAAAAAAATCAAAGATTATTTAAGAATTTCATAGGTTTTTTTTTTTTTTTTTTTTTTTTTTTTTTTTTTTTTAATTAATTATATAGATAGGCTTGTTTCGCAATAAGTTTATTTAAGACATTTCATCTTAAATATATATGTGTGTGCGTGTGTGAGTGGGAATTGAAATATCACAATAACACCTCCCCCCCCCCCCCTTTCCCATTGATAGTAATACTCTATTGACCGGGATAGTACTTTTTATTATAATTTTTCTTTTTCGGTAGCGTCTAATACATACGATCTTTCTAATTGCATTTAATTAACAATTTTATTCTTGAACAAGGTTATTAATTAAACATTAACAAATTTATTCTTGAATTAAAAAGGACAACAAAAATCATAATTTTAAATAGCTGGGGAAAAAATTTAATTTTAAATTTAATTTTTTATTCGTAGCTATACGAAAATAAAAATTCTTTGCCAATAATAAAAACAAGCATTAAAATAAATAAATAAATAAATAAATAATAAATAATTATATTTTAAAATTTTAAATGTTAAATATTTAAAAGCAAAAGCTGTAAGTTCAGTGTTCAACATAAAAAGTGATACGCAAGCTCTTGCTCGTAAATTTTAAATACATCGGTTTCAAAAACATAAAATTATTTTATATTTAAATCTTAAGAGTTTTTTTTTTCTTTTTTTTTCCATTAATCTGAATTTAAACTTTTTTACATCTAAAGATTTTTTTTATTTTTTATTTTTTATTCACTACATAAAAGGAAAAATATTCCCTTTTACTTAAAAATAAATAAATAAAGTAAAGTAAAAAGAAAAAAAAAAAAAAAAAAAAAAAAACCGCTCCTTGAGGCATAAAACTTTTTTTTTTTCAACAAAAATGTATTTATATTTAGTTTTTAGGAAACAACTAGTCTTATAAAAATCTATAATCTTATTTATAAAAAAAGTTATGGGAAAAAAATAAATGATTTTTTAAGGTATTTTGCTTTTAGTTTTAAAGAAGCATATTTTTGCGATAAAACATTTGAAAATATTTCGCATGGATTAAAATTTAAACTTATAATTTTTTTTTTTTTTTTTGACAAAATTACCTATAAGAAAATAACTAAAATATTTAAAGAAAAAAAAAATCAAAGATTATTTAAGAATTTCATAGGTTTTTTTTTTTTTTTTTTTTTTTTTCTTTAAGTAGAAAAAATTATTTTTTGTTTAATTTTTAAACTTACTTATGTCATAAAATATCATTTATAATGCAATTTTTTCCTTGCCTTCTCAGAAAACTAACTGTAAAATATTTTAATACATTAAGAAAGATATTTTATAAATTACATGATTTTTTTAAACTGGTCATGTATACTTAATCATTTAATCTTTCGCTTTAGCTTTTATCCAAAGAAACTTTAGGAAAGAATTATTTGTTTTAAATGCATTTTTAATGTGACACAGAAACGCATTTGATATTTTTGAAGATTTTATATTAAGTGATATTAATTCAAATAATAATAATAGTAATAAAATATATTTATCTTAAACTTAGATTTCGTTCATTATTATTTTATGCGTAGATATTATTTATTTAATTTCTTAAACATATATATATATATATATATATATATATATATATAATATTCATTTTGAATCTAATAAAAACATTCAAATACGAACATTACAATTGTATTGCGATTAGTTTTATTATATTAGGAATAATTTTATTTTTTAAGTAACATTGGTAAATGTAGTGTTTATAAGTATGTTTGTCTTTTGTTTTTCCTTTTTCTTATTGAGTTTTAATTTATTTACACGCCTTTTGGTTGTTATTGGGCTTAGCATACTGTAAATGTTTAGCAAATTGCATACAGTATGACAGAAATAACGCTTAATTTGCATGCAGCATTCAATCTAAGCCCTTGAAAAAGTGTTGATGTTGTATGTATTCATTAAAAGGGTGCTTAATTTTTCAGAAATCTTTGTTCATGTTCTTTCTAGCTCTTCATGTGATACTTGGTTTCATTTTTTGCCAATGTTTGAAAAGGTTTAAAATAAGTAAATAAATAAATAAATAAAAATTAAATAAATAAATAAATAAAATAAGTGAATAAAATAAAACGAATAAATAAAATAAAATAAATAAATAAATAAATAAAATAAAATAAAACGAATAAATAAAATAAATAAATAAATAAATAAATATACAGGGTGATCAGTTTAAAAGAGTACCCGTTTTTTTTTTTTTTTTTTTTTTCTTTTTTTTTTTTTTTTTTTCTTATTACTCTTAAATCTGACGGATGTGGCAACTATTCTAACACTAAAGTATAATTGTTTGAACTTTGTTTAAGTGTGGGAGACGATTTCTAACACTGTTGGACTGTTACAACTTTATTTGTGAGGTAAAACAGAAATGGAGACGCACAGCGCTACTTAATCCTGTGATAATTTTATTTTTGAAAAACATAATTTAATTCAAATCATTCCTTACAGAAAATGTTGGAAATGTTCGCCTCCATTTTTAATGCAAGCATGAACTCGTCGAACCAAATTTTTTGACACACTTCGCAGCATTGTTGGTGTTATTGAGGAGATTTCTTCAGTTATGATCTGTTTTAATTCATCGATGTTTGCAGGATTTCTCTGGAAAACCCTATGAAATTACAATGTAAAAATGATAACGATAATGTAAATGTAATGTATGAATGATAATGCAAAAACTGAATTAAATTACGTTTTTCAAAAATAAAATTATCATAGGATTAAATAACATTGTGCATTTCCATTTCTGTTTTACCCCACAAATAAAGTTGTAACAGTCCAATACTGTTAGAAATTGTCTCCCACGCTTAAACAAGGTTCAAACAATTATATTTCAGTGTTAGGATAGTTGCCACATCCGTTATATTTAAGGATAATAAGAAAATCCAACGGGTACTCTTTTAAATTGATCATCCTGTATATATATATTCTTCCCAAAATCGGAATAGCATTTATAAAAGTTTAAAACGGATTTAAATTTATTAAACATGGTGGTGATAAAGGAATTGTTTAGTACATAATCTCATTCTCATTCAACTTATTTGACCCAGTACAATAATTATAAGCTTCAAATGTAGCGAATTTCACATTTGTTACTGTTGTTATACTAATTACTTACTATTGTTATAATATACTATTCTGTGACAGATTTACGGGTAATTTTAGAAAAAAGTAAAATATGAAAAAAATAAATAAATAAATAAAATAAATACTTCAATGGTCCGATGTACCGTTAAAATTATATTTTGAGGGTTCATTGAATATTTTTGTGGTTCCAGACCAACAGACCGCTGTTAATTTCCAACCCTGTGTGTGTGTATATATATATATATATATATATATATATATATATATATATTGTCATTATTATTTGTCAGTATTCATTTTATTTTATTTTATTTGTTTAATTTTTATTTATTTATTTATTTATTTTTATTTTTATTTTTTGCATTTTCATAACATTACTGTAGATGGGAGCACTATTCATGTTACTATAATTAATATGAATCCTAATTTACGTAAGGATTCAACCTGTTTAGGTTTGTGAATTCTCTATTTTTACTCCATGTTCACTGCTAACTTTGAGCTGACTAACTGTGCTTTTAACTATTATCTGCTTGTTAAATTTCACATGCGTCTCGTTTTTCATAAACTATGAGTTGCCTCTTTTTCAATAATAATTTTTTATGTAATTTTTGGATTAAATGATGAGTTTTATTTTGATTTTCGTTTTTTCTGGTTTTATTTACAATGGGAGTTTCGGGCCTGAGAACAAAGGAATTCTTAGCTTTTGCTTTCTTTGTGACAGAAAAACATCCATTTTTTAGCATATTTGCATTCTACCAGGCCCTTGATAACGTTACAATGCAAATAATGCCTTTTTCTCATTCCAATTTACTGTAATTCATTTAGATATTACTTTATTTCTTTTTTGGTTTGATTTGGGTCGTCTTCGTTTTTGATCAGAATAATTTTTTGAATACTGAAATCAAATAATCTTTAAATTTCAAATGTTTGCACTCATAATATTATATTGCTACTGAACGGTCTGTTTCTCTCTCTCTCTCTACACATATATATGTATATATATATATGTTTGTGTGTGTGATGTCATACATACAAATAAGCAAACCGAAGTCCTAATTCATTTTCTACCTTCTTGGAAATTTATAAAAATGGGAACTAGCTTTAAAATTACGTAAATGTTAAATTTAAATAAATTAGAAAGAAGAAACTGTGTCTTTTTTTTAGCATGAAAAATGTTACAGGACTGTCTATTTGTAAATAAATAATGAATAAAAGTTTTATACATTTATTACTGAGCTCCTGCTTATTTACATATAGTTTTTCCTCGTTAAATAAAGCATTTATTTAAAATTTTAACTTCCTAAACATGTACAAATTTAAATAAATAACACACAATAAAAATGAAAATATACATACTTCTCTATTATAACAAATTTATTTTTGTTTTTGTTAAAACTAATAAACAAATAATATACACAACTTATTATCGCCATATTGCTTGGATTTTTCTTTTAAATAAAGCATCACAGTGCATGCCTCTAATAATAAATATACTTATTTATTAAGCATTATTTTGTTCCTTTTGCCAAACACTGATATATAAAAATACAACTGTATTGTATTTTAAGAACGAAACTTCTATTTAAATAATGTTTACATTTAAGCTTATAAAAAAGAAGGGAAAAAAAGAAATTGAGCATATATACAGTACGGAAAAATTTTTATGCTCGAAAACTAAGCATTATCCTGTTTTTAATAAAAATAATAAGGTAACACACGGTTAATACAAATAGAGAAATGAGTTTAATTTTCATGCGACTGTTTACTTATGGAAATTAGATAATGCCTCAAAGATATTTTGTTGCAAGATAAATTAAAAGTTATTTTCTTGTGAAAATAAGGAGAGGATGCAAAAGGGAATCAATTAGAAATGAACGAAGGAGAAGCGAAATACCTATTCGTGTGTAGCGGGGGAACAAGTGTTTGTATAGAATTTAATTATTTTATTTTCGTTGTACTATTGAAATGACGTAAAATTAATATTTATCGAGCGAAATAAATGTTTAGCTCGAGTTTCGTTTTTGATGTTACTGTGTAATCATTTCGATCTATTTTCGCTCAAACAAGTTTCTGGAAAAATATTTACTTTTAATTTCGGAAAATATTATACGCGTGGCGTGCCAATTTATATTGAATGTTGAGAATTCGAATGTTTTTTTAATTTTATATATAAATATTGAATAGTTTAGGAGATTAAATTTTGTTGGATTGTTTCAGCTCTACACAGCGTGTGTTTTGTAGAAGAATAAAGAAGAAAATTGGAGAGGTATTTTATGATTTGTGTTTCATACACGTATAGTTTGTATTTCATAGTTGTTTTCAAATATGATGGGAATACATCTCTTTTGAAATTATTGAATTATTTTTTCTGGCCTGGTTCTGAAACAAGAAACTTTGGAAGAAGAAATATTCTATAAATGATTAGGAATAAGAACTTGTTTACTGTTTTTCTGTAATTGGGGGTATATTTTTAATTATTACAGATTGCAATTTTTGATGCGCTCTCCGATGTATCGTTTCCCCTAAGATCTCAGATTAACATATCTGCTCTATTGATATACGTTTAAATTTGCCCCCCTCCCCTTAAATTCTTAAAACTTGAAGACGTCCAAACTCACATACTTTTAAATCCAATAGTACATAATCAAATTTCCTATAAGAGTAAAAGAAATTTTAGCGACAAGATTAGCTGTGATGTACAATCCAGTCCTGATTTTTAATGTCAATTCATTACTGTGTTATTGAAGTTTTCTTTCAGTCTTTTGGATATTATTTCCGAACCTTATTTTTTGTCAAGTTTTAAAATACATTCAACACAAATTATCACGTCTTTAAATTTAAAATAATAATAATAATAGTAATAATAATAGTACTAATAATGCCTGGTTTTCCGAACAAATAGTCTAAGGTGCAACAAGCATCAACAGTGCAATATATTGGTGAATTTTTAAACTTCTTTTTCTTTTTTTTTTTTTTTTACTTAATCTTCAGCCCTTTGATCTATATAACACAAATTTGAAATCTCATTCACATCCGACCAATAGAATGAGAACTATTTTTCTCTGAGTACAGCCAATTTAATTTAAACATCCTGTATTTTTAACTGTTCCTCTAACGAGTCTTACCCCTAAACTTCTCCAAGTATGCAGTAAATTGTTACAGTGAATTATTTAAACATGGAATGACTTACCATTTCAAACAAACACATAAACTGTTTTGAGATTGTTTTGCTAAGTTTTATCAAAAATACGTTTTCAAATGAAACAGAATGTGTAATTTGAAAAATGATTAATTTTTAAATATATCATAGTATTTCATTGTTAAGATACTTTGCTTTTAAATATATCTGAAATTTTTATTCTACACCAACATGAACTCGGGAAAAACTTTTTGCCGAATATTTTTGAGATTAATTCATCCCTTCTCTAAAAATTACTTTTATTGAAGTCAGTCAAATGCAGTTTCGCGTTCCATCAAATCCGCACTGGAAATAAACTGCAATAACTTTGGGAATAACTTAACTTTTCAATCCCGATTTTCGACTACATCCAGTTATTTAATTCTTTTGAGAAGGCTTACATCCTATCAGTACGTTTGCTGCTCAAATTCTTTCAATGCCTTTCGAGATTCTTCCCCGGAGAAAACAATTCAAAGTTCCATGGAATTCAATCTTTATAGATTAAACGTTCTCTGGTGTTTTGGGAATATTAAGAAAAGAATGGAGTAATATTCTCTTGTTCCCAAATTGATTCCATCGTTACCAGAGGGCAGGATATGTAGTTTATGACATATTTCCATTTTGAGGAAGAATGTAATAATATTTCATATCAAAAAGATTTATTGAAGCGCGAATCTTCGAATTTAAAGATAAAGTTTTATAGTTTCTTATAAGTGCTTCATTTTTCAGATTTGAGCCATGCCTTTTATTTGTCAGCTGTTTTATTGTTTTTATCTTTCAATTATTTTCACTCGCGTTCTTTTTATAATTGCAACACATTAAAGACAGAAATCAGGGTTAAGATAAACTTTAGTTATAAAGTTATTGTGGAAAGAAATACTTCGATTGTAGTTAACAATTTTAGTCCATAAAGTTAAAATGATAGAGTAAGTTCATGAATGCCTCGAACACCACGCACGAACAAAGAGGCATTTTCACTGAAGATTACTTTTATTTAGTAATTTGACTTTTATACATTCTAAAAATTTCAAGTTGAAAGTGATTGATAAACTGAAAAAAATGTAAGTACAAGAGTGTGGTAGTTAATAACAGATAAAAAAGAAACGCAGAAAGAATGAACTTTATAACCAGAAAGTGAGTTCGCTGAAGGTATTAAACATATCTTGGATTCTCCAATCATACTAAAGTTTTTGACAAAGTTACTTTTTTATTTTTTTTTTAAGATCATTTATATACTTAAATTTAAAAAAAAATCTTGACGATTTGATCTCGCCAAGATATCCGCTAAACAATTCATGAGAATACTGTAACTTTATTAAAATTTTCTTTGGCGAACATTCAGAAGCATACAATATAAAAATAAATATTTATCTCTTTATATTCGAAGAGCAATATATTTTAAAATTTATTAGCCAGTGCAAAGAACGCTTTCTTTGCCCTTTGGCTAACATACGTTAAATTTCTTGAATACCTCGTATGAGAACAAAACCATTGTCTAAAAATATCTTTTCATTTAATGAAAGAAACAGTGCATTGCAATTCATTAATATTCATTACAAAAACTACAAACGAATTTTGTTTGCTTGTATCTTCTTGTATGTGACTACCAAAATCCTTTATGGAATAAATGTAACATAATTATAATTTTTTATTTATTTTTGCGAATTTTCAGATAAAATATTAGAGCATATTTTTGATTCATTTTAGCATAATAATAATAATAAATGTGTGGACACACACACACATATATATATATGGCCTGCAATGAAGTTATAACTAAATAAATCTAATTTTAGTTCTTATGATAAATTCTGGCATACACCGATAAAAAAAAATATACAGCCTCCACCTAGAACGAATAAGTAATCATTTTATGAATCCTTAACCTAGAAATATAGAGTTACGAGTTGTGCATATAAAGTAAACAAATAACTTGGATAGACGAAATGATCGAGTATTTCTAGTCTACACTTTTCTAGATGGTGCAAAAATATTATGAATACTATTAATCCTTTGTATTGCGAGAAATTCTCGCTCCAAAATTATAGTTAATAAAACTCGTCTCTTGAGTTCGCATCTATTTTCAGAGATTTTTAAAAGGTTTGACCCCACGATAATATGGGAAAATGATCTAGAATTCTAATAAGGGTTTTCAGAACTCGCTGGCAAAGGAAACTAGAATTTATAAGGATGACATGGAACTATTTTTACTAGAGACACAATTTAGTTTCTATCTGTCAGTCACAGAATTTTTTGTTTCAGTGTATGATCATATGTTTTTCTTTCACTCTACTCTCCTTGTAACAATATATTTATGTGTGTGTGATTTTCAATATCACAATCATCTCTAATCGTGAGGCTATGCATTCAAAAGAGCATTAATCATTACTTGTACATTTACATTGAAAACCTGACATAAAGAAATAATATTTAAAGGGACATTGTAATGGACAAAAATAAATAAATAAATAAATAGGGAGAGTGGGGATGAATGGGACATTTTTCATGTTTTTACTGATAACGTCGGCCATATATCATTCAGAATTTTGCAACATTGCTCATAAGTACCCTTCAGTAATCCGTTACATATAAACTTTTTTTTTTTTTTAATTATTATTATTTTTTTTTTTACATATGCATGTGTATTGTCTCATTCATCCCCACCTATGGAGATGAATGGGACAGAACTAGAGTTAACAAAAAAAAAAAAAAAAAAAAAAAAAAAAAAAGAAAAGAAATGGAGAGTAAATAAATTTTTTAAGTTAAATTGGTTTATGTGATTTTATTACACACTATGAATTCACTGAAATTAACATCAAAAGACAAAAGTCCTTTGGTCCGTGCAGTTCCTAGTGTTGTAAAGCTTTGGTAATTTAATCTAATAAGACCTAATCTAAAAATAAACAAATAAATAAATAAGACACTAGAAAAAGATAAATCATTATAATATAGTACAAATTAGCCAGATAAATTTTTGTTTCCGACTAATCGGGAAAATCAACATTCTATTCTGTATTACATTAATAGTCACCAGAATTTATTTAATTAGCTTGATTGAAATTGTGATTTTAATCAAATTATTATTAGTTTATTTATTTATTTCAATTATTTATTTAATTTGCATTGAATATTCTAAGTTATAATTTTTAATCATAATTATTATAAACAAAAATCAGAACACTTAATTTCATTTTTTTTTTTTTTTTTTTTTTTTTTTAAGTCCACAAAATTAAGAATCCCGATAATCAATATGGCTAATTTACGGTTTAATATAATTCTTGTGTAAAATTTTAAATTAGTGCATAGTAGGGAATGTCCCATTCGTTCCCACTTAAACTGTCCCATTCATTCCCAACCATCACATGATCATATAAAACAGTAAATAAGCTTAATGAACAATTGTCAATATTTTCTTGAATATCATAAACACAATAAAATATTATGCCTTTTCACCATATAAGAGTTATATTAACTTTAAGAAAATAGTTAATTTCTTAACTACTAACTAACTGAATCAGTAAAAACTTACTTTGGCAGATAAAAAATACTTTAATTTTTTTTTCTGCCCTTCTATGAATAACTCACTCTGATTGGTCTCTGCTCACGTGGAGATTTATTCAGAGATCAAAATTCTAAATTCCTCCTTTTGGCTTTTAATTATTTTATGGAAAATTATTTTTATGTTTTTCGCATTTTTCGTTGGAGGTAAGCATTGGTTGCGACCAAATGCAGGTACTCCGAAGGGCCACGACGTGATTCCGCCGAAGCATAGGACAACTCCGCCGAAAATTTTATCAGCTGTTTCCCCCAATGGGACAACTCCACCGCATTCCTTTCCGCCGTTTTCTCTCGATAGGACAATTCCGCCGACCGAAGGGGGAAGACTTTATCTTTGGCGAAGTAAAAGTTGGTGACATTTTCCATGCTAAAACTTCAGGCATTCAAATTTTGTTAAAAATAAATACACAAAAGAATGGTAATAATCTATATATTAATATGCAAACATGAAATTTGTCGTGCATTTTTAACATATTAATTATAGGGGTAGAGAATTGAAAGTGGTATTGTTAGAAAGTTATGGTTAATGAGAATTTAAGGTAAAAGAAAATCTCTTATTAGAATGTCAAAAAGGCATTCAAAAATATCTTTATTTTTATGCACTTTTTCCTCTTATACACGTAGTCTTTTGTACTAAAAATTTTTATAGAAGAAAATTGTTTAATTTGCCAATTTTTAAAATTTAGTAAAACCCATAGACACTGTAATTTGTATGGATGTAGCTTCCCTATATTTCTCAACTACAGATTTTTCATTTCAAAAAGCAACATCCTTTAGTGTTAGAGATGCTTATTGACTGAACGAATGAAAAGTCGTAATTCAATACTATTAAACATAGAAACAAATTTAAATAATAATAATAATAATAAATAAAGATTTGATTTATGAAAATTCTAATTATTTTTGTTTAATTTGTTTATGATGTAATTATTATTATTATTATTATTGTGATTTGCGTCAATTATAATTTGAAAATATAATTATATATATATATATATATGTGTGTGTGTGTGTGTGTGTGTGTGTGTAACATAATGCATTCCAATTAACTGAAACTTGGTGACTTATTTTTAAAAAGTGCATTTATTAGTTATATGCTATTCATTTTGAGTGCATATTGGACGAAAAATAACACTGCTTATGCTGCAATTTAACTTCATTTACGGAAAGCTCAGCTTTTAGGTTATATGCCGGAAACAAACTTGCTATATAAAATATGTATCATGGAAGATTATGCTGATATAAAATATGTATCCTGAAAGATTATGCTGATTTTATTCGGGTGCATATCGACCGATAAGTGGTACTACTATTACTTTCTACGATTTTCCAAATGGGTATATGCCTCAGCATCTCTTGGTAAAAACTGCATCAAATTTCATGTATAAATTGTTCGTACTAAAAAAAAAGAATAAGAGTAGCGCCACTTTTTTTGTACAGTGTGTCTGTAAATTTCAATCAGCATATTTTTTTAGAATTTGCACATCTTAAACCAAGTTTGGAGTGCCTTTATAACAACATAGAATCTGGGATATAGTGTTCATGTAAATAGGATAAAATTGCAGTATAGCAGCGGCACTTGTCGACTGATATGCAATTAAATTAAATCAGCAGAATTTTACACGATTATGCATCTCAAATGCACAGTTTTGGTGCTCTTTTACACTGTAGAAGCTGAGATATATCTTTCCTTAGAGAATGGAGAAAACTGCTACATGACAGAGACACCTGTTGAGCAATATATCTCTAAGGTTAATTAACATATGGTTAATTAACAGGATTATGCTGATTTTATTGGGGTGTATATCGACCGATAAGTGGCACTACTATTACTTCCTATGATTTTCCAAATGGTTATGCCTCAGCATCTCTTGGTAAAAACTGCATCAAATTTCAAGTATAAACTTTTCATACTAAAAAAAATAATAGCAGCGTCACTTTTTTGTACAGTGTATCTGTGTGTTTTGTAAGTTTTCTACACCTTTTTGTACAGTGTATCTGTAAATCTCAATAAGCATATTTTTTTTTTATAATTTGTACATCTTAAACCAAGTTTGGAGTATCTATCTATATAACATAGAATCTGGGATATAGTGTTTATGTAAATAGGATAAAATTTGAGTATAGCACTTGTCGACTGATATGCAACCAAATTAAATCAGCAGAATTTTGTTCTATTTTATGATATACATATCACATGCACAGTTTTGCTGCACTTTTACACAGTAGAAGCTGAGATATAACCTTCCTTAAAATGGGGAAAACTGCTACATGACAGAGCCACCTGCTATCTCTAAGGATAATTAACACCAATTTTAGTTACAGGTATTACCAAATATTTAATTTGATCAACATTTTATAATAATCAATTTATCATTTACATTACTAAAAGTCGCCCATTTAAAAGAGTTATTTTGGGACATTTCTGTTCCATAATTTTCATTTTCAATCTATCCAGAATACCATTATAAAAATCTTTATACATTAATACGTGGGCTCGTTTTCTAGAAAAATATTTTTCATGGAAATTTTTTTTTCACAGAGTGATTTTTTTTTTTTTTTTTTAAGTCTCCCAACAAAATCAGCTGTGTTACTAAAAACTATCTTTTGAATGTTCCTCCAATATCAACTAGTATGTTGTAACCACCGTGAAACTTTCTTCTATACTTTTCCTATACAAATTCACGTATTACAAATTATTTAATAAAATTATTATTTATTAAAACTATTTGCCACGATATATGCAGATGGAGATGATTTTCATCGCAAAGAATTATTACTGTTGTTATTACTGTTATTTATCACTGCTGAATAAAAAAATAAAGAAAGTAAATTAAAGAAAATAAGTAAAGAAAATTTAATGTAAGTTAATATAAGTTAAGTAATATATATTTGAATATTACGTTAAGTAAAAAAAATTTAAATTCTTATTTATCCTTTAATAATTTTGTAAATGTAATTGGAACAATTTGACTAAGATGAAAAAATTTTCTTAAGCTAATTGAGCTACACGATAATTAAAAATAAATTTATTATTACGATTAAATAATTATTAAATAAAAGAACATATATTAATGATGAAAAATAAAATTAAATGCATGTTTATGAGTACAATTTTTAATTCATATTTTGGTTAAAATCTACTTTACTTTTAGTTAACTTTCCAAAGCGAGGAGGAAGGGCTCTTATAATGCTCGATGTGTCGCCAAAGTTTGATGCGTCGCCAAAAATGGAAATACTGCAGCAGACCCCTCTTCTCATCTCAGGAAAATGGCGCGGCGGAGTTGTCCTATGCGGGAAAAAGGGGGTTAAAATTCTCGGCGGAATTGTCCTATGTGGGGAATAGGGGATTAAAATCTCGGCGGAATTGTCCTGTTCCGCTCCGAAGCACATCGTTGACTTGACTTTGATGAATAACACAATTCTGAAACTACACTTGATGGATGACCTCAGTGCAGCCATATATCAGAAAAATTGTCAAGTTTCCGGTGCTTGAAAAAAACATGAAAATCTTGCTATTGTCCCATTCAACCCCACTCTCCCCTAAAACAATAATGACACTAAACCACTAAACGTACAAGATATTATGATTATAACTAGGTGATGGCATTTGGTGGCTTTCTGATTTTTCCAGCACGAGTAAAAGATAAATTTTCAAGATTTTTCCAAGTCATTTTATTATATATATTCACAGTTTATAAATCATCATTTTTGTATAATTCTTAAAGTAAGACAACAGATTAATCATAAACTTTTATTTCGTGGTAAATAATGAAATTTTTTTTTTTTAAATATACCACAATTAATATAAATTATTAGCATGACATTTTTGTGAAGTTGGGTGTTGCTAACTGTGCATAGTAATCGTTAATCAATTCAGCTTTTATTTTTCATTAAATGCATTCTTGACGACGCTGTATCCACAAATGTAAGTATATATTATGTTAAAGAATGGCAGACATTGCTATATCCTTTATTTACATGTTTATTTGTTTATGCAATCCTTAATTTATTTTTCACTGTCGTGATTGCATGTAGATCACAAGGGATTTTCAAGAATTAGCTCAGCTAAGCGTGATCGTATTTTCATGACTAGACATTCTAGAAATTTGTGGCTGTTAATACATTCTTGCTAATAATCAATTCTTTTTAATCAATGCAGACATGTGAGTAAGTCGAAATCCTCTTCACAATAATAGGCCTTTCCGGCGATGTAAAGACGCTCGCTTTGTTTTAAAAGGTTTCTTTCAAGGAAGTTGCCTGTTACCCGGAAATACTATGTCCAGACAATCCTTCTATGGCTTCTACAGATGTTAAATTAAGTTATGGCTTCACTTTATGTTCTAAAAAGAAAAAAGAAAAGAGAAGTAAAAAGAGAGAAAGAAAAAGCCTAGAATAATTATTTTCACGCAATGTTCGTATATTTTTCTCTCACAATGTTTTTCTTTTTCCTTAAAATTAGTATGTTTCGCGTTCAAAACGCCCTCTGTGTTAAACAGAAATAAAAATTGCTAAAAAACAGAGTTGAGTTAAAAAAAAAAAAAAAAAAAAAAAGAAAGAAAGCTATGAGCTCTGAAAAAATTATCTCACTCATGACAGTTATGTGGCTTCAACGATTCCAACAGCCTGAAACTAAAACGGTAGAGAATTAGATTGCATTTAGAACATATCTGCTATTTTATTGAGATAAAGACAGGGTTTATGGGCTTAAATTTCTATCTTTAAACATTTTTAAGGTTCACTGCTCGTTGATTGTTTGGAATAAGATAGTTCTTTTATCAACATTGTTTTGAAAATTACAATCGAGTAAGTTTGTTGTAGGCAATAATTATTTAAAAATTCTGCCTTATAATAGAGAAAAGAAGAGCTTCTTTGATTCTAATATTATCAGTTGCCTTCATTTTTAAGGGGAAAAAAATAATTTTTTTCCAATAAAAAATAAGACGGAAATGTGTCTTAATTAAACTCTTAATTTAATTAAGATAAAAAAAAATATTAACTGATTGTTACAAAATGTTAGTTTAAATAATCGTAAATAAGATGGAATTATCTCCTGGATTTCATTTTCATCCCTTTCCCTGCAACTATTAAAATTATTAAAACGTAAATTATTTTAAATGATTCAAATCTAGCATTATTTAGCAGAAAAAATGTATAAAAGTAAAAATAATTACTAAAATATAAAGTTATGTCGTTCTCATTTATTTCCACTAATAAACTATTAATTTATGAAATTTGTCCCCGCCCTTTCCCATGACTTAAATAATAAATATTTTTTGTTTATGAAAATATATTAACATTCAAGTGCTTTTTAGTTTTCTGGCTACTATTACATTTTCGATTTGGACGTCGTTACCTCATTATTTTCAATAATAATAATAATAATAAATAAATAAATGTATAAATAAAATTAAGTTATCAGATGATTAATATAATAATCGTTCCTAAAGAACGCAACTTCACATTTTTAGGCAAAGAATCAGTTTTTATTTATTTATTTATTTATATTTATTTTTAATGTTATTTATTTAAAAAAATGTTATATATTAAAAATTATATATATATATATATACATACATACATACATATATATATATATATATATATATATATATATATATATATATATAAATGTTTGTTAAAAGATTTCCCAAACAGAATTTAATTTATTATGCGAGCTTTATATTTTACTCAGACTTTTTCCCTTCCCGAATTTTGTAATCGACTGTTCCTTATTATGCTAAATTCCAAATGGTATACAGCAAATGATAACAAAGTTTTTATTTTTTTCCTATCTGAAAGAAACAAGATTCCGTTTATAATAAGTAACACCAATAATAATAAGGGACATGTTTAAAGAACATCTTTTTAACTTCATTTAAACTTTTATAACACTTCCTTAATTTTAGTAATTTTTGAGGTTGCTTTGTTGAAATTTAAGTTAAGAAATTTTACATTTGCATATTAGTTCTAACAGCTAACAATAATGAAAATAACCTTTTATCATGTATTAATTTACAGGAACAAAATTATTTTATTTACAGTAGAATAAAAAATATCGCACCTTTTCATTCACTGAAAAAAAATAAAGAACACTTAATTAATTTGAAACAAGATAAATATTTTGAAAAATAAATGTAATTTCTACGATTCGCCAAATTACAAAAATAACTTCTATTGAAAAATCGCAAAAACACTTTCTATATATATTACACATATATATATGTTCAATTTATATTTTCTTTTAAATAGGTAGGAAATATTCTATGACATTGGCTTCAATAGCATTAACTTTTCCAGAAAGCCGATAAATAAATATAAGGAAAACGTCTTAATTATAATCATTTCTGGTGCAGCCAATCAGAATGCTTCAATAGTTCATATAATGCTAAAAAGCGTTCGATAAAAAAAATTCAGGTCTTATTTGTCAGTCGGTTCATTTGGAATTTTCCGTGATTTTCTTTTCATTCCATTTCTTGCCAGAAGCGTTTGATATATAGGATGAGTCATAAACCCCTGACACAACAAATGTTATACAAAATGAAATCATTTACGTGTTGTTTGTAATACAATGTTTCTTACGATCAAAGGTTTTGTTTAAGTAAATAATAATAATAATAAACAGTTCCAAATTTTGCTCATAGATAGTTCTGTATCTGAAAAGCAGTAAGAAAAAACATAAAAAGGTGTAAGGCAAGCAATTGAAAAGGATTTATTTTGTGAAATTCAAAACAATATTTCAAGTTGTTTCTCCAATCGCATACAAATGGAACGGTGATCTAATTCATTCCGCGCGTTCGCAAACATTGATTTAGAACAGATTAGATTACATGCGTTATTCATGTTCTTAAGAGCGTGTAATGCCTAAACTCTCCGACAAGCAAACGCCATATTATTCTATATGGAAATATTTTTCCTCAATTACTTATTATCTAATGCTTTTTTTTTTTTTTTTTTTTTCACATTCAGAAATTTCTCAGCTGTTAAATTAGTACTCGTTTTCAAAGAAAAAAAAAATTAATGGAAACGGAATGAGTAATTGTGGAAAACAGATTTCTCCACAGAAAAATACGGGCTTTGGCTGTCGGTGAAATTAGGTATTGTACACTCTTAACCCTTTGCGCTCGGCATATTTTCCGTAAGACACGCCTTTTGGCGTTCCTTTAAAACGTCACACGGATAGTTTCCAACTTACTACCTCTTGGCTTCCGAAAAATTGTAATAATTTGTTTTATTTTACTTCATCATTAAATAAAATAAATCTTTAAAATTTTCCGGTAGCCGAAAGGTAGCCTATAGTTACACGTTTTAGAAAAATAACATTTCATTTGCAGAGGAACACCTTAAGGCGTGGCTCGATTTTTTAATGTCCCCTCAGAAGGGACATACGAGCGATAAGGGTTAGTACTTTAATATCAGCCATAGAGGAAGAATAGACTTTGTCTTTCACATAGTCCGATAAGAATACATCAAGATGTAAGGGGATTGAGGTAATCCATAGGAAAACTGCAAGAAACGACCATATGCAAAAGACAGATACTGTGCCCTCTATGAGCAAAATTTGAAACATTTTTTTATTTGCTTAAACCAAACTTTTCACTATAAGAATTATTATAGTACAAACCGCTCTCGAGTAGGGGAGACCGGGGCAAGATGAAGAGCGGGGCAAGATGACTAATGTCTTAATTTTTCCGTTTTCCACTGGGTGGCAGCTTCAATCGGGCACTACTGGCTCTTCTATCGGCCGCTCGTTAAACAATAGTATAGAAACGCTGAAATCGCCATTTTTGTGTTAGTTGTGAAGCTTTGATTGTTTACCGCTGCCACGTTATAACTTTTATGCACATGTAAATAAGCTCTGCTACAGCAACTGGTAAGATATATAGTTTCTCTTTAATATTTATGAGTAACTTAGTTTAAATACTACCTATTACCATGAATAAATGTCATTTAATCGCCTTCCTCCATGGCAATGAAAACGAATATTTTTAAACAGGCAGTCCGGGGCAAGATGACGAGTGAATAATAGTGCTAATTCTCAGACCTTGGTAGAAGAAAACCAACATATAAACCCTTCAGAAGAACCAGAACTTATGGAAAATGCTGATTCGATGCACCACAGAAGCCTGTTAACGTTTTTGATTTCAAACCATTGCCTAAAGCAACACAGTGTGAGAAAAAAAAAAGCAAAAATAAAAAAAAAAAAAAGCAAAAAAAACTAAGCTCAAGCATTCTTACAAGCACACTCATCAAAGAAATGTTAGAACAAATGGAAAAGTAGAAGGAAGAACAGGAAGGTTTAAAAAACAGAGAAAAGAAGCTCGTGAAGCTAAAAAGGGAGTAAAAAAACTCAAACTAAGTTTCTGTAGGCCTAAATCTATAAAATCCAGGCCAAACAGTCCAGTTGCATCAACTTCAAAGGATGTCCTGCTTGTGAAGAGGAATATTGTGACCCTCCAACAGAAGAATGGATCCAGTGCTGTAAATGCCAAGAACGGTGGCATAAGGAATATTCCAATTATGAAAAGGGCATTTTCATTTGTGACTACTGTTAGCTACACAACTAAACACTTCAGCATTACGTTACAATGCATTACGCTTAGTTCGATACTTTGTAAGATGTAAAAATACAGTTATCATTTGTTAAACCGTGTAACATATTCAAAAGATAAAATATGTTCAACCTTTTTCGGTGTTGTCATCTTGCCCCAAGGCCAAAGTCATCTTGCCCCAGTACTGGGGCAAGATGACGATTTATTAAGGTTATGAAAAAATAAAATTATCCTTTGTTTTTTTTATTTGAAAAATTAAATGGAAATATATTTAATACTACAAAGGACTACTCTAACAGTTCATGTAAAATTAATTTTACTATCCTTTAAAATAAATTAATAAACAACAAAAATTGTTAGCATAGTCATCTTGCCCCGGTCTCCCCTACTTGATTTTATAGTGAAATTTAAAGCGTCTCAAGAACTTTTGACTCACCCTGTATTTTAAATACTTTCATCTTTAAAAAAAATATTTTAACATGGTATATAAAAATGTAGCTGCACACAACATGTTCTTTAAAATCTAAATACCTGGCAATATTACTCTTTCCTTTAACGTCCACTTTAACCCTGCGTATTATCTTTAGCTTTCACTACCAATATTAAAAAATCACATCATTGCAAGCTTTCTCTAAAGAATTTAACAGAAACTTCTTTTTCTTTTCTCTTTCATGCTATACTACCATCTTTATGCATACTATGATAAAAGATTGAAAAAAGAAAAAAAAAAACTTATTTTAAAGTTTTTACCATAATCTAACGACCCTCACTAGAGAACTTGCAAAGTTTTCATAGCACAATATTACAGAACATTTTCGTCTTATTCTTATGTGTTTCATTCTTACGGCTTGGAATATTATGAAGGTAATAGCATCCACTCTGGCGAAAAATTCGCAGTTTAAATTCGCCCCAAGTGCATGGAAAGAGGCCCTTATCCCCAGAAATGAGCTCCGAGTTTTATGGGATACAATCTTGAGATAAAATGGAGTTTGCAACGCGAACGAAACGCTTCGATTTTTAGAGTACCTTATATTATGGTGGAAAGCAATAATCTTGTTTTTAAATCCATTTGTTTCCATATGTTTGAAGAGCGAATGGAAGTGATAGAAACTCAGTCATACCCTTCAAAAATTTCTTCGTGTGGAATAAATGGCCGCTGGAAGATCTGAAAATGCGTAAGCGTAGAATATATCAGATATAAAAGAATGTTTAAAAAGAAAAAAAAAGTTAGACTTTGGAAGTAGAAATTTCTCATGTTTGGGAATTTCTTTTCATCATAACAGTATGTGTAGTTGTGTCAATATAACTCTTTTAGAGATATGATCTATTTCCGATAAATTAAAAAAATAAATAAATAATAAATAAATAATAATAATTGTTATCGGAAATTTATTTCTGTAAGTTTTGAAGCACAGTTTAAGATTTCCTCAAAGAACTATTCATTTATATAGAAATAGACAATCTCCAAGTAATTGTTTGCTGTTTGGATAATTTGGGTTAGTAAGTTATTGCAACGGAAATAAAAATAATAAAAATATTGACTTGAGAATTAATACTGCAATAAATATTAATAAGAAAGATTTTTTTTTTCAACATTAGTGATTATTTGTTTTCAGCCAAAGGTTAATAAAATAATTATTCAACTTAAATAGGAAAACAGTAAAATGCATTAAATGTAATTAAAATTTTGTGTACCTCTTAGTTACAGATAAATATTAATATTGTAGTATCTTGTAGCGTGGAGGATAATTATTTACTTGACTAATCAGAACAAGAAATTAATCTTTTTTCCAAATTTTAATTTAACTAGATTAATTTTTAAAAAGTTACAATATATACATATTTTGCTGTATTTCCTCGATATGAATTGGTTTTCAATAAGATCGTGGGTAGTACAGTATAAGACCGGAATGAATTTCAGATCGAGTCCACAGTGATTTCATCAGTGACCGCTTCTGCAGTCTTCTCCAGAAAATAACAGTTCCTTTTCCCGAGGTCTAGCCCGACCTGCTCTGGGATTCCTGCCTTTCCAAAACTCCGACGTGAACTGTCGTTTTTAGTCTCTCATCGTAAAAATTACAGTTCGTATTGGGCGTGTTTTTCTAAAAACAAAATCTCAGATGCAGGCCCTGATTCGCTCGAAATTCCATCATCGGCTCTGACGCGTTGAATTCCTCTCGAAGGGAAAGTTCTCAAGGCACGCGGCTTCCCACGATCATCAAAGGGAAAACGGACATATCTTTCTACAAAGGAGAGATGTTCCGCTGCGAGCCGTTAGGCTCCAGACTGTCTGCTTCTTTGTACTGAAATGTCTCTTTCAATGATATATTGGAGTCGGAGTCTCTGCCTTTACAGCTCCCCTCCCCTTAAAGAAAAATTCGGGGCCATTTTGGGGCCGAATTTTCATCAGAAGAAGCTGAAATTAGGATATTCAAATTCACTTCTAAAAGAGGCAATAGTCCCTACAATTTGGAATATCTACCAGAAAAATATAATGTTGATTTTTCAACAAAACCAAAATAATTAAACACTACCTTATTAATTTTTACACTTAAAATATATACTTCCCTGATTATACTGATTAATTTAAAAACACCAAAAAGAAAAAATTTTAATTTTGAAAATTTAACTTGCTTATTTACAATACAAAAAATTTCTTTATTTAATTTTGAAAAATTAACTTGCTTATTTACAATACAAAAAATTTCTTTTGCTTTTAAAGTTACATTCGACTTAAACAGTCTACGTGAGCTATTTCACGCCCTGGCCGGTGTATTACAGTGTAATCATATGGCTGCAGAGTTAATGCCCATCTTATTAATCGAGGGTTTTTCCCAGCATTTCTCTTCAACCAGACTAATGGATCGTGATCTGTTTCAATAGTGAATTTTTGTCCATCTAAGTAGTGCTTTAACTTTTTTATAGCGCATATTATCGCAGCACACTCTTTTTCTGTCGTAGTGTAATTTCTTTCGGGAGCAGTAAATTTCCTGCTCAAGTATAAGATAGGGTGCTCTTCCTTTTCTATTCTCTGAGCGAGGATTACCCCAACCCCTAAGTCTGATGCATCGGTCTGTACGATAAAGGGGTGCTCGTAATTCGGAGCATAAAGAATAGGTTGGTCTGTTAATTTCCGTTTTACTTCCTCGAATGCTTTTTGCATTTCAGCGGACCATTCTATGCTTTCTTTGCGATTTTTCCCTTTTAGCGCTCTAGTTAGAGGCTCAACAATAGTGGCATAATTTTCGATATAGCGGGCGTAGTATCCTACCATTCCGAGAATTTGTCTAATTTCTGTTTTAGATTTCGGGGTCGGAAAATCCAAGACTGCCTGGATTTTAGCTTCTGCGGGCGACCTACGTCCGTTCCCTACAACGTGCCCCAAGTATGTTACGCTGTCTTGCGCAAATTGACATTTAGAAGGTTTTATTTTCAACTTTGCATCCTCTAGTTTTTTTTAAATTATGTCTAAATGTTCCATATGCGCTTCCCAAGTTTTTGAAAATATGGCGATATCGTCTAAGTACGGTACGCAAAAGTTTTCACAGCCCTGTAATAATAGTGACATAAATTTACTGAACCTATATGGGGCATTCACCAATCCGAACGGCATTACTAAGGGTCTAAAATTTCCCCAAGGAGTGGAAAATGCCGCATATCTTTGCGCCCTAGGTGTCAGTGGAATTTGCCAATATCCTTTCGTTAGATCTACAAGCGTGATAAATTTAGCACTTGAAACTAAATCCAAACGATCTTCGATGTTCGGTATTGGAAAATATTCGGTTCTGGTTATGGAATTCAAAACGCGATAGTCCAAACATGGGCGTGGCTGTTTGTGGGGGGCTTCTACTAAAATTAAAGGACTACTATAGTCCGACTCCCCTATTTCGATTATGTTCAATTCAAGCATTCTTTTGATCTCTCTTTTGAGAATTTCTGTCTGTCTTTGAGACATTCTGTACGGTTTAATTCTAACCGGTTTGTCGGAAATTAATTCGATGTCGTGCTCGATTAGATCGGTGCGCCCTGGATCATTTGAAAACAGGTCCCTGTGGCGATCCAAAACCCCTTTTAATTTCTCTATCTGATCGGTAGTATGTTTCATTTCTAAATTTCCATTTCTTACGATTTCGTTGAAATCATAAACATTTGGGTCAGAGTGTGGATATACTATTTCTAAATCTGTTTCTTTATTATCCACGCTAGTGATTTCACTAAACAAAACATTTATCATCTCTGCCCTTTGTCTATAAGGTTTCAGCATATTAACGTGGAATACTTGAGAGGGCTCCCTCCTACCTGGAATATTCACAACATAGTTAGTCTCCGAGATTTGTTTCTCCATTGTACCCGGTCCGATCCAACTTACGGCGAATTTATTCGGCTTGTACGTCGCAACCACTAGAACTTGGTCTCCCGGTTTAAATTTCCGGTCAACTGCGTCCCGATCGTACCAAAGCTTCCTTTTCTCTCTCGCATCTTCCATCGATTTAATAGCTAATTCTTGGCATTTTTTTAGCCGATTTATAAGATCAAAAATGTATTCAGTAACGGGCGTTTGTTCCTCGTTTTCGATTCCGCATAATTTTTCAAAAATTATTGTCTCGGGAGTTCTTAGATTTTTGCCGTGAACGAGTTCGGCAGGGCTATATCCGGTAGATTGATGCACGGTAGTACGCAACACCAATAATGCAAATGGAAGATTTTTCTCCCAATCTGCTCCGTTTTCTAAGCATAGCACTTTTAATAATCGCTTTACGGTGCGGTGAAATCTCTCAATCGCTTGGGATTGGGGATGATGTATGGAGCTATGAATCACTTTTATTCCAAACTTTTCGAAAAAGGTCTCGGTCAATTCACTCGTAAAACTTCTTCCTAAATCTAATTGAATCTCTCGCGGGAACCCGAATCTGCTAAACATTCGTAAGAACCTGTTTATCACTGCTGGAGAAGTGATTTCTTTAAGCGGTATGGCCTCCGGATATTTCGAAGACAAACACATAGCTGTCAAAAGGTACCTATTTTCGTTTTCACTTAGAGGGAGTGGTCCCGTTAGATCAGCGGAAAACCGAGTGAACACTTCGGTTACTATGGGAACCCTTTTCATAGGCGCTTTCTTCACCTCTCTAGGTTTCCCTATCATCTGACAATGGTGACACGATAATACAAATTCCTCTATTTCTTTGACCGAATTTGGCCACGCGAAATATCTGAAGATTTTATCTTTCGTCTTTGTGACTCCGAGATGTCCGCCAACATTCGAATGACATAATTCCATTACGTCTTTTCTAAGTGTTACAGGAATAATCACTTGTTTTCTAACCTCCCCGCGATTTGTTTTAGATTGTCTAAAAAGGATTTCATTTTCTAAAATGAACTCGGAATTACCTTTGTTCGCTTTTTCAAAACACGGATTTAAAGTCGCGTCTTCACGCTGTAATCCTTTCAGCCTTTCCCTATTTACCCCTAGAAGGCTTAGAGACTTCTCTTTCTCAGAGGGGGGAATGACAATAGGGGTTTCCTCCCGTATCTCTGCTACTGCGTTGGTGGTTTCGGATTCTCGTAATCTCTCTCTCTCCTCTTTTTCGCTCTGCCTCTTTTTCGCGCGAGTTACTACTTGGTTGATTAACTCTGGTTTTTTCATTTTTGCGCCTTCGATAATTTCATGCGTTTGATTACCCAAAAGATAATGATTCATTTCCAGTGAGTCGTCAACTACCGCCGCTTTCGTGCTAACAGTCCCAATATCTGCAATCTTAAGCGTAAATCTAGCGATCGGCAGGCAGTGTAATTCTTTCTGCAACGGCTGTTTGAGCCAAATACTTTCTCCGGTTAATTGCTCCGGTTTTATGTATTGTTTTCCTATAAGATCGAAGCTTGCTCCACTGTCACGAAGGGTGACAATTTTGACGTCATTTATTTCGGCCTCCCCTAAATAAGGTGCGAAACAAGATCCTAAATCGTCTGTAATTCCTATCTGATTTACAACTGCCGTTGATTGATCTTTAATTAATTTCGGACAATTAGTTTTGTAGTGCCCGACAACGGAACAATAAAAACATCGGATCTCTTTCTTTTTCTCATAGACGTTCTCTTTCCCTTTGTTTTCCTGCGATTTTGTCCTATCGCGCCAATTAAATGGCTTTTTTTCTTTGTTTTCTTTTGAAAACGTAAATTTATTTTTATCGGGTTTTCGGTCATCTTTTTCTTTACCGACCCAATTTTTCTTTATGGCTTTCCTAACGGATTCAAATTCATCTAGTTTAATAGCTAATTCTTCGGGATCAGTCTCTTTCGCCCAAGAATCTAGAAACTTCTCTTTCATCTCTGCGCTAGCCCTTTTTTTTATCTGGTCGCAAATTAGTAATTTCTTCAAGCTCTCAAAGTCCCCAATTTCTAGTTTTTCCAACCGACCTAACAAGAATGTTTCCAAGTCATAAACTAAATCTCGAAATGACGTTCCACTTGATCGCTGGTGGTTGTTAAATTTTTGTCTGAATGACTCAGCGTCAACCTTAAATCGATCTAACAGATAATTTTTGATGTAATCAAAATCTTCTAATTTCTCCGCCGGTTGTCTTAATATTTGTTCTGCTAATTTGGTGGGTAACAAAACAAGTAATTGATTTACATAGTCTGAGCTCTCTAACCCCAATTTACTCGCTTGACGTTCGAATAGATTTAAATATAAAGCCATGTCAGAATTTAACTCATCAAATTTATGAATAATAGATTTAAGTGGGGGAGTATATTTCCGCTCTTCTCTGCTAGAGTTTAAGCTTGTCGTTTCTATACTTTGAGATAATCTGAGACGTTCTAATTCGAATTCTCTCTGTGCTTTTTCACTTTCAATTTGGGCTAAACGTTCCTCTTTTATTTCTTGCGCTAATCGTTCTTCCTTGATTAATTTAATTTGGGCCAAAGCCACCTCTAATTTAAATTCTGCAGATTGTTCAATTTTTTTTATTATGGACCTTGTCCCATCGGTGGGCAGAATATCTACTTCCCATTCTTCTGCTAAAAATTTTAAATCCACTTTTGAATATTCGTGCAAAGCAGCCATGATTTTTGATTTGAAATTTTCCTAACACAATTTTACTAAATATTCTCAATTTCCTAATTATTCGCAATACACATTTAGCAATTATTTAAAATTTCAAATACAAGCACAATTTAAATAAATAACTAAATAATACACACTTTAATACCAAATTTGGCTTTCGGATTCCTGCAATATCTTGCAATACTTTTTTTTTTTTTTTTTTTTTTTTTACCCAATTTAAGCTTATGCTTACAAGCAATTTAAAGAGAACAATTAATATACACAAAAATAAGGAGTTCTTTCACACTGTGCAACCATAGATTATACCATAAATACACACAACTTAAAATTCTGAAAATTCTCTTAATGAATATAATTTAAATATATCATTCACAGTTTTTTTTTCTACAAACTTCCATTTTATAATAAATATATCTACTTAATTTTCAGAATTTTCTATTTAGGGATAACAAGAACCCTTTTTCTTTCTGCTTTCTTTTTAAATTTCAATTTCTTTTACAATTTTACTTCCTTTTATTTTTCTTCAAGGTTAAGGAAATTTCCTTTTCCAACATAAATTTAAAATTCTCTTAACAAATTAACTATTTTGTCCATTCTAAACTTTTAAATAATGAATTATTTCATTTAATTTAATTAACTAACCTGTTAATTTTAGACATTAAGCATTTCGCTCAAACATTAAAAATTTTCTGCAGGAATATACAAAGACAAACAATTTTTTTTATTTTTACTAATTGCCTCTCAAGAATGAACGGAATATCCTTACCTTTACTGATGTTTTTCATCTAAGGTGGGCACATCTCCGCTGAGCACACTTTTAGCAGGCACAAGACCACTACTCCAGGGATCGGTGCTCCTCTTCTTGATCTTTTGAAAGGGCACTCCGTCACTCCTGCTCTAGACTGGCTCTCCGTACGCTGTTTGGCTTCTCCCGTCTACGTCGAAGGGCTTCGTAACGCTGCTTCCGTACTAGGAACCGGTCGTTGCTTCCGTTGTTGCCTGGTCTACGCTGAGGATCTCTTCTGAATTCTGGAATCTCTTTCCTCGCTTCTGCTTAGATTCACTCTTCTCTATATACTGTCATCCGATAGAGCTGCCACCAAATTTTCTTTATTCTATTAGTCTGTAGTATCTTGTAGCGTGGAGGATAATTATTTACTTGACTAATCAGAACAAGAAATTAATCTTTTTTCCAAATTTTAATTTAACTAGATTAATTTTTAAAAAGTTACAATATATACATATTTTGCTGTATTTCCTCGATATGAATTGGTTTTCAATAAGATCGTGGGTAGTACAGTATAAGACCGGAATGAATTTCAGATCGAGTCCACAGTGATTTCATCAGTGACCGCTTCTGCAGTCTTCTCCAGAAAATAACAGTTCCTTTTCCCGAGGTCTAGCCCGACCTGCTCTGGGATTCCTGCCTTTCCAAAACTCCGACGTGAACTGTCGTTTTTAGTCTCTCATCGTAAAAATTACAGTTCGTATTGGGCGTGTTTTTCTAAAAACAAAATCTCAGATGCAGGCCCTGATTCGCTCGAAATTCCATCATCGGCTCTGACGCGTTGAATTCCTCTCGAAGGGAAAGTACTCAAGGCACGCGGCTTCCCACGATCATCAAAGGGAAAACGGACATATCTTTCTACAAAGGAGAGATGTTCCGCTGCGAGCCGTTAGGCTCCAGACTGTCTGCTTCTTTGTACTGAAATGTCTCTTTCAATGATATATTGGAGTCGGAGTCTCTGCCTTTACAATATTAACTTTTATATTAGTGTTAATACTAAAAAAGGCTGGCAGATAATACTTTGTGAGACTTTGTAGAAGAATTTTTGATGCATTTTGAAATATCTTATTTTACCACTCTTTTATATCTAATACATTCGACACTTACGCATTTTCAGATTTTGAAACAATTTTTAACGGAAAACGTGATATTGTAAGTCTCTGTAACATGTTTCGGTTTTGCTGTGTCTGAAATAAATTAGCTTGATCATCAAAAATGACTGGTGTTTAATCTGTTAAAAACGTAAACATGTAATGTTCGCGCCGTAAATAAATATAAATGTATAGATTCAGATTTATCCCTTCTTGAGCATATTTTTAGATGATAGTTTTTAAAACAAATGAATTAAAGATAATCAGAAAGTTTCACTCAAATTCTATATTCGTTCTCAGTTTACTCATTCATTTTTGTACATTTCAACAAATATAAAGGATCTGAAATAAATATTGTGATGAAATTACTGTTCAGAATGAAACATGATTTTTTATTTTTACTAACATTAAGTCAAATTCTTCTGAAAATAAAAAGAAAATGAAAGAAAAAAGAATGAAATAGAAATAAATAATGAGAAAATAGTCAGCGCTAAAAGTTGCCAAAAAATCGAGGCATCTTAATTACATTGATTTTGATCTCACAAATTAAAAAAGTTTTGCAGTATTTCTTTATTCCACTAAAAAAAAAAAAAAAAAAAAGAGAGAGCAGTTTTTACATTTTACGTTTAGAGTAATCATATCACTCGTCGTTTAAAATAAGCAATGCAGCTTTTCTTTAGGATCAAAACAGATGCTAGAATATTAAATATTACTGTTGCAACGAGCTAAATCTTTTTTTCTGCCTCTATTGGACTGTTGCGGTGAAAGTAGTTTTAGAGTCAAAGTAAATCCATGGCATTTCCATTTCAATTCTCGTCCAGTAAGGTTGGCCTTACGACAGATTTATTGACTTAGCGATCAAATTTGGCAGAAAAAAAAAAGGGGGGGGGGTATTTTAGTGATCCCAGAGTTTCGAAGCTCCGTGATAAATAGAAGCAGATTTCTGGAACTTTTCATTAGATTCTACTACAGAACTGCGCAAAATTACAGTCACCAAAGACTATAAATAGCAGTGGATCCACGGCCGAGGGTCAGTGAGCTCCAGAGTTGTGTTCAGACAGCTATTCTGAGCTATTCTGCGTTCGAAGATTGTGTTTCAAGCGATTAGTCTTTCATCGTGAGCCAGCGAAATTACCGCTTTGTGCAATATTTGACGCTGTTGGCTTTGGTCGTGTGAATCAAGTGACTGTTCTATTGAGCTGTTTACAAAATATTCGTTGAATAGTGACTTTTGTGATACGAGTGACAGCTTTAGTGGACTGTTTCGAGAATATTACTTGAAATTACGGATTTGATGTACTATTTCGAGAAGTTACGCTGAAAAAAGTGTATTCATCGACTAGAACCAGCCTGTTTCTTTACAAATTACTTTCTTCACACAAGAAAATCGAAATTTTTCGTAACACTTCCTAGAAAGGTATCTGTTACCATTAAAAAAAAATACTATTGAATTAGAATGACCGTTAGATAAAATAAGATACCCATACAGCATTGTCCCCTCCCCCCCCCTTTTTTTTTATTATAATTTTCTCTTTGCTTTACTGTTCTTTATTATTTAAAAATCATAGAAGTAATCAGTTAATTCATTGTTTTTTAAGCAGATGGAGGAGGTTATACATATATATATATATATATATATATATATATATATATATATATATATATATATATATATATATATATATATATATATATTGTCATTTAATGTTTTAGAGCAATAAAATTTTGCTTACATTTGCATTAAAATATAACAATATTAAGTGCATTAAAATGTCTGGAATTCTAGTTAATTAAAAAATAATAATAATAAAAATTTATTTAAAAAATGCTCCCTTCTGATAATTTTTTTAAAATAATTCCTCCTCAATTTTATATTATTAGAGTTTAATAATACATCTAAACATATTTAGGTATTACTTTGTAGATTTATTGATCAGTTCATTTAAAAAAAATACTTCTGTGTTTAAATGCTGAAAAATAATGCACATTTTTAGAATTTAAACATAAAAGTAGTTTTAAAAAATTAACATAAAAATAAATCCACAAAGTAATACCCAAATGTATTTCGAATATTTCATTAAACCATAACAAAACTAAAAATTAGTCATCCGAGAGCATTTAAAATGTTTTTAAAAAAATTACCTTTTTAAAATTTAACTAGTTTTCGATGTAATTTAATATATTTAGTATTGTTATATTTCAATGCATGTATCTGCAAAATTTCATAATTCTAAGATGGTAAGTTTAAAAAAAAAATAATAAAATAAAAAATACTTTTAATGTCTACATTTCCTTAAAAGATCAATGAAAGAAAAATAATGAAAATAATTTTTTCACTGACTGGATAAATAAATACATAAAATAAACTTGAGTCATTAAAAAAGTTTTGCAATTTATCAATTTTTATTTTAAAATTATTAAATTAAAAAACGCTTTTAAAAAATCTGTTGCTAATTTTAATTTATCTAGATGAAGATAAACAATTCAAACGATAAATAAAACGACTATTTTATTTTTCAAACGTTTTAAAAATTAATGGAACAATCTTACGTTTAGTTAATTGCAATTTTAATTTTATGAATCCCATCTCATTAAAACTATTTCCTTTAAACTTAAAATGAATCAATGACTGTAAATATGTACGTAAATAATTAAATTAAGATTTTCTCTCTCTCTCTCGTTCCCCCCCCCTCCTCCTCTCTCTTTGTTTTATTTTCAGTGTTTGTGTCAGAATGTTTTATTCTTTATCAATGTTATTCAAAATTATTTATTTTCTCTGAAGCAGAATTAACTTCATAATTATTCATCTACTCAAACAATCCGACGATATAATTCTAACAAATTATAAAATGGAGTACATAATTTCTTCCACTCACTGGACTTCAAAAGATTTAGACGCGAAAAGGAAAACATTTAGTTAAAAGAGAAAAATTAATCGGTTCTGCGACGTTTTCTAGGCTCTGTCAGATTAAGCGAGTACACCGCCTTCATTAAAATAAATCTGAGGCATTACAAAGAAATTGTGCAGTTTATAAATTTGAAGATTAAAATTATAAAATTTGTGAAATGAAAACACAGTAACAGATACATTGTTAAATTTTATTAATTTTTACAAAGATAAGAGTTGCAAACAATAAATAAGACTAGTTCATTTCAAAAGAAAATTTAAAATTAATGCAAAGTTTCTGTGTTTAGTGAAATATAATTGAAATCTTAATTTCTTAAAAAAAATTTTAGTAAAATAATATTATACCTTATATTTTAAATAATATTTGTAACATAAACACGTATGTAAATAAGTAATGTTTATATGTATGTAAATAAGTAATGGGGGGGGGGAGGGGGGGGAATAATACAGACGGCTTCAAAGTTTTTTTTTTTTTTTTTTCGCTCTTTTCCCGGATTTCTATTAACCGTTCTGAAAAAGTATGGTATCTGAATTCGAAGATATGTACAATGCTGGCAAAGAAACAACTTCGAATTTTCAATTAACTAAAACTATTTTAATATTCAAATTTCGAACAATGAAGTTACAGTGAATAATTTAAAACTCCAAATCAAAACAATATATATGTATATATATATATTTTCCAAGTTTATAGACAATTATTTGCTGTCTTTTAATATCTTGAGCATCAATGATTTGGAAAGTATTTATTATTATTATTATTATTATTATTAACTCCATTTATATGTCGATTCACACTCCCTCTTTTCAACTCCCAAATTTTGTCGAAAATTGTTTAACTTCTGATTACCTTGGATAGCATTCATCTAGTCAGGAAATCGGAGAACATAATTTCACTAAACTGCAAAACTAAATTCACACACACACACGCGAAAAAAAGGAGAAAAAAAAAAAAAAAAAAGAACAAGAACATTTTAACTGTAAATTATCTGGAACGTTTTCTAGACACACTAAAATTCAGCGATTACAACTTCATCCATAAAATAAATCCAAAGAATTAAAAAAGAGCAATTTATGAATTTTAAATTCTAAAATTTATGAAATGAAAATACTGTGACATATACAATTACTAAATTTTGACAGCGATAAATGATGCAACCAATGTGATATTGAAAACACATATCTTTTTTAATTTTTTATTTAATTTTAATTGAAATCTATTTTAACATTGTATGGAATAATTTACTCGTATATTCAATATTAATCTTTAATAATCTCTGGTTTTTCTTTCTCAAGCAATAAAATTAAAAATTTTAAAGGAAAACAGAATCTCTTTGCAATCAAAATCCCATGATATTATCTGTGATGTTGAAATCACATATATTTTTAAAATTTCTATTTAATTTTAATTGAAATCTATTTTAACATTTTATAGAATAATTCACCCGTGTATTCATTATTAATCTGTAATAACCACTCAATTCTTTCTCCATAAAAAATATAAAAGGAAAAGAAAATTTATATGCAAGAAAAATTCCATGATAACGTTTAATCTTCTAAAGACTACTACATGGCTTATTTCATTTTATGTTACTCCTAAATCAATGTCTAATTACGATAATGTAATTTTAATCAATTAGTCAAAATTATCTTTGTACAGAATTTAAATTATATATGTTTTCTGTGCATGTGTCGTCTGTGGTTTTTCAATTCTTATAAATAAAGTTTGGCGATACTCAAGGGTTAATATATATGAAAATCCTTCTGTGTATTCAAAATTATTAACATGATTAAGTACAGCGTATCATAAAAACCGTTCTTTTTTATGTGTCCTTGTGACGAAGAAATTAAATGCCAAAATTTTACACTTCACTGAAAATTGGCAAAAATATCTCTCCGGCTAACATAACCTAAAATGTGAGCTCGCAAAAGCTATCCGATAAGGGGGCACCTTCCCTTCTTATTTTATGCAGCAATTATGATAAAAACATTTGTGCACAATTTGAGCGTACTTTATTGGTTTGAGACAACTGCCGTTTTACTATACCTATCGGCTGAATTTCAAATATTTTATAGAAGATATACTAATTAGAAGTCTTACGACGACCAATGCAATTAAAAACTGTTCACTTATACGAAAGAATTATGATACTGTCTTAAACAGATAACTTTCTGTAGATCGTCTATTATAAAAGTACCATATGGCTTATTTCATTCTTGTTTTTCCTAACCCAAGGTCCAATTGCTAACATAATTTTAATCGTTTAGTCAAAATATCCTTGTGCAGAAATTACCTTTCTTTTCACTGCATCTATCCTTCTGTGTTATTCGATTCTCATGGCTAAAGTGGCGATATCTAAGTGTTAATGTATATGGCAGGCCTGCTCAGTCTATTTAAAATTATTAATTAGATTAAAGTACAACCTTCCTTGTAAGCGCTCTTTTTGTATATGTTCTTGTGGTGAAGAAATTAAATGCCAATATGTAATTCTGATTTTGGATTTGGCTGAAACTTGATTATTCTCTTTCAACCTCACCGGCTAACAAGAACTAAAGATGTGATTTTGAAAAAGATATCCGATACAGGACACCTTCCCTTCTCCTTTTATGCAGCAACTATAATAAAACATTTGTGCACAAGTTGGATTGAATTCGTTGATTTATGAAAGTTGCTTTTTATGATACTTCTGGGTAAAACGAACCTTCGGAAAAACCTATAAAAGGAACATAATCACCTCTTTCGAAAACAACGCAATTAGGATTTATAGAATTAATATTTCCTGAACTTTCTTCGATGGACAATCATCTTCAGAAACGATAAGTAAAATGATTAGTTTATTTCAAAAGCAAATGTAAAATTAATTATAACTTTCAATGTTTAGTGAAATATAATCTAAACCTTAATTTTATAAATGCTATTTCATAAAAAACATCTACCTTATAATTTAAAATAATGTTTTGAATATTAATATGTATGTAAATTAGTAAATTTATGTTGTTGTTTTTTCTTTCTTTTCTTCTCTTTTTCTTCTTTCTTTCTTTTTTCTCTCTCTCTTTTTTTTTTTTTTTTTTTAATAATGTTTACTGTCTAAATGTTTTATTCTTCATTAACATTATCTGTAATCAGTTATTTTTTCAATGAAATCTTATTTATTTTCTGAAAAGAATTAACTTGGAAAGTATTTAGCTGCTCAAACAATCTGAGGACACAGTTTCAACAAACTGCAAAACGGAATATACATTTCCTCCCTCTCATTGGACTTCAAAAGGTTTAGAAAAGTAGAAGAAAAATATTTTTAAAACATGTTTGAAACTTATTCATCAAAAGATGAAAATTAATCGTTTCTGGGACGTTTTCCAGACTCTCTAAGATTCAGCGATTACACCTCCCTCATTAAAAATTGTGGTTATTTTATTCACTTTTATGCGTTTGGAGATTCGCCAAAATTCGTTCCGGAACTGTCTCTTCTGCTGAAAATAGAGAAAAATAAGTTATTTTAAAAAGTATTCTGTAACTTTAAATATTTTGAGATGATTAATAACGCCAATATGTTAAAGGTAATTAAAGAAATGTTTCAGTTTTCTTAAAAATTAAATAAATAAATAAGATTAAAATAAAATATAAAGCAAAAATAATAAATATTATATTAAAAAGTAAATTATTTTTAGAGAATATTTAAATATATATATTAAAAGAAAAAGTGTTAGAAACAAAGTATAAATGTTTGCTCAGTTTATCGTGTTTAAAAACGATATTAAAGTAAAACCAATTAAAAATGAATTTTAAAGATATTGCATGAGACAATAAAAGTAGAATTTTTCTCGTACCTCAAAACACTGCTTCGATGCAACTTTCGAAAATCATTTTATTAATTTTTTTTGTGAGAAAAAAAATATTTATACCTATGAAAGAAAACTGCTATTTTGGAAGTTTCCCTAATTTACAAGACACAGTAGATACAAACAAAAATACTATTTTTGCTCAAATTATTTCTCTGTATTAATCCTCAAGATTAAACTGTTATCAAATCTACATTGTGATATAGATTATCACATATTATAAAATTTATATTCTTCTCTTTAAAGGATAGGTAAAATCTCTAAATAAATAAAATTATAAATTAAATTCTTTAATCTTAAATTAGCTATTTAAAATATAACAGTATAACTGCTTTTAACCTATAAATAATAAATTTACAATATGCGTTTTCTAATTTTTATATCTTCCCTTTCATATCTTTTTCAATGTAACTGAAACATTTTTGATCAATTCTCAGTATTCTATTAATAAACTTAACGTACTGGAAACTCTTTTCGCGCTGTAAATGATAATGTTCTGACTTATTTGTATCCTTTTGCTTTGTGAAACCAGAAAATAATTAATTAGGTGTCTTTTAATCTTACATCGAAATGTAACTCATGCAGCCTCTTGTCGCCTAATTTACATCAACGGTTAAGTAAAATATTTGCTTAGCTAGTTATTTTCCCAGGGTCTAAATCTTGGCGAAATCATGCCAACATTCACTATCAACGGTCAATAAATTACTCGTCACTTTTTTAAAAATATACATATGAATATTCCTAACGTAATGCAACCATTCTCTATCTTAAACTTTGAACTTGGCGTGTAATTCAAAGCCAAATGCATTGTCATATTTTTTGCTTCAGTTTAGGAGCACACACTTTCTTTCTGATCATTAAACATGTAAGAGCTCAAGAGTGATTCGGGCCTAGGGCCCGGCCGGATCCTCGGTACTGTTTCCCCCTTCCAGAATGTTTTCGTTAAAAAAAACTTATGTTCTTTTAATTGACTATGGTCACGTGCATTGTAATATTTTCAATAAACTGGCATGAGAACAAAATATGTCTCTGAGTTAATTCCGAGCCTGGACTTTAAATGGAAATTAACTTTTAATAATGTTTTTACTTTTCAGCCAACGTCATCAACGAAAATATTCTTTTTACGACGGCCAAGATATCTTCTTCACATACATACATTACTATTAAAGGAAAAATTATCAAAGAGCTTTTTTAATTTTTCTATAACTATTATACACAGTTAAGTTGTAAATGATGTATAATCGACTTAATTGTCCTGTCCTGTACACTAATAAGTATTTGAACACTTTCGAATTTAGACATTTTGTCAAATAGCTAGAAAAATTCTTTAGGTATCATCTTGAAAATTTGGCGGTGTAAAGAGCATGTTAAACCTCATATATTTCGGTAAAAGTTGTGTCCTGAAGAGGAAAGGGGGACTAGTAAAAAATTAAACAAAAGTCAAAATGTTTTGGATCACCCTGTAAAAAATGTTTGGAATCCATTTTGGCTGTAGCATGTGATGATGGGGATTCTTCTAAATATCTATCTAAATTTTTATGAGTCTACCACATATATTCATGGACATACATACAACGGTTTCTTTAAAAAATTTCAAAATAAATAAAATAAAATAAAATTCCACTTTTTTATTATTAGACCTAGTGCGAAGTCATTTTCCGGAAATATGGCATAAGATTGTGCATTAGACAAGCATACTGCACACAGAATGCAAAAATGTTAAAAATCTTACGAAATATGAGCATTTTTGCTAAATACTTTTTTATTACGCATGCACTAGCTTAAAAGAATTACTTGTATAATTTAATAGTCAAAAGTATTGAGCAACTTATATGAAAATCCCAAACAAATATCATGTAAATTCAAAAAATTATGAGAGATAGGATGAACAGAATTTCAGTTCTTCTCCAAAAATGAAAAGTTAGATGATAGGGGCTTTTATCAATACTTATTTACAATCAGCAAAAACATTGTATTACTACAGTCCGTTAAGAAATTATAAGACCACTTTAATTTTATAAATTATAAGAAAAATGAAGATTCTAATCATAATTTAAATACATAAAATAACATATTGCTCTACATTTTTTTATATTTAGTTTTCAATAACTCGATATAATGCAATAAATGTTTAATTAAAATATATATTAGAAATAAGTGAAAAATAACCTGTTAAGAAAATATAAAACCAGTTGTCAAAAAACAAAATTGTATAAAAAAATTAATATGATATTGGTCCTCTATTTTCCCTGATGACTTCAAACACTCTGTTTTTCATTGAAGAAACCAGGTTATTAAGTTCAGTTATAGAAATATTGTACCATTCTTTTACAATGGCTACTTCCAGTTCATTGGCAGATGAAAATTGCTTATTATTAGCATAAACTTTGCGAGATAATATACCCCATAGGTTTTCCATGGGGTTCAAGTCTGGACTTCGACTTGGCCATGGCAAAACATTATTATTTTTTTTTAAACCACTCCTATGTGGATTTAAATGTATGACAAGCAGCATTGTCCTAATGAAACATCCAGTTAGCACCACCTAATAAAGGTCCAAACGGTATCATATAATCATATAGCATAGACTGATATTGTGTAGAGTTCATATGACCCGAAATCCGCTGTAAATCACACAACCCCTCATAACTGAAAGCTCCCCAAATCATTACTGATCCTCCACCCATTTGTCGACTGAATCATTCTTTTGGTTCCTTCCTGAAGTCATACCAATAGTGTTTGTAACCATCGGGACCATCAAGGTTAAATTTCTTTTCATCAGAAAATATAATTTGTTTCCACTCATCATTCCATGACATGACATTTTTAGCCCATTTTAATCTTTCTTCTCGATGGCATTTCAATAACTTTGGTTTTTTTTTTTTTCAATTTCATAAATTTCATAAATTTCGTATTAATATTTAATTTAAGACTCTTCCAGACTGTTACATGTGAAGTTTTCTTGCTGAAACGTTTCGAAATTTCACGAGTCGAAAGACCTTTTTTAGTTGACAGTCGAAAAATTTGTCTATTACCACGTGCTGTCAAAATATTTTTTCTACCAGATCGTTTTATTTTGTTTGAATAATCTTTTCTAATTATGGCATTACGAATGGCAGTTTTAGAACGGTTCATTTACCTCGCAATATCTCTTTCAGATAAACCAGAACCTTTATAAAATAAAATTTTTCTCACTTCGCACTCCGATAATTCTTTACTTCGAGGCATCGTCAAATTAATCGTACATAACACATTCAAAACCCAAGCCTTTGTTTCTTAGGTAATGCTTTTACGAAATACTGACGCATGAGCTTTATACTGAGTTTGACGTCATGTGTAATATGCTAATTTTCTTAGGTTGTCTTATAATTTCTTAACAGTCACAGTCTTTAATTTTTAGAAAAAATGAATAAGTTTTAATGGAATTTAATTTAATTTTAAAAGTTGGAATTAGTATAGGGTGCGTTTTCTTATTAATTTTAAATACGCAACTAAAAATTTGCATATTATGCTCTCTTCTTCAGAAATGCACTAATACGCTTGTGGTCTTATAATTTCTTAACGCACTGTATTGAGCATTGATTGAATCAAAATAAAAATGCGAGTAAAACCCCTAATAGTTTAGCTTTTATTTTGAGAGAACTGAAATTCTGTTCATTCTATCTCTCGTAACTTTTTTCGTTTATACGATATTTCTTTGGAATTTTCATATAAGTTGTTCAATACCTTTGGCTATTAAATTATATAAATGACATTTTTATAAAGCTAGCGCATGCGTAGTTAAAAATTATTTAGAAAAAAATGCTCATTTTTCCTGAGATATTTAGCATTTTTGCATTCTGATTGCAGTATGCTGTGTCTAATGTAGTACGCCAAATTTTCCACAAATAGCTTTGCTCTGGGTCTAATACCCTACGTGTTAAAATAAAAAAAGTGGATTTTTTTTTTATATTTATAATATAATATAATATAATATAATATTTTTCAATGCAAAATTTTAAAGGAAGGTATTATGTATCATTAATATTAGTGTTATTCATTTATTTATTTTTCAAATTTACCATAGAAATTTATGAAATTCTTTAACATCCTTTTTTAAAGAATTTTCAGATAGTATTAAATATTTAAAAATTTCATTGTTGCAATCTGTTTAAAAAGTGGGTATTTTTGATTTTCAAATACCAAAAATGATAAGATTATTTCTAACAATAATAGCTACCAGGTAGTTAATAAATTTAAGTGCAAATATTAAACAAAAGAAAGGGAAATAAATATTTTAAAAGACAAAGTGGAAAAGAAATAATTTCGTTTTATATATATATATATACATATATATATACATATATATGTGTGTGTGTGTGTATAATAAATGTGTAATTAATTTTCACTATACATGATACACTTCAGTGAAGATAATCTTCAATTTTTATCTTCTAATTTAATGGAATTAATTATAATCTAATAATTGATTTTATGGATTTATTTATATTGTTAAAAAAGACAACAGCCTCACCAAAGATATTTAATTAAAATTATTATGAAATTAATCGATTTCCGCAACATTTCAGAGCGAACAAACTAGAAAATGATTACAATTTTTCTTTAATAATTATTTTATATAAACTAGACAAAGAATTTCTAATCAAAATGAATTTCGTATTTCGAGACTTATTTTCTCTTCCAGTTACCTGCAGACCGTATTGCAATTTTTTTTTTTTTCCTTGTCTCATAATCTTCTTCAAAATTCATTTCAAACGTCAAAGAGATAGATATTAGAAAATAAAATATTGCGCTCAATTTTACGAAGCAGATTGGCTTAAAATATTTGAGTATGCCATAACAAGTAGTGTAAATCTCAGCAAAACGGAGTTTTTTTTTTTTTTTTTTTTTTTTTTTTTTTACAAATCTTAATGAAACTGGATTTCAAAAACCCTTTCGGCCTAAACTATTTTTTATCAAGTTGGGAAAAGTAATGGCCTTGCCTTTTTTTTTTTTTTTTTTTCTTTAAATATCTCTTTCCCTTTTTCCCCCCAGTATCCCACCAGCAAAATAACACTCCATCATTCTGACATTAATTCTCACTTATCGCCCCCCCCCTCCCTTTTTACATTATCCTCCACCTTATACTGGCTCTACAAAGCTACTATCGTCTCTCCCAATTTATTTATTTTATTTTATTCCTTCCCCTTTATTCTATCCCCCTCTTTCCCTCTTAGCGACGCTGCTGAAATTTGAACAATGGAGGAGAGCTGAGTTGTTCTGCTGTTAAGCTCGGGAGGAAACGAACGATTTGCCAAGCCAGAAGCGAACTCAAAATTGAAATTCAATTAATTCCATTCCACTAGTGCTATAGGATCCGTTTTCTACTTCTGTGGTTTTCCAGTTAAGGGGATTTAGGGGGAGGGAGGTGAATAAGAGGTAGTAAGTATATGTTGGAGCACAAATCTTGCGATGAAACGTGTGGATTTTGGAGGATGATTAAATATTAGTGTTTCTACTATGGAAACAAATGTAAGATTTTAACTAATTTGCATTTCTTTTAGATGAAATCCTCTCCTCAGTTTACTGTAACAGTTCAAAACGTGTTTGCTTTCGTAAAATTAAATAATTACATTTCTCTAGAGGTAATTGAGATAATATATTGCATGAGATCCTGGCAACGCTTGTAAAACATGTTATTTTATCTTCAATTGAATGAAGTCGAATTTATTTAATGCTACAGTCATTATAGAATTTTAAAAAATATAATTAATTCGGGCTTTGATATTTGGAACTTCAGACAGTTAACAGATATGGAATGCGTAGTTTTATTAAAGTATAGTTTGTTACAAAAGTTTTCCATTAATAGAAATTATTAAAAAAATAAAATAAATAAAATAGAGAGCAATACAAAACAATAAATATTGAACTAATTATTTTGTTGTAGTTATTTAAATTTTTCGTTATCATTATGATGATGTAAATTATTCAACGACGGAAAACAAATTCTGGGCTATAGATGCGCATAAATGCGAAAGATGTGTTTAATAATCTGTTTAAAGTTATTTTTCAAAAAATTTAACACATTAAAGTAGGATAATTTGCATCACTTCTTTATTGTGAATAGCACTAAAGATTTTATCTCATAAGAGACGAAAGGTTATATGGCAGATGCGTACATGACATTTGCGTACAAGCTGAAATTAGTGACACTTGCGTACAAGTCCAGGTGTTCCAAATGTTACATATCTGTTTTCGAAAAATCAAGTGGCATTTCCGTACAAAATTTGTTTCGCTGTACTTTTTCGTTTGTAACACAAAGGGGTTGTATCCATATGTTAAACTTGAAGATAAATATTCTTATATAAATACATGAATTTTCTCTTATGCATGTAGTCTTACGACTGACAAAGTTATGAGCTTAACGCATATAAAAGTTGCAAGCTATAATAGCCGTAGTTATTTTCTGAAATGACATTCAATTATTTACTCACTGGGTCAAGCTCAGTAAAGGTCCTTATAAATGCTATTAAGGTCTTTAAAAATATTTTTATTTCTTAAATACTTTTTTACTTTTTAACAAGTATGAATTTTTTGTCTCCAATAAAGAAAAAAAAAGTGAAAAAAAGATCTGTCTTCTTTATCAATAACGAATTGAATCATATTCCAGTTCCTGAAATTATTTAGCGTTCACCTATAAGCCTCTCTTCGCCCCCCTCCCCCCCCCCCCCCCCAAAAAAAAATGTGCATTTAAAAATGAAAAAAAAATCGATAACTTTATTTTAAATTATCGCAGATCGATGGTTCAACCATTCGTTTCAAAGGTATTGGTGAACTCATTTGAAAGATACCCATCATGAAAATTTACTCCCCTTGAGGGTGGACTTCCCTCCCCCCCCCCCCCCCCCAGGGAGTGAGGCGGGGCTCCTACATACACAATTTTTTTTTCCCAGTTGACTATATCTATTACAAAAAACATACATTCGTTTCATTTGGTTTAGTGCAGTACAACGAAAAGCTTACTGTAACATTCCTATATGATATACATTTAGAATACCGAGTTTGGGATTTCTGCTACTATTTGTTCTTGAGATATGCTGATAAAACAGACAGACAGACACACAGACCATTCGCTAAAAGCATGATTTTCGTATTCAGGAGACCTCAGAACATGTAGATACAATAAAAACGCACGTTCGAAAATTTGCCCCTAAAACAATACTTTCTCGACCCTATGGGTAAGAGAAAGTAAAAAGAAAAGAAAAAGAAGGAAAGAATAGAAAGAAAGAAAAAGGTTTTAATGCTTGCATCATATGGATACAACCCCTTCATGCAATGATCCTCAAATAAAGCGAAAGAAATGTTGTACGCAAGTGCCACTAGATTTTTTGAAAACACACCTGTAACATTTAAACCACCTGGACATGTACGCAAGTGCCACTGTTTTCAGCTTGTAGGCAAATGTCATGTACGCATCTGTCACAACACCGAGACGAAAGAGTAAACTTAAATGATAATTAAATACACTTTTTTTTTTTTTAAACCTGGAACAGAAACAAACAAACAAAAAAAGTATTAATAACATAGAATACTCTCTTAAAAACATACTTTCGTATTTGCTTATAAAAATGTTTACTTCACTATTTTAAGCAAATACATACGAATGGTGTATTTAGAGCTTCATTAAAAAAGAAGGGGAAAAGGGCGGAGACCTATCCTGATTGTCATAAATTATGCAGTTATACATTAGTGCTCATTTATTTGTTTCAACAGAGAACAATGGTACTTGTACTAAATATAACTTGTGCTAAAATAATAATAATTATTATTATTATTAAAGAAAGAAAGAATAATAAAGAAGGAAAGAATCAAATGCTGTTCAATATTTCTTTGTTCTCAAATTCACATTCAAATTGAAAGCATTTTATAACATTTACAATAAAATTATTGTAAGATTCAAGATTGAATGTACGCCTTATTGGCCGAATCACACGAGAGATTTTCGCGTAACATTTCATGCAACGCAAACTGGAGTGGCTGATAAATGCCCGATTTGCCCATGTGGAAAAAGGGCCAGAGCCTGAGGATTTCGACATAAAACGATAAAACTCTTTTTAAAGAATAATTATACATTATTCATCAAAGATTTGTCTTATGAATCGAGACATTTCGCATACATTTCGAACATTCCACTTATGAATCCTATCACTTTAAAATTTAAATGAACGATTTTCTTTCTTTCTTTTTTTAGAACAAAATATTTTTGAAATCTTTAATTTGTTCGCATTTAAAGCAAAAGATTCTCCATTTATTTGTCAGACGCTAAAATGTTTCGATAAAAATTTTTGTCACTTTACTGCCTACGATATAGATATGGTGTGCAAACTAAGAGACACGTGAATGGGTTCTCATTTGCATCCGATTATTCGAAACAGAAGCGGATCTTGTTCCCTGTTAGAATGTGTCCTCGCTTTTTCGCTCATGAATATTCATCCCGGGAACTTTTTATGCAGTGTCATATTCAGAGAGAGACTTTATCCGGTAAAAAATATTTCATCAGCTGCTTCTCTCCTCTTAAGCGGCAAATAAATAAATAAATAAAATAAATAAATAAATAAAATAAATAAATAAATCAGTGAATTTTTGCTTATATTTTGATGACTTTTATCCCCTTCCTAAGTTGTAACATATTTTTATAACAAATTATACACGAACCTACAGGGTGATTTAGTGTATAATTTTTTATCATGCCGTTTTGTTAATTGATTTTATCTTTTAATTCGGGATAATTCTTAAAATCAGTATTTTGTTTTTATTCTGTTAAGTTATTCAGAATTACATCAGAATCGTACTTTAGTAGGAATTTCAAAGCAATTTTTACAGTGTGCTCCTTAAATTGAAATTCAATCCCCTGTACAATTATATTTTCTAGCTACAGTAAATACCTCCTCCTGCGTTATCCAAAGAAAAGAAAAATAATACTTCCTCATAAAAAGTGTTTCTGCATCTTTCACATATTTGATCTATTTGTTATTATTTTTACTATCATATATAGATGAAAATAAATTGAGAAAAAAATGAAAAATGTATAGTAATTCCAAATATATGGTGGTCATCGTCAGGAGTACCCCCCCCCCCCCCACCCCCTCATGCAGGAAATAGAAAAATTGAGAAGTTTCTGAAAGGATGTAAATGTTAAACCAGAAAAATATACCTTTAGCCCCCAACTTCTCAAAGATGAAAGCACAAAAAATATAAAGTAATCGAATCCAAAATTAAAATACATTAATACAATACATTAATAGGAAAGAGTATATACGTATATATATGTTACCGCTAAAGTGCAGAAGTCAGTTAATCTGCAGATTAGCTAGGTAATCTTCACTTTAACTAGGGTGATCCGTTAAAGTGCGGAAAATTGTTTCATTTCTCAAATTACCCAGGTAATCTGCGAATTACCTAGATAATCTGTACATTACCTACTAGGCACTCGCTAAGGTGAAAATAAGATCTTTAGTGGAACAACAGCAACGTTTCTGTACGCCTAAATTAAATGTTGTTTATTGATTTCTTGATATCTAAAGAATCAAGATAATACAATCGAACAATCAACACATTAGTTGATAGAATCAATCATCAATCAACTGAAAAACTAGAATGCAAAGAACAAAATGGTTTAAAATGTTATTGCAATTAAGGAAACTGACATAATGCTATTATTTATTTTTCGATATATAAAGAATCACGTTAATACAATCAAGCAAACAACAAATTAGTTGTACCAAGGGATTGTTTTATTGCTGTTTGACGTAAGGATATTTCTACACCAGGGACATCTTCTTTTGTTAAAAATCTCTCTTTGCAAACACTGAATTCAGATTTCGCATACTGTTAAAAATTTCAACAGAAAACTCTGTGTAATGTATTATCTTAAGTCTTACGTAAAATTACAGAGAAAAATAAACGGAGATGTTAAAAAAACTTATTTTATACATTCATTTTAATAACTAATATCAATTTAATTAATTATTGGTGAGACTATACTTCGGACATGGAACGCTTTTTCTAAAGTATGAAAAAGTCAGTTTTAGTTTTAATTAAAACATTAAATAATAAAATTAGGTAAAAATACAGAATAAAGATTGAGAATCTCGATTATTCACTTTTAACTAAGAATAACTATAAGTTTACAGAGACTCTGGATAAATATTTACATTAAATTTACAGAAATTTTTAACAGTGCATACAATTGTTTTAAAATACCCGTTTTATGTAGTACCAAGTTTATAAAACCCATCCTCTGTTTTACTAAGAACCACAGCTGAAATCGGGTGAGTATCAGTTTATGCTTTGTCTACGTTGGGTGCTTTATTTCTCACAATGACACCTTCATCGACATTTGGATGCTTTGCTTGGATTAGAAACTGCTAACATTTTCTTTGCTTGCTTTTCTAAATCTTTCTTGGCTTCATCACGCAGTATTTTTTTATCCATATTCTTTTTACAGATATTGCACAATACATTCTTACCATATACCCTTCCTTTTTAGAGTATATTTCACCACAAATTACGTGAACAAAAACATATCACACGATTTACACTTGTGAGCCGCACCTGATGCTGCTTTTGAACAAACAATACAAACCATGTCTTGTATAGTCCTCTTTACAGGCTCTGTACGATACTGTGATGGAAATTCTGTTGAAGTTGAGGGTAACTCAGTGATGACTTCTTCAACATGCAGAGATGATTCCTTGTAGGTGCAGGGTAACTGAATATTCTTCATCACTGTGTCCTCAATCAGCGGTGTAGCTGTTGGCGATTCTGTAGAAGCCGGAGATAACGGAAAGTCCTCTTTAGTAAGGTTTGACTGTGATTCCATAATCACAGTCTCTTGTGAATCTTCTAATTTTTCAAGGTCTTCTTCAGTATTTATCAAATGTAATAAATACACTTTGTGTGTGGCATAGTACAAGAAGACAATCCCACTTTTGCGGGACAACCGAACATGGCTTCGTATGAACTTCTTTTAATTGCAGAATGATAGTCACGACTCTTCATGAATTGTACAAATCGTACGCCCTCACTCCACTTGTTAGTTTGGTTATCAGCCATCCAAGTAGTGAGCATGTTTTCAATGTCCTGATTTGCTCGTTCGACACTTCCTTGACTTTTGGTGTGTCTAGGTTTGCCATTAACCATTTTTATTTCTGGCCACAACTATGTTACACAGATTTAACTAAGATTTTATTACAAAATTCGCGTCAGCTACCAGAATGCAAAATATTTGGAGCGCCAAAAAGGAGAAAAAATTATCAAGCAAGTTATAGACTACTTCATCCGCCCGTTTTGATGTGAGCGGCTTCAATACAACAAATTTTGTTAAGTGGTCTTGGTATACGAGAAGAAACTTAAACTTTCCATCTGGTTGAGATTGGTAATCGATGAGATTTACCTGGCATCTGCCATTGAAATGCGATGAAGCAATCGACTTTACAACAGTCCCTTTTTTCGCACTTTTTTGTTTTTGTTGACAAGGTTCACATAAATCCAAAAACATTTTTATTTGTGCTTGGGTTATGTTTTTATAAAGTGTAATTAATTGCTTGATCATTCTGTCTCTTTCACCGTGGCCAATTGACAAATGAGTGGAAATCAATATGTCAAACGATTCATCGGCATGGACAAACCTTTTCACACTTTCTCGCGCATCTGACAACGGCTCAATGAGTTTTTGCCAGCCTTGAACAGTCAACACGAACACATCATACCTTTGAATTATTCGATAATCTCGAGATGTTCCTTTCTTGATGGAAACTTTTATTCGCTTTACATCTTCAATTATGGAATCATACTTTCGTTTTGTCATTAAAACACTATTATATTTTGAACCTTTGCTAAAGATGTTTGTATAGAATCTTTTCTTCATTTTAGTCACCAATTCGGTGCTTGCTTGCATACTTGGAGTTAAATTTTCTGCTTTAAAAAAAAAATTACAAAACAGAATTAGCTATGCTACGCACGGTTCAGCCGACTCAAATCATGAGAAATAAAAGCAACCGGTGACGACCAGAGTCTGGCGAAACCAAATTAAAAGTGGAGAGAAAGTTGGAAGGAGTATAGGGAAAGGAAATGAGACAAACTTTTGAACTTTAACGATACTGAAGCCGCTAATATGCAGATTACCTAGTTAAAATGCGGAAAACTCTTGATTTCGTACTTTAACCGATCACCCTAGTTAATCTGCACATTAACGGATTTCGAAATTTAACGGTAACATATAACGGTAAGTAATACCAGCGACCCTCTAACCGTTAACGCCTCAACAAGGATAAAAAAAAAAAAAATTGTTAAAAATAAGATTTGAAGGTAGAATTTACTAGATATTTAGGATAACCATAAAGTTTAGCTTGCATATGTATAGATTTAATGTTTTTTGCTCTGTATTTTTCTGTGCAGTGGTATTTAATTCAATACAGGAAATTAATTATAATATTTTATAAACGTTTAAAAAAACAAGATTTTAAAATTAGTAAATAAGTTAATTTTAAATGGAAATTCTTTTCCTTTATCAGAAATGTCAAATTGTAAATTTTCTTTAATAATATTGACTTTTACATCTAAAAAATTAATTTCATTATTAATCATAACATTTTGAGGTAATCGCTCTACTATTACTTGCTTTCTGTGACTTTTTGCATGCGGTTGAAATTGCATCAAGCTGCTTGTGTGAAATCTTTATCTTGAGAAGCTATAATTAAATTTTTGTGTTGCTCGGGGTGCTCTTATAAAGCATGATAAAGAAGAAAGTTTTGTGATAGCCATAAAACACTAAGGTTTTTTTTTTTAATGTCATGTATATTTTTAATCAATGCTATTTCATTCAATTAATGAAGAATTTTTGTATATTTTTTACTGATTTGCATTTTATGCAATATTTTCTTTGCTTTTCTTTGTGTTTTTAAATTAAATATCATTTTTATTTACTTAATGTATATAATTTAGTTACAAATAATTAATATAAATAAAATATAATGTTTTTTATAAGACATTTTTTTACACTGACAAAATAGGCCTCGAAAAATCGAAGTCTTGTACTCGGCACATTGAGACTTACAGGACTCTTTGAATCGAAATCCAGTTACCTATGGAAAATGCCACCTAAATTTAAAATATGCTGTTCTCTTTTTTGCCGAATTTATCCTTTCGCTGATAACTTCCAAATAGATAATAGTCATACTTCAATAAATATTTCCTTGTTTAAAGCTTTTAATATTGTTTGCTCATAAAAATGGAACATATGTAAAATGAAGTATATTGTTCGAAATAATATACAATAATAACAGTAATGATGATGAAAATTTTTTTCCTGATTTTTAAAAAGACAAGTAAATTTATAATAAAATAATAATTTATTAATAATATATATATATTAGGGTGAATAAATGCAAAGTTTAAATATTCTCAGATATTTTTGTTATGACACAAATTTTATTACTACCCCTTTTTTTTTCTTTACTTTTTTTTTTTTTTTTAGAAAATATATTCCTATAAAATCTTTCATGAAAATCCATAGTGAAAAGCAATAATTTAACTGAAAATAGATGATTTTTTTTTCTCTCTATACCAACTATGTCTAAATACAAATTATAATTACTTCAGACATTAAGTAAGTTTCATACGTTAAGATAAGTTCCGTTCTTATATAATTATTATATCAGTTACCATTTTTTCCTTATTTTTAACACGTTAAGCACCACGCAAATTCTTAAAATCCATTAAAATTCCATAATGATTCCCCCTGCAATAAATAAAAATTAAGCAAATTTTTAATAAATTTTCAATCATTAAATGTAATATTTTTAGTTTTATATCCTATTTTATATCCGCCACCGATGGTTGACGCGGCTTTATATCATACTTGGCACTGTCAGCCACCGATGGCTGACAGGGCGCTCAGCGTTTTAAATTTTTATTGGTACTGCTTTTACTTTCGGGGTAAAAATTTCACTGAAATGTTTGAAGCATAACATGTTCTGCACACTTCTAAAGTTTCAAGATGATTCCTTCAGTGCTTAGAGATATATGACAAAATGTCTAGAATCTAGAATGGCTGACATGGTGCTCAACGTGTTAATAATGACGTCAGCCGGTTGTGAACTCGGCAAAAAGCGACTTTTTCTCATTCGATTTTTCTGCACATGAATTAGAATGCTAGTGCACTTTACGCGATTATGAAAGAAATACAAATGTCTTCAAATTTTTGTCAGAGTGTAGTCAATGGAAATCGAAAAACATCTGAAGATGACACCACTTTCTAAAACTCATAACATAAAATTTCGTGCATATACTATTACACAAAAATGTCACATAAAAGTAAATACACCAGAAGAGTATACTCAAGTGTACAAAAAAAACTTTACGAAAAAAAAAAAAAAAAAAAAAAAAAAAAAAAGCTTAAGCTTCTTAACTTTTGAAAATTGATGCACATTATCAGTTTTCAAAAGCTGAGACACAGCTTGTGTTTTTTACATCGTAGATTAGAAATATGCATATTTGTTATTTGTACAATAAATAATAAAAGCTTCTTCTTCTTCTTCTTTTTTTTTTTTTTTTTTTTTTGTGGTCTAAACTTTTATTTTTATTTTACCATGGGGATTAAACAAAATAATTTTAGTTAGTAGTTTGCTTAAGTTTGAACAAATAAGCTCAATTACAATCTTTCAATTACAATTTATATTCAATTTCCTTCCACTAAAGCAACGATATGAGGTAACACTGGGTATCCAATAGTTCAATAGTTCGATTGATAATTAATTGCTTTTCACATTTATGAAGCTAAAGTAGATTGAATTTTTAAATAAATGGAAGAAGAAATTTTGAAATCAGGTTCTGAAAAAAAAAAAAGAAAAGAAAAGGAGGGGTATAGATTTTACTTAAAACAAAACAATTATATGATCATTCTTATTACATATTTTTGTCATAGGAGGAAAAGCCTTAGAATTAGACTACGGATTTCCTTTCTACTTAAATTGCAGGGAGGGCAAGCAGGTCAGAGAATTGCATGTCAAACTCACTAATGCGGGGAGACAGCACTTACAAGAGCGTGACTGTGCTCTGTTTCCTGCCAAACTTATTTATTCTAGCAATGCCAACAAGGCTTCTATTCCCACAACTGCTGTACAGTTTGAATTCACACACAAACAGAACATTTAGTGACTATGAATTAAAGGATCTTTCAACTTATTATAGTGCTTGATTTTGTTGCATGAAAAAATATGGATGATTTAGACTCCCCTGTTCTTCTAATATTTTACCATTTAATATGTATCTATATCTAATATAATATATCTTATATTAGAAGAAAAAAAGCTTTATTGGGCCAAGGGTGCGAGGAGTTCTTCTCTTGAAGCTGGTAGACTAAAGTATCCAGAGAGAGAGGTACCAGGTTCGAACCAAGGTTGCGCTCGTCGGCCTGGTTTCTTCGCTAGTTCGAATTTAGGCTGCGCCCGTCGATGTTTTCTTCAAAATTCGACTGAATACGGACTAGTACCCAATAGCTCCCACCAAGCCTAGTGCAGAAAATGTCTTGATTCTCCCCCAATGATATGTATTTTCTTTTGGAATTAAAACAAGTTAAAAATAACAAAATAATAAAAATGCAAGGGAAAAAAAAAAAAAAAAAATACAAGATTAATATAAAGAAAGAAAATGAAATTTATAAGGGGGAAAAAGAGAGAGAGAGAGAGAGGAAATTTTAAATTCATAAATAAAAAATTTTAAGCATTACTATTAATTGCTTTTAATATATAAAAATTATTTCACTTTAATACCCAGATAATACAAAAATTTTGGTCAATGTTAAAAAACAATATCTGCCAATATTAAATGCTCCCCCCCCCCTTATTTAAAAGTTATTCATAGATACTATTTTTTGACATTTAATAATGATTGCCAATATTTTTTAACGTTTGTGAATATAATTTTTTTTATATTCTTAGATAATATAATCAATAAATCAATTCTAAAACTTTATATATTATTCTTGTTCTTGATAAATGTAAAGTTTTGCACTTACTTCTCAGTCGTATACTTGATACTTGATTCGAAACCCGATAAATGAAAGCACGTCCATTTCCTTTGATTTTGATGTCCACCAGCGGCTGAGCGGTTCTGTGCTCAAAGCTGATAGACGTGAGGTATCGGGTTCGATCCCAGGTCGCGCTGGCTGGCCTATACTCGGGGAAAGCAAAACTTGACAGCACTGTATATGCTACAGAGACCTTTTTACGCACTTCGCGTTAATTGGGTTGCCACATCGGGCAATTTAACGATGATTTGAGAAAGTTTTTTTTTTTTTTTTTTTTTTTTTTTCCGATTAAAGTAAAAATATTTTTTCAGAGTATATTTTTTAGTTTCTTTACACTAAATTGGATGAATTTACACTAAATTGGTTACTTACAATTTATTGTGAATCCATATTATTGCAAATTGAGTAATATACTAAATTTTACCCTGAGAGAGAGAGAGAGAGAGAGAGAAAGTTTAATACGTAAATTTTTTGAAAACGAAAAAAGAAATATCTAAATTAAATATTATTTGTATGTATATTTTTTGTCTTTGTTTCCTTCAAAGAGAAATTGACTTTTTTTTTTTTTTTTTAAATATACTTTTAAAATATTTCGAATATATTTGGCAGAAAAATTATTTTATCATAAGATTTAAACTGTGATTTATAAATGGCAGTATTTTCTCAAGAGAAAATGAGCAAAAAGTTCTGAATGAACAAAAGGTAATAGATTTTCAATTTGCATTATTATTTACCGGTTAATCAGTAAATGTTAAAAGTAGTAAAAAAAAAATGAGAAAGTGGAAATAGTTTATTGCTTTTATGATAAATTTAAAAATTAAAAAAATATTAATTTAAAATAAATAAATATAGTGAATTTTCATGTGCAGAGGCAATTTCTGTTTACAATTTGTTTGTATATTCATTCTGTCTGTACCCTGATTTTTTAAGCTAAATATGAATATGAGAATTTTTATATTCATTTATGAATAAAGTTAAGAAACTCACAATTTACGTGAAAAGGAAACGAATTTTAATTTACATAAATATGACTTTTCTTGATGTCTTTATTTAATACTGATAAACACATACCTTTGTGATTGCTATTTTTAAAAAACTGAGTTGAAACATCGATTTTCTTAGCATTTTTATGAGGTTGGAATGAGATTTTTATAAATGAGAAAAAGGGAAATGTTACATTATTCGATTCTTTGGAATATGAATGAAAGCATGGCATTTCACGCATTTTTCAAATTATTTTGATGTTTGTAATGGATAAGAAAGCTTTGATATTAATGTGATATTATATTTAAAAGCAATCTTAAAATTTTCATGTTCCCAATTTTTTTTTTTTTTTTAGAACATTTTTTTTCAGACAGCATAGACTAAATAAAAACGATTTATCTTTTTATTTTGTGAATTTTTTTTTCCTTTGGCACAGTTAAAAAAATATTAAAGGTAAAATTGAGAGATAATGTTCGACAGAAATTTTCAGAAAATTATATAGTTACCGTTTCAAAGGGCTGCAATTTATAAATAAAGTTAAGGAACCCCCCCCCCCCTTTTTTTTAAAGGATATCTGTATATTTAAATCGAAAAATAACTATTGTAGTAAACTATTGAGCAATTGCAGCAAATGAGTGAAAATTCCATCATACTTGATACTGAAAAACTTAGCAACTGAATCAATACCAATTTTGTAGCCATTTGGAATTAATTTAGATATCTGAAAATAAAAGTTTTTGACTTTGTGTAGCTTTTGGAAGAACTTCGTGGCATTTTTATGAATATAGAAGGCTTTTGGCTCTAAATCAAATTTCTAAAAGATAGATTTATAAGGACGAGAGAACTATTTCTTTCAAAGAGCCAGTAATAATAAAAATAATTGTGTCGTTAAATTTTGCGGTAGACTACCTTGATTAAAGCAGGCAGTATCAGGAATACAGTCTCATGCATACACAATAAATAAATAGGCCTCTTTTAGAAAATTATACTATGTGTAGGACAGAATTTAAATTTCATTTCAATTCATTTGACCACTATCAGCCTTTATTTATTTATTTATTTTTAATTTAATTTAAACATAATGGTAGTTAAATAATATAGTTTTTATTCATTTGAAGAAATTATTATTTTAAAAATAAATCCAAAGAATTATAAGTAATAATTCTATTCGATGTAAGCTTTTTCTAATCAACATTTTTTCTAATGATATCTTTAAAAGTAAATATTTTAAACTACAATATATAAATCGCTACATAATTGCTCTATATATGTTTAAAATTTTGTAATTTCTCTCCAAGGTATCGATCTATTTGTTATAAAGTCTGAAACAGTATTTATTTCCTAATTAATTTTCTTTAAGTAAATATCCATTAAAATAAAATTTGTTTTACAAAGAAATGCTTGCTAATTATGTAATTTCGGCTTTAAATAATTGATCTGTCTCTCATTTATACATAAATTTTACATACATAAGTCTGATTCTTTTTACATTATTAATATTATTATTACAGATAATTATGTTTTTCTTTTATTGTTTTGTTAGGGAAAAACAAAAAGAAAGTAAAACCTTTAGTATATAATACATAGTATAAATTAATGTAAACACCAGATTAGTTGTTGGTATTGGGAATAAAAATATTTTATATAAAAACGCGCCGGATTGAAATTATCATTGTAATAATAATAATAATAATAATAAAAAAAAAGTATTTATCGAAATATAATATATTTTTCCTCATTCCTGTAAGTTTGAATATTTCATTGACATGTTTGGTATGAATCTGTTGTAAAAATTTCCGAAACGTTTAAATCCGTCAAATTTTTTTCTCTATTTTTAATAGTTGTGAAATTAAAGAAGCGGACTGTACATTAATTATCTTCAAATGTTCGGAAAATAAAGTAATCTATTAGCCCCACCAAACTTCTTCGCACTCACAATAGGGGTTAAAGGTTGCTTCCGGTATTCCCTCTTCCGCTAATATTTCGCCAACAGACTTTCTTCGCGAAACAATACATTCACATAAAATTTATGCTTATCTATTATAAAAAATACCTTGTGTTAACATAAATACGTTTAGTTTAAATAAACAATCATTTTTCAGCTTACCGGAATAAAAAGAATCGAGTAAAAAGTTTATTACACTTAAATATAGTAAAGAACTATTTTCTTTCGCGGAAGTACATTTTCTACAGGCTTCCACACACTGTCAACTTATGCTTTCCCCGAGTATAGCCTTTTGCAGTTTTCCGTGGTTTACTCTGAAACTTGCGTAAATACGAGTTAAGACCCCCCACGGAGGGCACTCCCCTTCAGGCCTAGGACCCTAGTGCAGTCAATCGACCTTAATTCTAATACCATATCAATTCCTTTGATTTTAAAATTTCGCCAATGTAAATGCAGGGATGGAACGCTGGCACAGAACTCATACCGGTATTTATTTCAGAAATTTCTCTACCTATTGCACCAGTGTTCTATCCCTGTAAATGTCTATAAATAACTCCACATGTTTGAAAAATAAGATTGTTTATATGTATATTGTGAGCTATCCCTAGGTATTTAAAAATGATGTTGTTTTTACAAATATCGAAAGGTATAATTAGAAAATAACATTGTTTTTACAAATTTAAAAAGAAAAGAATCAAAGAAAAAAAAATGTTGAATGTCATGCAAATATTATTTTTATAACATTGGGCATTATAATCTAGATATTAAAAATATAAGGTATGAAAAAGTGAGGACTCTTAAAATAAGACAAATTCATTAAATTATGCCTTTTAGTATGATTATTTCTTGATGAAAGCGTTATAAGTAATGCAAACAACTCTGCTAAAAGCTCTCTTTTTAGTATTAATTTTAAATTACATCTGTCAATATCGGTAGATGCTGTAAATTCGATTTTTGACATTCAGCGACATTTAAAATACTGGACAATGTTGGTAGGATATTGTCCATGTCCACAATCTTTCTGCTACCTGGAAATATTACTTTAAGAGTAAATTATCTTCAAATAAATATATAATTATTAGTTAATGTTTCATTGTATGAAGAACTAAGAAGAATAGACAAATAAATAAGTTCTTAAAATACAAAACGAGAATATTCCACAGATCATATTTTTGGAATAAATTAGATAGTCATAGTGACGAAATAAATGCAAAAAATTTCATTTATAAAATTCCAGTCTCAATTTTAAAATAAATTTCAATTTAAAATTTATTATTTAATTTGTTTTGATTCCTCTGCTACTACATAAGTAGAAGTCGAAATTTTTTATTATAATGATATTTTGTTTTATCCCCCTCCCCTCCCTTCTATCCCAGGTAACATTTTATGTAATGAATTTAGATCTTTCCTGACAACTTTTGCTTTCCACTTTCGTCACTATCACTTCAATTTATTCACTGCCTTTTCCCAATAGGAAAAATAAATAAATAAGTTATCTTTTAGCTATTCGTTTTTTTTTTTTTTTTTTAGCTTCAGTCGCGCTTATTGAATATCTATTTTATTCATTTTTCGTTTACTTTTTATTCGATCGGTTATTCTGCTTATTTTTTCTTTTCGTTACACACTTCCCTGACTTTTGTGCAGCTAGCTGTGATGTCATTTCGCAATCACATATCTTTTTTTTTTTTTTTTTTTTTTTTTCCAAAGTAAACGCACGCACTACCTTTTCTAACCATTTCAATAGCTCTCGAACTGAAGGCAGTCAGTTTATTTACATAGCTTCCTGCATATTAAATAAATTCTTAGAGATCCAATCCGGTTAAGACTGCTAAGAAGAAGGGAAGAAGCAAAAAGAAATAAAAGAGGTTCGGGGGAAAAAAAATGAAATTTAATTTTCTTTGGCTGCCGATCAATATTCATAAATGTCTGCGCCATCTGGTGGGCGACTTTTTTTTTTTTTTTTTTTTAAATCTTCGTTAAGAATTTTTCTTGGGGGAATATGCGAACGAATAAATTGCTCACGCTATATTTTTCTTTTTATCTTGTTAACATTTTATCTTTTTTTACAGAGAAAAGTTTTATTAAAAGAATAACTTTTTCGTACAAAATTAAAGCCCAAGTTTTCTTTTAAAAAGAAAATTGTTTTCTGCCTGAAAATGTACAAAACATTAAAAAACGAAACATAATTTGAACAGATTTTAATTACATCACTTAATAACAATACAAAGAAAAAAAAAAAATATATATATATATATATTGACAAACGATTTGAATTCAGTCAAATTTATATTTTTTAACATGGCAATATTTTATCGAACACGTTTTACTTTATTTATTCTATCGTTATTGGCATTTGAAATCAGTTTTTCTGTTTCTCGTTTTCTTTTATTTGAAAATATTTTTCAAAATACTTTTTTCTTTTTTAAAGAAGTTTTTAATGTTTTTTGTAAATAATTTCTTACGAACAAACACTATTATCCCTCTGACATTTATACAAATTTTTATTTCTAAAATATCTTATTTTGAAATTAATTAAACAGCATTTATTTTTATTTTTATTTTATCTTTTATCTTTTATTTATTTTTATTTAATTTTTTTTTTTTTTCGGTTAAGGAATATGGTGTACAAAGATAGCTTTCCTATAAAGTGATTTAATTGCTGGTATCTAAAACTTAGTAAATCAGTAAGGTTTTTTTTTTTTTTTTTTTTTTTTTTTTCTTTAGTCTTTAGAAATGGTTACTGAAAAAGTATTTAGACAAGAAATCAATAAACAAATGCTACTGTTTACAAAATATAAATTTAAATTCAGAAATGAATAAAAATGTTATTTTATAATTGCAATTGAATGTCCATTTTTGGATTTGATAAGAATTTTAGGCTCTTAATTCAAGGATTGAAATTTTTCAGTTTTAAAAGAGAGATTGACAATTTTCTTAATATGTTAGCAGTCAAGAAAAAATCTTAGACGCCAGAAAAAAGAAAAAAAAAAAAAAAAAAATGAAAGAAATACATTGATAATATTTAAAAGAAAAAAGTAGATTTAAAAAAAAAAAAAAAAAAAAAAGAACATTGTTTTACAAATCGAAATTATGGTATTAGCTGATAATATCAATGATCAAAATGTTTTATCGTGATTAAAATGTTTTGTTGTTGTTACACTGAAACCCTGTAGTGAAACTACCCGGATTTAAGGCGACATAGGTGCGTCTTCCGTTTTTAGAGGACCACCACAAGTGGTGGAAGAACGACTTAGCTTGAGAATCTGGCGAAAGATGGCAGCACTAGCAAACAGCAAGAGCTCGAATTTTAATCCAGATCAGGGCCGAGTAAATCCCATTATTCAGTACCCTCAGAGGAAGGAACTTCGGACGATATTCGACCGGCTCGAGGATCAAACCTACAATCTTTCAATTGCGAGTCCGCTGCTCTTTCCAACTAAGTTTCCTCGACCATTTAAAATGCTTTAAATAAGTTTAATGAAAATAAGCAATCATGAGAAAATTTTGTTATCTGTCTGCCTTTAATTGGTTGACTTATTATTATTTTTTAATTATATTAATGAGAAAAAAAAAAAAAACTTTTCTTTCTCTTTTATATATAGCTGTGAAAAATTAGCAAATAGAATCCATCTCAAAAATACTATTCACAATGTAAATCAGTTTAAAATAAAAATCTATTTTGACTGATAAATTACATGTTCTGATTCTATTAAAAAATGTTTTTTTTTTTTTTTTTTTTTTTTTAAATATGATTATTATATTATAATATTTTACAATTTAATTTGCTCTCGTTTTGCATATTTTCTGAAAAACTATTACGTGAGTATATAACATTCATGTATTCTTTTATCGTGTAAAATGTTGACGAGAATATCTGTAACAAATTTAGTCCATGCGTAATGAAAAAAAAAAAAGTCACTAATACGAATTCATATGAACGTTATACAGTAGAAATTGGATAATTCGAAGTTGAAGGGACCTGAGAAAAATTCGAAATATCAAAAATTTCGAATTACATATACTATTTCAGCCAACATACTAATTAAAATTCCATAGCAATGCTAACCCCGCCTTCTTTTTCACACCAGTATCCTTTTAAAGTACTTTTCATCTTATTTAATGGTAATTGCATTTGCAAAATATTACTTTAAAAATTTACTGGTGTGAAAAAAAAGGGCGGGACTAACAACATTACAGAATATTAATTAGGATGTTGGCATGCATGCTATTTTGTCAAAAAAAAAAAAAAAAAAAAAGAGATAAATTAAAAAAATTAAAACTCTACGATCAAAGATTTAACATATAAACTTTATATCTAAGAAAACTGCTACATCCCCCCCCCCCCTCCCATTAAATCAATATTTTTTACGAGCTTAATTATTCAACACTTTTTAAAAAAATAGATATTTTTTATTGCTTCTTCAAGTACAATCTTTGTGTCATAGCATATGATTTCAACCTATCAATTTATATAAAAATACAATCCTCTACATCAGACATGACTTTCAATTCAAAAAACCCTCGAAGTTCATGTATATGCACCATATCTTCTCATGCACTAGGTAGGGGCTTTTCTTCTATTTCCTTATCTTTCTTTTGAAAGACTATTAAAATAAATAATTCATTTTGGCTGAGAAAAATCTTGGGAAAAAATTTTACTGTAATATTTTAAAGTTAATCGTATGCAAAATTCGAATTATCCAAAATAGAATTCGAATTATCCACGATTTTTTAACATTATTTTAATACAAAATTCAAGGGACCGAGTAAAAAACTCGAATTATCCAGAATTTCGAATTAAAAAAGTTCGAATTATTCAAGTTTCACTGTATGTTATAAATTTGTTTGACGTAAGCATATGCTACACAAGTACATCGCATCGGAATTTTGAAATGAATACACTTCTCCTAACCTTGTTATTTCGCGAGCATTTAAATATACATAGGCACTAACATCATTTTAATATTCCACATTTCCAGCCTCCTGCTTCAAAATGACATTACTCATTCTGAATTTCCGAGCCATAACGCATTTAAAATATATTCCCACTTTTAGAATCTCCTTCCAATTCTCTCTCGCGAATTATTCTAAAATTCTTCAGCTGCGTAATACAATAACCAATACAAATTTTATTCTAATGTTTTCCCAAGCATGATTAAAATAATCACGCGATGGTGAATTTAGAATTTATAAATGAATAGCTGAAACATAATTTTACAAGTAACAAATCACATTCAGCGGTTTAACTTGAGATAGCATTTTAGGGGGCGTCGGATTCGCTCATTACACATTTTGCCCAGAGTCGAATGTAATGGCGTATGCATTAAAGGTTTGCCGTAATTAAATAATTTTGCATTATTAATGTGATTTATATGTGCGTCTGTGTAAGAGAGAGGGAGACATTCTGCTGCAAATTGCTGTATTACTATTGAATTTTCCTTTTCATCCGTAAACACGATAATTATATGCTTTAAATTATTCTTGCGTATATGTTACCGGTAGGTTAAAGAATTTTGTTTCGTTGAAAATTGTGGAGAGCTTTCAATATGTTATGCAGGCAATTTTGAACATAATGATTTGCTTTTTACTTTAAAATTAAATTGTTATAGGATTGTGACAAAAAAGGAGATTATAAAACATTGCGTTTCTTTTAAAAGAAAATCTTAAAATAAATACAAATAAATAAATAAATAAAATTCATGATAAAAATAAAATAAAATAAAGAACTTGTACAAAAAATAAATAAATAAATAAAATAAAATAATTCATATTATTTCAAACCTACTATTATAACAAATGTCATTATATTAAAAAATAACTCATATTCATCTACTTATTTAAATTTCACTGTTTAAGCCATTATAAGTAGCATCATTGATAAATTACTTCAATTCTTTAATGTGGTTCTGTATTAAAAAAGAACATGAACAGTAAGCAAAAAAAAAAAAAAAAAAAAAAAAAAATAAGGGACTTTACGCCAAATAATGCATATAGTTTTAAGTATAATTATTTATATTATGCATTTTAAATTAATTTATTATAAAACTGAAACGAACGCGATTAAAAAATTTTTACTAAGATAATTAATCTCCAGAAAATTAAATCTCATGTTATTAAAAACAAGTAGGCTTTTAATATTTTCATTCATTTTAACATGCTTTCATTAACTTGACATGGTGTAACTATTAACGTATGTAACAGAATCTTGCAATTCAATTTTCGGCCATTTCTGGACGTCCGAGGGACCAGAAATTTTGCATACGGCTTTATAATCAATGACAATAGTATGCACAAGTGTTTTCAGGTGCCTATCGTATCAAGGGGCAAACAAAAAATCTATATATAAATCTATTGTATGTTGCACAGGATTTGACCGTATTTGTATAACGTCGAGTGGCAACAGTTAATTTCTTTTTTAAATTAAAGATTTAAAAGTATGCAATTATTTTTAACTAAAAGTTAATATTTTCTTTCGCATTTTGAAACAAGATCTTAAAGGTTAAATATAATTATAAATTAATAACTGCAATATGCAAAATGCAAAAGATTTTTCAAGTAAAATAGAGTGCTAACTATACATATAACTCAAGCCTATCTCACATAAACATTTGTTAGTTATACGATAAAAAACATTTTTATGAAGTAAAATGAAATACTTTTAACCGCAAATCACTTCGGTGCATTATAGCAGCTTATATATAAAGTAATCAACTATTTCTTCCGATAATTTTAAAGTTATTTAATACTACGTTAAAACATTTGTTTAGTAAACAATTTTTAAATCTATTAAGATTGCTTGCATTTGACGAGAAGGTACGTTGCTCGTTAACCCTTTCAGGGGGGCAGTGATGCCACTACCGCATCACCTAATTTTAATTTTCGACTGCAAAAACTCATCCCGGAAATCTTTTAGCAAAATTTTACTTTTATAACATAGCAGAAAATGTCGTCAATTCCTCTTATTTTAATTTTGTTCGTGAATTCCGGTGGCAGTGTAATTTAGATAATCCCAATTATCTTGCGCCGCAAAGGGTTAAGTGCAAGTATAATGTTTTTTGCTCTTTCACGCCAAATACTCGAAAGTATTTTATTTGTTTTACAGATTACCTACTAGGATTCTGCTGATACATTTTACCGATCTTACACTACGAAATGTGCATTTTAGTTCATATTTCAATAAAAACGTGTTCTTTAGTTTTTTTGTTTTTTTGAAGCATAATTTTATTAATTTACATTTTTACTGACTTGTATCCTAAACTTATTGCAATAAATGTCATCGTGTTAATAAAATATTTCTAGGCCACTATACCATTATATTATAAAGGATTTTCGACGTAATATTGTAGAACATTTAACCTTTTCAGGGGCACTAAGTAAAAATGATTGAATTTCCTTATATATATATATATATATATATATATATATATATATATATATCATAAAGTAAACATCCCCTGCAAGTCATATTTGACGAAGAAAAAAATTCAGCATGTGGGGATTTTTTTGTGGGTGGTGGCTAGACGTTCTAGCCACTGCGCACATACGTCATGTACCTTAATTTTCGTATGGCAATAAATATTTATATATTTAAGGAATAAAAATTGAAACTATGCCTTGAAAATGTAATTATAATAATACAATGTAACAATAATTAATTATTACTTAAATTATAATGCTTCTTTATCCTTTTTTAATGATTTATTTTATATATATACACACATATATGGGCTGTTTAAAATTTGTTTAGAAACCTTTATGCATTAGTAATAAGAAAAAATTATTCACTATTTAAGGAATAAAAATTATAGTTATTCAGTTATATTGTAAGTACAATAAATTTTGAAATTGATTCAGTACATAAATTAATAGACATAATTTCTTTCTTTCATATTGTAATGAAATAATCAATTCACAAATTGCATACACAGAAATATGAAAACTTTAAAAATATTAATGTTCTTTAAAATTTGGTTGTTCCTGATCCAGATACTGCAGAATCATCATCTGAGGGTAGCTCTTCAAACAGAGCAATAGCTTCATCCAAAGATAAGCCTTTTCTAGGCATTATTGTGATAAAAATTAAGATATATAAATTTAATTTAAGATTATTTAAAGAAATTAACTAAATTTAAAAGCTATGAAAATAAAAATTTATTTAAAAAAATCACGATATAAGAGCAATAGAAAAAAGCAGCCTCTCTCTATACTGTAAACAGAAATACTGAATAGCTTTTTCGTAAGAACCCTCCCACGCTTGTTTACATCTGTATTTACATTCTGCTATCCCTTACTGTTTATATTTATCACAGTTCACTAACCCCAAAAGACCCTCTTTGTTTATCTCAAAGGAAAAGAAATTGAGATTCTTTTCCCCAGCAGAGCCTGTCTTATGGTATCTCCCCTGACATATGTGCGCGGTGGCTAGAGCGTCTATCCACCTAAAAGATGCTCCTAAAAATCAAATTAAAATTAATGATCTAAGATAATATGTAAATCTGTTGTATTTAAAAGGTGCATTACAGTATATTTACACTACCAAATACTTTTGAATAAAAAATTATTTTTCATAAAAATATATAAAAGAAACTTCAAAAAATTTTCCCGCAATTTGTCCATTTAAAAAAGTCACAGGCACATCCTGCTTAAAGTTACTGCAGTGCCGCCATCTCTATTTCAATTTTAGAAGTACACATTAACTTTTCATAAAAGTGGATAGAAAAAGTAGCCACTGCACACCTAGAGAAAAATTTCTAAAGTAGGTGGATAGACCCTCTAGCCACCGCCCCTGAAAGGGTTAATGATTAGTTTGTTCAATTAGTAATAGAAGAGTTTTAGAAAAGTACAAAAACAGTTAACGATCGCAATTATTAATTTATCGCAATTATTAATTTTGCCGTAATAAGAATTACTAGAGTGCACATTAAAATATTGCCTCAAATAAATAATTTTGTATGTTAATGTGATTTATAGCTGTGCCTGGAAGAGATGGAAACTTTCTGCTGCGGATTTCAAAATTCGTATTAATAGAATTTTAAAAGAATTTTCATTTTCATTCCTAAACAGGATAAATATCATAGTTTTTCTTTCTTTCTTTTCTTTTTCCTTTCCTTTTCTTTTCTTTTCCTTTTTTTTTTTATGTAAAAGAAAACAAATAACTAACGATTTTATAACGAAAAATACACAAATAGCTAACGATTGGTATCTAATTTTGCTGGAATCGGAATTAACGGAGGATATTTTAAAATCCAATAAACAAATAATATTTACATTAGTAATGGGATTTACGTTTGTGTCTGAGAGAGACGGGGAGACTTTCTGCAGCTGATTGTTAAGTTACTATAGGTATTAACAGTGGAAGATAATTTTAACGAATACATAATATGTACAGCAGGAATTTGTAGTACAACGAAATCTAGAAGATAGTTTTGTCATGGCCATAACATACTAGTTTTACATGGGGACGATATTGTTGTTTCTTTTGCTTGTCCAATGAAAAAGAAAGAAAATAAAAATCTATTGCCTATAAAGAGTAGAGGAAAATAAAGCGAAAGCATAGTTTTTAATTTCTATTTGTTTTAATTTTATTGTTTTTTTTTTCCTAATAAATTTTTCCAGATTTTTTTTGTTAACTTTTTTTTTAATATTCATTTTTTTTTTTTTTCTTCTTCCTTCTCTTTTCTAACGATTCCGTGATGGGCAATAACAATAATGATAAGACGTTTTATTGCTCTCTAGAGAGAAATTTTTGTTAATTTGGAGGGAAAACCTAATATATTTAATCGGATTCTTTGCCAAATTCTAGTATCTCTGTCTGTACCCTCTCCCCTCTCCCCCATCACACACACACGCGCGCAGAAAAAAAAAAAAAAAAAAAAAAAAACTTTGCTTATTCATTTATTTTATAATTTAATTTCAGTATTTGATAAAAGATTCAGCTTTGATTATAATTTCGTAAAACTTCGAACCACAATATAGGATTCAATTCCAACATATCGCCAAATATTTCAGTTTACTTACTTAAAACTAATTAAATAAATAAATAATGAATATGGAAGAAGCAGCCTTCTTCCCTCTTGTACAGTTATTGTCATACGATTGTTTGTGCTATTTTCGAATTGTAGTTGCATATAATTTTTGTTCGTCTAAAAGAAAAAAAAAAAATGTATTTATTTGAATTTCAAAATGTTACTTAACAAATTTGTTTTCATTCATTCATTATTATTATAATTATTATTATTCAATTGTTACTTCAATTCTTTCTGCCTACAGCGTATATCATTCCCATATATATATATATATATATATTTGAATTTAGAAATTTATTCCTTTTTATTAATTTATTTTTCCTGTCTATGAGTGTGCATTACTTTGAATAATTTTATTTTAATTTCGATTAGGAAATTATTAAAACTAAAAATAATTTTAACGTTCTTCTCTTTTATGCTGCCTCATTTTTAATAATAGGGAAAATTTATAATTTTTTTTTTCAATTAATTATCTAAACAAAATAAATAATTTCAATTAGTATTAAATTAGTATTAATCTTGAAATGAAATGTTTGATTGAACATACTTAGTTCTTCATATCCATAATATACAATGTATATATTTTTTTCAAAGATTTGCAAATGATTATTCAATTTAAATGTGTGTAGTCTGCATATGAATAATTATGTGTCTAGACATGATGATATAAAGTAAAAGGTATTAAATATATATAAATAAATATATTTAATTAATTTAAAAATATTTTGTTACATGTCAACTGAGGCAGAAAATGTTTGAATGTACCATATTATAATTTTTTTTTCTTTTTCTTTTTCGAAATTTTTTTTTTATTTTATGCCTTTTATATTTATATTTAACAGAAACATTAATTGTTCATTATTATTACAAACCTAAATTTACTTAGCTCATTGTAACTTTCTTTAATTGATTTCTTTTTTAAAAAACAATATACTATATATATTTAAATAAATTTTGAACATTAAAAGAAAATATTTTTAAATGAGGAAATAAAACATAAATAAAAGCAAATATAACTAATATTAATTTCAAATAATAATACCACTTTTTTTTTTTTTTTTTTTTTTAGGACTGAGGACTATTAGGCTCAATCTACGGATTTTTACGATAAAAGTTTTACGACAGTTGGACATTTATCGAAATCGAAAATTTATCGAAAATATAATTAAATAACTTGAAAGCGATGTTATAATTTGAAGAAAAGAAATTAATAGTCCATACTAAACTAAATTTTGCTTTTGCCGGAATTTCATCTTTTTTTTTTTTTTTTTTTTAAAGAAAAAGAAAAGAAAATTATTAATAATCAGTTTCGAAACGGACAGTATCGAAAAAGTTTTTTTTTTTTTTTTTTAATTTTGAATTAAGAAATAAAAGCGCGCGTGCAAAATGAAATAAAAAATGAAATAAGATTTATAAATGGACAATATTTAATCTCATGGACTCAGTTCGATGATATAATAAGAAAAAATGACGACATTGGTCTAATGTAATTATCTTTTTTATCATTCATTTTTTAATTTCTTGTGACGTAGTTCAATTTTACATGTTTAATTTATTATTGTTGCTTTAACCTGACGTATGTATTAAAATTCCGCACTGCAACGGAAAATATATATAGAGAAATTGCCTTATCTCTTTAAGCTTTGTTTTACAGATGAATAAATTCTGGTTAATCAAGTTTATCAACTGTTATATATACACTGTACTGATTTTTTTTTTTTTTTTTTTTTTTTTTACTTTAATTAATGTGTTTAATTTAATTATTTATATAAATATGACATTTTTATACATATTATTATTATTGTTGTTGTTATTGTTATTATTAACTTTTAAATGATATTAAATCCTTGTTTATTATTATTTTATTTAACAACTACTGTGTGTTACAGTAATTGTAAAAGTAGAATTTTAAAACTGAATCAATGAGCGAATTAAACATTACATTGTTAATTAATTCAAATAAAAACAAGTTTAAGAATATTGTTTTTAGTTTGATTTTGAAATGACTAGTATTTCATTTTAACTTCATTTATAACTCAGGTTTATTTTTAAAATAGAATCGTCATTCTAGTAAGAGAAAAGAGCAAATCAGAATCAACTCAAACATTTAAAAATTTTTGTAATGTTTTTCAGCTCAACTTTCTCTCTCTCTCACTTAATGCCATTAAGTATATTTTTCTTTCGCAATGTAAAAAAAATTTTTTTTTAAAGAAATGTTTAAAAACAGGTGTAGAATGACATATGAAGATAAGATTACTTCAATACAAGTAAAATAAAAATGTCTTTATAGAAATTTTTTTAAATTAAATTCCATTATATATAAAAAACTTTTAGCAATACATCTATAAACATCGTACATTTTAATTGATCTTAAAAGTTATTTTATTATTATTATTATTATTATTATTATTATTATTATTAATTCATAATTTCTTTTTTTCAGGTTACAGAATTTCCCACTTTTTTCTGGTTGATGACAACCTGTTCCTGAAGTTATATAATGATTACGAACGTCGCTTTTTGGATTATAGATATTTTCTAAATTTTTCTGGTGCTTCCTTAGCTTTACTGGGTTCACTCATGACTCCTGAAACGATAGGCCGAATACACAGTTTAAGTTTTCTTCCTGAATTCTCTTTCAAGGTTCGATTTCTTTAATTCGAAAAAACTTCTAATAAAAGAGTTGGAGAACTTAAATTATAAATTCTTTTCGGCAACCAACAATTAAATATTACATTAGTAGATAAAAAATGAGAGTTTAAACCCATGTGTCTTGTGGCGTGTCTCATATAGAAAATTATTTGCTATTTAAAATTGCTTGTAGAATATGAGAGATCCCGGTTCGAAGATTTCCAAACTGGAGTGGCCGTGAAGAAATTGGACATCTGGATGAAGAGCTAAAAAATAGTTTTTATTTTGCAGATAAAATAGCTGAACATCAGATAATAAGTATAGTGTTTCCATAATAATATAATAACTGAAACAGTACATTCTGTTTGGGAACCGCAAAATCAGAGAGAGAGAGCGATCTTAATCCTCTAATACGAGATGCTTTCTCGACGGTGATCAGTGAGAGAGTGCTCAAATTTTTAGCCAAAAACGAAAATCATGAATATGTTGGCGCACAATATTTCGCCGCAAAGATCGCCCAAACAACGGTTTCTTTAGATCCGTTGTATATTCATTTAGTTAATAATTTTTGAATGCAACGAGCAGGTTTACCATATTACATTAACTCGAGTCTTATGCCAAACTTTAGCAATGAGAAGTGAAAACCACATACTGCAAATAATACATAGGAAAGAAATGTAATTAATTCTTTTTCAAGGATAATTTTGAGAAACAGATTAAAAGTATGTTAGCCGTTAAACTTTGATTTACGCAGAAAATAAGAATGGCCATGTGGTATTCTTTTAACACCGAAATGAAAGAATGAGGTTTTTGATTACAGCATGATTTTCTTTTCCACATACTTTTTATTTTATTTTATTGAGAGGAAAAGGATTCAGCGGTTAATTAAAGACTATTATTGTATGCACGAATATATTATTATATAAAGCATTAATATAGATTTAAATTTACATAAATGGGAAAAATCATTAAAAATATGGGATTTCTATATCACATATTTCTCCCCTTCCTCTAGAAAGAAAAATTTCAAAAGGTAACGAAAAAAAAAAAAAAAAATCGCTCTCTCTCTGACACCAAGGTTAATGCATACTTACAAATTGGAAAAATATATATATATATATATATATATATATTAAATATAAAAATCAATATGACTCCAAAATATTTTTCATATAATATAGTGGCTAATAGTGTAAATTTAAACATTAATCATGTAATACCAATAATCAACTAGAACTTGTTATTACCATACATAGTTTTCCTTCATGTGATACAAGACCATGCATTGACATATGACAATACAGATATAAAATAACCAATGAAATGTATAATACATAATAAATCACATCTGTATGACAATTTATTTAACTAACAAATATATTTTGAAATTGTATGACAAATTGAAAGCAAGGGAAAAGGAAATCAATAATTATAAAAGTAAAATATTTTACGTATTCATATGTTTATATAATATATAATTTGCTTGGAATTATTTATTGTTTACTAATTTCATTATTTATTTTAATGTGACATTTTGCTATGAAAAAGATACATAGAACGTAAAAGAAAGTGCCAGACCCTCAACATTAGGATGCCTAAAATTTATACAAATTGAGCCAGAGTGTGAATCAGTATACAAATTATAAATGACATTGTGGGTTGTGAGGCCACAGCCAAAAATAACGTACTGAGTTAGGGTGTGAAGCAGAAGAGGCGTATATTGTGTGCAAATAAAATTACAGCAAGCATTCTGCAGCACGACATAATAAAATGCCTTTTGTTTGTGTAAAGTGAATTGAGAAAAAGAAAAAAAAAATAGCTCAACCAATAAAATACTAGGACACAAGTATAAAATCAGGCAAAAATTTAAAAGAAAAATGTAATTAAATTTTTATTTATTTATTTATTTATTTATTTTCAATCATATTTAATTATTTCTAAAAATATTAACTAAGTTCATTTTCTAAACATTTTGTAGTCCAAGATTATCAAGAAATACGAGTATATTGATGCAAAATTAATTTCCTTTTCCTTAACAATTATAATACCTTTGAAACACGAATTATAACTGAAAAGTGTAGTAAACATGAAGAAATATAATAAAAATTGTGTACTATATGTGATGTTTGTATAGAACAAAATCATTGTGTAATTGAGAAAAACAAAATGTTAAGCTTGTTAAGTATGCCTAATACAATAAAATCATTTTGTATTCAAATCCTTTATGTCTTGGACAAAGATTGTATGCATTTGTACATGATTTTCTTTTTTTTTTTCTTTTTTCTCTTTTTTTTAATTAGTAGAACATATACTTTTTTTTATATAATTTATTTATTTATTTTATTTATTTATTTATTTATTTTTTATTTCATTTATTTATTTATTTATTTATTTATTTATTTATTTATTTTGTGTGTGTGTGTGACATGACAGCATCCAACAGTGATTTGGTAAATTTGAAAAGTCTAACAGTATAAGACATTGTTTAAATCTCAATGAAGAATAATCTTATAGATATGTAATCAGAAGAATGTGTGTGCATAAGATTCAAAATAAAATGTGTGTGTGGGAACAATTACGCATATGAAGTAACTGTATAAATAGAAAAATGTCAATACATAATCTGTAGAAAAAGAGAAAAAAACTGATATTGTAAAAATGTAATTCTGTAATTTATGTATACATGTATTGTAAAACTTGTAAGTTGAAGTATAGAGTTCCTTTAAAAATATTAAAAATGTAATAAGTATAAGAAACTATTTAAAATGTATGAAAGAAATAGAAAATTAGCAAATAGTTATTTAAAATTACAACATTAGTATTAAATAAATTTGTTTTGCTTACTTTATTTATTTATTCTTTAAAATACAATGCAAGGTAAGCCATGTGAACTATATACAAAAAGGTGTACTTGAAATTTGTATATTTTATCTTAAATAATCAATCTTTTATTATTATTACTTGGAAGGCTTTAAAAGATATAAGTATCCTGCCCAATTCATGATGTCATACATGTTCTGCTAACCTTTCCAGATAAGAAAAAAGTGTAAACTCAGCTACATACTATGCCTGATAAATAGGTCGTGAATCTACTATCACAACATAGAATACTGAGAAAAATGTGTGAATGTGTATGTGTAGGAGAAAAAGAAATCTATTGGAAAAACTTGTTATTTAACTGTACCCCAAAAACAGTTAAAAACATGAAGGTCTGACTGAAAATAAAAGCATACATATAAAACATGCATGATGTACTGCAAAAATACCTATCAAAGCAAGAACAAATAGGTGCAAATTATTTATCTTAATAAAAAAACTTCTATAAGAAAATTTAAAAGTTTATATATTAAACAACTATTTATTTATTTATTTATTTATTTATTTATTTTTTTTTAAGAAAAGAATAACAAAAGAATTTGATAAAATATTGCTGATCACCTGACACGTGAACACATGACATGCCAAAGAATTAAGTCAGAGAAAAGTGTGTAAATTCAGAAGCGAACATGGCTGAATAATTGGGTTGTGAGGCCAATTAAAACATGTCTTAGTGTGTGAAATGTGTATAAACGTGTAAAAATGTGTAAAAGAACTATTGAAAAAATTTGCCATTTAACCGGACACAAAATTTGTCAAATGACAATGAAGTTCTGACCCAAAAATAAGCATGCATAAAAACACATGTACATAATGCAGCAAAAATATAGACAGAAAAAAAAAACATAAGTTTGTTATAAATTTCTGATTTTTTTTTTTTTTTTTCAATATTTTTGTTGGCACAATTACCTTGCAAACATGTAGAAAAATATTAAAATGAAAAAGTATTACATTCTCTATATATTTACTTTGCAAATAAATCTAAAAGAAAGTGCATAATTTAATTATATTTATAATTTAATCATAATATACTTAAAAGTGAAAGAAAAATGTAAATAATAGTATAATTTGTGTATAATTGTGTTATGAAATACTGTCACATAAACTTGAGCAGAATTATAGACATATATATATATTCCTTTATATGCTCATAATTATAAAAAAAATATTTCTGATTTTTTTTTTTTTTTTTTTTTTAATTATGAAGATTGCATGAGTATGTATATGTTGAAAAAGTTGAAAGTGTACATATTTTATATTTAAGTACATGTAGTTAAAAAATACAATATGTATTTATTTATTTATTTTAATATATATATATATATATAAATAATACAATTAGCGAATGCTTGAAAGTAACAATGTTTGAATAATAAGAATAATGTAAGATGTGGTTTCCCCAACACAATTTTCGGTATTGAAAATTTAAACTTGTAGTCAAATATCAGCATATTATAGAAAAACAATCTGCGGAAGTGATAGACTAAAGCAACACAAATGTGTTAACAGGGAGTGTGTTTATGTGTAAATACCTTTTTTTTTTTTTTTTTTAAATATGAAATTAAAATTCTCAATAACTTTTAATCATGTCAGTAATGTTCTAGAATGGTATTACCAATGAAATAAATAGCCACATTTTTATTATATAATCTCTGATGACAGCTCTTTAATTAATAATAAAATGTAAAAACAAAAAATGTGCACATGAAATTGTTAAAAAAGGTCATGACAACATAAACTTCTAATGAGTTCTACAGAGGCCTTCTTAAAAATGAGCTTAAATTCAATATAAAGAATAGCTTCAGGGCTATGATAAATGCTCATAACGAATTCAAAAACAACTCGAGTAACAGAAGTATATCTGACTTCCAAATAATAGATGAATTAACATTATTCATCAAGTCGACTCATAAAAATGTTATAATCAGCTGATATCTAAAGAGCAAAAGTGTTTGCTCAAAAGTTGCGCAATAATGTTGTTCTAAAAATGATGCATCGAATACGCATAGGCCTGATATTTGATGTTATAAAATTTGCTAGCAATTAGATGTAAATACTCATGTTAATGTATACATATTGTTAACATATAAAAAGATACACACGTAAAAAAACATATAAATAAGAAATAGAGATTAGTAAATGGGAGTAAATAAATATATAAGATGTTTTAACAAAGTGCAATTATATTTACAGAAAATCATACAAAAAAATTTCATTCTTCTTATTACTATTTCTTTTAATTTTATTTTATGCATGGTGACTGATAGATAAGCAACTTAATCTTTGAGATAGAATAAAAATGTTGAAGACCCATTCTTCAACAAAATACTTTCACTATTGCTTGAATAAAAAGAGTGTTTATTTATTTATTTATATATTTGCGAGCCTCTCAGTTCATTTATTTATATATTCCTTTAATAAGCAGAATTAAGTTCTTGTAATAAATGAAAAATAAATAAGCTTGATGTGTATAAAGAGTGCAAAGAAAGGTAAAAAGAATGTATTGTTGCACAAAGAGTTAAAAAAAATATAGGCATAGAATTTTTTTTTTTTTTTTAAGTGAATTTTGAATGTATGCAAAAGATGAAATGTGTAAATTTATAACAATGTGTGAAAATGAGAACATTATGCATGCAAAGGATTATGGGCATGAGAGTTATTTTATAAACAAACAGTAGATATACTGTAACAACACAACCCTGTCACATCTACATGCAGTGAGCAAAAATGTAAAAAAAAAAACAAAAAAATTGTTGAATTAAAAAGAAACATGAATGTTTATCTATTTATTTATTTATTTATTTTTATTTATGTAACTGTAAAATTAATGTGAATTTTTAATTTAGTAAAGAAATCATTTCGTGTAAGATAAAATCAAAATTCCAGCAAAAGTAAAATTGTGCAATGCAAGGCAATCAAGGCAGATTTCCCACTCAACTGAAATTTGGCCAAAATTTCCAGAGAAAGAAATACACCCCGAATGCCAAACATACACTACCGCATTCAAGACGTCATTAAATGCAACAGTGGTGCACAACATTACAAAAATTTAAATCTTAGAATGAAAAAAGTGCAAAACTCTTGAAATGAAGAAAAATACTTATAATATGTACAAACTATCATTAAAAAACTTTACAACTAAATGTCATTTATGAAAAACTAGACTTAGTGTATGTATAAAAACATGTGTGTGAATATGTGTTAATGTAAAGAAAAAGATTCTCCATACAAACGCTCGAAAGTAAATATTTTTTTACAGTTTCAAGCCAAATCAATCAATTTATTAATGATTAATTAAAAATTTTCCCCACAAGAACTGAAAGATCAATTTTATAAAAAATGTGAATTGTGTAAATATAGATATTTGTAAAAATGTGTTTGTAAATATGTGACAGGTGGGAAATGTTCACCTGCCAAATATTCAATCTCGAACGATTGTAGAGAAAAATATTCTCATTTAAATTATTTTAATTTTTTTTTTTTTTTTTTTTTTTTTTTTTTTTGTAGAAGTGTGTATTTAGAATTTGAAAATATAACAAAACTTAATAAATCTTCATTTGAAATTAAGTTTGAAGTATACTTAATATTAAAAATTAAATTAATTTGTTTATTTCAATATATGATATAGAAAGAACTGAGAAATCCAACAAATATATGATTAAACATGCGAATATTTTGAAATGTATAAAACACAAATCATAATCATATAATTAAAAAAAAACAAAATCAATATTTTCATATAAGAAAAATTTCATATGAAAAACTAATTATGTTCTCAGAATTCTTTATCTTAATCACTGTCATTGTATTTACTGAAGAAAAAAAAAAACAATGAATGTGAACACTTTCTCCAAAAATAATAATAGAAGTAAAAATATGTAAATTTAATTCGCTTTATTGCAAATATTTTGTATTTATAATGCAAAATTAAACTACCTTAAACAAGTATAATTATTTGTACAGAAGCACTTTGCACGTATTGTGTAAATAAAATTCAATAACATATAAACTGTTTTTTTTTTTTTTTTTTTTTTTTTTTTATTATTATTATTAAAATATGAATATGTAAACATACTCGACAAACTGTGTATATTTACAAATATCTGAGAAACATATATATAATAAGTCAAATTATTACCAACCTAATTATTTAAATTATAATTATTTAAAACTTTACTCAAAAATTAATTAAGCATTATAAACTATACAAATAAATACAAAAGAAATATAACTCTTTACTTTGAAAAGTAATTTTCTGTATTTATTTTCTTCAAGACAAAAGAAAAAGTACTTACGAATATCTTGAAAAATCAAAAAATTTTTTGAAGCATTCGAATCCGTATATTTGGCGAAACCAAAACTTATCTTCATTACAGTAACTTGCTCCTTCATGACAAAATAATTTGTATTCATAAAAATAACACTAACTAGCGAAATTGTGAAGAAACAGTTTCAAATACAAAAGTACATAGTTTTCTTTTTGGACGAAGGAGGAAAGAAAAAAAATACTCCTATATGTTTAAGGTTTTTTTTTTTTTTTTTTGTATGAATGCGTAGATAGTAACGGAAACGTCACATTTTTCTCTTGTGATTGTACGCAAATGACGATTTTTAATAGAAAATTTCTTAACGCACATAACAAAAGTATGGTTTTTATACTTGTGTCTAAAACAGCACACAGGATCTGGAACAAAACTTTTTAATAAGTGACCATTGTTCAGTAATCTGACTGGTGCTTCATTCGTTTAATATACGCAAACAGGGCATACACCAATTTTACATTTCCACTCACACGAAAAACTAGAGATGAATATTCACAATCTTGAAAAATATTATCTTCACAAAAAGTTATAAATGTCTCTTACTTTTTTTTTAAAAAAAATGAGTATTATCAGTTATAAAACTATTATAACACATATTAGACGAAGCCAACTATACGCACAAATTTGCACAGAATTCTGTCTTTTAACTTTTATGCATAAAAAAATGCATGCTTAAACGGTTGACAGTTTTTAGAGGCTAATTTAAAAAAAGGCTAGGAGCACACTTTGAGACACCATGAAACACCGATGAAACGATAAGTAACAGAAAACGGGTATTGCGTCGTCCAGTATCATTGCTTTAAAGTTTTTCTTGTTCATCTCCGATAGACATATAATTATCCATGCGAAAAATTAAGCATCAGGCGAATATGGAAAAATCCGAACAAAATATACGTACGAATAAATACAGCCTCTCTCTCTCTCTCTAAGCAAATCCCCAAACAGACCTGGCTAGCACCAAAGTATCTCATATAGAAAATTATTTGCTATTTAAAATTGCTTGTAGAATATGAGAGATCCCGGTTCGAAGATTTCCAAACTGGAGTGGCCGTGAAGAAATTGGACATCTGGATGAAGAGCTAAAAAATAGTTTTTATTTTGCAGATAAAATAGCTGAACATCAGATAATAAGTATAGTGTTTCCATAATAATATAATAACTGAAACAGTACATTCTGTTTGGGAACCGCAAAATCAGAGAGAGAGAGAGCGATCTTAATCCTCTAATACGAGATGCTTTCTCGACGGTGATCAGTGAGAGAGTGCTCAAATTTTTAGCCAAAAACGAAAATCATGAATATGTTGGCACACAATATTTCGCCGCAAAGATCGCCCAAACAACGGTTTCTTTAGATCCGTTGTATATTCATTTAGTTAATAATTTTTGAATGCAACGAGCAGGTTTACCATATTACATTAACCCGAGTCTTATGCCAAACTTTAGCAATGAGAAGTGAAAACCACATACTGCAAATAATACATAGGAAAGAAATGTAATTAATTCTTTTTCAAGGATAATTTTGAGAAACAGATTAAAAGTATGTTAGCCGTTAAACTTTGATTTACGCAGAAAATAAGAATGGCCATGTGGTATTCTTTTAACACCGAAATGAAAGAATGAGGTTTTTGATTACAGCATGATTTTCTTTTCCACATACTTTTTATTTTATTTTATTGAGAGGAAAAGGATTCAGCGGTTAATTAAAGACTTTTATTGTATGCACGAATATATTATTATATAAAGCATTAATATAGATTTAAATTTACATAAATGGGAAAAATCATTAAAAATATGGGATTTCTATATCACAGCGTGCGCATGTAGGTTATTTATTGGCTATTTTAAACGCGATATTATTCACCTTTTTTTTTGTCATAACGGAATACATATTAGCTACACAACATATAGTAAATAGTAAGAAACATATAGTTCTAGATTATTTTATATTTATTTACTATATTACATAGAGTAATAGTAAATAAACGCAAAAAATTACTTTTCCAACGACTAAAAAAAAAAAATAAAAAAAAAAAGACAGACTCAAGAGATCGTACATTCCCTATTAATCAATATATATATATATATATATATATATATATATATATATATATATATATATATATATATATATATATATATATGTATATATATATATATATATATATATATATATATATATATATATATATATATATACGTATTATATATTAAATAATATTATTGTTATTAAAATAAATTATTTTAAAGCATGAATAAAATGGTATTTATCTATAATTATAATTTCATATAAAGCAACTAATTACGTACAAACGTTAAATTGTGTCTGTTTCAATTTAAAAAGGCAGAATTTCAAAATTAAATTCATGAGTTATGTAACCATTAGATCGTTATTTCAAACAGAAACAAATTTAAGAATATTATTTTACGCTGACTACCCGTGTAATCCCTCAGATCATTCCAAACTCAGATTTATTTTTGAAACAGAACAAACATCCCCATTTTATCAAGAGGACAAATCTGAATAAGCTCAAACATTTAAAATTTTGAAATATTTTCAGCTCGGCTTTCTCTCTCTACTTTAATTCCATTAAGTACGTCTCTCTCTCGCAATATTTACTTCCTTTTCTAGTTGAGTTTCAGCACATATAACGTCCCTCAATATCATAAATTCAGAGAGTCACGAACATGGTATATAGGTGAAACCTCGAATACACTCTTCAAAAATTTCATCCTGAATTCTCTTTCAAGATTAAAACTTGAAATCTTTTGAATTCTAGAGGACTTGTAATAAGAGAGATGGAGCATTTGAGTTATAAATTCTTTTCTGCAACCAATGACACTTTTCTATAGATACAATAGTAAAGAAAGATTAGTCTAAAGTTCTTAGATGACAAAACTACTTGATCCAAAATGTAAACGACCGAAATATCTCCCGGATATAAAGTTTCTTGCTGAAAAAAATGAAATATGCGTTTTACAAACTTTAAGATGGCTGACTATGTGAATGCCCTTTTATTTTCTGCAAATCCCTTTTGAATGAATGCGTAGATTTTGAAAGTCTGCTATTTTTGTGATTAAAGGAAAGCTACTGTTTTGAGTTATTTGTGTGCAAATAAATGACATACGTTAGCAGGAAAAAGAAACTTATTTCTATTCCAAAAAAGAAAAATACTTTTATAAAAGATAACTATTAGTTAGTTTATTCAATTGGTTTGAATCTTATAAATAGAAAAAAAAGTAAAATATTTTAGATTAGAGAAAGATTAACAAAAATACTTTGCACGAAAGAGCTTGAGCTCATTTTGTCTGCAGACTATTTTCAAAATGTTTAGAAGAGCTAAATGGTGAAGACCAAATTTCATGTTTTAGTTTCTTTTTCAAAAGCTTTAATAAAAGAGACTAAAGAATAAATAAATCTTTCCAATACAGCTATAAAGCGCACATTCATTCCTAAAACTTTTCATTACTTACCTTTCTTTTATTTTCTGTTTGAATCGAATTATGAGAGTAGCTTAATTTTCATGTAGAAATATGTATATTTAATTGGATTCTTTTGAATATTATAACCTACCATAAAACATTAAAATTTGAATAACTTGTGTCTATTGACATATAAAATATAAGAATGTTTAGTCTTGAGTTCTTAGAAGATATAAATACTTGATCCAAGATAGTACATTTGCATTCTTCAGATAAAAATAAATAAAAGCTCGTCGTAAATTAAAGCTAATGTGGGTAAATGCAGTTTTATCCCCACAAATCATTTAAATCATTGCATAAATTTTGTAAGAGCGTTATGTTTTATGAATATAGTGAGAAGAAAGAATGAAGAGTTCCTCTTTTGAATTATTTATGTGCAATTGATTTGTTTGCTATTGTGGCAATGGTATAATCTGAATTATGGAAGCAAAAGAATAAAGTACCCATACATATTCATATTTTAATAATAATAATACATAATAATAATAAGTTTAAAAAAATTTCATTCATCAAGAATGTTTTCAATCACAATAAATTAAATCAACAGAAAAAAAGATGAATTGGTAGAAAATCATGGTATATTTTATTTTATTTTTTAGCAAATCTTGATTCATTTATTCCAAGCTATTTTTAAGAGCTGATATCAAATGAGCGCCAACAATAGGATTTTTATTATAAAAATTCCTTTATTTCTTTTATTTAAAAATCCATAATGAAAGAATCTTTTTAAAATTTTATAAGACTGTAACTATATTCCCATCACTAAAATTCTCCATGAAATTTGAACTGGTTTATAATGCATTCAAAAAACAGGCGTCGACTATAAAAACTTTTTTTTTTTTTTTAAATTATTAATTTTATTTCTATTATCATACATATACTGAATAAAAGAAATTGTGTATGTCACAAATGAAATATTTTAGGAGCTTGAAATAGACTAGATATAATTCATGCAGAATAAAATTTGGATTTTTTTTTTTTTTTTTTTTTAATCAGAATGATTGATTTTTAATTATATTCAGAAATGTTTATTCATTAACTGCTGGTGACGAACGGCTGGTTTGCGTCGCCTTGACATTTAGTTTGTACATTGCAACAATTTATATTTTCTGCGATTTAGTACTTCAGCTGTAAAAAATACAGTATAATGGAGACCCAGATAACATAAAGAATTCTACCCCCAAAATAATGCTGCTGCATGAAACTACATGAACAAAAATATATGATAATTGGCTAAAGGAACGATTATGAAAGATCGGTTATCTATTTCTGTTTGCGATACATTTTCTTTCCTCGCAATGCCAAGCCATTTTGGTTTAGAGAAGCATAGAATATTAATTAATATAAGTTATAGACTTTGACAGAGTGTTTTAACCTTTAATTATATCTTGGTTAGTTACATTTACTTTACATATTGCAGTACCATTCTTTGTTTTTGATGTCTAATTATAGAATATTAACTCCACTTGCAAATCAGTCAACACTATGAGATTTATGTGGTTATTTTTTGGGTCTGTTTTGGCACTAATTTAAGCTTTTTTCATTTACCAATTTCTGTATGCTTGATTACACACGTACCTTTTTTGTGGGTTTTTCAGGTCTTTTTTAAAGACATTCAGCTCTTTTTTTTTTCCCGAGAATTTCTGAAAATACGCTGAATATCCGTTTTGAAATTTTATTACGTGCATTGTCATAGCAGTTAATTTCTCACGAACAGGTCCATGGACAAACTTGGGAGAAAATAAAATTTCGATTGTAATTTGGAGAGAGTATGAGTACCTGCAAAAGGTTGCAATATTGCTATTTTAAGACCAAATTTGAATTAATAACCTACTTTAAAACTTTTAACAAACAACTACTTATTTCCCGTTATAATCACTTGCCATGTATTTTCTATTTATCGGTTTTAGTAGCCATAGTTAAGAGAGAGAGAGAGAGAGATTTCGGGCTCCTAATAGTTTTTTCGAATTTAAAAAAGAGAAAAATTTAGCTAATCATGACCTTATCGTGTGCTGAAATATTTCTTAAGATTTCTTGCTTTTTTCAGATTAAAGCTTCAGATCAAACTTACACAATTCGTTCTGAATTGAAGCAATTTTCTTTTAAATTAAGATACGTGTACTATTTGGGGGGCGCGGGGGGGGGGGGGGGAGAAGAGTAATTAATATCGGGAATATCCGGCTTAGCATGATTGTCTGGTATTCTATTAAAAAATATAGATAATCATATAGGAAGCAAATTATACTACATTTTAATTTTTCGCTTAAAAAATATACAAAAAGAAGCAAGCGGAAAATTACCGTACTTAATCCAAATAGACAAATAAGGGAGCGATATTGACACCTCATATTCATTAATAAACCCTTTTGTTAGTATTGATTCCACATAATTTTACTTTTTGGAAAAAACAAAATATATATATATATATTATTTTTCTTTCTTTATTTAATTATTATTATTATTTATTACAATGATTCCATCAAACGGACGTTAAAATATTTTTATTTGTTCTCAGATTAACTTTAAGAATGGGAAAATTTTTATTAAAAAAAAAAAAAAGAAAAAGAAAAGAAAAGAAAAGAAAAAGAAAGAAAAAGCTGCGTATTAAAAAATTAATTTATCAAAAAATGCATGTAAAAAGAAATAAAATAACTTTTATTCCATTTTGGATTAAAATCTATATGATTTCTTTGGATATATGTGCAACATTCATAGAAATATTTAAAAACATTTTTTTAGTTCATAAATTTCATAGAAAAAAAATTGAGCTTCCCTCCCCTTCCCCCTTTTCTATAGAAGAAAATTAACAATTTTGTTATTGCCTAAATCACATTTCTCTTTTAAGGCAGATAAAATTGAAGGGTTTGATTAAAAAAAATGCTCTTACTTTATGGTAAGAAAAATAAACTTCAGCACATTATAATAGTATCGTGTAAGGTTCTGAAGAACATTTATTTTTCAGTAAGAATAATGCCTTTATAAATAAAAACATTTATGGGGAAAAAATGAATTTTAAAACATTTGTTAAGGATTTTCAGAAAGTCTTAAAAATTGGAACTATACCTCATTTTTGCAAGAAGCCCTTCAATTCTTCTTTTGCTTATAATTTTCAGAAATTCTTAAATAGTCTCAACAGATTAAATCATGACCGATGCCAATATTTTATCTGGTTGTTATTTAAAAAGAAAAAAAAAGAAACAAAAGTAAGAAATAAAAGAAGAAATAAAAAATCAAACTACACTAGTGATGATTTATATTTATTTTTCCTTCCAGCGAAAGATAATTTTATTTGCCATTTACTAGAATATATAATTAAAGAAATAAAACTGCATAATAAAAATCATAAAATCCTAATTCAGATGGCTAGTATTATATGATTTAATGTTATTATTGTCGATATCAAATAATTATGATATAAGTCTTCAAGGTAAGGGTAATAAATACATTTAAATTATTCTATTAAATTAGGTTTCTAAATAGAAAAATATTTAATTTTATAATTTTATTTGCATCATTTAATATTTCTTAATGCTTTTCTTTTTTGTTACTTAATCATCGATAAAATTTTATTAGTCATAATGTGCTGTCATATATTGAGTGAAAATACCGCTTTAGCTATGATGTATTGTAATGTTGTTAGCAAAATGTGTTTATTCATATATTTCATCGTTTCCCAAATCAAATTTAATTGTTTTCGACAAATTGACAAATCGAACACACACACACACACACACACACACATATATATATATACAATTGTTACAACGGATTACGTCTTTTTCCCTGCCTCGTTTGTACTGTTGCAATGAAAGTAGTTTTACAGGCCAAGGGAAAATAAAGTGATAGTTCATTCACTTTCAGTGCGGTCAGCCTTAGCGATAAATTTGGTGACTTGGCGTCCAAGTTTGAGAAAAAATAGTAGTTTAGGTACAGCGTCTAGAATAAACAGTGTGGAAAGCGGCGAATAAAATTGTACTAAAAAAAAATAAGCCTGTCACCAGATGTCATTGTAATCGAAGCTAGTGTCACGACAACAAAACCGAAACTCCCTATTGGTTAATTATATGCTTAGATCACGTGATTAAATTGACGAAACTGGGAAAAGCCAATCAGGTCTTCGATTTGAGCAATAGCTTCGATCACAACAACATCTGGGTAAGCTTAATTTTTGTAGCATCATTTTAACATCACGGTTATAGGCGATTGCCACACTGTTTATTCTAGACGCTGTAGTTTAGGATTCTCGACGTTTCGAAGCTCTACTATCCACAGGAGCTCAGATCTAGAATTTCCCATGGGTTTCTGGATAGAACTACTGCCAAACCCCATCGCCAAATGGGAGGTCATTGCGAGTGAGTTTTATTCAGACAGTTCTTCTGAATGATTCATTTTGGGGACCGTACTCCAAGCGACTTAGCTCTAGTCGTGAGCTAGCGAAAATTCCTCCTCTGGGTATTTGACGTTATTTGCTTCACTTCTGTGAAGAAATAAACTGTTTTCTTGGACTATTCCGGAATGTTCATCGATTAGTGACTTTTGTGGTACGAGTAATAGCTTCATTGGACTGTTTCTAGAATATTCGAACAATTAATTGTATTATTATACTGTTTTCGAAAATATTCGTTCTAATCGCAGTTTTGTTGTACAGATTCCTGAAGTTACACCGAAGAAAGTGCCTAAAATGTCTTAGAGATATAACAAGGCTAAAATGCTGACTTAAAAAACTTTCCAATACCTCGACATGTATTCACCGATGGGAAAAAAAGCGTACCAGCAGATCGCGTTTCAGGGTTTATATGCAAATTGCGAGTGGAAACAATGATGATGTAAATAGCTGAACACATTTACACTTTTATTCGTAACTAAATTGCCAGTGACTTTGTTTTAATATATACCTGGGTATTTTCTTAATACAATGCTGCAATTTGATACCCATTCTAATTGGAGTATGAAAAACACTTTAAAATTTGGGAATTTTTTTTTTTTCTTTCCATGAAAGCTGTATACAAATTTTAAACTTTGTAATTTTTGAAAATTAATTTCTTGAAATGTATTATCGATTTTATAAAATTCTGCACCTATTTTATGCATCTTTGTTGTTTGTTATGCATATCTAAGAAATCAAATTATGAACAATTAAAGAAAAGGTTGAGGTTTTTTGAACATACTCTATATATTATAAGACTAGTAATTATATACCAACAGTTTTAATATTTTTAGTTTAAAAATATTAATACTTATTCCTAGAAAAGAAAAGTGAGGTGAAGCCATTTTTCTCGCTGGCAACATGTGCAGTTAATTTCGAAAAATGCAATTATCAGGTTACGGTTAAACAAAGGGATAAAATATGGGTCATATAAAGAGAAAAACCATGGCTTTAAGTGACTATCGAACGACAGAGATAATGGAATTTTAACAGATAAATGCCACTTTATATCACTATAAATATTTATCTCTGAAACATAAACACTTCAACACCGAAAGAATAGGAGGTGGAGAATTAAACAACGGTGGATTATTTTTCCAAGTCAAGGCTGGAAAATTCTAAGTGGTTTTATCGACAAATTAGTGTACTTTTTCTTTTTTTTCTTGCTTCCCTGAAAGACAGCGATACTGCACCCACTTAAACAAATTACCCTAAAACTGTCAATTTAAAGAAAGTATTGATTGCGCCGAGTTGTTTTTAACTTTAATTATTAATTTTGGCTAGATGGATGAGCTTTTTATTTTACCCCTCGAGAATGAAGAGCTCTTTTCAACCAAATGGCCACTTTTCCTCGTAGTGCTTTTGATTGAAAGCTAATCTATTCAGAGTATTTAAGTGTTCATTAATTTTACCCGAGCGCTACAGTAATTGCGAGGGATGGAACTCTTTGGACTGCGGACATGCATGTTAGTGGAGGACGAGGTTGATTATCTTGAAATAAATGTAGATTGTGCACGGATGCGGGGTAAATAAATTAGCCTCAGTGAAAGCGGATGTGAGGAGAAGAAAATGAAAAGAAAAAGTGATTTTAATGATGTTTACTTATATTTATTTCTGTAGAATATTTCTTTTGTGGTGGAGGTAATTGAAATTTGAAAGAAAATTTATAAATAATAAAAAAGACTACATTTCAGGTTTATTATTTTTTTCTTTCCTTGTATTCTTCTAATGATTAGTTGTGATACAATTTTAGCAATCGAAACGTCAATTTTAACTTAATAATAATAATAATAGCAATAATAATAGCAATAATAATAAATAATAATAGATGCATGGAGAATTGTGGAGAGAATGAAACAAGGGGATTTTAATGATTATTATTATTATTTAAATTCGCGCTAAAAATGAAAACTTAGTGGTCCGAAAAAATCATACCTAGGTTATGATTTAGTTGTCCAAAAAATATGAAATAGGTAACAAACAAATACAAAGGCACACTCTTTATACATATTTTTGCTGCATGATCAATGTTTTTAATGCGAAAACAGCACAAACGGTTTCATCTAAATTATAAACACAAGCTTTTATGCATTTTATAGATTCTAATTTACGCAAAGGGAGAAAAATTTGATTTTAAAAATTAATTAAGCAAGACCCTTCGTCAGATGAATAAAGTGGCTGCAACGTACAACAGGAAAGCAATAACGTAATATATTAGACTGGAAGTAGCATTAGTACAGAACGATCAAAATAGAAATAAATTTTCAAATAAATTATTGATTATTGTATGAATCGTTAATGAGATTTATCAAACAGACATAAACATTACAATTACAGTTTAAAGTTTGCTTTAAATGTTTTAAATACGTGAATATCGATTAATAATATTTTTAATCGAATATCAAAATATATTTGTAAAAAATAGGTTCATAAAAATACTATTTGGGCGACATTTGCTGATAACTAGGTGTCAATTGTCACTTTGTTGCTATCCTGGTGTGAACTCTATTTTTAAAAGTAGTATATTTCTGTTATAACTGAGGTAAATAAAATGTGAAAGAAAACTGGTAAATAATAATAATTATAATAAAAGAACTACTTCCTGATTTCTTTTTATTATTATTATTATGTTGCTCTAACGATTAGATCAGATGAATATGATACATCTTTAGCAAAATAGACATTAATTCTACTTTAATGATAAAAGTATTAGTAATAATAATAGACATTAATATGACAATAATGAATTAGCTTTAGTGAAAGTGGACGTGAGACGAAGAAAATGAAAAGAAAAAGTGATTTTAATGATGTTTATTTATTTACTTCTATAGCTTATCTCCTTTGTGATGGGTGTTAAGGAAATTTGAAAAAAATAATAAAAAAGACTACATTTCAGGTTTATTTTTTCTCTTATTGAGCTGATCTAACAATTAGTTTTGATACAATTTCCTCGATACGAACAATGATTCCAATGTAGTAATAATAATAATAATAATAATAATAAATTAGCCTCAGTGAAAGCGAATATGCGGGGAAGAAAATGAAAAGAAAATGTTACCTTAATAATGTTTACTTATTTACTTGCTACGTCGTTTATTTATGATAATGTTGTTGTTTACTTGCTATTTACTTATTACATTGTTTCTTTCTTTCTTTTAGAAGTAAATCGTTTTATAATGAAGATAAATGAAATTTGAAAGAAATTAGTCTAATAAAAAAACTATTCGGTTTTAATTATCATCATTATCATTATTGTGTTCCTCTATTGATTATTTTATAATACAATTTCAGTAGTAGAGACTAATTCTAACAACTTAATAATAAATTAGCCCCAGTGAAAGCATATGTGAGCTGAAGAAAATTAAAAAGCTATTTTAAGGATGTAGGAAAAGAAATTTGTTAAAAAAAAGAAAAGAAGAAAAAAGAAGAAAAGAAGAATTAGAAGAAAGAAAGAAGATAAATAATAAACAGAAAGAAAAACATGCAATCTGCATAAACCCTTTTAAACGGTTATTTACACGCATTACGTGATTTAAACTTCAATGTATTTTTGCTCCGTGATAACACCTCTTAAAATATATCATTAATTAATGTGGAGAAAGAAAGTGCTAAAAAATTTTCTTTATAACATTATTTTAAAAGGAAAAAAGAACAAAATGCTTTTGTGTATCCGTGTATATTGCCTGAAAGCAACAAGGCTATTAAAATATACTTTGTTTATAATATATAGGGTATTTTTATAGCTATATTTCACTAGAGAAAACGTTAGAAAAATTGTTTTATGCAGCCGTGTATATTGCATAAAACTTACATACGCAGAATATCGTGTACTAAAATATTTCTCATAACACTGAAAATTTACATAGAATAATTTTCATTTATATCCCATAATGTATCTGAAAAACTCTATGGGGCCCTGTAAACCAATCGGTTACGTTAATCATGCTTTAATCTACAGTAGAAATAGCTTTGTGTATCTTAATAATATGCAATAATTTCGTTATGTGTTATGCAATATAAAGTTATTATATCGATATGTATTTTTTCTTTTTAATGCTTTTCATAGATTGTAATGAATGAGAAGCATTTTGTGAGTCTTTGTTCACAAATCAGTTACGCTATTTATATCATGCCACAGTGAACTTAAATAAGATACATCAGTTTCAAGTCTTCCTAAAAGCAATTACAAAAATGAGCACATGCACAGATAGATAGACCGACAGACAAACAGATAGACGAACGAAAGGTATAATAAACATAACTAAAAAGGAACTTTTAAAAATTTCTATATTTATTTTCTGATATATATGAATATTTTTGCATGTTCTTGCAAAACGTAATGTTAATCATATCATACTCCATAGAAAACATTCTTTAATGCATATGAATAATGTATGCCATTTTCTTCTGTTTTGCGCTGTAAAAGGTATTAAAATAAGTTTTAATTTACCTCTCATAGAACGTTATGATTTGGAATTTTCCTGTGAGTTCCCATACATAAACCAGTAATACAATACATACCATTTTTAATAAGGAAAATGCCATAGCCAACCTGTAAAAGATATAGGAATTTCAAGGCATTATAAAAATATTTACGGAAATTAGACTGCGGAAGGGTGGGCAAACAAATGAACAGACAGAAGGAAAAATAGACGAACTGGCAGACAAACGAGCGGAAATCATAAGCACTTCTCAAATTTGTTGGAATTTTATTGTGTAATTTTATGTGTAATTTAAATTTCATAAAGTTTTCAAGGCTTTTCATTACTGTTTAATTTAATTTATTTCTGTTTAAAAAGACATAATTTAATTTGTTTAACATTCCCACGTACACAGTTCCAGGTCTAATAATGATTAGCAGAATCCATGAATGTATTAAAATAATTTATATCACATGTGTCGTTTTACGCAAAAACTATAATTGAAAGAGCCTCAGCTGAATTTAACATTACCGTTGTGCTCTGCACTAGTGTTATATTCACAAGTTTTCCTTCGGCACATAATACCAACAGGGATATAAAAATTTTTAAGATAACTTCAAGTCTAGAAAATCCAAAGAAGAGAATATAGGATTCCTCTTTGTATGATGCATTCCTTACTCATGATATTTACAAAGGCTTACTACCCTCATCGGGATCCGGACAAATTCTCGCGGGACAAAATCTCGAGTCAAAAAAATAATATGTCCTATTTAAAAATTTGAATATGTGCTACGTGTGATCTCTGGTGGGGGATACAGGGCCTTATAAATATTATAATTAATTAATATAAATAAATAGATAAATTTATACATGTATTTATATCATAGAGTATTATTTTATCTATATTTAAGTTATTTTATTATTTGCTTTTCACCATTCAAAATACACTTTAAAAATATTTGTACTTCACTGTTGACATCAAAGTTGAACACTGTTCACAAATCTAAATTAAAAATTTTAAAGTTGATAAGCAGGACACAATACATTATGATTAATCTTGACAAAATTAATAAACATAGTTTCAAAACTCTTTTAAGCAAAATTTATAATATTTTTTGTAGTGGGTTTGTCTGTATGTCAGTGTTCTGACTTCTGACTAAGGTATGTGTTTTCATGAAATTTTATACAACATTATTAATAATTACCAACTCCTGTTTGCTCTCCATTCATCTCTGTAGGCGATATTTTGTCCTCGCGATATTTTGTCCCGAGAGATTTTGTCCCCAACCCCCATCATTATGTGCATTTTTTACAAAAAATAATTTACATCTAGAAAAAAAGATCATCGTAAATCATTTTTACAAGCATCTTTTAGTGAATCAAATGCAGAAATTCTGAATGGATTCACAGGCATACTTTTACACATTTAACGATAGTTTTTTTTTTTTTTTTTTTTTTTTTTCCCCCTCCGAGCGATAGTGCTATTAGAATTCGCTAAAATATAATTTTCAAAAACTGTATGTAATATATTTATATATTTTTTTCTTTTCTTTTGTCATTTTAATTACTAATCCGCGAAGATAGATGAGTTTTCTTTCGTCATTCCAGTGGAACGCTCGTTTCTGAAAATATGTCTTTTTCCTCGTAGTGCTTTTGAGTGAAAGCTCATTTATTCAGAATATTTCAATATTTATTAAAAAATACTTTGTTTTTTCAACATACATAAACACCTTATTATAGAAATATCAAAGTTGATTATCTTAGCTCTGAAATTATATTAAACAGTGATGAAAGATAAATAAATTAGTCGTAATGAAAACGGATGTAAAACCGGATTTTTTCTCTCTTAAGAATTACTCATTTTGTTTAAAATTTATGAATAGAAATATGGGAATAAGTCAAATTTGAAGGGGGGAAAAATATATGAATACTACATAATTCGCTTTTTGTGATGTAAGAAATCTCATTTGCCAGGTATTATAAGTAATGAGACTTTTATATAGGCAAATATAAAATTTCCAAAACTTGTTTAATTTATTTTTATTATTGAATTCAGTGAATCATATTTATTATATTTTATTTCTAACGAATAATTACAGATTCCGACCGGCAGATTATTACTTTTAATATTTCTATGAAAATTATTTTTTCAGATATTAAGAATTCGTGTGAGTCACACTATTAATGCTCTGTTAAAAACTTCAACAGAACTACCGGTAATAATTTATGTCTTATGTAAAATTACAGCGAAAAATAAAACGAGATGCTTAAAAAAAAAAAAAACTCTTCTATATTTACATTTGAATCGCTAATATCTTTTCAATTAATTTTTGGTAGCAGTATATTAGTAGTTTAGGATACTTTTTTTTTAAAGTAGACATATTATCATTTTTTTAAATTTTTACTAACAACCATTTAAAAGAATAAAAATAGAGAATAGAGATAGCAAAGATTAAGAAATTCAGAAATGCTATTGGTTGTCTGGAAATCTTACGAGTTTATGAAAAAATTAAAAAGTTTTCAAATGTGTGTCAAAAAAGGAATAAAGAAAATAATCTGGTGTAGTATCATTCACATGACCTTCTCTTACTCCGCATTTCAATTATAAAGGCAGATTGCACATTAAGAGGTAAGATAACAAAGATAAGTACCGTGTATGAATCTACTTTAAAAACTATTTAAAAAATGTTCAGGAACAGTTTTATTGAAAATGTAATTTTGTGTGAGGGGATCGATACCGTCCCCCTCAACCCCCCGTTTAAATATAGCACATACGTTTATAAAAAGAAAAAAAAATTCAAGACTGATATTGAATTCAAAAGTTTATTTAAAAATATTCAGATAATTTTAACCTTCAACCCACTTTGGAACTTAATCATTCATGATCAAACTTTTCAAGTGGTAATCTCAAATGAACTTCAAAATATCAAATTTGAATTTCTACAATTATTTGCTTTTAAATTATACTGATGACAGACATACATAGAAATTAACCGCTAAAAGCTTGACTTTTGTATTCAGGGTACTACAAAATGCTGTACTATACAAAAAACCGCAGATGAAAATTGAACTTCAAATAGTACTTTGTTTACCGTATGGATATATAAGAAATTAACTTTCATTCCTGTACAGCTTTCATCGCTATATTAAAATGTAATAAAGCACTATACCCAAATACATCCAATAGAAAAGGATCTATTAGCTTAATTTAGGACAGCCCTGTATGTTGCCTGTAAATTATATACACACCATACTGTGTACTTAAATTTAGTACTATGAAAAAAAAAGAAAAAAAAAAAAAAAGACAACCTGAAATGCCTTTCCAGCAGTTTCCAAGTACAGCTTTATATATACAAAAAATAGGCTCATTCCATTTTGTTTAATGCAGTCTATAGATTTTAAACTGTACCTATGAGAAATTTCGTTCATAAACATAACGTATTTGAATTCTCTTGTCACGCGAAGCATTTGCTTCATCTCAACGAAAAGTTTAGCGTAGCATACCTATGGTACAGATTTAGAATATCGAGTTGGGAATTCCTACTATTATTTATTCTTGAGATATGCTGATAACAGACACACAGACCAACCGCTAAAAACGCGTTTTTCGGGTTCGCAGGGGATATCAAAATATGTAAATACTAGCAGACCCGGCCACGCGTTGCTGTGACTAAGTTATACGTTGAATTATACGGCTGTAAACTATTTAGTACAGTTAAATTATTATTTACGAACAAAGACGAAAACGTTGTAGCCGATGTAAAAACCCACAGGGTTGAGATTTGAAACTTAGGTCAAAATTTGGAAGCGATTGATAAAAATTTTCGTAGTGTTGATATTAAGCACAAATTAATTTTATTGTAGGGTCCTATAAATTTTAATGGAGAAGTGATATATATTATTTCTAATGCTACTTTGGATAAAATTGCTAAAATGACTAATATATAAATTAAATTCTATTAAAATTCTATTAAAATAAAAGTATAAAAGAAACAGACGATTTTAAAATCAATTTTTATGGAGGAGTGAAATATAATATATGCTATAATGGATAATTTTACTATTAAATGACCTCATCATTTTAAATATTTTAAAGAGGGCAACAGCTGTAGTTATAAAAGGGAAAACAATAAGGCTAAACCAGAAAAATAAGTAAATTTGATAAATATTTTAAAACTTTAAAATTGGAAATCTTATGAAATATTGGACATTTAAAGTAAATACATGTATCATTTTAAATACAAAAAGATTTTGGAAAAGTTTAGTGTATTTTAACGAAGTGATGAGAAGTTTTTGAGTATGTTAAAATTTTAATAGTAAATTCAAGTCAATAAAGATGGGAAACATTGAGGATTAAGATAAGAATAATTATAAGATTTAAAAAAAAAAAAAAAAAAAAACTTTTTATATACCATGCTTTTAAATTTTAATATACTAATAATATACAAATTAAAAGGAAAATGATAAATATTCTATCATAGTTTGAAGTCAAATTTGTTTTCAAATGTCTAAATAAAATATCTGATGTAAGATACTAATATTTTGCAGCGGAATAGATTTCATTTCTGTCATCCTTGGCGAAAAAAAAAGAATATCGCCAAATTATCTGGCGAAAATATTTAATTCCTTTCAAAAATCATGGTTATTTTAACAACTTATATTAAAAGAGTAATGAATAATATGAAACAATATTTCGTACAATACATATTACATGTCATACATATGTACAATGAATAATACATATTACATTTCGTACAATGCATACATCTGGCATGTATATTTTCGTGTTACGCTTTTGATCGCCAAATAATAATAATAATAATAAAAAAAGCCAAGGGCGACAGAGTTTAAAAATTTAAAATTAAAATTTTGTCAATTTGACAGCAAAATAATTCAATCTAACACCCGCGATAACTAATACATATCTATACCCAAATATAAGGATTAAAATCGGGAAATAAATTTCCTCGATTTTTAATAATTTCTTACAAAAAATCCAGTGGGCAATTAACATAGGAAATCTTTTTCTTGGCTGCACAGACGGTCAGTGAGTCACACTTCGCTTGCGTATAGAACTCATAGATATAGTATAGCATATATAGAATAGAGTGATCATTGGGGAGAAAAAAGTTATTCCTTTTCATTTGGGAAAAGACGACGTTTTTACCAAAATATGGCCATCTTTCCCCGAGTGAATACACACGGGAATACATACTAATATTTTAGCAAATAAAATTTATGAATAATTTATTTGCTAAAGGGGAATGGAAGACTCCAGATACAGTTTCAAATTCATATTTCTTTCTTTCTTTTCTTTTTTTTTTTTTTTTTTTTTCAATACCACTTAATGGCTGTTTCCAAAGCTTTTATTTTTTATCTTTTTTCGGCATCAAAAATCTTTCTACGATAACATGGGGATGAGAGATCTATATATATTACTATATCTATGATAGAACTACATTAGCACTTTATCAATGTGTATAAAATCTTTAAATTGATTATGACGTCAATTTTCGTGAGATGCATAATTTAACTTTTTATAATTTTTTAACGTTCACGTTTGATTAAATGTATTTATTTTTATGTCGAAAGAAAATGAACTCGTATTTTTTTTTTTTTTTTTTTGGCAACAATTAAATTAATGGAACTCACAGATATTTTGGAGCAACTTTAATAAAGGTCTATAATTAACAAATAATTGCAATAAAACAATATTGTGACAATAAATTGAGATAAAAACTATCCTATCTCTCAAGTTGGATCAAACTGCACACAGTGTGCAAAATTTCATCAAAATCAGTTCCTTAGTTTAGGAGTTTACCCCGGACAAACATCGTGACACGTAATTTATATATATATACAGATTAAATTATAAAGTTTTGATCAATGAAGCACAAATAAGTAAAAAACAGGATTAATTTCACTGTATTATCTTCATTATAATATGAATTCAATTTACACTTCAGTCTAAGTAACACGTGGCTGGCTATGCTAACACCAAAAATTTAAAAAGTGGAAATAATTGAATTATACGAAATTTATTAATAGGTTAAAAAGTTGAAGATTCTTTGTGTAGATGGCAGCACCAAATATATTTCAGCTTTCATTTCAACCCAGTCGAAAGGTATCGACATCTGTTAGAATCATTTGGAGTTAACAGATAATTGTGACTGTCAAATAATAACAGACAAATAATTAGCAATAAATTAAAATTGCGACTATAATTTGAGATTTAAACTATCCTATCTCTCAAGTTGGATCGAACTGCACATGGTGTGCGAATTTTATTATAATCGGTTAAGTGGTTTAGGAGTCCATTGAGGACAAACATTGTGACACGAGATTTATATATATTAAGATAACAAAATCTCGATTTCGAAAATTTGACCCTAAAACAATAATTTCTTTACCATACTCGTATATATAGGTTAAAGAAAGTAAAAAATCGGAAACATGTCAATTTTGAGTCGATATTTAATTTTTTTTTTTTTTTTTTTATGTTTACTTAGGTAAATGGACAACGCTGTTTAATTTTACTGTATTTGAATTTGAAAATCTGCGAATTATCTAACCTTTTTTTTTAAACAATGTATTCAAGAATATATCAGAAAAATAGGAATTTGTTTTAAGGACAACCATAAAAACTGTCCACTTAACAATCTGCTAATTCCAACAATGAAAAATGAATTTGAATGTCAAGAAATTTATCGTATCAAATTAGAAGTTAACGAAACTGTAATATCCCACTCAGATACTCAATAGAATATTTAAGAAAATCAGTAAAAGTTCATTATATTTTCAGTAGTTTATTTATTTATTTATTTTTTTTTTAAATAACTGAAAAAAAAAAAGAAATTCACTGCTAATTAAAAAAAAGTAATGAACTGCTTACTTTTTTTTTTCTTTCTTTATACTGCATTTGCATTTGCATTTTGAATTTTTACTGAATATTTCCCTGTGCTTAATCTATTTTTATACACATTTAAAGAAAAATTTCTTTTCCTTATTATCCAAGTGATGTTTCAATTTTAGCTCATATATTTAAATATATTTAAAATACTTACTATTTTAAAGTAGCGGTTTTAAAAAGTAGTAAAACGACAGCCGGTTTTCGATGGATTTACACATTTAGAGATGCCTTTAAGACGAGTTGACTATTTTTAGAGAATGTGTTTCTGGTATGATAAAAAATTTGCGACAGCTTTAAATCAAGAACTGATGCATGGAATAATTTATATTTAGTGGCATCTTGACATAAATTATTGCCTATCACCCAACATATGACTATATGCTATGTTATGATTGCCTCCCTTTATGAGATGTTTGTATCTTAGCTTTTAGAATGTATAATGACACAGAATATGATAAACTTGGTGTCTAAGGGCCTCTATGGGAACTGCTGATTAAATTCTGATGCAGATCAGCCGACAAAAGCGCTGCAATTTTACACATGTGAAATTTTCGTGCTGCGATTTTCCGTGTGTACAGAAATTCTATATCTCAGTTTTTGTTGCATATAAATATACCAAACTTGATATTTAAGATGGCCATTTTGAAAAAGAATGTTGAGTTAATTTGGGTGTACATCGGGTGATAAATGACGGCGGTCGATAGGTACCGATGCTATTACTCACCTTCTTCTATATCTTCCATATGGCTATATCTCCTTATCTATTGGTTAAAAATACACCAAACCATCTAAAACCTTTATTATGAGAAGCTACAATTGATTATGTTTTTATGAATATCAACGGGTAGGTAGCACTGTTAATATATAAAGAATATAAAAGGAAGTTTTCTTTTTATGGTGGCCACAACGTACTAGTTTTTTCCTCGCAAACACATGACATTTTAAGTGATTTTATATCGCATACTTTAAAATCTAAAGACAATTCCAATTTTTATTAAAAAGCAAAAATTGTTTGTAAAAAAACAGCTTTACGTGTTTATATTAAGTAGATTTCATATTATTTTCTAGATGCAGCAGCACTTGCGAAGATATCATTATCCTTCACAAGTAATATTAACTCAATTTGTGTCCAATTTAGAAAAAAACTATGTACTTGGCTTTAAAATTCATGCATTTTTGCTAAAATTAAATAGCTAAATAAGTGTTTTACAGAAAATTCTCTGACGGTTACTCTTTGATTAACGATTTAATTAACAATTAAAGCTTTCTGTAATCGCTCCAAAAAGTTTTATATTGTTTTGAACAGCGACAAACTGTACTTTTTCATAACATCATTAACAGAATATAGGAAAAATGATAAACGAAAACATTAATAAATTTTATGATACGTTATTAAATAAACTAATACAACTGCAATATAATTTATAAATAATACCTCATAAATGAAAATGAGTATATATCGATGAAGCACTCTCTTTCTCTCAAAGAGCCCTCAACTGCAAATCAGAACAAACACAAGGGCACAAGGTGAGGCAGTACATGATGTAAAGAATATTCTTCTGTCAAGTAAGAGATATAAAGCGATCGATCAGACAGTAATAACAAGAACAAGGATTTACAATTAGCTGTGAAAGAGAAATGTATAACACAAACATATGAAATTCGAAAAAAGAAAAGAAAGAACTAACTAAATAACTAACGAAAGAACGTGATAAGCAAGCTAAAATAATGCAAAATTGATTGATAAAGCGAAAAAACATAAATAAAATTGTGTAAATGGTTAGGAATTTTAGATTTAAACGAGATTAGATTTAATTTGATTTAACAAATATTAATTTAATTATATTTTTAATTTCATTCCCATAATTGAGCCTTTAATTATTTTTTAAAGACTTATTTGCATTTTTAAGTATAGTTGTATTTGTTTCACACGTCATTGTTGGAACAACGGAAAATAGAAAGCACCACTGTTAACAATTTTAATTGCTTTTGAAGTTGTTGAAACTTTTTTTAAAAGTCTTTTTTTTTTTATTATTATTATTATATTTAGTACTTCAGTATCACCATTAGTATGTTCAGTATATATTGCATCATATCACACTGGAATGTATTGCTTAAGTTCCAGGATTGTAATCAAAATTAAAAGAAGTGAATTTCCATTTTACTTGAAGTAATAATAATAATTTTGTACAATAATGTACATCACGTTATGAAAAGACGCAAAAAGTTAATTATCATAGAGTTTTGAATGATGTTTCTACTGCTGTAATAGACTTCTACTTTCATGCCTATATGCATCTAATTTTCAGGCAAACGAATTTGCAATTTTTCCCCCACTAATCTTGCAAACGCAATGCATTATTATTATTATTATTATTATTATTATTATTATTATTATTATTATTATAAGAGTTCAGATAATTTCTTTTTTTCAGTGTTTACTGAAAAATTGGACTGTTTCTGAACTTTATTTTTAGAAATATTTAACGTGCTTGAAATTTTTATTAATTAAATTTCCTAATTGCAATTATCTTTCAACCAATAAGAAAAATAAAATTAATAAAAGTATACTTAATGTCACTTGTAAATCAATATTACTTCTATGCTTGAACAGTCCGTTATTTTAAATAGATACGAAATGCTCAGATGCATGAAAACCCAAGCTGCATTTATATCTTGTAACTTGAAATTAGTGAAACAGTAGCATAAATACGTATATGCAGTTAGTTTTGTAGCATAAATATGCTGCAAAATGAAAGGCGTTTCCCTAAATAAACTTTTCACTTTACCATACTTATTTTATAAATTAAATTCTTCCGCTCCAATTTCATTTTTAATCTCAAAATTTCTCAAAATATATTCAGACTAAATCTGAATATATTTTGCCATCATCATCTGCATAAATAATTCCGCCAAAAGCGTAAACATCATTTCGGAATAAAACATGAGAGATCAGTACTAGTAGTATAGCATTTCCGTCAGCATGAATCAGTCCTTACGCGAGATAATTTTATAACTATTCCCCGGAATTCTCTGATGAGATTTAAAATGAACAAGGATTTCATTCAACTTCGGTGTATTTTATTAAATATATTGACGATATTTCATTTTACTGACTGATAAACTGCAGTCTTTTGAATAATGTGTTATTTGTTTTTGACTTAGTTTACGTTTCATAAGTAAAAATTTAATTATATGTGAATGTGAATTACTAAAGCTTAATAAATAATAAATAATGATAATGAAAAACTCGAAACCTACTTTTGTTTTCTAAGTAATAGATATAAAATTCTGTACAAAACACAATTTAATTTAGTAAGGCGGGACTTTTTAAAAAATCTATTCTTCGATATAAAGGCATGCGGTGACTGGTGTTTCGAGCCTTAGCAATGGTTACTATATTCATTTCTTAAAATATATTTGGTACATATTTAGTATAGGACACGCCCTTGATATCTTTTAAAGTTTTGTTGTGATTTTGGCGACCAATTAAATGGACTATCGCAGTTGTGTAGATAAAGATCTTGGCGAAAAACGTCCAAGCTATACTTCGGTGCCAAATTTCAAATTTCGCCAAGGGATCCTATACTAAAGCTGTTCCATTGCTTTAAGCATGATTTTCTCAGTTTTATTTTAAGTATTATTTAACCCTTTAGCTACTGTATCATGAAGCAGACAAAAAGTGTATTTGAAACATATTTTTTTAATTACTTAATAGTACTTTTTTTTAAAGATATGTGCAATAAAAATTAGCCATATCATCTCCTCATAGTAATTAATAAGGATTTTGTGTGGTGGTTCCTTAGACCACTGGTACATAGTGGTCGAAAAAGACATCTGGATCTTAAAGAAGTGTAAAAACATATTTACACTTTGCGCTCCTCATATTTTTTTCTAGAATGGACTCTTCCTCCCTGACATCAGAGGTCACATGATAGAGGAAAAACAAATAGCAGACGAAGTCTTGTTTATCTATAGCGATTGCTGAAATAACATATTTTCTACTCTTATTTTTGATCAATCGTATTTAATGTGTTATTTTTTTTTATACATCATCATTTTTAATCCATTTTATATCATTATTCATCATCTTTTGTTTGCTGTATACATTTACAATCATCATTTAGTTTATATTGGTTATTGATGTTCATGAAGAACATGTTAAATACTCTGATTTTTGGTACTTAAATCAGTGACAGTGCAATATCGTACTGCGTAAATCCATTTAGACCAATAACTAAGTTAATTAACTTGTTGTAACATCTTTATGCAATTAAATTAAATGAAAACATTTTAAAATTTCAAATTATAATCCATAAACATTCCACAAGAACAAGCTATTATTTATTGCTAGATCAGTTAATGTAACAGTTACACTAGAACATACGAAAATTGCTTCTTACAGTTGAAAATAAATAAACACATAAAGTGTTTTTAAAAAATTATTAAATTTACAAATACAACTATTCTACTGTTTACAAATGCACAATATTACTTTTATCTTATACTATTAAGTGAGCAATATTTGTATGTATATTTCACTGATCTCGAAAACGGTAGCTCGGACAGTCACGAGATTTAACACAAAGGTGCATCCCAAAGGGTCATTGTGCACATCGAAGTCAGATTTTCGAATTTTTGATTAGTTTTTTCTTAATTAATTAAAATGTGAAAATCATAACCTTCTAATTTCTGATTAAAAAAAAAAAAAAAAAAAAGCCATTTAAATTTTAACATTTTATCCATAATTTAATTGTTGCCATTTTTTTTTCGACAAAATAATAATAATAATTTTAAAAAAAACGTACATTTATTTAAAATGAGGAAAATAAATCAGAAAGGTTAGAAAATAAATTAGAAATATCACTCGCATCGTTACAAATAAGACACCAAATAAAAGGGAAAATTTTTGTAAATCCGATGCATTAAACAGCTTATCAATCGGATGATTAGTTTTTTCTTAATTAATTAAAATGTGAAAATAAAAACTTTCTAATTTCTGATAAATAAGACATTTAAATTTTTAAATTTTATCCATAATTTAATTGTTGCCATTTTTTTTCGACAAAATAATAATAATTAAAAAAAAAAAAAAAAAAAAAAAAAAAGTACACTTATTTAAAATGAGGAAAATAAATCAGAAAGATTAGAAAATAAATCAGAAATATCAGTCGCATCGTTACAAATAAGATAGCAAATGAAAGGGAATTTTTTTTTTAAATCCGATGCATTAAATAGCTTATCAATCGGACAATTAGATTTTTTAAAATTAACTAAAGTATGAATTTTAGGTGGCAACAGCAGAAGATTGTATGGAAACCGTTAGGAGAAAAAAAAATAAAAAATCTGCTTCAAATTAAGTCACATGATTTTTAAAAGGGATTAAAAATTGCAGTTTTCAAATTCTTTTAAATTTTCTCTCACGAACACAAAAATATAATATACAGCCTGTACCCCACAAGACCAACTTGCATTTCAAATTTCATCAATTATTTTGGTTAATAAACAAAAGTTATTATTTTTTTTTTTCCAAATTAAGTTTTATTCTATTTTCGAAAAGATTTATGTGATCATAGATATAATAATATATATAGATCTATCATCCCCATATTATCGTGCAAAGATTTTTGATGCCGAAAGAAAAGCTTTAGAATCAGCCATTAAGTGGTATTGAAGGAAGAAATAAAAAAAAGAAGAATGAATTTGAAACTATATCTGGGGCTTTTCATTCACCTTTAGTAAATAAATTATTCATGAATTTTATTTGCTAAAACATTCGTGCATATTCCCGTGTGTATTCACTCGGGGAAAGACTGCCATATTTTGGTAAAATCGCCGTCTTTTCCCGAGTGAAAAGGAATCACTTTTTTGTCCCCAATGATCAATCTATATATTATTACTATATCTATGTATGTGATACGATAGATTAATAATTTGGGTTTTAAAAGAATTTTTAAATAGATTATTTAAACTCTATGAACCATATTTTTATTTTATCAGCTTCATTAACAGATCCTGCTGGGCGATTTTTTAAATTTTGGTGTTGAAGTACACCGAATGTTTTTCGACAAGAAGTTTAATATAGCAACAGCCATTTTAATCTAAGTAGCGCATCAAATATATAAAAACATAAATGATTTATTTTTACACAAAATTTACAGAACAAATGCAGTTTTAAAGATAGGAAATTTATTTCAACAAGCACTATTTTAAACCTAAAAAGCATTAAAAATATAAGCAGAATATAAAAGATTCTTATGTATAAACAAAAAAGAGTCTGATAAAATTATTAGCAAAATAGTCTTCCCCTTTTCATACAAAAAAAAAAAAAAAAAAAAAAAAAATCCATAGCTAATATGGCGACAAAAATTCAAAAGCCGCCAATGGAGCGACATAATAAAGTTGTGTAACACGATAATGTTTACCTATTTATTTATTTTTTTTATATAATAATCACTATGCTAATTTATCATACAAACAAATGAACCTCTGTGTGTTACTGCACTCTCACGCTGTCGAACAGAAATATTGGAAAAATTCAAATTAATAAATTCAAAATTTAAATAAATAAATAAAAATATGTTTAATGGGAAATATATATAACCATAAAAAGGTTAGTTGTCTAAAATACGTCAGAAATAGCGCTCATAGCATATTGTTACAAGGGATTAAGTCTTATTGTTACAGTGGATTAAGTCTAAAATGGTGACAAAAATTCAAAAGCCGCCAAAGAGAACTATATTAAGGCTGTACTATCAGGTTTACAACCCATGAATCAACACGAAAAATTAATTGTCTCATGCTACAGACGTAGCCGGTCACAGCATATTGTAATATTTGGCGTGAAATTGCTGTCATTTAATGGTTGATTAGATAAACAAAAAAAAAAACATATGAAATAACGTAAAAGCAAATATTATGTTGTCTAAACCCAGTTACGCTTGAGTCCACTCCGAGTTACATGTGAACAACACGTATAGTGTTGTTCACATGTAACTGGGATTCAAATATAAAAGGGAAACTCCAATTTTTTCGATACTATCTATTTCGAAACTGCTATATAATAAGCACCTAAATGGAAGCTCATTGGTAAACTATTGTCGCAGGTAATAGGGACAAGCGCCCGAGTTGCAGTTGATGACCAAATCGCTGCTGAATGCAGCAGGGACCTGGAGCGAGCTTTTGAACAATTTCAGTAATTTATTTTATTTTATTTTTATAAAGCTATATAGAAACGAGTTTCCTTTAAATTTAGTGGCCAGCGAAGCAGGCAAAGCCTGCTAGTTTTATCTTATATTAAATATTAACATTTTTGTTCTTAAGAACAATATTTAATTGAATTCGATTCTTAGAATTCGATTATTCGCTTTCCTCTATCACATGATTGAGCATACGAAACTGGGAAGAGTCCATTGATCGGAGATTTTTAAGGTAATATAGGAATTGCATGTAACGCACGTGAAGATCGTGAAAATGCCAAGCAAAAACAGCAATAGCATTTAAAAAAAATAACTTCTAGAACAAAAACGACTACTTGTAGCGTCTAGTGTCTTGCAGTGGGATTAGAGTGAGGTATTATATGTTCTATTCCTATAAATACCTGTGATATTTCTTCCGTAAATTCGATTTTATATGCTTTTTAAACTAACGGTATTTTAAAGTACCGTCGGTAGGTAAAGAGTTAACTTGATGCGGGAGAGAAACAGGGAAAAACATTTTTAAATTGGTCTAACTACGCAAAATGTCTCCCAGGTTAAATAGTATCTGCTTTTCTCGTTTTCCATTCTGTTTATTATTAGAAAGAAAGTGGCTAAAATATTTTTCCTATACCCATGACATCTCTATAAATTCAATTATGCTGTTCTATTTTATTTAATTTTCCACGAGCACTGTTTATTTCTTAAATTCCATATTGTCTAAATCTAAATCTTTTTTATTTTGGCATCAACTTGTTTTTCCTTTTAAATAATTTTAAAGCTAGAATGGGATTATTATTTAATATATTTTGAACCAATTATGCAAATGCACTAAAAAGTATGGCGTTAGCTAGATTTTGTCCAGATTGATAAGTGTACGAATTTTCATAGTGAATGGTTAAACGGTGTTACATCTAGTTCGTATAGCCAATAAAAACTTGATATTATATATATATATATATATATACACTCCTCCTCATATTTATAAGGACACTTTATGTTTTGAAATAACTAATGTAAAAATAATTGTGAACAAGATTATACTAAGTGCACTTAATATATCTAGTATTCTAAAAACCAAAACTGCTATAATTTTTTTAATATGAAAGAAAATAAATAAAAAATAATGCAAAATATTTTTTTCTCCACGTTTTTAGATGTTCATAATTATAGGGACAATCAAGATTTTTTTTTGTTTTATTTACCTTACTAGCGGATAAATTACAATTGACATGCGAATTTGTTAACTACTGGGCTAGATTAATTCATATATAAGACTTCAATTTTTCTAGGACGGACATTCCTCGAAAATAAAGAACGTTTATGTAGTGAAGTATGATAAATGTGTTTTTTAAATAGAAGGATAATTTCAATCTGCCGAATTTCTAATGAAATACGAAGATATAAAATTGCTGAAGGAAATGTGATCAAACGTTGAATTGCTGGTTCGATAGGAGAGAGATCTGATGCAAAATCAGAGTTATTTTACAGAGATCGAAGACTCATAATTCCTCTTACTGTTCTAATCAAAATGACTGCTGCTAAATTTGCTCGTAATTTTTTACGAAAGGTTGGGGTCCACATTTATGTATGTTTGTAATAAATAATAATATGTTAAAATGAATAAAAAAACCTGCAATAATCAATAAGCATTTAATGGGGGAAAGAACGTCTGCGTTAAAGTTGAATAAAGACAATATTCAATGGTAAAATGTTGCATTTTCGGATGAAAAACATTTTATTCTTGATTAACCAAATGGTTTTTACATTTACTGGCACGGTCTGAAGATAGCAAAAGACAGAGCAGATTTTTTAAAGGCAGATATGAATCAGGCATTTTGAAGGTGGATCTATGGTGCTCTGGGGAACTGTTTCTACTGAAGGCAAAAGGAATTTAGCAATTTTTTCTATTATTATGAACATCAAGAGAATATCCGCAAATTTTTAACTTGCAATTCTCAGATTTTTGTTAGATTTTGGGGGGTAATAATATTTTTTTCAGCAAGACTTACATTTTTGCACTACTTCTAGAGCAATAGGAAATAGTTTGAAGAAAGAAACTTCTGTATTATTGCCTTTCCCGTGGCCTAAAAGTTGAAAAAACCTTAACTTATCATATTAGAAAAGTGAATGCAAGTGGAAAGCAATTTTAAATAGTTTAAATGTATTCAGAATATCATCTATGCTGTATGAAATGGTATTGAAACTGAATATTTAAAAAAAAAGAAAAAGAAAAAAAAAAGTATATGTATATATACCAGAGAGAATGTCTGACTGTTTCCCTAAAAAGAGACCTCATAAAATATTAATTTAAAGAATAACTGAAAAAAAATTACTAAAATTCGAGCTGTCCTTATAATTGTGAACACCTGAAAAATCATCTTTTTGACCGTATTTAAAGTTTTTTAAGTTAGAAAAATGATAAAACTTTTTAAATATAGTCTATTAATGAAATTCAAATTAATAAAAAATATATTTGTTTAAATAATAGTGTTCAGTGCTTAGTTAATATAGAAAAACGGGTGTCCTTATAATTATGAGAACCAGTGTATCGTATGTGTATGTATGCTTGATGCAAGGCTTGAATCAAATTTCAACAACGCTAAAATCACTCTCTGAAAACAAAAGTCCTATCGTATTAATAAAAACTTTGTATGAAAATATCATAAATTACAAAAAAAATTGGCAACAATGGTTTTCGGTCAAAATAATAATGACTCTTCAGCAAGGGAAAAAAAATACTAGTCGGTATGCGCCTATCTAGCGCTGGATTTTTTCACAAGCCTTTCCAAATTCATTACTCCCTGCCAGTTCAGATTACTAAACGCTGATTTACATGATATTTAAAATAAATTGCTTCCTCTTTTACATCAAGATATTTATATGTTTTGAAGTCTAAACATCTCCAAAAAATTAAAAAGCACACCGTAATCTTTAAATAATGATTATTTTTTTAAGGTTGCACCGTCTATAGCATTTTCATTTCAGAACATTCCATAATAAACCAGTTTCAAGGCATTCTAAATATATTTATGGGAATTATACCATGGAATATCGGACAGATAGTCGGTATACAGACAGATAGTCGAATCGAAGTTATAATCATTTTTAAACTTTGCTGAAGAGTGTTAAAAATGCAAAATCCATTTGAAAATGAATTTCCAGCAATTTCCAGTTATACCCCTTAATATGTCTAAATATTTTTGTGTGTCTCTGTACAACAATCAACCTTATAAGAGAGGGTATTGAGTACAGGCTCGCTAGGTGTAGGATGCAACCCACGATATTTTCAACAACGAAACATAGATCGTCAAGGTCAGTCAAAGCCCATGCTATTCAATGGGAAAAATTGTCTAAAGAATTGTACATTACTTGATAGATATTTTTAAATTCTATTTTCACATTATGAAATTTCACAATCTTTAAATTAATACTCGTTTTCTAAAAATTGATTTTTTTTTTTTTTTTAATTTAAAAATGAGAAAAATTAAGTAAGTACATTTTCTCATTTTTTAGCAACAAAAAGAAATGATAAAAATTTAAAAAATAAAATTTTGGAAAACGCGTACCAATTGAATGGTTGTGAATTATCCGAATGTAAAAACGGAATTAATAAAAAAAAAAAAAAAAATGCAGTAGGTAGTGAGTAATTCTGTAAAAAAATTTCTCCATAGAGTTAGATGCGATTTAGTAGCTGGAGACGGGGAAATTGTAAGAGGCTATTTGCCTTAGATAATGAATATAACGGTTTTGGAGGATTTTATATAGATTAGTGAGTAATTTGTTTTATTCTATAAAAGTTTTAATTTGGATTTTTTTTTTTTTTTTTTTTGGGTTTTTGTATCTGTCCTACAGGACCACCCCGAATTTTGGGGCCTTTTTTTTTATGTTTCAACTATCGCAGAGGTGAAACTACCTAATATGGAAAAATCCTGAAAATTGCTATTTGTATGCAGAATGAATAACGAGGGGGCACTTATTCAATGACATATCATATGGCTATGATTAAAATATTTATATATTTATTTACACCTATAATAAATTATATTTGAAGAGTTTTTAATGCATTATAAAGTAAATTAAACATTCAGAATGAGAAAATTATGTAAAATCAAAATAATTTAACATGAAATATGGAGAGAGAAAATTTTTTAAAAGCCCGGAATTCAAGGGTAGCCTCTAAAAAGTTTCACTCCAGCTATCGTCTTATTTGCGGAAATATACGGTATTTTTCAATTTTGTTGGAACGTGTTAAAATCGTATCACATTAAACAAAACAGAATATTTGACATTTTGACAATTGAAGATGACATTTTGAAATTGCTATGCATGTAGAAATTATTTGAGTAAATAATTGTTTCGACAAAATTGGCATTGTCAAGAGGAGAAAATACATTTTGAAAGCACCTTGGATCTGTTCAATGTAGCATACAATTATTTATAACAATATTTACTACAAACAATTGTTATCGTTATCAAGTTTATATTCCACTAACAAAATGCTTTCCATTATTACAAATAGCTCAGAAAATGAATTATTGATCTGAAAGGAGAAATAATTCAAATCGAACAGAATTTTAATAAATCATCAAGAAAATTGAATCCAATAAACTAGTATTTCGTTTCAGATATTGAATTTATAAATTAGTTGTGACGTTCGGAGTAGCTTTATTTGTAATCTTTTATCATGCTTTTGATGTCAAAATTAAACGTGTTGTTATCAGTTGCGATAATAATAGTTTTGTGAAAAGCATCAAGTACGACAGCCGATTAGTTTTATGCCTACAAATGAGCTACGGCAGAACATACAAAATATCGTCAGATAGAACTTATCTGTAATAAAGATTAAAAGGAAAAATAACGTTGTTTTATCTTATAATTGAAATATATGTTTGAAAAAACTTTACATTCAACTGAAGAAAAATAATTTTGATATTTTGACTTATCCCTGAAAAATTGTTGTTTTAGAGTATTTCCGTGATTTCTTAACAATTGAAATAGATGATTTTTTAGTAGAAAAATCCTCTATTATGAGTAAGAATTTTAGAATGAAGTCAATTGTTATAACTTATTAAAAATAAACTTCTTAGAGAAACAAAATTACAAATATAGTACAAATTTAAAAATTAGCTTAAAAAATATCGATTAAATAGTATAGACCATTTATTTAAAAAAGTAGTAATTATACAAAACACATATTCCAATACTCATAGAGAGTTAGCAAAATCGCCACCTGTTAAGCAATATTACAATTAAATAAAAAGTAATTTGCTAAATATTCAATAAATTTTATTAAAATGAAACAATTGTAGATAATTTATTTTTCCTATAACATATAATATCGTAATTAAACTAATTATGATTACAACACTTAAATTCTAAATTATTATAGACAAGCACGAAAAATCATGCGATGCACATTGATTATTAACACTTTCTAACTATACGTAATTGTTCATCGTATAACTTCCAATGTTCTTCGCCTACGTTATCCCACAACGAATAGACAGAAGGACTGGAAGACATACAGATAGACTAACTGAATTCATAATTACTCTTAAGCATCGTTGGAAAGTGTTAAAAATGCTTAACGCAAACGAAAATACAGTCCATAGATTTTAATTGCAGCTCTTAATCTATCTGAATATTTTAGTGTAACCCTGTAAATTTGAAGGTTAATTATATCTTATTCTAAACAAAACATTATTTTAGCATATTCACAATAAATGTCAATTTTTTAGGAATTTTGTAGTAGACAGTTATTTAAATGTGATTTATTTAAATGTCTGTCCTGAAACTCAATACATTTGCATTTTTTGGGGTGTCCCTGTAGACAAACCAGTTGCACAGGATCTATTAATGTTGTTTTAATAAGGAAACATTCCATAGTGTATTTGAATAACATATATCATTTTTTTTCCCGAAAGTATTTACGAGCGCTGGAGGCAGGCGAACGACAGACAGACAGATAGACCGTCGGACATACAGATACAGAAATTCAAAACATTCACAATTAAAAATTGTTAGTAAATGTTAAAAATGCATAAGGTAAACGAAAATGCAATTCTAGCAACTTTCCAATTATGCCTCTTAATATAACTGAATATTTTTATGTATCCCTGTAAATCGTGATACTAATCATTCTATATTCTTTATAAAGCATTCTTTTGTGAATACAAATAACATATTTTAATTTCATTAAGATTTGTGCAAAGTAAAGTTATTAAAATTTATTTTTTAGAAATATCTCATAAAACATAATGCTTTGGAATACTTTCGGTTGTCCCTGTACATAAACTAGTAGTGGTGGTATTTTCTCAATTTTCGATTGAAAACATTCGATAACGAATTTAACTTATTTCAACTTAAAATAATTTTACTTAGAATGACTTATTTCAATTTCATTGAGATTTATCTAAAGTAAAGATATGAAAACATGGTTTAAAGAAATACTTCTCATCGAACACAATGCTTTGGAATACTTTCGGGTGTTCTTGTACACAAACCAGTAGAGATATTCTCACTATTTTTAATAGAGAACATCCGATAGGGAACTTGAATCAGATATAACAGTTTCAAGAAATTCCATAAATGTTTACGGGAATTACAGCGCGGACATACAGACAGACGGACGAACAGACAGACGGACTGACAGACAAACCGAAGACATTAACATTTTTCAACCTTCTTACAAAATGTTAAAAAGCAGATACATATATGATAAAAATTTCTAAAGCATTTTAAAATATTTTTTTTTAAATATATATTATATTAAGCAATTTAAATACATTTTTATATTGACAAAATATTCGTAAAAATATTCTTTCACCTATAAAAATTCGATGTTCTTGTTGTTTCTTTGATGGACATCGCTAATAGTCCTCCAATCAATTTCTGCTTTCGAGGTTCTTTTACAGCGCATATTTCAAGCTCCAGTTGCTTTCAGCAAAACCATGTTATTGCCTTCATGTTGCACTCGTGCTTTTTTCCCCGTTTTTTAATTAGGAGTTATGGTTAACGATTTCGACCCACAACAATTATTGATAAATTTTATTTAACTATTACTAAATTCAATCTGTCGTTGTGGAAAATAGCATTTTAAAACAGAAGCAAATGTACAGTTCGCTTTTAGAATATACTGATATTAAAGTGTTTGAGCTGTTTTCGAGTAAAAATATTTTGAACCATTTGGATAATTTTAAAACTATGAATTTTTGTTACTTCTATATGGACCCCACTAATGTTTCATATACTTATAAAATGTTTAAATAAATTAAACTGTATTGTAGCTAGAAAAATGTTTTTTAATAAGAATCTGGTGAATAATTTTTATTGCTTTATGGAACTTTAAAATGCCCTTTTAAGTATTTTCAGGCATAAAATCGTCTGTACAACAACTGGTGCCGTGACCAGGATCCATTATATTATGGAAATTATTTTCCTGTCATATCTATGTAATATTTCTCTAACGTGGTCCAGTTACGGTTACATTTTGTCGAAACGATACGATAGTAATGTAATTAATAAAATACGCGAGGATAAAAAATAATATTTATAAAAGGACAATATTTAAGCACGCGGACTCAGCTCAATGATCTAATAAGAAAAAAGGACGCCATTTGTTTGATGATATTAATTTATTGAAAAATGCATTTTTAAAAATTGTTTCTTCAGAACCTTTGCAAGCATCATTTTAAACCTTGCAATACTTTAAAAATATATACAGAATATGAATTATTATCATAAGCTGAATAAAGCATGCAATCATAAAAAGTATAATCAAATTAATTATTTTTTTTTAACAGAAAATTGGGTCGTCAACCCTGAATTTTATTTTGAAACCTTTCTTTGAGTTATTTTGGTTTCACTATTGCACATATTAATTTGGCTCTAATAAATAATAATTTGACTTCTGGTAAATTAAAATTTTAATTATGATGTGAAATTGGTATAATATTTATATGAGTTTCAAACTTCGGTAAATAAGAAAAGAAATAAAGTGCGAAAGTTTCGCACGGGTTTGCTAGAAGAGAATATTGTTTTTGCCGATAGCTGAAAAAATAAAAATATTATTAAAAGTCAATTTAAAAGACAAATAATAAGGTCCAGGCTCGATACTAAATTAGAGACATTGTATGTTCCTTTAAGTACAAGCAAGTTTATTTACTAATGAAGAAATATTAGACAAGGTCCGTGATCATAGTCCTACGTAAATATTATAAATTTTAATAATATCGATATGGAGTAGGGGAAAGTACGGGAACGGGACACAAATCTGCAATCCCTATATGATTACATGGTGAGGACAAGAGGCCTTAAAAATCGAGAGAAAATTAATATTTTGGAGTTTACGTGCCACATTCAAAGTATTTAAGAAGAGCAAGGTTGCAATTTTCGTTACGAATAAGCTTGCGTAATTTCTGAAGATTCTAACATAAATTCATTGACAACTCGACAACTGGTTATTGAAAACTGGCCTGATTTCATCAAGCTTTTAGTTTCTGAGAAATGGCAAGCAAAGCACATTTTTGATATAGTCTTAAAAGCATATATCATGACAAAAAGGCACATAATTTACACTTCGATATATGATTAATGAAAACCGAATTAGGAGCATTTGCGTACACAAAATAAAAGAAAATAAAAAAGTCAAAACATATCTTTCCAGACCTAAAATAATTTACATTACGTTACGGAGGATAGGAAAATGATCAGAAATAGATGGATGGAAGGGAAAGGGAACATATGAAGTTTTGGAAAAAGTACATTGAATATGTAGGCAATTAAGTTATTATTCATAGGTTAAAAATAGTTACATCTCTATATTTAAAATAATTGTTAAAGATTAAATAATTTAATATATAAATTTATTTATTTAGAATTAGCAAACCCGTGCGAAATATTCGCCCTTTATTTCTTTTCTTATTTACCTTCAAAATTTGAAACTCATAAATGTTATACCAATTTCACCACCTAATTAAAATTTTAATTTACCAGAAGCCAAATTATTATTAAAACCAAATTATTGTACAATAGTGAAACCAAAATCATTCAAAGAAAGGTTTCCAAATAAAATTCATGATTCATGACTTCCACAGGCAGTACAGTTTTAATATAGGACTCCCACGGCGCCTTTTAAATTTTTGTCGCCATGTTGGCGATGACTTTTATTAATTTTGGTATATTCTTTTTGTTGAAAAAAAAAATATATACATATAATAAATAAATAGAATAGAATAAAATAATTCCTATCTTGATTATATTTTTTATGATTGTGTTTGTTTAGTCAATTTATGACACAAAAGTTCATATTCGGTATATATCTTTAAAATACTGTTAGGTTTAAAATGACGCTTGCAAAGATTCTGAAGAAACAACTGTTAAAAACACATTTTTTCGTAAAATAATATCACCAGACAAATGACGTCATTTTTTCTTATTAGTCCATTGAGCTAAGTCCGCATGCTTAAATATTGTCCATGTATAAATATTATTTTTTTTTATCCTCGCGTATCGTATCGTTTCGACAAAAAATAATTGAAACTGGTCCCCGTTAGAGAAATATTATATAGATAATTACCTATTTTTTAGAGAGAAAACAACTTTTATAATATGTGATAATTTACATCACACCGCGATCCAAATAAATAAATAAAATAGAATAAATAAATAAATAAAATAAATGTATTTCTTAAATTGCTACAAAATAAGGTTGTTTAACCTTTAAACACCTTATTGTGATTTTTGTATTCTTAAATAAACTTTCAAAAGATTTAAATATTCTTAAAATTTATATGCAAATAAATTAAACTTAACAAAAGTTTAATAATTCTTCGAGAAAATCAAATGCATTTTCCTAATAAACTTTTCGCTTTACCTCGTTTCACATGCTCAATTTATAAATTAATGCTTCCGTTGAAAATAGATTCATTTTTAATCTTCTTTAGTATATTGTGAGAGCAAAACTGAAAGTATAGTTATCGTCTGAGAGTTAATAATGTTGCCAAAAGCAGTATGCATATTTTAGGAATGAAACACGCGATATTATAAGGTTCCCCAGTGAAAGAATATCTGTGAATAAGAATTAGTTCATGCACGAGAGAATTTTGAGAACAATTATTAACATCTACAGTTTAGCGTTATCTGAAATAAGGATTATTTTATTGATATGGCATATGGGTGATAACACAATAAATATAATTACCATAATTAATATTTTACTACAAAATTACCATCTTTCCTTCTCTAATATCTGGGTTATTTTACTATTATAACTGTTTTTAAATCCGAAAAAAAAAAAAATAAATAAATAAATAAATAAATAAATAAATAAATAAATTCTGACACACTTTAGATTTTTTTCTTTTAGTTCTTTTCTTAGTAAAGCCTTGAAAATTACAGAAAGGTTTTTTTATTTTTTTTCATATATCTAAAAATTGAATAGAGTTTTCCCATTTCTTTGTAAAAAAAAAAAAAAATATATTAATGCAAATCATACCAAAGTTCACATTTTGTACTGATTTTCAGTGCTCATTTTTAACCTAAGTTTTTCCTTTCTTTTTTTTTTTTTCTCTCCTAAATCTCATGAAATTTGAAATAATATAATTCAGATACTTTAAAATTAAAAGGTGATTCCATTTTCTGCTTTCTTTTCTTTTTCATTTTCTTTTTCTTTCTTTCATTATTATTATTATTATTATTATTATTATTATTTTCAGTAAAAGCAATGGTATTTTTAAATGTAGGTATTTGCAGCTGATTTGATATTATTTTTATCATTGCACACTGACGGATGTGCTAGATAAAAATAAAAATAAATAAATATAAATATAAATACACTCTTTGTCTTTTTCCCCCAAAATGTACTAAAAAGACAAATTTAGCGGAAGGGAATTAAAAAGTAATCGTAAGATTTGGCACAGCAGACAGGTTTCTTCCCTAAAACCTACCCCCTGATTAAAAAAAAAAAAACACTAAAATTACTTTCTTGTTGAATTATCTCGATTATGGACTCGTGTATAAAATTTGAGGGAAATCGGTTGAGCAGAAGTTGATTAAAAAGGCTTATTACACTGAACTCATCTTCTCATCTTGATTGCTGCTAAGGCAAAAATGTTCTTACGATGGCTTTAAACAGCTTTATATTAAAAGAAAAAAAAAAAAAAAAAACATGATAATACATACGACGATCCCTGGCTTTAATAAAAAGTTTACCAACTGAAAATATAAATTGTGCTAAGTTAAAATAAACCAGAAAATAAAAAAAGAAATCGACCAGTTTGCATAAATGAATCCAATACCGTTTACGAGCGGTTATTGCTCTGTGTGAACTTTAATAACACTGAGATTTATCAAACTCCACAAAATTTATTGCTAACATTACCAAGTTGCATTGAAATTCACAATCGTTTATGAGCTGTTATTGCTTGTAAAGAATTTTAATGGCGTTGTAAAAATTCAAACTCACTGAGTATTAGTAAAATGCGGTTGCATGATGAATGATTTCAAATCGTTACTGTTTCTGTTTAAATATCTACCATTATGTGAACATGTTCTTTGAATATATCATGCTTTTTTGAAATTTTCAATTACTGAAATTCTTTTGTTAGTTTTTATACAATAACAATACCATAAGTAATTGAAATATACTATCACTTACTAATTAAAATTTCGCAATCTTTTCAATATTCCAAAAGTTTAAGCACAAAATTCACATCATTGACGATATCACATAGCTCAGGTGAATACTACAAACCAATTAGGTATTATTCAAATTGCAATAAACCAACGATAATCTATAAATTAAACCTCTAATTTGCAAAGTAAATTTCCTTAGAAAATTTCAAACATCCTATAATATACCAAATCAAGTGAAAGTAAGAACCCAGGGCAAAATAATTATATTTTGGCATTGTGGGAAAATTCTGCTTCCCACAATACGATTTAAAGTATTCTCACAATGCTGTTTTATATGCTTTTTTTTTTTTGGGGGGGGGGGAGGGGGGGGAATCTTTTTTTTGTGTACAATATGAAACTGGTATATCGTTCTACTTTTTAACTAGTTGGCATAGGTGGACTCTGCTCAGTTCCCCATCATATTTATGTTCTCATAAATTTCTAGTGCGAGACATATTATAATCATGTTAAAAGAAATGAATTTGACCAAAGCTTGATACAGTGACAGAATGAAATCCCCGCCTAATAGGTTATCCACCGTTCACTTCGATATATTTATCTTATTCTAATCTATTAATTTATTTTATCGGGGTCAATTCCGTTGTTTAGTTTTTATGCTACTATTTCCGATGCAATAATCCTCAAAATTCATATTTATATAAAAAATTTACAATTTCGCTATGTTGATAAAATCGTAAATTACGAATAATTTACGAAATTTTCCTATCAGAATATTTGTATTCAATCATGTTCAAACAAATATCATAAATGTAATTTTGAAGTTGTCTAATATATTTATGATCCTCAAAATCAAAGTTTATGCTCAATTTTGCCTTATTCTGACATGTTAAGTAAATCGTAAATTCCAAATAACTTACGAATTTTTTAAATTGGAAAAATCATAGTCTATGATATTCATGCCAGTATCCTAAATAATATTTCGAAAGTGGCTTGACATCTTTACGATGAAAATATCCCTCAAGATTGACGTTTATGCGAAATTTTGCTCTATTCTGCCATGTTAAGAAATTCGTAAATTTCCAATAACTTACGAAATTTTTATATTGAAAAATTCATAGTCATTAATATTCATGCCAGTGTCCTAAATAATATTTCAAAAGTAGTCTGACATCTTTACGATGAAAATATATCTCAAAATTGACGTTTATGTGAAATTTTGCCCTATACTGCCATGTTAAGAAATTCGTAAATTTCCAATAACTTGCGAAATTTTCAAAGTATCATATTTATAGTTACTGATGTTCTTTCCGGCATCAAAACTGATATTTTAAAATTGGTCTGATATTTTTACAGTAAAAAGTTTCCATTTAATGCACGTTTAAATGAATTTTTGTCCTATTCTCCCATGTTAAGAAAATCGTAAATTTCTAATAACTTACGAAGTTTTTAAATTCGAATGTTGCAAATGAATAGGGTTCTTGCCAGTGTCGAAAGTAATATTTTAAAACTGATCTAACATCTCTGCGACCATTTGTTCGTGAGATATCGTGTTAACAGACTAACAAACTAACGGAGTAACACACTAACACACTAATGGACTGACACACTAACGGACTGACACACTAACAGACACCCTACAGACAGACACCATACAAATTTTGTCATTTTCGGATTCCTCACACCTGAAAACGTATAAAAAAGTCAAAAAACCGAGGTCGAAATTTTTCACGATTACCCCATACCTATAGTATGATGGGGAACTAAAAATAAAAGAAAACAAAATAAAAATAACGACTGTGAAAAAAATTTACTATGTTCATAACAGCAGACATGAGAATTAAACGACATAAAAATGTTTAAATATTACTGAAACAGCTACTTCAAGAAGAATTTCCAACAGGTTTTAGAAATAGATAAAATAATAATTAATCTAGAAGATTTTTTTAAACAAATTAATGATAGAAAAACTTAAAATTTTGTTAATAGCTTCTTAATAAAATTTGTATATAAACTTCTTAATAAACTTGTATATAAATTTCTTCTTTTGTATATAAACACTTATATTAATGTGAATATATATTTTTTAATTTTATTTTCCTGAGGGACCTTTCAGTTGACGTAACAATCATTAACATGCTAACCCCTCCCCCCCCTTTTTTTTTAATGCTTTTTTTCAACTTCTGCATTGTTTCATGTAATGCAATGATTGGTTAAAAAAGAAAGAAAAAAAAAAATAATTACAGATTTTTATAAAAATATATTTTATGAATATTGGTGAAAAACTTTACTAACGATAGAAATACATTTTTGCATTAATTACTTTGCTCAGATCTGTTCATAAAATATGGAATGTTCTATAAAATACAAATCTAGCATATCTTCATTCGATGAAAACGTATTTAAACCACTCAAAAAAGACAAATCTTTTGAGATGTTTCAAAAATTGTAAACGTTATACAGCTTTCAATAGTATATTCTCAATAGATACTACACAGTTGATCCGATATTATTTCATTTCATTTTACACCATCATGAGCTTCACAAGAAATGCTTTGATTCTTTTCTAATACTTTTCAATATATAATATCTTTAATATTAATTTTTTCCATAATTGATTATTATTTTAATAATGTATATTAAAGGAGAAATCAATAATATGAAACAATATTCGTACAATATATACTATTACAGAATCTGGTGTGAAACAACCACACGACTTCCATTACCCGCTATTACACGTAATATATACAATTTTTTGGAGATATTACTTGCATTTTTTGAGATTTTCGAGTAAGAGAAACTTGATACACGTATAAAGACACATACAACAGAGTTTGCATAGCGAGTTAAAAAATAAGGGGAAAAAATAGATAGTTATTTTTTTAAACACGAATTTCCGAGATCTAAAACTGAACTACCTAATCAGGATGACCGTTAATATTCCTGTAATAAACACGTAATACTTGAGAAAGGTTATCTAAATTGGATAAAAGAAAAAATTTTCAAGAATACGTTAGAGCCGTTTTTGAGATACCAACTTTTACCAAAACTTAACATACTCAATTATTGACCTAAAAACAATAATTACATACAAAAGGATATTTAATAGGAAGTTAACATGGCGAGTTTGAAAAAAATTCGTACAGGCGTTTTTAAAGGAACGCACTTGCGATGTCTGAAATTGAGCTGTTTATAGAGGACGCCTATCAATTTTCCTGAACTAAGCAACTTTTCAATCGAAAGGGCATCTAATATATTATTTATATAGCAACTTTGAAGAAAATCATTAGAGGTGTTTTTGAATATGGGCTTAGGGTCCCATTTCTGGTTTTCGATGACCCAATTCCGGTTTTTCAATTTTCACGAAAATTTGGAAAATTTATCTGTACACCAGACCTGAATCACTTGTGAAGTTTAGTAGTTCTATTTTTATTAGTTTGGGAGATATGACAGCCAGAAGATTACACACACACGTGCACATATACACACACACTGACCAATTGCCAAAACCTGTACAATACTTCCACTACCTACGGTAGTAGGGTAATTGAAGTAAACACATACATCTCGTATTTACTACGATAATATACAGATTTTCGTATTACGTTTTCGATCTCCAAATACAAAAATCGCCAATGACGATAGATATCAAATCTATGCTTTGTTTTCAATTAAAATATTGAAAATTTTAATTAAAAATTTATTTTACCAAAATTTATTATAGCTTCTAGCACTTAGAGAGAGACAGTGTAACTTTTGATTATTGAAAGAAAAAAAAAAAAAAAAAAAAAAAAAAAAAAAGCAATCGGCTTTTTAGTTCTAGCGATCGTTCTCTCGATGCATATAAACCTTTCTTTTTTTATATATTAGTATAGCTATAGAGCATAGGTATATTAAATAGGTTTCCAGTCAACATAATGTAACTCAAATAATTAAATGCTATTTACATTTCAGTAATGGCTGTATGCGCTATGTATATTGAGCTACTTGCCATAACTGTTAGTTGCTAAAAATAGTCGCCAAATAAATTTAAACATCTCAATACGCAAGCGAAGTATGACATCACTGACCGCCCGTGGATGCAAGAAAAAGATTTTCCATGTTAATCGCTCATTGGATTTTTTTTTTTTTTTTTTTTTATTAAAATTCTAGAAGAATTATTTCCCGATTTTAATCCTCATATTTGGGTATAGATATGTATTAGTTATTGTATGCATGCGTTAGATTGAATTATTTTGCTGTCAAATTGACAAAATTTTAATTTTAAATTTCAAAACTGTCACCCTTGGCGTTTTTTGTATTTGGCGATCAAAAACGTAATACTAAAATATACATGCCAGATGTATATTTTCGTAATATGTATTGTACGAAATATTGTTTCATATTATTCGTTACTCTCTTAATGTAAGTTTTTAAAATAACCATGATTTTTGAAAGGAATTGAATTATATTCGCCAGATAATTTGGCGATATTTTTTATTTTTCTGCCAAGGATGACGGATATCAAATCTATTCCGCTGCAACATATTAGTATATTATATCAGATACTTTATTTAGACATTTGAAAACAAATTTGACTTCAAATTATGATAGAATATTTATCCTTTCCCTTTTAATTAGTTTATTAGTTGGATGTTTATTGTGTAAATATCATCCTTTGAAATGAAATGTTTATGTTTTCAATCGAATATGGAAATTTGACATTTTTTTTCTAGTGTTTTGAAATTTGAAATTCCAATTTTATCAATTTTACAACAAAAACAATTTAATCTAACGCATGCACATGATAACTAATACATATCTATATCCAAATATGGGGATTAAAATGGGGAAATAATTTTCCTCGATCTTTATTATTTTTTTACAAAAAATCCAGTTCACTTTTTATATTATTGTTCGCGTGAAAATATATTTTATTACATGTCTAAAAATAAATTAATTCGTAAATCTTTTTGGCAACAATTATAAATTAAAATAAATAATATTATAAAATAGAATTTCTTATTTTATTTTATTTTATTTATTTATTTATTTTTAAATTCCAATTTCGTTTACACACATCAGTTTAAACCAACGAGATATATAAATTAGAGTGCTGATTCAATGGATAAAGGATTAACTTTCCGTGGTTCAAGACGAATCACGTGATATGCTCGAATAGGTTGCTGTGTTTGGCCCTTTATCGCTATTTTGGCATTTAAAATATTAGTTCGACAAATTATCATTATTATTAGGCAACATGACAGTCCTATGACCGAAATAAATTGCTTTTAAAATAATTTTACACATATTTCACATTTTAATAAATAATAAAATACCTTTCTTTTCATCGTTTCTCAACAAACTTTAAAAGTGTTTATAAAACAAAATTTAAACTTTTAAAGAGCTAAATTTAACAACAAATAATAATTTTTCAACTATTTTTAAGCATTTTATCGGTTAAAGTTCAACTACACGAAATAAAAAAGAAGTAAAATCAAAATCAAAATGGTTTAGAACAAAAGAATATTAAACTACGTAAAGTAAACAAAAACATTGAAACCGTTGCCATAGAAATGTACTGAAAATGAGCTGTTACCAAGGAAACCACCGAATACGCATGTGCAAGGAAAGCATGTCACATGACTCATCTTGGACCTTCTCAAGGGTTACCATTTATCACTCTACTTTATATATCTCGTTGGTTTAAACCACGGAGTAATAAAGACTCCGTGGTTTAAACATTGATGCTTAGATATTATATCATATCATATCAAATTAAATTATTAGAAAAATAAACACTTTTAATTCTATAATGACGTCAGATTTAACGTGTAAGTTTAACAATTAAAAAAGCTTTATATGAATTTCAATTTAATGCACGTGCAAATATATTTCTTTTCTTTTCACGTCAAGATATTTTAAAAACGAAATGAATATGTAAATGTTTCTTTTATGTTGGCAGCAGCTAATTTTTTTAATATTTCATTATTTCCATTTCTATTACGGCTTCTATGGGGATTTTAATTAAAATGCTCAGATTTTAAACTAAAATTTATTTTATCAAAATTAAATATAGCCTATAACAATATGGCATACTGTAGCTTTCGGTCAGTGAAAGAAGTTTTTAAATCGGTTCAGTAGTTTCAGAGATTACCCTCCACAAACAAACAATTTTTTGCGCTTTATATAATGATATAGATGTACAATAAGTATCACAATGTAGCTACAATTGTAAATATACACAAATTTAATTTCAGTATTGTTATATTGATATATCGTACAGTCGGTAACAAAAGTGTCCGAACACTAGCAAAAATTCCTATGTAAAAAAAGTACACTTCATATGGTTTTGTTAAATAAATCCTTTCCGAATCCTGTTCTTAGTCAGTGTAAGAACAGGATTCGACAAGGATTTATTTAACAAAACCGTATGAAGTGTACTTTTTTTACATAGGAATTTTTGTTAGTGTTCGGACACTTTTGTTACCGACTGTATATTTATAAAAATGTAAATTAATAATATTAATAAATTCAAATTTCTCAGTTATATTTATTCAGTGTTATCCCTTCATTTAATTAAATATTTCTCCTTTGACAGTGTCCACGTCTCTCATCAAAGTAAATTTACTCAATTTATTTACTGAAGTACTCATTGTGTCTGTAAATATAATTAAATTTCAAATTCTTTCGTGGATGTTCTCACAACTCGTGGAAGTTCGTTGGTAAGTTATTCTTTTATTAGATAAATAAATTCCATTTCATCTCTGCAATCCGCGTTTGTAATGATCGATAGATGGCGCTTTTCAAACTTTTGTTGTTAGTAAATATAATAGCCACGTGTATTTATTATTGTTGTATTTGTGTTACTACTTAATATTCGTGCTATAATTTCTCCGTCATTACATCATGCAAAATCGATTGCCTTTGGAAAGAAATATTTCTGTTTAATCAATGTTCGATCGGAAGTAGATGTTTAACTGAAGCTGAACAAATATTAGTTTCAAATATTCTTTACTTCCATTAGCCGAAGCAACTGAAATTTTAAATTTGTCATTTGGAAATAAATGAAAGCTTAATTCCGGATTTCTTGATCCTTTGGAGTTACATTGTAGCACACAGCAGTATGTGTTATCTTTTTTACCGGATTTATTCATTTTTATTCAGTAAATATATGTGAAGCTAAATATCGAATATACAGCAAGCAATGGCGTCTCAACGAAAGTGATATTGTTAATTTCACCTTAGCCCACCAGAGGGCGAGCATTTCATTACAATCGCGGATAGTGTTAACAAAGCACAAATTATTATTTATTTATTGTGATTTCTTTGCAACCGCCGCGAACTATCCCAGTATGGAATTTAATGACTTTTCCCTGGAATAAAAATTAAGTACCATATTTTCCGTTTATCATGATAACTTTCTTAAAAAAAATTTATACAAACGTAATTTCTATATAATAACTGTGTCCTTCGATTTTAGTACAAATATTTGGCAACTCACATGCCAATTTGGGAAGATATTAATCAAATCTTGGTCGAAAAACTAATTAATAATTCTGGAGCCTTCGATATGATTCCTCTAATATTTAAATACTGACCTTAGCCTACAAGGACCTCCCCCCCCCTTATGCCCATAGACCGTATGCTTCTATGCTTATGTCCTCTATGCTTATGTCCATCTATAAAATACATCTTAGTACTCTTTCTTGCTTCAAATAAACTACAATATGAAAATCCTAACTTTCCTTCATTTCTGCTGGATAATGAAATTTATAGCTTTTATCTTTTCAACAACTAAGTGGATTTTACAAAACGTCACTACATAATCAACGAATTTTTTTTTTGCGCAAACAATTAAAAAAAAAAAAAAAAAAAAAAAAAAAAATGAAAATTTCAGAAACTGTAGGGGAAAAGAAAAAATGCATATAGAATAAATGTCACAACTTTTTTGTGCTATACAAACTATATTTTCTCCAATTAAATTCAAAAAACAAGAAAAGCAAATAATGAATTTAGTAATTCTTTCATTTAAGTATTATACTTGAATGTACCTTTCTGTATTTTCAAATTCTATGTATCACTGAACTAGGCTACGCTGATTTTGTGCAATGTTTTGAAAAATGCAATATATTCTGGCTGTCAGTTTGAGTATATAAGTCCTTTTTTTTTTTTTTTTCTCAAGACTGGTATTTCCTTTCACATAAAGAAATGAATAGATATTTTTATAATCGAAAAATTTTCTTTAACTATAATTTTTTCACATGAGTTGTAAGTTGATTCATCTGTATGAGTTGCTATAATATTTTTACATTGTAATAAAATCTCTAAATTATTTGAAACGCATAATAACTTGCCTTACGCCAAAAGCCTTCCATCTTGATAACTCATTTTTACTTTCTTCTTTATTCAATAGAAGAAAGTATTGGTTTCGTAAAAATTTTCAACTTCCGGTTTTCGATAGATTTACACGTTTTGAGAGGCCTAGAACACGATTTGAATTTTTAGAAAAGGTCTGTCTTTGTGTCTGCCTGCGTCTGTCCGTATGTGTTGTCAAAAATTTTGTGACAATTGTATCTCAGGAACTACTGCACAGAATTTCATACAAATTGATATGCATTTGCACCTTGACATAAATTAGTGTTTATGAATTTTTGATAAAAATCGGCCAACAGGTGACGTGGCCATCTCACGTTTCTTAATTTTTAACGTGGTGGTATAGAGCGAAATTTCTTATGCATGTGCACAATGACGATTATTTTTAACGAATCATTATAAAATTAAAAAGAACTATTTATGATGGTAATAGTCAACCAGGAAAAATTTTTAGACGCCATAGGAGAAATACTTCCCCCTACGAAGAGTGGATCAAATTTTCAGCATGGGTATATTTGGAAAGAACTCGTCAATACCTTTGAAGTGAATGGTTGAGTCTTTGGTTTGTGATAATTTAAAACAAAGTTATCGATTTGTTTTCATTAACATCCCCCCCCCCCAAGAAAAAAAAAAAAAAAAAAAAAAAAAAACGTGTTTTTTAAGCTATTGTTGGGAGGCACAAAATAAACTTTCTTTAGACTTACGAAAACATAGAAGAAAGTTTTGTGATTGCCACAGCCTACTAGTTTCAGTAAGGTTTAACTATAAATAAAAGAATTTGGCTCATTAAAAATAAAAAATTAAACATTCAAAAATATTTCGAAAAATATAAAAGTGGTAAAACTAACGAGCAAGGTGCTAACAACTGATCTGTGGGAAAATGTTGACTGTTATCTTACTATATATCATTTTGTCAACTCGAGTATCTAGAGAAATTTAAAAAAATAAATGCAATGTTACAAGACTATCTTATTAATCTATTTGCAATGTGTTGCTGACACCCAATGAGGCATGCGTGTTATTACATTTTTATATGCAGTAAATGCAAAATGACAGTCGTTTTAAATTTTATGGATTTAAACGTTCGTGTCTCTTTTATAACATTTATTTCATAACCCTCAACTCTCACATGCTGAGCATGTATGAACAAAACAAGGAAATTAATTTTGTTATTCAAGGATGTAAAATTAACTGTCAACTCCATACATTTGATTACATTTTCTGTTCCGATGCAAATTCCGTTCGAAAACAAAAACTGACATGTTGTGTTGCTTCATAAAGTATGTAATAAGTGTCGCAGTCGTTTTCCTTTGTACATTGTGTCACAGTAAAATTAAGAATAAAATTGTAAAATTACCAAAGGAAAATATGTTAAGAGAATCATGTTACGAATACTGCGAAATAAACTGGTGTTGTTGTGAATGAAATAACGATTACAAGGTTGTAAAACTGATTACGAAATGTTAAGGGACAGAGTGGAATAAAAGAACATGATCAGAAACAATGCTATTATTGTTTTCAATCGATTTAATGTATTAAATGATGTCAGTTACTAAAGAGAATATGCATTTTGAATAACAAAAATTTAAGAAACATGTTAAATATACATATAAGTAAATTAGTTTTGTCATGGTCAGTTAAGTTTATGATATTACAATTGTTTTGTTATATGTTATATTCCGATCTTTCTCTTTGCTTCAATTTAAAAATAAAATGATATTTGTAATATTAGGTGACCAATTGCGAATAATTATGTTATAACATGCCATCTAAAGCTATTGGTCTGTAATACAAATTATTATTATAAATATGAGGATGATAAATTAAAGAGATAAATAAAACAATGCTGCTAAGTAATTTCCTCCATTTTTACGAACAGAGTGGTTTTTGTTTTTTTTTCCTTCCTTTTCCATTTTTCACTTTCTTCTATATATAGAGAGAAAGTTCGTGAAAATTTTCGAACTCCAGTTTTCGATGGATTTACACGTTTTGGGATGTCCTGAATACGATTTGACTGTTTTTAGAAAATATCTGTCTGTGCGTGTGTGTATCACAAATTTTGTGGACGCTGTATCTCACGAACCAATGAACGAAATTTAACCAAACTTGGTATTTAGTTGGACCCTGACATAAACTGGTGTTGATTAGATTTTTGGAGCAATTGCTCAACAGGTGGCGCTTTTATTCCATTTTTTCTAAATTTTTAAGATGGTATGTGTAGGACAAAATTTCGTATAAATGTACATAATGAGAGTTATTTTAATTGTGTGTTTGTAAAATTCATATGAATTATTGATAATAGTAGTAGTTAACTAGGAAAAAAAATTGTGCATGTGGGAGCATCGCTTCCCCCCTGGGGGAGGAAGTACTCCCCCCGGGGGGGAGTAAATTTTCAAATATGGATATCTTTCGAAAGATCTCGTCAATACCTTTGAAACGAATGGTTGAACTATAGATCTGTGACAATTTAAAACAAAGTTATCGATTTTTTTTATTTTTTAACGAAAAAAACTTGGAAAATAATCTTATTTCTTCTGATTTGCAAAAAATTGACATCTTTCGGCTTTAGTGATAATATAATTCTGTCAGATAAAAATCGTCTGCATTTATAATGGAAAATAATTTTATAATTTAATAAATAATTTGCATTGAATAAATTTTGTGTAAAATTATATAGATGAAAGTCATGTGGTGGCCACATCATACTAGTTTCCCTTTAAAGAGTAATATCAAGCATTCCCCCCCCCTTTTAATTTGTTACTAATCCTGTTTCTGACTTCGAAACAAAACCTTAGTCGAAATGTATGAGATAAACATGTTCTTTGCATCCGTAAAGTTTCAAGAGAATACATCAAATATTCCCTTTTATATATTATATATGGAAACCTTTTCTAAAATTACACGGGGTATATACAGGGCGATTCCAAGGTCATGGGAGAAACTGGGAGGGGATGTAGAGAACATCACAAGGATTCAGAATTGTATAGAAACCTATGCCCCCCAAACGTCATTTTAACCCTTTAAAAATCGGGTGATTTTGTGTGGATATGGGCAGAGTTCTCTAATGGTTGAAATATTTTGTCCCAATGATTGCAATAATACGAACATTGTGTATGATTTTGGGAAATAATGAAGCATGCAAGATATTAAAATTCACTGACAAGGAAACATTCAAAAGGTGTCGTCTTCAAAAAATATTGAAAAAAATATATGTGATTCTACTCTTCGTAAAACATCAGAAAGTGAAAAAATTATCGGCTGAAATGAATTGAAGCGACCACAAAAAATTATCAAAAGTAAGCATATTTGGCGATTTAGCGCTGTTAGGCGATACGTTCGCAAGCATCGAGATTGATGTGTACGAACAGAACCGTGTTTCGCTTCTCCGCCACGCTTCTCCACTCAAAATCAGTCGCCTGACTGTGTGAAATCGCCAAATATGCTTAATGTTGCTAATTTTTTGTGGTCGCTGTAATTCATTTCAGCCGATATTTTTTTCACTTTCTGGTGTTTTATGAAGAGTAGAATCACATATATATTTTTCAATATTTTTTGAAGACGACACCTTTTAATGTTTCCTTGTGAGTAGGTGGATTTAGTAGTACATAGTAACCCAAAACATCTAATTCTTAAGAGTTAAAATGATGTTTGGTGACATGAGTTCTTATACAATTCTGAATCCTTACGACGTTCCCTACCTCCCGTCCAAGTTTGTCCCATGATCTCGGAATCCCCCTGTATATATAAGTGTTTGGCCTGGAGGGGGCAGAACTATGATGGGTGAATATTCATATATTCCTTTTAATGTTAAAACCTACTATTAACCTTTTGGTTGATGAATTTAATATGGTACCATAATTTTATTTATTGTCAATTTGTAATTTATCTTTTTTTTTTTTTTCTGTGTGAATATAGGTTTTTATGGATAATATTCAAGTGAATATTGTATATTCTTTCATATTTTTAATAAAATTAATACCGGGTGAATCAATTTTTAGTTCTTGGAGCAAATTCTAGTTCTGGCATGCGATCATCTGTTCTGTTTCCTTGCAATCTACACTCAATGTCGCAATCTCTCTCTATATATATGTGTGTGTGTGATTAAAAATCGAGAAAAGGCTAAATGACTATTTATGTTTTTAAATTTCCGTTAAGTTTTAGATGCATTTGTGAGTTTGAGTCCATTAGGTTTTTGTCACTCATTTAATCATATCAGATTCAAACACATATATTTTAATACTGAAATTATTATTATACTGATAAATAAAGTTTAAAAAAAAAAAAAAAAAAAATCATAAGGCACTGCTATTTCTTGTTACTGCAGAAAAAATAAATGGTAGATCAAAGTTAATTAAAAGTTATATTTTATGGTGGTATTTAAAACTGAATTTGTTTTTTGGAATTTAAAATAAATTCTCCCTTCTGAAATATTACAATTCTAAGAGTTACTCTGAAATTTTAAAAAGGTTTTTTGTTTGAATTCCCAATTTTAATTGAAAATAAATTTTTGAAAAATTCTGCGAGTTACTCAAACTTTAACAAAACTCGTGAATTTAACTTTTAAATTTGAAAACATTAAATGAAAGAAGTTAATAAAAAATAAGCCTGATAGTTAGCACTAATAGGTAGTAAGCACCTGATAGTAAGCACTAATGATAAGCCTGAAGTCATATTCTTTACCTAAATCTTTATTATTATATCTTTTAATTATATAATAAATAAATTCCACTGAAACGAAATTATTCAATAAATATATGATTAACAAATACACAAAATATTTAGTGAAAAATTTGTTTTGACAAGAAAATTACTCTAACTTTCCAAAATGTTTTCTTTATCGTTTTTGATAATAATCAAAGAATTATTACATCTTTCATTGAGTTAAAAGTCTAATATTTTTTATGTTCAGTTATTAATCAAAAATGTACATTTAGAAACTCTCCGAAATACTTTTTGATATTTAAAACGTTTGATATTCAAAAATTTTAATTACGCAGTGAAATAATTTAAAAGAATATATTAAAACCCTAAATAAATATCTTTGACATTAACAATAATATTTATATTGATATTTAGTTATTAAATTGTTTAAATATTAGAAATATTTGTTTTGAAATTTAAAATATTTATTTAAAAGAAAATCAGAAATATATATATATATAATTTAAACACCTCATATATATTTTTTAAATTATTCTATTTTGTTCAGATTATCTATAATATTAAAACACAAAGCATATTCTGTAAGACCAAAATCGTACGATCTGGGCATGCGCGAGAAAATTTTGAACCAATTGGGAACGGGAATATTCCTTTTTTTATACAGAATGCCGATGATTGATCAAGCAGACGACATTAATATTGATATGTCTATGGCAAACGCCTAATTAAAGCTCATTAACGCCTAATTAAAGTTAATATTACTCCGTGACTCAATCATAAAAATAATTCACACGATTAATTCATATTTTCCAAGGAAGTATACCTATTAAAAACAAAGCAATTCGCGAATACGTATCGGCACCGGTTATCTTCGTATGCACTTTCGCTCGCCGAAAATTTCTGCACACTGAATCTGGCACCATCTGTTGCCATGTCAATATATTATACCATATTCTTAAAATTATTTTTTCCATTTCTTAAAAAAGAAAAAAAAAAAAAAAAGAAAGAAAGAAAGAAAAAAGAAAAGAAGAAAAAAATCTCTTAAAATTAACAAGTTATCAAAGATTATTGTTCTTTAAAAGTTAACTTTCATCAGTTGAAAACTTTGTTTAGAAAAGATGGAGATAAATATTTAAAATCAAAGGGGGTTTTATTTTATTTTATTTATTTATTTATTTATTATTTATGTAATTATTATAATTTCTGATATTTCATTCCGATACAATATTAGAGTAAAAATAATTTGAAAAGAATAATATTAAAATATTGATATTTTATACGAGTAAAAATTTATTTATTTATTTATTTTTAACAGTTTACTTTTGTTGAAATATACTATTTGGATAGAATAAAGTGTTATAATACTATTCCAGTAAAAACAAATTTTAACTTTATTCCGATTTGCAATTTATTTTTAGAATACAATAAGTTAATATTTTGGATTATATCTAAGTAGTTTTACAAATATGGGAAATTGGGCAGGGGGTTTTAAACCGGTTAAGAGCAATGTGAAATATTAAAGCAAGGGTGTTTTAAACTTTATGGCGTGAAGAGATTTTAGTTGCACATCATCCGTCAAATTTTGACGAGTATTAACTATTATTATTATTATTATTATTATTATTGTATTTTAGTGAGAAAATGAATTACTACACAGATCTACAAAATAAAATAAAATAAAATGGTGGCAAAATTTAATTTGATAATTTTAGCTAATACATATGCCTTTTGGTGTGCTGAAACCGAAAATGAAGCCAGTTTTTCCTCTATCATGTATAAAATTTTGTCAATCTATCGACCTAATTTTCTCCTTTTCGATAATTTCTAGTATGTTTCCATGATTAATTGTAATAAATCATGGTAACATACTATAAAAGTTACCATATAATTATACTGGTGGAAATATCACCGAAGAGATTACGTCGGTAGATACCCTGTATTTATCAAAAATCTATACGTGATAGAGAGAAACTGGCTTCATTTTCGGGTTCAGCACACTAAAAAACCTAAATACCAGCCGAAATTATCAAATCAAAATTTTAAATTTAGACCTATGTTATTAATAAAAATTAATCTTAAATATAAATAATGTTAAATTCACTCTGTTGTCGCTCGTGATTACAATTACAATAAAACTCACTGCTAAACAATAACAGGAATTATTCAAATCCCACATTATTAGAGGTATTTTGATAGAACTAAATTTCGTACATTTGAAATCAATTCTATTCAATAGAAATGCCATTTTAAAATGATGAAAATTTAATTGAAATTTCTGCTAAAACGCTCGAGTTTGATTAAAACTTAATTTCGGATGAAATTCAACAAAGTGATCAAATAGCTGCCAAACTCTTGAAATATCCACGAAATTTCAGCACTTTAAATAAAGGAAACAAACAAAAGACGTTTTATTTTGGATTTGTCAGAAATGTCAGAAAATGAAACTCCATCGATGTCATTTCTGATGCTGAAAATTTTGATGAATGAAATTTTACATTAGAGAATAAATTGATTCTTTTAACAAAAAAAGTTAAAATAAACACATAAATACAATATAGTTTTAAAAATAATATTGAAATTTATTTTAAGATTATTCGCTTTCAAAGCTTTCTTTTTTGAGACGTTTCAATATTGGTCGGGAGACAATAAAAATCCTTTTTAACATTTTTTTTTTTTTTTTTATGTTATTATTTATTTTAAAAACCATTTGTCTATATGTTTTAAATGGTAAAGTATCGATCTACTGCTTAGATTTTTAAAATAAATAAATAAAATAAAATATAGTATAATTATTGTTTGTTAGAGTATCGGAATCCACGCCATTACGCATGCTCAAGTTTGCTTCGATTTTCTTAATATAGGAGTAAGAGAATAGATTTTTGCATCTTGTCAGTTGATATCTGTAAGTATCAACGTTGCTTTAGCGGTTGCCCTTTTTGGGGTAGAATTGTTCCTGTTTGTTTATGACTGGCCTCTATGAATGAACAGTACAGTACTGTTCGTTTACAGATGCAAGTCGTAAACAAATACAGACGATTCTACTGTGTAAACGCGTGGCCCCTGAGGATAAACAAGTTTTGAAAGATGGCAGCGAACACACAGTAGAACTTGTGCATGCTCAATTGGGCAGCGTATACTCCAATATGAAAACAAACAGTATCTGCTTTATTTACTGCCCTTTAACTACTCTAAATATATTTATTTACAATTTCCTCAATTTGTGATATCTTTAAAATAATCCAGCATCATTATATTAACACCATTTTGATATGTAAAAGTAATGTGCATAATGCAATGGATTTAATGATTGTTTTAAAATTACGTTATATCTCTGTCATTCCGAAATCTAATACTCGTCAACATATTTGAGTTACTACAAAACTATGTGTTGATAAAATAAATTCTCACACAACAGTATTAAATTTTCGTTCAACAGTAATTTTTGTTCAACTATCTGAAAAATTTTAACACATTTACAAATCAGTTTTAGACAAAATCGCACGATATTTTCAGGCAATGGAACAATTATAAGCTTTCTTTTTTTTTTTTTTTTTTTTTAATGCAAAAAGATTATATTAATTTTAGCTATCTAAAAAAATATAATATGCATTTTTGATTAGAAAAAGTTGTTGAAAATAAACCACATGTTTAACTACTAAAATCAATGCGTTCTAGTATATGCTTTTCTGTAGCTTGCAAGTCATAGCTTTCTTCGGAAATTTTTACTAATGTAGAAAATATATAACTAGAAAAGATTAACGTTAAAATTAAATAACCTTGTTTAATATCATCTTTTTAATAGTGTTTTTAGCTTTTAATTTTAAAAATTAATAACTATCACTTAATGCATTCATTTATTTTATTTCAGAAGCAACTAGATCGATTAATCGTTTCTTTATTTTTAATCTTTTCTTTTCACTAATGTTCGTTTTGGCAACCTGTTTATTTCTACTATCTCTGTTTGGAATCGGTTACATGTGGACTTATTAAAAATACTTATTCCTTTTTTCAATTTTGGTTGTGTTACTGTTTAATCTAATTTCCTTTTTTACTTTGTTTTGTTGCAAGATAGAGACTTGCGTTGTATATTGCTTGAATTAGCCATACAGTGATCCAAAATCTTGCATAATGCTGGCAGAGATGCAAGTTTCCTGATGGTGATCATTTCTGGTTTTCAGCATTTAAAATTCTATTTTTCATTTCATGAATTCTCTTTTCTTTTAATAGATCCTTTTGGTTAATTTATCTCTTTCCATTTATATTATTTAATGAATGTTTCTATTGGATTAATGGATTATGCAAATTATCTCATCGTTAGGCTTATATGTCACGTGTGTCATTTCTCTTCTGCGTAAGTACTTTAACGTGTTTTTACTACTCAGTGTACTTAAATTAAATTATCATCGTGACAATAATTTTATTCGAAATACATCTCATTTAAAATTTCATATGTTGGTATTTTCATCTATCTTTCATTTGCTGAGTGTTGTAAAGGAATTAAATTATTCAAATTATGTATATATATATATATATATATATATATATATATTGCCAGTGCTGTCATAGTATGTCAAAGTACACCGTCAAAATAAATAAATAAATAAATAATTACAACGTAAGTAACCACGGTATTTGATTTGACTCTTTATGATAACTGAAGATTTTACTTTTTTCTACATTCAATAGAAGAAAGTATTGAATCGTAAAAATTTTGAACATCCGATTTCCGATGGATTTACATGTTTTGAGAGATCCAAACATCATTTGACTGTTTTTAGAAAAGGTCTGTCTGTCATCTTTCTCGGTGTAGGCGATAATATTTTTGGGACAGCTCTAGCTCATGATCTACTGCACAGAATTTCATACAAATTTATACGTAACTGAACATTGACATAAATTAATGTTATCCACTTTTAATGAAAATTGTCCAACAAGTGACGGTGTCATGCCGATTTAATTAATTTTTAATATGCCAATATAGAACAGAATTTCGTATACATGTGCATAATGACTATTATTTTTATCCAATCAATGTGAAATTTAAAATATTATATTTATAATAGTAATCGTCAACCTGGAAATGATTGTGTATATGTAGAGGAGCATTGCTACCCCTCCTCACTAGAGGAGAAGTACCCCGGGGGTGTAGATTTTTAATATGAGTATTTTTCAAAAGAATTCGTCAGTACTTCTAAAACGAGTGGTAGGATTATAGATATGTGATAATTTAAAAAGAAAAAAATAGGCCATCATATTAATAAATAAAAATAATTAATTAATTAATAAAAAAAAAAAAATCTATGTGTGAGGGGGGGGGGGGGGGTTATCTTCAAATGTCTCTAAAACACACAATTGACTTTCTTTCAAAATTTAGTGTAGACTTTTCTGAAATAAAAATCATCTACATTCATCATGCCCAGCTAAAAGAAAATCTTCATAAAAACTATAAAAAGTGAAGAAAAACTGCAGATAATCTGAAGGTATTTAAAACATCCCAGTTTAAAAAAGTCTTCAAAAAGACTATAAAAATGAAGAAAAACTGCAGATAAACAGAAGGTATTTGGAACAGTAATAAGTTTAAGGGGGAAAATGGGGGGGGGAAGTTACCTGAAAATTTTTTGCTGTTCCAAATACCTTCAGTATTTCTACAGTTTTCTGCAGTTTTCTTCTTTTTTATAGTTTTTTTTTAAAGACTTTTTTGAGCGGGGCTTGTTCCAAATACCTTTAAATTATCTGCAGTTTTTCTTCATTATATATATATATATATATATCTTCCGGATATTTTTCTTAGCTGGGTGGAAAAGAGTTTTAATATTAATAATAAAAATAATAATTTGTACAGTGTGAATTTGTGAAGGAAAATAAGTTTTGTGAGGGCCCCAAAATAATAGTTTTTTAGTTTATGACAGTAATTAACAATTTTCACCATGTTTATCAAAATCCTTAAACATAATAATTATATTATTTAAAATTAAGGATAATTTTTATTAATTTTACTTGAATTAAACGGATAATTTTTTTAAAACTCATTCTTGTGAAATATAAGTATTAAAAATAGGGGAATGAGAGAATTCCCTACTTAATTTAAATGGTACTGTTAACAGAAATTTTGATACCAGAATTTTTATATAATATTATATATATATATATATATATATATCAACGGATATATGTGAATAGTCAAGTCTAAAATTATTATATAAGAATCATATCCAAATTTCCCTTCCTAAAAATCCTGGTTAGCACACTCTTATTAACAGATTATATATAAAATTTATTTCTAAAAATGAAATCACCGCTGTAGTGATTAAAACAATAAGTAATAGTAATAACAATTAAATTTTATGAAATAAAAGGTACTTTCTTCACGTCAGAGTTGGATAACTTAGTATTTCACGATAAAATATTACATTTCATTGAAACCTATTTATATTTTATAGGACAAATTACATTTAATACAATTTTCTTTTGACATACATTTCAACAACAAATATTATTACCAATAAGATTATTATTAATAGTACATTTTCTAACAAATATTGGAAACATACCTTTCAAATGAATGTATACATTTTTTTTTTTTTTTTTTTTTAAATAAATATATAGTTGAATTTGTGTTAATTAGTGAACACCATGCAACGCAGGTTTAATTCATATCAGAGAGCATACGGGCTTTAACCACAGGCGTTTTTTATTATCATACGATTCTAACTGCATTATTGTGACATCAAATATTTCAAAGAAAAATGCAATAATCATACTGAAAAGTAGTATATTCATAATATTTAAAATAGGCTATAACTAAATAGAATAAATATTCTAATGGTATAGGTAGAATAAAATAGAATACACACATATCTGTATATATATATAAATTACGTGTCACGATGTTTGTCCGGGGTAAACTCCTAAACTAAGGAACCGATTTTAATGAAATTTTGCACACTGTGTGCAGTTTGGTCCAACTTGAGAGATAGGATAGTTTTTATCTCAATTTATTGTCACAATATTGTTTTATTGCAATTATTTGTTAATTATAGACCTTTATTAAAGTTGCTCCAAAATATCTGTGAGTTCCATAAGTTTAATTGTTGCCAAAATGAAAAAAAACGAATTCATTTTCTTTCGACATAAAAGTAAATACATTTAATCAAACGTGAACGTTAAAAAATTATAAAAAGTTAAATTATGCATCTCACGAAAATTGACGTCATAATCAATTTAAAGATTTTATTCGCATTGATAAAGTATGTAGTTATACACAAGCGAAGTGTGACGTCACTGACAGTCTGTGAAATCAAGAAAAAGATTTCTTATGTTAATGGCCCATTGTATTTTTGTAAAAAATTATTAAAAACGAGGAAAATTATTTCCGGATTTTAATCCCCATATTTCTGTATAGATATGTATTATTTATCATGTGCATACGTTAGATTGAGTCATTTTTCTGTTAAATTGACAAAATTTTAATTTTAAATTTCAAAGCTCTGTCGTCCTTGGAGTTTTTCGTATTTGGCGATCAAAAACGTAACACGAAAATATACAAGCTAGATGTATATTTTCGTAATATGTATTGTGTGAAATATTGTTTCATATTATTCATTACTCTCTTAATATAAGTTGTTAAAATAACCATGATTTTTGAAAGGAATTAAATGTGTGCGCCAGATAATTTGGCGATATTATTTTTTTTTCTGCCAAGGATGATAGCTATGAAATTTATTCCGCTGCAACATGTTAATATCTTATATCAGATACATTATGTATGTGCTACAATTTATTTCACGTGACACGTGTGTTAAAAATTTATTTACGACATAACCTTGCTTTTTCAATTTTTGTTGCATTATTCTAATCTGTATCACTTCGTTTTCTTTAAGAAATTTGTGATCTATACATAACGTTCTAAATAAAAAGTAACCATTTCAATATTTTAAAACTTATTTAAAAGTCTGTTTTATTTAACATTAAATTTTAAAACTTAATTTAAAACATATTTAAAAGTCTGGAAGAGTTTAGGACTCACTAAATAATTAAAAACCACGTGCGAAATAACTATTTAAAAGAGTAAAATCCGCTGTAAAAGGCACGTTAAAAATATTTAAAAAAAAAAAAAAAAAAAAAAAAAAAAAATTAATATTATAAATTTTTAAATATTTTTAACGTGCCTTTTACAGCGGATTTTACTCTTTTAAAGAGTTTAGGACTGTTTATTTGTTTTGTAACGCTAATCTATATGATCGATGTTCGAAACTTTAATTAATTATTTCTCTTATTTTTCTTTACTTTTTCTTTAATAACTTACCAATTTAACGTTCCTGATTAAATTTGTGATTTATATATGTATTTTGCATTAAATTTTGACTCATATTTATTGCTGAAAATGCGATCTTAAAATCTTGCAATTTTCTTATCTTAATCCTCAATCTTGATTAACTTGAATTTAGTATTAAAATTTTAACATACTCAGAATCTTCTCACCACTTCGTGAAAATATATTAATCTTTTCAGTAATATATTAATCAGTATATCCTCACAACGATATTTGGCAATTTTTTGTTGGCGATTATGGCTAAATCATAAATCTATAAATGATAAATGATAATCTAAATCATAAATCAAAAACATAAAATAATAAATCCAAAATAAACAACATATAGGCTGCCATATTATATCACAAACAGTCCAGAGCGACATCGTTATCGTTCAAAACGGCGCCAAAGAAAAGCTGTGGGGATATACTGATACTGAAGTTATAATTATCCGAATATAATTACTGAAGTTATATTATAAGTTATAGTTGTGGGTAACAACAATAGTATTTCCCCACAACTGGATTTGGCGATTATGGCTAAATCATAAATCTAAAAATCATAAATGATAAAATCATAAGCTAAATCATAAATCTAAAATAAAAGCATGCAGGTTACCGTATTTTATTGCAAAGAATCCAGAACGACTTCGTTATCGTTCAAAAAGGCGCAAAAAAAAAAAAAAAAAATCGCCAAATCCAGTTGTGGGGAAATACTATATACCTTATCAAATTATCAACGTATTACTTAGCCGCAGCAACGCGTGGCCGGGTCTGCTAGTATATATATATATATATATATATATATATATACTAAAATACTGGGAATTTTGAAAATGTAAAGCTTTTTCAGATAATCACATTCATGGACAAAGCATTACTAAATTAGCATTCAATATGAAATCTAAAGTTAATTTATCAGAGAGCAGATGCGCTTTAACCATATCTTTCCCCAACTGTCATACCATTATAAGAGCATCATGGTTAGGCATCAAATTTTTTAAAGAAGAATATAACAATCCCATTGGAAAACAGTGCATTACTAATATCTTTAACACAATTTAATTAAATAGAAAAGAAATATTCTAAGAATATAGATAAAATAAAATAGAAAAAAAAATATATATATGCTGAAATAATGGGAAATTTTTAATATATAAAGTGTTTGCATACACACCGAATGAAGCATTAATAAATTAGCGTATATCATGCAATGTATGATATAGTAGCACGCATGTAGCGTATATATCATGCAATGTATATACTAATGCAAACTATATCATGCAATGTAGGGTTAATTTATCTAAAAGCAGACGCAATCACTCTTTGTTTTGTTTCCCTATAGAGGAAAGGCTGAGGATGGCATAGCAGTTTTATAATATCTTTTTAAATTTTTGGTGATAGTTTTTGCGTGTCTCTTTTTATTTTTATAGCTTAATAATATATAATTTAATTATATAGTTTAGTAGGGATAATTCGTTTAACATATTTTTCTCGTCAAGAACTTTGTTTTGAAGTATTCCTTTCTTTCTGCAGATGTTATTTTTCAAATTGATTTACAATTACAAAATTACTCGCAGGTGTTTGATATCAAAAGATACCTATTTTTTCGTTTTATGTTTCTATTCTGGTATAAAAGTTATTTCAAACAGTTTTGATACAGATATCAAAAAATAATTTTACTTTTATATTGAGCATTTTGTAGCCATAAGGTACTTTATTAGAGAATATAATCCCGGGATACTGATTGATTTCCAATTCCAAAAGTCTTATAACTCAAAATGTTACATTCCAGGATATTCGATATTTGGTAAATTTGAAAATGTTTCTGAAATTACCGATTAGAATCGCAGAAAATTATTAACTAAAATGTGAACTAAAAAATTCTAAAGTTTTAAAACAATTTTTGTTCAGAACTATTTTAAACAAGTTGATTCAAAGGATTTTATTTTTATTTACAAGAGCAGTTTGGTAGATTCTAACAAAGCTATTTGACGTAGGTGGAGTCAGAAAACGGCTGTTTCGGTAGCATTTAGCATATCGTCATCAGTGCATGAATTACCGCCATATTTATGCACTGATGATGATATGATACGCTAAATGCTTCCGAAACAGCTGTCTATTATTTCCTTATTTTTAGTAATGCAGTTTAGCTATTACTTGCCATAGTTGCAAACAGAAATGCCCCACTCACTATGCTACCCTTCCCTGCTTCGTTACTTACCGTATCCTAATTTTCTGATCAGTCTTATTAGTTTCTGTTGCGATGGTATTTTGGAAAACGTTATAAAAATCCATAAAAGTGAAATAAAAAATGTAGAGAATTTTCCGGGTTTGTAGCTGTGACATGCAATTTTTAAATTTTTTATTTTATTTTAATTGAGATCTATTTAACATTTTGTATAATAATTTATTCGCGTATTCATTATTAATCTTTAATTAATTTCTAAATTATTTCTCCTTAAATAGAATAAAAAAATATAAATGTAAAAGAAAATCACTCTGCTCATGATATCATTTTGTTTTCTAAGGAATACCCCGTGGCTTATTTCACTCTTATGTTCTTCCTAAATAAAGTCTAATTGCTAATGTATTTTAACCAGTTAGTCAAAATTATCCTTGTACAGAATTAAAATGATATCTCTTTCCTAAACATCTGTCATCTGCGGCTTCTAAGTTCTCATAACTAAAGTTTGACGAAATTGAAGGGTTAATATGCATGACAATCCTGCTCTGTATATTCAGAATTATTAGTTTGATTAGAGTATAACGTATCTTAAAAAGATATATATATATATATCTGTTCAACCGCGCTGTTATTATAATGCCAGAAATTCCAAATCTTTGAATTTTTTAAAGAAATTTGAGAATGGCTGAGTGTATCTCAGCATATATATATATATATATATATATATATATATATATATATTAATATGCTCTTTGTTACCAATAAATTGTATGCCAATACGTAATCGTGAATTTTGAATTTGACTGAAACTTGACCACTCTCTTTCAATCTGTGCTGCTAACACGACCTAAAAATGTAATCTCAAAAAATCTTTCCGTTATTGGACATCTTCCCTTCTTATTTTACGCAGCAATTTCAATAAAAAACTTGGTGCATATTTTTCTGTCGACCTTCATTGATTTGTGAAAGTTGCTTTTTTAAAACCTCTGGGTAGAACCTGGGGTATTTGAATAAAAGAAATAAAAATCTGATGTCTAGAGGCGACCAACGCAAGAAAAAGGAAACTTTTGACTTATACTGAATTATGGGGATGTATGAGGTATAATCCGGACTGTTTAATGGAAAACTACTCTACCTATCTGGATAACTTCTCTACAGTAGCCATAGAGAAAGAGGCATTATTTTAGTTTAAAATTTAATTTAATTTATTAAGTATTTTGAAAATATAGGGAAAGACAGCAGTGACCATGTAGAAGTTATTAAAATTAATAATCTTATAGTTATCGCAAAGTATAGTGCAGACTAGAATAACAAACATAATAACAGCTTACAATTTGGTTATTGAAGTACGATGGCTGAAAACATAATCCTTTTTGGAGTTACATTTTTCATACTCGCCAAATTCAAAGTTTTAGAGACAATATGGTTGCAATTCAGTAATCCGCAATGTACGCGTGTAACTTTTTTTAGAGACTTCTAAAAAAAATCCTATGCAAACAATTATTAAAAATGACAAATTTTTGCCAACTGGTATTGTGAGAATTAGTAAGACAAGAAGATTTTTGTATGCTTCTTTATTCTTTGAAGCGAAGTCTGTGACATTCGGGAGCTGAAATGGAAATCGAAGTTACATTTATATTCAAGATAAAAGACAGCCGAATTCAGATCATCTGTAAAAATTTACAATCTCAAAAGGGGTAAAAACGTTAAAAAAGTTTATGGATATTTAAATTCCTCATCGTATAGTATGATAGATAATTAGAAAGAGATTTTAATATGTATTCCGGTATGTATCACTCGGAGTAGTGGTCTGATATGGATATGTAGTCAGAAAATTGTCTTCAGTCGTCTAACATCCATAATTAATTTCAAATACCTTTTTTTTTTTTAACTTTACTTACAATTAGTATGGATATGTGGTACCATAAGTACCTCCAATTATCATACCAGAATGAAGCAGGGTTTCAAAGAAAAACAAAATAAATAAAAATCATACTGGAAAGTAATGGATATAAAAATGATTTCAAATTCGATATACTAATATAAAGAAAATTATACATGACAGAGTATTCACTTTTAGAAAACTCTAATCTAAAAGATAATTTTCTGTAGAACTTTCAGAACATTCAAATTAAATAGCGTACAAGAGCTTTTTCATTATTTTTATTTTTGCTAGAACATTTCTTCGTCGTCCCTATTTTAAAAACGTTATGAGTAAAATGATGATAAATTTTCAATGTGAAACCTTAATGTTTTATTTAACAATATAGATTTTATTTTAAGTAGAATAAATAATCTGATAAAAGTTGGATATCAGAGGAATAAACAAGTAGATAAAAGAATAAATTCGTTGTTTTTAATCTTAATTAAATTTTTACGTAATATACTGGGGGAAAAATTCAGATTAAAATTCAGATTAGCCATTAAAAAATAAGTGGATGATAATAATAATTACTTTTATTTTTATTGAAATATAAGATGAGAAATAAAGCTTCTTAAATAATAATAATAATTGTTTTGGATTCTGAAATATTCTTGCTTTCCATACTAATATTTAAGTTTTTCTCGCCGCCTTTTTTCTTCAAAGAACTTTTGCGGCGAAAAACAATTTATTTTTGGAAATTCTCAGAAACAAAGAAATTTTCTTTTCCGAGTAAAACATTCCGTGAGGATAGACTATGCTAGTTCATCCAGTTAATTTAGAAGTACCGAGTTCATAGACATATCCTGTAATTTTAAACTGCTCGAAATTCTGCAAATATTTACGAAACCACTGAGAAAAGAACCATCCTTAATAATTTTTTTTTCCCGTTTACGACCACCCCCTAAGTGCACGCAAAGAATGTGAGAGAAGATAAATCCTCAAGAGGATGTTTACGGCGCTCCTGCACGATACAGTAAACTGGTTTCTTTGACTGGATGAAAACAGCATTCCTCCAGAGCAAAATGAAATTCTTTTCAAGGGGTGGCAACGCTCGAGTACGGGGGCATCTTCAAAAGAAAACATACTCAAAAGACATTCAAAAATACAATATTCTGATATATATATAGTTTTATTTATTTTTATTTATTTATTTTTTACGAAACTGATGTTATATCGAGAAATGAATTCGATGAAAGTTTTTTATCGTCTGCTCTTTTTGCTATATTTTTTAGAATAATCGGATTACTCAAATCGTGATATTTGAAAGAATGACTCCTCTCTCTCTCTTTATCAAATTGCAGCATGCACAGAAATTACTTAACCTGCTGCCAGCAATAAAAGATTTAAGCTGATAAATTTTATGAGCTTGTTTTCGGATTCGCGGTTTGCCGCGGAAATCTTATTACTGTAATTCTTACTTATTTGATGGGCGGATAAGGGAATTCAGATATGCATGTGAATGAAACTTATTATCTGGGAAATTCCAATGTATTTTAAGTTTAAGTAACACGTGTCTGGAATTGCTTTCGTGAAAATATTTCATTATGCAAATGAAGCTGATTTACTGGTCGTAGAATGATTTCGACGATTAAAATTCTTAGATGATTCCAAGTAATCTTTTTTCACTATTTCACTTTGTTTGCTTTTATTTTGTTTGCTTAATTTATTTATATATTGAGTTTTGTTTTCCAAGCACGAATTCATAAATCGCAAACGCCGCTATTGCAAACAATGCAGTATTTTCAAAGATGCATGGGCTGACTATTAAATACTTGATTTGTTTCTAAACATATTAAAACTTGATTCTAACATCTTATTAGTTACGAATTAGTGATATTATTGATGTATTTTTTTGAAGTGAAAACATCTTTAGGCGCGTTGAGCACTTTTTCGGTGAACAAAAATCATGGAACTCGCGTCATCGTCACCGAACGCTTTCCATGAGCTATATGTATACTGTGTATATATGTACATAGATATACCTCCGTGCGTTATTAGTATACATTATATATATACAAAGAGTATATCTCTCTACATATATATCCATATATGTAGCGCACGGCACGGCATGCCTCATACACACACACACACACACACACACATATATATATATATATATGTATAAAATGTACACTAATACGAGTAGTATACTGGCTACTGGCATCTGTCTCTCTCTAGTTCTATACTCTATGTATATATGTACTTTTTCCACAGTATATACATAGTTCACAAAGTACAAGCACATGTTTTTATACAGACTGTTATATTCTTCTTTTGGCTTTCAATATAAATTTTCAAATAAATAATAAAAAAAAGAAAATTATTTTAGTCATATTACAATATTAACACTTCTATACAAACCAAAAATAATAATCTAATAGCTCGACGATACAATTCACAAGTTACTTAGTTTTCACTTCTATCGGCAGTCCCCGATGACTGCCCCGTTTATTTATTTATTTATTTATTTTTAAGAAAAAACATTGAGGGTGGGGATCAACAAATTAAGATAAAAAGAAAAGAAAAAAAAAAAAGAAGAATTTTAGTTTTAAAAAATACATATAAGTGGAAAACTTAATTTGCTAAACTTGGGGGCGTTAAGCACACTACCTTTAGCGAGAACGTTCTGGAACATTTTATATGTCTATAGTTCTACTGTTACGCTTATGTTTTCTATTAGGTTTAGATTTAAAGAAGTAAAGAAGGATTCTTTTTCAGAATAGGGCACCTAGAGCCGTAGGAGAAATGTATAGAATTTCAAAATTTACTGAATATATGACACCAATGAAGAGACTACAGAGTCCTTGGAGAGATGAAACTGTGAAGTTTGGAAGAGCAGAATATAGAATAACTGCAGAAAACAGGACGGATTAGATTGGAATCACCTAGGAGACACCTTCCTATTGCAGTGGATGTATAAAGGTTGAAATTGGTAATGATGATGATGATAAAAATTTTTAATAATAATTTACAAAATATATAATTTATAATTTCACAACTGCGGCTGAGATTTCTGAGATTATTATTCACATGTAACAAAATTATTTCAGTTGTTTTCTATAAGCAATTTTCTCCATGGAAAAATGTAGAATTTTGCTGCCAGAGACAGGAAAATTATGAGTTGTTAATCGTAGCTGTACGACATAAAATTTCGAACAGATTCAGTTCTGAAACCCTTTCCTTTGAATTTTATCTGCATTAGCATACTATTATTTCTCATAGATAAACAAAAAAGATGAAGAAGAAGAAGAAATAAAGAAGAAATAAATAAAGATTGACAAAGACATCAGCAAATAGATTGTTTAGATAGCAAAATCTGCTCATAATGTACACTCTAATAAAATTGTCTCTCTTTTCTTTTTTTTTTTTTCTTTTTTTTTTCTTTCTTTTTGTCTTTCTTTCTTTCTTTTTCTTTTAAAATAATGGAGAATGTCATTCGAATTTGAAATATCTGAGGGGTTATTTGTCACACCCATTACACAATTAAAAAATAATAATTTTAGAAAATCAAGCGGTAGAACTGTTTTGTTATTCATTTAATATAATGCTTGAGCTTCCTGTGTTATATTTTAAAGCATTAGCAAAGAATTCTGCTAATTAATTTTCTAAAATTAATTGTTTAAAGTTAGTCTTGGGTATGACATTTCATGGAATAACCCTGATTTCAGAATTTTTGACAATTTTATAAAATTTTGTGTAAAAAATCTGTTTAGGCATAAGATAACCTGTATTTTATAGATATATATATTAAAAAAAAAAAAAAAAGTTCCTCTCCTTTTTTTTGTGTGTGTGTGTGTGCGTGAGTGTATTCTTCCTAAAATGTGCTGTGTTTTGTAATTTTGTTTTCTAAAATAAGTATTTTTATCTTTTTAAAGTAGACGTTTTTTTTTTTTTTTTTTTTTTTTTTTTTTTTATAAAACTTTATCACTTAATAAAATTACACTTTTAAAAAATTAAAGAACACGCTTTTATTGATATGTGAACTAAAAAGCACAAAATATCTATCTTTATAGTATTAAAATGCAGGGTAAGAAAAAAATGTGTAAGTGACACACCATATTACAGGGTGATTATAAAATAATTAAGAATTAAACAAAAACCATTTTTAAAAAATCTCCCCTGACTGGGTTCGAACGTTAGACCTTTAGGTTCGTAGCCCGGAGCTTTACCTCACAGCCACAGCGTTCACGTAGGGAAAGTCTTTTTTTACAATATAGATTTTTTGTTTGCTCCCAGAGCGGTTACAAACATACATACAGGTGAAGTTAATAAAAGCGTGTTAAAAAAGTGTATAAGTCCATATTTTAGGGGGGGGGGGAAATGCAATAGAAGACAAGCTTCAGGAAGGACACACAAACAACAAAAAAAATCTTACGCCTATTGATTTAACTAAAAGCTAAATCTATCATTAAAAATGCCCTCGTCATTTTGATTAAACAACTTTTCAGATTGGTGAACTGAACTTATTGTGTAAAGTATTAAAAATAATCTTTTCTAGAATGTTGGGAAATTTTACAATCACTCAAAAAAAAAAAAAAAAAAAAAAGAAAGAAAGAAAGAAAACTGTAAGAATGACTTTTTGCAATGACAGCTGTAACGCCCAAACAGATCCTTTATTCGTGTTAGGAATAGTGATCAATAAAAGTGTCTGAGATAAACCATAAAACGTATGATTAACTGCTCTGTCAACTGGAAATTTTCTCAATCTGTAAATTAATGACGCAGTTAAACCGGTTTGGCACTTAACTGAATCATTCATTTTAATTATGCAAATAAAGTAACTTACTAAAGGTGCAAACTAGTTTTATCCTGTAGAATTGCAATGCGACTTTATCCTGTCTTCAGAAGTAATTGGTATCTTTAAATAGATTTCTCCTATTTTGGGTCCTTCGTAATGAAGCCAATCGATTTTGTGACTGACAGTGTAAACGAACGTCAAGTTTTATCAATTTCTGTATTCCTGGGATTTTATCGGTTTATTCCGTGCAATGAGCATATATATGCTCTCTCATGAACATCACATTTTTTTTTTTTTTTTTTAAACCCTATTTTCTGCTGTATAATCTGCCAAGTCAGGTCAATCAGTTTTTGGAATAGAGATTTTAATTTTACAGACAAAGCTATATTTGTACAAGATTCTGAAATATAATTGCATTTTATTAACCCCTTTCTTTCTTCCTCGTAAGACGTCTTTCTCTGTCTATCCAGTGATAATTACGGGCTGAAGTATTTAAAAATGATACATCAAAAATCGTACTATTAGAATCAGATTGTATATATATGTTCAGCTATCTCCTCACGAACTGCTGAATATAAAAAGACGTTGGTGCGAAATAACTCAAGGATCCACTGAAAAAAATAAAGAAAGAAAATAAAGAAGCAAAAAATACTCGAAAATGCGTAAAATTGTGTGAAATTTTAATATGTCACATACTACGAAGCAAATATACTCAAATTTAAAAGTCTCATGTACTTAATATTGAGTACATTAATATGCTCAAACATTATCATCGACCATCGAGAATCCCAATATCTCAAACACAAGTACTCACTGATGTATTCTTCCGTAAACCGGTATGAAACTGCCACGAAATATAGTTCTGGAGATTTGAGGAAATAAATTTCGTGCTATAACTCATACTGTTTAAATTTTTAAGAATTATATTAAATAACTTCTTTTAGGTGGGCATATTTATAATAAATTATGAAGTGAACCAATATTAATTTGAAGACATGCGATATTTCATAAATGAGACAGTTTTCCTTTTTGAAACAAAATTACTCCTTTCGAAAGGAGTAAATCCATTTACTCCATTTTAAGCATTTCGTTTTAACAGCACAATATTCCGAGTTAAAATTTAAATTAATTTATTCCAATTAGTTAGAAAGATATCATTTTAAAACCCAAAGCGAGTACAAGTTAAGCAGCTCAACATACACTGGTTCTCATAATTATAAGGACACCAGTTTTTCTATATTAACTAAAAACTGAACACTATTATTTAAACAAATATGTTTTTTATTAATTTGAATTTCATTAAAAGACTGTATTTAAAAAGCTTTATCGTTTTTCTATCTTAAAAAACTTTAAATACGGTCAAAAAGATGGTTTTTCAGGTGTTCACAATTATAAAGACAGTTCGAATCATAGTAATTTTTAAGTTATTCTTCAAATTAATATTTTATGGGGTCACTTTTTAGGGTGAAACAGACAAACATTCTCCCTGGTATATATGTATACATTTTTTTTTAATATTCAGTTTCAATACCATTTCATACAGCATAGATGATATTCTGAATACATTTAAACTATTTAAAATTGCTTTCCACTTGCATGCACTTTTCTAATATGGTAAATTAAGGTTTTTTCAACTTTTAGGCCACGGGAAAGGCAATAATACAGAAGTTTCTTTCTTCAAACTATTTCCTATTGCTCTAGAAGTAGTGCAAAAATGTAAGTCTTGCTGAAAAAAATATTATTACCCCCCAAAATCTAACAAAAATCTGAGAATTTCACGTTTAAAATATGCGGATATTCTCTTGATGTTCATAATAATCTAAAAAAATACTAAATTCATCCTGCCTTCAGTAGAAACAGCTCCCCAGGGCACCATAGATCCACCTTTAAAATGCGTGATTCATATCTGCTTTAAAAAAATCTGCTCTGTCTTTCGCTATCTTCAGATCGTGCTAGTAACTGTTAAAACCATTTGGTTAAGCAAGAATAAATTGTTTTTCATCCAAAAATGCAACATTGTACGATTTAATATTGTCTTTATTCAACTTTAACACATATGTTCTTTCCCCCCATTAAATTCTTATTGATTATTACAGGTTTTTTATTCATTTTAACATATTATTAATTATTTTAAACATGCATAAATGTGGACCCCAACCTTTCGTTAAAAATTACGAGCAAATTCAGCAGCAGTCATTATGAGTAGAACAGTGAGAGGAATTAAGAGTCTTCAATCTCTGTAAAACAACTCTGATTTTTCATCAGATCTCTCTCCTATTGAACCAGAAGTTCAATGTTTGATCCCATTTCCTTCAGCAATTTTAGATCTTCGGATTTCATTAGAAATTCGGCGGATTGAAATTATCCTTCCACTTAAAAAACACATTTATCATACTTCATTACATGAACGTTCTTATTTTTCGAGGAATTATCAGTAATGTCCGACCAAGAAAAATTGAAGGCTTATATATGAATTAATCTAGCCCAGTAGTTAACAAATTCGCATGTCAACTGTAATTTATTCGCTAGTAAGTTAAATAAAACGAAAAAATCTTGATTGTCCCTATAATTATGAACATCTAAAAACGTCGAGAAAAAAATATTTTGCATTATTTATTAATTTTGTTTCATATTAAAAAAATTATAGCAGTTTCGGTTTTTAGAATACTAGATATATTAAGTGCACTTAGTATAATCTTGTTCACAATTATTTTTACATTAGCTATTTCAAAACATAAAAGTGTCCCTATAAATATGAGAAGAAGTGTATTGCTAAAAAAAAAAAAAAAAAAAAAAAAAGCGCTTACAACATTACTAATAGCCTGAAGCCATTGGACATGAAAATACAGCCAACGGAATACATTAGAGAAACTTTAAAGTCCAAATATTCCCCCGAAACGAAGTTTTGAATGATTTCAATGGAATTTATTTTAATTTTTATTTATAAAATGATATAAAAAAAAATAGTTCTTATTATTGTTATTATTTATTATTTAGAAAATTATTTATTACTATTATTTAAAAAATCCATGTAAATTTAGTGGACAAACGGGTGTTGTGACAGATGCGTACAAGACACTTCCGTACAAGCTGAAAATACTGACCCTTCCGTACATGTCCAGGTGGTTTAAATATTACAGGTGTGTTTTCGAAAAATGTAATGGCATTAGCGTACAACATTTTTGTTTTTTTCGCTTTATTTGAGGATCATTGCATTAAGGGGTTGTATCCATATAATACAATTAATAAGATATTTAAAAATAATAAAGAATTCCGTAGAACATAGAAATATATTAATTTAGTAAAATATATAATAATAATCTTATACGGTCTTATAACTTTTAAAAATGTTTTAGTACAATTAAAAAGTGGGTCTTTTTTAATAGATCATCAGTTTTTTAATTCTCATTAGAATCACACAGAAGAGAGATGGTTTTATCTACTTGCTTTTGTTGGTTTTTTTTTTTTTTTTTTTTTTTTTTTTTAACTGTTTTTTGAATTGGCAGACAAAAAAAAAAATCATACTTGTTAAAAAATAAATAAGTATTTAAGAAATAAAAATATTTTTAAAGACCTTAATTGCATTTATAAGGATCATTATTGAACTTGACTCAGTGAATAAATAATTGTATGTCATTTCCAGAAAATAACTACGGCTAGATTATTGCTTGCAACTTTTATATACGTAAAGCTCATAACTTTGTCAGTCGTAAGACTACATGCATATGAGAAAATTCACGTATTTATATAAGCGTATTTCTCTTCAAGTTTCTCATATGGATATGGATACAACCCTTTAGTGTTACAAACCAAAAATAGAGCGAGACAAATTTTGTACGGAAATGCCACTAGATTTTTTGAAATCCCATCTGTAATATTTGAAACACCTGGACTTGTACGCAAGTGCCACTTATTTTTGCTTGTACGGAAGTGTCTTGTACGCATCTGCCATATAACTGACCAGCGAAACGGTCAAAGGCTGCTAATATTAAGGGCCCTCTTCACTCACCGCCGCCGGAAGCCGAAGCTAATGTTATTCAATGGGAAATTTTTCTTTACAAATAACTTATTAAATAATACATATTTTTAAATTCTGTTTTCACATTCTGAAAATTCTCAGCTGTTAAATTGACGGACCTTTTTTAAAAAAATATTTTTTTATTTTTTTATATTTTATTTTGAAACTGCAAAATACGAATTTTCACTATGTAATTTTTTTTCATTTTGCAATTTCAAAATAAAACATTAAAAATTAAAAAAATACATTTTTGAGAAAGGTGCGTCATTTTAACAGCTGGGAATTTTCTGAATGTGAAAACAGAATTTAAAAATATGTATTTGTTGATTATTTGTAAAGAAAATTTTCCCATAGAATAACGTTGGCTCGGGCTTCCGGCGACGGCAAGTGAAGAGGGCCGTTAAATACATTCTGTATCCCGTACTTGAAATCCCAAACTTCCTTATTTCACATAGAAGATGGCAGGAATGAATTTATAAGCGGCGAGAGCTGATTTATTTTAAATTAATTGTCAGCACTATGTAACGTTTTGTACAATTTTGTTGAATAAAAAATAGACTCTTTTATAACAGCTTTCGTAAAATAGCTTTTAAATAAAATTTTTGTTGTAAAAAACGAGTACATTTGACAAAGCCGATTATATGCTATAGTAAGTTTTTATCTATGTGGTGTTGGAGCTTAAATTATTAATCCATGATGACGTGCTCATAAAAGGATAAGGATTTCGTGTTTTGAAGTCTCAAGAATCGGCTTGCTGTAAAAGAAATAAAATTAAAAATTGAATTTTCGTATGAAAGTACTAAGGAATATTAATTGTAAGCAAAAACTGGAAATATTTTCTGGTCTAAATTATAAAATAAATTAAATTAATCCTTCCTTAATCATAAGCTAATTTTTAAATTGAATTTTGAATCTATTTTCATAATTAAATGAAATACGGAATTTTAGGGGAACATAATCAAAATATTGAACCTTTAACATAATGGTTTCCTTTAAAAATTAATTTATTTTAAAATAAATTTTATTCATACATTAAATTAATTTTAAAAGAAAATTTAATGACTCTTTATTATAAACTATGATCTTAAAGTAAAATAAAGTTTTTAACTATCTGCATTAAAATTAACTTGTCAAGAAAATAATATAAAAAAAAGAGCATTTCTATCACAAATTATCCTGATAAACAAAATTTAAAATTTATTGTTTTAACTTAATATCCAAATTGAATAAAGTTTGGTTAAAAAAAAAAAAAAAAAAAACATACTAAAATAATAAAAAAACTGGAAACTAAATATAAGTGAATTATCTAGAAATAAACTTAAAAGCTTAATATCTTGATATCAGAATTTCGATCGAGTCACAAAACAAAATAAAATTTATCAAAAAAAGCATAAAACTATTATTTCCATAAATTAATTATTTTAATTAAATTTAAAATTGAATTTATAAAACGGACTAACCATACACACACACACATACTAAACGATTTTTTTTTTTTTTTTTTTTAGAAATTAATTTTGTAAGTGGGACTTATAATCTATTCATTAAATTAAAATCACTAAGAAAGCAAAGCTTTTCTTTCAAAAAGGTGATTTGTTAAATTAGATTAAATTTACCAAGAAACTTAAACGTGGTATTAAAAAAGAAGGAAAGTAATAAAAAGTCTCTCTAAATTGTATTAAATTTAAAAGACAATTAAAAGTTACATTTTCACCTCCTTCTTTCTTTATCTTTCTTTCTTTTTTTTTTTTTTTCAAAGAAATTAACGCTGAACGTTTTGTTTTTCTAAAATCATAAATTGCTTCTCTAAATTTAATTTTAAAGGCGATCTTTAATTTATTTAAACTTGTATATGAAAATATCTATATTTTTAAAAAGTATAAAATTTGATTACTTTAATTTATTCAAAGAAAAAAAAAACTATTTATATTTTTTTTTTAAACATTAATATTCCGTTCAGAAAGCTGGGGGAAAAAATAAAGATTGTATTAAGACATGTTTCGTTTGGAAACTTAGAAAGAAAAGATTTATAAATGTAATATTCAGAACCATGTTTTAGATGTTATCTACTAACCTGAAAGATTTTTCTATTATTACAAAAACAAACAAATAATATCTAGTTGCAAACAATAACTTTGCATTGTTTTGTTAAAAAAAAAATGTTCAGTGGTTTAACTTGAACAAAAATTTGAAAAAGTACCGACTGTAGTATGCAATATAAACGAGAAAAATCCACAGAAACATTTTAGCTCACGTCAAGGTAAATAACTGGTAATAAATATGTTTTCTTCATAGCTTTTTATCTTGCAAAATCGTTAAAAATGAATTATTTATTATCTGCTTTGAAAATTTGAATGGTAGTTTCGAAATATTAGAAAAATAAATGGGAAAATTAATTCCATTTCCTTCTGGAAAGTCATTAGCCTGCAATGAAAAATGTCGCTTCAGGCAAGACAATTAGCTAATGGCTATATTTGCGGAAAATATGACGAAATATATTCAGGGTGGGCGGGGGATTTATGTATCCTCTGGTAATTACAAGATGTACTTTATTAAATTAAACAGATGTAAAAATCCTATTATGATTTCTTCATTGAAAAAAAAAAAAAAAAAAAAATCTTGTTTGAGCTTTAATTTTTTAGAATCGTTTGTATTCTACTTATAATTTTTCTCCATTTTCCTATACGTTAAAAGCCTTAGAAACTGTCTTTATTAATGTTGTAAAAAAATTCATTTTCCATAAAGAGAACGGAAAGAATTTGTTCATAATTGCATTTTTTTTTTTTTTTTTTTTTTAAATATTTTCTATAAAAATTTTTAAGGAATTTTCAATTTTAAAGCAACAAAAGTATTTTTGCAAATATGGCATATTTTAAGATTTTCATTTATTTTTATTTTATTTATTTGTTTTTTACTTTATTCATAAACTATCAAATTAACGATCAAAGTTTAATATGTCAGAAATGATTTATGATTTATCTATTTTTTAGCACATTTTAAACTAACCAGTAAAATTGATTTCGAAATGATATTAATTAAAAACACAAAAAATTAAATCTTGAAAGATTTTAATTGATACCAATACATGTATTATTGCTGCTATTACTTTCTATCCAAAGATGGTTTAACTTCTTTATTTAAAAGAAAATATCTTCAGAGATAAAAACATTGTAATAAATATATCCCTAAGATAATTTAAAAAAAAAAAAAAAAAAAAAAAAAAAAAACTTAAAAAGTAAGATTAATTTAATATATTTTGTGAAATATGAAAAACTAAGAAAAATATAAAGAAAAAATATACAAAAACTTTTAAGCTTCAGTCGCAAAACTACTTAATTGGTAAAAAGCATCTTACTTTAAGAAAGTTTATAAATACTGCCTATATACAGATTCAAATTTACTTTTAAAGTCATTTTAAGTCGAAAATACATGAAATTTATAGACATTAGCACTTAACGCGCGAAGACGTAAGTATTATATAAAAAAAAAAAAAAGCCTCCAACTCCAACAATTCACCACCCCAGATTTTGGGTGGGTGGGTGGGTGGGTGGGAAGCCCCCGCACCCCGCACTTTAGAGTAGAAAACGGGGGAAAAGAGTCAAAAATCCATTAAAAAAAAAAAAAAAAAAAAAAAAAAATGCATGGGATAAAAAAAAAAATAATAATAAAAATAAAAATAAAACACCGGAAGAAATATAAGGTCAAAATGGTCTATAAAAAGTTATCGAAGTTCGGGAAGTAATTGGGTTTGGTGCCCTGAAGCTGCCGTCGAGGTTTTGCTACGTCTTGCCTAATATGTGCCATATATCTCAATACGCTACGATAATAATATTTCTCAATGTGCTACACTGTTAAGAGTTTCATTTCAAACTTGAAGCACTGTATGGAGTAAAGTTATAAGCAATACCATAATATGGTTTCAAGTTTTCTACTTCTTGCGTTGAATTTAAGCTGCACCGAAACTTGGAGCTACCACACATCCACTCACAAAGGAAGTATGAATCAGTATAATTCCCATTGGAACCAAACCAAGCTTAAATTAAAGAGCATGGTTTAAAACATAGGATAAAGTACAAATTTTGAGCAACAACTCACCCATGGGCCAAGATAAAATCCTAGAAAATTTAGCCCCCTTAATCAAAATTAACGAAACAGAATTAACGGACAAGAAAGCGTGGCTTGGGGTCAGAGTGTTTGACTAGAGACAAGAAGGTCTTCAGTTTAATCCCCGTCCCGGTCGAGTTTTGAATTTTTTTTTTTTTTTTTTTTTTTTTTTTTTTATTATTATTTAAAACCTAACACCAATATTTGGTTCAACATAAAATTACCAAATCATGGTAAAATGTTAAACCATTAGGTGGTTGCAACTACTTCAGTACCAAGTTTTGGTTCAAACTAACACCAAATTTATAACAATGTAGTTTAAATTATTCTTTGATAGCGGTGTCTTTGAAATTCCTAATTAAGCATTAAAATATGTAACACTATTAATATTATATCTGAATTAAATTTAAAATATTGAACAAAATAAAACTTTTCATAAACGAGGAAAAACAGACAATTGGATTAAATTGGAAAACAATTGGATTTTGTATTTTATTTTATATGTTTATTTTATCTTATTTATTTATTTTTGTATTTAAAAAAAAAAAAAAAAAAAAAAAAATCGTGAAATGCTTGGAATTTTAAGATATCTCACACTTTAATATTTTTTTCTCCAAAAAACTTATCAGTAAAATGTCAAGTACTCCGCAAAATTAAGTGCTGAAATTGAAACTACATTTTGTTAATAAATTAACAAAACGTTATCGACTTGTTACAAATCCTATCTCGATTTGAAATTATGGTTGACTGCGTTAGCGAAAAAATTGTCTAATCTCATTTATTCATGACATCAGCAGCAAAAATAAAATGAAGTGTAAAATAATAATAATAATAATAATAATCTGTCATATTATTTTGATATATTTAACATAATTACAGTAATTGCTTCGAGCGAATCTTTATCATTGAATCACGTGTTCTTCTTTTTCGGAAGGGATCAAGTTGAAACAATTAAATGACTTACAATAGAATTTAGATAAATTGATAAACGATTTATTTTGGAACAACTTTAAGTTAAGCTTTTATAATTAATGATAAATAAATAGTGATTTTAATCATTATTTATCTTTACTAACACTATCAATTTCATTTTTATTCACTTATTTATTTCACTTTATTTTTATTTGTTAATTTAATTTAATTTGTAAACGTCCAAAAACTGAATACAATTTAAAATTAAATATTTTGTAACAGAATGTAGAAGTTACAAGCACTTTAAATATAGAATGTAAATGTAAATGAATTTTTATTATTAACTTAGCAGCTTTTACCTGCTTCGCTAGACACTATATTTAAAAGAATTTTCAAAATAAATAAAGAAAGAAAAGAAAAGAAAGAAATTGAATAATTGAAATGTAATAATAAATTGTATTATAAATATACTTCTGTATAATAAATGTATTTATAAATGTATTTCTGTTGGCGACCATTTTTCGCAAATAAAGAACACATGGTTGTGATATACAGCCGTTAATAAAATGTAAATGACATTTAATTATTTGAGTTTATTATGTTAATTAGAAACACAGTTAATTTAAAATAAACTAAATATGCATTCACATTATTTTGCATACGATAAAATCAAGAAAAAAGAACACATAAAAGTATTTAATTTATTGAAATCAATATTCAAGTAAATAAACAAAAATAAAATTTTTAAAAAGGGAAATGTATATTTTTCATTTTTACTTCCTCTTACCCATAAGGTAGAGAAAGCATTGTTTTGGGGTCAAATTTTCGAAAGTGAGTTTTTGTTATATTTACATGTTCTGAGGTCCCCTGAACACGAAAATCATGTTTTTAGCGAATAGTCTGTGTTTGTGTGTGTGTTATCAGCATACCTCAAGAACAAAGAGTAGCAGAAATTCCAAACTCGGTATTCTAAATGTGTATCGTATAGGGATGCTACACTAAGATTTTCGTTGAGATTAAGCAGATGGTTCGTGTACAAGGACACTCAAAAGCATTCAAATACGTTACGTCTATGGGGGAAATTGCAGATAAGTAGAGTTTAACATCTATAGACTGCACAAAACCAACTGAAACGAATATATATTTTTTATATGCATAAAAACATGTCTCATGTAGAATAGGGTAGGGAAATAATTGACTGTTCGTTTACAGGGCTACACAAAAGAACTAGATAAAAGTGCGACAATCGTTGCAAATTGATGGAAGTATATTTCAGGATGGGTCATGTATGATTACTATCGTATTATATTTAGATGCACCATGTAGTCTGTATAAAATCTTCGAAAGATATACAGGGCTGCAAATATTTAAGCGATAACATTCCTTTTTGTTGTTGGTGGATGTGTTTACTAATAATATTTTACCATTTCCTGGAAAGCTGTTCGGGAATTGAAATAAATTCCTCATAGAGATATGGTAAATAACGTATGTTTTAAGCTAAATATTCATCGCTTGTTGTTTGTATATTTACATGTTTTGAAGCTTCCTGATTACCGTAGTCAAGTTTTTTTAACGTTTGATCTTTGTCTGTGTCTCTTAGAGTGACTTAAAAAAGAATAATTTTAGAAGATCCAATTGTTGTATTTTGAAGTTTATATACGTTTGTTGCTGGAAAAGTTTGATCAAGATTGATAAGTTTCAAGGAATGCTGCGTGTGAAAATTGTCTGCATAATTTTAAGTAAACTTTTAATTTTAATAACAGAATTAAATGCTATATAAATGTAGGTGCATTAATGAAATGGGGGTTGAGGGGGACGGTAGCCCCCCTCACACAGAACTAATTATTATATAAAACTCTTCCTAAGCCCAATTTGAATTATTTAACATAGGTTTACATAACAGTACTCGTTATCTTACCTCTTAATCTCCAACCTGTATTTATAGTATTAAATTTCAGGGTAAGAGAAAGTCGTGTGAGTGACACACCAGATTATTTTCTTTTATTATCACCCGCAAGTATATTTAACAATTTTAGCTATTATGACGCCAATTTTAATTGAAATTTTTGAGGATACATGTTTAACTTTTCTTTTATTATCATTATTATTATTATTATTATTATTATTCACGTGTAAATGAATATTTCTTTTAAGTAAAAAATAAATAAATAAATAAAATGTAAGCGTATTACAGCGAAGCATCTATAATCCGGCAGCCCCCATAAACCGGCACTAATGCCTTTTTTACCTCCGCCCGTAAATCGTAGCAGTACTCAACTTCTTATTAGCAGCATGCTTGCCAACATTTATGGATCGTTAGTAAAGTTTACAGATTTTCATTTAATTTTATTGATTTTCGAACTCGCGTGAATTTTTTACAGATTAATCAGGACGATGGGAAAAATTCCGAAAAAAGAACAACGAAATTTTTGTCTCGTTTTATGACAAATCCAAAAGTTATTAATAAAAGAGATCGTTCCTATTCCTGATATCGAAAGTCAAAATAAACACGAACACCCGAAATCTCGGTCAAAAGTAGAAGAAATGGTTTTATCAGCTATAACCAGCTAATGACACGTTAATCAGTCAACGACAAACTGAAAAACGAAAAAGAATGTAACAAACGAAATTGACTGACGTATTTAACAGAATTGCAGCAATGTCAAATTCCAGATTTTTTTTTTTATTAAGCCAGTTTTAATATCAATTTATTATTATTATTATTATTTGTACAAAAATAAACGATCTGTATTACTGTTTTATAATTGCCATTTTAAAAATTTTAATTTATTTCGAACAGTATTTTAATTATTTTCGTTTTTGATAAGGGACTGCATGCATTTTTTAAAGGTAATTAAAAAAAAGTATTTCTTTAGATGCGAGACTTACAGTGCGTTGCATGAATACAAACGCACCTTAGCTTTAAGAATTAGAATGGTATAGAAGTTTAATAAAGAAATATGAATAGGTGACACTTGAGCCAAACTCTATGTGTATGATTCAAGAAATAAAAATACGAGTCAAAACAATGAAAGACCAATACGATTTTATAGATACGATTTTATTTCCAAGCTGATTGTCTTCCAAGCTAATAGAATGGCCGATTTTAGTTCATCTTTTGTGTTAAACTGCCTTTCGTTTACGTAAACACACGGCGAACCAGAATACCCCGTACGTTCTCCTTTATGTTTAAATCGGGGCTTTTTAAGGGCCAATCCATAACTTTAATTTTATTGTCATGGAATCATGTTTTCACGATATGTGCTGTATGTACAGATGCACAATCTTGATGAAAAATATAATTTCTTCCAGTTTTCTTGACTGTTTGACGGCGGAGGTTCCTTGTGAGCATATGAACATAATCTACAGAGAGCATAGTGTTCTTCACGAACTCTAATTCGAAAGTCCCTTTAAAACCTATGACTGCCCACACTATGACAGACCCACCTCCATATTGACGTTTCAAACAGTACATTTCTTCGGTTATCAAATCGTGTCAGTAGCTGTGAAATCCGTTCGGGTCATCGAGATTAAACTTTTTTTCATCTGAGAAGATGACTTTTCCCAATTTAGTCGATCTAGAATCCATTTTCTTCCCCATTCCAACCGCATATCTTTGTGCTTCTGAGTGAGGGGTGCTTTCGCCTTCATTTTCTTAAATTTAATGAATGTTGCAGCTTTGATGGCTCTCCAAATGGTTGTCCAATGAACATCCAGCTTGTATTGAGCCTTTAACTTCGCACAGTAAATATTCTTATTCTTTGCAGCGTTGCATATATTCGATGTTTGTCGTAAGTGGCGAGCTTTCCTGTTCGCTTCTTAACGCTTTTTTTTCCATTATTTGCTCCTTTCTTTATATAATTTTGCACAACACTCTCACTTCTTCCGATTCGGTACCCAGTTTCACAATTGCTAAAGTCTTTACCACGCATAAAGTCGATTTTTATCCTCTCGTCTACTGTCAAAGTTTCCCTCTTGCCATCCTGAACAAACTCCGTAAATTTTGCACTCAAGCATTAAAACTGATTTTAGAGAACTTTAGCAACGCGACTATATGCGTTTTAATTTAATTCTGGTGGCTCTGTTAAATTTTAAACGCAAAATACAGAGTGCATTTAATTTCGCGCAACAAACGAAAAACAGTGAAAAATAAGAAAATGCTTAAAAATCTTTTCCATAAGTTTGCATGAGCCAAAATATATGTGCTCAAAGCACTTTATTCAGTTGTTAGTCATAGGCAATAACTGTAAGTCACATTTCTTCTTTTAAAATTTTAAAAATTCTATTTCTGAATATTGGAAAAGGTGTGTTTATATTCATGCAACGCACTGTATATGATTTCGATTTACATTTTCGGAACACCTATAATCCGGAAAAATCCGTAATCCGGTAATGTCTATTTTCCACTGACGCCGGATTATCGATGCTTCACTCTACTTTTAATGGCATCAGCTTGAAATTAAATGTGAACGAAAATTTTGGGAGAAAACGTAAAAAAACGCATAAAACATAAAATTTTCAAAAATTTAATACAAATATCAGAAATATAAAGATATGTGAGAAAAGTACACGCATTCCTTTATCAAGGGGGGGGGGGGGAAGGGATAATAAGTTTCCATAGTTTTTTATGTACGTCGCAAACAGACAGGCAAACATTTTCTTTTTTTAGTATATAGATGTGTGAAATAACAGCTATAAACATCATATACAATCCATTTAATCGCTTAAAAAAAAAAAAAAATACACTTGTTAAATTTTGTTTTTAGAAATATTTTGAAAGAAATTTAGAGATTCTGAATGACATTTTATTTTATTTATTTTAGAAAAGTTTTATTGCACATTACCGCTTTTCTTTTCTTCTGTATTTTTTCCCCTGCACGTGCAAATTGAAAAACAAATTGAAAAGGAAATGCAATCAAAAGCTTTCATAGAATTTATTATTCAATTCTCTATTCAAGGAAATATTTTTTAGTTATAAAAGAAAATAAATTATTTGTGTATATTGATTGAATGAAATCAGTTTTTCGGAAGAATTATTCAGAAAGACAAATTTAACTAAGCTAAGTTTGTTTTTCTTTGTGTATAATATATCCCATATACATTTTTGTTTATTTAATTTTTAATTAAAAATAATTTTTTCTTCAAAATATTTTAGAAAGAATCCAGTTTAATTAAAACAGAAAAATTTCTAAATAATGCATGAATTTTGAAAGTCAATGATGATATGAGATAATATGTTTCTGCCTTTTTTTTTTTTTTTTCCCATAATTAAAACATATTTTTAAAGCTGCACTTTTTAAAAATATCGTTTATTGTTATATGGGGTTGTTCATTGTAAAAGTGAATTATCTCTTGAAATAACTATAGCTTTTTGCAAATTTGTGTGTAGAAAAAATAATACAAGTAATCAGTTAGTGTTATCGAATTTTTTTTTTTTTTTTTTTAATACAAATCAGAGTTATAAGAATTAATATAAGTTATAAGAAAATTAATTTGAAGTAGCTCAGAAACTTCAATTTATTATGAATATTTAGAAGTTTTATTACTGCACCTACATTTATATATAATTTAAATCTGTTATTAAAATTAAAAGTTCACTTAAAACTATTCAGACAACTTTCACACGCAACATCCCTTGAAACTTATCAGTCTTGATCAAACTTTTCCAGCAATAAATTTATATTAATTTGAAAAAACAATTTTTGGCCCTCCTTAAATTATTCGTTTTTAAGTTACTCTGAGACACAGAAAAAGATCAAATTTTAGAAAATTTGACTTCGGTAATCAGAAAGCCTCAAAACGTGTAAATATACAAAAATCAAGCGATGACTATTTAGCTGAAAAATATACATCATTTATCATATGTCTATGAGGAATTAATTTCCATACCTGAGCGGCTTTCCTGGACAGGCTAAAATATTATAGTAAAGCACTTCCACTCACAATAAAAAAGAATGTTATCCCTTAAATATTTGCAGCCCTGTATATCTTTTGGATTATGTACAGATCACATGGTGCACCTAAATATAATCTTATAGTAATAATACATGACACAACTTGAAGTACACATCTGTCAATTTTCAGCTATTGTAGCACTATAATCTAGTACTTTTGTGTAGCCCTGTAAATGAACAGTGAATGACTTCCTTGCCATATTCTACGTGAGATATGTTTTTACGCATATAAAAAATATTTATATTCATTTCATTTGATTTAGTGCTGTCTATAGTTGTTACACGCTATTTACCTGTAATTTACCCCGTAGACGTAATGTATTTGAATTTTCTTAGGTGTCCCTGTACACGAACAATTTGCTTCATCCCAACGAAAAGTTTAGTGTAACATCTATATCATACACATTTAGAATACCGAGTTTGGACTTTCTGCTACTATTTGTTCTTGAGATATGCTGATAACAGACAGACAGACAGACCAACCGCTAAACACATGAATTTTTAATTCAGAAGACCTTAAAACGTGTAAATAGAACAAAAACTCACTTTCGAAAATTTGACCCAAGAGACAATACTTTCTCTACCTTATGGGTAAGAGAAAGTAAAAATATAATTAAATAAATTATACCTTTTTCAATAACTTAATATTAATTATATTTATTGAGATATATCGTTTTAAATAACTTAGTATGTATGAACTAGTGCAATGATTATAATTTTGTATGATTTCACATGTCACTGTCTCAGAAACAACTCATTATATTTTACCCTGCTGCTGTTATTTGTCTTTGTTAAAGATATTGTATATATTTAGAAAATTTTAACATTGTTTTTTGTTTATTTATAAACATTTATAATATTCCTTAATTTGTATAATACTTTATTTCCATATATAATATTTTAAAAATATTTTGCTAATTGAAGTTTTTCCTTCTTGGTTTTTGATCATTATACAATGTCGAATGATTTTCTGGGGGAAAATTTCCTTTTTAGTGTATTTATACAAAAGTAAATCAAAGAATATTTCAATTAAATTATTAATTTCTTGGCAACTCGAAGCTTAAAGCTATTCCAATACATCACTAATCGATTTTTTCAAGTCGATTAATCGAAATTAAAAAAATTATTTAAAATAAAATTATCATTCTATTTAAGATTTTGTACTACATATGCTTATTGCATTCTTAGAAAGAGGCGGAAGAAAAAAAAGAAAAAAGAAAAGAAAAGAAAAAGAAGTTAATTAAGCATCTCTCTCTATTTATCATAACACGAATAAATTGATGGTTCAAAGGGAATTTCTCGAAGAGAAAAGGAAAAAAGAAAAAAAAAAGAAACTTCCGCCCCAGCGAAAAATCTTGAACGCAAATTATTTACACAGCATCTAAATGATCGCCGAACCAAGAAAGGAAGGAGAAAAAAATGAAATAAAATGAATAGTTTCTCCAACAATCAAGAAAAATAGAGTATTCAAGATTAATTTTTCTTCCAAGAGAACGAATAAAGAACAAAAAACTTAAGAGAACAAAAAATAGTGCGATTATAAGAGGTGTGTAGAACATAATCGTTTTGATTGGATTAAAAAAAAAAAAAAATACTTTATTAGTAATGACCTTTTTTATTTTGAGAAGTTTAAACGAATCATCATCTTTTTTTTTTTTTTTTTTGTTGTTGTTTAGAGAGAGAGAGAGAGAGAGTGAAGAGGCATGAATATATAATTTCACGTTTACTTAGATAACTTAAATATGTTTAATAGAAGATTCAAAACAAATAGTAATTACTCTGCTTTAAAAAAGTGCTTATTGTCAAATATTTGATAGTTTTTCTCTAAGAAAAAGAGTTTTGTACATTTTTTTAGCTTTAGTAAAAAATTAGTTTTATACCTATGTAATTAAAATTTTCATTTTTTTTTTTTTTTTTTTTTTTTTTTTTTTTTTTTAAAGGGGAAAGAAAGAAAGAACGAAAAAAAAAAAAAAAAAAGGGATTATCCTCCCCCCCCCCCTCAAAATTTACTTCATTGCTATTTAAATAGCTAGAAGATTTTCAATCCCAATATGTTTTTTAAAACAATTGCTTTTAATAGTATTTTCTATCAGATACATATATTTAAAAGAAAAAATAGAATAACAATTCCCTTAGTGTGTTTCTCATGTTTGTATTTATTCGCAAGTGTGAATAACAAGCACACATACTAAAATTTTGAAATTAATAACCGAGATACAAGAGTTGGGAAAGAATTTATTTATTTGTTAAGCTACGTTTTATATAAAGTATTTGGTTTTAATAGTATAGTTACATATATGGTATACTTAGTATTTGGTTACACAAAGAAATGCATTCATTTATGTTTAAGCGTAATTATAAGGAAATATTTCAGAAAGGTAGTATTTCTTATATCTTATACAAAGATATAAGTAATACTACCTTTCTGCCCTGTCGTTGCTGATAAAGAAAAAAAAAAAAAAAAAGGCGTAATTCTGTCCACACATTAGAAGTAGTAAAATATTTGAAGTTGTATGGTGTTTTTAATTAAGGCCGATTAACTACGCGAGGATCCTAGTCATGGGTGGAATGTCCTGTGTGGAGTTTTAGCAGTATTCACACGCGTTTCGGTGAAAACCCCGAAAAACTTTGAATAACTTGGCTATAGAGAGTGACCTGAATTCGAATACGGCACTTTCCAAATATTTAAGAGACATCAACATTACTAATTCTTGCATGAAAATTACAAATAACATCTGCAATTAAATAACAATAACCATCTGTTAGATAAAGAAAAAACAAAAATGAAACTTACTACAGTTCTAGAAAGTGTCTTATAAAAACTGGATCGGGAAAACTGTGGAATTGGAGAAATTTGGAAATAACGAAGCCGTCTCCAGTTTGCGAGCCATTGTTTAAATGTGAATTTTCAGTTGCAGATGATAGTTTTCAATAGTAGTCATGAAGATTCGAAAGTTACAAGAAATTATTTGACAAAAGCAGCCTTAAAATAAAGTTGAAAAAGGTTAAGTGATGTTGAGCTCAGTTGTAACAAAAAGATGATCTCGAACAGCAGTGAAGTCGAGGAGGTGCAGAGGTTGCGCATATCTTGGATAGGAAAATTTAAGTAACCAGGATCGTAAATGAAATAAAAAGGCGAGTAAAAATTGAGTCTAGAACTTTTGGAAAGAATAGCATTATTTTCAGAAACAACTATTTGTTTTATATTCTAAGCTGAAAAATAAATGTTCAGCAAAAGTGTTTTGTTAGGAGCTGAACGAGACCTTAGAGGTCTTGAGGCCCGGCCCGTACGAAAGCTTTGCTTATACGGCACGGACAAAAAACGATAAAATAAGACTCGGCCGGATTCAAAAATGTGTAAAATAACCAAGAAAAAAAAAAAAAAAAATGCATGCCTTTCTATGAAAAAGATTTTTAGCGTGTGTTTTGTAGAGGTTAGCCAAGCAGCAGAAAGTTCTTTAACAAATTGCTCAACTTTTACAAGATAATTATATATACACAGAAATTCATTATTACAGACGTACAGAAGGCCCGAAGCAGGGCCGTCGCTAGGTATTAAGCAACTCAGGCAATGCCTGAGGGCGGCAGTTGTCTAAGGGCGGCACTCGAATCATTAAAACGAAGTACGAAAAATAAAAAGAATAAGCAAGATTGAAACAAAAAATATTTTTACAAAAATTTTTGTAAAAAAGACACCCTACCCCACCCCCCATCCTCATGAAAGAATCTAAATTGGTTGAGAAAACTGCTGCTAGTAAAAATCATCAATAAATCGAACAAGATGTGTGAAAAGGACAGTATGAGAAATGTGAAAGCACAAAGCTTTCCGCTTAGAATAAGAAACTATCTTTGCATGGGTCCGATGTCTGATTCCAGATAGCCTAGTTTTTATAGACAGATACATTCTGAGGAAGGTTTAATTAGGAGACTACAGATTAGTACGTTTAGGACCCAGTCCTGTCGGTATGCAACAAAAAAGCTATTACTTACCGGATATTGTTAATTTAAACAGAAATGAGGGATATATATAGTATATGGAGTTCTACATGGGTGGCCTTAAGAAAAAGACAAAATTATTTAGAATTCATGAGTTTGAAAGAAAAATAAAACACAGAATTTGAGATACAACATTTTAAGGGAATTATTAAGTTTAAACTAAGCCCTTTATTCTTTCCTAACATATTATGTAAGGAAAGTACAGTCGGTAACAAAAGTGACCGAACACTAGCAAAAATTCCTATGTAAAAAAAGTACACTTCATAAGGTTTTGCTAAATAAATCCTTGTCGAATCCTGTTCTTAGTCAGTGTAAGAACATGATTCGAAAAGGATTTATTTAACAAAACCGTCTGAAGTGTACTTTTTTTTTACATAGGAATTTTTGCTAGTGTTCGGACACTTTTGTTACCGACTGTATTGTAATCATGTCAAAAATCTGACTATGATTTTGGTGTTTATACACATTTTACGGTCCCCTGAGTTCAGTTTTTCTATTTTTATGAGGATGTGTGTGTGTGTGATTGAACACAATAGTGCCTAAACGCTTTGTAAATCCCAATAGCACGAACCCTATTGATTTTTGTCAATCTAGGACTTATAGTTTTTTTACAGAGACACTAATAAAAGAATTCTTTATCACTATAGCATATGGACCACAATTTTTTTAAAGTGTGACAGCGCTCAAACGCCTTATTCGTCTAAGCTGAAAATTTATACACATATTATAAGTTATTACGCACGAACTGTATAAATTTTCGTGAATCTAGTACTTAAAGACTTTCTATAGGGACACAAGGAAAAAATCCTTATCATTATGGTCTATGGGCCCAATTTTTTTTTAAGTGGAATAGTGTCTAAATTTCTTACCCAAATGAGCTGAAAATTTATACTCATACTATATGTCACAGTCACACGAACTGCATAGATTTTGGTGAGTTTAAAACTCATAGATTTTTTTACAGGGAAGGAACACAAAGAAATATTCTTTATCATTATGATCTATGGGCTGAAATGATTGTAAGTACAATAGCGTAAAATTAAACTATGGAAAAATATATTCATACACCCTATTATAATTTTCACTTTTGTTTATTTAAGGATTTGTCTTACTTTAATTTATTTATACAACTGTTAATTATTTAATGTTCAGAAGGTCAAGTGGAGTCACTCCAGATTTTTTTATGCATTATCTAAAAAAATCTAAAATTTATCTAAAATTTTAATCTTAAAAAAAAAAAAATGAATAGAAGGAAATTTCACATTAATTTAATTAAAAGTATACTTAAAATTTATACAAATTGGATATTAGCCCACCAGCAGCAGAGCGAATCTGCGCTCAAAGTTGGTAGAAGTGAGGTGCTGAGTTCAATCCCAGGTCGACCTAGCTGTTCGGAGTTTTCCATAGTTTTCTCCAAAACTTGCATAAATACGGGCTAAGACCCCTTAGAAAGACCCACACGGAGGCCACTCCCCTTCAGGCCTACGACCCTAGTGCAATCAATCGGCCTTAATCCCCACAACCTAACCCAAATTAGATTTAGTTTTAGAGGTAAAATGAATTTGAAATTTTCAAATTCATTAAATTTTCAATTATAATAAAAAATTAACTTTAAAATTGAAGAATGCATACTATTTCAGCAGAACATGTTTGTATATACAAATAAAATTATATAATGGTTTTATCGGCATAATAATATTATTTTATTCACAAAATTTCATTCTATTCCCAGGTCTAAAGAACATTTTCAACAATCTAGATACAACACTAAAAGATAAAAAGCATTAATAAATTTTAGAATTGGTGAAAGGAAAATCTAATTTATGAAAATACACAAATTGTTAGCAATTTTCAGAAAATGAGGACAAAAAAGTTTAAAATGAGAACAAGTGTGGTCCTCATCAGAAAATTTCAAAAATGAGAAGAATGTCTAAAAATGAGGACAGTCCTCAAAAATGAGGACGTCTGGTCATCCTGCATTAGATTTGACAATGTATTTTCTATTTGTTTTACGAACCTATGTAAAGTTTCGTGTGACTAAATTAATTTAAATTAAATCCATTTTTTATGCAATGTTTGATTAGTCAACTTAAAATTTCGGTTGGTTGGTTGGTTGGGTTTTAAGCTGCACTAGTGCTGCGCATATGGGCAATTGGCTACGGTCTGCTGGGACACACCCCTAGAGGTGGTCCGGAGACATGCCATCGCAATTTTGATCCTCCACGGAAGGGATGGCTCTCCCGCTTCGGTAACCCCCAGAGGTATAATTTTTGATGGGAACATGGAGGACATTGTGGCCACGATAGATTTTACGTGCACCAGCCACCATTAGTGTACACGACGGTCTTTGGCCGGCTCGAGTACCGAACCCGCAATCTTCCAATTACGAGGCCGGCGCTCTACCGGCTGGGCTACAGCGGCCCCTTAAAATTTCGGATTTTAAAAAAGTGTCAACACGCGAAAGTGAGAGGGAAATGCTGAAATTTTTAGAATAAAACTAAAAAAAGACCGTAAATTTTTTTCAACATTTTGTTTTGTTACGGTCTTGCGTACAGTCGGTAACAAAAGTCTCCGAACACTAGCAAAAATTCCTATATAAAAAGGTACACTTAATACAGTTTTGTTAAATAAATTCTTGTCGAATCCTGTTTTTAGACTGACTAAGTACAGGATTCGACAAGGATTTATTTAACAAAACTGTATTAAGTGTACATTTTTTATATAGGAATTTTCGCTAGTGTTTGGAGACTCTTGTTACCGACTGTACACTTAATTTCATTAAACCAAAGTCTTAGTGACTAAGAAGGGAAAATGGAGTTACCATTATAAAATAAAAACTTTGACTGGCGGAAAATCTCAAGTTATAAAAATTCGTCTAAGCAAAATTTCAGCGTATGAAGGGGCGGCAAATTGAAGCTTGCCTGAGGGCGGCAGAGTACCTTGCGACGGCCCTGGCCCGAAGACAGACATAAAGTCAAATCGAAATTACTAGCATTCATCAAACAATATAGGAAGGTATTTAAAATGGTTAATACTACTAAAAATGCACTTTCAACCATTTCCTCTTATATACTGTAATGTATCCGAATCTTTCATGTTATCCAGTAAATGAAACTTTAATGTTAATCCAACCATATTCAATAGAAAAGATGCTTTTGCACATGCTAAAAATGATGCTACTTTCATCCAGTGCACTGAAGAAAAGAAAAATGATCCTTAGAGAAAAAGTTACTGCGGAAGGATTTCTGCCTTCATACCACCTAAACTCTACAGACCATAGGACACAAAGCCTTATACACAGTAACGTATCTAATTTCTTTTGTTTGTACATGTGCGCAAACTAGTAGTGGCATGCATATTATTTTGAACAGGAAGCCGTCTAATATTACTTTAAATAAAATCTATTAATTTTGAGACATGCTAAAAATATTTGCGGAAAATCAGATCGCGAACAGACAGACTGGTAGACAATTAAATTGAAGTTACAGACACTTTTTAACAAAATAAAATTTTATGTGACATACCAGCCTGTAAAATCATGTAAAATAAATGACTGAAGAAATATTTTATCATTTTCCTTTTTCGTTGATTAACGAGGAAACTAGAAAAAGGTTCGGGCCAACACGGCCCGAAAAAATATTTCATCCAGACCCGAGTACACTAAAAAAAATTGAGCCCGAGCCCGGCCTGGCCCGAGATTGCAAAAAAATTTTAAACCCGAGCCCGACCCGGCCCGAGAGCAAATTGAAAAATTCGGCCGGAACCCGGCCCGTGTAGACCTCTACTAGACCTACTTACAGAGCAGAAACAAATGTATTGATAAAGAAATGGTACAAAATAATCTGAATCAGAAGAAATATGAAAGATTTTTGACATCATTATGACAATTAAACGGAGAGTGCACTTATCCTATATGGTATATTATTAGACAGAGAAGACAACCTCGGATGACACGAACTGATTAAAAAAAAAATAATAATAATAGATTTAAAAAAAAAAAAAAAAAAAAAGGAAAAGACATTAATCAAGCATTGGGTTGAAAAAAAATATTTGGTGAGTGATTATGACATTGGCAATACATATATGGCAATGTTTAACGTAAAAAAAGTTTTGCTAGCGACCAGTATTCTCTATTTTATATTTTATTTTATTGATGATTTCAGTGTTATATATAGTCAAAGAGAACCTTCCCCCTCCCCTAAACCAATAAATAAATAAAATAAAATAAAGTCATATATCAGTTCCAAAACATTTCGTTCTCTGAAAACGTAAAAAGCAAGCAGAGAAAATCATTTTACTACAGTGGTTGAAATTCCAGTCTCAATTTTTACAACTAATGTCCTAAAATAATAATAATAATATATTCCTAACACAAACCCTTGCATTTTTCATACAACTCCATTTTTCATTTCACGTATCTTATTCCTTATTAGTCTATCACAAATACTAGTTCTTCACGAATACTAGTTTTAATTTTACTTCGCATCGGTGACAGTCTAAATAAAACAAACAAACAAAAAAAATTAAAAGAAAAAAAGAAATGAAAAGATAACCATGATTTATAAAAATGACAAAAAAGTCTCTTCTGCAACTAATAATAATAATAAATTGCATATACCTCACTACAGCACAAAAGTTCTGATAACGATAATGCCTATTATTTCATCTTTTACAAACCTTTATGAAAAGAATGAAATAAGTGCCTATCTCTCTCTCCCCAAACACCTCTCTCTGATGCTATTCCCAAACCTCATGAATTATTCCCTAACTTTCACAACCAAACCCTTCTCTGATTATCCGTCGCCTCACGACCGGTTTTCACTTTTTCAAAAGAAATGGCCCGCCGTCTATCATTACACGAAGTACGTGCCACGCATGGCTATAAGGGATGAACGATGACTTGACCAGACGAACATTTCAATCAGAAGTCATTAAAAGACCGGCTCTTTCGTGTAATTACTGAAGAGGGAAAAGTATGAGTCTTATAATTGAGGTCATTTTTGCAATTCTTCATCATGAAAATCATCGGTATTTATCCACTGTGCTTTGCGGATGGGAATTGCAATGTCTGGAAGCAAGAAAATTATTAGATTGACTAGTACAAATCATACCTTTTAAAAGGATATATATTATAGAGTAATTTGAAGACATGTTGCAGGTTCACCTTGAAAAATAAACGTAAAGCAAATTGTTTAAATGAATCATCAATGTACAGTAGATTTGGATTCTACAGAAGAGTGAATTATATGTAATACCGAAAATTTTCTTCTAGCGGAAAATCATAAAAAAGAAATTTCTTTCAGAAATTGTATAGAATTAATTCTGAAATAATAAAGGAATTGAATAATGCTTTTACCTCAAGGGAATATATTTTGAGATGGGATAGAATTGCTTAAAAATTGAAATCTTCAACTGCCGCGTCTAAAAAATGGCTTAAGATATTTTCGCTGATACAGTTGTCGTCTAAAAAATATTTTGTTTATATGTAAATTTTAGAAACCAATTCAATTTTATAGCATCTGAATTAAAAGACTTAGAAATTTCAGGTGTCTTACGAAACATGAAGCTTTTGTATATATATATGAAAAATATGTCAAAAAATAAGCAACCCCAAAATATTTGAAGACAGGTTCTACTAAATAATAATAATAATAATGCATTGCGTTTGATAATAATTCACTTTCAGCAGGACCGCCGCATTGTTTGTTAGTTCAAGTTTTACCCTGCAGACGGGCGTCTCGCAATCAGAAAAAAGGTCGTCATTTAATGGTTTCCTTTTTGACTTGTGATTGCATATTTTTTCGAATTTTACAGTTTCTTACTTTTGTAAAAATTTATATTCTGGTAATATACAGATTTTATTATTGACCAAATATCATTTCAAAATGTTGTAATGCTTTTTTTTTTTTTTTTTTTTTTTTTTTTGTAAGTTTAATCGTTTAATGGTTTGTAAATACAGCTTTTTTATGTCTAAATTTTACACAAAAATAAAAGTATAATTATTATAAACAAGGATTTATTCTTTTGTTATAAAAATAAACGAGTCTTGTTGAATAGACACCTTTAAAATGTGTCAAACTAATGGTTTATATGGTTTTTTTTTTTTTTTTTTTTGGTCTTGAGAAATGTTAATATAGAATAAAAGAACTTTAAATAGCAACCACCAAAAATGCAAAAACATTTTTTTTTTCGAGTCGAAATACGCGGAACATCTTGGTTAACGAACTCGTCCAATAAGATATATTTAAGTTCACGGTCCAAATTTGGTTAGATTTAAAGTATTATTTCGGGAATTAATGTGAATGATAAAATTTTCATTATATATATATATAGATAAATGAAGTGGTTGATAGGTCGATTTCTAAAGAAATCAACATAAAAGACGGTTATTAACAATACTACGGAATATTCATTAAAATGTTGGCATATAGGATAAAGTTCTTTGCTTGCCGTGATAACCTCAGATAAGCTTCTTTAGCTTATGACTATATTTTCTAATTAACTAAGACGTACTCTTCAACGCGTTCTGACTAATACACAATATTGTTATCGTAATTATAGTAACTCTGGTTTTTTGTAATAATATTAATAATAAAATTTCTACGGAATTTGGAAAGTTACTAAAGTATTATGTAATATGGAATAACATTCATTAATTTTATTTCAATGAAAAACTTTATTAAACGGATCGATTTTATTACTTGAAAGTTGCAATGCCCAAGAGATTACTTAAATTTGAAAATTCTGATTTCAGTTTTGCGCAAGGGTATATATAATATACCCAACATAAAATAAATAATTAATTAATTGAAAATAAATAAATAAATAAATACTGTTATAAAAAATTTGTAATACTTGGCAGATATGCTTGAGTATCAGTAAATAAATAAATAAATATATATATTATTTATTTATTTAAGTCTTTCAGAAAGTAGATTATTAAAAATAGTAATGTCTTTTTTTTTTTTTTTTTTTTTTTTGAGTAGGGGTTTCTGCAAATATTTTGAGGGAGAGAACCTAATTTGTTAGCGCCGCCACTGATGCGGAACTTCTCTATTGCAAAATTGTATACACTGAGAAAAAAATTCGCAATTGACATCTAGAACCTAAATTGTGGCTCTAGAAAAAATAGTTCCATGTCATCCTTATAAATTCTAGTCCCCTTTGAAAGCGAGTTCTAGAAACCCCTATTAGAATTCTAGAGCGTTTGCCTCAGGGTTTAACCTGGCAAAAAAATTACTTTAGCATTTTAGCGAAAATAGGCAAGCACTATTTTAGCTTTTTCGAAAGTTAATTCTTTGGATACCATTGATTTCTTTTACTTAGCTTTTTTATCCTCACTTTTATTTTCTATTCTTTTGTTCATTGATGATTTTAACCAAGCATCCATATTTGTGACTTTAAAAATATGAATCAGGGAAACTATGTTTTGATTTTAACAATAGAAAAAGAGGTACTTATATCATATGTGCAAAATGAAAAAGCAATTGAAAAATTAAGTAAAGTGTAGAGGTAGATAATCGTGAAATACTAGTGCTAAGAATGCTTCTATGAATCAAATTCTGAATTCTGACATACTTTTAAATATTTTTGCATTTAAATTCAATCATTAAAAATAAATCCAAATTACTATATAAATAATCATTCCCAAAAATTTCAGTCCTTTTGTGGTTTTTGCCTTCAAATATTACAAAAAAAAAAAAAAAAAAAAAAAAAAAAAAAAATGCGAGCTATTATATAGAGATATTTTATACAGTTATCCAGTTTTTGCTTTTTAGCGAAATTCTGACCAACATGTTTTAGCAAAATATGATACCTTTTAGCAAAATGCTAAACAAACTAATGGCAATTTAAACCCTGGTTTGCCTATATTCTCGAGGGCAAAGTTATTTAAAAATCTCTGCAAATAAATGTGAATACAAAAGGCCGGTTTCAGCAACTATAATCTTGGTTTATTACGCAATTCTAGAAAATCAAGATTAGTAAACATAATAGTATGTTGTAATCATAACGATTACTTACGGCCATCTTCCCTAACTATCATCTCATTTTATCAATTCTTCAGTGTACAATTTTCAGAAAATAAAATTTTAAAGCATTATGAGAAAATTCTGCATGGTTGAACAGAAAAATACAATATTTTCCGAATATACTTAAATGCAAACATTTTCTCTCTCCCTTTGTATAATACTAAAATCCTTCTCATAAATTAGCTATGAATTTCTAAACAAACGCAATACTTTATAAATCCGATTATATTATCGTAAATTTTAGAGAATTTCCAAAAAAAAAAAAAAAAAATCAAACAAATGTCTTAAGAATTATAATTTGGTTTTAAAGACTATATTTAGCTCTGTCTAAGATTATTTAGTTTTAAATAGGGGCTCGTTTTCATAAATTTTAATTCTTTAATACTATGGTAATTGAGAAAATGTCCGACCTATTCATGCTAGACGACTCACGCCTGACTTATCATGTTAAACCTTGTTTGCAACAGGATTGTGATATGCTTCACCGCTGCTCTCAACCGCAACTGAATATAAATGATTGATTATAATCTACAGTAAAACATGCGAAAATGTATTTTCGCTAGTTTCTTCCTCTGTTTCTTTTTTCTTCTTAATTTAGCAATAAAACAATTTTACGACGCTAAATCCTAGATATGCATATTAATAACGAACTTACGCAGAAAATTTATGTATAATTTAGTTTATAATCACCCACTTTACTTAAAAAGAAAACATAAAAGTAATTTCATTTATACTTATGGGCATTCTTATAAAAAAATATTTTCCTTTTATTATTATTTTCTTTTCTTTCTCGCTTTTTCTTTTTCATTTTCTATATTACAAACTAGCAGGCTACGCCCGCTTCGCTGGTCACTATATTTAAATGAATTTTAGAAAGAATTATCAATATTTATTTTTTTACACCACATTATACACAAAAACTAAAAAAAAAGTAACTAAAATTGCTTCAAACCTCGCTTCGGGTACTCGCTGTCTACGGCAGCTCTTTTCCCTCCCGCACTGCATCAGGTCTAGGTTTCCCATGCCTGCAGAAAGATCTTTCCCGGGCACTTTAATCTGGATATTTATCGACGACAGGAAAGATCTGCTACTATTTAAGAACTACGATTTTAAAGATGACTGTATCTCAGCATCTATTAAATATTTTAGTTTTGAACCATGTATTTTATAGCCCATGCTATTTACACTATATTACGATTTGATTTCGACCAATGTAATAAAATAAATAAAAATAAAAAGTAGATTAATATATATATATATATATATATAAACAAATAAATTTTAATCAATTTAATCCTTTTTGCTATGTATGTACTTCCATTTTTCCCGATAAATACTGTAAATAATAATTTAAAAAAAAAAAAGTTTTTTTTTTTTTTTTAAAGAATTAATTAAAAAATGAAAAATAAGAAGTTGGTCTACTATAAAAACTTAAACGTAACTGTTATAAAAACGTTTTTAAAATTAAAACTATTAATTATACTTAATTTTTTCTACTGCATTACAATTTTGTTTCCAATAAAAAAAAAAAAAAAAAAAAAAAAAATCGCCTTTAAATGAATGTATTAAATAAAAATAAGTTGCGTAATAGCCGTTGCTAAGATACGCAGACGATTGAAGCAAAATATTAAATTTATGAAAAATGAAACAAAGAAGCCAATATTTAGAATCGGAAAAACATTAATTTAATAAATTCAAATTCGAAATTCGAAAAAATCTCGATTAGGTGCACACTTGCAGGGACCCAGGTACCTATATGCCAAAATCTAAAAATTTAATATGTTTAATTTTTTCTACTGTATGTGTATAACTATTTGATTTCAATAAATATAATAAAAAAGATTTCTTCCTCAAATGAATTCAAATAAATAAATAGTTTAATAGCCGTTGCTAAGATACGCAGACTTTTGAAACGAAACAAATTTCTGAAAAATGAAACATTGAAGCCAATATTTAAATTCGAAAAAACATTAATTTAAAAAATTCAAATTCGAAATTCAAAAAAATCTCGACGAGGTGCACACCTGCAGGGTCCCAGGTACCTATATGCCAAATTTGGAGGCTCTGCGATTAGTAGTGTGAGCACCAGAGCGCAGATACACACACAGACACACACACAGACACACAGACACTTCTCTTTATTTATATAGATTACCATAATTTCTAGGATTTGAAAAAATAAAAATGTTTGTTAATATCAGAAATTAGGAAATTTTTATTTACATAACATAATTTCGATTGCATCTCCTTTATCGAAACGCATTTTTTTCGTTATGCAAGCAATAATAGTAAATAGTATTGCTTGTAATTCACACTTCAAGATTGAACTATGGAGTAACCAGTAATTGATATCCTTTAAAAAGTTATCGCAAAGAAACGAAATATTAATATAAAATCTGATATAAATATGACCCTCATTTATTCTATCTGAAAGTATATTAGTGTGTAAAAGAAAGGGGTTACGATTAAGTAAATTTTGCGTAATACTGATATATTCTTTGAAAATAAAGTAATTTTGTAAAAAATGCAATAAAATAAAAGAAGAAGAAGAAAAGGTGCAAAATATATGCTGCAATAAAGAAAAATATCGACTTAATTTATAATTCATACATATATGTTACCTACACATGCATATTAATTGAATAAAATTTGTTGTTAACAAGTACAGGGGCATTTGTAAGTATTAATTCTAACAATACGCAAGCTTTACGGTATCCTTACGAAAATAATCATGAAATGAAATATTAAAAACAATAGGCCAGCAGTAAAATTAAATTTGCAAATATAATAATAAATAAAATTATTAGTCTTATCCTTATCAATTCAACATAATTATAGATATATTCAGGGCCAGATTATGGCACGGGCATATGGGGCACTGGCCCAGGACCTCCAAATTTAGGGGACCTCATTTCCAAAAATGCAGAAATAATAGTACAATTTTTTTCATTATATGTCTTTTAAAAACAAAAATTGATTAAATTTTTCTTTCTGTATTTTATTAGAGAGCTTAAACAATTATTAAATTTTGTGACTGATTTCCTAAACATTGGCTGATCAATGTGCTTCAGCTTTCATTTATCTTGAACATAAAATGAATGATTTTGTTATAGGTTGCCAAAAAAATGAGGAAATAGAAGATATAATAGAAGGAAAATTTTTAAAAATGTACTATTTTTATTTATTTGTTTTTGAGAATAGGTCCTTTTTGCGAGCTCTTTAGAGCAGGTAAGGGGGCCTCCAAATAGCATCAGTGCCCCAGGACTTAAAGCATATTCGGGCCCTGGGTATATTTAGAACTTCAGTCCTAATCAGAAAATTCTGCTAGCCAGAGTCGCGTGACGTTTGGCTCATGCCTGCCAGAGTTGTGTAAGTCTAAGTTCTGACGTAGGCAAATGTAATTAAATAATCATGAAAAACGGCAGTTTTTCGAGTGACGCAAGCGGAAGGACAAACGGACGGAAAGCTGCGAACTCATATATACGCCTAGTCTGACATCAAAGAGATTCGTAAAAGCCGACACTTAATATCTCAGAAAATATGCTATATTTTGTTCTGATCTTTTCAAAATAGTCTTTTTTCTTCGGTCTTAATCTATCCTGAAAATTTTACGTTTCTACATGCAGTATGTTTTGAGATCTGAATCTCAATTTAAAGCCAAAAAGGAAAAACGTGAGGTGTAAGGATGTAATGAACTAAATTCATGAAAAAATATCTCTAAAACCGCACGAACGATTTTAATTTAATTAATATATGTTGTTAATGGGATCTTTCTGAATCTAATAACGTTTTTGTTTTTTTCAGGAAAACTCTTGTTTTTTGTAAAAGTTGCTTTAAAAATAGAACTATATTACTCCGCCAAAATGCATGCTTTTATTCGGCAAAAATGTCGTAATTCGGTCCTTACTTTCAAGGCACGTTGGTTGGCTGTCTAATGTGAATGCAGTTGATAAATTTTTGTTATGAAGAAAATATTTTTAATTTTAAAATTTCCCATTTCGTCAAAAACGTATTTAGATAATATTTAAAATAAACGAAGTATTTTTTAATTCTATTTCATCGTTATTCATAATAAATTAAAACTTTATTAAAGCCAAAGAGTTTAAAGCACTCAAGCACAGGAATTTATACCATGGTCGATGATCTGTAGAGCGCATGCGTATATCATCCGGATCGAAAATTTCTGGTTCTTGCTGTAGACGCTAAAGTTGTTTACCAGTTTACACTGTTCCTGTCTTGGCACTGTATTCCTCCGCCGCTGTTGATATTCTGATCGCATAAATGTCAGTATTCTTTTAAAATATGTTTTATTAGATTGTGAAATATATAAAGAGGTAGAATTGTTTGTAAATTGTAGAAAATTTTATAATTTTTCTTTCATTCATATTAGACCACTTTACAAATCAATGCCTCATGTTTACAAGTTGATTTCCTGTATGCGATTCTTATGCGTAGCTCAGTGTTTGATTTTTCTTATGCTATATGCATGAACCAATGCATTTTTCTTGATCAACGTTGCGAATTTTTTTCCATGAAAGATTCGTTATAATATTTTCGCTGAAGTTTTTTTGTTTTTTTTCAATTTGTGTTTAGTAAGATGCTTTAGCAAAAAAGCGAAAACGTGTTATTTCATTTGGGCATTTTGGATAAGTCTTTTAGCATTTCGCGAAAAATGCTACCGTAGCAGAAACACTGTACTGAGGTAGACAAAATTTCCATTTTATAGATACAGTAAAACATTATTTACATGTCTTTTGCATTTATACACCCTTTTAATGAAGTCCTGATTCATTCCTATTCAATTTAATGAAAAATTCATGTGAATTAAAGTGTTGATGATATTGAATGTGAAGACGTTATTCTATGTTCCTTTAAAGGTGCAATGGACTGCTTTTTTTTTTTTTTTGTCAAAACAAAAGGAAAAAATCATTTACAGAACTTAATTCACAATGAAGTTCTTAATACTACTCACAGACAATCAGGTGATTATGAAAAATTTTATATTTTAATTAAATAACTACTGATGTGGTTATAAATCATACAATATTTATGATTGGAGAAATGCAAAATGTATAATTAATACTCAAAATGTGCTAATATAGTTTTCCAGATATGTAATGCAATACTCAAAATATAAATATCTTAGTATACTAAAATCGTGGATTAATGATTTATTTATTTTTTTAATTTTAATTATTTTTATATATAAATTTCCTATGCTAGTTATCTTAAAAAAAAAAAAAAAAAGAAAAAACTTTCGCTCACAGCAATAATGCAGCAAGTGCTGCAGATTATTGTGGGAAACTTATTATTGAGAGCAGTAAAGTATAATTTTTGAATTACCAGTTTCATTGTTTAATCACAATTGCTTACATTCTGTTATTTTGCTGCTCATCAATAAAATTTGCCCTTTTTTTCATGCTATTCCTGAAATGTTTACTTACGATCGCCATAATACACAATTATTTTGTTTTTGTATCTATAAAGTCTGTGATATTTTGAAAACTACTATTTTGAATTGAGCAATAATTTTACAGCTTGTTAATAAAATATGGAATCATATTGCTGCTTATTGAGGAACTTTATGCTCAACAATACAAATAATTGCTAAAATTAGAGTATTTTATTGCTAATTGATAAAATTCTCTATTTTTTCCCACCAAAGCTATTTCTCGAAATCTGTGATAATTTTGTGGCCTATTATTGAAATGCGGAATCATTTGCTGCTAATTAACAAATTTTATGTTTAATAATACAAATAATTGCCAAAATTCATGATTATTTCTTTCCCTATAAAGAAAATTTTTACTTTTTTCTGTTCTGTTTACCAAAATATGCAATAATTTTGTAATCTGTTATTGAAATGCACAATAGTTTTGCCGCTAACAGTCCGAATGTATGTTTAATAATGCAAAACTGTGGAAATAGACTTATTTTGCTCTAAATCGATAGAACTTTTTTTTTTTTATTTAAGGCTATTTGTACCAAAATACGAAATAAACATAAATTTGTTAATTAGTGGCAAAAAAATTTCATTAAATTGAATAGGAATGAATCAGGACTTCATTAAAAGGATGTATAAATGCAAAAAACATGTAAATAATGTTTTACTGTATATATAAAATGGAAATTTTGTCATTACCTCAGTACAGTGTTTCTGCTATGGTAGCATTTTTCGTGAAATGCTAAAAGACTTATCCAAAATGCCCAAATGAAATAACACATTTTCGTTTTTTTGCTAAAGCATCTTACTAAACACAAATTGAAAAAAAAAAACTTCAGCGAAAATATTATAACGAATCTTTCATGGAAAAATAATCGCAACGTTGATCAAGAAAAATGCATTGGTTCATGCATATAGCATAAGAAATATCAAACACTGAACTACGCATAAGAATCGCATACAGGAAATCAACTTGTAACTTGTAAACATGAGGCATTTGTAAAGTAGTCTAATATGAATGAAAGAAAAATTATAAATCGTAAACCGAAAAGCTTTGAATAGTAATAAACAAATTTCACTTATATTACTTACCTTTTTTTTGTTTTGGTAAGTTATGTTTTTATTTTCAGATATTCAGATACAGTATAAGCTTAATGTAGTTTTACATGCTATAGTCAGGGGCCAATCTAAGATTTCAAACTTAATACCTATTTTTGTGAAAAATCTTAACTATATTTTATTTTTGTGAAAAATTGTAGTGCACTCTTTTTCTTTCTCTCTGTGTGTATGAGGGGGGGGGAGTTTGAACAAAGTAGAATAATAAAATTAACTCTCAGCAGCTAGTGTGAGGCTTATAGCAGAACAGGAACCAAAATCCAAAACTTACTTCACTCTGAAGTAAACAGTTCAGTAGAGATAGTGTAAGTAGAAGTTGTTTTTATTTGTGTTAGTATCACTGCAGTATACATGAATTGTACCAGGGAGGATAAACACGTCACCATACAGTCACCAAAATGTTCAACCACCTGATGAATCAGCAAACGGTACACTATGGCCACAATTTCAGAGCGTGTCTGTACCGATACACACAAGGATCGTTTTGTTTACATATGCTGCACTGTTTCTCCCCCATAACAAACGCTTGTGTGTAGATTAAAACCAACATTCTGTATGATTCTTGCTTCGCAAATCGCATCAACAGAAATGCACGAATTACTTTCCTTTGAAAATGTGCTAATTAAAAATGTTAGATTTTGCTGGGAGGACTAAGATTTTTGTGAAAGTACCGATTTTAGCTGTATGATTTTTGTGAAGATACCTTTTTTGCCAGGTCGACTTTTGTGAAGGTACCCATAAACGGTAGTAAACTCGACCTGTATTAATCCCTGATAGTGATAATTATATCTCCAGAAAAAGAATATAAGTTGTATCTAAAACGTTCATATTGCTTTAAAAAAGTTTACAATATAAAGTAATAATCTAAAAAGTTTAATGTTTTTCATGTCTGCCAATAAATGAGGTAAAATATATGCTTGTACTATATTCAAATTGATCTGGTTACAGTTTTACTTTTTTGTTTTTCATTTCAAATTAAAAAAAATTTACCTTCTGTGTATAACTCTTTAAAAACCTGATTAAAAACTTTTAAGTTTAAATGACAAATGAAAATCAAACATATTGAGGCGTTTAGAATAACGTGTAAACTGATATTCATCTTTTTCTACTATTCCTGGCATTTTAGTATTTTGCTAAAGCTTTTTTTCTGATTTTAGCTTTTTTGCTAAAAATAATTTTTACTCGGCTTAAACCCTGACTCAGTAGCAGAATTTTTTCTGAGAATCTGTGACAGCTATATGGGCACTAAAAAATAATCTGTAGCATAACTTTACAATAAGTAACAGAAAATAATTATAAGACAAAAAAGAAAACTTTTTATATACCATGTTTTTAAATTTCCTGTTGAATCATTAATAAAATATGCAAGGATAAAAAATAATAAATAAGCAATGTTTAAGCACGCGGACTCAATTCAGTGAACTAATAATAATGAAAAAAAAAAGTTGGTTTTTAAAATAAATACGTATATTAGCACCATGAACTATATTAGCACTTATCAATGTGTATACATTTTTTAAAGTGATAATAACATCAATTTTTATGAGATGCATCGTTTAACTTTTTATAATTTTTTAACGTTCACGTTTAATTAAACGTGTTTATTTTTATGTCGAAAGAAAATGAACACGCAACAATTAAATTATAGCTAATATTTTAATGGCTATTTTTATTGCTATTAGGAGCTTATTATTTTCATATTTTAATTAATTAAAAGAAAACTATTCAAAAATCGAGCTTTGGAGTATTGTGTTGTCACCGGGTTCTGATTTATGCTAAAAGTTTCAAATGTAGAGGAGTTAGTTAAAAATAGATTGCAAGATTTGTACCAGACAAACAAACAAACAAGAATCGAAGTTAATAAAACATGGTAAAAATGAAGTTACAAGTTTCAATAGTAGGTAATATTTTTATCACAAGATTGCATATGTAATGTTTGTTAATCAGTTAGATATGATCAAAGCATTATAGTTATAAAAATGATGATAGTTAATCATTGTGAACAGTTCTACCTCTATATATATTTAAACATGTTATAAAGAATATTGACATATATGTTATGTATGAGAAAGATTAGAAATCATAAGGATTCCATGAGGTGTATGGTCTCTGATCATTAGCACAGGGATTAGGGCATCTCAAAAAATTACATGAGTGTAAGGTATTGAACAATTCTACTTCTTTATAGCTGCTAGAATTTAATAAAGGGTGTTTAAAGCAGGGTTGGCAATCTGGGCCCAGCCCAGAAAAACTTTGCCCGGGTTTTTCTGGGCGGGCCCACCAACAAAAACCCACTGGGTTTTTGCAAATAAGTGGGTTTTTGTTAAAAATTATTTATAATTTACAAATCCGATCTATAAAGTATAGAAAACACCTTAACTTTAAAGAAAAAACTCTTATTGTTATTTTCTAGAAAATAGTACTTAAACATAAAAAGTAACTACAGTTATAAATATAAAAGCAAGTTTATCTTCTATAATTGGTTCAGTTTTCCTTTTCCTGTAAAGCCGAACGATATTTTTGTTTAACAGTGGATATAAATGTTGCCCAGAATCAATATTTAACTAATTAAATTGTTTAGTTTTAAAACTTTATAATTTTATTTTAATTTTAGTAGCAACATAATTATAAATCTAATAACATAAAATTTTCTTCTATAACCATTTCAACTATTAAAAAACTTAAAAAAAAAAAAAAAAAGATAAAGCAGTGCAACTTATTTTTATAATTAAAACTAGTTGGCATAAGTGGACTCTGCTCAGTTCCCCATTATATATATGTTCTCATACATTTCTAGTACAGGACATTTTCTTAACATGATTATCATGTTAAGATAAATGAATCGACTAAACACTTGACACAATGAAATCCCCACCTAATAGGCTATCCACCATTCATTTTGATATATTTATCTTATATTCTAATCTATTAATTTATTTTATTTGGACCAATTTCGTAGTTTTGTTTTCATGCTACTATTTCCAATGCAACAATCCTCAAAATGTCAAAATGCATATTTATATGGGATATCGCCCCATTTTACTATGTTGATAAATTCTTAAATTACGAGTAACTTGCAAAATTTTCCTATTAGAATATTTGTAGTCAATTATGTTCAAACAAGTATCATAAATGTTATTTTGAAGTTGTCTGATATATTTATGATCCTCAAAATGGGCATTTATGCTCAATTCTGCCCTATTCTGCCATTTTAAGTAAATTGTAAATTCCAAATAATTTACGAATTCTTTTAATTGGAAAATTTATACTCTATGATATTCATGCCAGTACTTGCAAAATTTTCAAAGTAGCATGTTTCTAGTTACTGATGTTCATTCCGACATCAAAACGCATATTTTAAAACTGGTCTCACATTTTTTTCATAAAAATTTTCCATTTAATGCAAAATTTTACTTAAATGTAAAATTTTGCCCTATTTTCCCATGTTAAGAAAAGCATAAATTTTTAATAACTTACAAAGTTTTTTAATTCGAATATTGCAAATGAATAGGGTTCTTGCCAGTGTCGAAAGTAATATTTTAAAACTGATCTGACTTCTATGTGATAATTTGTTCTTGAGACATCGTGTACACAGACTAACGGACTAACAAACTAATACGCACCATACAAATTTTGTCATTTTTCGAATTCCTTACACGTGAAAATGTGTAAAAATGAAAAAAAAAAAAAAAAATGAGGTCGAAAATTTTCACGATTATTTAAGTTCTCCATCTATAGTATGATGTGGAACTAAAAAATTTAAGTAATATGTATTGTACTTAAGAATTTAAATTCGTTTATTTTATCAACCCGGGTTTTTGCCAACCCTGGTTTAAAGAGAACACTGACATTTATGTTGAGGATGGAGAAAGATTGGAAATCACATGACTTTTGCATTGCATTTGATCACCGAGTGTTAGAGTGGAGGGAAAGGGGGAGTGTTCTAAAAAAGTATATGAGTGAAAGATATTGAACTATTCAATTTCTTTATAGTTTCTACAATCTATTTAAGTAAATTGGGAAAAAAAAATGTCATACCGTAAAATTCCGATAGTACCCCCCCCCCTCCTGAAATTTCACGTACTTTACTTTTTCGGAAAATTCTGTTTATAACCCTCCTCCCTTACTTTTGGCGGCTAAGTCCGCCATTATTTCATTTTTCCCATGATCATTGCAAACATACTTTTTTTGTAACATCTGAAGTCATATGTTTATTTAGAAACTAATTTGCATGTAAACGTATCCAAGTGCTATTTTTGCTCATCTTTTTAAAGTAAAATAACTCCAAATAAAAAAATGCTGCTTTGTTTACATTCTTTAAACTCCAAAACATTAACTGCTATTCGTAAGCGACCATTGCTTTCACAATCTTGTTTATGCAACTATGTTTTTGCGATCATAACTTTTTTCTAAATTTTAAATTCTCTTTTTACTTTTAAATCTTTAAATAACATTAATAGTTATTGTTCACCCTGTTCTGTTCTTGCATATCAGTTAATTGTTAATAGCAGTGCAATTAACTGTTTGTTTAACTGTTAGTGAATCTTCTAGCGACTTCGCAATTTGTTTATAAGAGGGGGGAGATGTTGCACGTGTACATCACATGTTCATTATTCGGTTACATTTTCTTTTTCAAAATTATGTTTATTAATAAAATTTAATAAATAATAATCAATATTATTGTTAATATAATTTAGTAGCTATTATATATATAATTAATAAAATTTATGTTTTTGGAAAAGATTGTGAAACTTCCGATTATAATCCCCCCCCCCCCCCCCCGCCTTACGAATTCGTCATACATTTCTGGAAACTTTCAATTATAACCCCTCCCCCCCCAGTTTTGACAAATTTCCCATTGAAAAATAAAAGGAGGTTACTATCAGAATTTTACGGTATATATTGAGGATGGAGAAAGATTAGAAATCAGAACGATTCTGCAAAGAATTTGTATGTCGTCTGTTTAGTTTGTGAATTTTAGAAAAGTGGAAAAGACATAACTAATATTGTGTGACTAAACAAAGAAATTTTTCATTGAAATGAATAGGAATGAATCAGGACTTCACTAAAAGGACGTATAAGTCTAAATGATGTATAAATTGGGTTTTTCTGTATATAAAATGGAAATTTTGTGGTTACGATAACTTTCGACATAATACTCAAAATTGAATTGAACCAAAGTTACACAGCAAACTTATCTTACAAATATCTTAGATGAGTTCATTAACTAAGTTGCTCTGCAGCTTGTTTTCAAGTGAAGGCTACATGAAAATTTCAAATCAACAGTTAAGACCGCATTTGCTTGAATTTTCATGTTCAGATTGACCACATAAAGGTCTCAACCAAGTGTTTATTAATGAATTTTATCTGCCATTTTTAACAAAATGACCGATATCTTAAGTACAGCCATTTCAAATCAGGCTACCACTTGTAAATTTATCATCAGAATAACTTTTGAAATACTGAATCAGTTCAAGTTGGACAATGAACTTATCACACAAATATCTTGGATGAATTTTGTTCCAACATTTACCTAGTTTCCAATTTGCAGCCACTTCAAATCAGGCTGCTACTTGAAAATGTGCCACCACGATAACTTTTAGAATACTAAACTGGTTCAAATTAAAGTTGGGGAGTGAACTTAATACAATTCAAATATCTTGGATAAGTTTGCTAGGCAACTTGCTCCACCATTTTGTTTCCAAGTGGCAACCGCTTAAAATTTTTTTATTACAATAACTTTTGTAATACGGAATCAGTTTGAATCACATTTGCACAGTTGACATATCATTCAAATATCTTTGATAAGTTCACTGGTCATCTCAGTCACTCTGTCCTTTTGTTTCTAAATGGTGGCCACTTGAAAATTATCACAGTAACTTTTGAACCGATTTGCTTAACACTCCATATATACATAGCCATCATTAATAAATCCACCAAATTCATTAATAAATTGTACCTGCCATTTTGTAAAAAATGATGGCAACTTGATAAGAAAAGATAAATCAACCTAACCTTCCTATGAGCCGGAAGGACTTGTTTTAATTTTTTGATCAATAACCTCTAAAAAGTAATGATATCAGTACAAAAACCCTTAACGGGTTAAAAGTTGTGACGCAGCTACTTTATCACTATAAGAATTTGAAATATGGGTCTTAAAAATAATGATATCAAATTTTAAGTGACGCTTTTCTATTTGTTAAAATATACATAGATTTTCTTATTTGATCATTTGCTTTTTTCTTTTATTTATATTTACAGTGCAAACATAATATTTTTAACTTCAAGATAAGACAGATATATAAAATATACTCACTGATGCTTTTTCATTTGCATTTTAATTTCAAAATAACAGTTTTAAGAGGAATGATATAAAAATTCCAGTCACGCCTTGATGTCATTTTAAAAGATTTGTTTTTAGATTCCATTAAAATTACCTTTGTTTTGTCTACTAAAGTATATTTACACATTGAAACAGTGCTATTAATTTTGAAATATACTGTCAAATAATCACACTTTCACTGAGTTCGCATTATAAATTAAAATTATTTATTTCAATAAATCGATTTGTCTTTTGCGTCACGCTATCCAAAACTGTGAGTAAAATATATGCAAATGTTACTTTGTATCATAGTACCCAACTAAGTGAGAATTTGTGCAAAGAAATAGTGTGATGCAAAGAAAACATTTGCACAAATTTTACTTGCAGTTTTGGATAGCGTGACGCAAAAGACAAATCGATTTATTGAAATAAATAATTTTAATTTATAATGCGAACTCAGTGAAAGTGTGATTATTTGACAGTATATTTCAAAATTAATAGCACTGTTTCAATGTGTAAATATACTTTAGTAGACAAAACAAAGGTAATTTTAATGGAATCTAAAAACAAATCTTTTAAAATGACATCAAGGCGTGACTGGAATTTTTATATCATTCCTCTTAAAACTGTTATTTTGAAATTAAAATGCAAATGAAAAAGCATCAGTGAGTATATTTTATATATCTGTCTTATCTTGAAGTTAAAAATATTATGTTTGCACTGTAAATATAAATAAAAGAAAAAAGCAAATGATCAAATAAGAAAATCTATGTATATTTTAACAAATAGAAAAGCGTCACTTAAAATTTGATATCATTATTTTTAAGACCCATATTTCAAATTCTTATAGTGATAAAGTAGCTGCGTCACAACTTTTAACCCGTTAAGGGTTTTTGTACTGATCCCTTTTACAAGCACACTCCAAATTCTAGTTTAAAAGCAAACAATGTATTTATCTTTGAACAGAAATAATCGATCGTAAAATGCATGGAAAAGAAAGTAATACAAGCAATATTCTAAAGCAGTGGACCGTAAACTCACTTGTCAAAAGAGTTCAAGATCAGCATAAAACGATTATGTTTTATTTAGATCGAGAGTTCCCCCCCCCCCCTCTTTTCAAGAATCATGCTTTCGCAGTTTAAATAAAATTCTTATTTTATCATTGCAGTATTATCTTATTTATTGACAAAAAATATTTTTATGCATTAAAATCTGACAAAACACTTATTTTTAATGTGTTCCATAATTCTTTGTCTTCTAACTTCAATAATTGCACTTTAAAAGTGTCAGTGTCAGTATTAATGAGGGAAAAAATTGAATTCTATTAGTTTCACAATGAAAAGTTTTCTAGTAAAGGCGAATGGGGTAGGGCCACACTCAAGCATAAGACTCGCGAGCCACTGTTTACCGACCACTGTTCTACAGCAGGCCTGTCCAATCCGAAACAACTGAAGGGCCGCTTTGAAAAATCATTTTGCTCCAGTATATATGTATATATATATGTGTGTGTGTGTGTGTGTTTAATTAAGGAGGTAATGGGAACGAAAATTTGGAATAAATGAATCAAGAATAAAGTTAGTTTTATTTTTAAAAAAAGGAATCTAATAATATTTTACAACTAATAATATGTTCGATGTTTGTTTCTTAAGATATCAAAAAGAACTAAAGTTTTCTCACTCATAAGAGTCATAACAAATTAATTGATTTTTGCGTGTTAATAGAAAATGTGAAAATTTCGGGAATTCCATCACGGGTTGGCCACCCCTATTCTAGAGAACGCAGGTTTGTTGCCAAAATATTAACATACACATACACATTACGCATAATCATAACGCCCGCATACTTCATAAATTTTCATCTAAAAATGAAACCTTCGTGCGTCAGGAAATATTTCTTTTTATTTCCAGAAGAAAACATTAAAATGTCCCTTGCCATCAATAACCATTACCAATCATTGAAAGATGATTTTTTTAAACACTGTTCTAATTAGCATGTTTTAAGCGTGAAACTGTTATACGTAAAATCAAATGTTTCACGGACATTGCTCGTAGATCGAATAATTAAAGTAGTAGTGTGCAATATCTCCTTTTAATACGCCAACTATTTAAAAAAAAAAAAAAAAAAAAAAAAAAAAAAAAAGAGGCAAATTAGACACGCAAGATTTACAAATAAGATAATAAATACATATATCCCACCAAAGTAGCCATCTTTTTTCTTTCTTTCTTTTTTTTTTTTTTTTTTTTTTCCCGCATCAAAATATGCAAATCGTTATTCTACATACTGAAAATCCTTTTTTAAGCATATATAAATATCTTAGCGCTTGTTATTGTCCCTGAAAATCATTTTTTGAGCATATATAAATATCTTAAAACTTATTATTGTCCCTTTGTTTCCTGTGTTCTCAGAACCTTTTCACACAAAAGATTACAAGAAATTTTTGTCATATTTTAGAAAATATGACGAGAAATCTCTGGGAACAATTTTCACGCTTATCGTCCTATAATATGCTTTATTTCTGTTTGATGCGATCACTGAAAATCCGCTGGAAACAACTCGCAACGCTCTGTCTATTGTGGGAGTAATAAACGTTACTTTTGATGACAGGCAAATGCCTGTATTTCACAGATGTCATCTCTTTGCTTCCTGTGTTTGACGCTATATATCATAGCAAAAAGCTCCCATCTATGCTAGCGACAGCAGTTTCCTTTAAAGCCTAGCAAATACTAAATCCTCTTCAATATCATTTTTCTCCGGGCACTTTTTCCAGAGAAAGGGGAGAAAAAAAAAATTGTGACAGTAAAAAAAGAAAGATTCTCCGCCATTTGCCTGGAAGGATATCTTTAGTGAACGCCACTGTAGGAGATTCTAAAATTCCGGAAAGCTGGCCAAAGATACAAGAATTGGGTATTTGTGTCTTCTGACATAGGCAGAATCAACAAAAAATAATGCAGTTTCTTCAAAATATAGCAGTAATGTATCATTGTGCTTCACAATGTCTGGAGAAAAAGTATAAATGCAATAAAAATATTCTGGTAGCATCGTGATGCAAGATTTACCAAATCTTAGAATCCTCATGCGTGATCTGTCAAATCTCAGAATCGTGAAGCGTGATCCGTCAACTCTTTGTGAGATATATATCTTTCTGAACATATATATAAGAAAAAAGAAAAATAAATAACACGATGGAATTTGTGAGAATTAGTATTCCAGGAAAACCAGTGGCTATGTTTTTGTGCGTACGTGTCTGTCAGGGAAACATAAATTAGCAACGAAACCGAATTATTTAATTGGCTTCATTTATTTATTTATTTTATAATAATTCTGAATATTATTTGTTTTTCAATATAAAGGTATCGGGAAAAAAAATGTAACAATATAATAATTTATAAAAAGTAACACACCGCTTTAAAAAACACGTAGATAAACTATTTTTATTAAAAACGACACAAAGCTTTTCGCCATTATAACAATAGCATCATCAGGTGTAATTGCGTTACATAGAACCAGCAATATATAAAAAAGGGAAGTTCAAACGGTTTAAAGTTACGGTTACAATAAAAATTTTTTAAAGTTACGGTTACAATAATTTTTTTTTTATTTCAATATCATTTTCAGTATTTTTTTTTTTTTCCTCTATGAGCACAACGTGTGCCATATTTTATGAAAAAAAAAAAAAAAAAAAACTGAAAATGATATTGAAATTAAAAAAAAAAAAAAAAAAAAAAAAAATATTGAAATAAATTTTTTTTTATTTCAATATCATTTTCAGTATTTTTTTTCCCTCTATGAGCACAATGTGTTCCATATTTTATGAAAAAAAAAAAAAAAAAAACTGAAAATGATATTGAAATAAAAAAAAAAAAATAAAATAAAAATTATTGTAACCGTAACTTTAAAAAATGTTTATTGTAACCGTAACTTTAAACCGTTTGAACTTTTCTTTTTTATATATTGCTGGTTCTATGTAACGCAATTACACCTGATGATGCTATTGTTATAATGGCGAAAAGCATTGTGTCGTTTTCAATAAAAACAGTTTATCTACGTGTTTTTTAAAGTGGTTTGTTACTTTTTATATAATATATATACACGTGAAATGTTTTCTAATTTTAAACTTTTAATAGTTTTTAATCTTAATAATATAATAATTCATTACAAACATAACGTAATTTTATAAAATACTCATTTATTAAAATTACATTTCACTCAAATACGTTTTATACATTTTAGCAAAATTTATAAAAGCTTCTCATTTTACGAACTTTCATATTTATTTAGCGTGTGTCCCAGACCGTCGCCAATTGCCCATCTGCGCAGCACTAGTGCGACGTAAAAACCCAACCGAACCATACTTATTTAGCAATAAATGAATAAATAAATAATCAGAAAAATAATGTAAAATAGCTGTTACATTTACAACATTTAATTTCTGAATGAAATATTTAAAAGAATTTGCAGCATGTATTTCCATTATTGAAAATTAAATCTAAATGAAAAAGAAAATATCAGAATATTGCGTGTTTTTTTTTCTCTCTCTCTCTCTCTTTACATACACGCAATGAAGAAAAAGAGAGAGAATTATTCCTAGAGTTTGTAGTTAAAACTATGTATCGATTACATGTATACTTATGGTCATTAATCAAAATAATTCCTTTCTCTTATTTTTCTTTTCCCCTTCAGCTTGTTTTTAATTACAAGTTTTAATGGAAAACTCCCTTTCAAAATGTAACTACATCAACTTGTTTAGTAGAATTCATCAAATCAATGTTAAGAACATTGTTTTCTGATTTCCTCCCATTACCAAGAGAGAAGTTGTTTGAAAGAGCATGGCATGTTTTTTTCTCGTTTCGCCCATGTTCTATTAGATAGGCTGTGTAATAAGAGCAATTTGCTTAATGATCGTTTATTAGGTGTTTAAAAGCATGAGTCTGAATGCTAATTCTAATCAAGATTCACCGTTTAATAACAAGTTCCTATGTGTTCTAGACAAGAATAGTAATTAGGTGATAACAGATTATAGGGGAACATCTAGAAAGGATTTAATACTCCGACACTGGCATTTACATGCAAACGTAAATCAGAAAACAAAATAAAATAAATAAAACTTTGCATTGAACACAGAAACAAAGCAATTCCAAAGTACAATTTATTTAAAACTAGCAGGCTACGCCAGCTTCACTGGTCACTATATTTAAATGAATTTTAAAAAGAATTGGATCAGTATTTATTTTTTACATCACATTATAAATAAAAACATAAAATAATAATAATAATAATAATAAATAGATTATTGAAATCGCTCTAGACCTCTCTTCGGGTACCCGCTGCCCGCGGCATCTCTCCCCCCCCCCCTCCTCGGTACTGCATCGGGGCTAGGTTAACTGCGTCCCAAAATGACATTTTTATCTTTCCCATAGGTCAACTGCGACCCAGGAAATCTCCCCACCTATACCAAGTGCGACCCAGGAATGTTCCCCTGAAGTTTCCCGCAAAACAACGTTTTTCGCCAAATTCGCCAAAGAATTTTGGACATGGTTATAATTTAGTATGTGACTAGTAATTTTTAATTTATTACGTAATAAATTTTAACTTATAGCGTAAGTTGCTTTTCTCAGTAATGGTTTTAGAAATTTACATTTCCATTTACTTTTTACTGATTTATTTTTTGGGGAAAGGATGGGGAGGCACATTAAATTACTATATAAGCATAGGGGAAAAAAATAAATAAATAAAATAACCCTTAAATGCATAGTGATGCATATTTGTATCACACATATATATATATATATATGGGTTTTTGTAATTCTTGGTGAAGTTTCCATTAACTAATCAATATATAGTATACAAATTAGCATATTACACAAAAAAAAAAAAAGAAACCTGATTTTTTTTTTTTTTTTTTCCCGTTGAATTTTCTGTGCAATAAAATTATCTTACATTTGAATACAATCTTTTGGAAGAAATAAAAATCATGCATTTAAGGGTTAATGCAGTTACATAAATATGAAGAAATATAATTGAAAAATGCAGCACGCATATAGTTAAAACTCTCTATCTCTCTCTCTATATATATATATATATATTCAGTCGGCAACAAAAGGGTCCGAACACTAGCAAAAATTCCTATGTAAAAAAAGTACACTTCATACGTTTTTGTTAAATAAATCCTTGTCGAATCCTGTTCTTAGTCTGTTTAAGAACAGGATTCGATAAGGATTTATTTAACAAAACAGTATGAAGTGTACTTTTTTTCACATAGGAATTTTTGCTAGTGTTCGAACACTTTTGTTGCCGACTGTACTCGTCGCTATTATTTAAATAGCGACCATTACAAATAATCTTTAAACATCAAATACTTAATGCTGATTCTTTTCAATATATATATGTATATAAACTTTCACAATTCAAATATAATGATTAAAATTTTGATTTTTAACGTCCACCATTCCCCAAATATACTTAAAAAAAAAAAAAAAAAAAAAAAAAAAACTTAAGTGATAGGTTTTAATGTGCTATACACACTGGTGTTCAAAATTAAAGGAAAAACCTCCTTTCCCATTTTCTTCTTTTGCGCATAACTTTTAAACATGTCAACATATGAGCATAAAATTTGAATGGCATGTTAGTTATCACATCATTAATCGAATTTTATATAACTTTAGCATATGTAATAATTTTTAAACTAATAGTTATTTAATTTTTCTCAAACGTAAGCTTTGGAAAAAATTAAATTTTAACAATTTTAAAAAAGAAAAGAAATATAGTGGTAAGGATGCATTACAGTTAGGTGAAGACGCACATGCCTCCAAATGTCAAACTTAATCCTGATTTTTCTTTCTCTTTCTTTCACTTAAAAAAATATATATATAATTACTAATCTGTAAACTATAAACTTCATCATGATAATAAAATGTCGATAAATATATATATATATATATATATATATATATATATATATACATGTATATATATATATTTTAACGAACCAGTTTTCATGTTTGTATGTATATTTTTGAAAAAGTTATTCACATGCGAAAAAAAAAGAAGGAAAATCAGAAAGAAAAATCTGGTTTAATTCAAACACATGCATGCATGTATATGAATCTTCACTGTGATCATTTGTTTAAAAATTACGCGCAAAAGAAGAAAATAAATTATTGCTTTAATTTTGTACACCCGTGTACAGTAGAAGAAATTATTAGGTATATTTATCTTTTAACCTGCAGTTTTTGGTGACATTAGCTATTTTTAGTGTTAAAAAAGAATAAAAATGTAACAAATATAATATTTTTTGCAAATTTTTACATAGACATGCATTAAAGATTTCAAATCTCTATAAATTTGATATAAAAGTTATTAAAGTACGAGATTTATCAAGTCTTTTATGCTGAAATATTACTAATACAATTTTATTATTCTTATTTGGCGATTCGTCGCACTTGGCGAAATTTTCAGAGGACGCACTTGACATAAGGGATTATAAAAGGCTGGTCGCAGTTGGTATAGGTGGGGGAAGAAGAAATTGAAACACCTGGTATGTCGGGTCGCAGTTGGACGACACCGACTGCATCGGGTCCAGGTACTCACAATCTGCAGAAAGGTCTTTCCCGGGCACTTCAATCTACGATTTTAAAGATGACTGTATCTCAGCATCTATTATATATTTTAGTTTTTGAACCTTGTGTTTTATAGCCCCCGGTATTTACACTATATTACGATTTGATTCCGACCAGTATAATAAAGTAAAATAAAAAGTAGGTTTTCTTTTAAAAGGAATTAAATTCATAAAAACAAATAAATTTTAATCAGCTTAATTCTTTCTACTACATACTATCATTTTTTCTCCAATAAATCTTATATAAAAAAAAAAAAAGGGGGGGGATTTTTATTTTAAAGGAATTACTTTAAAATGAAAAATAAAAAGTTTTTATACTATAAAAATTATACATAAACGTAACAATTTATTGCTATTGCATTACCATTTGGTTTTTAATAAATATAATAATAATAATAAAGATTTCGCCTTCAAATGAATGCATTAAATAAAAAATTAAAAGTGACATAACCGTTGCTAAGATACGCAGACGATTACAATCAAAGAATTAAATTTATGAAGAATGAACATTAAAGCCAATATTTAAAATCGAAAAAACATTAATTTAAAAAATTCAAATTCGAAATTCGATAAAAGCTCGATGCACTGTAAAAAAATGTTGTAATTTTTCCTGCACTTTCTGTTGCATATTTTACAGCACTGATACAGTTAAATAAAATTAATGCACTAAATGTTGTTAAAATTGACTTCCTGTGGACTTTAGACAAGAGCATCTGCTCAGAAACATAACATCTGCGTCTGTGAACTGAGATGCAGATGAACGATGAATGAACGCCGAGAATATCATGGAATGAGCAATGTCCGTTAATCAGAAAGGTTAGTTGTTAATATTTTGTATTGATTAATTAATATTTCGTTAAAATGCATTAGTTTTAAACTTATTGCAGCATGCTATCTAAATCACCTAAGCAAAATCGTGTGCCAATATCCTAGCACTTTATTTCAGTGCTGTAAGTAATGCTCGAATCTGGCTATCGCTTTTGTCTTAACGATTTACAATTAATTTTTAAAAAACAAAATTTCTTGTTAATCATTCACTATACTTCTTTTAAAGGTTTATCATAAAATTCCATTTCTCAAGTTATGTGTTGGCTAAGCACTTTTTTTTATATCGAAAGATTTATATGTGTATAAACTTGCACTCATGTCATTCAAAAAAAAAATATTCATTATTTATCATAATAAATTCAATATTTTTATGATTACTCCTTAATATTTTAAAAGAAGATTTTTTTAACTTTTAACTGAAACATATTCTCTTTGACATCAAGTCTTGATAAATTATATAAGTATAAAAGCATATTCCTTGAAATATTAGTTGACTTTTTTTTTTTTTTTTCTTTTTTTAAATTACTAACAGCAAATTTTTTTTTTTTTTTTTTTTTTTTTTTTTTTAATGTTTAAAATAAAGTATGATGCACATACTTAATTTTAAAAATTGAAATAGGTATACTTCCGGGGCAGAATCAGAACAAAAATTGGGACCACTTTAGGGCCCCTTGTCATATTCAATTTCATATTACACTTAATTTGTGCAGAGATCTTACAGTTTAATTTGAAAGTTTTATTTGATCATTTAAAACAAAAATCTCATTTTACATTCTGTATTTTGTTGCATTTTAAGAATTTTAATCCCAATTTAAATAGAGATCGAAATATAACAAATTTTAAATAATTAATTTAACTAAATTAGGATGAAAGTTCTTTTGTTTCAGTATAGCTTACCAATTTGATTTCGGCGACCAGCTGGTTTGTGATCCTTCGGAAAACTCACCGTTTTTTCAATATATTATGTATGTATATATATATATATATATATTATATATATATATAATTGTGATAATCAACAAGGAAAAGTTATTTGTGTATGGGCATCTCCTCCCTCCTTTCGAAAGAATAACTGCTCCCCTCTCCACAGGAGGTATATAAATTTTCAGTATGGATATATAGCAAAAGAACTCGTCAATACTTTTAAAACGAATAATTGGTCCACTAATATGAGATAATTTAAAACAAATTTATTATTATTATTATTATTTCATAAAAATCCTTTTTGAAAAAAAAAAAAAAAAAAAAAATACTGAGATGTCTTCATAAAATTGACTTTCTTTCGACATTAAGTGTTAAGCTTAGTTGTAAATAAATGTGGACGCATACTTACGAAGCGCTAAAATTAATACAGCGAAGTAGAGAAAGCGGTGAAGGTATATTTGTAAAATTTTAAATTAAAGATTGGAACTATAAAAATAGTAATGCTATTAATAAATTCTTTGAGTGTAAAATCACGGAATTTTGCTACGATCAGAATTTTCTATGGTCGTTTTTAAGGGGAGCGAAATGGTGTTTTAAGACGGAGATATCCATATTTTGTTTAAATGAAACAGTATTAATTTGATATTAATTATTAAACAGAGTAATTGCTAAGATAGAAAGATTTGCTTTTTTCCCCCAACAACAACAACAAAATCTGTTAAAAATAATCTCAAAAAACCAAAATATATATTCGTGCAGATTACAAACTAAACATGTTATGTTAAAACGGAAATGAGAAGTTTTTGCTGATCTAAGATCAACAAATACTGTGCAAAAGGTTAAAAAAGGTCATACAAAGACGCAGCCCAAACAGTTATATTATTTAATGCCTCGAACGCAGCTGAGCAAAGCATTATTTCCATATGTCTAATTCCAAGTGTAAAATAATTGTCTATCATTAGATTTAATGCATCTTATCGTGTGTTTAATAGAAATATATATAAACTCGGCTTACAGAGTACTACATTTTTATTTTTAACGTAAAAGAAATAAATAATAATAATAATAATAATAACTGTACATACAATTTCCTTTCTTTTCCTTTTCTTTCTTTATTTGTTTTTTCAATTTTTTATTCTTTTTTCCCCCAAAATAATACAATATCCATAAATAAATAGCATTTCCTTGCATTAAGCGTTAGTTAATAAAAATCTATGGCATATTTTAGCAAGGATACACCTAAATTCTGAAATATGCGGATTTATTGCTAAATATTTAATGTTTTTTTTTGAATCAGCAAAACAGTTCGATTTTTGACGGTTAAACACAGATATATAATATCCCATTTTAGTAATCGATGATATAAAAAAATACCTGATAGAGTAATTAGCTGCAATTTAACATAAATTTTATAAATCAAGAATATAACATATTTCGGCAGACACACACACACACAAATAAAAATAAAAATAAGTAAATGAATAAAATAAATAAATAAATAAAATAAATAAATAAATAAATAAATAATAATTTTGATACACTATTGTCAAAAGTCATTTGTTTTTACATTTAAATAAAAACAGTGAGATTTATAGTGAATGAATAAGATACCTGCCTATTCTTCTGATTACGAATAAAGGGGATTATTTTCTAACATGTCATAAAGCGATTTTAGGTTTCATAATAGCTTTAGTGCGATAAATTTATATAAAATCTACTATAATTATTAAGAGATATTTCATTTTTCTTAAAAAAAAAAAAAAAAAAAGGGATCTGAGTTTAAATGATAATCTCATAAATCTAATAAAATTTTCTAATAATTTATTCTGCGTCTATCATGTGGACTAATTGAAATGTATCAGGGATAATGGAAGAATCTAACTTGTTTGTCTGCTTTTGAGACCCAGGTCTTCGGAGAAGTGCATTCCATGGCGGTTTTCCTGTGAGTTTTGGGGGAAATCACAGAAAATTTTGCAGGACTATGTCGATGGGTATGAACTAAGTTTGAAGCTAGCATAGTCTAGTCTACAAAATTTTAGGACAAATTTGGTAAATTATACCTAGCTAGATATAAACTGAAGATTATTTTTATTTATTTTAAATTGAGTAGGCAAACATTTGCTGCTTTCAACACAAATATAATAAATCCTGTGCAAATTTATGTTATTTGAGAACAAAAGCATTAATGAAACTGTAATATTAAAGTCAAAATTTTACAAAACAGTCTTTCAATTTCCAAAGGCATTAGTTTTCTATTTTGCTTTAGAAGCGAGTATTTTTTGCTCCTGTTTCTATATAATACTGGAAATATATCTATCGATACATTAATTATGAAACCAATTATTTCTTTATAAGAATTTTAGCATGCATCACAAATAACATTCGGATTTTTTTTTTTTTTTCACCACCCTTGTTTCTATTACGGAAACATTTATTATATTTTTACAGTTTGTTTTTTCCCTCAAATTAATTGATATGTTAATCAGTGTTAGAACATCTCATTTTTGTCATATACATTACATACCTGACATCAACAACAATACGGAATCGAGCTTCTTTCACTGTTAATCATTTAGCTTTAAAAATAATAGCGGTTTAAGTAAAATAAAGCATTTACCAACTAAATCTGTAAATATAAATATAAATAGTACAAACTGATACAAAAGTTAGGGAAATGTGCGAATTTTATTGATTAACAACGAAAAAAAAATGCTTTAGTAATTAATTGCAATTAAACGTAAATTTTAACAAAGAAGAGTGAAATGCTTGTATATTTCATTAATAGTTTGCAGAATTGATACATATTACGGGAAATAACATCGAAGAATTGCTAATTTTATCGATGATATTTAAGAAATAATTGTAAACGTAGGAAATTATTTACATTTTTAAATGTAAATGTTGACATATAACGACGAATTATTCAGTACTTCAAACATACGTTGTAAAATTATCGCGTATTTCTTTCTTTCTTTTTTTTTAAGGTTGAACTTCCTGGTTTCTCGACAACATAACAGCCTATATCAGAAATTATTTCCATTATTAACCTGTAACGCTATAAAAGTATATTGGGACAAGTAGATGACTCTTATAATCTTGATAGGATTAAATGTAATAATCATATTCTTAAAAAAAAAAAAAAAAAAAAAAAAAAAAAACTCTTTTTTTTTTTAATTGTTATGTATCAAAGCTTTGTTTTCATTATTTATTTATTTATATTTTTACTTTTTAAGATTACGGTACAAGACTTCTTTGTTGACAAGTGTTTTGGAAATTTCTTTGAAGGAACCTATACATATCATGCCTTAATTTTGCATTATTATTATTATTTATTTATTTTTTTAAATAATTTTCGTGTTTTGAATAAAATATTTTTAGACGCAGTTGGTGTAAAAATAATTTCTTACTTCTGTGTTAAATTTGTATACTTTGTTTTCTTCGTATGTGTCCTTTTGTTTTAAATGGTTTATCATGTACAGTGGATGAATAAAGTATTAGAAATACTTCTAATTTTGACATTTTTTCGATTTTCAAAAATAAATAAATAAAAATACTGGATGCAAACGATCAGGTTTTTTAATTAAAAAACTTATCTCTCAATGAAATGTTTTAAAACATTGGGTATTTAAGGAATTGTATTTTCCTGATGTTTTTCTGTGAAGATTAGTTTAACACAACATTTAAGAGCAAGAACAAATTGAGCAAAATGTATAATGTTTGTGATCACCCTGTATCATTAAATGAACGAAATAATCTGTAACTTTAGGATGTATTATTATAAACCAATTACAATTTGTGGATGAATTTGTGTGATGATAGCAAGTTAAATAAAGGAGATATAAGCATTTATTTACTTAAAAAAAAAAAAAAAAAAAAAAAAAAAACACTTTTGAAACAATATACTGCAATTGAAATACAAATATCTTAAACGTCTCATGAAATGTGGGTATTTTTTTGAAAAACGTTTTCACTGCGTATGCGCAAAAGATAAAAAAAGAAAAAGAAAAAGTATTACATAGGCTGAAAGCTAGATATTTAGGCAACTTTTGTCAAAAGTTCATTTGAATAAACTAAAAAGTAAGCAAATTGTAGGCAAAACAACGAGTTAGATTTTAGGTATTTTTTCAGAGTTGAAATTTAATAAGGACTTTTTACATGGCGCGTGATTAATTTGAAGATTCAATTATTTCCATCTCTTTGAAAAAGTTCTTCTTTGTCGAGAAAATCCCTTATGATCTCACAAATCTTTATAAATAAACAAAAATAAGTTAGGTCTACAGGCTTATAAGGGTTTTTACATAAAAGAGTACTTTTGGAGCGTGGTTGAAATAATTGGATCTTCAAATTAATTACACAACACGGGAAAAACCCTTTATTAAATTTCCTACTCTAGAAAAATATCTAAAATCTAACTAGTTTTTTTTTTTGTTAAATGTTTACTCTGTTCAAATGAACTTTTGATAAAGTTGCCCAATATACTTAGCATTCAACCCTGTGTAATAAAAGTTTTTCTATTTTTCGCGCATGCACAATAGTAGCATTTTTCATGAAAATGTTCATATTTCATGAGATAGTTATGGTATTTGTATTCCAATTGCAGTATATTATTTCAAAAGTGTTGTTCAGATTATCTGAAAATAGGAGTAATTTTCGTTTAAAATTCTCTAGATTATTTTTTTTTAAATGCGTATTTTTTTTTTTTTTTAGTTTAAAAATAGCATTTATCTCTGTTATTTAACATGCTATCGTCGTACAAATGCATCCACAAATTGTTCTGGGTATATATTAACTTAGCCTAAAGTTACAGATCATTTCGTTTATTTAATGGTACATGATCACAAATTTATTGATTTTGTTGTAGTTCTTACCGGTCCCCTAAATATTAGTCTTAAAAATTCGTCAATGAAAAACATGCGGAAGACCAAGTTTTTTAAATATCCAATTTTTGAAAATATTTCATGGAGAGGTATGTTTTTAAATTGAGAAAAGCTGGTCATTTGGAAATTTTGTTAAACTTTTGAGCAGGAGAGTATATTGGGTAACATACGTTAAAAGTTCAGCAAATTATCGTCAAAAGAATGAGCTAGATTTTAAATGTTTTATAGAGTTAAATTTTCCCAAGAGGTTTTTTACATACCAAGTATTTTATTTAGAGATCGAATAATTTCAATTAAATTGCAAAAATTCTTTTTTATAAAAAATTCCTTCTTGGCTTATAACTCTAATATATTTTTATTTATTTGCTAAGACTTCTGAGCTCCTATTTTTTTTTTTTTTAATACAAAAAATAACTTTTCAAATGTGCTTAAAATATTTGGATTTCCAAGTTAAAAACGTGGTTATGTAAAAATCCCCTTATTAAATTTTAATTCTGAAAAGTATCTAAAATCTACCCCATTCTTTTGCAGATAAATTGCTTAATTTTTACTCTATTGAAATGAACTTTTGACATAAATTGTCCAATATAAATAGAGTTCAACATGTAAAATAATAATCATAACAACAACAATATCTATATTTGGAACATTCGCAGTAAATATATATATGTACATATAAATGTTCATATATATATCAGCGAATATCAAACATGTAAATTTTATGTTTCAGAGTAATGTATCTCTAATGTTTTGTCAAGTTTTCAGCATCTTTTCTAAAATTTTGTTTAAATTCCTTCTTGTTATTATTTGTTTCGGTGAGTTTTTCTGTTTAGAATTTTTGAAAGATTAATTATAAATTAACCTACATAAAAAATTGTGCGATTCCACACAAAAATTACTTGCAAATATAGAACATAATAAGTACAACAATGTGTTAAAATTACAAGACATTTGTAACTTTTTTATGATACAGGGTTATCCAAAGTGTTTATGCTTTTCTCCAATTTATATTTAATCCCCTAATTATATTCCCATGTGAGTATAAATATTCTTTAGATGTCTGTAGTTCAAAGCCATTACGTCCAGTATTTTTTTAGAAAATTGGAAAAAAAATGTCAAAAATAAATTAATAAATAAATAAATCTAATAATTTGATCACTCACTGTGGTTTTTCTAATTATTCTCTCTTGGGGAGAAAAAAAAAAAAAGTTTTTTACAAGACTTCATTAGTTGATTTAATTTTCACAGTTTTCCCCACGTTGTATTATCCAATTATACTAGCCAATGCTGCACACTATATCTTTGCATGACCAACTATCAAGCTATTAGTCACAGCGATGAAAGATTACCTCAGAACAAGGAGGTGTGTACAAGCCTTTGAAAAATGTCAACAAATAAATTTGCGATAAGAAATTTCTCTTTATTTCTGACATGAATTCTGGATGTTTAAGCGTTTAAATAAGGAAAACCTTGCTAAAATTTAGTGTTTGAAATTTTTCTAAAAGCTTGTGCACCTTTGTTCAGAAGTAATCTCGTGAATATCTAATTGTTTTATTTGTTTTAAATAATTCATTAAATATTGCTACAATATTCCTAAGTACTCTGGATTTTGTAAGATTCTTCAGCCAGCATTTTTTAAGCAGTAAATTTGTTATTAAAGACATTTTTATTAAAAAAAAAGTGCCATACTAAATTGATAGAGAAAGCTAAGGAAATTTTAGGACCATTTGAACTCTGTGCTATCTCGGTACTACACCGAGATGTATCAGATATACATATAATTTACTTTAAAAGCTTTCTTTCTTTTCTTTTTTTTTCCAGAGTTATATTATTTGAATCCTTGATAGAACATATATCTGATTCTAAGTTTACCCATCCTGCTATGCTCAGGAGTGAAAAAGTGAAAATCATTGCTATGTTCTTAAATAATAATAAAAATAGAGTAAATTAGTAGCAATGTGGCATTCCAAAAGAATAACATTTAACTATTCACTTACTCACACGGATAAATTTTTTAGGTGACCAAGTGTGACACTGTAAAAAAAAAATGAGGAGAAAATGAGGAAAAATGAGGAAAAAAATTTTATAATTTTTCTTTCATTCATATTAGACCACTTTACAAATCAATGCCTCATGTTTACAAGTTGATTTCCTGTATGCGATTCTTATGCGTAGCTCAGTGTTTGATTTTTCTTATGCTATATGCATGAACCAATGCATTTTTCTTGATCAACGTTGCGAATTTTTTTCCATGAAAGATTCGTTATAATATTTTCGCTGAAGTTTTTTTGTTTTTTTTCAATTTGTGTTTAGTAAGATGCTTTAGCAAAAAAGCGAAAACGTGTTATTTCATTTGGGCATTTTGGATAAGTCTTTTAGCATTTCGCGAAAAATGCTACCGTAGCAGAAACACTGTACTGAGGTAGACAAAATTTCCATTTTATAGATACAGTAAAACATTATTTACATGTCTTTTGCATTTATACACCCTTTTAATGAAGTCCTGATTCATTCCTATTCAATTTAATGAAAAATTCATGTGAATTAAAGTGTTGATGATATTGAATGTGAAGACGTTATTCTATGTTCCTTTAAAGGTGCAATGGACTGCTTTTTTTTTTTTTTTGTCAAAACAAAAGGAAAAAATCATTTACAGAACTTAATTCACAATGAAGTTCTTAATACTACTCACAGACAATCAGGTGATTATGAAAAATTTTATATTTTAATTAAATAACTACTGATGTGGTTATAAATCATACAATATTTATGATTGGAGAAATGCAAAATGTATAATTAATACTCAAAATGTGCTAATATAGTTTTCCAGATATGTAATGCAATACTCAAAATATAAATATCTTAGTATACTAAAATCGTGGATTAATGATTTATTTATTTTTTTAATTTTAATTATTTTTATATATAAATTTCCTATGCTAGTTATCTTAAAAAAAAAAAAAAAAAGAAAAAACTTTCGCTCACAGCAATAATGCAGCAAGTGCTGCAGATTATTGTGGGAAACTTATTATTGAGAGCAGTAAAGTATAATTTTTGAATTACCAGTTTCATTGTTTAATCACAATTGCTTACATTCTGTTATTTTGCTGCTCATCAATAAAATTTGCCCTTTTTTTCATGCTATTCCTGAAATGTTTACTTACGATCGCCATAATACACAATTATTTTGTTTTTGTATCTATAAAGTCTGTGATATTTTGAAAACTACTATTTTGAATTGAGCAATAATTTTACAGCTTGTTAATAAAATATGGAATCATATTGCTGCTTATTGAGGAACTTTATGCTCAACAATACAAATAATTGCTAAAATTAGAGTATTTTATTGCTAATTGATAAAATTCTCTATTTTTTCCCACCAAAGCTATTTCTCGAAATCTGTGATAATTTTGTGGCCTATTATTGAAATGCGGAATCATTTGCTGCTAATTAACAAATTTTATGTTTAATAATACAAATAATTGCCAAAATTCATGATTATTTCTTTCCCTATAAAGAAAATTTTTACTTTTTTCTGTTCTGTTTACCAAAATATGCAATAATTTTGTAATCTGTTATTGAAATGCACAATAGTTTTGCCGCTAACAGTCCGAATGTATGTTTAATAATGCAAAACTGTGGAAATAGACTTATTTTGCTCTAAATCGATAGAACTTTTTTTTTTTTATTTAAGGCTATTTGTACCAAAATACGAAATAAACATAAATTTGTTAATTAGTGGCAAAAAAATTTCATTAAATTGAATAGGAATGAATCAGGACTTCATTAAAAGGATGTATAAATGCAAAAAACATGTAAATAATGTTTTACTGTATATATAAAATGGAAATTTTGTCATTACCTCAGTACAGTGTTTCTGCTATGGTAGCATTTTTCGTGAAATGCTAAAAGACTTATCCAAAATGCCCAAATGAAATAACACATTTTCGTTTTTTTGCTAAAGCATCTTACTAAACACAAATTGAAAAAAAAAAACTTCAGCGAAAATATTATAACGAATCTTTCATGGAAAAATAATCGCAACGTTGATCAAGAAAAATGCATTGGTTCATGCATATAGCATAAGAAATATCAAACACTGAACTACGCATAAGAATCGCATACAGGAAATCAACTTGTAACTTGTAAACATGAGGCATTTGTAAAGTAGTCTAATATGAATGAAAGAAAAATTATAAATCGTAAACCGAAAAGCTTTGAATAGTAATAAACAAATTTCACTTATATTACTTACCTTTTTTTTGTTTTGGTAAGTTATGTTTTTATTTTCAGATATTCAGATACAGTATAAGCTTAATGTAGTTTTACATGCTATAGTCAGGGGCCAATCTAAGATTTCAAACTTAATACCTATTTTTGTGAAAAATCTTAACTATATTTTATTTTTGTGAAAAATTGTAGTGCACTCTTTTTCTTTCTCTCTGTGTGTATGAGGGGGGGGGAGTTTGAACAAAGTAGAATAATAAAATTAACTCTCAGCAGCTAGTGTGAGGCTTATAGCAGAACAGGAACCAAAATCCAAAACTTACTTCACTCTGAAGTAAACAGTTCAGTAGAGATAGTGTAAGTAGAAGTTGTTTTTATTTGTGTTAGTATCACTGCAGTATACATGAATTGTACCAGGGAGGATAAACACGTCACCATACAGTCACCAAAATGTTCAACCACCTGATGAATCAGCAAACGGTACACTATGGCCACAATTTCAGAGCGTGTCTGTACCGATACACACAAGGATCGTTTTGTTTACATATGCTGCACTGTTTCTCCCCCATAACAAACGCTTGTGTGTAGATTAAAACCAACATTCTGTATGATTCTTGCTTCGCAAATCGCATCAACAGAAATGCACGAATTACTTTCCTTTGAAAATGTGCTAATTAAAAATGTTAGATTTTGCTGGGAGGACTAAGATTTTTGTGAAAGTACCGATTTTAGCTGTATGATTTTTGTGAAGATACCTTTTTTGCCAGGTCGACTTTTGTGAAGGTACCCATAAACGGTAGTAAACTCGACCTGTATTAATCCCTGATAGTGATAATTATATCTCCAGAAAAAGAATATAAGTTGTATCTAAAACGTTCATATTGCTTTAAAAAAGTTTACAATATAAAGTAATAATCTAAAAAGTTTAATGTTTTTCATGTCTGCCAATAAATGAGGTAAAATATATGCTTGTACTATATTCAAATTGATCTGGTTACAGTTTTACTTTTTTGTTTTTCATTTCAAATTAAAAAAAATTTACCTTCTGTGTATAACTCTTTAAAAACCTGATTAAAAACTTTTAAGTTTAAATGACAAATGAAAATCAAACATATTGAGGCGTTTAGAATAACGTGTAAACTGATATTCATCTTTTTCTACTATTCCTGGCATTTTAGTATTTTGCTAAAGCTTTTTTTCTGATTTTAGCTTTTTTGCTAAAAATAATTTTTACTCGGCTTAAACCCTGACTCAGTAGCAGAATTTTTTCTGAGAATCTGTGACAGCTATATGGGCACTAAAAAATAATCTGTAGCATAACTTTACAATAAGTAACAGAAAATAATTATAAGACAAAAAAGAAAACTTTTTATATACCATGTTTTTAAATTTCCTGTTGAATCATTAATAAAATATGCAAGGATAAAAAATAATAAATAAGCAATGTTTAAGCACGCGGACTCAATTCAGTGAACTAATAATAATGAAAAAAAAAAGTTGGTTTTTAAAATAAATACGTATATTAGCACCATGAACTATATTAGCACTTATCAATGTGTATACATTTTTTAAAGTGATAATAACATCAATTTTTATGAGATGCATCGTTTAACTTTTTATAATTTTTTAACGTTCACGTTTAATTAAACGTGTTTATTTTTATGTCGAAAGAAAATGAACACGCAACAATTAAATTATAGCTAATATTTTAATGGCTATTTTTATTGCTATTAGGAGCTTATTATTTTCATATTTTAATTAATTAAAAGAAAACTATTCAAAAATCGAGCTTTGGAGTATTGTGTTGTCACCGGGTTCTGATTTATGCTAAAAGTTTCAAATGTAGAGGAGTTAGTTAAAAATAGATTGCAAGATTTGTACCAGACAAACAAACAAACAAGAATCGAAGTTAATAAAACATGGTAAAAATGAAGTTACAAGTTTCAATAGTAGGTAATATTTTTATCACAAGATTGCATATGTAATGTTTGTTAATCAGTTAGATATGATCAAAGCATTATAGTTATAAAAATGATGATAGTTAATCATTGTGAACAGTTCTACCTCTATATATATTTAAACATGTTATAAAGAATATTGACATATATGTTATGTATGAGAAAGATTAGAAATCATAAGGATTCCATGAGGTGTATGGTCTCTGATCATTAGCACAGGGATTAGGGCATCTCAAAAAATTACATGAGTGTAAGGTATTGAACAATTCTACTTCTTTATAGCTGCTAGAATTTAATAAAGGGTGTTTAAAGCAGGGTTGGCAATCTGGGCCCAGCCCAGAAAAACTTTGCCCGGGTTTTTCTGGGCGGGCCCACCAACAAAAACCCACTGGGTTTTTGCAAATAAGTGGGTTTTTGTTAAAAATTATTTATAATTTACAAATCCGATCTATAAAGTATAGAAAACACCTTAACTTTAAAGAAAAAACTCTTATTGTTATTTTCTAGAAAATAGTACTTAAACATAAAAAGTAACTACAGTTATAAATATAAAAGCAAGTTTATCTTCTATAATTGGTTCAGTTTTCCTTTTCCTGTAAAGCCGAACGATATTTTTGTTTAACAGTGGATATAAATGTTGCCCAGAATCAATATTTAACTAATTAAATTGTTTAGTTTTAAAACTTTATAATTTTATTTTAATTTTAGTAGCAACATAATTATAAATCTAATAACATAAAATTTTCTTCTATAACCATTTCAACTATTAAAAAACTTAAAAAAAAAAAAAAAAAGATAAAGCAGTGCAACTTATTTTTATAATTAAAACTAGTTGGCATAAGTGGACTCTGCTCAGTTCCCCATTATATATATGTTCTCATACATTTCTAGTACAGGACATTTTCTTAACATGATTATCATGTTAAGATAAATGAATCGACTAAACACTTGACACAATGAAATCCCCACCTAATAGGCTATCCACCATTCATTTTGATATATTTATCTTATATTCTAATCTATTAATTTATTTTATTTGGACCAATTTCGTAGTTTTGTTTTCATGCTACTATTTCCAATGCAACAATCCTCAAAATGTCAAAATGCATATTTATATGGGATATCGCCCCATTTTACTATGTTGATAAATTCTTAAATTACGAGTAACTTGCAAAATTTTCCTATTAGAATATTTGTAGTCAATTATGTTCAAACAAGTATCATAAATGTTATTTTGAAGTTGTCTGATATATTTATGATCCTCAAAATGGGCATTTATGCTCAATTCTGCCCTATTCTGCCATTTTAAGTAAATTGTAAATTCCAAATAATTTACGAATTCTTTTAATTGGAAAATTTATACTCTATGATATTCATGCCAGTACTTGCAAAATTTTCAAAGTAGCATGTTTCTAGTTACTGATGTTCATTCCGACATCAAAACGCATATTTTAAAACTGGTCTCACATTTTTTTCATAAAAATTTTCCATTTAATGCAAAATTTTACTTAAATGTAAAATTTTGCCCTATTTTCCCATGTTAAGAAAAGCATAAATTTTTAATAACTTACAAAGTTTTTTAATTCGAATATTGCAAATGAATAGGGTTCTTGCCAGTGTCGAAAGTAATATTTTAAAACTGATCTGACTTCTATGTGATAATTTGTTCTTGAGACATCGTGTACACAGACTAACGGACTAACAAACTAATACGCACCATACAAATTTTGTCATTTTTCGAATTCCTTACACGTGAAAATGTGTAAAAATGAAAAAAAAAAAAAAAAATGAGGTCGAAAATTTTCACGATTATTTAAGTTCTCCATCTATAGTATGATGTGGAACTAAAAAATTTAAGTAATATGTATTGTACTTAAGAATTTAAATTCGTTTATTTTATCAACCCGGGTTTTTGCCAACCCTGGTTTAAAGAGAACACTGACATTTATGTTGAGGATGGAGAAAGATTGGAAATCACATGACTTTTGCATTGCATTTGATCACCGAGTGTTAGAGTGGAGGGAAAGGGGGAGTGTTCTAAAAAAGTATATGAGTGAAAGATATTGAACTATTCAATTTCTTTATAGTTTCTACAATCTATTTAAGTAAATTGGGAAAAAAAAATGTCATACCGTAAAATTCCGATAGTACCCCCCCCCCTCCTGAAATTTCACGTACTTTACTTTTTCGGAAAATTCTGTTTATAACCCTCCTCCCTTACTTTTGGCGGCTAAGTCCGCCATTATTTCATTTTTCCCATGATCATTGCAAACATACTTTTTTTGTAACATCTGAAGTCATATGTTTATTTAGAAACTAATTTGCATGTAAACGTATCCAAGTGCTATTTTTGCTCATCTTTTTAAAGTAAAATAACTCCAAATAAAAAAATGCTGCTTTGTTTACATTCTTTAAACTCCAAAACATTAACTGCTATTCGTAAGCGACCATTGCTTTCACAATCTTGTTTATGCAACTATGTTTTTGCGATCATAACTTTTTTCTAAATTTTAAATTCTCTTTTTACTTTTAAATCTTTAAATAACATTAATAGTTATTGTTCACCCTGTTCTGTTCTTGCATATCAGTTAATTGTTAATAGCAGTGCAATTAACTGTTTGTTTAACTGTTAGTGAATCTTCTAGCGACTTCGCAATTTGTTTATAAGAGGGGGGAGATGTTGCACGTGTACATCACATGTTCATTATTCGGTTACATTTTCTTTTTCAAAATTATGTTTATTAATAAAATTTAATAAATAATAATCAATATTATTGTTAATATAATTTAGTAGCTATTATATATATAATTAATAAAATTTATGTTTTTGGAAAAGATTGTGAAACTTCCGATTATAATCCCCCCCCCCCCCCCCCGCCTTACGAATTCGTCATACATTTCTGGAAACTTTCAATTATAACCCCTCCCCCCCCAGTTTTGACAAATTTCCCATTGAAAAATAAAAGGAGGTTACTATCAGAATTTTACGGTATATATTGAGGATGGAGAAAGATTAGAAATCAGAACGATTCTGCAAAGAATTTGTATGTCGTCTGTTTAGTTTGTGAATTTTAGAAAAGTGGAAAAGACATAACTAATATTGTGTGACTAAACAAAGAAATTTTTCATTGAAATGAATAGGAATGAATCAGGACTTCACTAAAAGGACGTATAAGTCTAAATGATGTATAAATTGGGTTTTTCTGTATATAAAATGGAAATTTTGTGGTTACGATAACTTTCGACATAATACTCAAAATTGAATTGAACCAAAGTTACACAGCAAACTTATCTTACAAATATCTTAGATGAGTTCATTAACTAAGTTGCTCTGCAGCTTGTTTTCAAGTGAAGGCTACATGAAAATTTCAAATCAACAGTTAAGACCGCATTTGCTTGAATTTTCATGTTCAGATTGACCACATAAAGGTCTCAACCAAGTGTTTATTAATGAATTTTATCTGCCATTTTTAACAAAATGACCGATATCTTAAGTACAGCCATTTCAAATCAGGCTACCACTTGTAAATTTATCATCAGAATAACTTTTGAAATACTGAATCAGTTCAAGTTGGACAATGAACTTATCACACAAATATCTTGGATGAATTTTGTTCCAACATTTACCTAGTTTCCAATTTGCAGCCACTTCAAATCAGGCTGCTACTTGAAAATGTGCCACCACGATAACTTTTAGAATACTAAACTGGTTCAAATTAAAGTTGGGGAGTGAACTTAATACAATTCAAATATCTTGGATAAGTTTGCTAGGCAACTTGCTCCACCATTTTGTTTCCAAGTGGCAACCGCTTAAAATTTTTTTATTACAATAACTTTTGTAATACGGAATCAGTTTGAATCACATTTGCACAGTTGACATATCATTCAAATATCTTTGATAAGTTCACTGGTCATCTCAGTCACTCTGTCCTTTTGTTTCTAAATGGTGGCCACTTGAAAATTATCACAGTAACTTTTGAACCGATTTGCTTAACACTCCATATATACATAGCCATCATTAATAAATCCACCAAATTCATTAATAAATTGTACCTGCCATTTTGTAAAAAATGATGGCAACTTGATAAGAAAAGATAAATCAACCTAACCTTCCTATGAGCCGGAAGGACTTGTTTTAATTTTTTGATCAATAACCTCTAAAAAGTAATGATATCAGTACAAAAACCCTTAACGGGTTAAAAGTTGTGACGCAGCTACTTTATCACTATAAGAATTTGAAATATGGGTCTTAAAAATAATGATATCAAATTTTAAGTGACGCTTTTCTATTTGTTAAAATATACATAGATTTTCTTATTTGATCATTTGCTTTTTTCTTTTATTTATATTTACAGTGCAAACATAATATTTTTAACTTCAAGATAAGACAGATATATAAAATATACTCACTGATGCTTTTTCATTTGCATTTTAATTTCAAAATAACAGTTTTAAGAGGAATGATATAAAAATTCCAGTCACGCCTTGATGTCATTTTAAAAGATTTGTTTTTAGATTCCATTAAAATTACCTTTGTTTTGTCTACTAAAGTATATTTACACATTGAAACAGTGCTATTAATTTTGAAATATACTGTCAAATAATCACACTTTCACTGAGTTCGCATTATAAATTAAAATTATTTATTTCAATAAATCGATTTGTCTTTTGCGTCACGCTATCCAAAACTGTGAGTAAAATATATGCAAATGTTACTTTGTATCATAGTACCCAACTAAGTGAGAATTTGTGCAAAGAAATAGTGTGATGCAAAGAAAACATTTGCACAAATTTTACTTGCAGTTTTGGATAGCGTGACGCAAAAGACAAATCGATTTATTGAAATAAATAATTTTAATTTATAATGCGAACTCAGTGAAAGTGTGATTATTTGACAGTATATTTCAAAATTAATAGCACTGTTTCAATGTGTAAATATACTTTAGTAGACAAAACAAAGGTAATTTTAATGGAATCTAAAAACAAATCTTTTAAAATGACATCAAGGCGTGACTGGAATTTTTATATCATTCCTCTTAAAACTGTTATTTTGAAATTAAAATGCAAATGAAAAAGCATCAGTGAGTATATTTTATATATCTGTCTTATCTTGAAGTTAAAAATATTATGTTTGCACTGTAAATATAAATAAAAGAAAAAAGCAAATGATCAAATAAGAAAATCTATGTATATTTTAACAAATAGAAAAGCGTCACTTAAAATTTGATATCATTATTTTTAAGACCCATATTTCAAATTCTTATAGTGATAAAGTAGCTGCGTCACAACTTTTAACCCGTTAAGGGTTTTTGTACTGATCCCTTTTACAAGCACACTCCAAATTCTAGTTTAAAAGCAAACAATGTATTTATCTTTGAACAGAAATAATCGATCGTAAAATGCATGGAAAAGAAAGTAATACAAGCAATATTCTAAAGCAGTGGACCGTAAACTCACTTGTCAAAAGAGTTCAAGATCAGCATAAAACGATTATGTTTTATTTAGATCGAGAGTTCCCCCCCCCCCCTCTTTTCAAGAATCATGCTTTCGCAGTTTAAATAAAATTCTTATTTTATCATTGCAGTATTATCTTATTTATTGACAAAAAATATTTTTATGCATTAAAATCTGACAAAACACTTATTTTTAATGTGTTCCATAATTCTTTGTCTTCTAACTTCAATAATTGCACTTTAAAAGTGTCAGTGTCAGTATTAATGAGGGAAAAAATTGAATTCTATTAGTTTCACAATGAAAAGTTTTCTAGTAAAGGCGAATGGGGTAGGGCCACACTCAAGCATAAGACTCGCGAGCCACTGTTTACCGACCACTGTTCTACAGCAGGCCTGTCCAATCCGAAACAACTGAAGGGCCGCTTTGAAAAATCATTTTGCTCCAGTATATATGTATATATATATGTGTGTGTGTGTGTGTGTTTAATTAAGGAGGTAATGGGAACGAAAATTTGGAATAAATGAATCAAGAATAAAGTTAGTTTTATTTTTAAAAAAAGGAATCTAATAATATTTTACAACTAATAATATGTTCGATGTTTGTTTCTTAAGATATCAAAAAGAACTAAAGTTTTCTCACTCATAAGAGTCATAACAAATTAATTGATTTTTGCGTGTTAATAGAAAATGTGAAAATTTCGGGAATTCCATCACGGGTTGGCCACCCCTATTCTAGAGAACGCAGGTTTGTTGCCAAAATATTAACATACACATACACATTACGCATAATCATAACGCCCGCATACTTCATAAATTTTCATCTAAAAATGAAACCTTCGTGCGTCAGGAAATATTTCTTTTTATTTCCAGAAGAAAACATTAAAATGTCCCTTGCCATCAATAACCATTACCAATCATTGAAAGATGATTTTTTTAAACACTGTTCTAATTAGCATGTTTTAAGCGTGAAACTGTTATACGTAAAATCAAATGTTTCACGGACATTGCTCGTAGATCGAATAATTAAAGTAGTAGTGTGCAATATCTCCTTTTAATACGCCAACTATTTAAAAAAAAAAAAAAAAAAAAAAAAAAAAAAAAAAGAGGCAAATTAGACACGCAAGATTTACAAATAAGATAATAAATACATATATCCCACCAAAGTAGCCATCTTTTTTCTTTCTTTCTTTTTTTTTTTTTTTTTTTTTTTCCCGCATCAAAATATGCAAATCGTTATTCTACATACTGAAAATCCTTTTTTAAGCATATATAAATATCTTAGCGCTTGTTATTGTCCCTGAAAATCATTTTTTGAGCATATATAAATATCTTAAAACTTATTATTGTCCCTTTGTTTCCTGTGTTCTCAGAACCTTTTCACACAAAAGATTACAAGAAATTTTTGTCATATTTTAGAAAATATGACGAGAAATCTCTGGGAACAATTTTCACGCTTATCGTCCTATAATATGCTTTATTTCTGTTTGATGCGATCACTGAAAATCCGCTGGAAACAACTCGCAACGCTCTGTCTATTGTGGGAGTAATAAACGTTACTTTTGATGACAGGCAAATGCCTGTATTTCACAGATGTCATCTCTTTGCTTCCTGTGTTTGACGCTATATATCATAGCAAAAAGCTCCCATCTATGCTAGCGACAGCAGTTTCCTTTAAAGCCTAGCAAATACTAAATCCTCTTCAATATCATTTTTCTCCGGGCACTTTTTCCAGAGAAAGGGGAGAAAAAAAAAATTGTGACAGTAAAAAAAGAAAGATTCTCCGCCATTTGCCTGGAAGGATATCTTTAGTGAACGCCACTGTAGGAGATTCTAAAATTCCGGAAAGCTGGCCAAAGATACAAGAATTGGGTATTTGTGTCTTCTGACATAGGCAGAATCAACAAAAAATAATGCAGTTTCTTCAAAATATAGCAGTAATGTATCATTGTGCTTCACAATGTCTGGAGAAAAAGTATAAATGCAATAAAAATATTCTGGTAGCATCGTGATGCAAGATTTACCAAATCTTAGAATCCTCATGCGTGATCTGTCAAATCTCAGAATCGTGAAGCGTGATCCGTCAACTCTTTGTGAGATATATATCTTTCTGAACATATATATAAGAAAAAAGAAAAATAAATAACACGATGGAATTTGTGAGAATTAGTATTCCAGGAAAACCAGTGGTTATGTTTTTGTGCGTACGTGTCTGTCAGGGAAACATAAATTAGCAACGAAACCGAATTATTTAATTGGCTTCATTTATTTATTTATTTTATAATAATTCTGAATATTATTTGTTTTTCAATATAAAGGTATCGGGAAAAAAAATGTAACAATATAATAATTTATAAAAAGTAACACACCGCTTTAAAAAACACGTAGATAAACTATTTTTATTAAAAACGACACAAAGCTTTTCGCCATTATAACAATAGCATCATCAGGTGTAATTGCGTTACATAGAACCAGCAATATATAAAAAAGGGAAGTTCAAACGGTTTAAAGTTACGGTTACAATAAAAATTTTTTAAAGTTACGGTTACAATAATTTTTTTTTTATTTCAATATCATTTTCAGTATTTTTTTTTTTTTCCTCTATGAGCACAACGTGTGCCATATTTTATGAAAAAAAAAAAAAAAAAAAACTGAAAATGATATTGAAATTAAAAAAAAAAAAAAAAAAAAAAAAAATATTGAAATAAATTTTTTTTTATTTCAATATCATTTTCAGTATTTTTTTTCCCTCTATGAGCACAATGTGTTCCATATTTTATGAAAAAAAAAAAAAAAAAAAACTGAAAATGATATTGAAATAAAAAAAAAAAAATAAAATAAAAATTATTGTAACCGTAACTTTAAAAAATGTTTATTGTAACCGTAACTTTAAACCGTTTGAACTTTTCTTTTTTATATATTGCTGGTTCTATGTAACGCAATTACACCTGATGATGCTATTGTTATAATGGCGAAAAGCATTGTGTCGTTTTCAATAAAAACAGTTTATCTACGTGTTTTTTAAAGTGGTTTGTTACTTTTTATATAATATATATACACGTGAAATGTTTTCTAATTTTAAACTTTTAATAGTTTTTAATCTTAATAATATAATAATTCATTACAAACATAACGTAATTTTATAAAATACTCATTTATTAAAATTACATTTCACTCAAATACGTTTTATACATTTTAGCAAAATTTATAAAAGCTTCTCATTTTACGAACTTTCATATTTATTTAGCGTGTGTCCCAGACCGTCGCCAATTGCCCATCTGCGCAGCACTAGTGCGACGTAAAAACCCAACCGAACCATACTTATTTAGCAATAAATGAATAAATAAATAATCAGAAAAATAATGTAAAATAGCTGTTACATTTACAACATTTAATTTCTGAATGAAATATTTAAAAGAATTTGCAGCATGTATTTCCATTATTGAAAATTAAATCTAAATGAAAAAGAAAATATCAGAATATTGCGTGTTTTTTTTTCTCTCTCTCTCTCTCTTTACATACACGCAATGAAGAAAAAGAGAGAGAATTATTCCTAGAGTTTGTAGTTAAAACTATGTATCGATTACATGTATACTTATGGTCATTAATCAAAATAATTCCTTTCTCTTATTTTTCTTTTCCCCTTCAGCTTGTTTTTAATTACAAGTTTTAATGGAAAACTCCCTTTCAAAATGTAACTACATCAACTTGTTTAGTAGAATTCATCAAATCAATGTTAAGAACATTGTTTTCTGATTTCCTCCCATTACCAAGAGAGAAGTTGTTTGAAAGAGCATGGCATGTTTTTTTCTCGTTTCGCCCATGTTCTATTAGATAGGCTGTGTAATAAGAGCAATTTGCTTAATGATCGTTTATTAGGTGTTTAAAAGCATGAGTCTGAATGCTAATTCTAATCAAGATTCACCGTTTAATAACAAGTTCCTATGTGTTCTAGACAAGAATAGTAATTAGGTGATAACAGATTATAGGGGAACATCTAGAAAGGATTTAATACTCCGACACTGGCATTTACATGCAAACGTAAATCAGAAAACAAAATAAAATAAATAAAACTTTGCATTGAACACAGAAACAAAGCAATTCCAAAGTACAATTTATTTAAAACTAGCAGGCTACGCCAGCTTCACTGGTCACTATATTTAAATGAATTTTAAAAAGAATTGGATCAGTATTTATTTTTTACATCACATTATAAATAAAAACATAAAATAATAATAATAATAATAATAAATAGATTATTGAAATCGCTCTAGACCTCTCTTCGGGTACCCGCTGCCCGCGGCATCTCTCCCCCCCCCCCTCCTCGGTACTGCATCGGGGCTAGGTTAACTGCGTCCCAAAATGACATTTTTATCTTTCCCATAGGTCAACTGCGACCCAGGAAATCTCCCCACCTATACCAAGTGCGACCCAGGAATGTTCCCCTGAAGTTTCCCGCAAAACAACGTTTTTCGCCAAATTCGCCAAAGAATTTTGGACATGGTTATAATTTAGTATGTGACTAGTAATTTTTAATTTATTACGTAATAAATTTTAACTTATAGCGTAAGTTGCTTTTCTCAGTAATGGTTTTAGAAATTTACATTTCCATTTACTTTTTACTGATTTATTTTTTGGGGAAAGGATGGGGAGGCACATTAAATTACTATATAAGCATAGGGGAAAAAAATAAATAAATAAAATAACCCTTAAATGCATAGTGATGCATATTTGTATCACACATATATATATATATATATGGGTTTTTGTAATTCTTGGTGAAGTTTCCATTAACTAATCAATATATAGTATACAAATTAGCATATTACACAAAAAAAAAAAAAGAAACCTGATTTTTTTTTTTTTTTTTTCCCGTTGAATTTTCTGTGCAATAAAATTATCTTACATTTGAATACAATCTTTTGGAAGAAATAAAAATCATGCATTTAAGGGTTAATGCAGTTACATAAATATGAAGAAATATAATTGAAAAATGCAGCACGCATATAGTTAAAACTCTCTATCTCTCTCTCTATATATATATATATATATTCAGTCGGCAACAAAAGGGTCCGAACACTAGCAAAAATTCCTATGTAAAAAAAGTACACTTCATACGTTTTTGTTAAATAAATCCTTGTCGAATCCTGTTCTTAGTCTGTTTAAGAACAGGATTCGATAAGGATTTATTTAACAAAACAGTATGAAGTGTACTTTTTTTCACATAGGAATTTTTGCTAGTGTTCGAACACTTTTGTTGCCGACTGTACTCGTCGCTATTATTTAAATAGCGACCATTACAAATAATCTTTAAACATCAAATACTTAATGCTGATTCTTTTCAATATATATATGTATATAAACTTTCACAATTCAAATATAATGATTAAAATTTTGATTTTTAACGTCCACCATTCCCCAAATATACTTAAAAAAAAAAAAAAAAAAAAAAAAAAAACTTAAGTGATAGGTTTTAATGTGCTATACACACTGGTGTTCAAAATTAAAGGAAAAACCTCCTTTCCCATTTTCTTCTTTTGCGCATAACTTTTAAACATGTCAACATATGAGCATAAAATTTGAATGGCATGTTAGTTATCACATCATTAATCGAATTTTATATAACTTTAGCATATGTAATAATTTTTAAACTAATAGTTATTTAATTTTTCTCAAACGTAAGCTTTGGAAAAAATTAAATTTTAACAATTTTAAAAAAGAAAAGAAATATAGTGGTAAGGATGCATTACAGTTAGGTGAAGACGCACATGCCTCCAAATGTCAAACTTAATCCTGATTTTTCTTTCTCTTTCTTTCACTTAAAAAAATATATATATAATTACTAATCTGTAAACTATAAACTTCATCATGATAATAAAATGTCGATAAATATATATATATATATATATATATATATATATATATATACATGTATATATATATATTTTAACGAACCAGTTTTCATGTTTGTATGTATATTTTTGAAAAAGTTATTCACATGCGAAAAAAAAAGAAGGAAAATCAGAAAGAAAAATCTGGTTTAATTCAAACACATGCATGCATGTATATGAATCTTCACTGTGATCATTTGTTTAAAAATTACGCGCAAAAGAAGAAAATAAATTATTGCTTTAATTTTGTACACCCGTGTACAGTAGAAGAAATTATTAGGTATATTTATCTTTTAACCTGCAGTTTTTGGTGACATTAGCTATTTTTAGTGTTAAAAAAGAATAAAAATGTAACAAATATAATATTTTTTGCAAATTTTTACATAGACATGCATTAAAGATTTCAAATCTCTATAAATTTGATATAAAAGTTATTAAAGTACGAGATTTATCAAGTCTTTTATGCTGAAATATTACTAATACAATTTTATTATTCTTATTTGGCGATTCGTCGCACTTGGCGAAATTTTCAGAGGACGCACTTGACATAAGGGATTATAAAAGGCTGGTCGCAGTTGGTATAGGTGGGGGAAGAAGAAATTGAAACACCTGGTATGTCGGGTCGCAGTTGGACGACACCGACTGCATCGGGTCCAGGTACTCACAATCTGCAGAAAGGTCTTTCCCGGGCACTTCAATCTACGATTTTAAAGATGACTGTATCTCAGCATCTATTATATATTTTAGTTTTTGAACCTTGTGTTTTATAGCCCCCGGTATTTACACTATATTACGATTTGATTCCGACCAGTATAATAAAGTAAAATAAAAAGTAGGTTTTCTTTTAAAAGGAATTAAATTCATAAAAACAAATAAATTTTAATCAGCTTAATTCTTTCTACTACATACTATCATTTTTTCTCCAATAAATCTTATATAAAAAAAAAAAAAGGGGGGGGATTTTTATTTTAAAGGAATTACTTTAAAATGAAAAATAAAAAGTTTTTATACTATAAAAATTATACATAAACGTAACAATTTATTGCTATTGCATTACCATTTGGTTTTTAATAAATATAATAATAATAATAAAGATTTCGCCTTCAAATGAATGCATTAAATAAAAAATTAAAAGTGACATAACCGTTGCTAAGATACGCAGACGATTACAATCAAAGAATTAAATTTATGAAGAATGAACATTAAAGCCAATATTTAAAATCGAAAAAACATTAATTTAAAAAATTCAAATTCGAAATTCGATAAAAGCTCGATGCACTGTAAAAAAATGTTGTAATTTTTCCTGCACTTTCTGTTGCATATTTTACAGCACTGATACAGTTAAATAAAATTAATGCACTAAATGTTGTTAAAATTGACTTCCTGTGGACTTTAGACAAGAGCATCTGCTCAGAAACATAACATCTGCGTCTGTGAACTGAGATGCAGATGAACGATGAATGAACGCCGAGAATATCATGGAATGAGCAATGTCCGTTAATCAGAAAGGTTAGTTGTTAATATTTTGTATTGATTAATTAATATTTCGTTAAAATGCATTAGTTTTAAACTTATTGCAGCATGCTATCTAAATCACCTAAGCAAAATCGTGTGCCAATATCCTAGCACTTTATTTCAGTGCTGTAAGTAATGCTCGAATCTGGCTATCGCTTTTGTCTTAACGATTTACAATTAATTTTTAAAAAACAAAATTTCTTGTTAATCATTCACTATACTTCTTTTAAAGGTTTATCATAAAATTCCATTTCTCAAGTTATGTGTTGGCTAAGCACTTTTTTTTATATCGAAAGATTTATATGTGTATAAACTTGCACTCATGTCATTCAAAAAAAAAATATTCATTATTTATCATAATAAATTCAATATTTTTATGATTACTCCTTAATATTTTAAAAGAAGATTTTTTTAACTTTTAACTGAAACATATTCTCTTTGACATCAAGTCTTGATAAATTATATAAGTATAAAAGCATATTCCTTGAAATATTAGTTGACTTTTTTTTTTTTTTTTCTTTTTTTAAATTACTAACAGCAAATTTTTTTTTTTTTTTTTTTTTTTTTTTTTTTAATGTTTAAAATAAAGTATGATGCACATACTTAATTTTAAAAATTGAAATAGGTATACTTCCGGGGCAGAATCAGAACAAAAATTGGGACCACTTTAGGGCCCCTTGTCATATTCAATTTCATATTACACTTAATTTGTGCAGAGATCTTACAGTTTAATTTGAAAGTTTTATTTGATCATTTAAAACAAAAATCTCATTTTACATTCTGTATTTTGTTGCATTTTAAGAATTTTAATCCCAATTTAAATAGAGATCGAAATATAACAAATTTTAAATAATTAATTTAACTAAATTAGGATGAAAGTTCTTTTGTTTCAGTATAGCTTACCAATTTGATTTCGGCGACCAGCTGGTTTGTGATCCTTCGGAAAACTCACCGTTTTTTCAATATATTATGTATGTATATATATATATATATATATTATATATATATATAATTGTGATAATCAACAAGGAAAAGTTATTTGTGTATGGGCATCTCCTCCCTCCTTTCGAAAGAATAACTGCTCCCCTCTCCACAGGAGGTATATAAATTTTCAGTATGGATATATAGCAAAAGAACTCGTCAATACTTTTAAAACGAATAATTGGTCCACTAATATGAGATAATTTAAAACAAATTTATTATTATTATTATTATTTCATAAAAATCCTTTTTGAAAAAAAAAAAAAAAAAAAAAATACTGAGATGTCTTCATAAAATTGACTTTCTTTCGACATTAAGTGTTAAGCTTAGTTGTAAATAAATGTGGACGCATACTTACGAAGCGCTAAAATTAATACAGCGAAGTAGAGAAAGCGGTGAAGGTATATTTGTAAAATTTTAAATTAAAGATTGGAACTATAAAAATAGTAATGCTATTAATAAATTCTTTGAGTGTAAAATCACGGAATTTTGCTACGATCAGAATTTTCTATGGTCGTTTTTAAGGGGAGCGAAATGGTGTTTTAAGACGGAGATATCCATATTTTGTTTAAATGAAACAGTATTAATTTGATATTAATTATTAAACAGAGTAATTGCTAAGATAGAAAGATTTGCTTTTTTCCCCCAACAACAACAACAAAATCTGTTAAAAATAATCTCAAAAAACCAAAATATATATTCGTGCAGATTACAAACTAAACATGTTATGTTAAAACGGAAATGAGAAGTTTTTGCTGATCTAAGATCAACAAATACTGTGCAAAAGGTTAAAAAAGGTCATACAAAGACGCAGCCCAAACAGTTATATTATTTAATGCCTCGAACGCAGCTGAGCAAAGCATTATTTCCATATGTCTAATTCCAAGTGTAAAATAATTGTCTATCATTAGATTTAATGCATCTTATCGTGTGTTTAATAGAAATATATATAAACTCGGCTTACAGAGTACTACATTTTTATTTTTAACGTAAAAGAAATAAATAATAATAATAATAATAATAACTGTACATACAATTTCCTTTCTTTTCCTTTTCTTTCTTTATTTGTTTTTTCAATTTTTTATTCTTTTTTCCCCCAAAATAATACAATATCCATAAATAAATAGCATTTCCTTGCATTAAGCGTTAGTTAATAAAAATCTATGGCATATTTTAGCAAGGATACACCTAAATTCTGAAATATGCGGATTTATTGCTAAATATTTAATGTTTTTTTTTGAATCAGCAAAACAGTTCGATTTTTGACGGTTAAACACAGATATATAATATCCCATTTTAGTAATCGATGATATAAAAAAATACCTGATAGAGTAATTAGCTGCAATTTAACATAAATTTTATAAATCAAGAATATAACATATTTCGGCAGACACACACACACACAAATAAAAATAAAAATAAGTAAATGAATAAAATAAATAAATAAATAAAATAAATAAATAAATAAATAAATAATAATTTTGATACACTATTGTCAAAAGTCATTTGTTTTTACATTTAAATAAAAACAGTGAGATTTATAGTGAATGAATAAGATACCTGCCTATTCTTCTGATTACGAATAAAGGGGATTATTTTCTAACATGTCATAAAGCGATTTTAGGTTTCATAATAGCTTTAGTGCGATAAATTTATATAAAATCTACTATAATTATTAAGAGATATTTCATTTTTCTTAAAAAAAAAAAAAAAAAAAGGGATCTGAGTTTAAATGATAATCTCATAAATCTAATAAAATTTTCTAATAATTTATTCTGCGTCTATCATGTGGACTAATTGAAATGTATCAGGGATAATGGAAGAATCTAACTTGTTTGTCTGCTTTTGAGACCCAGGTCTTCGGAGAAGTGCATTCCATGGCGGTTTTCCTGTGAGTTTTGGGGGAAATCACAGAAAATTTTGCAGGACTATGTCGATGGGTATGAACTAAGTTTGAAGCTAGCATAGTCTAGTCTACAAAATTTTAGGACAAATTTGGTAAATTATACCTAGCTAGATATAAACTGAAGATTATTTTTATTTATTTTAAATTGAGTAGGCAAACATTTGCTGCTTTCAACACAAATATAATAAATCCTGTGCAAATTTATGTTATTTGAGAACAAAAGCATTAATGAAACTGTAATATTAAAGTCAAAATTTTACAAAACAGTCTTTCAATTTCCAAAGGCATTAGTTTTCTATTTTGCTTTAGAAGCGAGTATTTTTTGCTCCTGTTTCTATATAATACTGGAAATATATCTATCGATACATTAATTATGAAACCAATTATTTCTTTATAAGAATTTTAGCATGCATCACAAATAACATTCGGATTTTTTTTTTTTTTTCACCACCCTTGTTTCTATTACGGAAACATTTATTATATTTTTACAGTTTGTTTTTTCCCTCAAATTAATTGATATGTTAATCAGTGTTAGAACATCTCATTTTTGTCATATACATTACATACCTGACATCAACAACAATACGGAATCGAGCTTCTTTCACTGTTAATCATTTAGCTTTAAAAATAATAGCGGTTTAAGTAAAATAAAGCATTTACCAACTAAATCTGTAAATATAAATATAAATAGTACAAACTGATACAAAAGTTAGGGAAATGTGCGAATTTTATTGATTAACAACGAAAAAAAAATGCTTTAGTAATTAATTGCAATTAAACGTAAATTTTAACAAAGAAGAGTGAAATGCTTGTATATTTCATTAATAGTTTGCAGAATTGATACATATTACGGGAAATAACATCGAAGAATTGCTAATTTTATCGATGATATTTAAGAAATAATTGTAAACGTAGGAAATTATTTACATTTTTAAATGTAAATGTTGACATATAACGACGAATTATTCAGTACTTCAAACATACGTTGTAAAATTATCGCGTATTTCTTTCTTTCTTTTTTTTTAAGGTTGAACTTCCTGGTTTCTCGACAACATAACAGCCTATATCAGAAATTATTTCCATTATTAACCTGTAACGCTATAAAAGTATATTGGGACAAGTAGATGACTCTTATAATCTTGATAGGATTAAATGTAATAATCATATTCTTAAAAAAAAAAAAAAAAAAAAAAAAAAAAAACTCTTTTTTTTTTTAATTGTTATGTATCAAAGCTTTGTTTTCATTATTTATTTATTTATATTTTTACTTTTTAAGATTACGGTACAAGACTTCTTTGTTGACAAGTGTTTTGGAAATTTCTTTGAAGGAACCTATACATATCATGCCTTAATTTTGCATTATTATTATTATTTATTTATTTTTTTAAATAATTTTCGTGTTTTGAATAAAATATTTTTAGACGCAGTTGGTGTAAAAATAATTTCTTACTTCTGTGTTAAATTTGTATACTTTGTTTTCTTCGTATGTGTCCTTTTGTTTTAAATGGTTTATCATGTACAGTGGATGAATAAAGTATTAGAAATACTTCTAATTTTGACATTTTTTCGATTTTCAAAAATAAATAAATAAAAATACTGGATGCAAACGATCAGGTTTTTTAATTAAAAAACTTATCTCTCAATGAAATGTTTTAAAACATTGGGTATTTAAGGAATTGTATTTTCCTGATGTTTTTCTGTGAAGATTAGTTTAACACAACATTTAAGAGCAAGAACAAATTGAGCAAAATGTATAATGTTTGTGATCACCCTGTATCATTAAATGAACGAAATAATCTGTAACTTTAGGATGTATTATTATAAACCAATTACAATTTGTGGATGAATTTGTGTGATGATAGCAAGTTAAATAAAGGAGATATAAGCATTTATTTACTTAAAAAAAAAAAAAAAAAAAAAAAAAAAACACTTTTGAAACAATATACTGCAATTGAAATACAAATATCTTAAACGTCTCATGAAATGTGGGTATTTTTTTGAAAAACGTTTTCACTGCGTATGCGCAAAAGATAAAAAAAGAAAAAGAAAAAGTATTACATAGGCTGAAAGCTAGATATTTAGGCAACTTTTGTCAAAAGTTCATTTGAATAAACTAAAAAGTAAGCAAATTGTAGGCAAAACAACGAGTTAGATTTTAGGTATTTTTTCAGAGTTGAAATTTAATAAGGACTTTTTACATGGCGCGTGATTAATTTGAAGATTCAATTATTTCCATCTCTTTGAAAAAGTTCTTCTTTGTCGAGAAAATCCCTTATGATCTCACAAATCTTTATAAATAAACAAAAATAAGTTAGGTCTACAGGCTTATAAGGGTTTTTACATAAAAGAGTACTTTTGGAGCGTGGTTGAAATAATTGGATCTTCAAATTAATTACACAACACGGGAAAAACCCTTTATTAAATTTCCTACTCTAGAAAAATATCTAAAATCTAACTAGTTTTTTTTTTTGTTAAATGTTTACTCTGTTCAAATGAACTTTTGATAAAGTTGCCCAATATACTTAGCATTCAACCCTGTGTAATAAAAGTTTTTCTATTTTTCGCGCATGCACAATAGTAGCATTTTTCATGAAAATGTTCATATTTCATGAGATAGTTATGGTATTTGTATTCCAATTGCAGTATATTATTTCAAAAGTGTTGTTCAGATTATCTGAAAATAGGAGTAATTTTCGTTTAAAATTCTCTAGATTATTTTTTTTTAAATGCGTATTTTTTTTTTTTTTTAGTTTAAAAATAGCATTTATCTCTGTTATTTAACATGCTATCGTCGTACAAATGCATCCACAAATTGTTCTGGGTATATATTAACTTAGCCTAAAGTTACAGATCATTTCGTTTATTTAATGGTACATGATCACAAATTTATTGATTTTGTTGTAGTTCTTACCGGTCCCCTAAATATTAGTCTTAAAAATTCGTCAATGAAAAACATGCGGAAGACCAAGTTTTTTAAATATCCAATTTTTGAAAATATTTCATGGAGAGGTATGTTTTTAAATTGAGAAAAGCTGGTCATTTGGAAATTTTGTTAAACTTTTGAGCAGGAGAGTATATTGGGTAACATACGTTAAAAGTTCAGCAAATTATCGTCAAAAGAATGAGCTAGATTTTAAATGTTTTATAGAGTTAAATTTTCCCAAGAGGTTTTTTACATACCAAGTATTTTATTTAGAGATCGAATAATTTCAATTAAATTGCAAAAATTCTTTTTTATAAAAAATTCCTTCTTGGCTTATAACTCTAATATATTTTTATTTATTTGCTAAGACTTCTGAGCTCCTATTTTTTTTTTTTTTAATACAAAAAATAACTTTTCAAATGTGCTTAAAATATTTGGATTTCCAAGTTAAAAACGTGGTTATGTAAAAATCCCCTTATTAAATTTTAATTCTGAAAAGTATCTAAAATCTACCCCATTCTTTTGCAGATAAATTGCTTAATTTTTACTCTATTGAAATGAACTTTTGACATAAATTGTCCAATATAAATAGAGTTCAACATGTAAAATAATAATCATAACAACAACAATATCTATATTTGGAACATTCGCAGTAAATATATATATGTACATATAAATGTTCATATATATATCAGCGAATATCAAACATGTAAATTTTATGTTTCAGAGTAATGTATCTCTAATGTTTTGTCAAGTTTTCAGCATCTTTTCTAAAATTTTGTTTAAATTCCTTCTTGTTATTATTTGTTTCGGTGAGTTTTTCTGTTTAGAATTTTTGAAAGATTAATTATAAATTAACCTACATAAAAAATTGTGCGATTCCACACAAAAATTACTTGCAAATATAGAACATAATAAGTACAACAATGTGTTAAAATTACAAGACATTTGTAACTTTTTTATGATACAGGGTTATCCAAAGTGTTTATGCTTTTCTCCAATTTATATTTAATCCCCTAATTATATTCCCATGTGAGTATAAATATTCTTTAGATGTCTGTAGTTCAAAGCCATTACGTCCAGTATTTTTTTAGAAAATTGGAAAAAAAATGTCAAAAATAAATTAATAAATAAATAAATCTAATAATTTGATCACTCACTGTGGTTTTTCTAATTATTCTCTCTTGGGGAGAAAAAAAAAAAAAGTTTTTTACAAGACTTCATTAGTTGATTTAATTTTCACAGTTTTCCCCACGTTGTATTATCCAATTATACTAGCCAATGCTGCACACTATATCTTTGCATGACCAACTATCAAGCTATTAGTCACAGCGATGAAAGATTACCTCAGAACAAGGAGGTGTGTACAAGCCTTTGAAAAATGTCAACAAATAAATTTGCGATAAGAAATTTCTCTTTATTTCTGACATGAATTCTGGATGTTTAAGCGTTTAAATAAGGAAAACCTTGCTAAAATTTAGTGTTTGAAATTTTTCTAAAAGCTTGTGCACCTTTGTTCAGAAGTAATCTCGTGAATATCTAATTGTTTTATTTGTTTTAAATAATTCATTAAATATTGCTACAATATTCCTAAGTACTCTGGATTTTGTAAGATTCTTCAGCCAGCATTTTTTAAGCAGTAAATTTGTTATTAAAGACATTTTTATTAAAAAAAAAGTGCCATACTAAATTGATAGAGAAAGCTAAGGAAATTTTAGGACCATTTGAACTCTGTGCTATCTCGGTACTACACCGAGATGTATCAGATATACATATAATTTACTTTAAAAGCTTTCTTTCTTTTCTTTTTTTTTCCAGAGTTATATTATTTGAATCCTTGATAGAACATATATCTGATTCTAAGTTTACCCATCCTGCTATGCTCAGGAGTGAAAAAGTGAAAATCATTGCTATGTTCTTAAATAATAATAAAAATAGAGTAAATTAGTAGCAATGTGGCATTCCAAAAGAATAACATTTAACTATTCACTTACTCACACGGATAAATTTTTTAGGTGACCAAGTGTGACACTGTAAAAAAAAAATGACTTTCGTAACTACAGTAATACTTATTACTTACAAACTTTGAATAAACACCATATAATGCAATAAACTCGCAACAATTGTTTCGGGTCGAAAAAACACACGACCCTTCATCAGGCGAATAAAGTAAGCACGAGCTGCAGTCAAAGCGGCAACGTGCTTACATTATTCGCCTGATGAAGGGTCGTGTGTTTTTTCGACCCGAAACAATTGTTGCGAGTTTATTGCATTATATGGTGTTTATTCAAAGTTTGTAAGTAATATTTTTACAACGCCAGTTTATTGATGCTTCTTTATTAAATACAGTAATACTTAATTGTATTTTAGATTGGGAATAATAAAGTTTAAATGCTATGTTGTAGAAAGAATAAAAATGATAATTTTACTTAATTTTGTGAGGTAAAATCAGTGTTAGGAGTTTGCGACCTTTTTTTTATTCAGTTGCCACCACTAAATTTTAATTGTAACGGTTGCCTAATCACTTCGAAGATAAATAATCTATTATTTATATAAAATATCATTTCTCAAAATTATTGGTGATAGTTGAATAAAAAAAAGTCCCCAATCTGGCAACACCGGGTAGAATTTTCTAGAAATTGGAAAAAAAGATCAAAGGGTAATAAACAAGGAATAATTAAATAGATAGGATTCCTGTCAGAGTAACGACACTTATCTTAATTCGGAATAATTGGTATCAATTTTGTGATTAGGAATAACAAATGTGTCATCTAGAAAATTTGTCCTTAAAATATTAGTTCTACCGAAAAGTTCTGTTCTTTTGAATTAATAAAATGAAATTTTTATTTAACAATTATCATCTTGAGAGTTACACAAGAATGTCTTAATATTATCCAAGATAACTTTCCGATGTACGTATTTTAATTAAAAAGAACAAAACTTTCCGGTAGACCTAACATATTTATTTTCACATTGGAAAAACAAAACGTGAATTGCTCCTAGCAGAATCATGTTTTCACAGAGAACCAAACATCATTTCCCTATTCTTACCTTTATAATTTTGATGGCACACCTACACTGCAGTTCCCCTGGTGTTCTCCCCAGGACACCCTTCTTGAGAAATAAAGAACACATTTCCTAGAGATATCACAAAGATGTACTGGGGGTGTATTGTTAGGTCATCTGCGCGAAAATACTTTATTTTTTTTATGACTTCGTAATAAAAAGAATAAATAAATAAAAATAAAAAATATTTTGTGATCTCTGCAATTAAATACAAGACAGGGATCGGTGCAATCACTTTTTTCAATAACACTATTTTTATAAAGTAATATCTGTAATATTCAATCAAAGATAACTGCTAATACAAAAATAGAAACAAACTGCTTTTTTTTTTTTTTTTTTTAATGGAAAAAAATTAAATTAAACATAGCACTTAAAAAAAAGTATTTCAACCCCCCCCCCCAATATATATATATATATATATATACCATTGAACAATTAATTATAGAAAGGATACAGCAACTATGCAAAAAGTTGAACCAAAAATCGGAAGCAGTATCAAAAATTTGTTATAATTGATTCAGAATTTAAATCTGCATCAATAAACATGAAGTAAAACTTAGTTTTTAAAATGTTATTGTATTTTTCGAATTAATTTTTCTAAAGTTTTTAATATTTGAACCACATCACCTGGCATTTTGGATCGTCTAATTTACTTGTCTGGCAAGAACTCTACCAATGTAAAAAATTCTTGCATAATAGTATACATCTAAAAAACTGATTTCTGATATTTGGATAGCTGCAGTTGGATATATATTTACAACAGACAAATCATAAACAGACTTTAATATAATTTTGTTAACAAATTATAAGCATGTAGCTCAGAAAGTGAGACTTTATAATACTAAAAGTAATTTCTGAATAGAAAAATACCTTTTTCGGAAAGCTTATGAAAAGCATAAAAAAACAAGCACGTTCAAGTAATAATAATAATAGTTATTATTATTATTTTATTTTATTTATTTATTTATTTATTTTGTCAAACAAAAAATTAAGTTACAAATACAATAAGAAAATAAATACTATAAAAAAATTATTTTTCAAAATGGTATTAAATCTTGAAGATATTTTAATCAGAGTAACTCAAATTTGTCGAACCAAGCTAAAATGTTTTTGTAATCTTTAAGCCATAATACAAAATCAACAGGTTTAACTCTCTAATGAGTAAGGAAAAGTAGAAAATACTACATTCCAAAAATAGTTTAAATTATTAGTCCATGTCTCCAGTTATACTTTTTCTGAAGCTTTATTTCAGGCTTAACATGGCTTTAAAGAAAAAAGAAAAAGAGAGGGGGGGGGGGGGAGAAAGATGAAAAAGAAATAAACCGATCTTTTCATCTGTAAGTTTTTACAACAGTGTTGTGAAATTTATAGCGCTGATAAGAACACCATCCTGTAAAATTTGCAACAAAATGTAGTGAATTTTACAGAATTATAAAAAATGAGAGTTTGTAGCTCAGCAAATGCTCAGAATCTGAAGCAGCAACTGAATTAAGATGACATGGCACCTTTGACGGCATTATTGAATGCAGCACTCGTGCCTATTTTGTTCGCCTGACAAAGGATCGTGAGTTCTTTCGACCCGAAAAATTGTTGCGAGTTTATTGCATTTTATGGTGATTATCCAAAGTTCTGTAATTATTATTGAAGTAAGTTTCATATAATAACCTATATTTCCACTTAATATTTATAAACTGGACTATAAGGTTTGTCTATTAAAATATATATTCCGGTATCAATTCTTGTGGGTTTTAATACTTTTTTTTTTTTTTTTTCAGCATTGAAATCTATAAATTATGTTTTCTCAGTCTGCATTTTTTCATGAATTAATGATCTTCAAACAGCTAAAACTTTTAGAGATATTTAGGAAAGAACTGGCAACATTTTTACACGTTTAAGGGAAAGAAGAATTACGTATGGGTTTTAAAATTTATACATTAGTTTAAAAAAAAAAAAAAAAAAGTTAAAAAGTGCTTGGTAAAATTTGGGAAGAAAGGGAAAAAGAAGGTGATTTTTCTTAATTTTTCTTTTAAAGATACTGCAAAATCGATCCCCAATTCTTTTAAGTTCTATTAAACATTCATACACATTAAGTATATTCTTAAATATCTTTGGAAGTCTTAGATTTTGAAGATCATAAATTCATGAAAAAATGTAAACTGAGAAAACGCTATTTAAAGATTTCAAATCTGTAAAAACAGTCTATCAAAAACCATGAGAATTGTTGCCTGAATACATATTTTATTGAACAAACGAAAATTATAAATATTAAATGTAAATACAAACTTATAAATAAAATGTACTATTAATAACAGCATCTTATGAAGTTTACAGCAAAGTGCAGTAAATTCCACATCACTGTTAAAAACAGCATATTGTAAAATATACAGCAAATTGCAGTAAATTACACAGCACCGTTAAAAACAGCAACTTGTGAATTTTACAGCAAAGTGTAGTTAATTTTACAGCACCATAAAAGACAGCAACTTGTGAATTTTACAGCAAAGTGCAGTTAATTTTACAGCACCAAAAAAGACAGCAATTTGTGAATTTTACAGCAAAATGCAGTTAATTTTACAGCACCAAAAAAGACAGCAATTTGTGAATTTTACAGCAAAGTGCAGTTAATTTTACAGCACCATAAAAGACAGCAACTTGTGAATTTTACAGCAACTGTGCTGGCAGCCGCGGTGCCAGCAACTTTTGTTGTAAAATGTCGAATTTTTTTTTTACAGTGTGAGGTACAAACCTGCAGGGTCCCAGGTACCTATATGCCAAATTTGGAAACTCTGCGATCAATAGTGTGAGCGCCAGAGCGCAGACAGGCAACACACAGACACACATACAGATACACACACAGACACTTCTCTTTATTTATATAGATGCAGAACTAACAAAGATTATAGGCTATCAAAAATTCGCGTTAGGATTTGAATTTTTAATTATATTTGCTTACATGTTTCATTGGTTACGTCTGGTGTAGATGAATTGGGCGTTGATATATGTAATTTTTTTTTTTTTTTTTTTTTTTTTTTAGGCTTATAGATATACAGAAATTTACCTATTTTTTGCATAGTGCATTATTCAGTCAACACCCCCTGAAGAAGTACTGTTTTAATGTATGCTTTCATTCTTGTATTTTGTTAATCTTTTTTAATTAAATCTTCCATTTCTTCATATGACTTCATTTTTCTTAATGTGAAATGATAAAACCTTTTCTGTGTTTTTTCAGAATGGGAAAACGGAATAAAATAAAATAAACAAATAAAATAAAATAAAGGTGAGTAGTTCTCTATAAACAAATTTTCTCATGATAAGTATTGTAGGCTGATAAACCTCTATGATTATCTATAAAAATTATCGTAAGATGACAAAATACATTTTTCATTTATTTTATTTTGGCGAGCGTCGGAGAATGCGCACTAAATACTTAAAGCTATTATGTTGAACCATTCACAATCAAAATTATCTTATTATAGGGGGCGTGGGACATTTTTGCAATGAAAATTGAAATTTTCGTGTATGGATGAGGAAAACGTATATTGTAACTATTGCGCAGTATTTAAAAAATATTGCAAGTTTCATTACGAAAGAGTTATATGAATGCGAAATTTTCTTCCAAAGTCAAAATAAACTCCCTGTCCATTTGCGATAAGCAAATAGTAAATAATTCTAATAACTATGCTATTATTTTCATAGCTATGACCTTCTCCTTCTTTTAGTGCAATTTCATGCTAATGACTTTACGTACTTGAGACTTACTTTTATGTTTTTGCGATTTTTATAGAATGAAAGGAAAAAATCCACACATTTCTCAACAATCGTAAACTTAAAACTTTCATTGTTATGCTTTTTAATTTTTTATCTTTCTTCATTGCGTTGAAAGCGTTCAACTACAGAAATGAAATACATAATAATAATAATAACAATAACAATAATAATGACAATAATTAGTTGCTTAAAACAACTAGTAACAACTATGCATCTATCAGACTAACTTTTTTCTGTATCATTTTGTATAACAGTGCTACTTACTGGTTAATATTAACAAAAAAATATAATCAGTTTAAATTATCAGAAAGAATATTTTACATGTTCAGTTTGATATAATTTTGTCGATCGATATTCACCCATATTGACTCAGAATTGAGCAATATATTAATTTATATATACATTATATACAAATAATCACCTATTTTGCCCAAAATATATAATTTGCAAATACTTTTTACAATTTAAGAAAATATACAACATACATTTGATTCAAAAAGTACAAACTTTGTATATTGTGCATAATATACTTTTTCAGTATATCTTCAGAATGTACTTTAAAAAAATATTTTTTTATCAGTGGTATAGTAATAGTAGTACTTGCAATAATATAAAAGTATTTTATGCAATAATATAAAAGTTCGTTTATTTCATTTCTCACAAAGAATGAATAGGTTAATTTTCAAAGACATGACATTTAAAGAAAGCACGGCTGAATTGAGTTCCCATAGGAAAAACCTCCTTATAAAATTAAGATGATAGGTTTTTTTAAGAAGTTGGGAATTTTGAGATTAAGTATGTTGTATATTAAGTCTAAAATATACAATATACAGAAGAAAGTGTATAGTACATGCAATATACGAATACTTTTCAATATGTGTATTATATACAATACAAATGTATATTGAATGTACTTTTTACTTTCCGAACACTATAGTGAGGAAAGTTTTGTAATCATGTCAAAAATCCGAATTCGAGATTTTGATGTTTCTATACGTTTCGAGGTCCAACGAGTCCGTTTTCACTATTTTTACGATGATGTGTGTGTGTATGTATGTGTGTATGTATGCGTGTATGTATGTGTGTATGTATGTGTGTATGTCTGTGAGTGAACACGCTAGCGTCTAAACGCTTTGTTCGAATAAGCTGAAAGTTGGTACGTATATTGTAAGTCACCATAGTACGAACCCTATAGATTTTGGTGAATGTAGTACTTATAGTTTTTTTACAGGGACACAAAGAAAAATTCTTTATCATTATGGCCAAGGGACCAAAATCTTAAAATTGCGATAGCATCTAAACGCCTTATTCAATTGAGCAAAAACTTTATACACATATTATAGGTCACAGATACTCAATCTGTATAGATTTTGGAGAATCTAGCACTTATAGTTTTTTTACAGGGACACAAAGAAAAATTCTTTGCCAAATTTTTAAAAGTGTGATAGCGTCTAAACGCCTTATTAATCTCAGCAAAGAATTTGTACACATGTTATAGGTCACATTTGAACCAACTGTATAGATTTTGGTGAATCTAGCACTTACAGTGTTTTTGCAGGCACACAAAGAAAAATTCTTTATCTTTATGGCCTATGAGACCAGCGATAGCATCTAAACGCCTTATTCAATTGAGCTGAAAATTTGTATGAATATTATAAATCACTGTTGCACTAACTATAAGCATTTTGGTGAATCTAGCATTTATAGATTTTTACAGGGACACAACGAAAAATTCTTTATCCTTATGATCTAAGGGCTCAAAGTTCAGTAGCGTTAAATAAAACATCGTGCGATATATGGAGAAAAATACTCAAACACTCTGTTATGGTTTTCTCTTTTTTGTTTGTTTAGCAACACCTCTTTCTTTATTTTATCTACAAAACTGTTAGTTACTCAATGTTCGGAAAGTCGAGTGGAGTCACTCCAGATTTTTTTATACAAGTATAAAATATATTGCCCATTTCTGTATTGACTCAGTATAATTTTTTATAGTAGTTCTCACAATGTTTTGTGAGATGCAGTGCCCACATTTTAGTAACAAACACACAGACAGGTACTCATAAAGATAGGCATATAAAGGCATTTTCTGAAATTTATCTAATCGTTTTTAGGGCATCTCAGAAAGTTTATATCCATCAAGTCGAAAATTTTCACGAGTCCAATATTCACTTCTTTTGCATAATACTAAAAGTCTAAAGTGAATATAGTATAGTCTAAAATGAATAAAAAAAATATATCTAAAGTAAAAATTCTAACACATATATTCTTTTGACGTAACAAAAGAAAAAAAAAATAAAAATAAAAAAGATAGAAATAAAAAAATGCGAATGATTCTGTCATTACTTGTATCATAATATCTTTTATAGATCGTTTTTTACGAGCAAAACCTCAAGTAAAAAAAAAAAAAAAAGAGAGAGAGAGGGGGGGGGGGGGGGGAGAGATAAGATCAATAAAAGTTAATTTATGACTGATGGAGTGACAAACGCATTTGCTTTAAAGTCTTATTTTCTGCAATGTGTGTTATTGTTGCCATCATTTATTTTGTCTTTTACAGTTGTATTTTGAAAAAGTAGTCTTCGTCATAAAATCTTAAGAGAAATTCTAGTTTTTTTTTTTTTTTTTGTAATACTTTTATGTGGGCAACATTATGTTTTATGTCATTTTTATCTTTAATTTTTATAAACCTCTGTTTTGTTATTTTCGATTCCAGAACAAATTTAGAGAAAATCTCTTCACATAGAAAAGTGTAACAACTTTTAACAAAGTTCCAAACATGACTAATTGCCTATAGTGTGGCACTAGTGCGACGTACAAACCACAACCAAACAACCAAAATATGACATATGAATAATCAAACAAACATTGGTATCTTAATTTAGACACTCTTAAAAACAGAGCAGGAAAAAAAAATCGTTTCATAAAATATTACATGTATGTATTATTATGAGAGGAATATTTAAAGCAGCAATATAAAAACGGGTGTTACACTTAAAAAAAAAAAAAAACTATTATGTAATAATGGAAGAAATGTGTTGGTATTTAGAAGAGGTTTCCTCTAAAAAGTTAAATTAAATTACTCAAATTGAGTGTATAGGACAAATATTAATAAAGTTACGTTAATTCTACGAACTTTTTTCTTCGTCCATTATGCTCCCATCCCAAATTATACCTCGAGGGGGGGGGTCACCGAAGTGGGAGAGCCATCCCCTCTGTGCAGGATCAAAATTGTTATGGCATGTCTCCGGACCATTCCTAGGATTGAGTCCTAGACCATCGCCAATCGTTCATAGCACAGTGCTAGTGCGCTGTAAAACTCAACCAATCAACCAATCTCAATCCATTAATTCACAAAACATTATAATTCTTTAATATATAGATCGAAAATATTTACTCAGTGGCAGCAATAAGACATAATATGTATAATAAATAAAATTTTAAATATAGAACAAATCACAACAAAAGAGTTCTATGTTTGAAATTGTTGGTTTATCACTGTATTAGGTTATCACTGGGACTGTGGATTTAAGACTTTTTCTATAGCCTGAAACTTTCTACTTCAGAGAGACAGTTTATGTTGCCCGTTGCGGCATAGCAAATAGCTGAGCACCTACCTACTTAACATACCTACCTAGAAGAGGTTTACATACCTGCAGAGAAACAAAAATAGTCGAAAGTTCTGAAAAATATCGTTATAGATGACCAAAATTTATATTAAGGAAAAACTTCGGGAAAAAAAAAAAAATGAAGAAGAAGAAGAAGGACAAGAACTTTTGAAGCAAAATATTAGAGTAATTAATAAATAAATGAAGAGTAGAAAACACGATAAAAAATTGATGTAAAAAACGGTAATTTTTCACTTTTTAAACAGTTAATATTAGTTATAAATTAAAAAAAATAAAATAAAGAAAAAATTCCATCAAAGACAGAAGTTACTTTAGTACGGAGGACTATTAATTTCAATCTGTAAAATTTTTATTTTTTTAATCTTTATTTTTTATGCCATTTTTTGACCGTAAAACTGGGCCACGTACTTTTTAAAATAACTGAAATGAATTAAAATGAAGTGTTTCCACTTAAATTTCACACTTTAGTTAATTTAAAAAAATCTAATTGTCGTGTCGAAAAATTGTTTGCACCTCTGGATTCAGAAAAATCGCCCCTTTCATTTGGTACCAAATTTGTAACGATAGGACTGATATTTCTAATCTATTTTGGTGTTACACAAAACTGGTCTACAAAAAGTTACGACGATTTTTTTACGCAGATTGAAACTAATAGTCCTCCTAGTGCTAAAAAATAAATAAATAAAATTAAGTAATAATAGACCGAAACATAATATCAAAAGAACGATTTTTTCCATTTATTAGCGTTGGTGTTGGTGTTGGTGTTGCGGAATAAGGCCGAGTGACTGCTCTTTGGTCCTAGGCCAGAGGGAGAGTGCCTTCCGTGGAGGTCTTTCTAAGGGGTCCTAGCCAGTATTTACCCCATTTATTATCATTATTTTACACTTTTGTACTCCTCATACGAAGAAGCTTAGAAAGATTCTAAATTGTCACCAAATAGATCGTATTTATTCTTGTTTCTTTAACACATTGTATTTCATTATTTCAAATTCAGTATTAATTTACTCAGTTAAATATGTCGAAAATATAACGATCATCAAATATAATATCAATAATTTAAGCAAATTTTCGACTGTAAAACATAAAATGGAAAATAAGACTTTCTTTTTTTTTTTTTTTTTTTAAATATTTGTTAATAATTATTAAAAAGAAGGCAGTGCAGTCCTCTTCAAATGATTCTCACAGCAAGTTATAATCAACTATTATGTCAAACAGGATTTTCATCTTCCTTTCTCTCCTTTTTATCTGCTGTAGATTAAAGGCAAGCCGTCCGTAAATGAGGAAAAAAAATAAATTCCAACAAAATAGTGGAATGATGAAAACAAGATTTGAAGTGCAACCTCTGACCCACGACCTGATCTTTAGGGTTAGCTCTCAACAGTCCACTTATAAAAGATGAATTAAAGAAGTGAATTGAAGCAACTGTATTATCTGCTGAAAACCAGAAAGATCGAAGGCATAATAAAACCTTATTTAAATCTCATTTTCCCATCAGAATGCTATCCGATAACTTATAAGTTCGACAGCCGTAAGTGTTTAAAGAATGATAAAACGTTGATAGATTTTCAAGTACGTCTGTGAAATTTTCCAGACTGTTGAACTTTTTGTTTAGATAAACCAACAATTTAAAAATAACAAATAAAATGAGATGTGTATAGCTAGCTTAAAAAAAAAAAAAAAAAAAAAAGGACTTGGAATTTGAGTAAATATTTCTATAAAATCTGAAATTTTTAATTGGAAAAACACTAGTTGGCAAATTATAAACTGTCAGCGCAAGAATTGCCTTGAGTTAAATTAAATATTATTTTTCTTTCATCAGAAAAATGTTTAGACACAACATAAAACTATTTGGTATAGGTGGACTCTGCTCAGTACCCTCATCATATTCATGTTCTCATAAATTTCTAGTGCAAGACATCTCATAATCATGTTAACAGAAATGAATTTGACCAAACGCTTGGCACAGTGACAGAATGAAATCCCTGCCTAACAGGCTATGCATCGTTCCCTTCGGTGTATTTATCTTATTCTAATCTATTAATTTATTTTATTAGGGTCAATTTCATCGTTTAGTTTTCATGCTACTATTTCCAATGCAACAATCTTCAAAATGCATATTTACATGGAATATCGCCCAATTTTACTATGTTGACAAAATCTTAAATTGCGAATAATTTGCGAAATTTTCCTATTAGAATATTTGTAGTCAATCATGTTCAAACAAGTATCATAAATGTTATTTGAAGTTGTCTGATATATTTATGATCCTCAAAATGGACGTTTAGGCTTAATTTTGCCCTATTCTGTCATGTTAAGTAAATCGTAAATTCCAAATAACTTACGAATTTTTCAAATTGGAAAATTCATAGTCATTCATGCCAGTATCCTCAATAATATTTCAAAATTCGTCTGACATCTTTACGATGAAAATATCCCTCAAGATTGATATTTATGTGAAATTTTGCCCTATTCTGCCATGTTAAGAAATTTGTAAATGTCCAATAACTTACGAAATTTTTATTTTGGAAAATTCCCAGTCTATGATATTCATTCCAGTATCCTAAATAATATTTCAAACGGTAAATGTTAATATCCTAAATAATATTTCATACATCTTTACGATGAAAATAACTTTCAAAATTAACGTTTATGTGAAATTTTGCTTTAATCCAATAACTTGCGAAATTTTTAAAGTAGCATGTTTATAGTTAATGATGTTCATTCCGGCATCAAAACTGATATTTTAAAGCTGGTCTGACATTTTTACAGTAAAAATTTTCCATTTAATTCACGTTTAAGTGAAATTTTGCCCTATTCTCTCATGTTAAGAAAATCGTAAATTTCTAATAATTTACGAAGTTTTTTAATTCGAATGTTGCAAATGAATAGGGTTCTTGCCAGTGTCGAAAGTAATATTTTAAAACTGATCTGACTTCCCTGCGACTATTTGTTCTTGAGATATCGTGTACACAGACTAACAAACTAACTAACGGACACACTAACGGACTAACAAACTACAGACACCCTACAGACGAACACCATACAATTTTTGTCATTTTCGGATTCCTCACACCTGAAAACGTGTAAAAAAGTCAAAAAACCGGGGTTGAAATTTTTTACGATTACCTAAGTTCCCCATACCTTTAGAATGATGAGAAACTAATAAAGGAAAGCACTACCGGTGAAAGGACACGGTCATTCTTCTTCAGGTTCAAACTAGTATGTTGTGGCAACCACATGAATTTTTTCTATATTTTGCAGTACAAATTCACTCAGTAAAAATAATTTATTAAAATTATTATTTAAAAAAAAATATCTTCCATGATAATGCAGACGATTTCCATATTAGAGAAGTAGTGTAACACTAAATATATATATATATTTATTTTTTAAAGTCCATTTTATTCTCAATATTAAAAAAAAAATATATTATTATTATTTTTTTTCTAAGGCTTTTTTCGTTAAAAGTAAAAAAAAAAAAAAAAAAAAAAAAAAAAAATCCATAACTTTGTTTTAAATTATCACAGAGCTATAGTTCAACCATTCGTTTTAAAGGTATTGACGAGACTTTTCGAAAGATACCAATCTTGAAAATTTACCCCCTCCCCCACCCCGGGGGGGGGGGAAAGAAGATGCCCTCACATGCACAAAATTTTTTTCTTAGTTAACTACTACTATTATCAGTAATTCATATTAATTTTACAATCACAAGTTAAAAACTAGTATGCCGTGGCCACCACATAACTTTCTTCTATATTTTCCAATACAAATTCACTCTGTAAAAATAATTTATCAAAATTATTATTTTAAAAAATTATTATTTAAAAAAAAAATAAAAAACAAAAATTAATATTTTTTTTTTTCGTTTGTTAAAAATGAAAAAAATGGATAACTTTATTTTAAATTATCATAGATCGATGGTTCAACCATTCGTTTTAAAGGTATCGGCGAGCTCTTTTGAAAGATACCCATCATGAAAAATTACCCTTCCCCCCCCTGGGGGGGGAGGTCAGGCTCCTACTTACACATTTTTTCCCCCAGTTTACTATCTCTATTACAAATAATTCTTTTAAATTTCATAATGATTAATAATAAATAATTCTCTTTATGCACATTTATACAAAATTTTGTCCTATACCCCCATGTTAAAAATTTAGAAAAAACGGGATGGCAACGCAAGCTGTTGGACAATTTTTACTAAACGTTGGTTGGCACTAATTTATTTGAATGTGTAACTACATACCAAGTTGTATGAACTTTCGTGCAGTAGTACCTGAGACACAGTTGCCACAAAATTTTGTCACACATACAGTCTGACAGACAGACAGACAGACATTTTCTAAAAATGGTCAAACCATGTTCTACAGCTCTCGGAACGTGTAAATCCATCAAAAACTCGAGGGCGAAAATTTTTACGAATCCAGTACTTTCTTCTATTGAATATAGAAGAAAGTAATAACTCTCATTATGTACATTTATACGAAATTTTGTCCTATACTGTCTGTCATGTTAAAAATTTAGAAAAAAATGCGATCACCATGCCACCTGTTGAGCGATTGGTCCCCAAATCTAATCAGCACCAGTTTATATCAGGGCACAACTAAATACCGAGTTTGGTTAAATTTCGTTCATTGGTTCGTGAGATACAACGTCCACAAAATTCGTGATACGCACAGACAGACAGACATTTTCTAAAAACTATCAAATCGTGTTCAGGACATCCCAAAACGTGTAAATCCATCGAAAACCGGAGTTCGAAAATTTTCACGAATCCAGTACTTTCTCTATATTACATATAGAAGAAAGTAAAAACACATACTACTATATCATTTTTATTTCACTATTTAATATTCTCTAACATTTTACGAAATACTTTAGCAGTCCAATAACGTCTCTATACTCATATTTCGATAGGGAAAAAATAAATTGAACAAAAATTAAGCTAGCACTTCAGGATTCATTATCTGTAATAGTAGCACTTAAGGCTTTAAAGTAAATGAAAGCTGCCAAGCGAAGAATCACTATTGGAAGTAAATTCAATATTCCTGGATGATAAATAGCGTTTAATGCAAATATTATTCTTAATGTAATATATCATAAGTGGGGTTAGTTTATAAAAAGCTTTAGTGAAAGTGAAAAATCATTCGAAAATTTTATCGATCCCTCCTTGAAAAGGCTATTTGAATTCAGAGTTTACTCAATAGATTTAGTCATTCACTGATTTTATATGTATAAATGCGTTCATTTTCATTTTCTATTCATATATTTATGCTATGTATTCAGCCAGCAAGTCAGTTTTGCATTTGTATTTTTTGAGCATGCATATACAAAGCTAGATATGTGGAAAAATATTCAATCTTTTCCGCTTATTGCTTGCTCACGTTCGTTTTGTAATGTTGATCTATACCTATACCCCTCTTTATATAGCCTTACACATCCCATGTTTTCTTAAATTTACTTTCATGAAAAGCGAACACATCTCAGTGAAGAACCGTCATTTAATTTAACAGAGTCTTCGATCGAATCGAGGAAAAGAGAGAAACTGTTATTGGCAGATTTTGTTTACATGCCAAATTGACTAAAGATAAAAATAAAACTTTAACGGCATTTTGTCTTATCTCAACATTTCGGTGAATCTATAAAATATCCAAATATGACAGATTTTGCTTTAAAAAAAAAAATACTTTGTAATTTTTTATTATTGAATATATTTTTAACAAAAATGCTTCGCTTATTCATATAAGCAGCTGGTTGAATTATATAGTATATATAAAATGAATAGGGAAATTTTCTTATACTTCTATCTATATATAAATTTCGGATAGTAATTCTGATAAAAGTAGTCAATGTATAACAAATACACCAATTTAAAAAAAAATTCTGAAAAATAAATAAATAAAAATATCTCTTATCAAAACTAAACTGTTCTACGTTCATGAACATATTTTTAAACATAAGAATTCTCAAGATATTGCTATCGGGATGGTTAAGTATGAAAAGTTAATTTTCTTTTTTCTGTAAATATGGTACATCTTGCGTAAAAACAATTCCTCTGTTTCTCTCAACAGAAACGAAAACTGGATCAAAATATCAGCTTTAAAATCATTTTTCTTCCTTAATATAGAGATTAATAATAATAATAATAATAATAACATTTGATTTACGAATATAAGAGTTAGACTGCCTGTAAATTTAGTGAGTTTAGTGGTACAATATAGTTCAACTGTACGGTTGAAAATAAACAATTTTAATCGGAAATTCAGCATTAAAAACACTTTTTGACATTAAAAAAAAAAAAAAAAAAAAAAGATATATTTTTTGTATTATTGGAATATGCAGGTTCCGACTAACCTTCCAATTAAGGGAAAGCACAAACTCAATTGAAGACCTCCATTGACTACTGGATTTAAAGACATACATCAAGAGCTTGAAAAATAAGCAATTTCAAATAGCATCGGAATTAAATTGTAAACTGGCTAAAAAACTAAATTCGGTGTGTATCATGTAAAATTATCTCACTATAATTATCCGATTATGTGTACACATGTCATTGATGGTCATAAACATAATGTAATCTAGAGATTTGATTTACGAATATAAGAGTTAGACTGCCTGTAAATTTAGTGACTTAAGTGGTAAAATATAGTTAAAATATATGGTTAAAAATAAACAATTTTAATCGGAAATTCAGAATTAAAAACCACTTTTGACATCTAAAAAAAAAAAAAAAAAAAAAAAAAAAAAAAGACATATTTTTGGTATTATTGGAATATGCAGGTTCCGATTAACCTTCGAATTAAGAGAAAGCACAAACTCAATTGAAGACCTCCATTGACTGCTGGATTTAAAGACATATATCAAGAGCTCGAAAAATAAACATAAGCAATTTCAAATAGCATCGGAATTAAATTTTAAACTGGCTAAAAAACTAAATTCGGTGTATCATGTAAAACTGTCTCACTATAATTATCCGATTATGTGTACACACGTCATTGATGGTCTTAATATAATCTAGGGGAGATTGTGTACTCATCTTTACTTTTTTTCTCTAGATAATTAAACGATAGAGAGTGCGGTTTGAGGCCCCCTATTTCGCTTAATTTTGAAACCCTTTCAGAATTTCAGTGCTTCTCGTGTCAATTTAATAATCAAGGCCTGAGAACACGTGAAACAGCATTAAAAAAAAAAAAAAAAAAAAAAAAAAAAAAGCTTATGTACTTTTACTTTAGAAAACAGCCTTAGTCAGTTATAAAATTTTAAAATCCTGTCACTTTTATTATTAGAGATATAAATGTCTCAAAAATATTATTTTACTTGTAATACACAGATTTTATAATGAAACTGCAAAAATAACTTCAGTAGCGTGAACAAATACTAGAAAATTTCTGACATATTTATACGTTCAATCAAGTATCATGACAGTAAAATCGTTTCGAAAAATGATAGTGATTTTATATGATCTCATATATCAGTGTCTCAAAAACAACTCATTATTTATCAGTCTGCTGCTATAATTGCCTTTGGTAAAAATATAGCAGTTTTGGGGGGAAATTTCAAAGTTATTATTATTATATATATATATATATATATATATTAATATATTTTGCTTGCATCACGCTTCATTTCCTATGTAATTATTTATTAATAGCTTGCTAATTCAAGTCTTCCTTTCTAGTGTTTGATCTTAATAATCATGAATTATTATTATTATTACTTTGAGAAAAAATAAAGTATTTTTTCGGTCATAATTACTTTTTTTAAAATGAGTAATGATGTCCTTCAAAATATTTTTGACTCTTTCCAAAACATCCTTTTTGATGTTGTCACAAGACTATTACCTACATTTATATTGCACGCTACTCACTCAGATTTTTTTTTTTTAAGCTTTTTCTTTTACAAAACACTTCATTTACTTTCTTATAATATTCGATTGAATAAAAATAATGATATTTGAAATAATTCTCGAAAAGACATTTTTAAATAATTCCATCACAAAATAATAATAATAACGAAACGAAGAGGGGAGGGGAATGATTCAAGAACAGAGATAAAATAATAGTGATTTAGAAATGAATTTCAAAGAATAATACAGTAAGTATTCCTGTATGATTTATTGATATTTATATTTTATATACTTATTTACTTTGCTATATAATTAATAAGTTATTAATGTGTCCAACCCGCAATGAAACTTAATAACTTTAATAACCAGTTAAAGATTAAAAATCTGTCACGTAAAATGTTTGAGTCAAATAAATAAATCAATTAATTAAAAGTGAAGACATAATATAAACTTTACCATAAAGTGAGTTTCTGCTTTAGTTTGTTGCACAATATTAAGTACACTTTATCCGTGTCTCAAAAACTTATTTTTGACTTGTTCATTCTTATACCATATGTAAAATTTTCATGAATTAGACTATTACCTACATTTAATCTAAGGTAATTATTCATATTTAAATAATTATATGTTTAAAAAACTAATTTATTATAAATCAAGTAAAAAAAACAAGATAAAACAGATAAAAAAACGAGTAGCATTTATTAAAGAATTTGTCGTTAATCTGTTGATTTAAATCACTGAGTCACATTCACCATTTTTCTTTTGGATTAAGATCAAACGAGTAACATACATTTGAATAGCATGACTAGATTTTTAAACATGTTATACTTTTAAAAAGTTATTTTAATCATTTCTTGATGTAATTAAGGGCATGAAGTAGCTATTAGAGTTTTTCAGAATATAGCATTTAAATTTCAATTATAGCTCTGTCATAATTACAGTGCTATAACTTTGCGTGTTTAAAGAACGGTGTTTTATCGTCTGTTACAACGTTGCCAAAGGCTTCTGAGTTGAAGTGACCTTAATACCGTAATCTTATCTAAAACAGTAAGATTATCTATAATGAAAGATTAAAACATGTTTACAAATAGTCGATCATACTTAGAGGTTACACATACACATATTTAATAAGTACGGATCTCTTTTAGGCTGATTGCATAATATAACAAAGTTTCCAGCGTAATTACATTTTTTTTTTTTTTTTTCATGTGAAAAGGTGTGTTTTATATCCGATTTAAAGAACAAATTAATTAACAGAGGAAAAGGATGAAAATAGACAACATTTAAGGGAAAATATAAAGAAAAGAAACTCTTACTTTGTAATAACCAAACTTTATATCTGCCCAACATAGCAAACAAGAGAAAACAAAAAAGTCTTTCTGTATTTAATATCTTAATTTGTAAATAAAATCGACAAAATACTATACCGTTTTTCAGTTTTATTTCTAGATAATTGAAAAATTTACAAACTTTTTAATATTTGCTTTTTTTTTTTTTTTTTTTTTTAAATGCTGTAATAGAAAAGAGATGAAATAATTTCTATTATGTTTTTCATTCTTGCGCATAGACAAGATCTGCAAGTTATGCATATTTTCAATGGGGAAACAGAAAAGGAGTAAAAAAAGGGGGAAAAGAAAAGAAAAAAATAAAGGTTTAATTCGGTAACTTTTATATACAGGTGGGAAAGTAAGGACACAACAAGAATGTTTATACTTTTTTATAACAACACTGTAACATTAGATAAGATAAATTATACTCTGTTACTAAAAGTGATATTTTCCAGATCTTTAATATTTGTATTAGAACACTGTCGCCAACAAAGGAAGAATTTCCCGGTTCTTAATCGTTTTAGCCAGTAAATAATACTAAAAAATTATAAGATTTAAAATATTAGCACCTTTTTCAAAGAAATTATAGAGAAATAATTACAGCATTCGAAAGTATTTAATTCAAAATGTAAATGACATTAAATAGTGACAGTAAAATCTTTAGAAAATTCAAGTTATTTCTATTATTTAATAGCAACACCACATCAAAAAATACATCTTAATAATATTTATGATTAATGATTAACGGTTTTTTCGACGATAACTCCTCAAAATCGCAAACCTATCAAAACAGTGATAATACATCAGTTAATTACAAACGAACGTTTCTAAAAAGAAATGAAAAGGAAGAAAAAAAAGGGTTTGCGTACGATATAAATAATTGCGAAAAGGTTCTTATCTGTCCATACACATTTCATTATGTTTAATAACTTCATTTGTCTCTGTGTGACATCTTATTTAATTAATAAAAACTTTTTTCCGTTCCATATCACACATAAATTCAGGCTAAAACAAAGGTTTTAACATTAAGGTTCTACTGCCAGCATATCTAACGCTCTGATGATTTGGGGCACAACCATATCTGCGCTACGCATGCGTAGAACATGTGAAAGATCGATTTTGTAATTATCTCTTGCCCTAGTCCCTCCCTCACTAAAGAAGGGGAAAGCACTGGGGAGGAAAGCAAGAGAGATTGTTCCAAATTACTGCAGCAGCTGTGGGGAGGAGTGGGGGAATTGAACAGAGGATAATTCCGCTTCCTAAGGGGGGGGGGATGAGAGGGGGCAGCATGGTAATCAATGATTTGGGAAGTGCTCTGTGTATTTGGCCCAATGCTTAATAAAAGTTCCAGCTTAGGGTTTGGCAAATGAAGTGATGTTATACAATAAGTGAAGCCAACAGGAAGAATTAAGCAAAAGCTGGGGAAGAAAGATCCCCCCTTTCAAAAATAATCTATTATTTCTCTAAACTCAATAGTGTGAAGTTTTTTTTTTTTTTTTTTCTCCCTCCATCTCTCTTTTATATATGCATTAACTGGTTTTGTAGAATCGTTTTATGGATGAATCGATTCCAAATCGTTTAAAAGATATCGACTAAAAACTGTAGTAGATGCCAAAAGGGCAGCAAGAAAAAGAAAGGACACTTTAAATTGTAAATCATTTCTACAAAATGTGCCTCTACCAAATCTATATCAAAACAAGCGTGAAAAAAAAAAAAAAAAAAAAAAAATCATTTTCTCCATAGCGTTTTTATCTATAATTTTACTTATTTATTTATTTCTCACTGAGGAAAAGCTTAAGAAATTTACGGTATTTTTCCGATAATAATTGTTAGATAAATTCTGCATTTCAAAACCACACGCACACAGTATATATATATATATATATATATATATATATATATATAATGATTTTACAAAAAGTCTTCATTAAAAAAAAACTAAATAAAAAGAATAAACAATCATTTTGCGCTTAAATATTATCTTTTTTTTTTTTTTTTTTTGCGAAGGAAAGAAAAATTTGAATTTTTTTTTTTTTTCTTTGTTTTAGCAATAATATTCAAATAAAACACTGCATAATCAAAAAATGAACAGTAGTTTGTTTCTCTCTTTATTTATCTCTATCTATCTATCTGTTTATGCGTATCTCTATCTCTGTCGCATTTCATTTTTTCTGAGATAAAATTTTATGAAATTAAAAGTCTTTTAAAATTAATCCATTTTAATCTTGAAATTTATTTATTTATTTATTTTCAAAATTTTCAATAAAATACATTTATACAAAATCTATGTAAAAATGAACTTGAAAAACACTAATTCTCAACTGTATCATTATTGAATTTATTTATTTATTTATTTATTTTCCCCACAGAAGAAAATATATTATACATTACTTTAATCTATAATTTATCGGGAAAAGACATTCAAGCATTATTTTCTGAAAAACAAAATTTTAATTCAAACAGATCTAAAAATTAAATTCATGTTTTAAAATGCATTCTTACAGAATAGGGCGCACACTAGTAAAATTTTCAACAGAAAACTACTGGTAATCATTTTCTTAAGTCTAATGTAAAATTACAGAGAAAAATAAACGGAGATGTTAAAAAAACTATTTTATATATGCACTTTAATGACTAATATTAACTTAATTAATTATTGGTAAGAACATATTTGCGACTTAGAATAATTTTTCTAAATTAGAAGCATTCATTAAAAAAATTTTTTTTGAGAAATTAATTAATAAAAATAGATAAAAATACAGAATAAGGATTGAAAATCTCGATTATTTACTTTTAATTAAAAATTAGTGTACATTTACAGAGACTCTGGATAAAAATTTCAGTAAATTTACAGAAATTGTTTACAGTGTATATCACTCTGATTATTTTACATAATATTCAGCTCTTGGATTTTCTTTTTCTTTTCGAATCGGTATTATTATTATTATTAATATTACATATATATATATATATATATATATATATATATTCCCACTTATGAATTTACCTTAAGACTGAGAGCATTCGAGTAATTTTTTTCCTACGTAAAATATAAAACATTATAATTTGACATCACTCTTCGAAACAAAAATCTAGCTATAATTTTACATTTTACATAATAGTTCACAAAAAAAAAAAAAAAAAAGCTTTCTTTTATGATTTATTATTATTATTATTATTATTATTATAACAATCTTTTTAAAAATTTTTGGTCACCTAAAATCAGTTTGATATCAGTGCCAGATAATTATATAGAGGTCAAGCTCCAGATTATATGTAGAGAGTATTTACATGTATCAAGATAATGATGCAGAGGATAAAAAATAATTAAATAAATAATTAAAATAAAATAGATAAATCTGCAGTGACTAAATACCTCTCATTTAAATTAAAACGAAAATCACTATTATATACCTGAACATTTAAAAAAACTTCACCTCGAAATTACTTTGTTAGCATGTCAAAAAAATCGTATTATTAAGCAAAGAATGAATGCTTTTTTCAGGACACCATTCTGTAATTTTATTAGTTTAAAGAAATGAAAATTATGAAGGTTATTATGATATTTTGTAGTTTTACATTTTAAATAAGTTCTTTAAACAAAAGGTATTTTTACAAAATGTTGTCAGATTTATAAACGTGGAAAATATAAAAATGCTACGAGTTGTTCCAAGCGAGAAAAATATCCACCATTATTCGGTAACTATAACCTATAGAAAATTCTAATTTGAAGTATCTTAAATTGTCCATATTCATTGTCACTTGCAAAACTAAACATTAGCTCAAACTGTTTTTCAAACCAGACGTTTAAATTAAATGCACATAAAATTGTACTTGAAAAAAAGAGGGGAGGGGGGATATAATTTGGACTAAACGTGTCGGCATAAAACAGTATTGAAATAGGAATAAAAATCCTAAAATAATTTTCCCTACATTTTTATTTTTCTACGTGAGAAAAACAATTTAAAATGTTTTAAAATTTTACAGCCATAAACAGTCTTTAAAATCTACATTTATCAGAAAAAGAATCATTATAGTTTTTTTTTTTTTTTTTCAAAACAAAATATAACATAAGCGCTAAACTTTTTTAAACTAGTACTTTAATTACTTTGGAGAACACAATTTAGTGTGAATGAACTAAATGCAATTTGAAAAAAAGAAAATAAATGCATTATACCAGCGATCATAACAAAGTTTTTCTTCCTGTTAATTGCATTTTAAATGGCTCTATTTTTTAACTGAAGTCACAAATGTTTAACAGAAGATAAAATTATTTTTTTAAATCAACTTATTATATTGTGAAAATGTTAATTAAGTAGACTTGAACAGTTTGCAGTATAATTAAAATATATATATATATATATTAAAAAGTATACATAAAAAGGTGAAGTTAACTATATTTTTTTAAGTAAACGCAATATATATTAGCAAAAAGAAGATACTTTATTATTCAGATATATTTTTCTCCATAATTAATGAAATGGAAAATAGTTTCGGTGATAATATTGTTGTTTTGTTGAAATTAAATACAGAGTAATAATTCTAAATCGAGAAATATAAAAAGTTTTTTTTTTTTTTTTTTTTTTTTTTTAAATTTAATTTTATATTTAAATGGTATTTAAAATTCACGAATTTAAGGTTTGTTTTCCTCCCTCTTCTTTTAAATATATTAGATCATCAGTTCGAATGGGCGATTTCAAGGAAACGAGAGGTAAAATTTACTTAGGTTAATGCAAGTTGACGAATCGAATGAAAACACAAAAATTAAGTGTATCTATCGAAAAATTCGAATATATAGAACAAAAATAAATCTACAAACCTTAGGGAGGGGGGGGGGGTCTAAACGTTTGATATATAGATAATTATAAACAAGAATTCATTCTTGTTTGCACGAAACTTTTCACTTACGGGCTAGGACACCTTAGAAGTACCCCCACAGGTCTAGGACCCTAGATCAGTCAATCGGCCTTAATCCCCATAACCCAACCCGAAACTTTTAGAGCAAATTTCTTTTCCTGCCAATGTACAACTCCTCCGGTTCACAAGCTGACTTTATATATAGAACGGGCATCATCCCTCTATTCTGATTCAAAGAAAATGAAATTTTTTTCATACATTAATTATCAATATATTGTTTAGAAATTAATGTTCACCCCTTTCTTTTCTTTTCTTTTTTTCTTTCATTTTCCTTTTCTTTCCTTCCTTCCTTATTTTTTTCCTCGAAAAATATTGTTATAAAGTTTTAAACATTTTTCTTGCAGCAGATGTGCTGTTGCAGTAAAAGTAGATTTACAGTCAAAGTGGTTCGAAAATTATTTTTGAACTGTTTCGAGGCTATTCATTGAATTGACAGTTTTGTTGGCCTGTTTCGAGAATATATGTTGAATAAAGCATATTTATAAACTAAAGCTTGCCTTTTTATTTATTTATTTACTTATTTACAAACTATTTTCTTTACGCAAGAATTTCCATAACATTTTTTAAATAATTTTTCTTGCGAAAATGTGAAAATTTCTACTGTGAAAAAGATGCGAAGTCTGTTAACTGTGAAAATATAGTATTAACAGCTATGTTATTTGTTAAAATCATTTTCAAGTAAACAAATCGAAAAAGTAACAATTCTTAGACAAGCTAAAATTATCGTTAAAAAAATCCTTTGACTTTGACTTTAATGAAATATTATTATTTTTTTTTTTATAAAATTTGTAATTTTCAGTTGGAAATAGTTTTGAACTCATAATCACCATTTTTAGTAAAAACTTTTTTTGTCAAAATCGTGATTTTATTTATTTATTTTAATGCTTTTGCACTCTAATAGTAATAATAACATTAGTTAAAATTTGAAATATTGACAGCTGGCAAATTTTTAAAATATCAATGGAAAGTGGCCTGAAAAAAAAAAGAAAGAAAGAAAGAAAAAAGAAAGAAAGAAAGAAATATAGTAATTTTTAAAAATTTCTATTTTTCAACTGAATTCAAAATTTTTGGGCTGTGAACTCATAACAATTTACAGCTAATTAAATTTCACCAAAATCAGGTTGCAAGATTACTAACTCTCCGATATGGAAATTGGAAGGCTGGCAGCTTTATAAAATTTTAAAATATCAATGCAAAATTGCCTGAAAATTATATATATATTAGGTCGTTGCAAAAGTTCGTGCGATTTTTTATTGCTTCATTTCATAAAAATACAAATCAAATGACAATTTTTAATCAAAATACTCTCCATTACTTTCTACAACCTTTGCCCATTCTTCGGGTAACAAATGTATACCACGGCGGTAGAAGCTCTCGTCTTTGGAGTCAATAAAATAATCCGCGTCCGCACGAACTTTTGCAACGACCTAATATATACTGGAATTAAATTATTCAAATTATATATATATATATATATATATATATTAAAAATAAAGACATTATAATTATTAGCTAAGAACCATACCGGTTAAATAATCAGCTATTTTTTTTTTTTTTTTTTTTTTTTTTTTTTTAAGCATTGAAATTGTTTTAATAATAATAATAATAATAAAAAGGCTTAAAATATAAAGAAAAAAATCTTAACGACTACTTCTGTATCTTTAATTTTTTTGTAAATTCGTCAGTAGAAATTTCAGAACTAACCGTGTTTCACAATCCAATCTGAATAGAATATTTTCTCATTGTAAGTATGCCTGGATTTCTCAAATAAATAAAAGGAAAAATGATCATGTTTTTAGCAATTAAATCTATTATTATTATTATTATTATTATTATTATTATTATTATTTAAGTTCAAGTAAAATAAGCATAATAATGAAAATCATTTCATGAAAACTAAAAAAAAATGAAAAATGCTAAAAAACGATGCAATGCATTTCATTAAAACAGATTACGAAAACAACACAAAAGATTCGACATATATCTGAAATCGTAAATTCTTGAATAAATAATCTCGGAATTGCTTTTCATAAAAGAGCACCGTAAATGACGCACGAAGTAATTTATTTGTTCAAATTTGTATTTATTTATTTAATTTTATTTTTTCGAAGCAGTAGAATACCAAATGCACTAACACAAGATTAAATGAAAGGGAAAAAAAAAAAAAAAAAAACAGCTGTTATGTCAGAAAAAGTAACAATTGCTTCATTATAGTATGATAGAATTTCCAGTTAAAAATTGTAATATGAAATGTTGTAATCGGTATTTTCTAATTTCCTCATCATGTTAAAATGTTTTATGAATAATTTCCTCTAGCCTTTACTAATATTTCTTGTTCGTTTGCGTGTGCCAGCACATATATTATTGAGGAAGGATAATTCTTCCTTTCTTTTTATAGCTTCATTCGCACGAAAACATAAATTACTGATTATGATGATTCTTTCTTTCCCTTTTTTCCCCCACATAAAAGTTCTTTTTTTTTTTTTTTTTTTTTTTTTAAGTAGTTTATTATTTGGAAAATATATGTAAATTGCATTCATTCAAATTTAAATTTGGGGAGGAAAACAAATGTGAACGCCCGAAGTAGACAGTTTTAATTTGTCACTGTAATGGTCTTATTATTTATTTATTTATTTATTTTCCCATGATAGAGCTATTTTGGTTAGACCGGGACTTAGTGCAGTGGATTCTGAACAACTACGGACGTTCATGTCTGATTTGGGACTCGAAGAAGCCACCTGTTAATTAAATGTCACAACGCTAACCACTCAGCTACCCGACGGGCAGGCAGAAAATATTCTGTAAACTTATTACTATGCATCTTTGTTTGTATTAAAGAAAAAATAAAGCCCATAAAATAAAGAAATAAACTTTTATGATTGAAAAATACGTTATTTCTAATTAATATATTAATAATTAATAAGTGAAAGAAATTATGCTTTCTTAGAATCCAATTAGAGGGAATATGCCTTTTACTCATATAAATTCTGCTTTTGAACGGAAGGAGACGGAGACAGAGAAGCAAAAGAAATCTGCTCTAAAAATCTTAGGCTAAAGTTGTTTGCATAAATGAATGCAAACTTTTGCATCCTTGTTTTGCATCCTTATCTATATTTCAAACTTTTCGACTTTCATATTTTTCTGAGGTCTACAGATTTATTTTTGTTCTATATTCGAATATTTTGGAAGATACACTTAATTTTCGTTTTTTTTTTATTCAATTCCTCAACTTCCATTAACTAAGCTAAGTAAATTTTACTTTTCGTCTCCTGGAAATCGCTCATTCCAACTGATGATCTAATATATTTAGAAGAAGAGGAAAAACAAACTTTAAATTCGTGAATATTAAAAACAATCTATTTAAGGTATTTAAAAAAATCGAAAAATGTTGTCCATATATTTATAGCTACAATACAAAATAATTTTCTAAAAATTTTTTTGTTCCATAGTTTGAGCTATCAATTTTCCATAAGTAACCAAATAATATATACGAAATAACATTTAAAAGAGGGCATATATATAGCAACTTTTAAGAAAATCGTTAGAACCGTTTTTCAGATACAATCCCACTTCTGGTTCTCCATGTCCCACTTCCAGTTTTCTAATCCCCCCCCCCCACTCCAAAAAAAAAAAAAAAAAGGGGGGGGGGACAATTTCGCACAGTAGACCTGTTTCAGTCCTAAAGTTTCGTCGTTTTACTTTTATTCCTTTTAGAGATACGACAGTCAGAAGTTTCCCCGTACACATAAATGCATACAGAGAAACATACTTATCAGTTTACAAAATCCATACTTTTTGGAATTAAAAGACTTTAAAATATGTGAATTGGGTGAAAATTCGTTTTCGAAATTTTTGACCAAATACTATACTTTCATCAGTCGGGTAATGGAAGTAAAAATAAAAATAAATAAATAGATAAAATAAAAACAAAAGTTACAATTTAAATAATAATAATAATAATAATAATAAAATGATGATAAAATATATGTATATTCATATAATATATACATTTTTGGCATATAACACATCTGTTTTGCCATACAAAAAAAGTTTTCTTATAATCATTCATTATAAACAGTTCCCACTAAACATTTTTAAAAAATAAAATCTTAAAAATGATTGATGATATAATGTATGCATATTCATATAATATATATTTTTGACATATAATACATTATAATCTAGTATGTCATACAAAAATGTTATATTATAATCATTCATTAAACAGTTCCCATTGATTATTTGTTATATTTGTGTGATACAAAGAGTTATGTTGTAATAGTTAACAAAGTAGTTTTTCCATCTTTTGTCCGTTATATCAGTGCTATTACCTTTTGGAAATCTAAATAAATGGTTATTCACATAACAATGAAATAATATATGCCTTTCGTTATTTCAAAAAGGAATGCGAAAATTGATGAAAAGGTTTTTATAATAAATGGTTATTATAGTAACAAAAGATTCAACATTCATCTGCAATTCATGGAAAGATGTCTGCAAATGAAACACAATAAAAATATATCATAAATACAATTCAATGAAATAGCTTATTTGTTCATACTCAATGTTCAAAATAACAGGAATATCAAAATATTTTATAGGAAACAAAGGGAAAAAGTACAGCTCTCTTGGAAATGAAAAAGGAATTGTATTGCATTATATTCAGAGATTCAGATGCAGTTAAATATTTTCTTTTTTTGCGAAATTTCAGATATAAATATATAGTATATATGTATAAGAAAAAATATTTAAGTAATCAACTCTATGCATATAAGCAAATTTTACACTGAATAATATAATTTAAGTCCAAATTTAATTAAACCATATATATATAATGAAAAGTTTTTCAAACATTACACAGGGTGAAATGATAAATATTACATGAAGAAGTGAAAAAAAAAATAATATTAATAAATTTTTGAAAAAAAAAAAAACTAAAATGAGAATAAATGAAGAAAATAATCACGGATGTAGCCAAGAGAGGGGCGGAGGGGGCATGAGGTCTTGAGTTTCTCCCCCTTCAAATACTTTGAAATTAAATAACTTTGCAATTTTTAACGTCGAAACAAACTATTCAGTGGGTGTCAGCTCCCTTCAAGCTACTTTAGCTACCTGCTGTTAATGTCTCTAACTACGCCCCTGTACAACATATAATGACATATTATTACGCGCAGTTACTTAAATAATATGTAAATATGATAATACATAAATAAAAAAATAACTAATAACTAATAACTGTAATTTATCGTAATTTCTTTTTATTTGAAGAAAAATATTTGTTAGCTGTTTTATACCTGGTCAGAATTCCAAAGATAAAGAAATTGTGAAAATTATGATGCAGATATTATAAAAATAAAAATTATAGGAGTGTATATCTTTGTGATTGAGGGAATGGGAGGACATTCAATCAATTATATTTTATATTAGTTTCGATGTAAATTTTTAGCACCGACTTCTTGATGGTAATTAAGTATAATTGTTGTAGTTTTATGGATTAAGGCCGATTGACTAACGCGATCTCTAGGACTGGGTAGAATGCCTTCCGTGGTGGTCCCAAAAGTTCTGTAGCTTTCGTAAAGAACTAAAAACTACCATTCAAATTTACAGTATTTCAGATAGAATGCCTGCTAATTTTATAACTTTTCGAATGAAAGTATAATCTGGTGTGGCAATCACACTACTTTTTTTCAACTTACATTTCTATAAAAACAATACAGTATTAAATGTATGACAAAAGGTATTATATTTGAATATTTATAAAGTACTTTAAAAATAATAGAAAAAAGTTTTATTTAACGAACATCAATATATGAAGGGGTTACTACTGTATTGCCATTTGAATATCACATTCATAAAATATTTAGGAATAATAATTAAAAAAAAAAAAAAAAAAAAAAAAAAAAAATTAGTCTGGCAATTTTTCATCAAACTACCCTTTGAAAATAATTAAGTATTTCTACGTAGCCCTGTATATTGACACACAAGATAAAAATTAATATTTTATTATATATATATTATAATTGTATACACACCACTATACATTTTTCTTACTGTGGTGAATTTTAAATCAGTACAGTACAGAATATGCATACCACAACACGGAAAGCACTTCAAGCAATTTCCAACTACAGCCCTAATATATTCGAATTCTTTTGTGCTGCCTTGTAAATGAAGAACAAATGTTTTTCTTATCAAATTCCATACGAATCACGCTTTTGTGAATATAAAGCATAAATGCTAATTTCATTATGTTTAATACAAATACAGCTAAAAGATTTTAAAATGTACCAATGAGAAATTTCGTCCATAGACATAATGTATTTGAACTCTTTTCTATGTCCCTGTATACGAACCATTTGTCTGATCTCGCTAACATATTTCAAGTAATCACCTTATAATACAGATTTGGAATACTGAGTTGATTTTCTGCCAATATCTGTTTCTGAGTTATGCTGATAACAGATTCACAACTAGACACAAAAACCTACACAAATATACATGCAGACCAAACCAATAGCTAAAAAGCTGATATGAATTCAAGAGACCTCAAAACATGTAACTGTAGCAAACATTTAGTTTCGAATATTTGACTTCAATCTATACTTTCTATACCAGATATGACTGAAGAAATTAAAAATATATTTAAATCTGTGTAGTATCTTCAGTTGTATAAAATATTAGCTCAAAAGGCCAAATGTGAAAAAAAAATTTCTAAAAAAGATTTTTGAATAAAATATATAACAATAATAATAAATAACTTTCTATTTTGAAGAAAACTGTTTAAAATGCTCAAAAATTTATGAATTTATGAGGGAAAGAAAAAACATTTAAGAGTGTATTAAAAAAAAAAAAAAAAAAAAAAAAAAAAAAAAATCAGCCTGGATGGAAAATCACCTGAAAATCTCAAATTTGATACTTTTTTTTAAAACATTCATTTTCTCTTTTTATAAAAATACAAAGAACCATTCTATTTTTAAAAAGCTGAATTAAAAGGATTGCAATTTTTAGATTATCTTTCTTTTTATTCTAATTTACAAAAGATGCATTCGTAAAAAGAGTATAAGAAAGTAAAGAATTTGAATTTAAGAACTACGTTAAGTTACAATATAAATAAATTAGGAAAAAAAAAAAAGAGATTATCGAATTGTTTAATAACTCTTGAGTCGCTATAAGATAATATAGAATGGTCCAACAATATTTCATTTATTTGTTTCTTTTCATAATTTTCCATGAATTATTCTTTAATAAATTTATTGATCATAATATATTATATCACACAATCTTTTTTTTTTTTTAAGTCTTTTGTTTGTTATATGGATTATATCATCTTTTCAATGCTTTAATAAATAGCTAAAATAATAAAAATGATGAGCTTTTTCACATCCGGAAAACAGAAGAAATGCGGAACACTAGGTGATTATGGAAGTAACGTATAGAACCAGAATACGTATTTATTTATATGAAATCATACAATCATGAATATATTCCAAGAAATTTAATACATTACAATAGTAGCATAAATCCGTCTGAATGCAATATCAGTTTATACCTATAATAACATCATTTCAAAATTCAAAGTAAATAAGACCAAACACATACATGAAAAACATAAGCTAGCTTGTTAAACAGGACTTTCTCCGTAATTTATATCAGAATATAAATGTATTGAAGGGGGGGGGGGGGAGTATTCTTTATGTGTTTATTTTTGAAAACTAATCATAAGTCATTCTTTTTCATTTGGTGGATACATAATTTATTCAGCGATAAATATATGAAGTACCATTAAATGATTGTTAAAGAGGGTTTTGTTATTTATGAAATGCTTTCTATTTATGTGAATTTGATTATGTGTAAGTACACTGTACATAGATTATTAACAATGGAGGATTTGTTTTGTAGTGCATTTTTTTTTTTTTTTTTTTAATAACACTAAAAAGAATTTTGAACATTTATTAAGCAAGCAACAAAATAATATATTCTAAAAAATAACTGAATGAAAGTTATACAATGCACTAATGCATAATAAATTGCATTTGTCAATGCAATATAATTCTAGCTGTAATGATCAATCAATTATTTTGGCAAAAACACCTTTTTTTTTTCCCCCAGCTTCAAATATAAATCTGAAATTTTTTTTTTATTTAAAAGCTATTAAGCACCCCCCCCCCCCCCCTTTTATTGCTCCATTCAAATCTTAGCGTGCATTCTTATTAGATTTTGGATAAAAAAATAAAAAAATAAAAATAAATAGTTTAATATTGTGAAAAATCTAAAGAATATTGGCTTTAAAGCGTTTCAAAAGATGTGCTATTATTTATTATTACATATTTAAATTTTAGGGTTTAGTGAAAAACTGGAGGAAAAAAAAAAAAGAAAAAAAAGAAAAAGAAAACATAAATTAAATTTGCACATATACAAATATACTGAGAGAGGACATGGTACCTATCATGCATTGGATTTTACTAATATTTATCCTTTTTTAAAGCCACACTTTCCAGTTTTTTTTTTTTTTTTTTTGTTAATATTTTTTTGGGAAAAAATTAATTTACTGTATCAGCTAAAGCTATATCAAAGAAAATTTATTTACCAAAGTCGTTTAAAACATCACTTTATGTGAACTAGTAGTGATTTAAAATAGTAACTAACTTTAATAGCAATTAGTAAATCATGTGGAAATGTACCAGAAAATTTTACTTTTTATTAACTTCCAATTTTATGAAATTGATTTGAATAAATAAAAAGTAAAAGCTATTCGTTATAAGTCAACACATAATACTCAGATTTATTATTATCATTATTAAAGCGACAAAAGTTGTAAAAGAAAAAAAGAGATTCCTTAACCTATAAAATAAAAATAATTTAGCATGTCTTTAAATCAGTAAACTTCTTTAAGAACTTGCAATATATCTTCTCACCGACAGCCAAAGACCTTGTTAGCTTATGGAGAAATTTGATTATACAGTCGGTAACAAAAGTGTCCGAACACTAGCAAAAATTCCTATGTAAAAAAGTACACTTCATACAGTTTTGTTAAATAAATCCTTTGTGGTTTTTGATATATTTTTTACAAATTTGAAATCTTTAAATTGCATTTTCTCAGTTTGCATTTTTTCATGAATTCATGATCTTCAAAATGCTAAAACTTATACAAATATTTAAGAAAAGACCCTTTTTTTTTTATGTTTAATAGAACTTACTTAAAAGGATTAGGGGTTGATTTTGCAATATCTCTAAAAGAAAAAATATTTAAAATAATATGTATTATATTTATATCAAGTCTTTCCTTAAATTGTTGAGTGATTTGTTTGTAGAAGGGATAATTGTCTTTCCCTAAATATCTGTAGAAATTTTAGCATTTTAAAGTATATGAATTCATGAAACAAATTCAAACAAAGAAAACTCAATTTAAAGATTCCAAATCTGTAAAAAAAATATATTAAAAACCATAAGAATTGTTGCCTCAATATATATTTAATTGAACAAACATAATATAGTTCAATTTATAAATATAAGCTTTTATAAGAAACCTTGAAAATCGGTGCCAAGTCCCCTTAATATTTTTAAAATGATATATTAAATAATAAATAAATAAATATTTTTATAGAAAGAAAAACCCAGCTAAAAAAAATCTCCAAAAAAAAAAAAAAAAAAAAAAACTGCAGATAATATGAAGGTATTTAGAACAATTCCAGCTTTTAAAAGTCTTACAAAAAATAAATAAATAAATATATATATATATATATATATATATATATATATATATTATATATATATATATATATATATATATATATATATATATATATATATATATATATATATATATATATATATATAGAAATATGTATAATATATATATAAATGAAGAAAAATTGCCGAAAACTGCAGATAAACTGAAGGTATTTGGAACAATAATAAGTTTAAGGGGAAAAATGTTTAGGGGGGGGGGGGGGGGGGTGTTACCTACAAATTTTTTGCTGTTCCAAATACCTCCAGTTTATCTGCAGTTTTTCTTCATTTTTATAGTTTTTTTTTTTTTTGAAGATTTTTTTAAGCTGGGATTGTTTCAAATACCTTCAGGTTATCTGCAGTTTTTCTTCATTTTTTATAATTTTTTTGGAGATTTTTTTTTTAGCTGGGAAGAACAAATTTTGCGGCTCTCCAGTTTATCTGCAGTTTTCTGCAGTTTTTCTTCATTTTTATAGTTTTTATTTTTTTTTTTTTTTTTTTTGAAGATTTTTTTAAGCTAGTATTGTTCTAAATACTTTCAGATTATCTGCAGTTTTTCTTCATTTTTTATGGGTTTTTTTTTTTGGAGATTTTTTTTAGCTGGAAAAAACAAATTTTGCGGCTGCGAATTTTCTGAATCTGAAATTGGAATTAAAAATATACATATATATTAGGTAATGAATAATTCTGTAAATAAAAATTCGAACAAAATAACACAAGCTTTGGTTGTCGACGAGGGTTATTGTACGCTCATAAGCCCATATTGCTAAGAAGTATAATATGTAATCATATTAACAAGAAAAGCATTTGCTGTAACTTATTACGCTTCAACATAAAAATCATACATTCTTTGTTAATGTAAAATGAAGAAAAATGTATCACATTATAGTTTTTTTTTTTTTTTTTTTACTTCTACAGCAATGACTTCAGTCAACTTTTTCTTACATGTCTTTTTTTTTTTCCCTCAAAGAAATCGATCCAAAAAAAAAAATCGATGAAAGGCTCGAATTCTTTTAGAAGGAATTAATCACCCTCTACTATCCGAGGGTTTTTTCTTTCTCCGAAGCCAGCAGGAGATTAATTTTGGGTGAATGCTTTTTCTTGTATGCAATTTAAAAAAAGCTCAAAAATCCACAGCAACGTATGGTTTCTTTGAATGAAATAAACCCATCTCTGAATAATAAAGGCAATCATTCTACAATCGAGAAAAGTCTTATTCATGGCATATTAATATTTTTAACTAGATAGTACCTATTTAATATATAAATTGAATGACTTAGAAATTATTATTATTATTATTATTACTTTCTTTTTTCTTTAAAATGAATATTTATAATTCGTCATATTCTTAGTTATTAGTTTTTGTATAATCATTCGTTAGGCCAGAAATTTCAAATGTCTCGAAAGCTTTTTAAAACATTTTGAACATTAAAAAATTTTCATCTCTTGCAGAAGAAAAGTACCTATATTTTTCTCTAAAATTTTCTTAGTGTTGAAACTTTCATTTCTTTGTAGCATGTCTTTGCCAGAATAAATTTTATTTTATGCTTTTTAGGGCTTCACAATAAAAAGCTTCTTAATAAAAACTAATTAAAATTTCTTAGAATATTTTGTAGACAACGGAAGATTTTTGTTTATCAATTGACATTTTTTCCCCCTATTATTTATCTGCAAAAAAAAGTACTATATCGTCTTTTGAGGTCCGAATCCGGGACTATCGCGTTATCAGCATGACGCTCTAACCAAAAGTGTAAGAACTGTCAAGAAAAATCATAGAACATTTTAGAAAAATCTAAGAAATACTTATACAAAAGGAACATTGTTCTCGAATGCTTTTTAAAATATTTGGAATATTTAAAATTTTTCATGTTTTGTAAAAGTGAAATATCTATATTTTTCTTTAAAATTTTCTTTTTGTTGAAACTTTTATGATTTTATAGCATGTCTCTGCAAGAATAAATTTTTATTTTAGGCTTTTTAAGACTCCACAATAATAAAAAAAACTTTCAATGTTATATTTATTTATTTGTTTATAGTTTTATTAATTAATTGATTTATTTTTGTTTATATTTTTACTGAAATTTTTATTTTGTGCGTTTAGTAACTCAAAAAAAAGCTTCTTTAAAAAATTACCAAAATTCCTTAGGACACTGTGTACACAATGAAAGATTTTCTATTATCAATTGACATCGTTTCTATTAATTATCTGCAAAAAAAGTAACACATCGGCTTGCGAGGATCGAACCCACGAGCATCGCGTATCACCCTGATGCTCTAACCAAATGTGTTGATTAGCGACGAAAAAGATTGTTTAAATTTACATTAAAGTGGAGGCGCCTTCTTTTTCAGAATGACACAAACACACGGTGATAAAAATCCAATTTCAATAAAAAGCTTCTAAAAGAATATCTATCTATCTATCTATCTATCTATATATATATATATATATATTTATATATAACTTTTTATTTTATGCTTTTTAGTATCTAAAAAAAAATGCTTCTTAAAAAAAAACTCTTCAAAAGTCCTTGGAAATACCCTGTAGACAATGAAAAATTTTCTTTTATCAATTGACACATTTTCTATTAATTATCTGCAATCTGTAACACATCGATCCTTCGGGGATGGAACTCACTACCATCGTATTAGCAACTTGACGCTCTAACCAACTGAGCCAACGAGCGACTACAAGGACAGCTGACGTTTACTTTAAAGTTGAGATGCCTTATTTATTAGCGTGACATGAACAGCGATAACGAAACCCAATTTCAATAAAAAGCTTCTAAAAAAATTTATTTATTTATTTATTTTTACTTAAATTTTTATTTTGTGCTTTGTAGTAACTAGATAAAAAGCTATTTAAAAAATTCTTCAAAAAATTATTAGGATACTGTGTACACAACGAAATATTTCCTTTTATCAACTGACACCTTTTCTATTAATTATTTAAAAAATTAACATGACGCTGTAACCAACTGAGCCATTAAGAGATAGAGATACAATGAATTTCTTACATTTATTTATTTATTTATTCATTTATTTTAAGTGGGAGTGTCTTGTTTTTTAGCGTGACAGAAAACGCGATGACAAATTCAACTTCATATAACAATGTATAATATATATATATAACTTTTAATAATATTTATTTATGTATTTTGTATTTGAAACTTCTTATTTTGAGCTTTTTTACTATCTAAAATATTTTGTGTTTTCTAATATCTAAAAATAAATAAATAAATAAAAAAACTTCTTTAAAAAACTCTTCGAAAATTCTTAAGATATTGTGTAGTCAACGAAAAATTTTCTTTTATCAATTGACACTTTTTCTACTAATTATCCTCAAAAATTAACACGCCGTATCTTCCGGGGACCGAACTCTCAACCACCGCTTTATTAATGTCACGCTCTAACCAACTGAGCCAAGGAGTGACGGAGTCACAAACAGAATGGCTTATATTTACTTTAATTGTTTACTAACGTGACACGATGACAAAGTCAATTTCATATCAAAAGCTCCTAAAAAAAAGAAAAGGGAAGAGATAAAGAAAAAATAGTTCGGTATTTTTAAAGAAATTTTATTTTAAAAGAGAGATTTTAAACATCAAATTTTAAGGCAGTCTTTTTCCACCAGTTAACAAAAGAAACATGCAACATTAATCTATATTTCTAAATCTAATTATTATATTTCTTACATAAAAATTAGCTTTTCAGTAAATGACTTGTTAATATTTTGCTACTTTTCAAAACGCTTCCTATTGCTTTTGCTCATAAGATGTTGAAAAATATTAATACATTATCGGTATTCTAAATAAACATAATTAAGTAAGTAAGTAATTAAAATATCCCGGAAGAAATTAATAAAAGAGGGTTTTTAAAACATAACATTTTCAGGTAGTTGTTTTTTTTTTTTCCCCCGCCAGTTAGCAAAATAAATATCCAAAAGTCAATGACCATACGTTTATTGTTAATCTAATTATTATATTCTTACATTAAAAATAACTTTTTTTTTTTTTTTTTTTTTTTTTTAATGACTTGTTAATGCTTTTCGACATTTCAAAACCATTCGAATTGCTTTTGTCAGTATGGTGTTAAAATACTATTAATTCCCATTACTATTCCAACTAAACGGAAAAAAAAAATCATATGTCAATATTTGAATCGTTGTTACACATCAATACTAAGCTCTTTAGTTTAACTTTCAATTAATTCATAATTAATTTAGTCATTTCGTTTAATGACGAATTTCACATTTTTTTAATGCTATTAAAAAAAATATTTAATCATTCCTTTTTGTTGAATATAAATTTTTTTTTTCACAATATTATAGACTCTAGCGAGGAAAAACAAAAAAAAACAACAAAAAAAAAAAAAGTCATTTGTAATGTCGATGTTTTAAATTTAAAACAAAATTTTCGTTTAACAACTGATAACTCTCTGTGTGTATATTTTATTTATTAAGATGAAAAATTATTACTTTATTATTATTATTATTCTAGTCTAGTTATAATGAAATCTGTTCTAGTTAATTTTTTGAAAATTCGGCAAAATAATCTGGCCTCTGGGACAATGAAAGTCATTTTTAATATTATTATTTTACAATATAATTTTATTATTGTTCTATATGTTTGAATACGTTTCATGCTTTAGGAACTAATATTAGTTTTGATTATTTTCCTTTTTCCTTTATTAAAAAGGTAAATAAAGAAAAACCTTTTTAACCTGTCATTCCAATGCTGTCACTCTGTCAGTGTTCATTTGACAAGCTATCATTATACTTCTTGAAGAATTTAATAAACTTTTTTCAATTTTTTTTTTTTTTTTTTTTTTTTTTTTGAGAAATTGTTAACAATTATTTTATTATAGAAGTAATTTAATATAATATTTTCTTAAATAAATTATTAACAATTATTCCATTGCAAAAGTAATTTAATATAACATTTTCTTAAATAAATTATTAAAAATTATTCAATTATCAAAATGATATTTCTGGAGAAATTAATTCGATAAAAATGATACAATTATAATTACTGAAAAAAAGAAAACTACACAATTTACATCAGTTTAATTTAAATCTAGAAATTAGAAATTTTATTTTGTCAAAAAATGCTATAGTAAAATACCAGTGCCTGGCGCTCTTTTCTCCGTATAGCATGTTAATTGCTAGGAAAACGATTTTACAGGTTTCGAACTGGTAAAGTATGATGACCGATCTTGATGAAAAATTTATTTCTTATTGTAAAATTTCTTGAATTTCGTTGTGTCTTGAGCATGTAGTTGAAATTAATTTCTAAGCAATGATTTGAAAAAAATCTATAGGAAAAAAAAAAAAAAAAAAAAAAAAAATTTAAACGGGGGCAAACAGAAATACTTCATTAAATAGTTAAGAGTCCCCAGTAGTCAGATACCTTCCTTCTCTTCCCCATGTAATCCAATGGGATTTTTGTTGCTTTGTATTCTCCGGATATCTCGTTCAAAAATAAAGTTTTTCAAATTCTGTTTTTTTAATTCCATTCTTTGAACATGCCACTTTTTTTCTTACTAAGCAATTTTTTTTTTTTTTTTTAATAAATTTCAATATTTTATTTCATTAAGCAAACTTAAGGATACAATTTTCAATTTTAAAAAGAAATATTTAAATTGTATTTTTTTTTTTTTTTTTAATTGCTTAGTAAGAAAAAAAAGTGGCATATTTAAAGAGTGGAATTCAAAAAACAGAATTTGAATTTTGAAAAAGATATCCGAAAAATACAAAGCGGCAAAAATCCCATTGGATTACATGGGGAAGGAGAAAGGAAGGTACCTGACTACTGGGGACTCTTAAGGGGGGGGGGGACAGCTTTTTAAATAAAAATGGTTTATTTAAGATATAAATTTATTTTAAAAATCTAAAAATTGTATTAAACACTTATAAATTCGTCGTTGAAGATAATTAATTCTTTGAACTCAAGATAATTAACTTTGAAATATAGGTGGCCATTGTCGCCTGTATTTCAAAGACGAGTCCGTAGGATCCACATTTATGTTTAATTGCAGAAAATAGATTGAAGATAAATGTATGAATAATATGTGTATTTATTCATTATATATTTCCAAATACGTTATATATAGTTTTGTGCTAGCTGGTGATTTCTTGTACCGTAAAGAATTAAGGGAAAAATACACAGGGTGCGTGATCACTGCTCGAATTAACTCGAGCGTGTACGTTAATGGGTTGAAATTTTGCATCTGACATCCAAAATAATTTTTTATATAAATTTATACTGAATAATTGCAATTTAAATATGTTAAATACATAAAATGCAAATATTAGTAACATATACAAAACATTGCTTAAAAAAAAAAAAAAAAAAAGAAATCTATTATTTTTTACTTTAATGCTAATAAATAAAAAATAAAATAAAATAAATAATATATTAGACTAAAAACAGAAACTTTTTATCTTATATAATTTGAAATGAGTTAGAAAACCACTTTAAAAAATAACAATGAATAATAATAAACTAATCATTCATGTATGGAAGCGTATAAAATTGATAATAAAAAAAATCCTGGAAAAAAATAACAGAGCAGCTTCATTTATTTCTGCAAAACTTTCTCTCTTTTCTTTTCTTTAATTTTATTCTATTCTTTATTATTCTTTATTTATTTACTTATTTATATATACTTTTTTAGGGCAAATCGGATTCTAGAATGACTAATAATTTTACCTCAAACAAACAACGGCATTTTTTATATGAAAAAATCTTACAAAACGTGCCAGGCGTTTTGATTTTTAAATAAATGCTTGCATATTTTTAAGGCTAATTAATAAATATTTCCAAGTCCCTATGAAAACAAGCAGACAGCGATGTTTCTTAGAGTTTGAGTGCGAATTGAGGTAATTGTGACATCACATACAGCATATTTTATCATCTGGGCTTCCTTCGCATGGAGACTAACGATATTTAAAGTTTGACAACTTTGGTTAATAAATAAAATAAATAATTACGAGATTTAAAAAAAAAAAAAAACTTTTTATATACCATGTTTTTAAATTTTCTGTTGAATCTTAGCTATAGAACTACATTAGCACTTTATCAATGTGTATAAAATTTTTAAAGTGATAATGACGTCAATTTTTGTGAGATGCATAATTTAATTATTTGCATTTTTTAACGTTCACGTTTAATTAAATGCATTTATTTTTATGTCGAAAGAAAATGAACTTTTTTTTTTTTTTTTGGCAAAAATCAAATTATAGCTAATATTTTAATGGCTATTTTTTAAGCTGTTAGTAGGTTATTGTTTTCATATTTTAATTAATTAAAAGAAAACTAATCGAAAATTCGAAAATTAGGCTTCGAAGTATTGTGTTGTCATCGGGTTCCGAGCTATACTGAAAGTTTCAAATGTCTGGCTAGTAGGGAAGTTAGTTAAAAATCGATTGCAAGATTTATACCGGACAAACAAGAATAGAAGTAAATAAAATTAATAAATCCGACATGACTTTTAGAAGTGAAATTACCTTTCCACGATCATGGTAGCTAAATAATTACACTGTTGTAATAAAGTATTATTAGATCCATGATTCATTGTTTTTTTATTGTAGTTTTTAATGTATAGTCATAACTTTTTCCCGATTCTATTATTAATTTATGAATGAAAATAATTTAATGTATACTGCTCCAAATCTTCACACTGCTCTCCTCCTAAAAAGTAAAAAGTATATATATACATGATTCATACACTCATAAACATACATACACATACACATATAATATACATAGCTGCCAAGTTTTTAAATTTATTCCGGAATATTGTTAGTCCTGCCCCTTTTACACACCGTAATATTTTTAGAGTAATTTTCTTCATATTTAATTGATATTATATATTGAAAAAAAAAAAAAAATCTACAAAGATTACGGTGTTATAAAAGGGCGGGGCTAACAACATTCCGGAATAAATTAAAAAACTTGGCAGCTATGCATATATACACATAGTGGGGGCCCACCAAGTGTTTTGAGTTGGACAGGTCTGTTGTAGAGGATGCTTGCTACAATACATGGAATATTCTGCTGCTTTCCCCAAGCTTTTTTTCCTTTCAAAGAGTGGAAGTTTAAATATACTCTTATTTTTTCACTTCGCCTACGTATCTTATTCAAAAGAATTTACAGAATCACATTAATAATAATATTCCAAACTTTTAAATGATGTTTCTCATTAATCAAACTTTATACATGATTGTATTTAATTGTTCAGTCTATTCACAACGAGTACAAAGAAGTCACTCCAACATTCAATGATATCCAAAATAACCAAAGAAAAATATTCTTAATGCAGCCTCTGAAATGCTTAAAATGAAGCCAGACTTATTTAATTCCCATCCGACATTTTCACTAATTTGCTGAAAAAATACCCCTTTCCATTTCTTATCGCTCTAATCCCCATTCAAGAGCTATGCTCTCTAGCCGGTAATTATTTCAAATCTAATAATTTTAATCACGCATTAGCTTTATTGTCAGGAAAAGATTTCGCAAATTATCTTTTGCCCAGTCCAACAATAATGATGATTCCAATAATAGTTAGGGAAATTGCACGTTTCCTTTCCCCTTAATAGAAGAAGAAGGGGAAAAAAAAAGACGCAAAACACAAAATGATTATTAGCGGGGGGGAAAAAAACAAAAAAGAAATTAAAAGATGTTGAAGTTTTCTTTCAATACTCTTTTATTTCTTTGCCGAGCAAAATAAAACTATATATTTCTCTCTCTTGCTCATTCTTTTTTTTTCCTCCTGCAAAGATTTAAAAAGTTTTTTTTTTTTTTTTTCTTTTTTTTACCCCATCATTTTATTTTCTTTCTTTAGATTATTATTATTTTTTTTTTTTTTTTCGTCTGTTTTGGCAGTGTCTATATATTTCGACAGGCACCGTTTCCTTTTATTATTTATGCTTTGGCATTTCTCCAAAATTTCCTCGGAGCTTAAAAAAATAAAAAAGAAGAAAACAGATAAGAAGTTGAAACAAAACGTGAAATTCTACTTACAATCATAAATTTTGTGGTCTTTTTTCCCCCTTCTATTCTTCTTTTTGCATGTTGGCTGCTGTATTTGCAATGGAAGAGGTTTCTTTTAATGTCATGTTTAGTTTGTAAGTTTTCTACTTTGTATCTACAAAGTCAGAATGCCACTTATTCAAATTATTCTCTTTTTTATGATTACAAAAAAGAATTTCCATTTTATTTTTTTTTATGAAAGATGAAGGATTTCATAAGATAAGCTGAAATTACATCGAGTAATTTAAAATATTGTTTTTCATACAATAAAAAGTGTATTTTAGTGCATTTTATTTTCCTAGAGCACTTTTTAAAATTCAAGTGCAAAAAATTAATTTAAAAAAAAAAAAAAAGAAAGAAAGAAAGGAAAAGAAAATAATTTAAAAAAGCAATTAAGTTGTAGACAAAAGAAAAAAAAAGTTGCTTCATAATAAAATGCACTACTTATTATTGTTCCATTATGATATTGTGGAGTAAAGTTGCATTTCATATGATAGTTTTAGTTTTAATTACAATCATCTTTTTTGTTTGTTTGTTTATCTAAAATATAAAAATATTCTGTTGTTTAGTTTCATATTATATCTTTACTTATAATTTTGTTTAAAATTTTCGGGGTAATAAAAGAATGCTATTAATTTAAATAACTACTCTTTAAAGTTAATACACATATATAACATTGCAAAAGAAAAACATTGTATTTGTAGAACTCGATTATCCTTCTTCCTTTCTTTCTTTCTTTCTTTTTTTTTTTTTTTTGTTGTTGTTGTTGCATGACTCGTACGAGTATTTAAAAAGGCATACAAAACAATTTATACATGTTTTTCTCTTCTTTCTCAGAATTTAAAGGTTCTTCTTTGCTTAACTCCATTGAGATCAATCCAGATGAAATTAGGAGCGTTTAATGTGCAGTTTCCACTGAGGTTGGTTGGAAGTCGTTTCGAGCGGAGCTATTCAGAATCCTTTGATGTGCTCAAGCGGTTGGACCTGGTTCAAACGGTTGGTTCGTCGGTCCCTGGCTCTAACCCCCAGCTGAGATAATTGAGGGGCCAGAGGCAGATATCTTTGTCAATTTTGCATGCTTTCCTTTGAAGTAACTGCGCAATCTGCTAAAAAAAGGCTACAACTGATGACAAGACATTTGGCTCTTTGTGTCGGGAGCGTGGTTAATGGTTTTTTGAATCTCGAACTTCCAACTGCAATGGAAACCGGCCTTAAAATTTTACTTCATAAAAAGGATCTCTCAGAGGGCACCCACTTTTCCTTAGAAAATTGTCGCTTTAGAGAGGCGACCTTTTAATAGAGATTATTCAGAAAAATCCTAATTCAGTTAACAAATTCCATAAATTAAATGTTTTCAAATGTATGATATTTTCTATTTGTTGAATATTAGTTAGAAATATGTGAAAGCTTTAAAGAAATAATTTTGCTTTTCAAGAATTTTTTTTTTATATATATATGTACCAAAACAAATTGTTCAGCTTAGCATTATTTCTTTTTCGAAAAGCGATTATCTATTAATATATAAATTTCCAATAAAATTTATTGGCAGAAAATGCTAATCTTATGTAAGTTTGATACTTTTAATTTTCAATTTAAAAGTATCATTATCTATTTTAGAAGCCATTGGATTTTAATTTATTGGCTAAAAATGGTATGATAAAAAATTCACTTCTCCAAGCTTGAACATCATAAGTATGCATATTCAGATATACAGTCATATCATTTACTTCTTTCCTCTACATTCAAATTATTATTAAAAGCATCGAAAATCCTCATTCAATGGTGGTCAGATCAGTTAAAGAAAATCTAGTTGGCACTGATGGACATCACATATTTGTTCCCATAAATTACTACTAGAAGGCATACTATATTCACAAGGGTCGTACTTCCCGTTCTTTCTATTCATTCATCAAAATATTCCTTAAAATTTGCGTTTATACGAAATTTTGCCCCATTTTGCCATGTTATAGATTTCGTGAATTTCGAATAACTTACGAAGTTTTTAAAGTATAGAATGTTCATAGATAATTACGTTCATGATCATGCCACCATCAAAACTAATATTTCAAAGCTAGTCCGACATCTTTACGATAAAAATATTCCTATTAATGCATGTTTATGCGAAATTTTGCCCTATTATCCCATGTTAAGAAAATCGTAAATTTTAAATAACATATGAAGTTTTAAAATTAGAGTATTGTAAACCAATAGAGTTCTTGTACGTATAATAAATGAATAATTTAAACTTGCCCGACCTTTTTCTACGTTCAATTTGAAATATCCTGTACATAGACTAATATACTAACTGATGTACTAATAAACTGACTGACCTACGGACGAATATCACACCACTTTGGTGATTTTTGGATTTCACATTTCAAAACGTGAAAAAAAAAAAAAATAAATAAATAAATAAATAAATAAATAAAATAAAAGTAAAAGTAAAAATCGAGGTCGAAAATGTTCACATATACTTAAGCTCCCCGTAAAAATATCAGCTCTCGCAAAATATGACCCTTACACAATTATACATGGGCATTTAATGGAAGCAAATTAATATTAAGTCCTATGTGGAAAAAAATTGACCATAAAGTAAAAGTGGCCTTTTATTAAAAATAGTCTTTTAGAGAAGTTTTATTTTATTTCACGCTCAAATCTTGCTTCCATTATTACGTCAAATTATTTCATATACTTTGTTGAATGATACCTTATTAATTTGATATTAAATGTAAGTCTTGATATTAGTAAACATTAAATTTAGTAACAATTAAATTTTACACGTTTAAAAAGGAAGAAAAAGAAAAAAGAACTTTTTGACAGAAACTGCTTCGTTAGTTTTTCTTTCTTTCTTTTTTTTTTTTTTTTTTTTTTTTTTTCTTTTGGATAGAAATAGTTTTTAAAATGTGTTGTTCTAATAAACAAATAAATTTTATTACTGTAAGTATAGCATAAAGTGAGTATACTAATCATTGAACATACCTCTAAACTCATATTTTTTCTCCTGTAAGACTTTTGAATTCAAATACTGTAAAATTAATTGATGTTTGCATTTTATATTAAAGACCAACAAATTTCTGACTGCCATGCCAAAGTTTACATTTTGAGTTGACTTTTTTTCCGGGACTTTTTTTTCCGGTGGCATTCTTTCCGCTTTCCAGTTTTTGATCCAGAGGGTTTACTTTCAGAAACACTTTAGTTTCGTATTTTTATTTATTTATATATAAGGCGACCAAATTTTTGAAACCCAATTTGAGAGCATATCATCGCAACGTCCTCAAATTGAAGGGTCATACGAGGATAGCGCTAAATTATGCTTTAATTTGAGGACAAATTTGTAAATTTGAGAACATTTCTCCTCAAATTATTTTCAAATTGCTGGGGACATAGGTCGAAATTCGAGGACTGTCCTCATGATTTGAGGACAGTTGGTCACCTTATTTATATATAAATACTCAAACAGGAAATTCGTTGTGCGTTTTCAGCCTTTTTTCATAAAAGGAAGGAGTAATATAATTGTTTAAAAGGTATGGATGATGTGGGTTGCAGGGGGGAAAAAAATTGCATATGAGGTGAGGAAGGCAGGCTAAAACAGCTTTATTTGATACACTTTTTCATTTTATAAACGTGTAGCGAAGCCATTTTCCGGGCTGTTTAATATGGGAAAACGTCTAGTGCTTAATCTGTCGTTTTAGAGTGAAGATGTTTCTATATAGACAGTGTTTTTTGTTACTGCAAAAGCCCAGAAGAATAACTTTGATCGGTTGAATTGAGAGGCAAATAAATAGAGAAGTTCATAGAGATAAACGTCGTCATAAAATAAATAAATAAATAAAAATTACAATAGCTGCGATAGTTTATTATTATTTATTTATCTATTTTAATAATAGAAGAACATTGTTTAAATGGAAATTTAGAACGTCTATATTTTTTACTAGCAGGCTTTGCCCGCTTCGCTGGACGTTAAACTTAAATGATTTGTCAAAATGCCATATCTTTATTAATAACCTAAGTTCTCGCTGTGAGTGGTAGAGGTTTTCTCGCTCGCAAAGTGAGGAGTCTGGGTCTCCACTGTCTTCGGCACAACTTACTCACTTCTTACTTCTCCGCCCTCAGCGGGTGAGTTCGAAGTTTTGCAAAATCCCACTAATGTACATAATGCGTACACTTAATCAATATCCACACACCAAAATTCGCCATTCTAAAATAATTCAAAGCGAATTCAAACGGAAAAACATGTTTTTACACATGTTTATTGCCATCCGACTCCGAGAAGGGGGGGGGGGGATTTCGAATTTCGTGAAATGCAGTTACAATAAGTGCCGGATGCATACAAACAATTTACGCACCAAATTTCGTGACCACAGAAATCTTTAATAGACAGTATTATAAATAACAAAAATAAATAAAAAATAAAAATATACAGACACGACATTATTTCATTATTTAAAACATGAAAATCTGACATTGACAGATTTTAATTTAGTGCCAGAGGCCTACTGCTAAACTTGTTAATATCGACAAATTCTTCTTTAGTTAATTCGTGACGATCTAAATTCCATGATAAAGTTTTCATTAAATCAAACCAATGTGTTTCAGCTGCAGATATTGTAACAAATAACGTTGGAAGTCCAAACTGTCTTATAGCCGCAAAACAACGTTTTTTCTCTTTTTCCCAATGAGGGGGGGGTGTGCCTTGGTGGGACTCATGTCAAAGGTGTGCCTTGGAGGGGGAACTCATGTCAAAGTTGTACCTTGTGGGGGACTCATGTCAAAGTTGGGCCTTGGGGGGACTCATGTCAAAGTTGTACCTTGGGGGGGACTCATGTCAAAGTTGGGCCTGGGGGGGACTCATGTCAAAGTTGGGCCTTGGGGGGACTCATGTCAAAGTTGTACCTTGGGGGGACTCATGTCAAAGTTGGGCCTGGGGGGAGTCATGTCAAAGTTGTGCCTTGGAGGGGACTTCATTCAATAAATCCCCATTCAATAAACCGACTGAAATAGGCCCTTAGCACTGTTAAAAGTGTATTATAAAAATTCGACAACGCTGTACCGACTGAAATAGGGGTACCTTGGGGGGGGGACTCATGTCAAAGTTGTGCCTTGGCGGGACTTCATTCAATAAATCCCCATTCAATAAACCGACTAAAATAGGCCCTGAGCACTATTAAGAGTGACTTATAAAAATTCGACAACGCTGTACCGACTGAAATAGGGGTACCTTGGGGGGGGGGGACTCATGTCGACAACTGTACCGACTGAAATAGGCCTCTAGCACTAATAAATACAAAAAGCACAGCTTAAGTATCGGAACCCTTTGGTGACTTTAAATATTTTAATCCATTTTTGCGATGAACTGAATTGGCTATCTCAATTGTGCAATTAAAGATCTTGGCGAGAAACGTCCGAGCTACTTCGGTGCCGAATTTCAAATTTTGCCAAAGGGATCCAATACTAAAGCTGTTCCATATCGAATCTGGGTTGAAAACGGAAAAAGGGTAAAATAAATTAGAAATGTCAGACCTATATTTATAAATTTGATACCGAATGAAAGGGGCGATTTTGCTGAATCCAGGGGTTCAAACAGTTTTTCGATGCGACAATTAGATTTTTTAAAAATAACTAAAGTATGAAATTTAAATGGCAACGGAAAAACGGATAAAGGGAAAAATAAATTAGAAATATCGGACCTATCATTACAAATTCAGTACCAAATGAAAGAGGTGATTTTTCTGAATCCTGGGGTGTAAACAGTTTTTCGATACGACAATTAGATTTTTTAAAATTAACTAAAGTATGAAACTTAGATGGCAACACTTCATTTCAATCTTTTCATAATTTGTAGTGAAAATCACGCGAATACAAAAGTCTTTAACTTAAAAATTTATTTTTATATTTCATTTTTTCATTCAAAGCATTTTAGTGAAAAGATATTTATAGCGCATGCGCAGGCGTTTTTTACCCACAATTTAAACACTAATTATAATTTTGAAATTTCTATATATATAATTTCAAGTTGGGTGAAGACCTAAGTTTCTGCCAAGCGCCGTTGAATTCCGTCCAGCCATTCTCGAGTGATGCCCGGACAAACGTGTTTTAGTCTTTTACCCCCTAGGGGGGAACGGGGGGGAATTTCTGAAAAGTTGATAGATATAATTTTAAGTTGGGTGAAGACCTAAATTCCTGCCAAGCGTCGTTGAATTCCGTCCAGCCGTTCTCAAGTGATGCCCGGACAAACGTGTTTTAGTCTTTTACCCCCTAGGGGGGGAACGGGGGGGAATTTCTGAAAAATTGATAGATATAATTTTAAGTTGGATGAATACCTAAATTCCTGCCAAGCACCGTTGAATTCCGTCGAGCCGTTCTCAAGTGATGCCCGGACAAAAAAAGTGACATTCGGACACGATGACATACACACACACACACACACACACACACACACACACACACAGGCAAATTTTTCTGAAGTCATTTTCGGCTTTCATGGGGTGTGAAACGTGAAGATATCGCAAAATTATTTGATTCCGACAAATTTACAGACAAAACTCTGATTTTATTAATATAGATTTAAATACTTACTTTAAAAAATTGGTCGAGTTTCGACCGCTGGGCGATATTAGTTTAGTTGTTCTTATTTGCAAATGAATTTTGTAGACCTTCTAACTCGAATAACATTTCTCATTTTTCTATAAAACCAAAAGAAATACAATATATATTAACAAAATTATTATCTGACATTCAACATAGAAAAGAAAATAAAGGAATAAAATAGGGTTAGAACAAGAAAGATAACTATTTTATCAGCTTATTTCGATTCCCATGTGAAAATTGCTCGTATTTAGAAATTTTAATATGAGTATCATGGGATAAGGTTTTACTTTAAAACGATAAAATTATATCAAAATAAAATATACTTTTCAATTTTGATTTATATTACGTTAGACAATGTTTCTTTAGTAAAGATTCGTAGCAATGATTCGCAAGATTCGCAAGTGAATCATGAAGTAACATGATTTCATAACTTTACTGAAATATATATAGCATGAGCAATTTGAAACTCGAATATTATTAGTTTTGAGTTTCAATAAATCTTGTTTAAATTTTGAAATAATATAGGGATTTGAAATACGTACCTTTCATATCTTGTTATTTGATTGTCTTCATAGGAATACGAGGTTAACCAACTTAGTTTACTTGGAAATCGATTCCTATTACAGAATTTCAGATAAACTAGGCTGTATTACTATTTTTTCTGGTTGCAGTTTTATGATTCTGTGTAGCGTAACAATTAATTTCTTTTTGACTTCTTTTGTTATGTAGCAAGAGTTACTTATATTGATTAAAGGAAAAAAAAAAAAAAACTATAAAGTGTTTTAAAAAAAAAAAAAAAAAAAAAAAAAAACTTTATCTATATTAATAAAATCAGAGTTTTGTCTGTAAATTTGTCGGAATCGAAAAATTTTGCGATATCTTCACGTTTTACACCCCATGAAAGCCGAAAATGACTTCAGAAAATTTTGCCTGTGTGTGTGTGTCTGTGTGTATGTCATCGTGTCCGAATGTCGCTTTTTTTGTCCGGGCATCACTTGAGAACGGCTGGACGGAATTCAACGGCGCTTGGCAGGAATTTAGGTCTTCACCCAACTTAAAATTATATCTATCAACTTTTCGGGAATTCCCCCCCGTTCCCCCCCTAGGGGGTAAAAGACTAAAACACGTTTGTCCGGGCATCACTTGAGAACGGCTGGACGGAATTCAACGACGCTCGGCAGGAATTTAGGGCTTCACCCAACTTAAAATTATATCTATCAACTTTTCGGAAATTCTCCCCCGTTCCCGCCTAGGGGGTAAAAGACTAAAACACGTTTGTCCGGGCATCACTCGAGAATGGCTGGACGGAATTCAACGGCGCTTGGCAGAAACTTAGGTCTTCACCCAACTTGAAATTATATATATAGAAATTTTCAAAATTATAATTAGTGTTTACATTGTGGGTAAAAAACGCCTGCGCATGCGCCATAAATATTTTTTCACTAAAACGCTTTGAATGGAAAAATAAAATGCAAAATTAAATTTTTAAGATGAGGACTTTTTTTATTCGCGTGATTCGCACTGCAAATTATGAAAAGATTGAAATGAAGTGTTGCCATCTAAGTTTCATACTTTAGTTAATTTTAAAAAATCTAATTGTCGTATCGAAAAACTGTTTACACCCCAGGATTCAGAAAAATCACCTCTTTCATTTGGTACTGAATTTGTAATGATAGGTCCGATATTTCTAATTTATTTTTCCCTTTATCCGTTTTTCCGTTGCCACTTAAATTTCATACTTTAGTTATTTTTAAAAAATCTAATTGCCGCATCGAAAAACTGTTTGAACCCCTGGATTCAGCAAAATCGCCCCTTTCATTCGGTATCAATTTTATAAATATAGGTCTGATATTTCTAATTTATTTTACCCTTTTTCCGTTTTCAACCCAGATTCGATATGGAACAGCTTTAGTATTGGATCCCTTTGGCAAAATTTGAAATTCGTCACCAAAGTAGCTCGGACGTTTCTCGCCAAGATCTTTAATTGCACAATTGAGATAGCCAATTCAGTTCATCGCAAAAATGGCTTAAAATATTTAAAGTCACCAAAGGGTTCCGATACTTAAGCTGTGCTTTTTGTATTTATTAGTGCTAGAGGCCTATTTCAGTCGGTACAGTTGTCGAATTTTTATAGGTCACTCTTAATTAGTGCTAGAGGCCTATTTCAGTCGGTTTATTGAATGGGGACTTATTGAATGAAGTCCCCCCAAGACACAACTTTGACATGAGTCCCCCCCAGGCCCAACTTTGACATGACTCCCCCCAAGGTACCCCTATTTCAATCGGTACAGCGTTGTCGAACTTTTATAATACACTCTTAATAGTGCTAAGCGCCTATTTCAGTCGGTTTATTGAATGTGGATTTATTGAATGAAGTCCCCCCCAAGGCACAACTTTGACATGAGTCCCCCCCAAGGCACAACTTTGACATGAGTCCCCCCCAAGGTACCCCTATTTCAGTCGGTACAGCGTTGTCGAATTTTTATAATACACTCCTAATAGTGCTAAGGGCCTATTTCAGTCGGTTTATTGAATGGGGATTTATTGAATGAAGTCCCACCAAGGCACAAATTTGACATGAGTCCCCCCCCAGGCCCAACTTTGACATGACTCCCCCCCAAGGTACCCCTATTTCAGTCGGTACAGCGTTGTCGAATTTTTATAATACACTCTTAATAGTGCTAAGCGCCTATTTCAGTCGGTTTATTGAATGTGGATTTATTGAATGAAGTCCCCCCCAAGGCACAACTTTGACATGAGTCCCCCCCAAGGTACCCCTATTTCAGTCGGTAGAGCGTTGTCGAATTTTTATAATACACTCTTAATAGTGCTAAGGGCCTATTTCAGTCGGTTTATTGAATGGGGATTTATTGAATGAAGTCCCCCCAAGGCACAAATTTGACATGAGTCCCCCCCAGGCACAACTTTGACATGAGTCCCCCCCAAGGTACAACTTTGACATGAGTCCCCCCAAGGCCCAACTTTGACATGAGTCCCCCCCAGGCCCAACTTTGACATGAGTCCCCCAAGGCCCAACTTTGACATTAGTCCCCCCCAAGGCACACCTTTGACTTGAGTCCCCCACAGGCCGAACTTTGACTTGAGTCCCCCACAGGCCCAACTTTGACATGAGTCCCCCCAAGGCCCAACTTTGACATGAGTTCCCCCCCCCCCAAGGTACAACTTTGACATGAGTTCCCCCCCAAGGCACACCTTTGACATGAGTCCCCCGAAGGCACACCTCCCCCTCATTGGGAAAAAGAGAAAAAACGTTGTTTTGCGGCTATAAGACAGTTTGGACTTCCAACGTTATTTGTTACAATATCTGCAGCTGAAACACATTAGTTTGATTTAATGAAAACTTTATCATGGAATTTAGATCGTCACGAATTAACTAAAGAAGAATTTGTCGATATTAACAAGTTTAGCAGTAGGCCTTTGGCACTAAATTAAAATCTGTCAATGTCAGATTTTCATGTTTTAAATAATGAAATAATGTCGTGTCTGTATAATTTTTATTTTTTATTTTTTTTTTATTTATAATACTGTCTTTTAAAGACTTCTGTGGTCACGAAATTTGGTGCGTAAATTGTTTGTATGCATCCGGCACTTATTGTAACTGCATTTCACGAAATTCGAAATCCCCCCCCCCCCTTCTCGGAGTCGGATGGCAATAAACATGTGTAAAAACATGTTTTTCCGTTTGAATTCGCTTTGGCGAATTGTGGTGTGCGGATATTGATTAAATGTACGCATTATGTACATTAGTGGGATTTTGCAAACTTCGAACTCACCCGCTGAGGGTGGGGAAGTAAGAAGTGGGTAAGTTGTGCCGAAGACAGTGGGGACCCAGACTCCTAACATTGGGAGCGAGAAAACCTCTACCAATCACAGCGAGAACTTAGGTTATTAATAAAGATATGGCATTTTGACAAATCATTTAAGTTTAACGTCCAGCGAAGCGGGCAAAGCCTGCTAGTATACATATATATTTAAATATAAAAAAATAATTAATACTATAATAATGTAAAATTTAAATATAATTTCATTTTCATTTATTTATTGCCAAACATTCTTTCTTTCTTTTTTTTTTTTTTTTTTTTTTAATCTCCCGTATGTTTTTTAACAAAATTATATTTTATATAGTTATGCTATTGTATTATATACGTATAGTGAAAAATTGTTATGACTAATATATTGCACGATTATCATCTTTATTCTTTTATTTTTTCTTTCTTTAATCTTTTTCCTTTTTAATCCTCTATTCTTTTATTTCTTTGTAAATTGTTATTAATGTACAGTCGGTAACAAAAGTATCCGAATACTAGCAAAAATTCCTATATAAAAAAAGTAGAGTTAATACTGTTTTGTCAAATAAATCCTTGTCGAACCGTGTTCTTTCGGATACTTTTGTTACCGACTGTACTTCCAATGGGTAAATAGATGTCTGTGTCTGGTATTACTAGACAAAGGCCCGTGGCCTAGGCGTTTGCCTCCTTCTCTAACAATTTGAATGCTTTAGAAATACACTGTCGAAATTTTTGTTTTCAATATTATCAGTGAACGAAATTTTTCTATTCTAAACGAAATTTTTCTATTTATGTACTATAATTTTATTTCATCATTTAGCTCGTGTTCGCTTATTTCAAACATCCTTTGTGTTTCTGGTTTTACACTCGCATTTACTAGATCTAAAATCATTTATCAACAGGAATTTTCTATTGAAAGTAAAATGATTGCATTGGATCTCTATTTGAAGACCTATACTTGGAATCTGATAACTACTCTCCTTCTAATATTTTTGAAAAAGAAGTGCTTTTATTATATAAACAGAAACAGATGATAAGACGCTAAAAATTTTGAAGAAAAAAATATAGTAACTAATAATGAATTTCTTTGTATTATATATTATAAAAAATAAAACAATTTATATATGAACATGGCTTTTCTAATCTTTCTTGTTCATGTTATACGATTTCTAGATTAGAAATTGCTTGCTTTTGAAAGTGGAGGTGGAGTCGATCCAGTTATTGATTTTTGGTAAGGAGGGGTTGCATTATCTTTTTAGAGGAACACATTTCTTACTGAAGCAATATTGTTTTTATTATTACAGTGAAACCTCTCAAGTTGGACACCCCTATAAGTTGGACACCCCTCTAAGTTGGACGCCTTTTCTCGGAACGGAATGTATCCATTAACATTATGTCTAACCCCTATAAGTTGGACACCTCTCTAAGTTGGACACTTTTTCTTGGAACCGTAGGTGTCCAACTTAGAGAGGTTTTACTGTATCATTATTGTTGTTGTTAATGTGTATTTTAATGTTGCGAAACATTTTGTGAAACATATTTTAGTTCAGAAGGTTAACTTTTTATCCACCGTTATACTTTTAGCTAACGAAATTTTGTTTTTTGACAACTTTGATTTAACCTCCTCTAGAATGAAGATTCTGTCTAGGTGCTTACTGGATGTAATAATAAACATTCAGAAGTGTATAACTTTTTTTTTTTTTTCCCACATATGTTTGTACATGCCTCATGGATATGATAATAAACGTGCAAAAACCATACAATGTGGGTTTAAACTCGTCTTATGTTCTTTTATTTTCAGGTATGTTTGAATAATCGTCATCATTGTTCTAATATATTAAAATTAAAGTATAAAAATTATTACACAATCATTTCAAAATTTTATCAACACCCAGAATAAAGTATTGAGGCACGTTTAGATAACGACTTCTTTTATTTTGATTTTATATTTGAATTTTTAACATAATACAATTAGTGTTAAACATAGAAAAAAGAAGAAAAAGAAAAAAGTAGAGAGAGAAAATAAAGATATTCTTAAACAGTTAACTTGTCACATGTGATATATCGGTTGTGAAACAAAGAATACTGATAATAATAAGCGCGTAGCGTTTGTACTTGTAATTAATCAGCGTTGCATTTTTTCTATTGTCGAAATTTTTGGCAATCATATGTATTTAAGAACCAGAAATAAAGAATACAATCACTTCAGAAACTAATTTACAACGAATATACTAGAAATATTCTTTTTGAAAAAGACCTATTGACAAGTCAATAAAATATCCAAGCAATAACCGTAATTAGTCGTTTTCTTCGACAAGTAGAATGGACCAAAATTTAATTTCTAAGAAATGTTCTATGTCCGCTAATGCCTTTTCCCATTACTGAAACAGCTAAAACTTTTAACGCTTTTCTTTTCTAGCAAGCAGGGGGGCGAGAAGGAAAAGGGGGCGGAGAAATAAAGAACCCTCGGAGCACTTCTCTAAATAAAAGACATTCCCAGCAAACTAAAGAAAATGAAGGCAGTAATGGAGGGGACCATTTTGGATCGATCAGTCTTCCTCATCGTTAAGATCTCTCCCTTTTCACAAAACTTCTAAAAGAATTCCCTTGAAACGAGATTCTAAGACATATCCCCTTCCTTTGAAAAGAATCGGTAAAGACAAAAGCTGTTTTCTTCAGAGTTCTCACAGGAGAAGGACTATTGCACTTGAGGAGTTTTTCTTTTTTTAAATAAGGTAAAACAAAGAAAAGGGGAGGGGGTGTAGAAGAAAATGACAGTTGCCATTTTATTGCACCGTCATTGTGGTAAAGCTGGAAGATGTACTCCCAAATAGGTTGAATTGAATAAAATGGAACCATGGTCGTTAGCTTTTTTATGTTTTATGTGAAAAGCGCTTTTTTTTTTTTTTTTTTTTTTTTTTTTTTTTTTATAGAGAGTTGTTTTTGCAGTGCAGTTTTTATAGATGTCGGCATTTGTTTGAAGTTTCAAACTTTAGAATACACAGCATAGTTGAAATAAATAAAATGTAGTAATCCTTTATATGATTTATTTTTTATTTATTTATCCTTTTATAATTTATACTCAATAACTGACACAATAACTATATTAATGCGACCAACTCAAATTTGGTTTTTAGCTATTCATAGACTAGACGCATTTATTTATTTATTTTAAATAATCGCACATGTAACTCACAAGAATAATAAAGGTGTAGAGTAAAACATATGGAACATATGGATGGTTCATTATAAAAGTGGTGTAACTCCATATTTTTTAAATATGTATATTTTTGCTTAATTGTATCACATATAGTCTTACCTTTCATTGTAAAATTCGAAGAAACTCCAATAAAATCTCATAAGTGACATTATTTGCTATTTTCAGAAAACTATAACTTCTGTATACTCATTATAAAAATGAAGTTTCTGAGTTACTTTAAATTAAATTTAATATAATTTATAAATTCTTATGATTCTGAGTTGTATTAAACGCAAAAAATCGATAACATTTACTGAAACTTGCCTTTTTTCTATACGCATTAATTTGCGAAGAGCTCATTATTTCAAAATATATTTTCAAGGAGATAATTCACTTTTACAATGAACGACCCATATCTGAGTTCAAGTTTCACCAATAAATATGTGTAGTCTTACAGCTTAATTTTGTTTAAAACATAGTGATATTAAATATAGAATAATAACGCAACATTTTGAAAACAACCCTACTTGCATTACATTTAATCTTAAATCAATAAGAAATATTTACATAAAACGATCATTGATAATTTTTTTATTCGGCATAGGTTAACAAAAAATGAAACACTGTAAAAGCACTTATTTTCGCGAGCCGTAATTTTCGCGAAAATGAAGATATCGTTGATTTCGCGAGCTGAAAATTTGGCGAATTTTATAAGAACCGAAAGTTGAAAAATCCTAATTCCACCCCAGACAATTTTCTTTTCTTAATCCCTTTTTTCTCATGCTGTTTATCAAACTAGGGACTTCTGAACCCCCGTTTTGCACGGAAAATGTAATTACCCCACCCCCCTCACTTTTCTCGTATTCGGACCGTCAATGCATATGAGTTTTGGCAATTGAAAAATTTCTGTTTTTATTATTATTATTATTATTATTATTATTATTTTTTTTTTGCTGCGAAAAAAAAAAAAAAGTATTTCGCGAGGCTTAAATTTTCGCGATTACGATGGGCTCGCGAAAATTAAAGTAGTAAAAAATAAGTGCTTTTACAGCATCATTTCTTATTTTTCCGTAAACATTTAACCCTAGATAACTAAACTTAAATCTGTGTTACTCTGTATCAAATCACTCGACTCTTAGATTACGAATTAAAAACAAGTATATTTTTATATTTCCTTTATTTATTTCAAACAAATTAGCGGGCCCTCCGTGGTCAAGTGGTTATGTCACCACACTGCTAATCGCCTTCGAGCGTAGGATAGCGGGTTCGATTTCCGTGCTGGCCCTGGGTGTTTTTCCAGCTCTTCGTATTGTAATTCTGTCATGTGCTATCTATCGGTAATTATCTGACGAAGATTTACAAGCGGACTATGAGTCAAGCATACAAATCTGATGTATATGTTAACAATAAACAAACAAACGAATTAGCGCGTAAACTTAAAAAAAAGTATTATAATATTTCAATTAAAAAATAGAAAAGTGGTAAAAATTATCGTTTGCAAGCCTTGTTGCAGTAGTTGCATACTTATTTTGTTATTCTGCGTTTCTTAGATGGACAGAAAGTACAAATTCTGCGTTTGTTCGCCGCACTTTTAGTCGTGCCTTCTGTGGGCTTTTCAATATTCAAAATATCTTCAGTATTTATTTTGATGATCGCTAAACACTCGACTGTTAGACGATGATTACAGAAAATCCTAAAAAGTAACAAAAATTATCACTTTCGGGGATAATTCATTTCACTATTTTGAAATCCTGAACGTTATTTTAAGAATAAGCGAGTTATTTGCCCGATAGTGACTTTCTTATTTATCGTTGAACTATGCATGAAAGCTATCGGAAAAAAAGAGAGAAAAAGAAAAATAAGAAAATCACTATATTTAAAGGGGACTAATGTGCAAGTTGTACCTGACGGGACTAAAGTGAAAGTTGTACCTCACGGGACTAATGTGCAAGTTGCACCGAACGAACAAACTATTTCTTTCAACGAAAATGACTAACTAACCCTGGACGATAGGTCTAATATATCGTATCATATTATATATCGTATTTACCGTATAACTCAATACTTATTTCGCTTCCTTCTTCGACTCGTTTTAATATACGCATTTTTTATATGCATGAGCAACCCCCGAAAAACAAAAACATTAAATCATTAAATTCATTTTTTTACTTATTTTTATTTCATATTATTTCACGCACACTTTTTATTTCCTAATTCAAAATTATTTAAAAAAAAACTTTTTCGATATCGCTTGTAACGATACTGATTATTATTAATTTTCTTTTCTTTTTCTTTCAATAATAATAATAATAAAAGATTTTGATGAAATTCTGGCAAAAGCAGTATTTAGTTTAGGACGGAGGACTATTAGTTTTTTTTTTTTTTTTCTTCCCAATTATAACATAGCTTTCAAATTATTCAATTATATTTTCGATAAATTTTAGATTTCGATAAATGTCCAACTATCGAAAAATGATTTCGACAAATGTCCAACTATCGAAAACGACAACGCAAAAATCCCAGATTGAGACTAATAGGCCCTCAGTCCTAAAAAAAGGAAAATTTAGAATTAGCATTTGCTTAAACAACATTACTAAATCTATAGTAAAAGCGATCCAATACAAACTTTTGTTTAGCATTTAATTAATTTTATTTAAGAAGAAAAATATACTCTAAAAAAAGACTGGTGTGTAAAAAAAAAGGCAGGTACTAACAGTTTTACGGAATACCAATTAGATTGTTGGCAAGTGTGCATACAAATATTAATCAAAACAAAATACTGAATATATTTATAGCTTATTTATTTGAATTTATGAATAATTTGAACGTCTCAGGTTACGAATGAAATTTTCCTGCAGGGTATGAGCAATAACTTTTTTCTGACTTGCCGCAAGCAATGCTAATTGCTGCGACTACCTGAAATTCAAAACTTAGTTCTTGTGACTTTAAAAAAAATGGCATTGAAAGGTCATTTTTCAAAAGAATTTCTTTCTTCAAAGTTTTTTTTTTTTAAAACCTTCAATAAAGAAAAATTATATATATATATATATATATATACATTCTTTCCCATAAATTATCATGCGATTTTAAATTAGGAGCAAAATTTTATTCTTAAAAAAAAAAAAAAAAAAAAAGAAGAAGAAGAAAGAAAGAAAAAGCAGTACTTTTTGCAATATTCTGAAGGATATGTTGAATGTATCGTGTAACACATTACTATAAACTATATATATAGCAAATAAATGGCATGCGGAATAGAAAGCACGATAAAATTGTTACTCAAAGTACTACAAGTAAAATTTACCCCTCCTTCTGAAAAAAAAAAAAAAAAAAATCTAGAATTTTAATTAAAGAAAATAATAAGTAACTAATTAATTATTGTAACAAAAGTATTTAAAAAAAAAAAAAAGAAAAGAAAAGAAAAGCAAAGAAAAAAAAAAAATGTACTTAACGGCCCTCTTCACTCATAGTCGCCGGAAGCCCGAGCCAGTGTTATTCTATGGGACATTTTCTTTAAGTATAACTAATTAACTAATTCATATTTTTAAATTCTGATTTCACATTCAGAAAATTCCCAACTATTGAATTGTACCCAACTTTAAAAATGTATTTTTTAAATTTTTAATATCTTATTTTGAAGCTGTAAAATGCGAATTTTCAACATGTGAAATTTCTCATTTTGCAATTTCAAAATAAAATATTAAAAATTAAAAAAATATATTTTTAAAAAAGGTGCGTCAATTTAACAGTTGGGAATTTTCTGAATGTGAAAACAGAATTTAAAAATATGGATTGGTTATTAAGTAATAAGTAAAGAAAAATTCCCATAGAATAACATTAGCTTCGGCTTCCGGAGACGGTGAGTGAAGCGGGCACTTAACTACAGGGTTGCCACGCTACTTGGAAAACCTGGAATAGTCACGGAATTTGAAAACTGACCACAAAAATCAGGGAATTTGAATATTTTAGCCAAATCTGGAAAAGTCAGGGAATTTCCTATGATGATTGCCAAAAATAAATAAATAAATATAATAATAATAATAATTTTTCCACCAACGTAGGGTCATTTTTCCTGTTTTTTTTTTTTTTTTTTTTTTTTTTTCCCTTTAGCATCCACCATTTTATTTAACAAGACCTCTGAGGAAGACCCTCTCTCACATAGAAGGCAATCTCTCCTTGGGTCAAAGTAATATATAGCTGTTATGTTTTCAAGTGGCACCATAATTATTTTGCCCTCAAAACAGTCAATGCTCGGTATACGGTTAGGCTGGAATTTTCTTAGAACACACCTGAAAAACCTGGAAATGTCAAAGGAATAGTAAAAAAATAAATGAAAATAAATAAATAAAAGAAGAAGAAGAAGAAAGAAAGAAAAATAAATTTGAAACTGTATCTGGAGTTTCTCATTCACCTTTTCATTCATGAATTATTCATAAATTTTATTTGCTAAATTATCGGTGTGTATTCGCTCAGGGAAAGACAGTCGTTAGAGAGTAAAATGCCGTCTTTACCCCAATGAAAAGCAATATTTTCCCCGCCTTAATCAATCTATTCCTTATTATTATATCTATGGGGAAAATAGAAAATTAATATTTAAATTATTTACAATACAAAATGTAATAAATTATTAATGTAGCAAAAATGTTCAGTGTTGTTTCCCGTTCCCTAATATATGATAATATTTGCATTAAAATGTTTTTATAACCAGTGCTGACAGATCTGGCGGATTTTTATTTAATAATCACCAATAATATTGAGAAGTGATATTTGATATATATAAATACATAACAGACTATCAATCATCGAAGCGATTAGGCTAGGCAAACGTTACAAATGAAAATTATTGGCGATTATTGAATAAAAAATCCACCAAAACTGGCAACACTGTTCATAAATGCATTCTGCAGAATGAATCTTTAAGATAAATAAGTATCTTCATTATTTTTTTAATATATATTAATAAAAATTTCAACTTTTTTTTTTTTTTTTTTTTTTTTTTTAAACGATATTTTTAAATATTTTATTTCAAGAAATTTCCATAAAATTAATTCGTTCCGTAGATTGCAGTTTTGGGAACATTTTAATGCAATTTATGTGTTAATATGTAAATTCTAAATTATTTCACGGATCGTGAAACAACACTAAGAATTTTAACTGCATTTACAATTTCTTGTTTGTTTGTCCAGTACAAATCTTGCAATCGATTTTTAACTAACTTCTCGACTAGCTATAGACATTTGAAACTTTTAGAACAGTTTAGAACACGGTGACAACGCAATACCTCGAAGTTTTTCTTATTTTTTTTAGTTCACTGAACTGAGTTCGCGTGCTTAAATATCGCTTATATATTATTTTTCATCGTCGCGTAATTTATTATTGCATCGAGTTGTCAAGTTTATACGATTCCACAGAAAATTTAAAAACATGGTATACAAAAAGTTTTTTTTTTTTTTTTTTTTTTTAAATCTTATAATTATTATTATTATTAGCTAAAAACATTAATTTTTTTTAAAGCTGAAACAAGTTTTAAACAGTATTCCATTTTTTGGGGGGGTAACTTTTTAAGAATTTAAAAAATCAGTTAAAAAGACTAGATAATTTTTCATTTGTACTAAAAACCATTTAAAAGGTAATAAATAGAACTCTTTAAGTCATAGAATGAGACTTGTAATAATAACAAGTAGATATGAAAAAAAAAAAGAGGAAAAAGAAAAAAGAAAAATAGAAGAATAGAAGAATTTTTCACAACTATGTTAAAAATTACGGAGTGACATTAAACTTTTATTCTCTGAATAAAAATAAAATAATCTAAATGCTCTCAAAAGAATTTACGGGTAAACAAAACTGTTTAGTTAAGACAGAGCATATGCACCAAAAGCAAATAAAACGAACACGAAACTTTGTTGAAAAGGATAATGAATAGATAAATCAAATGTCGACCAACAGTTTCTTAAATATTTTTCTCAAGAACGTAAGTTCATTCAACCATATTAAGAAGTTGTTTTGAGCCAACCTATTTTGCAATGTTGAGGTTATTCTTTATATCAGATCTGGAAATTCCACCAAACAGCCTCAAAACCAACACACGTCGTGTGGCTACACAAATCTTGAAGTTTAATAATGATGGCTAAAAAAGGAAATGGAAAGAAAAAGTCCGGAAACCGCATGCAGTTCTCGATTCTTCACTGCGCCGCCCAGTGGAGTTGAGTTGCATGAAAAGGATGCAGCTGCTTTAAATCAGAAATGAGGCATTGAAATGCAGAAATGCATTTCAAAATAAAAACAAAACTTGCAATAGAAGAAGTACTTGAAACTGCTATTCTAAGCTCTTTTTTTGAATGGGTATAAAATTGCAGAAATGTAACCTCAGCAATTTGCTCAAAAGAATAAAAGAAAAAAAAAAAAAAAATCTCCTTTTATGTGCAGTTTGAGAGCAAGGCTAATTTTTTAGTTCTTTTACACGAGAAAAAATTCTTCTATTCTTTGATAAAGATGCTATTCATTTAAACTGTACGGAAGAATTTTTCTGTAAAAGATGATTTTTGAGATTATGTAGTGTTTCGTGTTTGTGAGATTCCAGGAAAGATAAACCATTCTATGAAATGATAAGTTTCAAAAAGTGTATTTATTTGATATTAAATCTTTTCAAAAGCTGAACTTTTAGCTTTTTATTCTAAGGGTTTCTGCTGTTTTACTCAGAGGGGGAACCCTCTGAGTAAAACAGCAGAAATGTAATATTTCAAAAGAAAACCTAAATAAATATAATATTTACGTACATAACTCTGCAATAAAGAATGACTTGTTTATTTGAATAATTCACACAATTTTAAGCTTTAGAAATGTGTTATTTAAAGTTAAATATTGTTATTCTTTTATGCGACTCTAGTGTTCTGCAATACACTCATTTAATACAGACTAGAGTATTATGTGCTTCTTGTTTTAAAAATAATATTTATTTTAATCATCACAAAGAAAAAGAACAGCGAATTTGCTATAAATGTTCATAATTTTCTACTAATATGATAACTTTATACCTACGGTGCTATCTTTGCATTAACTTACTTTTATTTTAACACCGATAATAACAAGTAAGTTATAGTCTAATATTTAGATAACAATTATTTAAACATATTAATTGTCTAATATTTCGACAATATAATTTATATATTTAAATTATATCATCTAAGATAATTTAAACAATATAATTTTCTAAATTTTTTCAAGCAATTATATGAATGCATATTTTCGGATTCTTTATACCTGATTCCTATATATCAGTGTACAATATATTACTATACGACCAGACTAAATAATCAAAAAAATAAATTTCAGACCATCTTTTTTTTTTTTTCTTTAAGTATAATCAAAGAATTATTTTGAAATTTTAAAGTTAGTTAACACGCGTAGATAGACTTTAGAAACTTTATTATCGAATACCATTAAATATAGGATTCTAGGTATTAATTCTTCTGGTACTAATTTTGATTGTTGCAGAATTAATAACCGTTGTTTATTTTATTTATTATTTATTTTCTAAGACTGTGCTATTTAGATTGGCATGAAATCATAAATTCTAATCATAAGTAACAGTAAAATTAGAATATAAATTTAATAATATTTTGATTATAGAAATTATGCTTGTGATGCATGAGAACTTATTGCGTTTAAGAAAGAATAATTTACATTATTATACGATGATACTGAAGACAATGACTGTAGTGAAAACTCACATAAGTATAAATTTATAAATATGCACAATGCTTTATTCTAGAATGTTTAAGTATTTTTCATATGTTGTTCTTATGCGTTAATTAAGTTTAAATTTCTTATTCAATATGGTTTAAGGATTCGGTATAGATTATTAGATTAACTAGCTGAATTATTAGATTTTAAAATAATCTAAATATATTGTCACAAGCGCAACAATTAAAGTTTGTAGCACGGCAATCAAAAAGTGTTAAAGTGGGCAAATAAGCAGGATGGTTGGAATTGCAAATGCCAAATACATTAGTTATAAATTTTGAATATAAATAGATGAGAAGAATGTCAGATTGTCAGATTACTTAAGCAGTTTAATATAATTTTTAATTAAGAAGCAAATCTACTTAAAATCGTCTCTCATAAAATACTGTGGCGAATGGTATTAAAAAAGTAAAATAATTGTAACTCTCGCATGAATAAATAAATAAATAAAGATAACAACAACAACAACAAGAGGAAAAAATAAAAAGAAGAAAGAAATTTAAATGTTCTCTTCCCCTCTCTCTCTTTTTTTTTCCCTTAGTGCGTTAGTGCAAACCCACAAAAACATCACTTCAGCGTTTTTAGAAATCCATGGCATTTTCCGGCATCTCGAAGCAAATTTATCCCCATAAGAAAAACTATAATATATAGCAGGAGATTATATTCTTTGCGTGTGGGAAAGCCTGCCAAATACAAAAATAACATTTTTTTTTTTTTTTTTTAACTGCATGCATTGACAAAAGTAAAATCTGACGCGCTGACGTCATATTTATAAATGATGATGCATTGCACCTGGTTGGAAGAAAGAAAAAAAAAAAGTAATAATCCGGAATGAAATGACTTCCTTCTTTGTGGTAGAATATTAATACACTTAACTTAAAGTGGTTTATATACAATTATTGAGAGTTATTATTCAGTTATTATTCATTCAAAGCACGTAAGATAGAATGGGAGGGGGGGGGGTTAGAAGGGTTGTTATCCGATTTTATTATTTTATTTTTTTCAATAAATTATGATTATTATCCAAAATGCCTACTTGCTGACATTTTTAATTATCCCCCCCCCCCCCCTCCTGTAATATATGAAATTTACCAGCATTATACATCAGTTACTAGAAAATCTAATGCTGCTTCCATTTTTATTTTTATTTCATTTTTTACTACTACTAATAATAATAGTTTTTAAAATAATATCAAAGCGGACATTTAGAGCATATTTTTAAAAGCCTAATGATTCCAGTGAGCTTTTTTTTTTACTTTACAATACAAGAATAAAGAAATTTATAAGCAGTTCAATCTTACAACTTTGTAGATGGCTTCAATCAAGCTATATTATATATTTTTTTCAATAGAAATAAAATTCCTTATAGAAAATAAGACATAAACGCAACAGATTTTATAGTGATAGGGATAACAACCGATAAATCAATATTGGACAATATTGATAATAAATATGATAATAACGGATTCTGCAATATAAGTCTTTGCAGCCACTCTTTATCAAAGGTATACCACATTAAAAAAAAAAAAAAAAAAAAAAAAAAAACAGAAAGATAATTTAAAACTATGTTCTCGTGCAATGAAAGTGACAGATGGGCAGATGGTAAATGTTATTTTAAATTTAAGTAATATTATTTTCTGTTATAACAGCAATATAATTTTCATTCACCTACGTAACATTATGTTACTGATATTTGATAATCATTTTCATGACATAAAAGAATATTTATTTGTCGAGTAACTCTGGGAAGAAAACTAAGAGGAAAAGTTGTTTTAAAACAATATTTTTGAACAGAAATCCTGAAATATAATTACAATAATAATAATAAAATCTAGGATTATTTTTTAAAAATACAGCCTGTTGTACTGATAAGTGATAAGTATGAATACAGTGAAAGCTGTCTAAACGACAACTTCTGTTGACAGGCTTCTTTATTTATTTCCAGTTTTTCACAGTCTCAATTTTCTCCTGACAAAATTTAATATAATAATTGTCCACCGTTAAAAACCCAGATGCAATTGTGTTCCTCTTTTAAGGATAACATTTTGTAAGAGCAGATTATTTTATTTTTCCTTTGACTTCAACTGGCCACGGTCTTTTTTGAAACTGAGAATAATCTCTATATCGCGCCTCGTCAAGAAAAGTGACACAAATTAAAATAATAATAATAATAACAGCAATTTTGATTTTATGTTACCCTTAAAATATCCCCCCGTTACACTGATATATAGTATTTATAATGTTGCTAAAACTTGTTTTCTGTTTTAAATTTTTCAGTTAAATGTAAATTAAAAGTCAAGTACTGAACTTTTCAGAAAATTCAAGATTACTGGTGTTTATTATAGGAAAATATTGTAAAACGTTTCACATGACGGTTTTCACCCGATTCAGCAGTTTTCGCGATATTGGGCAGTATTGGGCCGATATTGTTGTACGACAGGTGCGTATATACTCTAATGTCAGCCGATATTAGAAAAAAAAAAAAAAAGGTTTGTCATACAATATTGATTGGTACGATGAACCCTGATACTGACAGATATTATTGTGCTACTAGGGTGATTGAAAAACTTGTATGAACTGTCTCAATGAGCACGAAAAATATCTCTCTGTATCGAAAGACTATATATAGGCTAGTCAATGTTTTATTTTTTATAGTTATCTTCAACTTGATTTTTTTTTTTTTCAAATACTGCATTTCTGAGTTGCGTCACTTTCCTTGCCGGAGTGCGCTAGGTGTGATAATAATGCAAAGAAAAGAAGTAAGTGATAAAACCTTATTTAAACGGTTATATGGCAGATGCGTACATGACATTTGCGTACAAGCTGAAATTAGTGACACTTGCGTACAAGTCTAGGTGTTCCAAATGTTACAGATCTGTTTTCGAAAAATCAAGTGGCATTTCCGTACAAAATTTGTTTCGCTGTATTTTTCGCTTGTAACACAAAGGGGTTGTATCCATATATTAAACTTGAAGATAAATACTCTTATATAAATACGTGAATTTTACGACTGACAAAGTTATGATCTTAAGGCGTATAAAAGTTACAAGCTATAATAGCCGTAGTTATTTTCTGAAATGACATTCAATCATTTATTCACTGAGTCAAGATCAATAAAGGTCCTTATAAATGCTATTAAGGTTTTTAAAAATATTTTTATTTCTTAAATACTTTTTTACTTTTTAACAAGTATGAATTTTTTTGTCTCCAATAAAGAAAAAAAAAAGTAAAAAAAAAAAAAGATCTCTCTTCTTTATCAATAACGAATTGAATCATATTCCAATTCCTGAAATTATTTGTAGTTCACCTATATGCCTCTCTTTCTCCCCCCCCCCCCCCCCCTCAAAAAAAAAAAAAAAAAAAAAAAGTGTTTAAAAATGAAAAAAATCGATAACTTTATTTTAATTTATCGCAGATCGATGGTTCAACCATTCGTTTTAAAGGTATTGGTGAACTCTTTTAAAAGATTCCCATCATGAAAATTTACTCCCCTCGAAGGTGGACTTCCCCCCCCCCTCCCCCAGGGGGTGAGGCGGGGCTCCTACTTACACAATTTTTTTTTCCCAGTTGACTATCTCTATTACATAAAACATATATTCGTTTCATTTGGTTTAGTGAAGTCCAACGAAAATCTTTACCGTAACATTCCTATATGATATACATTTAGAATACCGAATTTGGGATTTCTGCTACTATTTGTTCTTGAGATATGCTGATAACACAGACAAACAGATACAGACCATTCGCTACAAACATGATTTTCGTATTCAGGGGACCTCAGAACATGTAGATACAACAACAACGCACGTTCGAACATTTGACCCTAAAACAATACTTTCTCGACCCTATGGGTAAGAGAAAGTAAAAAGAAAAGAAAAAGAAGTAAAGAATAGAAAGAAAGAAAAAGGTTTTAATGTTTGCATCATATGGATACAACCCCTTCATGCAATGACCCTCAAATAAAGCGAAAGAAATGTTGTACGCAAGTGCCACTAGATTTTTTTAAAACACACCTGTAATATTTAAACCACCTGGACATGTACGCAAGTGCCACTGTTTTCAGCTTGTACGCAAATGTCATGTACGCATCTGTCACAACACCATTTAAACTAGTATGTTGTGGCCACCACAAGACTTTCTTCTATATTTTCCTATATACATATTCAATCAGTAACAAAATTAAAAAAAAAAAAAAAAAAAAAATTACGATTTTTTTCTTTCTTTCTTTTTTTTTTTTTTGTTAAAAGTAATACATATTCAACCAGTAACAATATTTAAAAAAAAAATAATAAAAAAAAAAAAAAAAAAAAAAAATACGATTTTTTTTCTAAGTTTTTTTTTTTTGTTAAAAGTAAAAAAAAATCGATAACTTTGTTTTAAATTATCACAGATTTATAGTTCAACCATTCGTTTTAAAGGTATTGATGAGACCTTTCGAAAGATACCCATCTTGAAAATTTACTCCCCTCGAGGGGGGACTTCCCCCCCCCAGAGGGGGTGACGTGGCTCCTACACGTACAAAAAATTTTTCCCAGTTGACTATCTCTATTATAAATAATTATTGTAAATTTCATAATGATTACTAAAAAATAATTCTCTTTAAGCACATTTATACAAAATTTTGTCCTATATCACCATGTTAAAAATTTAGAAAAAGCGGGATGGCAACGCAACTTGTAAGACAATTTTTACCAAAAGTTGATAGGCACTAATTTATGTCAAGGTGCAACTACATACCAATTTGTATGAAATTCTGTGCAGTAGTTCCTGAGATACAGTTGCCACAAAATTTTGTCACACACACACACACACACACACACACAGACAGACAGACAGACAGACATTTTCTAAAAATAGTCAAATCGTATTCTACAGCTCTCAAAACGTGTAAATCCATCAAAAACCCGAGGTCGAAAATTTTTACGAATCCAATACTTTCTCTATATTACATATAGAAGAAAGTAAAAAGAAGGAACAACAACAACAAAAAAAAAAAAAAAAATGCGTTCACCAATGCAAAATTTATTTTGACAAAAAGGAATATTATTAGAATGAGGCATTTTAATAAATTAAACATAATAATAACAGCTTTTAAATATAATAAAACTCATCCATTGAGCTGAAGTATGTAATTGCCGAAACTTCAGTGGAGGCCCTTTGTTGAGACTCAAAACGGTTTTGGGTTTCTGACTTCTGTATATGTGTTTGTTTGTTTGTCTGTCTGTCTGTCATGCGATAGCAGCCGCAAAAATCATGCTATTGACTTGCAGTTTGGTACAGATGTTACTGAGCCCCATGAAATCAGCTATATAGTTTTGGGTGTGTATTCCATTTGTAGTTCGCGTACAGGGACACGCCAAAGTTTTTCATATCATTAGGCCTATGGCAAGAATTTGTACGTACCGCGATAGCCACCGGAAAAATGAAGCTATTGACTTGCAATTTTTGCCGAAACGTTAGTGGAAGCCCTTTGTTGACACTCAAAAAGATTTTGGGTTCCGTCTGTCTGTCGCGTGATAGCGGCTGCAAAAATAACGCTATTGACTTGAAATTTGGTACTCATGTTCATGAGCCCCACGGAATCAGCTGTATAGTTTTGGGTGTGTATTCCATTTGTAGTTCATGTACAGGGACAAACCAAACTTTTTCTTATCATTACGGCCTATGGGCAGAATTTGTATGTACCGCAATAGCGACCACAAAAATCCTCCAATTGACCTGCAAATTGGCTCATACATTCATGCTCTGTATGGCTATATATTTTTTTATTAAAAATCCCCCGACTGACTTGCAAATTGGAACACACATTCATGCTCTGTATAGCTATATAATTTTTTATGGATTATGTACAGGGACACGTCAAAATTCTTATCATTACAGCATATGGGATGAATTTCGTTTAAACGCATTTTGACATCATTACTTTGCTACCAACAAAATGAAATTTGCGTACATTAGTGAGATGTTTAAACTTATGTTTTCTGCAGAAAATATGTGCTCTTAGGATTCCTAATTACAGGGCCATACAAAAGTTTTCTGACAATGTAACGTAATCAGCCAAATTATGTCAAATTTCGAAAAAATATTCATAAAAACGTATAATAATCTGAATAGTTTTTACTGGTGTATACAATGTTTATGGTCCGTTTACGGAGACACACAAAAGAATTTCGTGACATTAGAGCTTATGAACAAATTTTTATTTAAGAGCACATTAATGCCTTTTTTGCTGCATTCAACATAACGGAATTAACATACACTATAAAGATGCTTAAAAGCATGTTTTCTCTAGAAAAAGGATATGTATAGACTAAATAATTAATTTACGGGACCCCACAAAAGAATTCCGATGACGTACTGTAATCACTTAAATGATGTCAAATTAGGTTGAAATAATGAGTTACAATTAATTAAATAAATGTATTCTTTTTAGTGTGTATAATTACCGATGCTCCTTTTCTGAGATACATAAAATAATTTCGTACTATTACGGTCTATAGTCGGAATTTCTTAAAAGTGTATTTTTATTTTAACATGCTTACACCTCGTTAAATATAATGGAATTTTATTACAATTTTAAAAGAATGTTTTTCAGTGGAGAAGTGTGGACATAGAATTGGTAATTCATTTACAGGGTTACACAAAATAATTCCGATATGTTATGTAATCATTTTGCATGAAATTTGGTACAAGTATTTATGAATTACAGGGAATTAATACAAGATAATCAGTTATTAGGTATATATATATGTACATATAACATATAGAGATATACAGATAGTTATAAAAAGAGAGATATAGCGGGGGTTGAGGGGGCGACAGCCCCCCTCAGAAACGTTTCTGTTTGTGTAGCAAATCAATCGAATCTATATATATATATAATAAGGAATTAAAAAAATAATAATCTGTTGAATAATGCGTGATGCAAATAGGACGTTGAGGCTCTTGATCTGCAGATCCACTAGTTATTCAATTTTCCATCTTAGGATGTCAGAAACAATAAAGAACATTGTACCATTTTAAAAGAAACGCAACCATCATGTATGAATCAAAAGAAAACATGAAAAATGATGACTGGGAGATTAAGATGTTTCGAAAAGGTTTTCTCCAAATCAAAATCAAGTTAACAATAATGATAATAATAAAAAATCGCAATCAAATTGTCTTTTCGATAACGATCAAATAGGGATAATTCGAGTGCATTTCGCCGGCGAAAGATCAAGGAAGCGATATCGATCATGCGTCACAAATGGCCTGGCCAGACAACAAACAGCACAAGTTCATTTGCAACTGTTTGGCATTCTACTGGAACAAACAAATTAGCTTCAAAACAGGGAATGTTTACTGGGTCAATTGATCACTTTTTCGCGTTTCTTGCCCTTCTCGCTCATTTATTTCCAAGGCCAATACGGCAGGCAATTTTTTTTTTTTTTTTTTATCGTCTATAAATATATATGTAATAATAGAATTCATTCCAGTTAAATCTACCGATTTGGTTGTAAAGAAATAAACGAAGTTAATTTAAAAGTAAATGCATTAAAGGAGGTTTAAGTCTTTGATACAATAGCAGTTATCAGTTATGTATATTTTAAAGAACACACACTTATTTATTGAACTATGAAAGACATTGGTTATAAAATTTTATATATATATATGTGTGTGTATATATATAATGTAATGAAAGATTTTATTAAGCCTTTTTTAGTGCTAGAGGCCTATTTCAGTCGGTACAGTTGTCGAATTTTTATAGGTCACTCTTAATTAGTGCTAGAGGCCTATTTCAGTCGGTTTATTGAATGGGGATTTATTGAATGAGGTCCCCCCAAGGCCCAACTTTGACATGAGTCCCCCCCAGGCCCAACTTTGACATGAGTCCCCCCCAAGGTACCCCTATTTCAGTCGGTACAGCGTTGTCGAATTTTTATAATACACTCTTAATTAGTGCTAAGGACCTATTTCAGTCGGTTTATTGAATGGGGATTTATTGAATGAAGTCCCCCCCAAGGCACAACTTTGACATGAGTCCCCCGAAGGTACCCCTATTTCAGTCGGTACAGCGTTGTCGAATTTTTATAGGTCACTCTTAATTAGTGCTAAGGGCCTATTTCAGTCGGTTTATTGAATGGGGATTTATTGAATGAGGTCCCCCCAAGTCCCAACTTTGACATGAGTCCCCCCCCCCAAGGTAAGGTACCCCTATTTCAGTCGGTACAGCGTTGTCGAATTTTTATAATACTTTCTTAATTAATGCTAAGGGCCTATTTCAGTCGGTTTATTGAATGGAGATTTATTGAATGAAGTCCCCCCAAGGCACAACTTTGACATGAGTTCCCCCCAAGGCACAACTTTGACATGAGTCCCCACCCCCCAGGCCCAACTTTGACATGAGTCCCCCCCCCAAGGTACCCCTATTTCAGTCGGTACAGCGTTGTCGAATTTTTATAATACACTCTTAATTAGTGCTAAGGGTCTATTTCAGTCGGTTTATTGAATGGGGAATTATTGAATGAAGTCCCCCCAAGGCCCAACTTTGACATGAGTCCCCCCCCCAGTCCCAACTTTGACATGAGTCCCCCCCCAAGGTACCCCTATTTCAGTCGGTACAGCGTTGTCGAATTTTTATACGTCACTCTTAATAGTGCTAAGGGCCTATTTCAGTCGGTTTATTGAATGGGGATTTATTGAATGAAGTCCCCCTAAGGCCCAACTTTGACATGAGTCCCCCCCCAGGCCCAACTTTGACATGAGTCCCCCCAAGGCCCAACTTTGACATGAGTCCCCCCCTAAGGTACAACTTTGACATGAGTCCCCCCCAAGGCACACCTTTGACATGAGTCCCCCCCAAGGCACACCTCCCCCTCATTGGGAAAAAGAGAAAAAACGTTGTTTTGCGGCTATAAGACAGTATGGACTTCCAACGTTATTTGTTACAGTATCTGCAGCTGAAACACATTGGTTTGATTTAATGAAAACTTTATCATGGAATTTAGATCGTCACAAATTAACTAAAGAAGAATTTGTCGATATTAACAAGTTTAGCAGTAGGCCTCTGGCACTAAATTAAAATCTGTCAATGCCAGATTTTCATGTTTTTTTTTTTTTTTTTTTTTTTTTTTTTTGTTGTTGTTTGAGCGTGTGTGTTTTTCTGCATTCCTATTTGATTTTTTTTTTTTTTTTTTTTTGTTTTTGTTATTAAACCACTGAACATTCCTGTCATAAAATGAGATATAGATTTTTTCGAGGATCACTCAAAAAGTTCGTTGCACTATTAAGAAAGTAAATAATCTGTTGTGTCACTCACACTACTTTCTCTTACCCTGAAATTTAATACTATAAATACAGGTTGGAGATTAAGAGGTAAGATAACGAATACTGCTATGTACACCTATGTTAAACAATTCAAATTAGGCTTAGGAAGAGTTTTATATGATAATTAGTTCTGTCTTTATTTTAATTATCTGATATACACACAAAAATAGATGTAGTATAATTAAATATATATATATATATATATATATATATATATATATATATATGGTATAATAAAATAATTATATTAAAGGTACAACTTAATAAATATTTTAACTTGAACATTTTAGTTAAAAAAATAAAAATTAAGACGGAGGACTATTAGTCTCAATCTACGGATTTTACGATACCAGTTTTACGATAGTTGGATATTTATCGAAATCGAAAATTTATCGAAAATATAATTGAATAATTTGAAAGTGATGTTATAATTTGAATAAATAAATAAATAAATAACGAATAGTCCTCCATACTAAACTAAATTCTGCTTTTGCTAGAATTTCATCAAAATTGCACTGTAAAAAAATGTTGTAATTTTTCCTGCACTTTCTGTTGTATATTTTCAAGCATTTTCGCTGCATTAATAAATTCAAGCACTAAATGTTGTTAAAATCGACTTCCTGTGGTCTTTAGACCAGAACATCTGCGCTGAAACATAACATCTGTGTTTTTGAACTTAGATGCAGATGAACGATGAATGAACGAGAAGAAGATCATGGAATAAGCAATGTCCGTCCTTGTCCATGAAAAAGGTTAGCTAGTAATTTTTTTATTAATATTTTGTATTACGTTTTTGTATTACGTTTTTTATATTACGTTTTTTTACTTTTACGTTTGCGGGACGCAAACGAAAAATCGCCAATTCAATATTATCGCACCAATTCAATATTATCGCCAATTTATATTACTGCTATTTATATTATTATTGCTATTTATATTCGAATCGCATATTGCATTCTTTGCAAATAAACCTTTTTCTTGAAAAAAAAAAAAAAAAATAGACTGCATCTTCTTCAGTTGTGGGCAAATCCCAAATTTATATCATTTTTGTAAAACTAAAATTAAGGTATAAGAAAGAATGTTAATATATTTTACTTAGAAAACGAAAATGTTCTAATATGTTCTAATGTTCTAAAATGTTCCAATCTTCTAAAATGCTCTGATGTTAATAATTGGCGATTTTTCGTTTGCGAATTTCGAAAAGTATCTGATTAATTAATATTTCGTTAAAACGCATTAGTTGTAAACATATTGCAGCATGCTAGCTAAATCACCTAAGCTAAATCGTGTGCCAATATCCTAGCACTATATTTCAGTGCTATAAGTAATGCTCGAATCTGTTGATGACTCCAGTCACTTTTGTCTTAACGATTTACAATTAATTTTTAAAAATCCAATTTTTTTTTAATCATTCAGTATAGTCCTTTTAAAGTTTTTTCATAAAATTGCATTTCTCAAGTTATATGTTCGCGAAGCATTTTTTTATATCAAAAGATTTATATTAACGTGTATAAACTTGCACTCATAATTCAGCAAAAAATATTCATTATTTATCATAATATATTCAATATGTTCATGATTACACATTAATTTTTTAAAAGAAGATTTTCTTAACTTGAAGTCTTGATAATTTATATAAGTATAAAAACATATTCTTTGAGATATTATTTAACTCTCTCTCTCTCTCTCTCTCTCTCTCTCTCTCTCTCTCTCTCTCTCTCTCTCTCTTTTTTTTTTTTTTTTTTTTTTTTATTGCTAACAGCAAAAAATGTTTGCATGACAGTATGATGCACATACTTTATTTTAAAAATTAAAATAGGTATACTTCCGGGACAGAATAAGAACAAAAATTGGGATCGCTTTAAGGCCCCTTTACATATTCAATTTCATATTACACTTAATTTGTGCAAAGATCCTTAGAGCTTATTTTGAAAGTTTTATTTGATCATTTAAAACGAAAATCTAATTTTACATTCTATATTTGTTTCATTTTAAGAATTTTAATACCGATTTAAATAGAGGTAGAAATATAACAAATTTTAAATAAATAATTTAAATTAGGATGAAAATTCTTTTGTTTCAGTATAGCTTATATATATATCCATAAGGAAACATTAGCATCTTTCAGTGTAGTACAGATTATAAACTAAACGTGAACGGAAATGATAAATTCTCTTCTCGCTGACGTAGATAAATAAATACGGGATGAAATTCCCTTCAAAGACATTGAGATTGACCATCATACCACAAATGCGGTTTTTATCTACTGTAGATATTGAAAGCTTGCTTTTTATTTTTTCCCCTGCCTCATAGTGCAAACAAATAGCGAATTGCTAGAAATTTATAACTATCTATAACAAATTATAATGCGCGTGTTTTGTGTTTAGGAGACAGATATGTATAATCTTGGCATTACAGAATTTTACATTTTTAATTTTGTTAACGTTTTAAGAATAAAAATAATAAAATAATAAAAAATATAATCCTAACCTTTTTCCATTTCTTCTATTTCTTCTTTTATTTCCTTGTTTATTTTTTATTTTTTATTTTTACGCAATAATAACATTATACACATAGGGAAAAAAAAGCATTTTTTTGTTCCAAGCATTAGTTAAAAATATGGCATTTTTAGCAGTCATAGCTGCAATTAAATATAAAATTATAATTGAATATCAACCCTTCAAAATCATTTACAATTTCTGCAATCGCTTTTAAGAATATAGAGGATCTTAGCAGACACAAAGAAATCCACTCCCCTCCCCACTTTTTCTTCCTAAATACTTTAATGCACTTTTATTAAAGGGAAAAAAAAAAAAAAAAAAGAGGTATTTTTAGTTTATGAATAAGAAATACATGCGTATTTCGTGTCTTTACGAATGAAAAGGACTTTTTTTTTTTTTTTTTTTTTTTTTTTTTAAGCGTGTCAAAAAGTAGTGATTTCAGGTTTCATAATGGCCTTAGTGTGACCTATGCATAAAAAAAAAAAAAAAAAAAATCTGTGTTTGTTTGTGGACCAATTTAAACAATTCGGTAATAATGTGAGAATTGAAGCTGTTTGTCTGACCTTGGGTTCAAGGTTCGAGAGAAGTGCACTCCATAGCAGTTTTTCTGTGAGTTTTGGAGAAAACCACAGAAAATTCCGTACGACTGTGCCAATGGACATGACCTAGGTTTCAACCTGGCAGCCCAGTCTAAACAATTTTACAGCAGATTCGTTAAATTATGATTACCTAGAAATTAACTATATTTTTTTTCTCTTTTTTATTCAGTAACTCCTACATTTGTTGCGTCCGTCAATTACAGTCAATTCTGTGTAAATTTGTGTTATTTAAAATGAAAACTTTCAAGCGTTATGTTTACAGTCAAACTTTAATTTTACATTTAGAAATTTGTGAAATCCGTCTTTCAACTTTCAAAGTATTCCTATTTCGCTTAAGCAAGTACCTTTCGCTCATGTCTTATATTATATGGGAAATCTATCTATTAGTGTATTAATTGTGAAAACAATTATTCATTTTTGAGAATTTAAGCATGTATCAAGGGTAACATTCAGCACTTTTTTTTCTACCACTGTTTCAATTGCGAAAACTTTTATTATATTTTTACTTTGTTTTTTCCGACTAACTAAATATAGTGTGGGTGATTAAATTATTAGATTTCTTTCTTTCTTTCATTATTTTATTTAACACTTTTTTCGATTATTAAAAAAAAAAAAAAAAAAAAAAAAAAAAAAACTAGACGAAATGTCCTGAAACCTCATGATGCAAAAAACATTTAAAAACCCATCGTTTCTACTATCGATTTTGACCAGCGTGCGCAATTAGCGCCCCAACCACAAATTCAAGAATATCAAAAATACTTTGGATCACCCTGTATCATGAAAAGCTACAAGTCAGCTACAACTGACTTGTAACTTTAATACAATATTGCACATACTGCGTACAATATTTATATGTTTTGGTACGGGATTTGTGCAATTATACAGGCAGATTTTTTTTTTTTTTTTTTCCAAGAATAACTATTTTTTTTTTTTTTTTTTTTTTTTTTTTTACAAATACTTTGCTTATAACTAGATTATTTACAAAAAATTTTATAAAAATTGCTGAAAATTTGCCAAACATTAGAGAAACATACTCTGAAACGTAAAATTCATAAGCGTAATATTCGTTGAGAAATGAGTATTTTAATAAGTATTATTTTACTGTGCATGCGTGAAAGATAGAAATTTTTTTATTGTATAGTTAGAAAGCTAGATACATTGAGCAACTTTTGTATAAGATTCAGTTGAATAGAGTAAAAATAATCAGGTTGTCGGCAAAAGAACGGACCCAGATTTTAGGTATCTTTCAGAGTTGAAATTTCAAAATGCGCTTTACACATACCACGCATTTAATTTGAAAGTCCAATTATTTTAATCACATTGCTAAAGTTCTTTTTTGTGAAAAACCCCTTCTCACAAATCTTAGTAAATAATAAAAATAATAATAATAACGTTACAAGACTATAAGAGGTTTTTCACACACACAAAAAAAAAAAAAAAAAAAAAAAAAATCGCAATGTGGTTGAAGTAATTGGATCTTCAAATTAAATACGCGATATATGAAAAACCCTTCATGAAATTTTACCTCTGAAAAATACATAAAATCTAGCTCATTCTTTTGCCGACAACTTGATTAATTTTTAATCCATTCAAATGATCTTTTGATAAAAGTTGCTCAATATATCGAGCTTTCAACGTATGTAGTAAAAATTTTTCTATCTTTCGAGCTTGCGCAATAAAATCGTATTTTCTAAAAATGCTCATACCTCAGCGAGTATTACACGTGTGGATTGGATTTCATGTTTCATAATAATGTTTCTCTAATGTTTTGTCAATTTTTCTATAAGTTTTTATGGAAATCCGTTCTAATTAAAAGCAAAAGTCTTGCCAAAAAAAAAAAAAAAAAAAAAAAACCTAGTAATTTTTTTGGGGGAAAAATGTTATATCCGCCTAAAAATATGCGCAATTTCCGCACCAAAACATACATATTGTACATAGTATGTGCAATAATGTGTTAAAATAAAAAATCATTTGTAGTTTTTTATGGTACAGAGTGAATCAAAGTATTTCGCTCTTCTTCAGTATGTGATTGATCCCCTAATTCCCCCTCTCGAATAAATCGATGGTGGAAACAATGAACTTTTAAATGTTCTTTGCATATATGAAGTTTCAGACCTCTACGTCAGGTTTTTTTTTTTTTTTTTTTAATCGAGAAAATGTAAAAAAAAAAAAAAAATAATAATAATAATATAATTTAATCACCCACTGTAGTGGTTATTCTTAGAAAATATTTCATCTTTTTTGTATTTAGGTTCATACTACCAACAACGAATAAACAGAATCGAGGTTCTCTTACTGTTAATCTCTTTAACTTAAAAAATATTCGCGATTTCATTGAAGGAACGCATTTTTGTTCTAAAGCTGAAAAACATCTCATTCTCAGAATGTATTGCTACTAATGATTTTCTATTCAAAAACGTGCGAAAGTTTGGAAAACATGCAAACAATTTTATTGATTAACAGCAAAACAACAGCCTATATTAGCAATTAAACGTAAATTTCGAGAAAGAAGAATAAAATTTCATTATGAAGTTGAAAAGTTGACGCATATTTTGCGAAATACCTTTGAAGAACTGCAAAAATTATCAATTACGCAAAGAAGCAATTGCACATTTCGGTAGTTATTTGCGTGTTTAAACATAAATTTTAGCGACAAAATGATTAAATTTTTTAACACTAAGTTGCCAATTTATCGCGTATTTCGGTAATTAGCTTTGAAAAAAGGGTGAACTTTATCTTTTGGCGGAAACTTATTTTGGAATTATTTGCATTATTAACTTACGTAGAATCTGAAAACCCCTTTATTAAATTTTAACTCTGAAAAATATTTAAAATCTACCTCGTTCTTTTTCCGATAATTTACTTGCTTTTTACTGTATTCTTATGAAATTTTGACTAAGTTGCGCAATATATGTAGCTTTTAAAACTCATATCTTAGCGAATATTACACGTGTCAATTTTATGTTTCAGAATAATGTTTCTTTAAAAATTTGTCATTTTTTCTACAACTTTTGTAAAATTTTGTAGAAATCCATTCTTGTTATTAAGTTTTTGGCAAGTTTTTTGTTTATAATTTTTGAAAATAAAAAATTATACCTGTCTAAATAATTGTGCTATTCCCACAAAAAAAAAAAAAAAAAAAAATACTTAAAAATATTGAACATGGTAAGTGCATAATAGGCGAGACGTATTAATCCTGGACAACAGGTCTAACAGTCTTACAGTGGTCACAACATACTACTTTTAACTGCAATACAAAACTTAATGCTTTTTAGCTTAAAAAAAAAAAAAAAAAAAAAAAAAAACAGGATTTTGCATGGGAAAATTTTGCATTTCTTTGGAAAGTGAACCATTCAATGCATAAACAAAAAATAAAATCTGATGCATAAAAATGTACACCATAATTTTTAAAACTTAAAGAACAGATAAAAAAACAGTTATAAAATATAAAAAGATGGAATAAAAATCTATGTGATATTAATTATTAAATAAAAATCGTATAATTAATATATTTAAAAAATGAAAGAAAAGAAAACAATATGTTAAAGTTACAAGCCATTCGTAGCTTTTTAATGATACACGGTGATCAAAAGTATTTCTTCCTTTCTTTGATTTGTATTTGATCTCCTGTTTACACTCGTGACTATATCGATAGTGAAAAATATGAAATAATAAATATTCTTAGATATCTGAAGTTTAAGGCCGTTCTGTCCAGAATTGCTTTTTTTTTTTTTTTTTTTTTTTTTTTTTTTGTGAATCGAAAGAATGCAAAAAGAAAAAGAAAATGATCATTCATTATAGTTTTTAGACTTACTACAGTATATCCCGCGTTTTTTTTTTTTTTTTTCTTTTTTTGTCACCCATTTCTATACCATTGATGCACATAGTTTCTTTGGTTGACCAAATTAAGAAACTGCAAGTCACTGTGGTGAAAGATTACCTCAGAACAGTGACGTACAAGTCTTTGAATAAACGTCTACAAATAAATTTGTGAAAATAAATTTCTATTTATTTCTATTTAAGAAAAATTCTGGTTGTTTAAGCATTTAAATAAGAAAATCCTGCTAAAATTTACAGGTGGAAGTGTCTGAAAACTTGTGAATCTTTGTTCGGAAGTAACCTCATGAATCTCTAATTTGTTTTCTTGTTTAAATAATTTATTATATATTTTTTAGGGTTCCTAAGCACTCTCTTTCTCTTGCCCCCCCCTCCCCCCTTTTTACTTTCTTCTATATGTAATACAGAGAAAGTATTGGATTCGTAAAAATTTTCGACCTTGGGTTTTTGATGAATTTACACGTTTTGAGAGCTGTAGAACACGATTTGACCATTTTTAGAAAATGTCTGTCTGTCTGTCTGTCTGTCTGTGTGTGTGTGTGTGTGACAAAATTTTGTGGCAACTGTATCTCAAGAACTACTGCACAGAATTTCATACAAATTGGTATGTAGTTGTACCTTGACATAAATTAGTGCCTATCAACTTTTGGTAAAAATTGACTTACAGGTTGCGTTGCCATCCCGCTTTTTCTAAATTTTTAACATGGTGATATAGGACAAAATTTTGTATAAATGTGCATAAAGAGAATTATTTTTTAGTAATCATTATGAAATTTACAAGAATTATTTAAAATAGAGATAGTCAACTGGGAAAAAAATTTTGTATGCATAGGAGCCTCGCCACCCCCCGTGGGAGGGAAGTCCCCCCTCGAGGGGAGTAAATTTTCAAGATGGGTATCTTTCGAAAGGTCTCGTCAATACCTTTAAAACGAATGGTTGAACTATAAATCTGTGATAATTTGAAACAAAGTTATCGATTTTTTTTACTTTTAACGAAAAAAAAATTAGAAAAAAATCTTTTTTTTTTTTTTTTTAACGAAATTTAACCAGACTTTGTATTTAGTTGGCCCCTGACATAAACTGAGGCTGATTAGATTTGGGGATCAATCGCTCAACAGGTGGCGCTGTGATCGTATTTTTTCTAAATTTTTAACATGGCAGTATAGGAAAAAATTTCGTATAAATTTACATAATGAGAGTTATTCTTAACCTGTGATTGTAAAATTAATATGAATTATTGATAATAGTAGTAGTTAATTAGGGAAAAAATTTGGGGCATCGCTTTCCCCCCCCCCCCCCCCCAGGGTGTGTGTGTGTAAATTTTCAAGATCGGTATCTTTCGAAAAGTCTCGTCAATACCTTTAAAACGAATGGTTAAACTATAAATATGTGGTAATTTGAAACAAAGTTATCGATTTTTTTTTTACTTTTAAACGAAAAAAAAAAATGAAAAAAAATCGTTTTTTTTTTTTTTTTATATATTGTTACTGCGTGAATTTGTATAGGAAAATATAGAAGAAAGTCTTGTGGTGGCCACAACATACTAGTTTCTTGTAGGATACTTCTAACAATAGATTTGTTATCAAATATATTATATTGCTATTAAATTTATATATAACAATTTTTTATTAAAAAAAAGAAATGCCATACAAAGTTAAGGGTAGAGAAAATAAAGGAAACTATAGGACCACATAAACCCTGTGCTATTTCAGTACTAAATTAGAGTTTATCAAATATATATATAATTTATTTTAAAGATCTGTCTCTTTTTTTTTTTTTTTTTTTCCCTTTTACAGTTGCGTCAATTCAATCCTTGATACATCATATATCTTTCTTGTATATTTTCCTATACAAATTCACTCTGTAAAAAAATTTATTAAAATTAATATTTAAAAAAATTATATTTCATGATAATGCAGACGATTTCTATATTAGAGAAGAAGTATAACACTAAATATCCAAAAAAGTCAATTTTATCCTCAATGTTATTATTATTATTCTGTTAAAAATGAAAAAATCAATAACTTTATTTTAGATTATCGCAGATCGATGGTTGAACCATTCGTTTTAAAGGTATTGACGAGCTCTTTTGAAAGATAGCCATCTTGAAAATTTACTCCCCTCGAGGGAGGGACTTGGCCCCCAAGGGTGGAGGCGAGGCTCCTACATACATTCTTTTTTTCCAGTTGAATTATCGCAAATAATTGTCATATTACAAATAATTATTTTAAATTTCATAATGATTATTAAAAAATAATTTTTTTTATGCACATTTATACAAAATTTTGTTCTATACCACCGGGTTTAAAATTTAGAAAAAGCGGGATGGCAACGCAACCTGAAAGACAATTTTTACCAAAAGTTGATAGGCACTAATTTATGTCAAGGTGCAACTGCATACCAATTTGTATGAAATTCTGTGCAGTAGTTCCTGAGATATAGTTGCCACAAAATTTTGTCACACACACACACACACACACACAGACATACATTTTCTAAAAATGGTCAAATCGTGTTCTACAGCTCACAAAACGTGTAAATTCATCAAAAACCCGAGGTTGAAAATTTTTACGAATCCAATACTTTCTTCTATTGAATATAAAAGAAAGTAAAGCTGCATTTTTATAATGGTTATCTCACATGTCAAGTTTTGTACAGTTATATGACATATTAGTTGAGATATAGCCCTCCCGTTATCGATGAAATTTGCAGTATAGCAGCGCCACCTATTGACCGACAAGCATTCGAACTGAATCAGCATAATATGTCTCATAATCACCTTCTCACATATTAAGTTTTGTTTGATGATACGCAGTAGAACCTGAGATACAGTTTTCCTTGTAATTGTGGAAATCGCTGTGTAGCAGAGCCACCTGTTGAGAAATTTACACCAGAAGTTGACAAGCGCTAATATATGTTAAAGCACACCAACATACAAATTTATATGCAATTCTGTGCAGTAGTTCCTTAGATATTGTCTTTCTTTAAATTGCGGAAATCGCTGTATAGCAACGCCACTTGTCGGCTGATAGGCATTCAAACTGAATCAGCGAAATATCTCACATTGGTCTTCTCACATATCAATTTGTATTGGATTATACGCAATGAAACCTGAGATATAGCCACCTTGAAAATACAGAAATCGCTGTATAACAGCGCCACCTGTCGAGCGCTTGACACCAAATATTGATAGGCACTAATTTAGATCAAGGTGCATCTACAGATGAATTTAAATGCAAGTCTGAACAGCAGTTCCAAAGATACAGCTGCCACAAAATTTTTGCCACACCCACACAGACGGACAGACAGACGTTTTCTAAAAATGGTCAAATCACGGTTTAGACCTCTCAAAACTTGTAAATCCGTCGAAAACTGGAAGTCAAAAATTTTTACGAATCCAATACTTTTTTCTATTGAATATAGAAGAAAGTGAAAAAAAAAAAAAAAAAAAACTTAAAATGTAATTACTGATTGAATTGAGTTAAAAATTAAAAAATCTAAAAAAATTGTTTAATAACAATGTTTAAACATTTATGTGAGTTGTGAACTTCTAGATTGCAAAAATGTACTTCAAATTCAGTGTTCGTTGTTTAATGCTTATATTCTGGAAAAAAAAAAAAAAAAAAAAAAGAAATGTATCGTTATTTATTGCTTTTGTTCGACGTGAATGTTTATAATACTTTGGGACATCTGGTTTCCTACAATCACTTTCAGTTCACACGATCAGTAATTTATCTTTCTACAGTTGCAATTTTCGCGCTTTCTTATTGTTTATTTGCTCTAGATAAGACGTTAAAGAATATTATTATTCTGCCTTTAAGGAATCCGTTTCCTAAAGGTGTTTATTTTACATTACTTACTTTCTTCTGTATTCAATTGAAGAAAGTATTGGAATCGTAAAAATTTTCAGCATAACATTTTTTGATGGATTTACACGTTTTGCGGATTCCAGAACACAATTTGACTAGATATTTTTAGAAAGTATGTGTCTGTCTGTGTGTGTGCGTGAAAAAAAATAATGTTGTGGCAACTGTATCTCAGTGCAGATAACTGCATATAAATTTATATGCTGATGCACCTTGACCTAAATTAGTGCCTATCAACTTTTGGTGTCAATTTCTCAACAAATGGCGCTGCTGGACCGCGATTTTCACAATTTCAGGAAAGGCTATGTCTCAAGAACTACTACACGATTTTACATATACATTTAGATACAGATACACTTGATAAACTTCGACATAAGTTAGTGTCTACTAAATTTTGTGTCAATTGCTAAACAGGTGGTGCTGTTATGCGTCGACTTTCGCATTTTCAAGGAAGGTTCTGGGTTCTCAGGTTCTGCTGTGTATAATCAAACAAAACTTGACATGCATCAGTGTAGCCATTATATGACATTACGCTGATTCAGTTTGGATGCATATCAGCCTATAAGTGGCGCTACTATACTGCAATTTTCCCTGAGAACGGAATGTGGCTACATCATAACATCTAAGGCATATAACGGTACGAAACCCAATGTATGACGTAACCATTATGAAGACGCATTTTTTAAGACTTTATTTATAGAGAATTAAACTGTCTTTCTCTTCTTATATTTAGTGTTAGTTTTTTATAAAATGAAAATCATTCATTATGGTAGATAATTTAAATAAATAATATTTTTAAGAAAATATTTCTTCTGAGCGAATTCCTATGGGGAAATATAGAAGAAATTTTGAGGTGGTCACAGCATACTAGCTTTAAATGAAATCACAACAAGTATTTCTTCTGTATTTGCTGTATATACAAGTATAAATGGAGAAAAATAGCGAGGATTGAATTTCATTAAAAGTAGAGGTATATCTATCTATATATATATATATAAGCTAGTATGTTGTGCTCACCACAAGACATTCTTCTATATTTTTTAATACAGATTCGCTCAGTACAGATAATTTATTAAAGCTATTATTTATTAAAATTCCCTACCATAGTGAATGCAGACGATTTTCATCTTAGAGAAAAAATACACTAAAAATACAAAGAAAGACAGTTTTATTCTCTATAAATAATATATTAAAAAATGCGTTTTGACAATGGTTATTGCACTTATCAAATTTTGTACAGTTATACACCAGAGAAGTTGAAATATAGCTTTTCCTTTCTCGGGGAAAATTGCAGTACAGCAGCGCCACCTATTGGCCGATATGCATCCAAATTAAATTAGCATAATGTCTGATGATAATGGTCTTTTCATATATATATATATATATATATATATTTAATTACACACAATAGAACCTGAGATATATCTTTCCCTTAAAATATGGAAATCGTTGTATAAAACCGCCACCTATTGAATTATTGGTACCAAAAGTGGATAAACAGTAATTTATATCATGGTACATCCACATATAAATTTATGTGCAATTTCGTGTAGTAGTTCCTCTGAGATATAGAATTGAGGAAATCAGTGTATAGCAGCGCTACATTTTGAGAAATTGACAAGTTGACAGGGACTAGGTTATGTCAAGGTGGATCTACAAATGTATATGCAATTCTCTGCAGTAGTTCCTGAGATATGGCAATCCCTTAAATTGCGGAAACCACTGTATAGAAGCTATCTGTCGAGCGATGGGCACCAAAAGTTGACAGGCACTAATTTATGTCACGATGCATTTATTTATACATTTATATGCAATTATGTGCAGTAGTTCCAGAGATACAGTCACCACAAAATTTTTGTCACTCACATACAGAGACACAGACTAATATTTTCTAGAAAAAGTCAAATCGTGATTTGGACTCTCAAAACGTGCAAATTCATCAAAAACCGGAAGTTACAAATTTTTACGAATCTTATACTTTCTTTTATTGAATATAGAAGAAAGCAAAAAAAAATCTTGTAAATTGCGAAATCTTTTCAATTTCCAGAATGTAAATACGAGGTTATACTGTATTTGAATTTATTAATTTATATATTAACAACAGTCGAGAAAGATTTATAATACTTTTCTAATTTTCATACAATTTCTACAAAAGATACATATTAGTTTCGTTTAAGAAAAGAAAACAGATCCAGATACAAATAGGGATCTATTTTTCTGGCGGATATCCGCGGGTACGAATAGGAAGCTCCGATACATGTCTAGTATATGCAGAATGTTTAAATTAGTTACAGAGTTATAAACATGCCTATAAATTTATGTTTATAATTGTAAAAAATATTTGGAAATGTGCTCTCAAGTCGACCCGACTTGCTAAACACCAAACCCGACCCGAACCCGAACCCGACCCGCAAGAAAAAAAATTCAGTCAACCCGATCCGAACCCGACCCGCACGAAAAAAATATCAGTCAACCCGACCCGAACCCGACCCGCGGGTCGGGTCGGGTTCGGGTAAAATCGGGTTACCCTACTCGATGCAGGACTCTAATCCAACTAGCAGAATCATGTTTTCTTTGAAGGAACAAACGAACGTCCTTTCTCTCTTTTGATATTTCTGTGTTTGATGGCGCGCGGCGCCTACACTGAGTGATGCCAGATGGTCGAAAATTATTTCCCCAAACAGGTCTTCAAATTTTCCCAAATCAGGGTTTTTTTTTTTTTTTTTTTTTCGAAAAAAACCCCAGCTTGATTTCTACTAAAAAGGGGGGGAAAATCAAGCAGATTTTTCTATGATTTAAGCTGAGATTTTTCCGCAAATGAAGGCAATTTTTGAAAAAAAATCCCCAAATAACAATAAAGTTATTGAAAGTCTCTAGTCGTAGGGATAAATCATTACATTGCCATCAATGGCAGAAAGTTGAAGAACTCCCCAAATTTGTCCCCAAAAATTTTAGACTTCCCCAAAAATGTTTCCACAAACATTTGGTCCCCAAAATTGTCCTCAGAAGCCTCGAAAATCTCCAAAATGGGGACAAAATCCCCAATCTGGCATCACTGCCTACACTGTAAAAAATATCAGTATTTTACAACAAAAGGTGCTGGCACCGCGGCTGCCAACACATTTGCTGTAAAATTTACAAGCGGCTGCTTTTTATGGTGCTGTAAAATTTACTGCACTTTGCTGTGAATTTTACAAGATGTTGTTTTTAGTAGTGCTGTAAAATTTACTGCACTTTGCTGTGAATTTTACAAGATGCTGTTTTAAAAAGTGTTGTAAAATTAACTACACTTTGCTGTAAATTTTACAACACTTTTTAAAACAGCATCTTGTAAAATTCACAGCAAAGTGCTGTTAATTTTACAGCACCACTAAAAACAGCATCTTGTAAAATTTACAGCAAAGTGCAGTAAATTTTACAGCACCATAAAAAACAGCAGCTTGTAAATTTTACAGCAACTGTGCTGGCAGCCGCGGTGCCAGCACCTTTTGTTGTAAAATACTGAAATTTTTTTTTACAGTGTGTTTTTTTTTTTCCTTTTTCTTTTCTTAGAAAGGAAAAGAAAAGAAAATTAATAATAATCAGTATCGAAGTGAACAGTATCGATTTTTTTTTCCACAAAAAGAAACATACCAGTTTATTTATTTATTTATTTTAACAAACGGCATTTATCGTTACGAAAATACCTTTTTTTCAGATTTGTATAAAGATGTTTAGGATTAGATTTCTACTAATAGAAAACCTTCTAATGATAATTTTGCAAGAATTTATTCAATAATGTGTAAAATTCATATGATGTGTAAAATAAGAATATATTAATGTTATGCAATGTTATTATTCAATACTGAAAAAGAAAATTTTTCTTTTTAAAAACTTTATACCGATTTAAAAATAATAATAATTTTGCATTATTGATTGATAATAGTTATTTTGAGCAAATCTCGAGAGTGAAATTTAAGATTTTCTTTGATAGAAGTTAATTATAAATGTTTAATTATGGGGGATTCCAACTAATTTGTTTGTGCTTTAATTTGCTTAAAGATCAAAACATAAATGAATTGAAAATGTGTTTAATGAAAATTTTCTCTGGAAAGCTAAAACAATGTTAATTGTATCAAATAGCATTAGCTAATTCACTAATTCATAAGAAGACTCGGTTGTTGTTGTACTGCAAATTTCCATCTCGATTTGTAAACACTTACTACTAGGCAACAGAAGCCTACTTGTCCCCATTGTCACTTTGATTTACTTACCATTGGCCATATACTCACCGACTACCATCACCTCCGTCATTTGTATAGAAATTATTTTATATCACTTTCACCAAATCTTACGAGTCCTTTAAGCCTAATGGTAAATTGACAATTTTTTTTTTTTTTTTTTTTTTTTTTGTATTTTATTTACTTTTCCCCATAAATTAATTTCATAAATTAATTTTTTTATAAATGTTTTCTTACTAACTTTTCCAGATAATTAATTTTTAAATTTGATTTTTAAAGTAAGATAAAAATATATTTTCATTTGTGTAATACTTTATAAAATTCTATTTATTATTTTTATCAATCTATTTTTTATCCATTATTTTTTTTTTCAATCTTTCTTCTCATATAGAAAAAAGTATTTGCAATGAAACTAACTTAATATAGAATACTTTTTTTATGGTAATGAAATAAGTAAAAAAGTAATAAAAAATTAAACAATAATAAAAAAATTAAATATAGTTTTATAAATATTTTGTTTGTATATTTTGTTAAAAATATGTTTTTATTTAATTTATAAATATGTGATAAAATGACTATTTTGTAGCACTTTAAAACACCTTTTTATTAACTTTTGCGTGTTTTTTTTTTTTTTTTTTTTATTGCTCGATTAGATGGCATAACAGTTACTGCAATCACGCAGTATCCAAGTTAATTTATTATGATACTACGAATATCTACAAGAATAATTACAGTTATTAAAGAGTAAAAAATAACAAACTATTAATGAAATACTCATAAATTAAAAAATTTACTTATTAATTTTATATTTATACACACACACACATGTATATATATATATATATATATATATATGTGTGTGTGTGTGTGTGTGTGTTCAATAAGTTGATCTAGCGTAAGAATTATTGTATATCACGCAGTACTCAAGTTCATTGATTTTAAAATACTATGAATATCTATGACTTTATAATTTTCTATTTTAGTAGGAAGTAACAAATTTATTAACGATATCTCCCTAATTTAAAGGTTTTATTCATTAATTTTACAATTAAAACATTTTTGTATATTTTTGTCCACTTTTAAGCTAGCGTAATAATAAATACATACTATAATGCAATACCCAAATTAATTTACTATAAGACTCTATGAATATTCTGTGAGAACAATTACAGTTATTGAAGAATATAAGTAAAATAGAAAAAATCAAAACTCCAATCAATTTGTCATTCAAAAATATTTTTATTACTCTTCATTCTAAGTACTAATAAGTAACAAACTCATTAATTAACTCTCGATAATTAAAAAACTTCTGATGCATAGAAACAAACAAACAAACAAATTGCTAAAATGATTAATCTTTTTATTTATTTTTTAATCACTTTTAAGAATTTCTAAATTTTCACCAACTTTGTTCTCCACTTAAACATGCATGCGAAACAAATCTCTAATGTCATTATCATTATGTCAAAATTAATGAAACATAAATGTAGAACTGACAATTAGCCTCCACTTATTGGTGCAATCCGAGCGTACAAGGTCATTAATTACGACCAAAATGATAAAGAAAATTAAGATATATTACTTTAATGAGTTTGTAATTTTAAATGATTATGATTTATTTAGTCAGGTTAAAAAAAGAAGAAAAGAAAGTTTCTAGAAATTTTAACTGTAAAATTGAGCTGGAAACACATGTGATCAATCATCTGCAATTTGTTAGCGTTTGATCCATTTGCACGTCTCAGAAATATTTTTTCAGATTTATCATAAAATGGCCATATGAGCATTAATTAAAATAATGATCAAAGCTGTTATTTATTTATTTATTAGTATTTGCGGTAGCACCTTGAATCAAGCATACATACGTAATATGCCAGGTTCGCTATACAAAGTACACCGTTCAATCGATCGCTATGAAAGCTGGTACTTTTATTAATTAGGACAAAATCTAGCTAAAGTCGTTTTTTTTTTTTTTTTTTTTTTTTTTTCTTTTCAATCGGATAATTGGCTGTAAAGGTATTTAAAAAATCCCTACTTCAACTTTAAAGTTATTTACATATATATAAAGAAAATAGTTGAGGGGTGGGGGGGGGGGGGGGGGGATTGCGCGTACATTCTTTTTTTTTTTTTCCTGACATAAAAGAAAAAACATATTTATTTTTATGTCGGGAAAAAACAAACAAACAACAACAACAAAAAAAAAGCATTTTACTTTTACAGCTGCCAGTCGTTCCGTATTTCGAACACCGGTATTTTTGTAAGAAGAATTTTTATGAACTTTTGTAGCAGTTTTCTGTAATTAAATTAGATAAAATTTTCTATAAAATAATACTGGTATCCAAAAAATGGAACGGTTGGCAGTTATGTTCTTTCATTTAAACGAATGACAAGATCATTCCTTTTTACGCTTTTTGTATATTTAAAACGATTAAAAAGCGTTTTTTTTTCCTTTTTTCCCTCTCGCATCAAGTCGAAAAACATTTACAATAAAATTTATAAAAATCGTGGAAAAGAAACGGAACCGCTTTTTAATATAAGATTCCCTCGGAGAAATTTGAAATTTGGCACCAAAGTAGCTCGAACGTTTCTCGTCAAGATCTTTACTTACGCAGTTGCGATAGCCATTTTAATTTATCGCCAAAATGACAATAAAAATTAAAAACCCTTAGGTTATTCCATAGATATAGTAATTTATATATATCTACATCCCATTGTTATCATGAAAAAAATTTGATGCCGAAAAAATTTTTTGGCATCAGCCATATAGTGGTATTGAAACCGTTGAAACTCGGCAATTGTAATAGAATAGAATAGAATGTTGATGAATTTTCAAGATGTCGAAATATTGCGTCTTTTAATTCTTCTAATAAACTTATGAAAACAAATGGATAAGCTATCATAAAAATAAATTATATTTGGCTAAATTATGAAAAATATTTTTTTTATAATCAGTTGCTTTGTTATTATTATGAAATAAAAACTGGTTTGATTTTTAATGGAATGCGTTTTTTAAAGTTTGATATTTTTTAAGATTTTATATTAGTAAGTAATATAGAATTTTCAAAATTCTTTTAAATACAGTTAGCAGCGGCGTAGGTAAAGAACATTAGTTTATATAAAAAGAGTTTAACTTTAAATATTAACTAAATTAATAAATATATAAAAGAAAGAAAGAAAGAAAAATTAATTTGAAATTGTATCTGCAGTTTTTTATTCACCTTTAGTACATAAATTATTCATAAATTTTATTTTCTAAATTATCTGTGTGTGTATTTACTCGAAGAAAGACGGCCATATTGTGGACTTTTCTCCGAGTAAAAAGGATTCATCCCCCCCCCCCCAATGATCAATCTATGTCTTATTACTATATCTATGGGTTATTCGACCGTTTTATATATCAAATATCACTTCTCAAATTTATTGGTGATTGTTGAATAAGAGTCCCTGAATTTGCAAACACTGTTTAGAGCGCTTTAGAGCGTCAAGGCCGGCAAAGGGTTAGTTATTATTTTTCTAATCTAGTGAAAAAGTTTAATTGTACAGATTAAAATAGCTAACTTTACTTTCAATTAACACATGTTAGCATTGGTTAATTATAAAGGAATATTTTTTAAAAAGGGGGCAGAAAGAAAGAGAGAGAAATAAAGACTGAAAGAATGTGTTTTTTTTTTTTTTTTTTTTTTTTTTTTTTTCTACACGATTATCAAAATTACAGAGTTCTTTCTTTTTTTTTTTTTTTTTTTTCGTATTCAAATGCGCAAAGAAAGCAGCGTAACGTCTATGGGGATCGCACGAATTTTTCTTTTTGGAGTGGCAGGCGTCATATAATAACATTTATTTCACATCGGAAATACTTTAGAAAAAATTATTACATTATTAGCAGTTTTCCCGAAAAAGCAATTACATGCAATTTTGGATTTTAAGGCAATGGTTCTCAAAAACTCTTTTTAAATCGGGGTATATTTAAAAACCTATAAATAAGTATGCGCCCGTACAAATTTCTCAGAAACAAGTTATAATAATTAAGTTAAAACATTGACAAGCAGACCCTCGTTTTGTCGCCAATGTTCCAATATATATAATTTTTTCCCCTCTTTTTTTTTTAACTATCGTTATTAGGGTAGAAAATTCTAATTCACCCAAATATCACGTTAGAAGTAACTTTCTAGAGTATTATTATTCAAGAGTCTATTCCTGGTGTCTTCTACAGCATTTTTTTCTCTGAGTTTTACATAATTCTGAAAAATTCAAACCTTTGCAATGATACTCGTATTTTCCTTGTGGTATTTCATTTTTCTTAAGATGTCCTGTCTCTTCCGAGATTTGCTCAATAGATTTACCTTTTTCCATACCAGCAATATATTTTGCTGATTTCTGAGCAGCATTGACAAAATTCACCGTGATTCCTTGATGTCTTCAATATCCTAAGCAGCTGAAATCTGTTTTTTAATTCAAGCTGAAATTCTTGATTTTTACAGGCATTTTAAAATGTGAAGGAGGAGTTGGCCACGTCACACCACGCTGGCCAATGCGTTTTGGTGCAAGACCACGCATTTCGGTTCATAATGGATTACTAAAAGCTGCACCACGTGAAAGTACGGATTGAGACCTACGTCTTGGTCGGTTCCTACCGTAAATACTGGAATTGGACGATCTCCTTCCATTTAACAACACAGATCATTATGCAGATATGAGAAATAAATGCATTTTATTTAGGTGTTTTTATAAGAAAACTAGCAGGCTTTGCCCGCTTCGCTGGGCACTATACTTAAATGAGTTGTCAAAATCCCATACCATTATTAATAACCTAAGTTAAAGTTCCAGATGTGTTCGGTAGACGTTTTTCCCGCTCGCAACGTGAGCAGTCCGGGTCCACACTGCCTTCGGCAGCAACTTATCCGCTTCTTACTTCCCCTTCCCCAGCAGGTAAGTTCGAAGTTTTGCGAAATCCCACCAAAGTTCATAATGCGTACATTCAGTCAACGCCACCCACCAAAATTCGCCATTATAAGATAATTTAAAGCGAATTCAAATCCCTATATGATACACATTCAGAATACAGAGTTTGGAATTTCTGCTACTATTTGTTCTTGAGATATGCTGATAACACACACACAGAGACAGACACATACACAGAGATCATTCGCTAAAAACATGATTTTCGTATTCAGGGGACTTCAGAACATGTAACTATAATAAAAACTCGCTTTCGAAAATTTGACCCTAAAACAATACTTCTCTACCGTAAGGGTAAGAGAAAATAAAAAGGAGGTATATCAGTAATGAAATGCTGTAATAAAGTAACTATATTTATTCTTATACCTGGACACACATTTCTTTAGAATACTACAGGGTACACCCACACCCAGGAACCTTCTAGGGCACACCAGGGCGCCTTGGCGCAAACTCTGAGAACCACAACACATCCTTCAATAAATGTTTTGTTGGCTATATATTTTCTTTTGCCTACTCGTAAACTTTTGTTGCTAGTTGTTTTTTTACCGCCTGATCGCTGTAGGCTACATAGGCGTAGCCAGCTTTTCATGCGGGGGGGTGCCCAAATTTTAAATTGAAATTTTCAGCATAGATATACGTACATAGTACACATATGTATATACGTAAACGTGCGTATGAGTATTTTAATATACGTGTATTCATATGTATGTCGGTAAATGTACATAATAAATGAATTATGTTATTGCGTGCACAGACATATAATATATATATATATATATAATATCTTTATATATATATATATAAAGAATAATGATATAATTCAACTAGCAGAACTACCTGACGAATCTTGGGTTGAAGTAGTGTTTAAAGAATCTAAGAGAAATTTACAAAGATTCTGATTGTTCAGAAGTTTGAGGTAAATGAAATTTTCCATTGTAACAAAACTTTGCAGGTGAGGCTCTGAGACAATTTTTAGCACTACAATTTCCACAACATTTACCAATTTTCCTGCGCTGACACTGACAATACTCATTTGCCAGGCGCTATAAGTGAATGAGGGGTTCTGCTTTTAAAAGCTGGTAGACGGGTGGTGCCGGGTTCAAATTCAGATCAAGCCCATCAGTATAGCCGTTGTGAGTAGTTTTCGCCCTAAGTGACAATTTTCGATAAGTTTAAAAGAAACGCAATTTACATTCACTTAAAAGTAAGGAAGATGCGCTTCATTACAACGTTTTTTAGGTAGATTTTTTTTTTTTTTTTTTTTTTGGGGGGGGGGGGGGAGTGCATATATTTTTCGGAAGTGTAGTGTTTTACTGCACCCAGCAAAACTGTTCATTTAATGAATATAACTATATTCTTAGAAAGTTTTAGGCTGTAATTAAACTAAAAACATTTTTTAAATAATTCAGAACTTTTATCCACACCACTTTTTGAAGCTTACCGACTTCAATTATCATTTCAAGTTCCCTCCGTTTATAATATACATTCAGAAAACTTAAAAAATAAAATTAAATTAACCAATGAAAAGTTCCATCAACAAGCAATAAAATATTTGAATTTTCTTTTGCATATCCTTATAAACAGGTCCCATTTGTCCAATCTCAGTGAGAAATACCATTCAGTATCATAGTTCCATGATAATGGGATTAAATACGATTGTGAGTTCTTAGCGACTGCATTAGTGTCTAGGCTTGGGTGAAGTGTTCCTCACGAAGAGGGGACTATCAAGGTTCCTAGCTTATATTCATGCAAGATTTTTTTTTTTTTTTTTTTTTTTTTTTTTGGGGGGGGGGGGGGGTTGCGGGAAAAGCTTTAAACAGCTAGGCTGCTAAAACGCTCTGTTCAAACTTGGCACCTCTGATGTACCAGCTCTGAGAGCATTGCTGCATTTGGTATTTAGGAACAGCAAGAAATACAGTGAATATATATACTAGCAGACTTTGCCGCTTCGCTGGTCGCTACATTTAAGTGAATTCTCAAATTTCCATATCATTATTAATAGAACCTCAAAAATTAAAAAAAAAAAAAAAAAAAAATCACCGAAATTAGATGAAACCTCAGCTAAAATTCCCACTGCGTTAGGTAGGGATTTTCTGCTCGCAACATGAGGATTCGGGTTTCCATTGCCATCGGAAGCGATTTACCCGCAATTCACTTTCTCTCTCGCGCCGGGTACGTTAGAAGTTTCACGAAATTCCACCAAATTGCGTACACTTAAACAACAACCGTTCACCAAAATTCGCCATTCTAAGATAATTTGGAGCATATTTAAGCTTAAAAGCGTGTTTTTTGTCCCCCTCCTCTCTATGGGAAGTTAGAAAGTCATTTCGAAAAAATCCCTTTGTGGTGTGTGTATTAGGAACGTATAACTAATCGACACATCAAAATATCGTTTATCTGAGATAATTTGGAACAGAGTTACTCTTGAAAAAGCGCCCCCCCCCCACCTTTAAGAAGCGGTGGGGGGAAGGGAAAATTTCAGAAAATCCATTTGTTGTACTTGTTCGGTATGCATAATTAAACCACACATAAAAATTAATCTGAGATAATTTAAAAATGCGTTTACTCCCCTCCACCCACCCCTAGGAGGTAAAGGTGGGGATTTTCATAAAACCTAGTTATGCTCATAAAGAATTTATGCACTAAAATTTGTGACTGCAGCTTCCATTGATTTCCCAGGACAAATTTAGCCCTAAAAGGGAATCTCGAATTTGCCTCCTTATAACGCACCCCCCCCCCCCCCACACACACACACACATATACGAAAAAAAAAATTGAAAGTTGCAAGTTTACTGAAGAAGACGCATGACTGTTTTAAATAACTTTATACCACTTTTGGTATCTACTCAAAATCCGGAATTTCAGAAATTTCACTCTGAAAATCAATTTTTCTCCCTCCTCCCCCTTAAAAATACAAAAATCCAAAATCGCAGAAAATTTTATTTTCGTATACAAGTCTAGTCTCTTCTGCAATTTCTTCATCGTAAAGTAATTTGGAGCCGAGTTATGCTTATTAACGTGTTTTTGACTTTCGGCCCTCAGGGGAGGAACAGAGAGGGAATTTTGGAAAATTTGATAGGTTTACTTTTAAGATGGTACAGACCTAAATTCTTGCCAAATGTCGTTGCATTGCGTCCAGCCATTCTCACGTGAAACCTGGACAAAAATAGTTAAGGCTCTCTGTCAGTGAGCTTCAAGGTCATCCAAATCCCGTATTAATCTATTGTAAAATAATCCCCATTATTACTCACTACGTAATGCATATTTTCAAATTCTGTTTTCGCATTCTGAAAATTCATGGCCGTTAAGAGTTCCTCCATGTTTCAAAAATTGATTTTTTAAATTTTTTAAATTTGTTTTTAAGCTGTAAAAGTCGAAATTTTACTTGATCTCCTTTATCGCCCTCAAATAATTAACAAGTTGTTTTATCAATAATATAATTCATGCTAAACCTTTTTAAATAATGTAACTTATTATTATTAATTTTCATAATATTTAAATTTTAAAAACTTATTAATAATTTTGGGGAGAAATGCAATTTTTAGCTGCAAAAACTGGATTTTCCCCCTTCCCGTCCTGCTGTAATTTATCACTGGTGGGAGGTAGAAAGCGCATTAAGGATGACAGGTCATTAGTTGTTTTCATTCTTATAAGTTGAAAGTGTGAAAATGCCCTGAAGTGAATGAATGCTTACCCATGTCAGTAGAAAAGGGACAGAAGCAATAGGGAATAAGAACTATCAGTTTGTTTTTCTGAACATATACTATGCATATGTATTTATTAGATAATTTCTTTTTTCAATATCACAAATATACTACATTTTTTTTTTTTTTTTTTTTTTTTTATAATTTTTAAATAGATTTTTAAAACAAATCTAAAGATCCCCTACTCCCCATTAATTAATAAATTTTTATCCTATATATATTTACCTAATCTTTATAAATTTAAATTCTTCTGGCGGAATTGAAGGGGAAATAATAATGTTATCTTCAGCATTCTTCTGCGCATTGTAACAAGTTTCAACTGTCCAGGACACAGTTTAAACTGATTATTAAAAAAATCCTTATTATGTTCTCAATATTTTTAAAGTGAGCTAATACTAAGTGCATAAAAATATTTAAAATATTGCTCATTAGGGAAATTCGACTGTATTTCTTCTTACTAAACAATTGCATGCGGACATTAAAAATTAATTAATTAATTAATTAATTAAAAAAAAAAGAAAAAGAACTTAGCTAAAGCATTTAAATTTGGTCGATGCAGAGATCTTTGTATAGAAACAACATAAAAATCCAAAGAACACAAAATATTGTTTCGGACTTATCTCTTTCACGCTACATTCGTGCCTACTTTTCCTTTTCTTTCTTTCGTTTTCTTTATTTAATTTTCTGATGATTTTAACACAAAATAATTATTCCATTCTTTTGATTTTTATGATATTCATATACAAAGTTCTTAATATCTGAAGTTCACCCCCCCCCCCCCTCCCTTAAAAAAAAAAAAAAAAAAAAAAAAAAAAAAAAGCTTTTTGCTGCAAATTCAGATTTGGCAATTTTTAAGGTCTCTTCTTTTCTTTTCTTTTCTTCTTTCTTTCTTTTTTTTAATAACGAAATTTTCAGTTGAAGATAACCGAAAATTTAAATTAAAAAAATCAATTTAATTAGCTAGGTATGTCATACTCTATGTCATACTCTTACCCATAAGGTAGAGAAAGAATTGTTTTTGGGTCAAATTTTCGAACGCGAGATTTTGTTAGATTTACACCTGAATACGAAAATCATGTTTTTAGCAAATGGTCTGTGTGTGTGTCTGTGTGTCTGTGTAGGTGTCTGTCTGTTATCAGCATATCTCAAGAACAAATAGTAGCAGACATTCCAAACATGGTATTCTAAATGTGTATCATATATAGATGCTACAGTAAGCTTTTCGTTAAGATCAAGCAAAGGGTTCGTGTACAGGGACAATCAAGAGAATTCTAATACATTACGTCTATGGGGGAAATTGCAGGTAAGTAGAGTTTAACGTCTATAGACTGCACTAAACCAAATGAAACGAATATATATTTTTTGTAATAGAGATAGTTAACTGGGATTTTTTTTTTTTTTTTTTTTTTTTTTGTGTATGTAGGAGCCTCGCCTCCCCCCTGGGGGGGGAGTCCCCCCTCGAGGGGAGTAAATTTTCATGATGGGTATCTTTCAAAAGAGCTCGCCAATACCTTTAAAACGAATGGCTGAACCATTGATCTGCGATAATTTAAAACAAAGTTATCGATTTTTTTTTTTTGAGAATAAAATGGACTTTTTTTGGACATTTGGTGTTATACTACTTCTCTAATATGGAAATCGTCTGCATTATCATAAAAGATAAATTTTTTAAATAATAATTTTAATAAATTATTTTTTAAAAACAGAGCCTATCAATTTTCTTGAACTAACCAACTATATCATTGGAAAGGACGTCTAATAGAGTGTTTATACAGCAACTTTGAAGAGAATCGTTAGAGCCGTTTTTGACATACGGCTTACGGCTTCACTTCCGATTTCCGATGCCCCACTTCTGTTTTTCCATTTTTCACCAAAATTTGGAAAATTCGTTTGTACACCAGACCTATTTCAATTCTAAAGTTTTGTAGTTCTATCTTTATTAGTTTCCGAGATATAATAACCGGAAGATTACACACACGCATACACACTGACCAATTGCCAAAAACCACTCTTTTCGACCCATGAGACTTTCAAACACGTAAATCAGGTGAAATCTCGATATCTAAGTTTTGGACCGAATACAATACTTCCATTACCTATGGTAGTTGGGTAATAGAAGTAAAAGAGCTGCTGTAGGTCCTAGGCTTGAGGGAGAGTGCCATCCATTCGAGGGGGGGGGGGTCTTTCTAAGGGATCCTAGCCCGTATATATGCAAGTTTCGGAGGAAACTACGGAAAACTCCGAACGGCTAGGCCGACGAGCGCGACCTGGGTCAAATGAAGGGACAAATGAAGAGGAACCCTAACAACCGAAATGTATTGTAAAGTGCCTTTTTCTTTCACGTATATCTGTTTTTTTTTTTTTTTTGTTGTTTGTTTCAGATATATAGGATTATGTGAAATCACGTTTCGCCCCCCCCCCCCCCCTTGGGGACCGAATTTCAAAAATGTAATTTGAAAGTCATTCTTTATATTCATTATTTGATATTTAAAATTTTGCGATTTGAAAAAGTGCCTTTTTCTCCGGTGCCCTTTCTTTCGGATGCCCTTTTTACCGATGCCCTGTTTTTCGGGATCCCATTTAAAAGTTATACCCTCATAAATACATATATATATACCTAGTTATAATATTTAACCATTTTTTAAAAGTTATTTTTCATTCTGCTTCTTTACGCTTTATCTAATATATCTAGAATGACTCCATTGTCCATTTAACATTCCAAACATCAAGTAATCAATGGTTAAATAAATATAGTAAAAAAAATCGTTAAATAAACAAAAAGAAAATTATAAGTTTTTTTTAGTTTGTTTGTTTGTTCATATAGTATGTTGTTTTATTTTACGCTATAGCCCTTCAAATGATTATAGCCCATAGATCATAATAATAAAGAATATTTCGTTGTGTCCCTGTAAAAATATATAAGTATTAGATTCACCAAAATCAATACAGCTTCTGCGACAGTGTTTTTTAAAATGTATATAAATTTTCAGTGCAATCAGATAAAGCATTTAGATGCTAGCACATTTTAAATAATTTGAGCCCGTAAGCCGTAATAATAATTTTTTTTGTTCTGTTTCTGTAAAAAAATCTATAATATATTCCCCAAAATCTATACAGTTTCTGTGACGATTATTTGTACAGTGAAACCGGTCAAGTTGGACACCACTCTAAGTTGGACACTTTTTATCGGAACGGAATGTAGCCATAGGATTAACATTATGTCCTATGTCCAACCTCTATAAGTTGGACATCCCTCTAACTTGGAAGTTGGACATACAAATATTATCCTAAGTTGAACACTTTTACGCAATGAGACTGGAAAAAAATATATGAAACTTGCATTTTCTCGCCGTTTTTAGAAATTTTACTTATCCTTTGTAGAAATAACTGTAAATATCCAAAAAGCAATGTTTCTTGTCATGCTATATTCACCTATGTATATTCATCTTATAAAAAATATTTATTTTGTTCAACTGAAAAATTCACAAATTACTGAATTTTAGCGCTTAATGAAATAGTCTTTCTTTTTATTGATTTGCATGAATTGTTTTTGTTCTTTTCTCCAGGAAATATCCAGTAGAGAGCCTACAAGTATGTTTTAACTTAGACTGTTTTAAAATGAGCATTAGACAATACATTTCGGTAGTTAGAGTTCCTCTACGTTTGTTCCTTTTATTTTTTCTACAAAGTTTTACTTGAGTGTATAATTGCACTAAACATAATATGTGAGAGATCTATCTATAGCGAAAAAAGATGCTGATTCAATTTGGGTGCATATCAATCGACAGGTGTCGCTGCTAGGCTGCAGTTTTCCCCTTTCACAGGAAAACTATATCACAGTTTCCAGAGCGAATAAATTCACCAAACTTCATAAGCTATTAATATTATTAAAATGAATGTTATCTTAATTTGGGTGTATATCAGTAGACAAAGTGGTACTATTTTTAATCACATTCTCCGATTTTCCATATGACTATCACAGCGTCTATTGAATAAAATTGCTGAAAAATTTTTATTGTGAGAAGTTATATTGATTAAATTTTCGTGCATATTAACTGTGAGATGGCGCTGTTATATAAAAAATTATAAAAGAAAGTGTTATTATGGCCACAATATACCAGTTTAAATTTAGATTAGAAATTAGCAAATTATTCATTTTTTCTATATAAGTTATGAGTACACTTAATTATGTTATATTTAGATGTGATTAAATGTTAAAAGGCATGCATAGATGCAGTTTAATTAAATCGAAAAATGCAAGCACCCCTATAGTTGGACACGTTTTCCTGGAACCGTAGGTGTCCAACTTAGAGAGGTTTTACTGTAATATGTATATAAATTTTCAGTTCATTCAGATAAGGCATTTACTCATTATATATATTTTTTTGTATTTTTATTTAAATAATTAATTTTGCTTTGCTTATTTAATTTTTGCAAAGCATTTATAATATTGAAATAAACATTCTTTCTTTCTTTTTTTTCTTTTTTTTTTTTTTTTAATAAATGCTTTTTTCATAAATGCAATATCTGTCAAAAATTATGATATACTACCTATTAATTTGCTTTCTTATTCTAGAACGATTTTTAAATACTTTTTTATTGAATATTGTAATCAATTAATATATGTATTAGTGTTCGCTGTAAAAGTTTTAATATTGCGCCTGAAGTAATAAAGCAGAGGAGGGAGCCCTATAAATTTTCTCTCACACAGGCGTCCCCAGCTTACTTGTTACGGCACTAACTAACAATATATATTACGTATAATATATTTATCTTATTTAGTTTATTATAGAATAAAGAAAAAAATATCGAGGCATTCATTCAAAAGTTATACCTTTCTAAATATATATACACCTAAATATACTTTTAAACAACATATTCTTTTTTATTCCATTTTATTTCTCACAATTTATCTCAAAAATTGCTCAAGAATATTTATAATAAAACGTATTTATAAAGATACACAGAAGGTCAAATAAAGCAACGCTATACTGTAGACATATTTAAAGTGAATATAGGATTTAAATCTCTTCGAAAAAAGCTATTTATTATGAACATGTATTAATATAATGTAATTTCAGTTGTAGATAGATACATACATCTAAAATGTTAGTAATGATTAAAAAATATGAACAATAAACCTGGGAGGAAGGATAGATTACTCCGAGCAATAAACATAAAATAAGAAATTTCCTTATTCTACAGAAACTAACATATTTCAGTCCCTTATCCTCTAGCAGTAGAAGGGAGCCCCCCCCCCCCCCCCCTACCTTCTTGTCTTCCAGTAACGCCTACTCGACAATAAATTCCGAATGTTGACAGCTTTAACAAAGAATGAACTTTAACGGAAATTGGACTAATGACTTAAGTGAAGGGGGTGAAAATATAAAAGGTATCCCACAGAAGCGAAAGCTGAATCGTAGAACTTGAAAAAAAAATTGACTGACAAGTAGCCTTAACAGATGCACTGACACACGATGCCCCCCCCCCCATAAACACACACATAGAAAGTCATTTTCCGCTTTCAAGATGTCTAAAACGGGAAGATATCGCAAAATATTTTGATTCTAAGAAACTTACAAACAAAAGTTTGTTTTTATGAATATACATTGAAGTTTTTGGTATATTTTTCTTTTGCTTAAAATTTTACTTACCAGTGACAAGTAAATTGGTGGAATTCCCCACACCTGGGTGTGCATGAACGGGGGGGGGGGGGGGGGTGCCCGGGCACCCAGGGCACCCCCCCTGGCTACGCGCATGGGCTAGTTGTGTGACATAGAAAATCACATATTCCTTTTAAAATTTAATTGCATTTAATTTCTTAAATTATTCATTTACCCTGTTTTAAAAATCTCTTTAAACGAAAAAGAGTTAGAATCATTTTTGCGGTTTTCTATTCTTCTGAAAGTGAATTAATTAGGGTCATGTCTGTAATTTTTTTAGAGAAAGGCGATCGTTATTTTCATCTTAAGTCTATAGCCTTGGATTTTCTCTTACTCCCAACAAAATAATACATACATAAAATAAGCGCACATGGCTCAAAGAACGAGTAATATGTTCTAGATTATATCGGCCGGTTTCTCTAAAATTAAAAACACCGTTATATTTGCAAATATTAATGCATAGCATATCTAACTAATCTTATCGTTCTCATGGGAAGTATAACGTAATTATTGGCGATAAATCAATGCGCTGCAACATTAAAAAAATAATATGTACAAATATACTTAACAGACTGAAAAAACTGATGTTGCTTAGGCGAATTTTATAAGCTTAATTTGGCGAAAGCTCATTTGAGGTTAATGTTTTTGCCAAACTTGGTGATCACTTTTGATCTGTCTGTGGGTCTTAGAAGATCTTTGTTTTTTCTTCTTCCAAAATTGTATACTCCTCGTGCCCTTTGAGTTATTGGATTAATCATTTTATTAGTATGTGATCTTCAAAGACATTGCATTGTTATAGTAAGAAGTATGTGTCATTCTTCTCGATTATGATTATTTTTATGTTTGTTACGAGATTTTTTTTTTTATTATTATTATTATTATTGTATGATCTTCAACAGATAAATAGACTTCAATAAATTAAGAAATTAGAAGATTTAGCTTGCCTGTGTTCTTGCTCTACACATCGCAGGTGAATGGTTCATATTCACGGCTAATTCAAGAAGTATATATCCACAAGACTATTCTACATTATGATGTCGTAAATAATCGCAGATCTACTTTTTGTCAATTATTTTATCAACCTAATACAACCATCTAACAAATTGGTGCTGCTAATAGGTGGAAATATTTTAGTATTACAATGTGCCGCTTACTTAATTATATTTCTTAAGATATCTGGCTCCTGTAATCGAAAATAAGTTTTAAATGTGGAAGGGGGGGGGGGATTGCGTTGGCAGCGGAGAAAATAAAAATAATTCGAATATTTTTCTAATAAATAAATAAATAAGAATTTCATTTCATTTGGATAAGAAAATATTTCTATCAGCCTTTTTCAAGTATCGAAGAGCTAAAAGTCCTTTTTACTTATCGACGAAACAAATTACTTTAAACAAAAAATTAAACTTTTACTGTATAATGAATCTATTAGATTTGTTTTCCCTCCTTTTACTCGCATACTAACATATAATAATGTGCTTCACTTTTTTTTTTTCTTAAGTATTTTCAGATGTATATATATATATATATTTTTTTTTTTCGAATTATTTGACAGGAACTGCGCATGCTTCTTTAAGAGCATGAGCAGTCCCTGCCGAATACGCTGTGCTTTTATAGAAGAAATCTATCCGTCCATCTCAATGTTTATTTCAATGTTTTTACGATGAGGAGCCTAAAATAAGGCTCGAAAAGTATAAATTTATGTTGCGTTTATTTTCACATTTTGATGGTATATTATAACTATCTCGATTTGTAGTGTAATTAAAATGCAATAGAATTTTACGAGACGTGATGATTTTTAAATATTTTAAATATATAGTAATGACTGCATTAATTAAAAATCGGAATAATAAAGTTTTATAACACTAATATTCAAAGTTAGTGGAAAAAGCAATTTATTGCTTCTCTAGAAACAAACAAACAACAACAAAAAAAAAGCAAAAGCAAAAGGGAATACCGCTGTATTTAGTCTTTTTTTTTTTTTTTTTTTTTTTTTTTTTGACTAAACGACAGTTTTAAATGAGATGCTATAAAGCTGTTCTAAAAGAGGGAATGGAGATTGACTCTTTTAAATCAACTCTTTAAAGTAGCTCTTTAAAACTATCAACAAACAAAATATGCTTATAAAAAGGCGTCTTCCGAAACAAGATGTACTTCCATTTATTTTTATTCCACACTGAGAGTAAGCAAATAAATTGGTGAAGAGTAAATTAAATTTCCAACCATCACTTGTCAAAAAGATTGCCAAACGTTCCTTCCCTCTTCATACTGCTGCAGTCGTCTTTCATCATCTTGCTTTTTTTCATGTCTTTTTTTTTTTTTTTTTGACACTTAATGTCGAGGCGATGTTTAAATGCTTGGTGAATTGCCAGGGTTCAAGGTAAATTCATAGTAAGTTCAGTTCCAACATCCTATTAGTAAAACGTGCTTCAGACAACCCACCGATGTAACAGGTTTTACATGCCGGAGGTCCTGAAGCAGTCACTTTGTGATAAATTTGGTAGGATTAAAGTATGTTTAATATCCTTTTCTTAGCAGGAGTGTAGGGCAGGGAAAAAAATAGAAAAAAAAAAAAAAGAAAAAACCTCAGTAAATCCTGCTTATTGTAATATTTATTTTGTCAAAAGAAATTAGTCTAATTAACGGGATATTAGATTTTCACACGCTTTTCGTTGTTGCTGTTAATAATTGTTTAACTTATTAAAATATAAATTACTTTAAAATGTTCAAATGCATAATTTTATAAAAATCAATTTTAAATTTCTTATAACCAATTTGTTCAACCGGGTTACAGTATCTCAAGCGTATACTGTATAATCAAGATTAGACGTTATTATCTAATATATATATATATATGGATAATTCTTATGCTATATCTATTCACACGCGCTACAATGTTTATACACGAGATTGTGTGTGTATATGTGTGTACATTATACAACAGTACAAGTTCAACTTGCAATATCTATAACAGTCGCAAAAAACAATGATGATGGCCTAGGACGTCTCTGAAGTATTAAAATAGCCTAAGCCAACAATATTAACAGGGCCTGATTAACACAGGGACGACTGGACCAATGTCCAGAGGCCCTTAACTTTGGGGGCCTGAAATTTTGTGTAAAGTTTAAAAATGTTTAATTAAAACGTATAAAAATGCTCTTGAAAACAATAATTTCATGAAGAGTTTACTTTTGAAAGGAAAACGAAAAATTTTAGAAGAAATATTTTACTATATTATTCATTTTTATTTTTGAGTGAAATTGTGAAAAAATTTTAAGGCTTTTTTTTTCTTCTTCTTCTTTTTCTTCTTCTTTTTTTTTTTTTTTTAAGAAGTAGTAAAAACCGTGGGAAAAATAATAAAATAATAAGTATGGTGGGCCAAAAGCGCATTAGGCCCTGGGCCCACTTTTGACTTGATCGGGTTCTGAATATTAAAGGATATGACAACAAAGATTCAAGAGCCCTAATGAGAAAAAAGTAGAGGAAAGAACTAAAGGGGCATAAAGGGTGAAACGAGCGGCAGAAACTTTAAAAACTATAACTTTTGATTATTAAAAGTAATAAAATAATAATAATAATAATAATAATAATAGAACACAATTATAATAATAAAAAAGAAAACAATTATTATGATACATAGATCAAGTTATCTGTAACAAATGCTTATATTATGTACATTATGTGACTTTACAGTATTGTGATTATACACTTGCCTTTAATGTATTTGTTAAAATTTATTATGATATCTATCATATATATATATATATATATTATTTATTTTTTTACATTATTTATTTATTTATTTTGTTTAACACCATCCAACCGCTGTAATGCAACTTCTTTTGCCCTACCAACAAATTTTGTGCATGCAATATGGGGAAACAACAAGAAGTATAAATTTATATATTGTAGAATAACATTTAGAGATACACTGAATATAATTATGGGCATAATATATACAATCTCTACTCAGTGCATAACTATATCTCCCAAAGAAAACAGCTCTTTAACTATTCTTCTATTTATCCTAATTTAAATCACTCGAAATATAAATAAGCTAAGCATTTTCTACAAAGAATAAACACTTTAACAAATCCTACTTTGGATAGCTTTTATACAAATGCCTTTAATCTTGATATTAAACTTCTGAAAAAGAAAAAATAATCTTAGCCCTGCTTTTAAAATAAAAATTCCTTTGATAATCATCATATTGAACAAAATTAACTTTAATTATCCCAGAAATGAATAATAACAACAACTTTCCATTCAAAAATATAATAAAAAGTGTTATAACCTATACACTTTTTCACCGTAATTTTTTTTTTTTTTTTTTAACTGCAAAAAAGTTTTTGATAAATAATCCTTAAAAATGAAACCACGGAGAATTTCCTTTGAAAAGAAAAGAAAAATTAAATACCGCATATAGTTACATTTTTCTGTGACGATCTTGATATTATTATTGAACCTTCATTGCGAAAACTCATAAATTTCCAAACTCTCGGTATAAACTATTTATTTTATTTATTTATTTATAGCTTTGAGACTTATAGTTATAATGGCCGCAGTCTGGAATGGTCCATGTTACATAAGTTCACAATAAGAATTTCTTTATTCTTTATTATTCTACACATATTAGAACAACACAAACGTCCATGCCTGAACCGGATTCGAACCCAAGACCAGACCTGGTGTATTTCAGAAAATAGCTTCCTACCGACCGAGTCACCAGGCCGGCATAAACTATTATCTTCTAAACTTAATACGAATTTCTTAATTACCTTCTGCAGGCAGTGTAGCCCTTTTATAGGGATTTTTTCATTTAATAACTACCACCAATTTTGAAAAATGATGTTTGTCACATATGATAGTACATTAGACATACCTATATAATTAAACAAACGTTACAATTAATAATTAGTGATCATATTGAATATAAATGTTTCTACAAGTTGAGAATACTATCTGCAGAATGTCTGCAGAACGTTGGCGGAACTGGGCGTTCTTCAAATTCAAACCTCTTTGTCCGAAACTTCTTCAGAAGTATGACTACAAAGTCGTCGCCAGGGCCTAATTATAAAAATTCTGAACTGTAAGCACAACTCGGTTGTTAAGGCCTTCTTACCAATGGCGTCCTTAAATTTGGGTTTCGGCAAAAGTGGCAAAAACATTATGGATAAAGGTAACAATTTGCCGTGAGAGGTGTTATTATGCTAGACACCTGTGAGCGGTACTAAATTCACTTCGGATATATGCTTGGAATATTATATTGGGAATCTATTTAGGAAAAAATTGGAATAATTCACAAATTTGTGATCTAGAAAACAGCTCCTTACAAAACTTTCTGAACTATTTGCAATTTTCTAATTGATTATTTTAAATTAAAACCATGTAAGTATAACAGAAGAAGAAGAAGAAAAAAAAGGGGGGAGGGGCTGCAATCATCAAAGATTTAATTATATAATATGTATTAGCATGGATTATAGTTATGAAAATTACATAAGTTGATTTAATGTATTCATAAACCCATTTAATGAAATAGTTTGTAAGGTTAATCAGGCATCACTCACTCAAGTGCTCGAAATTGCGCTGAGATTGCAAGCATCAGGTGCATGGAGAGTCTGTTAATAGTGGATGAGGTTACCAGGAGAATTTTGTTTAGCTGGTGATGACTTCGGAGAAAGCAAAGATTGCATATGAAAGAGTTTAGTTAATTGAAGGAAAGGTTACCAGCCGAATTTAGTTAAGCTGGCGTGGGTTTCGGAGGAAATGTGAGAAGTTCCAGAGAAAGGTGGTGGATAGAGTTCGCTTGTGTGTCGGTATTTTCCGTTTAGATGTTTTAAGGTAACCGAAATGAAGCATCTCTTCAGTTAATTTATATATTAAAAAAAAAAAAAAAAAAAAAATATTTAGGTGTGTTTTTTGGAGTTTAGTGTACTTTTGGAGTGCTAGTAAAGAGAATACGCTACTCACACTGAATGCTAATTGTCGGCCTATAAAGTTTAGAGCATACGATTGAGTTAATCAGTTTTCATACACTCTAATATTAAAACTTAGTTTAATTTATTATTACTTAATTATAACTTAGAACAAAAGGTTATTAAAAAGTTGTTCTAAGCTAATCTATAATTAAGTAAAACTTAGGTAAATTTATGTTGGAAAGTTTCCCTCATTTTATTTTAAAGCTCTAATAAAAAGGTGTCGGATCGGAATTTATGCGATTTGTTCTCATTGACTCTTGGACTATTTTTACGAAGTAACAATGGAAGAAAAAAACGAGGCTGCTGTATACCATCCGTTAAAAACATTATTAAAAAAAAAGTCTACTCAGAAATCTAAATCTAATAATAATTAATTAGCATTAAAATATAATTATAATTAGATTAAAAAAAAAAAAAAAAAAAAAAAAACTTTTGTCTTTCTTATTGCATATTCTCAACAAATATTAGACATTCTTCTAGTGGTTCAATTTTTACACTTATTTGAAGTTGATTTTTAATTATAATCATCTTGCATATATAATTTTTACGTTCAAATAATTAAAAAAGTACTTAAAAATGCAACATTGAAACTAGGTGCCAAGGGCAGCATTTGAAGTGGCAATTCAAAGAGAGAGAAGATATACTTACACTACTGGCCGTTAAAATTGCTGCATCAGGAAGAAATGAAAACAAGAGAATGATAATTATTAAACAAATACATCATAACATGAAGAACAAGTGATTTAGTTTTCAGGAAATTTGGAGGTATAGATTCTGAGAAGTCATCACCCAAAGAAGCCACATTTAGCAGCAATAATACCACTTATCCGTCTAGGCATGTAGTCGAACAGAGATTGGGTGGCATATACGAGTACAAGACTTCATGAAGCTTCACCATGAGGCCATAATTTATCAGCCTTAGTAACTGAGGAGAGAGGTGCGTGCCATTGCTCGGAAACCATTGACCAAACGTTTTCAGCTGGTGAGAGATCAGAAGAACGTGTAAGAGGCCAGAACAATAGTAGAACATATTCTGTATCAAGGAAAGCCCGGATAACACGGGCAACAAGCGGTTGTGCGTTGTCTTGTTAAAATGTAACGCTACGAAGCCTCGAAGATAAGTAAACCCACAAGCAGGCTTTAGAAATGTAATGACTACTATTCACAGTGCCGGCAAGGAAAACACGAGGTGATCGAGACGTGTATCCAATGGCGTCTGATGATTATCTAGTAAGCAGTGACCGTGGCTTCGACTACCTTTGAAGCTGCATCACAGACAGGAGAGCTTCCAATGATGTGATAAACGATGAACCTCGGCAGAGGAATGACGTAATGTCGTCTTTTCAAACGAATCACGGTTCTGTTTACAGCACCAAAATGGCCGCATGCGTATTTGACGGCATCATGAAGAAAGCACAATGCCAGCTTACATTCGACATCATTATACTGCCCCCATCACTTGCAGTGATGATATATGGGATCCACGTCTCGATCAACTTTTGTTCGCATTGCTGGGACTATGAATAGTGGTCCTTACATTTCTGTTGTGTTAAGACCACTGGCTTTGTTTTATCTTTGAGACCTCCGTAACGCCATGTTTTAGCAGGAGAATGCACGACGATATGTTGCCGGTATTGTCTGGACCTTTCTTGATACAGAACATATTCGACTGATGCACTAGACAGCTCATTCTCCCGATCTCTCACCTATTGCCCATTGCGCAGCCCTAGTGCGAACTAAAACCCAATCAACCAACCTGATCTCTCATCAATTATAAACGTCTGACCAATGGTTTCTGAGCAACTGGCACGGCACCACTCTCCGATTGCTATGTTTGATGAACTGTTGAATTGTATTGAATCTGCATGGAGCCTCTGCACACGTACACGCCATCTAATCGTTATTCTATTCCATACCTAAGCGGATAAATACCGTTACTGCTTGCTGACAAATGTGGCTGCTCTGAGTACTGATTTCTTAGTATCTATATCTCCAAATTGCTTGAAAATTTAATCACCTATTCTTCCCACTAAAATGTATTAGTTGCCAAATCGCCGATTTAAGTAGGCTTCATACCAGATATTTTCTACGATAAATTTCATTTTATTCAATTGTGGAAGAAAATTAATATGAAATGTTTCTATAAAAGAATACCGGTGTGAAAACTTATTTAAAAATTAGAAATCTTAGTAAGTGTTATCGTATGGCTAGCAACGCTGTCTGTGTCTTCAGATTTTAAAAATGAAGATTTTTGGACGTCGTTTTGATTTAAAGGATTCTCTTTTTTTTTTTTTTTTTTAATGACATTGTATTCCAAGGCATTTCTGACACCCGTTCTTATTTCTTGCTTTTATTTCTGTTATGCAATCTTGCTGTAAAATATGGTCACACTGGGAAACTTCCATTCAGTTTCTCTGACACATAAAATACTTTAAAAATATATACTTAAAATGTATAAATAGCGGGTCTCAATGCATTAAAAAATTAATTTTGCGGGGTTCATACCAACTCGCCCTTTTGTTAGTATTCTTCCATCAGAATTTTTATATAATAAAATGTTATTTAAAATTATAAGCATATTTTATGACAAAAATTGCTATGAAGTCTTACTGGTACAGAAAAATAAGTATATACTGTATAAACCTTGTTTTATTATTGGAAGCCTTTAATTTCGAGGGTAAATATTTGCAATTAATTTTCTGCTTTGAAACACCAAATAAATTTCTATACCACTGCAATCAAAATAAGAGTTAGACAAAGAATTTTTTTAAGTATTACACTTTCAGAATTTAAAATTTTTACTAAGTCATGAGGGTACTAATATCCTTTGCTAACAATCCAATTTAGTTGACTATTCTATATTTACTTTTTAATGTCACGTTCAATACTATATGATTTACAGAAAATTTAAACTATAATCATTACATGTACGTCGGGGGAGGGGAGGGGGAGAAAAAGAAGAATAGGGAAAATAGAAAGAAAGTAAAGTTGAATGAAAAAAAGTAAAAATTATTCTTGTATTTGAAGTTACCATGTTTATTAAATAATTCCGCTACAAAATAAAAGTAATCTTAGAAGCAAATTTTAATTAAAAAGAAGAAGAAAAAGAACAGGGAATAAAAAAAGTACCCCTTTATCATAAATTAATCGTTATCATTTCCAGGACTGGAAAATGGGAAGGACTTTTAAGAAAAAAGAAAACAACTGAATTCATTTAAGGAAAAGTAAGGGAGAGGAGATAAAGTATTAAAAAATTGTCAGCTCATTTGAATATCTGCAATATGGGCGAGGCCCTTTTTTTGACATAATGACAGACACGCCCCTAGAGATGTCGGGGAAAACTAAGAGCATTGGCATTAAAGAGCATTTGTAGGAGCAAAAGTTATGAAACAGAATCCAAAATGGAATTTGAATTATATTTAATGATATTTTGTTAGTTTTCTGAGTGATAAGAGGAAAAGTTGCAAATCGACTTTTGGGCATGATAAAACTGTTTTTCAGATTTTTGACGGATATTGCACTACAATTTTGAAATATGAATATTTTCCATCAAGATATATTGAACTACGACGGGACCTAGAGCCAGTAAGGAATTCTCCAACAAGCCATATAAATCCTTTTCTAATATGGAACAATTAAGGATCAATCTCAGGAATTTAAAACTTTGAAATTATTAAAATATTGTTGAAATTAGCAAATTAAAAAATACTTACATGGTTTTCATGGCATATTTCTGAAGAATTACAAATTCTGACATCACCTAGACCCTCAAAATACTTCATACAGCCCCCAATCTACCCCCCCCCCCCCCATCCCCAAAAAATTTTTTTGAAGGTGACTTATGATCCGAAATGTGTACTTTTTAACGTAGCTTTCAACACATTATTGTTGTTACTACTAATAATAATAAATAATAAACTAAATAAATTTGCAAGCATTTTAATTCATTTTTACTTTCTCTTACCCATAAGGTAGAGAAAGTATTGCTTTTGGGTCAAATTTTCGAACGCGAGATTTTGTTATATTTACACGTTTTGAGGTCCCCTGAATACGAAAATCATGTTTTTAGCAAATGCTCTGTGTGTATGTCTGTGTGTCTGTGTGTGTGTCTGTGTGTGTGTCTGTGTGTCTCTCTGTGTGTCTGTCTGTTATCAGCATATCTCAAAAACAAATTATGGCAGAAAGTTCAAACTTGGTATTCTAAATGTGTATCATATAGGATGCTACAGTAAGCTTTTCGTTAAGATCAAGCAAATGGTTCGTGTACAGGGACAACCAAGAGAATTCTAATACATTACGTCTATGGGGGAAATTGCAGGTAAGTAGAGTTTAACGTCTATAGACTGCACTAAACCAAATGAAACGAATATATATATTTTGTAATAGAGATAGTCAACTGGGAAAAAAATTTTTGTGTATGTAGGAGCCTCGCCTCCTTCCCTGGGGGAGAAGTCCCCCCTCGAGGGGAGTAAATTTTCATGATGGGTATCTTTCAAAAGAGCTCGCCAATACCTTTAAAACGAATGGTTGAACCATCGATCTGCGATAATTTAAAACAAAGTTATTGATTTTTTTTACTTTTAACGAAAAAAAAAAAACTTCGAAAAAAATCGTTCTTTTTTTTTTTTTTTTTTTTTTTTTATATTTGGTGTTATACTACTTCTCTAATATGGAAATCGTCTGCCTTATCATAAAAGATAATTTTTTTTAAATAAAAATTTTAATAAAATATTTTTTTAAAAGAGAAATATTTTTTAATAACCGAATTAAATTCTATATAAATTTAGGTGCATTAATGAAACGGGGGTTGAGGGGGACGGTAGCCCCCCTCACACAGAACTAATTATCATATAAAATTCTTCAGAAGCCTAATATGAATTGTTTAACATAGGTTTACATAACAGTACTCGTTATCTTACCTATTAATCTGCAACCTGTATTTATAGTATTAAATTTCAGGGTAAGAGAAAGTCGTGTGAGTGACACACCAGATTATTTTTAATTGAAAAAGAAATCTTTATATATATATTTCTTTTGTGCGTGTGTATGTCACTGCACTCCTCCTAAACGGCTGGACCGAGCTTAATGAAACTTTTTGTGTGTCTTCAGGTAGATTCGAGAATGGTTTAGATTTACAATTCAGTTCAATCGGATAATTGGATCAAATGATATTAAATAAAAACTCCATTTTAACTTTAAAATGATTAAAAAGAAAAATATATTTGATGCCAAAATAAACAAAATTCACGTTTATTTGTTTTTTTTTCCGGAAATAAAATATTTTTAATTTCGCGTGATGAACAATAAAAATTAGAAAAAAAAAAAAAATAATATACTATGAAAATATTCGTGTGTAAATAAATATTTTCATAGAGATACTTGGTATCAGGTATTAGCTTAAAAATTTTATTTAATTTAGTAGTACTTTTCTTTTCTACAGTAAAACAAAATTTTCGTTTTAATTGATACTTTATATGTAACTTATAAAGGTTCTTTTTAACACGCTTATATTAGCTTCACCTGTATGTATGTATGTTTGTAACTTCTCTGGGAGCAAAACGTGATTGCACAAAATCCTTCATATCTCAAACAAAAAACCATTGTGTATGGTTTCCAGAGCTTTTTAAGAAAACGGCTGATGGCTGAGCTACAAAAATTTGCATGGTGGTTCGTAATGACCTCTCCTGATGCACCTCGAAGCCCGATTTTCGAATTTTGTTTTAGTTTTCTTTTAATTAATTAAAATGTTAAAATAAAAACCTTCTAATTACTGATAAATTGGCCATTTAATTTTAATCCTTAATTTAATTGTTGCCAAAAAAAATTATCATTATTTTTTGGACAGAAAAAAAAAAAAAAAAATGTGAACAATAAAAATTACATTTATTTAAAATATTTAATATTATTCCTTAATTTAATTGTTGCCAAAAAAATTATCATTATTTTTTCGACAGAAAAAAAAAAAAAAAAAAACGTGAACAATAAAAATTACATTTATTTAAAATAAGGAAAGTAAATTAAAGCGTGTTCTTTAATTTTTTAAAACTATAATATTATATGTTTTCACCTTAATTGTAAATAGTAATAATTTCGAATTTATTAGAATTTTTTATTTTTATTTTGTATACATCATAAAACAGTTTTTTTTTTTTTTTGTATGGAACAGCTTTAGTTTGGAAAAATTTGAAATTTGGCACCGAAGTAGTACGGACGTTTCTCACCAAGATCGTCAGTTACGCAATTGAGATAGCCATGTTAATTCATCGCAAAAATGGCCAAAAATATTTAAAGTCGACAAGGGGGGGGGGGAGGTCTGTACTAAAGCTGTGCCTTTGTATTTATCTCTATATATATATTTCTTTTGTGCGTGTGTATGTCACTGAACTCCTCCTAAACGGCTGGACCGAGTTTGATGAAATTTTTTGTGTGTCTTTAGGTGGATTCGAGAATGGTTTAGATTTACAATTCAGTCCAATTTAAATTGTTTATTTAATTAATTTATCACTTATAAATTGTTGTTGATTTTGGAATGTTTCACATTGGATCCGGCAGACTGCGCTACGATCGTAGTATCGAATATTCAATAATACGCAAGCGAAGTGATGACGTCACTGGCCGTCCGTGGATGCAAGAAAAATATTTCCTATGTTAATCGCCCATAGAGTTCTAACAACCACGTGACTTTCTTCTTAGAAACCGTACTTTGCTGAAGGACAACGTTAATTTTTCCATGCCTTTGGAAGCGTAGTAGTCGGATTTTTTTTTTTTTTTTTTTTTTTTTTTTTTTTTTTTATGGTTTTGCAAATACATTTACAACACTGCGTTACAATAAATTTTTAACACTATTCCGCATTGATAAAATGGGTCAGTGCAGATTCTTTGGGTCAGTGAGGTCAACTGTCCCTCAGCAAACATGCCCGTGACGTCATCTGTTAGAACTCTACTGGATTTTTTGTAAAAAATTACAAAATATCGAGGAAAATTATTTCCCGATTTTAATCCCCATATTTGGGTATAGATATGTATTAGTGCATGTGCATGTGTTAGATTGAGTTGTTTTTGCTGTAAAATTGATAAAATTTGAATTTTTAATCTCAAAACTCTATCATCCTTGGCGGAAAAAAAAAATATCGTCATATCATCTGGCGAACATATTTAATTTCTTTCAAAAATAATGGTTATTTCAACAACTTATATTAAGAGAGTAATGAATAATATGAAACAATTTCGTACAATACATATTACGAAAATATACATCTGGCATGTATATTTTCGTATTACGTTTTTGATCGCCAAATACAAAAAACGCCAAGGAAGACAGAGTTTTGAAATTTAAAATTAAAATTTTGTCAATTTGAGGGCAAAATAACTCAATCTAACACATGTTTACGATAACTAATACATATCTATACCCAAATACGGGGATTAAAATCGAGAAATAATTTTCCTCGATTTTTAATATTTTTTTATAAAAAATCCAATGGGAGATTAACATAGGAAATCTTTTTCTTGCATCCACTGACGGTCAGTGACGTCACACTTCGCTTGCGTATATTCTATTGTAATTCCAATTTGTCCCGACAGTTGGTGCTGCGATGAAATTCAGGAAAATATTTTGTATCTTCGTGTTATTATTGTTATACAAAAAATTGTGTCCTAATTGAAATATTACATCAAGATGTAATTAGTGTTTGAAGAGTTTTGAAGTGTGCATAAAAAACTATACATTTTGCAAATTTGGTGCGGAATTGGAGCGAGTATTTTACATAATTTTCTATCAAACCACCCTAACCTACAAATTTATTTGTGTAGCTAATTTATTATATTTTATTTATTTATTTTTTGTATGGAACACTTTTAGTATCGGATCCCTTTGGCAAAATTTGAAATTTGGCACCGAAGTAGCTCGGACGCTTCTCGCCAAGATCTTTAGTTCCACAATTGAGATAGCCATTTCAATTCATCGCAAAAATGGCTTAAAATATTTAAATTCACCAATGGCGTCCCATACTTTTGTGCGTGTGTATGTCACTGATATTTTATTTATTTATTTATTTATTTTTTTGTATGGAACACCTTTAGTATCGGATCCCTTTGGCAAAATTTGAAATTAGCCACCGAAGTAGCTCGGACGCTTCTCGCCAAGATCTTTAGATCCACAATTGAGGCAGCCATTTCAATTCATCGCAAAAATGGCTTAAAATATTTAAAGTCACCAAAAGGGTCCTAATTTCTGGCTTAGATTTCTCACGGCCAATTATATGTTGCGTGTTCCAGGGTTGGAAAACCTTCGAATTTGTTTGTGTATACTCCTCAAGGATTAACCAAAAGTATTGTACATCCAATGGCATTACGGTAAATTCAGTTTTTGTAGATTAAAAAAATATACCTGTTATAAAATAAATTGAGTTTCAACTTTTTCACCTTTAATTAAAACGAGTTTAAGTTTTTATGTAATACGAACTCTACATTTCACTTCGCTCATACTATACACATACTCACATGCATCGATTGATTGAATAGTGATAAATGTACATGTAATGATGTTAGATATTGTAATAACTTTTTGATAAAAATTTTCATCAAATCGGTTCAGATTGTTACAGCTTATTCAAAAAAGACGGAACTTTTATGAGAAATTCGTTGCTATCAGAGATTCTCTCATAAATTGAAATATTTGCCGTATGAAATAAAATTTTGTGCTGTTCGACATTCAGCGGAGGTTTTAAATAACAAGTAGAAAGTAGCAAGTAGCAAGTAGCAAGAAGCGAAAATTTCGGTAATTATGTCTTTTACGTTATAATCGGAATTCCTGTTTCACTTATATACCACATCCTTACACACTTACAATAAGTTAGTTATTTTTTTCTAGCAAAATATTCTCTAGAAATAATTTAAATGACAAAACAACGTTTGTCGGGTCAGCTAGTATATATATAAAAAAATTCAGATGTGGGCACCACATGACTTCCTTATACACTTTTAGAAATATACATAATTTTAAAAAACATTGTCATTGGACGCGAAATAGTTGGCTAAAAATAGTTTAAAAAATGAATTATCACCGTGTTCTGAGCTTTTCTGAAAGTTAGTTAAAAACCGATGCAAGATTTGTACTGGTAACGCTGACGAAGGCAGCAGGTTCCCGAAAAAATTAGCTAAAAGTATTAAAAAAATGCATTTTCACCGTATTCTGAACTATTCTGAAAGTTTCAAATGTCTAGCTAGTCAGGAAGTTAGTTAAATAAATTTTCTGTTGAACCATATAAACGCTGTCAAAGGCAGCAGTCACCGGAAAAAATTGGCTAAAAATATTTAAAAAATGCATTGTCACCGTGTTCTGAGTTTTTCCAGAAGCTTTAAATGTCTAGCTAGTCGGAAAGTTAGTTAAAAATCGATTGCAAGATTTGTACTGGTAACGCTGCCGAAGACAGCAGGGACCCTAAACAGTTGGCTAAAAGTATTTAAAAAATGCATTTTTACCGTGTTCTGATCTAGTCTGAAAGTTTCAAATGTCTAGCTTGTCGAGAAGTTAGTTAAATAAATCTTCTGTTGAACGCTGCTGAAGGCAGCAGGTATTAGAAACAGTTGGCTAAAAATATTTTTAAAAATGCATTGTCAACGTGTTCTGAACTTTTCTGAAAGTTTCAAATGTCTAGCTAGTCGGGAAGTCAGTTAAATTGCAAGATTTGTCCAAACCGTTTTTGAGTTATTACCGTTTTTTGACACATTTTGGCCTTTATGAACCTGATTTTCCTAAATATCTCCAAAACGAAAAATCATACAAAGTTCAAAAAGTGAGGTGCACAACTAGATGTTATAACAAACCTATGTACCAATTCGCAACTTTCTACGTTCAACCGTTTTTGAGTTATGCGACATACTCACACACACACATACATACAGACGTCACGAAAAATCGTGTAAAGTCTCTTAGACTGTTATTCACCAATAACTTCAACTACCGGTTGAACACAAAAATTTGAAAAGGGCATAAAGACGGGGTACAACTTTTCAGCAAAATTTCATGCGTTGCTTATGCCATCTAGTGGTATAGTTACTTTCCAATTTTTTATCGGAAAATAACCAATTAAAGATTATATGAAATCTTTGTCGCTAGATGGCAGAAGAAGCCGGTCAGTTTTTTTAGAAAGCTGCACCCTGCCTTTAGACGATTTTCAAGTTTTTGCATTGAACCGGCAGTTGAAGTTAATGGTGAATACGACTGTTATATCTCTAAAACGAGAGCTCGTGTTAAGACGACACTTGCAGGTGTACAACTAGACATCATGATAGTCACAAGTATAAATTGGCAACATTCAGCGATCATTCGTTTTCGAGCAATGTGAAATGCAAAATCCATTTAGCAAATCGGGATTACTATACTTCCTTATACTTTGTATAAGGAAGTAAAAAAAATACGAAATTGATATAAATCAGTTCACATCTAGAGTGAAATCCTGCATCGGGTCGGGTAACCCGATTTTATTAATTCAAAATTCAAGTACAGTCAAAAATTAATTTAGTAAAAACTCGGGTTGACTGATTTTTCTTTTTTTTTTTTTTTTTCTGGCAGGTTGGGTTCGGGTCGGTTTGATTTATTTTCCTTGTGTGTTAGGTTCAGGTCGGGTTAAATGAAATTTTTTCCTTGCGGGTCGGTTTCGGTTTCATCTCGGGTTTAATACTCAACTAGTTGGGTTGAGTTGAGAAAATCTTTCAACCAAAATTTACAATAGTTAGCAGAAGTTTGCTTTAGATAATTATACCTGTATAACTCATATAAACATAGTATAATGATATGCTATGAACCATGATAAAATATATGCGAGTACCCTTTAGTAATTACATTTTCAATTCTTTTTAAAATGGTTTACCAACTGTCTGACAGTGAAAATTTACTTTATTTTATAACTTTTATCATACTAAAACTTAATTATATTCTACATTAGAAAACCTTGAAGAAAACTCTAGACATTCGTCTGCTAACAATGTGTAACTGAGTTTATAGTCACTTGTCTGCGTAGTGCGTAGTTTCTGTTATTCTTGACCTTCCCTTCGTGTGTGTTTGTCAGTGTTGCCAGATCTGGGAGATTTTTTATTCAATAATCACCAATAATTTTTAATTGTAACGTTTAGCTAATAATTTCGAAGGTTGATAGTCTATTATGTATATATCAAATAACACTTTGCAAAATTATTGGTGATTATTGAATAAAAAATCCGCCAGATCTGGCAACAGTGATGTTTGTACGTGTGTCTGTGGCCTTGTAGCTGCAAAACAAATGGACCAATTTTTTTTTTTTTTTTTTTTTTTTCCCTTTTTAATCGGAATGGTTCTTAGCTATATTTGATGAAAATCTGCTTGATAGACTTTTTTCTTTAATTAGTTAATGTACCACACTTTCTTTCAGGCCATTTAGTAGAGATTTTTAAAAATTTGTGCGTTGTCAATCTCTAAATTTCAATATATCTTAGACCATAGCCTCCTAAACTAGATGCCTTCCTCGTGGCTCGGAAACTTGACAACAGTTTAAGCGGTAAACAGCTCCACCTGGTACAGATTGCGCGACTTTTTTATTCAACAGTCACCAAAAATTTTTTAAAGCGGGATTTGATATACATAAAAGGCGAATAGAATCGAAGAAACGTCGATTATATATATAATATATCACTTCTTAAAATTATTGGTGACAGTTGAATAAAACAGTCGCGCAATCTGTACCAGGTGGCGCTGTCTACCGCTTGAACTGTTGTCAAGTTTCCGAGCCACACGGAAGGCATCTAGTTAGGAGACTATGCTTAGACAATACGTCATTTGATTTTTCGATTGAAATATACTAAAAACTTTAAAAATAAATAAATAAAAATTACGGGAATTTTCAACTGATTCAGTCAATATAATACCCGAAACAATTGTTGCGAATTTTTTAAAAATGTGTGGTGTTTATTCAAATTTTTTACTCATTACTTTTCAACACATTGCTTGCAACTCCAGTGCATTTTCATTATACAAATTTCTAATTAACTGCAACAATTTATGACATAACACATATTGTATCCCCATCGAAATACAGCCACCGTGATTATATGCCTCAATCCGCAATTAGACATAAAACATACCAATAAGAACGAAAGAGATATATTAAGAAAGTCTATTTACAAATACATATTTACAATAAGTAGTGACTCCTTGCCCCACCTGGACAGGAAAAAAAAAATGAATATGTAAAAAAAGAATGTGGGAAAATATCCCAACAAAATAAAGCCACTATTGTTAATAGCAATATATCCTCCATGCTTATATATGACTAGCTGACCCGTCCGGCTTCGCACTGATGAACAAATTTTAGTTAAAGATGGATTGATATGTAAAAAATCAAGAAATATATCAGTTTATATGTTATTGTCAGGCAATATTATTAACTGGAAAGTCAAAATATAATTTTACAATTATTGTTTTTAATTAGTTGTTAAATGTTGGCAATTTTAACTTAATGCTATTTATTTATTTATTTATTTATTTCATAAAAAGAAACATTTCTTTACTCATGAATAAAAAATATTGAAAAATAAACCTATGACATGAAAATGTTTTTGATAAAATTGACGTCATAATAGCTTTAATTATTATTCATTTTTTCATTTCGCAAATATATTTAATTTTTTCCATAATTGATTATTATTTTAATAATGTATATTAAAGGAGAAATCAATAATATGAAACAATATTCGTACAACATATACTATTACAGAATCTGGTGTGAAACAACCCCACGACTTCCATTACCCACTATTACACGTAATATATACAATTTTTTGGAGATATTACTTGCATTTTTTGAGATTTTCGAGTAAGAGAAACTTGATACACGTATAAAGACACATACAACAGAGTTTGCATAGCGAGTTAAAAAATAAGGGGAAAAAAATAGATAGTTATTTTTTTTAAACACGAATTTCCGAGATCTAAAACTGAACTACCTAATCAGGATGACCGTTAATATTCCTGTAATAAGCACGTAATACTTGAGAAAGGTTATCTAAATTTGATTAAAGAAAAAATTTTCAAGAATACGTTAGAGCCGTTTTTGAGATACCAACTTTTACCAAAACTTAACATACTCAATTATTGACCTAAAAACAATAATTACATACAAAAGGATATTTAATAGGAAGTTAACATGGCGAGTTTGAAAAAAATCCGTACAGGCGTTTTTAAAGGAACGCACTTGCGAAGTCTGACATTGAGCTGTTTATAGAGGACGCCTATCAATTTTCCTGAACTAAGCAACTTTTCAATCGAAAGGGCATCTAATATATTATTTATATAGCAACTTTGAAGAAAATCATTAGAGGTGTTTTTGAATATGGGCTTAGGGTCGCATTTCTGGTTTTCGATGACCCAATTCCGGTTTTTCAATTTTCACGAAAATTTGGAAAATTTATCTGTACACCAGACCTGAATCACTTGTGAAGTTTAGTAGTTCTATTTTTATTAGTTTTGGAGATATGACAGCCAGAAGATTACACACACACGTGCACACATACACACACACTGACCAATTGCCAAAACCTATACAATACTTCCACTACCTACGGTAGTAGGGTAATTGAAGTAAACACATACATCTCGTATTTACTACGATAATATACAGATTTTCGTATTACGTTTTCGATCGCCAAATACAAAAATCGCCAATGACGATAGATATCAAATCTATGCTTTGTTTTCAATTAAAATATTGAAAATTTGAATTAAAAATTTATTTTACCAAAATTTATTATAGCTTCTAGCACTTAGAGAGAGACAGTGTAACTTTTGATTATTGAAAGAAAAAAAAAAGCAATCGGCTTTTTAGTTCTAGCGATCGTTCTCTACATATGCATATAAACCTTTCTTTTTTTTATATTAGTATAGCTATAGAGCATAGGTATATTAAATAGGTTTCCAGTCAACATAATGTAACTCAAATAATTAAATGCTATTTACATTTCAGTAATGGCTGTATGCGCTATGTATATTGAGCTACTTGCCATAACTGTTAGTTGCTAAAAATAGTCGCCAAATAAATTTAAACATCTCAATACGCAAGCGAAGTATGACATCACTGACCGCCCGTGGATGCAAGAAAAAGATTTTCCATGTTAATCGCTCATTGGATTTTTTTTTTTTTTTTTTTTTTTATTAAAATTCTAGAAGAATTATTTCCCGATTTTAATCCTCATATTTGGGTATAGATATGTATTAGTTATTGTATGCATGCGTTAGATTGAGTTATTTTGCTGTCAAATTGACAAAATTTTAATTTTAAATTTCAAAACTGTCACCCTTGGCGTTTTTTGTATTTGGCGATCAAAAACGTAATACGAAAATATACATGCCAGATGTATATTTTCGTAATATGTATTGTACGAAATATTGTTTCATATTATTCGCTACACTCTTAATGTAAGTTTTTAAAATAACCATGATTTTTGAAAGTTATTAAATTATATTCGCCAGATAATTTGGCGATATTTTTTTTTTCTGCCAAGGATGACGGATATCAAATCTATTCCGCTGCAACATATTAGTATATTATATCAGATACTTTATTTAGACATTTGAAAACAAATTTGACTTCAAATTATGATAGAATATTTATCCTTTCCCTTTTAATTAGTTTATTAGTTGTATGTTTATTGTGTAAATATCATCATTTGAAATGAAATGTTTATGTTTTCAATCGAATATGGAAATTTGCCATTTTTTTTTCTAGAGTTTTGAAATTTAAAATTCCAATTTTATCAATTTTACAACAAAAACAATTTAATCTAACGGATGCACATGATAACTAATACATATCTATATCCAAATATGGGGATTAAAATGGGGAAATAATTTTCCTCGATCTTTATTATTTTTTTACAAAAAATCCAGTTCACTTTTTATATTATTGTTCGCGTGAAAATATATTTTATTATATGTCTAAAAATAAATTAATTCGTAAATCTTTTTGGCAACAATTATAAATTAAAATAAATAATACAACGAGATATATAAAGTAGAGTGATAAATGGTAACCCTTGAGAAGGTCCAAGATGAGTCATGTGACATGCTTTCCTTGCACATGCGTATTCGGTGGTTTCCTTGGTAACAGCTCATTTTCAGTACATTTCTATGGCAACGGTTTCAATGTTTTTGTTTACTTTACGTAGTTTAATATTCTTTTGTTCTAAACCATTTTGATTTTGATTTTACTTCTTTTTTATTTCGTGTAGTTGAACTTTAACCGACAAAATGCTTAAAAATAGTTGAAAAATTATTATTTGTTGTTAAATTTAGCTCTTTAAAAGTTTAAATTTTGTTTTATAAACACTTTTAAACTTTGTTGGGAAACGATGAAAAAAAAAATTATATTATAATATAATTAAAATGTGAAATATGTGTAAAATTATTTTAAGAACAATTTATTTCGGTCATAGGACTGTCATGTTACCTAATAATAATGATAATTTGTCGAACTGATATTTTAAATGCCAAAATAGCGATAAAGGGCCAAACACAGCAACCTATTCGAGCATATCACGTGATTCATCTTGAACCACGGAAAGTTAATCCTTCATCCATTGAATCAGCACTCTAATTTATATATCTCGTTGAAATAATATTATAAAATAGAATTTCTTATTTTATTTTATTTTATTTATTTATTTATTTTTAAATTCCAATTTCGTTTACACACATCAGTTTAAACCACGGAGTAATAAAGACTCCGTGGTTTAAACATTGATGCTTAGATATTATATCATATCATATCAAATTAAATTATTAGAAAAATAAACACTTTTAATTCTATAATGACGTCAGATTTAACGTGTAAGTTTAACAATTAAAAAAGCTTTATATGAATTTCAATTTAATGCACGTGCAAATATATTTCTTTTCTTTTCACGTCAAGATATTTTAAAAACGAAATGAATATGTAAATGTTTCTTTTATGTTGGCAGCAGCTAATTTTTTTAATATTTCATTATTTCCATTTCTATTACGGCTTCTATGGGGATTTTAATTAAAATGCTCAGATTTTAAACTAAAATTTATTTTATCAAAATTAAATATAGCCTATAACAATATGGCATACTGTAGCTTTCGGTCAGTGAAAGAAGTTTTTAAATCGGTTCAGTAGTTTCAGAGATTACCCTCCACAAACAAACAATGTTTTGCGCTTTATATAATGACTAGCTGACCCGTCCGGCTTCGCACTGATGAACAAATTTTAGTTAAAGATGGATTGATATGTAAAAAATCAAGAAATATATCAGTTTATATGTTATAGTCAGGCAATATTATTAACTGGAAAGTCAAAATATAATTTTACAATTATTTTTTTTTAATTAGTTGTTAAATGTTGGCAATTTTTACTTAATGCTATTTATTTATTTATTTATTTATTTCATAAAAAGAAACATTTCTTTACTCATGAATAAAAAATATTGAAAAATAAACCTATGACATGAAAATGTTTTTGATAAAATTGACGTCATAATAGCTTTAATTATTATTTATTTTTTCATTTCGCAAATATATTTAATTTTTTCCATAATTGATTATTATTTTAATAATGTATATTAAAGGAGAAATCAATAATATGAAACAATATTCGTACAATATATACTATTACAGAATCTGGTGTGAAACAACCACACGACTTCCATTACCCACTATTACACGTAATATATACAATTTTTTGGAGATATTACTTGCATTTTTTGAGATTTTCGAGTAAGAGAAACTTGATACACGTATAAAGACACATACAACAGAGTTTGCATAGCGAGTTAAAAAATAAGGGGGGAAAAATAGATAGTTATTTTTTTAAACACGAATTTCCGAGATCTAAAACTGAACTACCTAATCAGGATGACCGTTAATATTCCTGTAATAAGCACGTAATACTTGAGAAAGGTTATCTAAATTGGATTAAAGAAAAAAATTTCAAGAATACGTTAGAGCCGTTTTTGAGATACCAACTTTTACCAAAACTTAACATACTCAATTATTGACCTAAAAACAATAATTACATACAAAAGGATATTTAATAGAAAGTTAACATGGCGAGTTTGAAAAAAATCCGTACAGGTGTTTTTAAAGGAACGCACTTGCGAAGTCTGAAATTGAGCTGTTTATATAGGACGCCTATCAATTTTCCTGAACTAAGCAACTTTTCAATCGAAAGGGCATCTAATATATTATTTATATAGCAACTTTGAAGAAAATCATTAGAGGTGTTTTTGAATATGGGCTTAGGGTCCCATTTCTGGTTTTCGATGACCCAATTCCGGTTTTTCAATTTTCACGAAAATTTGGAAAATTTATCTGTGCACCAGACCAGAATCCCTTGTGAAGTTTAGTAGTTCTATTTTTATTAGTTTTGGAGATATGACAGCCAGAAGATTACACACACACGTGCACATATACACACACACTGACCAATTAACAAAACCTATACAATACTTCCACTACCTACGGTAGTAGGGTAATTGAAGTAAACACATACATCTCGTATTTACTACGATAATATACAGATTTTCGTATTACGTTTTCGATCGCCAAATACAAAAATCGCCAATGACGATAGATATCAAATCTATGCTTTGTTTTCAATTAAAATATTGAAAATTTTAATTAAAAATTTATTTTACCAAAATTTATTATAGCTTTCAACACTTAGAGAGAGACAGTGTAACTTTTGATTATTGAAAGGAAAAAAAAAAAAAAGCAATCGGCTTTTTAGTTCTAGCGATCGTTCTCTACATATGCATATAAACCTTTCTTTTTTTATATTAGTATAGCTATAGAGCATAGGTATATTAAATAGGTTTCCAGTCAACATAATGTAACTCAAATAATTAAATGCTATTTACATTTCAGTAATGGCTGTATGCGCTATGTATATTGAGCTACTTGCCATAACTGTTACTTGCTAAAAATAGTCGCCAAATAAATTTAAACATCTCAATACGCAAACGAAGTATGACATCACTGACCGCCCGTGGATGCAAGAAAAAGATTTTCCATGTTAATCGCTCATTGGATTTTTTTTTTTTTTTTTTTATTAAAATTCTAGAAGAATTATTTCCCGATTTTAATCCTCATATTTGGGTATAGATATGTATTAGTTATTGTATGCATGCGTTAGATTGAGTTATTTTGCTGTCAAATTGTCAAAATTTTAATTTTAAATTTCAAAACTGTAACCCTTGGCGTTTTTTGTATTTGGCGATCAAAAACGTAATACGAAAATATACATGCCAGATGTATATTTTCGTAATATGTATTGTACGAAATATTGTTTCATATTATTCGTTACACTCTTAATGTAAGTTTTTAAAATAACCATGATTTTTGAAAGGAATTAAATTATATTCGCCAGATAATTTGGCGATATTTTTTTTTCTGCCAAGGATGACGGATATCAAATCTATTCCGCTGCAACATATTAGTATATTATATCAGATACTTTATTTAGACATTTGAAAACAAATTTGACTTCAAATTATGATAGAATATTTATCCTTTCCCTTTTAATTAGTTTATTAGTTGGATGTTTATTGTGTAAATATCATCCTTTGAAATGAAATGTTTATGTTTTCAATCGAATATGGAAATTCGCCATTTTTTTTTTCTAGAGTTTTGAAATTTAAAATACCAATTTTATCAATTTTACAACAAAAACAATTTAATCTAACGGTTGCACATGATAACTAATACATATCTATATCCAAATATGGGGATTAAAATGGGGAAATAATTTTCCTCGATCTTTATTATTTTTTTACAAAAAATCCAGTTCACTTTTTATATTATTATTCGCGTGAAAATATATTTTATTATATGTCTAAAAATAAATTAATTCGTAAATCTTTTTGGCAACAATTATAAATTAAAATAAATAATATTATAAAATAGAATTTCTTATTTTATTTATTTATTTATTTTTAAATTCCAATTTCGTTTACACACATCAGTTTAAACCACGGAGTAATAAAGACTCCGTGGTTTAAACATTGATGCTTAGATATTATATCATATCATATCAAATTAAATTATTAGAAAAATAAACACTTTTAATTCTATAATGACGTCAGATTTAACGTGTAAGTTTAACAATTAAAAAAGCTTTATATGAATTTCAATTGAATGCACGTGCAAATATATTTCTTTTCTTTTCACGTCAAGATATTTTAAAAACGAAATGAATATGTAAATGTTTCTTTTATGTTGGCAGCAGCTAATTTTTTTAATATTTCATTATTTCCATTTCTATTACGGCTTCTATGGGGATTTTAATTAAAATGCTCAGATTTTAAACTAAAATTTATTTTATCAAAATTAAATATAGCCTATAACAATATGGCATACTGTAGCTTTCGGTCAGTGAAAGAAGTTTTTAAATCGGTTCAGTAGTTTCAGAGATTACCCTCCACAAACATACAATTTTTTGCGCTTTATATAATGATATAGATATAGATTATGATTCTGAATACACGATGGGGCACGTGGCATGCCATTTACCAATCCCTGAAGAATAGTAATATCAATATTCCCTTAGGCTTCAATGTTGGCGATCTGCAATTATGCTACAGAGTGAAACTGTCTTCCATTGGCATATATACTATACAGACATACTCAGGATACCCCACACATTTTCTTGGGGATAGAAGTTAAGGAAAAGGAAAGGTCCTTTCAAGGCGTGCACCCCACTATCCAAAACTCATTGCAAGGAGAATTTCGTGACATGAATGGGGCCGTTGGCTTTCTGAAAAATTCGTCTTGGGACACTAATTTTTTCTGTAAATGCATGTAAATGCCTTGTAGCATTTCTTGGAACTCGGTAGCTTTTTTGGGGGCTGGGGGTAAAGCCAAGTTAAATTTACCACTAGAGCCAAAACCTACTCACACCGTTAATGAACCTCTACATCGTTGTCTTTTGAAGAAAATTTCCTCATCTTTTCTCATGTCACACCAATAGCTCGAAAGAACATCTCTGTCATCCAAATTAACTTTTCTCTCTCTTGGAACATAACAGGAAGCTATTGGTCCTTCCAGGTTTGATTACATTTTGCTCAATCTAATCTTTAACTACGTTTCTTGCGACCACGGAAGCCTCTGCGCATGTACTGACTGAACGAGTTCACTGTTAAAATAGGGGAGATAATTTTTTCGTTGAGAGGAAATAAGTGATAAGGGAACATCGCGCGAATGACTGGATGTTTACTAAATCCCAACCTGTCGGTCAACTTGTCACCCCTCAAAGATTTTGGACTGGTTATCACTGCTAGGCGTAGGAAACGTGGTTGCACTATAGTCTCCGTTGTTTGTGGATAGCTTTCAATGATGGGCTGCTGTTTCTCCTTTTTATATCGCAAGTTACTGTTCATTTTGTAATCCGAGACAGGATTAATTTTTTCAAAGGGATATTATTCGCTTTGGCCAATGGGGAAATATCTCTCGTGAAATAAAACGTACACCATCGCTTTTCTCCTTGGAAGTCGATTTTCGGCATGTACTTTATACCCGTAAGCATTGCTCCGATTCACAAAATTGTATATTACGATTTTAGATGTTTGATTGCCATAGATATTCGTCTATGTGAAATACCTTGTTCTTTAAAAGATGTTATCTGGCCTTTCTCGAACTCTAATAGCTGAGTCATCTTTCTCATTACAATACTGCAAGAAAAATATAAAATACAAACTTCTGATGTCTGAAAAAATTTCAACTGGTATAGAACATGTATTTAAAAACTTTCTGATGTACCTCCTCCCCCCCCCCCCCCCCCCCACAAAAAAAAAAAAAAAAAATGTTTATTTGTAGCAGTTTGAATGTCGGAAAATACCCGTTACAGTAATAGATGTGGTAGCTTTCTTTCGGTGGGACATTTTTTAAACTTTTTTTTTTCTTCTGCCTGTATCGAGAAGGGAGTGAGTTACTCCTTGTAATTATATGTATATTGATTTTCTGAATATATTTGTTTCGTGCGCATGATCACGGTAGCTTTATTTCGGAAGGCACACTGTATATCGCTCATGAGATGCAACAGTGGGGCACAACTCAAAAAATAAGATATTTTGAATAAGTACAGGTCTGAATGTGAAAAAATACGTTCTTCCTATCAGTAATGCGCATCACATACTTCAATATATACACCGTAAGGCATGTTTAAATTAAGGCATGATGTATGTATTTCCACAACCATGAAGACTTTACACACATTTATCTCAAAAAGGGATTCTTTTTTAGGTATACCACTACTGCAGCTCATAAGCGATATATTTATTATTATTATTGTTATTATTTTTCGTTTGCAACAGGCGACTTATGATTTTTCATTACTTCAGCAAACATAATCAACGTTTTCTTAGCCTAGAAAGGTCCAAACAACTGAAATCCCTTTAAGCTAGAAGGGCCCTAACATTATGCAAATGGTATAAATGAAAACTAATCCATCATTCTCAAGATGTTGGTATTTAAATAACATCTACATCACATGATGGATAGTCATCAATGCCATCTCGCTGCTGATAATCTTATTTAAAAAAAATAAATAAATAAATAAATAAAATTTCATGGAAATTATACGTATAAGTCAACTGATCAAGCAATCTGCAAATGCTTTCGTTTACATTTTATACATTGTAATTTATGTTACGGTGTATCGGTCTTCCGATCTATGAAAAAGCAAAAGATGAAATAAAATCTGGATGGATGTCTGCTGTCAGTTCATTTCCACAACGTTCTCATTAATTTTCTTCTGGAGATAACCAGTGAATGATTATGAAATTGTCTTTCTCGAATTACCGACATTTGACATAGGAGTGAGCTGGGCATTTAAAACTCGTTTTGCAAACACCTGCTTGGTATAAATTACTTTTATGGTAGTTGACTTGCAAGAGTAGAATTTTGACTCTTTATTTGGAACGCCATGCATGTCACTATCATGTCGAAACAACAAGCTGGAAAACATGTGATATCCCTACATTGCTATCTTGCAACTATCTACTACTCATGGAGAATATAAGTTGCGAAATTAATAGAGTTATAGATCTGATACAATTAAAAATTGATTTTTAGTAATTAATTTATCTTGTTAAATTGATAAAACATTAGTTCTGTTTAAATCAAAAACTCGTAAGCTGTTAATCAAAATAATATATATTTTTTCATCGTAAATTTAATTTAAAACTACGTCCTCTAATTTTAATTTCTTTTGCAGATATTAAAAACTAGTTTTTTTTTTAATCATACAATTTTTAAACAAAACAAATTAAAATTTTGATGTTTTATCTACCAAAGTCATTGCAAAGTATATTTGCGCTTCCCAGTTGTAATACATTACAAATGTTGTCTGCTTCTTTTTTTATTGAAAGAAAGAAAAAAAAAAAAAGGTTGAAAATTTGTTACATATGTGTATACTTTGATGCTGAGTCATATTACAACCAGAAACACTTTATTCATATTTATATACTAAAACAAACATTAAAAATAATAATAATAATAATAATAACTCATTGAACAATTAATATATAAGTAAATATATAAATTGTCGAAAAAGATTATCGCTAACCCCGATCGCTAAGATTATCGCTGTTCCCTTTTATAGTTTCAACATACAATACCCTTCATTATTATTAAAATTATTTTTTATTTCTTTTTCTTTTTTTTTTTTTTTTTTCCATTTCATTTCATTTTTTTTTTTTTTTTTTTTTTTTTCCCGTTAGGAGGGTGGGGGTGATGAGGAAGAGGGAAATTTATATTCACACATGCTGTACTTGTTAATTAAATGTTTTCAGAGAAAATAATTTTCCCTAATCAACTAGGCAAGATATTTGTCCCTTTATGACAAAAAAAATTCGAAATTTATTGCCTGCGGCAACACTTTTTCCGGGCATTTTAGTTTGGTTATTTGTAGGACGACTGGTGGAGCTGCTATTATTCAAGAACTACAATTTTACAGATGACTATATAGCAGCATCGATTAAATATTTCAGTTTTGGCGTCGTGTTTAAGTGAAACTTAATCACTCGGTTTTTACAGCCTTCATACTATGATAATAAAATTATAAGAACAATAAATTTAAAATTTCAGCACAATTAGTTATATTATAAAAATTATACATAAATAACTGCTATATAAATATTTTTTTTAATTTAAAATTTAATATATTTAATCCTTTCTACTGTATTACCAGTTGATTTCAATAAATATAATAAAGAAAGAAAGAAGAAGATTTCTTCTTCAAATTAATAATTAAATAATTAAGAAATACATAGTGTAAAAGTCGTTGCTAAGGTGCACAGATGAATGGAAAGAAAAAATGAAATAGAAAAGTAAATGGATAAAATTTAAAATAATAATAATAATAAATTTAAATTCGAAAATCGAAAAAATCTGGATGAAGTGAAATTCTGCAGGGTCCAAGCACAGCCCGATTAAGGCCTGCTGCGGCCCAAGGCCCAGAAAGATTTTGGTGCCCCCACCCCACTCCCCGAACAAATTAAAGCATTTTTCTTGAAACAAATATCTAGTTTGCACAGGAAGTTAGAATGTGGTGGTGACAATCAAAGTATTGCCTTCAAAAGAAATTAGTTTTAACTTTTTTTTTTTTTTTTGCAAAGAGATCTCAAATCCTTATTTTTTTTTTTTTTTTTTGAGGGAATATATCTCTTCTATGACTGTTGAAATTCCCTTGCATAGAAAGTTTTAGTCGCGATACCATAAAGCTGGAAGATGTTTTATTTTATTTTAATTTAATCTCACACCTTCTTTACTTTCAATTAAAATTTTTATAGGTACTACTTCAACTCGAGCAGCAACGATTAAAGCTGCTAATATAATAATCACTCCAAGGTGTAGACATGCCCTCACAATTTTTACCCATAGGCACAAGTACGGAGAGTTCTCAAAAATGCTGGATTTTGATGGATTAGTCTCATCTCACAAAGTTAAAAAAATGTAACTGGACACCAACTTGAGGTTTATTGGATTCACCGTCGTATTAAAACTACGAAGTAAGAAATTGTCGATAGTTTGGGATCCACCCTTAGGTGTGATCCGGAGACATGCCACTGCCACATACAATTTTGATCCTCCACGGAGGTGATTAGATTCCAACTACAATTATATCATTAGCTAACTTTCAGTTAATTTTTTCAGAAAATCTTTGCCAAAAATAACACTTTAAATGCTTAAAATTATTTTGGTGTCCCTAGCCTAGATAGAGGTGCCCTAAGTCAAAGCCTATTCGGCCTGTGCGATAATCAGGCCCTGAGTCCAAGCTACCCCTGCCAAGTTTTGTAGCTATGCTATTAGTTGTCTTACCTACAGAGTGCAAAAAGACATACACAGAGACAGACAGTTCTCTTTATTTATACATATAATTCAGAATGATGAATTTTTATCAAATGTTTATAGATCAAATGAACATTATATAAAAAGAAAAACTCATCGTTGTTAGCTGTGAAAATTAGAATATAGCTACGAGTAATTGTCGTTAACTATTCCAAATTATACATCGAGAATATCTAACTTATTTTATTATTTATTTAAAGGTACATTTTATTTGAAGACCCTCAGAAATACATATTTTAATCTTAACATATTGATTGATATCAGCTACAAGTTTTAAATAATATACGTATTCAGCATACAACAAAATTTTCATTTATGTTACATACTTTAGTCGAAATATTCTGTCAAACAGTCAAACAACGTATAAAAATAGTCCTTTATATTTATACTTTATTTCACTTCATTTTCGGTAATTTTTCTTTCTTTTTTAATCAGTTAATGCCAGTTACTTGTTAAGACTAGAAAAAGCATCTAAGCGAAACGTCCAAACGTCTTATCTTCTTTTTGAGAACTATCGTCTGAAGATCCCTTCGATTTTTTTTTTTTTTTTTTTTTTTTTTTTTTTTTGTTCCCTTTATAAAAGGAAAAAACTGCTTAGAGCTGAAGTTTTTTGTTTTATTATTTACTTACGTTGGCATCTAATCTGACTTTTTTTAATATCGGAGACAGGAGCTGCATAATTAATCACTGTAGAACGGCTGAAAGTGATTAGCATATATTATGGATTGGATTTTTTATTTTTACACTTTTTTTTCTCTCTCTCTCTCTTGTTTCTGGCTTCTATTTCAAGGAGGATCAAATTTTGATGGGTTATGTTTTTCGCTATAAGTGCTCTAGATTCATGACAAAAAATATATGTTCTTTAAGATAAATTAGTTTTGAATAGCGATGAGATAAGCAATAAAATGAAATACTTTTTTTTTTTTTTTTTTTTTTTTTTTTTTTAAGTTATTTTCTGATGATAATGAAACAAAATATCATAAATTGGTTTTTAAAAATTATATACTCGTATTTTCTGTTAGTTATAATTTTTTTCCACGTTATTAAAAAAAAAAAAAATAAATAAATAAATACAAAAGACTTTTTACTTATTCTTATAATGACACAACTGTAGAAAATGATATTAATATCAATATCAAAATCTGTATTCAAACCTCTCTCTCTCTCTCTTTATATGTATATATATATATATATATATATATATCCAAAATATTAATCTTAATTGTATGTATGGAAACATTTCAGATAAATTAATTCACGCTCAAACGACTTGCATTTTTTTCCCCTTTAAATAAATGTGATATAGATTATCATATATTATAAAATTTATATTCTTTTCTTTAAAAGATAGGTAAATTCTCCAAATAAATAAAATTATAAATTAAATTCTTTAATCTTAAATCAACTATTTAAAATATAATGGAATAACGATTGTATCCTATAAATAATAAATTTTACAATATGCATTTTCTAATTTTTATATCTTCCCTTTCATGTCTTTTTCATTGTAACTGAAACAAAAAATCTTTGATCAGTTCCCAGTATTCATTTAGCAAGCCTAACGTACTGGAAATTATTTTTGCTCTGTAAATGATAATGTTTTGACTTATTTCTATCCTTTTGTTTTGTGAAACCAGAAAATAATTAATTCGGTCTCTTTTAATCTTACATCGAAATGTAACTCCTGCAACCTCTTGTCATCAATTTTACATCAACGGTTAAATAGAATATTTGCTTAGCTAGTTATTTTCCCAGGGTCTAAATCTTGGCGAAATCATGCCAACATTCACTAACAACGGTCAATAAATTACTCGTCACTTTTTTAAAATGTACATGTGAATATTCCTAACGTAATGCAACCATTCTCTATCTTAAACTTTGAACTTGGCGTGTAATTCAACGCCAAATGCATTGTCATTTGTTTTGCTTCAGTTTAGGAGCATACACTTTCTTTCTCATCTTCAAACATGTAACAGCTCAAGAGCGATTCGGGCCTAGGGCCCGGCCGGATCCTCGCGACTGTTTCCCCACTCCAGAATGTTTTCGTTAAAAAAAACTTATGTTCTTTTAATTGACTATGGTCACGTGAATTGGAATATTTTTAATGAACTGGCATGAGAACCAAATATGTCTCTGAGTTAATTCTGAGCCTGGACCTTTAATCGAAATTCAGTTTTAATAATGTTTTTACTTTACAGCCAAAGCCATCAACTAAAAAATACTTTCTTTTACGACGGCCGCTCGTCTTCTTCACAAACTTGTTTATTGATTGTAAATTAAAAATTTCAAATGATAAATATTAAATAAACAAAGTGTAAAGGTCATTTATGATTATATGATTTTTATGGCAGTAAGTTTACCCCTGCATTCCTTAAAATAAAAATAATGTATTTTTCTGAAAATTTTCACAATTGGTGTATCTTAAACATTTTCTCAACACAAGAAAATGAAATAATTGATTAAAAGTTAATTACAATGTAGAACGTATCCAATTAAAGAAGCAAAAGAAAAAAACATAATCAATACTTTTAAAAAGTTCTATAAAGTTACTGTAATGTTTATATAGAATCTCTGCAAAATTTTTAACAGTTTTCAGTTAAAAATAAGTAATCTAGATTCTCAATCTTACTGACATATTGAAAGTTTTTTATGTTTCATTTTTCGATAAAAATTAAAAATAGATGTTTCTACTTCAGAAAACGTATTATATATCGCTAATATACTTGACTCAATAATTATTTAAAATAATATTCACCTCTAAAATTTGTATATAAAGTAATTTTTTACATAAGATTTCAGATAAATAATTCACAGTAGCTTTTTCTGTTGTAATTTTTTACAGTGTACTACTTTTTTAAATTCTGACCAATGCTGATAATAATCAGCATAAGAAGAAAGAGGTTATGTTATTTTTAAAAGCCTTAACTATCTTTTTAAAATTCCATATTTAATTATGGGAAAGAAACAAGCATTTAAAAATTTACAAAGGAGATTTTTTAATCTTTTATTTCAAAATAACATTACTAAAAAATATAAAGCAAAATTTAGATAACAAAAAGGTCATTTGTTGATGTTACTAGAGTGTGTTTTAAGTACTTCACCTTAAAACTATTGCACAATTTTTAATTACAGAAGTAGCTTCAAGCGGAGTTGTGTTCTCCATATAGTGTACAATAAAACTATTACATAGCGAAATTTATTAGCAAAGTTCTGATATAATATGTATGATATATGTATATATATATATATATATAATGTTAACAATAAAAAGGAAAAGGAAAAATAGACATATGAACAATTTGCCACAACAACCAATAAAAGCCAATTTGACAAGTATTTAAAAATTTAGATTTGAAAAATAGAATACTCATTTTAAATTAATTCCAATGAAAACACAAAACATATAGAAACATGAAAAGAAGGAGGTTTTTTTTATTAAAAAGTTTTCTATTTGAACTGACCATAACAAAATGAACAGAAAAGAAAAGAAAGAAAGAAAGAAAAGGGAAAAATTGAATTTATGGAACAGGATATAAATAAGTGAATAATAATTAAAAGACGATAAAAAAAATAATAAATAAAATAAGATAAAATAAATTGCTTAGAATGTAGAGGCAATTCTCCAGAAGTCCCCACCCCAACACTGAGCTAAAAAATTAAAGGTTTCATTTTTTTTAACAAGCGATATTACACAAAAGGTGACCCAACCTTGCAAAAAAAGAAAAGAAAAAAGAATATAACCAACAATTAGAATAAACAGAGATTCACCAGAATAAATTCATAAAGCAGATGTATAAAAATACTCATCCTAAGTAGTATGAAATATTTGAGTAATCACCAAGTTTAGTTGAAGCTATCAATATGCCCTAAAAACAATAATTATTAATTAAATTTACGTTAACTAGCTATTATTAATCTAAATTACAATTACAGAACTAAGTAATATGAAGCAAGGATTATTTATTAGCATAATGAATACTTATTAAATATTATAAACCATTTATATATATATATATATATATATATCAAAATTATTGATTTTATATTCGTAGGGACAACTCTCGTTACTAGAATTTACAGCAAGGTTGCCATTTTCTTGGTAAAATTAAAAATAAAATGCAAAAACAAAGTCAAAATTGGGACAAAGGCAATTTGCTAAATACCATTACAGCAATTACAATTTATTTTACTCTGAACTTACCTTAATTAAACTTTGACAGAAACATTTAAGTTAATTTAGGAAATATATTATGATAACAATAAGAATGACAACGAAAAGTAAACAGGTGACGAATTTGTCACAGCAAATCACAAAAGTCAATTTGGTAACTAATTAACTTGATTATTATTATTTATTTATTTATTTTTTTTTATTATTATTTTATTTTAATCGAAAGGTTTCTAATCGAGCTTGACGGTATCAAAATGAACCAAATAAAAATAAGAAAAGCTGAATTGATGGAACAAGACACAAACAATTGAATAATTAATAAATTAAATGGCTCAGATTGCGGAGGTAATGCGTCAGGAGTTGCCACCCCCACACTGAGCTAAAATTTGCAAGGTATATGTTAAGATAACAATAAGAATGAAAACGAAAAAATAAACAGATAAATAATTTGCCACAGCGATCCACAAAAGCCAGTTTGGTAACTAGTCAACTTAATTAATCTATTTAAAATATTTGACCAGTATTCTTTATTTTATATGCACTGAGAAAATATTCTGTAGCTGACATCTAGAATCTTAATTGTGGCTCTAGAAAAAATAGTTCCATGTCGTCCTTGTAAATTCTAGTCCCCTTGGAAAGCGAGTTCTAGAAGCCCCTATTAGAATTCTAGAGCGTTTGCCTATATTCTCGAGGGTAAAGTTATTTAAAAATCTCTGCAAATAAATGAGACTACTGTAACGTCTCCAATGAAGTAGCGTCAAATTGAGACTATCACAATCTTAAAAAAATACAATTATTTATTTTTAAATACAATTAATTCGTAGTCTAGATTAAATAGAATAAAGGTAATGTAGGTTCAACAGTGAAAGTCGGTGATAAGCTTTACATGAAGGTTAAGTATCTGCTATTAAGACCGGACAATACCTAATCTCGCCGGCAGCCTTGGCCCATATTATTCTATTTGAAAATTTTTTTACATAATTACTCATTACCTAATGAATAGTTTTCAATTCTGTTTTCACATTTTGAAAATTCATAAGCGTTAAATTAGTACTTGTTTTCCAAAAATTGATTTTTTAAAATTTTAGTATTTCATTTTGCGACTAGAAAATGAGAAAAATGCATTTTGTGAAAAATCGCATTTTTGAACTCAAAATTAAAATGTAAAAAAAAAAAAAAAAAAATGAATTTTTCAAAAATGAGTATTCATTTAACGGTTATGAATTTTCTGACTGTGAAAACAGAATTTAAAAATATACATTAGGTAATGTGTAATTGTCGAAACAAATTTTCCCATAGAATAACATTGACCACGGCTGCCCGCGGGATTAGGCATTGTCCCCTCTTAAGTAAACTATAAAAGTTATCTACCGTTACTAGGCAAAGTTCTGACTTCAAAAAAGGAGAACAACTCGAGTCTCGGCTAGCACCAAAACTTAATTCCTCTCTGTCTTCTCTCCTTTCTCAAGAAGACTTGGTTTTTGGAGGGGGGTGAAAATTGTCCTTTAAATCTCCAATAGTCTTTTAGAAGGAAGTGATCCGTTGATCTCTCATTTGCTAACTGGAGGCGTCAGGATGGTGAAATCCGTCCCATGCAGAACATTTCTCCGGGAAGTGCAACACATGTCAAGGCGTATACAGGGTGGCTATCCTTTTGTTAAATAATGTCAAAATCGTAGACTTTCAGTCTACTCTGTTTGTTCGAAACATCACAGCTTGAAACATCACACTACAAGAGGCGGGTTTCTGCAACTATAATCTTGGTTTATTACCAAATTCTAGAAAATCAAGCGAGAATTTCTCGCGATACAAATGATTCAGAATATTTAGAGTATTCAGAATATTGTTTCACCATCTAGAAATGTGTACACTAGAAATTCTCGATAATTTCGTCTATTCAGTTTATTGGCGTGCCTTATGCGCATAGCTTGGAAATCTATATTTCTAGTTAAGATAATTTAGAAAATGGCCACTTATTCATTCTAGAGAAAGGCGGAATATTTTTTTTCTCAGTGTGTGAAAAAAGAAGAAGAATACTCACTTTAAAATAATTCCAATGAGAAAGCAAAACATATAGAAACATAAAAAGAAGGAGCTCTTTAATTATTGTAATAAAAATTTTTCTATTTAGACTGACAATAACAAAATGAACCAAAAATAAAATATGAGAAAAGCTGAATCTGTGGAACAGGACACAAATAATTAAATAATAAACAAAGTAACTTTCTCAGAATGCTGAGGTAATTCGTCATCAAAAGAAGGTGGTGGTGAGGTAGCTGTGTGAGACAGCACTGTCAGGTACCGCAAATGCAGCTGAATCCATAGCGTACAATACATTAAGAGATTAGAGAGCTTTTAACAGCTAATTCAATAATATAACTAAACAATCAAATATATATGATACCTGTAGTACATATGAAAATATAAATTAAATATTATTGATAAGATACTTTTTCTGATGCGCACCTTATATTTAGGAAAAACATTTCGTGAGATACTTTTGGTTTATTCAGAGATATGTACAGACTAGTGTAGTATGTCTAGTATTTTATTAAACGACACAGGAGTTTGGGGGTAATTAGGGTGCCTAGAATGGATAATTTAGACACTCTAGGGGTAATATTCTTGCTTTAACTTAATAACCCAATGAAGAACAAATACTGAACTTTAGTTTCATCGTTTTTTTTACAGTAATTATTTGATGAAGCTGACGACTCGCAGATTCCTCACTTAGTTTAATACGCCTACAGCGCTGCTTCAAGCCTAATTATGTATAATGAATTTCGTAAAGCTGTGGAATCAGCCCTTGGTGGGAGTCAAACTTCGTTGAGAACTTATACATAAGGGCTCATTGTGACTGTAGATGAGAGCACTTTGATTGTGGGAAAACTAATTTACCGAATATATTAGCGGTATAAGCAGATGAATGCGTTTCCTGCACAGCGAGGCTTCAGGGTTGGATACGTGTATTATTATTATGGTATGTTCCGTATATTAAGCAGTTGGTTTGAAAATGATCGCTTGAGAGAGACGAGAGAGAGCGATTGGTTTTTGGAAGGAGAAGGCAGAAGAGCAAAAATAAAATGAATTAAAACTGAGTTTAAGCCAAGTTCCACAAGCCTGTATTAGAGATGGTTAGAAACTAGAATATATTATTGGACTAATTGAGCAGTTTTATGTTATTTAGCGCTATTATTTTATAATTTCAGTTATAGTTTTTTTTTTTTTTTAAGAGTTAATTAAGTTTTTAATAGAACATTTTGTAACTCGAGAAAAAAGATATTTGATAATCATTTTCAGTAAAGGATACATAAATAATGATAATAATAATAATAATAATAATAATATTTGTAGGATACAGGAAAAAATAACGAAAACATTTTTTCCCTCTTTATTACAGGTGTCATCTACTGTTTAAGAAAAAAAAAAGACTTTATAATTTTAGAATTTTTTTACTAATATCTTTGAATAGTATTACTTTAAAATTAAAATTAGCTTTTTAAATTGTAATGTCATTATTTTGCATAATCTTAAGCATCATAAGTTATTTATACGCATTAAAGTATTATGTATTTGAGTATAGTAATTAGCACTAAACCAACATTGATAAATCTTACAATTCTACAACAATGACAAGGAATTTTTTTTTTTTCCTTTTAAAGCGTTGCCTTCTTCTTTTATTTCTCCATTTCATCAATATATCATTTTTCCTTAAACAAGAAGTTTTTGTACATATCAGTTATTGTTTTAGCACTAATTAAATTTGAATTATCTATTCCACTTGCGGAAATAAAGTTATGAAATATTACTTCATTGTTAGCCTGTGTTTTGCTAAAACTCGTTCTAGGATTTCTTATTTACTTTCCCAGCTACATTCTACCTCTTCTACACAATTTATCAACAGCTCATTTATATCGCTATCTTTGGAAATTTGGGCTTCTCTCAGGAACAAAAACTAAAAACAAAGCTTTTTACAATCGTAACTCATGATGTTTATTCTGATATTACACAGCGAATTACCATAAAATTAAACGCATAACATTTTCAAAAATAAATTGCGTGAATAGAATAACTTTTCAGTAATGCAATAAGATTTTGAAGGATTACTTCTTGTAGAATACATAAGAAAATGCATATCATATGTTAAAAGGGACATCTTAATCCTTAAATGCAAGAATTTTTATTTTTAATAAAATAGGGGGGAGGGATAAGATTATTATTATTTTTTTTTTTTTTTTTTCAAAAAACATATTGATGTATTTTTACATCACAAAAAAGCTACATTTTTCATTATATTTTTATCATTATATGCAAAAATATAAATATTATTCGTTACTTATTACCTTGTTTCTATCCGAAAACAATCTTTCCTGTATGTTTTTATTACTTTTTATATAAATAATGGTAATTCGCAACACCCGCCGATGTGAAATTGTACTCAGATAGCGCGCCAACACTGAAAATTGTCACACACACACACACAAAAAAATAATAATAATAATAATAATAATAATAATAAAATAAATAAATAAATAAATAAATAAATAAATAAATTTCCATTTAATGCACGTTTAAGTGAATTTTTGTCCTATTCTCCCATGTTAAGAAAATCGTAAATTTCTAATAACTTACGAAGTTTTTTAATTCGAATGTTGAAAACGAATAGGGTTCTTGCCAGTGTCGAAAGTAATATTTTAAAACTGATTTGACCTCTCTGCGGCAATTTGTTCTTGAGATATCGTGCACACAGACTAACAAACTAACGGACTAACGGACTAACACACTAACAGACACCATGCAAATTTTGTCATTTTCGGATTCCTCACACCTGAAAACGTGTAGAAAAGTAAAAAAACCGAGGTCGAAAATTTTCACGATTACCTAAGTTCCCCATACCTATAGTATGATGGGGAACTAAAAAGTAAAAAGTAAAAAGATCCATTTTTAGAAAACGTCCGTCAATTTAACAATTATAAATTTTCTGAATGGGAAAACAGAATTTAAAAATATGTATTGTTAATGAGTTATAAGAAAATTTCCCATAGAATAACATTGGCTTGGGCTTCCGGTGATGGAAAGTGAAAAAGGCCATTAAAGGTTAAGAGAGACATATTAGATATGTTAAGAGATTTTAATTATAAATTAACGAACAAAATTTCATTTATTTATAGCAAGTGTTTGAATAAAAGTGTGGGGCTTTTATGCACTCAATCTTCTATCAAAACTCTATAATTTCTCATGTAGTCTTTATTTTCCCATCTACATTCTACCATTCACCATTCTACAAAATTTCTCCACGTTATTATGGAGCAGAAAATTTCTTTCTCTATCTTTGGAAATTCTGACCTCTAGCAGAGACAAGAACTAAAAATAAAAACTTTTACGATCCCAGTTCATGATGTTTATTTTGATATTATACAGGGAATTATCATAAAATTCAAGGCACAACATCTTCAAAAAAAAAAAAAAATTATATATATATATATATGCTGCATGAATAGAACACTTTTTAAGTAGTGCATTACAAAGAGTTTATCTCATGAATTTAAATTTTCCTAATGAATATTTCAGTAGTTCAAAAGTGCTTTAAAAAATGTTATCTGTCAGATGTTTTCCCCTACATGCTTGTAAGATGTTACAGATTTAGAATAATAATTTTCGAATGCAAAAGTACCTTACATGAATATTCTCACATTAGAATTCATACTGAGAATGTGAGAAACAAAAAATGAATCTCATATCCGTGTTTCATGAATTAGCTGTACATGCCATCTGTAGAATTGTAAGTAGTTTAGTCATTTAAAGTGATTATTCTGCATTTATTTAGAATCATAGCTGCCAATATTTTCATTTATTTCGGAGTATACTTTTTAGCTCCACCTTTTTTTCGCACCACTTTATTTTTAGAATATTTTTCTCCGATATATAACTATGATATAATAAGAAAAATTTGCTCTTAAAAAAAAGTGGTATGGATTAAAGGCGGAGCTAAAAGTGCTCCGGAATAAATTAAAATATTGGCAGCTATGTTTAGAACCATTTTAGGAAATAATTAAGGTTTATCATCAGCATATTTTTATTAAGTTACTAGCAGGCTTTGTCCGCTTCGCTAGTCACTACATTAAAAAGATTTCTTTTTAATTGAATAATTGAAACGTTTAAATAAGCATATTGACGACTATTATCGCCACAGCTTTAGTATGGGATCTCCTCAGTGATATTAAATACATATTTTAGCTTCTCGAATCTATACAACAAGACTATTATTAAAACGAATATTCTCGAAAACAATCCAATAGTAAAGCTTATTCTTCGACTATTCTAGAAACAGTTGAAACTGTTACTCATATAGCAAAAGTCACTATTAGATGGATGTTCTGAAACATTCTGAAAAACAGTCACTTGTTCCACAGGAGTAAAGAAAATAACATCAAATACTCCGGAGCATAAATCTTCGCAAGCTCAAGAAAAATGTTCATTCGCTTAGAGCTCAATCCTTAAAGTGCAATCACTCAAAATAGGTCTCTGAATAACTCTGATTCGCAGTAAATACATACTTTTTCGCATAAGTCAACTCACTCCTTTTTATAACTTTTTGCGATGATTCCATCGAGAATCCCATGGAAAGCTCGAGATCTGTGCTCCCGTGTGTCGGAGATCTTCGAAACTTGAGGAATTCTAAAGTACCATTTTTCACCAAATTTGGTTGCCCTATCACCAAATTCGGTCGCCCACTCACCACGTTTGTCGCCAAGGTTGACCCTACTGAAAGTCAATGAATGAATTGCTCTTTTATTTTCACTTCGCCTATAAAACTGCTTTCATTGCAACGGTGATAATGATCCGGGGCAAAGAATTAATCCATTATAACAATATGCTGTGAGCACTATTTCTGCCGCATTTTAGGCAACTAATATTTTTATGGTTATATATATTTCCCATTAAACGTATTCTTATTTTTATTTATTTATTTAAATATTAATTAAAATTAATCAAATATTTCTGCTGGACAGCGTGCAAGTACAATCACACACAGCAGCTCGTATATTTGTATAATAAATTAGTGTAGTGATTGGTATATAAAAATAAATAAATATGTAAACATTATCGTGCTACACAACTTTATTAAATCTCTCCCTTGGCGGCTTTTGAATTTTTGTCACTATATTAGTGATTATTTTTTTTTTCTTTAATATAATTTCTTGTATAAAAGGGGGACCCCTATTTCACTGATACTTTTATCGGACACCTTTTCGTTAATTTGTAAGAATTCTTCACATTCTGCTTATATTTTTTATGGGTTTTAGGCTTAAAATAGTGCTTGAAATAAATTTTCTATTTTTAAAACTACACGTTTTTTTTTCCCTATAAAATTATTTATTCAGATAAAAATAGATCATTTATGTGACTACTATTTTGGTCTTATTTCTTTAAATGGCTATTGCTAAATTAAAATGGAATAAAATGACTGTTGCTAAATTAAACTTCTTGGCGAAAAACATTCGGTTTATTTCAACGCCAAAATTTAAAAAATCGCCCAGTAGGATCTATAAATAAGACTGATAAAATAAATTTATAGTTCATAGAGTTTATTGTAGTAAAGAAACAGTCAAATGTGACGTCATGGACAGGTTTTTTTTTTTTTTTTTTTTTTAATGACAACTTTACAGTAAGGCTCCTATATATATTTTATTTAAGGGGCTCTACTTGACAGTAAAAATCTACATGCATAATTTAATTTTTTTTTTTTATTATTCACGTTTAAGTAAACGTATTTATTTTCCCGTCGGGAAAAAAAAAAAAAAAAAAAGAAATGAGCTCAAAAAATTTTTTGGTAACAATTAAATTAAGGATAAAATTTTAATGGCTATATTTACAGCTATTATGAAGTTAATATTTTCATATTTTAATTAATTAAAAGAAATCAAATCAAAAATTTGAAAATAGGGCTTTGAGGTGCACAAGGACCCTTCAGGGGGCACCTTCGTGTCAAAACACGCGACTGTCCGAGCTACCGTCTTTGGGCTACGCTGTCCATACACACAGAGACATTGCCTTTCATATATATAAAGATAAGTATTAATTTATACATATATATATATATATATTAAGAACAAAGAATTCATCTTCTTCTTTTTTTCATATTTTCTTGTAAATTAACTCCTTAACGATTGTCTTATTTTCAAGAAAACTGCCATAACCCCCCCCCCCTTACAAAATATTCTTTTCTGTTGATAACTATTTTATTATCTAACTGTAGCTCAGAATAATCGAATCTTCTAATAATTAATTAAACTTTCTAGGCTATTGTCACGTCATCTATTATATAAAATAAGAAAGAAAAACAATTTTAGATATGGGATATGGATTCTGTTTAATATTTTTGGTTAAAAAAAGCTACAGACCGAAAATACCATGGGCACAAGAAAAAGGAAACGAAATCTCTCACCTGGTTTTGACAGGAAGAAGAAAGAAGATAATAAACATTTATTTAATTAAGATATTTTTAACAGCTAAATTATCACATTTACTTAAAGTGATTATTAAATTTAGATTTCAAAAAAATAAAAAATGTAAAGTTTAAGAATTAAGCTGCGGCATGACAAAAAAAAAAAAAAAAAAAGTAAATAAATAAATAAAATAAAATAAACAAATAAATAAATAAATAAATAAACTCTTAGTTAATTATGCATTCAAAATCAAATGCAATGAATTCGATAGCCTAATTTTATTTCAAAGTAAGAATTTAATTTACACTTATAAAATTAAGACATTCTTTCGCGATAGAATATAAGAGTTTCTTTTTAAAATTAATTAAAATAATAAAGAGTAACTAATTAAAAGTAAGCTATAAATCAGACACACACACACACACACACACAAAAAAAAAAAAAAAAAAAAACTAGTTGGCATAGGTGGACTCTGCTCAGTTCCCCATCATATGTATGTTCTCATAAATTTCTTGTACAGGACATATTATATACATGTTAAGAGAAATGAATTTGACCAAACGCTTGACACAGTGACAGAACAAAATCCTCGCCTAATAGGCTACCCACCATTCAGTTCGATATCTTATTCTAATCTGTTAATTTATTTTATTGGGATCAATTTCGTAGTTTATTTTTATGCTACTATTTCCAATGCAACTTTCCCAAAAATGCGTATTTATATGAAATATCGCCCCATTTTGCTATGTTGATAAAATCTTAAATTTCGAATAACTTACGAAATTTTCCTACTAAAATATTTGTAGTCAATCATGTTCATACAAGTATCATAAATGTTATTTTGAAATTGTCTGTTATATTTATGATCCTCAAAATGGACGTTTATGCTCGATTTTGCCTTATTCTGCCATTTTAAGTAAATCGTAAATTCCAAATAACTTACGAATTTTTTAAATTGGAAAATTCATACTCTATGGTATTCATGTCAGTATCCTAAATAATATTTCAAAAGTGGTCTGACATCTTTATGATGAAAATATCCCTAAAGATTGACGTTTGTGTAAAATTTTGCCCTATTCTGTTATGATAAGAAATTCGTAAAAGTCTAACAACTTACGAAATTTTTATATTGGAAAATTCATAGTGAATAATATCCATGCCAATATCCTAAATAATATTTCTAAAGTAGTCTGACATCTTTACGATGAAAATATCCCTCAAAATTGACGTTTATGTAAAATTTTGTCCTTCTGCCGTGTTAAGAAATTCGTAAATATCCAATAACTTGCGAAATTTTTAAATTAGCATGTTTATAGTAACTGATGTTCATTCCGGCATCAAAACTGATATTTTAAAACTGGTCTGACATTTTTACAGCAAAAATTTTTCATTTAATGCAAGTTTAAGTGAAATTTTGCCTTATTCTCCAATGTTAAGAAAATCGTAAATTTCAAATAACTTACGAAGTTTTTTAATTCGAATGTTGAAAATAAATAGGGTTCTTGTCAGTGTCGAAAGTAATATTTTAAAACAGGTCTGACCTCTCTACGATCATTTGTTCGTGAGATATCGTGTAAACAGACTAACAAACTAACGGACTAACACACTAACGGACTTACACACTAACGGACTAACACACTGACAGACACCATACAAATTTTGTCCTTTTCGGATTCCTCACACCTGGAAACGTTTAAGAAAAGTCAAAAAACCGATTTCGAAAATTTTCACGATTACCTAAGTTCCCCATACCTATAGTATGATGGGGAACTAAAAAGTTTCAAAATAACTTGTTTTAATGCATTCCAAATCCAACATATTTAATCGAGAAATCACTAATTGTTATTTTATTAAGTATATGTGGATGGTTCATACTTTTTTTTTTAACACTACACTATTACACTTTTTTTGGTTCGTATACGTATTTTTTTCCGCTTAAAATCGTGGTTTTCTGTTAATTTTCTGCAACAAATATGAAATAGTTTTATTTACGGAATACTTTTGAATAACGTTGCCTAATTTTGGATAGGCAGATTTACAATGTATTTAAAAATTACATTTGATTATTTAAAAATTAAAACGGTAAATTAAAAAATATATAGGATAAGTGCACCAGTGATTGACACTTTTAGAGCAATCTCTGACGTTTTTAATGTTCTAGTCATTAGAAAATATTTTTAGAAATCTTAAGTTAGTACATATGGTATGAAAGACATTCAGAACCACATATATGTTAAAATGTATACAGTTGATAACAATTATTATTTTTTTTTTATGAAGTTTTATTTGACACTCACTCAATGTTCCAGTAATTGACACTGCCAGTTTTTCATTTTATCAGTAATTGGCCCCCTATGCTCCAGTGTTTGACACTGCTAGTTATTCATTTTACCAGTTATTAGCACCCTATGCTCCAGTGTTAGACATAAAATGTTAAAATTCTTATATGTAAAATATATGATTTTATAATTTTTCTTATTTATTAATTATTTCGGAATAGATGTCAATTACTGGAGCATGCCAATCACTGGAGCACCTACCCTAATATGATGAAAAAAAGTTTTTTAATTATAACATGAAAATAATGACAATAATAATATTTATATATCTCTTATATTGTGTTTATTACCCTTACATTATTCTTGCTCCATGTAAATTAACATGCAAATAGATTATGTTTGATAAATTATTTCATATAGATGCTATTTTCTAAAAAAATTTTGTTTTATTTAATTATCTTTTGTGTATTTTAATTCATCGTTGAAATCTTTTGAGTTTTTGGGCAATGATAATGATTTTATATGATTTCATATATTATTGTCTCAGAATTATATATTACCCAACTGTTATAATTGCTGTTGATATAATGGTATATTAGTTCTTTAGGGCATTCCAAATTTATTTTTCTACATTTATTAATTTTTACAATATATTTTGCTTTGTATAATGCTTCACTTCCATTTGTAATAATTTATCGGTAATTTGCTAATTCAAATATTCCTTCCTGAATAGAACAAAATAGAAGAATGGGAAATAAACAGATGATTAAATTGTTATATATATATAACTTTGACGGTACATTTAATATATTAAAGTCCATATGGGTCAATTTCCCTAAGCAATATTTTTTTTGTCCATTTTACAAATAAGACTTGTATAAAAATGAAACAAATGCAAAAAAGTTTTCTATAATATATATTTTATACTATATAATGAGTTAAAAATTACTTTTCATAAATATGTGAAATTTAATTTTTTTTATTTTTTTAATCTAAGACATGTCACTGCTGTGTTTGTCCCGACTTCTGTTTTAATACAAATCCAGTCTTTTTAAGTGAAGTTAAAAATAAAATATATATGTGGTATGTGGGGTTTAATTTATTAAAAATAAACTAACATATAAACTTCTGAAATTAATGCTTGAAGAAATACACTATGATTTGGTCTTTCTTTAAAAAATGCATATAAATTTATTTTTTGGTTTTGTTGTCATTCCTCTGTTACTAATGGCCATTTTCTGCAAACTGAACAATTTGAATTTTATTTTTGAATTTTATTTTTATTTTTAAGGTTCTATTGGATTTATATAGTTTTTCTAAGAAATAAAATATAATATTTTTAATCTAAGTAATTTTAAAATTAAGCTTCTTGTTTCTGGTAGGAAGGGAAGTGACAATTGACAACCTGAGACAGGAAAAAGAAAACAATACAGAACAAAAAAATAGTTCTTGTTTAGTGAAAACGACTTATAAATATAATGAACAGTATTTTATATAGTATTCAAAACGTTTCTTCAGAATAATTATAAATCTAAGTATATAAAGAAAAAAAAAAAAAAAAAAAAAAAAAGCAATTTGTATGCAAAATAAAATATTTTTCATTTTTCATACTCTTATTTCTCACAATGCTTCTTCATTCAAGAAACATTATTTTTATGTATACTAAAACGAAATAATGTAAATAAACAGAGAGCGAATTGTTCATAAGATTCAAAACACGGCACAAAAATGAACAACATGCAATCGAAGTGGTGAGTAATGAATGGACTTGTCATTGTCACATATTTCAGTACAATAAAATTTTAGTAATCCTCACTGCTCACTTTGTACACAATGTATCGCATTAGGAAACATTCTTACAAGATTTTCAAAGCTGGGATAATTTTCAAACGAAATAATGTCTTCCAAACAATGCTTGTTTCTTTTAACTTAACAAGCTTCCCTGCTGTGTCATAATCATACTGAAATATATATCACGGACTTGATAGTTTTTTTTTTTTTTTTTCTCTCTCTCTCTCTCTTGTATCTAATAAGGATAATTAAGTCGTAAAAGAAAACTCCTTTAAAGACGAGTTTAATTAATAGTATTGTTATTCATGCTCTAGTCATGAAATATTGCTTTATGTGTGTTGAGTGGTTTTTTTTACTGCTTACGGACTTAAAGGGAAAAGTACGGGTATAAATGAACATTTTTTTTTTTTTTTGTGGCAGATACCTTTTGTAAAATTCTGATAGATGTTTTCGAGATTTGTTTTATAGCTACTTTATTTGTTATTATTATTATTATTATTATTATTATTATTTTACAGATTAGTAAAGACAGAGTGACGGGGGAGGAAAGGAGGGGAGGAGACAAGACGACAAAAATACGTTATAGCAAAGAGAAAGAAAGCGAATACATTACAGTAGAAGTAGCAGTCGATTACTATAGAAATAGCATATATACCACTTTTAGAAAATAGAAAAAGTTATTCGATTAATTTTTTCTCTGTAAAGAATACCTAATTGTGAACGTTCAATACCTGTCCTCGTTGATAATCAAAGCTTATGTTACTCTGTAGGAAAAAATCTTTATAGAATTATTCATAACCTAATGTATTTGTTTAAATTCTATTTTCAGATATGGCCGAGATGTTCAGCTGTCGAAGCTGGGGAAACGGGAAGTGCCGGGTTAGACCACGTTCGTCGACCTAACAATTCGGAGTTTTTAGTCGTTTTCTCCGAAGCTCACATGAATACGGGCCAAAATCCCTTAAAGACTCCCACGGAGGGCATTCCTCATTAGGCCCGTGTTCCTAGTATAGGCATTTGGCCTTAACTGGAACACTGTACCAACACCACACCTGTTTTCACATTCGAAAAATTCACAAACTTTTTTTTTTTTTTCCCAAGAACTAATTTTTTAAACGTGTGTGTGTGTGTAATTACCAATATCACAATCTACCCATTGTTGGAAGAAATTTGAAAAAAAGCTGAATTATGTAATAAAAAAGCTTCTGAATATGTAAGTATACTCTATTTTTAATTTGTCGAAAACTTAAAGAAAGGCAAACGAGAATTTTTATTATAATTTTTAGCTAATTTTACAGCATTTGTGGGGGAAAAAAATGAAAAGAAAAAGAAAATAACAGCAAATAAAATTTGGATACTGTCGCATTTCATTCAAACACGTAACAATATGCTTATAAAACTTTTAACAGTTCTTAATAAATTCCAAATTTTATTTTAAAATTCAGATTCTTAAAACCACTAAAGCATTTTTACACTTCGGAATAACGTTATAGAAATCTGTACACGAGAATTTTTTAAAAATAAATTCTCTTATTTAATTAAATTAACTGTTTGAAATATTTTTTTTAATTTTTATTTTTTTAATGTTTATAATTTGTATTCTAATTAATTACAATATATATTTCTTCCAAAATTTTGATATTTTTATTTATTGAAAAGTTATCATTTTTAATGGCATCAATGGCTATATTAAACATAAATAAATACCTCTCAGCTACTTTGTTAGCTATATTAATTCGTACTCTGCTATTACTCCTATTTTTAAAAAAATATTTATTACCATGTTTTTATTAACTTCGATTCTTGTTTGTTTGTTTGTCCGGTACAAATCTTGCAATTTATTTTTAACTAACTTCCCGACTAGCTAGACATTTGAAACTTTCACAGTAGCTCAGAACCCGGTGACAACACAATACTTCGAAGCAGATTTTCGAATATTCGAATAGTTTTCTTTCAATTAATTAAAATATGAAAATAATAAGCTCTTAATAGCAATAAAATAGCCATTAAAATAGTAGCTATAATTTAATTGTTGCCAAAAAAAAAAAAAAATTATACGAGTTCGTTTTCTTTCGACACATAAATAAATACATTTAATTCAACATGAACGTTAAAAAGTTATAAAAAGTTAAATTATGCATCTCACAAAAATTAACGTCATTATAATTTAAAAATTTTATATACATTGATAAGTGTGCTAATGTCGCTTTTGTCACGATGCTAATATATACGTTGTTCTAAAAGGAGAAATATTTTATTTTTTAAACCAACTTTTTTTTTTTCACTATTATTATTATTTCACTGAACTGAGTCCGCGTGCTTAATTATTATTTTTTATCCTCGCGTATTTTATTAATGATTCATCAGAAAATTTAAAACACGGTAAATAAAAAGTTTTTTTTTTATCTTATAATTATTTATATTACCTTTGAAATAAATTTATGACTAAATATAAAATTTATTGTTTTATGAAGTGAAAAAATTGGGAATGAAAGGGTTAAGAAGGATATCGATGACCTCAAATCACATAGGAAAATACTTATCTATACAAACAATAGCACCGTCTTTTGTTTGAACCACATTAGTTTCGGTTTACATTGACAATAAAATAAAAGAACATCATTTGTACTTTTTTCTTTATACCGCATCCATATATGTTAACAAACATCTATCCCTGACCTAAAGGAAAAAAACAAGAAACAAATACCTAGACAATGGTATCGTTTCAGCGACGCGTTACACCACTTGTTAGACATTGTACTTTTCAGAAACACATCATTGTACACATCTCAGGAATGGTTTGAATTGCAAATGCATTTGTTTGTGGCTCTGATACCTTCTGGGTAACACTATTTAATATTTATAAAGATCGTCTTTAGATCTGACACGGAGCGTGTCAGCTTTGTAGTTAAGTTCCACGGACACATGAAAAAAAAAAAGTGAACAAAAGCGATATCAAATTAGCATTATTTCGAGGTTTTTAGCTTCAAATTCTATGTAAAGTCGACTTTATTGATCGCGTGAATAAATTTAGTTTCTCTGAATATATTTACTACCAATGTAGCTTTTGGAGGTGTATCATGCAAAGCATTATTATGACTTTTGTAGGCCTTGGGCACATGATATGAAGTGAGTGAAATGATGGATCATCTCATGCAAATGCTGTGTAATAGGATGAATTAATTTCCATGTGCGCTTCTTTTCATAATTTTTAAATGCATATTTAGATGTCAAGATACGATCGAGTATTTCACACATTTTTTTTTTTTTTTTTTTTAAATGATTGCACCAGAAACTCCTAACATTTAAGGTATGGTTATATTAAAGAATCACTGTGAAAATGCATGAAATAAATAAATAAATAAATAAACAAAAAAAAAATAAATAAAAAGTCTTCTTTAATTTAAGCAAAATGTATCTTTTTATACGGTACATTTCATAGTTTCCACAAAAGAAAATGAAAAATTGAAAAATAAAATTAATATCCAAGTCTTTTTGCTTGCCAATTCATACATAAATGGTAACAATTAGATCATTAATATCATATTTCAATGAAATTGATGATTTCTTGAATTCTTCGAACATTTTCGAGAAAAAGTTGTTTATAAGTATTAACGTTTTATACAGCGCGATATAAAATAATATAGATTTTAAGACGTATATTTTTAGGACCTTTTTTTTTTTTTTTTTTTTTTTGGTAGCTTTACTTATTTCTAGACCCAGCAGATTTAAGTATTAATTCTGGATTCGTATTTCAGCACGTATCGGTTTTCTTTAATCTGATCCTGATGCCGTATGCCATCATATATTTAATGATTCAAAGTAAAATAATACTTGTGCTTTCAAAATCTTAAATTTATCCTTTTAATAGCAGATTTCCCAGAAAAAAAATCTAATGAGACTTATAAAGTAGATAGCTTGGCTCTTATCAGGACTTTATTAATGCACAGACGTATAATGCACAGACGTATAATACCCTAACGTTACATTTCGAAACCTGCATAAGCTAAAATTATCCGTATCATTATAGCCTTCCTTCATAAACAGGGTAAAAAAAAAAGTCCAAATACGCATATTCCCTGCGGGTTTTCAGACCAGGATCTTTTAATTGACCAGCATCCTCTATGTTGCATGTTCCTTTTCTTTTTTTTATGCAAACGGAACTATTGATTTTGAAAGAGAAAATTTTTCAGCGTGAATTTATAAGCAAGGAAAACTCTGCTAAGATTTTCTATATTATATTCTCAATCATTACTGCAAAGATAACAAAAAGGTATTCGAATGTTATGCAACTCACCAGTGCATCACTTCTAAAAAAATATAGTCCTCGATTTTTTTTTTCTTTAACGCTATTGACATTTGTAATGCAACTTAGGATACAAACTATTTTTTCTTTGTACCTTTACCACCAAAAAATTAGTGGTTTATGACTCTCCTTTTACACACATCGACTAGAAATTATTCTAATTATCCATAAACGAATGCAGTTAGTGTGTTTCTTCTTTTACTGAGCAACAAATTGAAACCAAAATTTAATCAAAATATCCAAAGCAGAAAAATAAAAAGCAATTTGTTTCCTAAGACGAAAACAATCGGTTCTACTGAAAATATCAAATGAAAAATCTTCTGATTTTTTTTTTTTTTTTTTTTTTTTTTTTTTTTTTTGTATGTCCTGCTAATTTTTTGTAAGATTTGATTTGCGAATTGATTTGCGAAAACTGGAATAAATTTTCTCTACATACGTAGACAGACTTGGAAGTGAGAGTCACATAAGAATGTAAGTTCTGAAGATTGGCGTTCCCATACCTTTTTTGTTAGAAATTAATTCCCGAATATGGTCACCATACCTTTATGCTGGAAATCAAGCGTGAAATTAGAAATGGAAGATTTAGAAATAAATTATAGATCTTCTCTCTCTTTTAGAGGAATTATTTCTTTTAATATATCTAAATCAAAATCATAATATATCTAAATAAAAGAAATTTGCTTTCTCTTAAAAATTATAATTATCAAAACAATAAAGCATTTGATTCAGGAGCACAAATACAAATGAAAAAAATAAGTAAAACATATATATGAATTCTACAATATTACTTTATATCTTTGCACTTTGTATCTTTTATGTATACACTCGTGAAAAAGTAATCTAAGGCAATGTTTAGATAGTCCTGGAGAGTTATTTTTCCATGATTATTATTCCATATAATAAATATTATCTGAAAGCTTGATGCAGCAAAGCTAACTGAAGTATCTCCAAAATAAATATAACTGTGCTTTTGGAAATGATAATTTTTTTTTTTTTTTTTTTTTTTTTTTTTTTTGTCTTATACGATGCTGTGCTAACATGACCAACAATGCACTCTGCATCTTTTTTGTGTTATTTATTCTAATGGTATATAAGAGATGTGAGGTTGCGAAAAAAAAAAAAATCAAATGAAACACTTTTCTGAGCTACTAAAAAGGATTTAGCAATGGATCATCGTAAATATTACTAGGGGCAAAAAACATTTTCCATAACAAATAAATAAATAAATAAATAAATTTTTTTTGTTTTGTTTTGTTTAGAAAACCTATTTTCTAAAAAAATAAAAAATAAAAAAAGTATTTTTATTTATTTATTTATTTTTTTATGATTGAGTTTTATCTGTAGAAATGTTATTTTATTAAAATAATTGTTTCTTTTTTCTTTTTACTTTTTGAGTGTACCTAGTAAATATGCTTTTTTTTTTTGGCGGGGGGGGGGGGATACAACAGATTGTTTTGTCATTTTAAAATTTTGATTATCTTCTTTTTTCATAATTATACTGGTCATCTATTAAAATGTACTGGTTGCACATTGCTATTTATTTTTGTAGAGTAATTTTTTCGATATGTAAATATGGTTAAATATGAAGAAAGTTACTCTTCTAAAAGAAGTAGTATTTAAAAAAAGGCGAGTACTAACAATTTCACGGAATAAACTAAAAAGTTAGAATTCCACGCAGTTACAAATAATATTTTTATTTTCATCCATAATGATTTGTTGTTGTTGTTGTTGTTTAAGTCTAAACTTTTTTTAGGCACACTATGTGCTTTTTTTAATGCTAATAACTTTCAACCCTTTCAAGTTCAAAGTGAATTTAATTTAACTTATTATTTTTTTTTTCTTGTGCTTTACATAATTACAATTTAAAAAATCCTAAAAAGGAAAAAAGTAGTTAGAAAAATAGAGAAAATATTACTTCCATCAACATTAGGGAGTGCTGAAGGTAGCATTTATTATAAAATAACAACGACGAGTACAGAAATAAATAGATAACCTTTAAAATATTTAATGAAGCCATAAAACCTCAGATAACATATTTGAAATCAGATAAATAAATGGGCAGAAAAATAAACATATTTTTTTATATCTGGCAACTTCGGTAATGGTTCAAGATAAGAATAAATTATAAAACAGAAATTAAAAAAAAAAAAAAAAAAAGGAAAAAAGGAAAAAAACTTAAAAATACATGGGTAGAAAAATAAACAGAAATGCTAATTTTTAGCAAAGCTGTAAAAGTATAGATTTGAATAGTTTACACAAAACAGCAAATAGTTTACAAAAAGCGATTATTGAAATAAATAAGTAAACATACATGGGCAGAAAAATAAATAGAAATTCCAATCTTTAGAAAAGTCGGTAATCAATTACAATATAGCTAATAAATAAATGTTTTAGAAGAAGAAGAAAGAAAATTAAAAATGCATGGGTAGAAAAATTAACAGAAATCTTTATTTTTGACAAAGGGTTATTTATTTTAAAGTCGGCTGAGGTTCAAACTAGGATGGATTACTAAAGAGAAAATAGTCAATAAATGATACGATAATGAAAAAATAAAAAATGAAATAAATGCAGAAGTAAAAAATAAATACGCTAAAAAAAAAAAAAAAAAAAATTATTTATTTATTTTATTTTATTTTATTTTTTCTCTCTGTAGGTAGGGTTTTAAAGGTTCAAAATATATTAGATACAGCAAAACAGCCAAGATATTTTAAGAATTAGAAATCTTTTAAAAGTTTAATTAATCAAAAAATTTCGTAATGAAATATAATCGTAAATTCTACTATAAAAAGTAACACATACACACACGTATATATATATATATATATATACACACACACACATAAATAATTTATAATTCTTAGTTTTGTTCAGAATAACACACATTTAAAACCTATAGTTAGAGGATATACATTCATTTAAACAACTTAATTATGGTATTCAGGATGTAAGTCGTAATTCTGATGTAACAGGAAATTTTTAAGTTGCAAAACGTCTGTTACAACTAAATTTGACATGCATTGTCTATTATACTATTTACGTCTCAATAAACATGACGTTTCAAAAGAGCCTGTCATTTTAACAAGCTATAATTTTATTCTTTGAAAATACACGAATTAAAAACAAATTTGGTTACTTCATTGTTATGGATAAGGAAAAGAAATACTTAGGAAGGCTTAGACGCAAATGCACATATGTTTCAATAACGATTATCCGAATTACTTGACAAGGAAAGAAAAAATAAAAAAAGCTTTCTTTACGTAAACATTTACCATAGTAGCTTTAATTGATTTTGTTTAAAGATCCCCCCCCCCCTTCTTTTTTTTAACGTTTTGACATATATTTCTTTTCACATAAATGACGTAAATAATTTTACTCTTTATGTCAATTTTAGTTTTTTTTTTTTTTTTTTTTTTTTTTTTTTTTCATTAAATATTAAAGAGAAAAGTTTAACGATTTTATATAAAGTGGATAACGATTTTAAATGTTATATATTTAATAACATTTGCGTAAAATGAATTCTCATTCTGATTAAAATAAATTTTCATTTTCATCAATAATATTTTTTATTTATTTATTGTTCTAAATTATACTGTTTTAAAAGTATCAATAACTATATAGCGATTTATTAAACGGAACTAAATTTATATGCAAAAGATGCATTTTCAATATGTAGTAAGTAAAAATAATTATTATAATGAAAACAACAACAACAACAACAATGATAATAATAATCTGGTGGGGGCACTCACATGACTTTCTCTTACCTTGCACTTCAATCAATACAGGTCGCAGATTAAAGGAAAAGATAACAAGTGCTATGAATATAAACGTACGTTTACGCTGATAATAGATAAACCGCAAAAACTTGACTTTAGCAAAGTCTGAAATTTTAACATAAAAATACTTTATTTAGCTTTTGGGTATGAAAAGTTAATTTTCATTCTTGGACGTGGTAAAATATAACACACATAAAGATAAAGATACACACACACATAAAGATAAAGACACACATAAAGACCGCTAAGAACTTGACTTTAGCAATGTCTGAAATTTTAACATAAAAATACTTTATTTAGCTTATGGGTAAGAAAAGTTAGTTTTCATTCTTGGATGTGGTAAAATATAATAAAGCTCTTCCACCAATTATATTCAATAAAAAAGAATGTTTTCGCTTGATTAGTAGTTGCCCTGTATGTTTTTTACAAATTATGTACACACAACATTCTGTGCTTAAATTACAGCTCTATATTAATAGCATACAACACAACCTGGAAATGCACTTCCAACAATTTCCAAAGTACAGTCCCACTATATTCTAGTTCTTTTGGATAGCCCTGGAAACGAATAGTAAATAATTTTCATATTATATTCTACACGAAACATGCTTTAATGTATGTAAGAAAAATTAATAAGCTTTCTTTCTTTAATGTATGTAAGAAAAATTAATAAGCTTTCTTTCTTTAATGTATGTAAGAAAAATTAATAAGCTTTCTTTCTTTAATGTATGTAAAAAAAATAAATTATTTTCATTTTCTTTAGTGCGACTGTGGAACTTATAAATGTTAAACTGTAAACCAAAAACTTCGCCCATAGACGTAATGTATTTGAATTCTCTTGGATGTCCCTGTACACGAACCATTTGTTTGATCTGAACGAAAAGTTTAGTGTAGCATTCCTAATATGATACAGATTCAGAATATCGAGATTGGACTTTTTGCTGCTATTTGTTCTTGAGATATGCTGATAACAGACACACTGACAGACAGACACACATAAAGCCGAGCTGCTAAAAGTCTGTTTTTCGGATTCAAGGAACCTCAAAACGTTTTGACCTAAAAACCATATTTTCTCTAAAATATGGGTAAGAGAAATTAATAAAATTCATAAAATATGCATTAGGCTGAAAATTCAAAATCATATAATAAAACATTTTATTTCTTAAATGGTAATTCAAGTTTGCACACATTTATTATTTAAATTGATACTTAAATTTACTGTCGAGAAGCAAACAATAAATAGAGGAATTTTAAAAGTTTAGCTCTTTAAATGTCTCTTATTTTACCCTAAAGGATCCTTTATTTATTTATTTTATTTTATTTTATTTATTTTTAAGATATATGCGATGTAGATATTTTTTTCCGTTGTCAGCAAATAGAATTAAATGGAAAATTAGCATCAGTTCTAAAATTATTCATCATTTACAATTATAAATAAACCAGATGCATAAGAAATTTTCCTTTGTTTTATTAGTTTCATAGTGCAATTGTTTTTTTATTATTCGTTAAATATGCCACCCAGACGGTGTAGTGGCTAGCATCCCTGATTCCTACACGGTTGGGCTTGGGTTCGAATCCCGGAGAAGGCATCGATGTATTGTCCCTGTTAGGGGTTGCGATGACCGCCCATTGGGTGCCCCTTCACAAATGGTCATCAATTCGGCGACGCCCCGACCAGTTGCAAATGCCGCGCTATTGGGAAAAAAAAAAAAAAAAGTTCGTTAAATATAATAAAAAACAAATCTGCTGGGAATATAATGCGATACCATTATAACCTTCGCTTCTTATAAAGAAAATTTGAGCTTATATCTTATCAGATTAGAATCCCATTGATCTTTTCAACCATGAAAGTATCTGATAATGATAAATGCTTCTTAAGATTAATTACAGAATAACATTTGAAATTGTTGTTGTGCGTTAAATCACATTGTATTCCAATCTTTATTTGCCTTTTCATATAAAAGCGAGATAACAGCAATACTTCTCGTTATTTGGAATCAAAAGGAATTGTCCGTCAACCATTTTGCATTATGCAACAAAGGTTTTTAGTAGCCATAAATTTTCCTAATATTATCTCATAAGATAAAAAATGATGAAATATTTGTGTATTTCATGTCATACATTTTATCTTTTGAGTGAAATGTTGTTTTTGTATGATAATTCTGATGAAAATAATGTTTATGATTTTGTTTTTAGGTCTCTTTTATTTACATCAAATAATTAAATGAATAAAGAATTCAATTGTACGATAAAACAAATGAAGCGATGTACAACTAGGCATATTTCATTAATAAAATCTGATTAAATTTTTATCTCAAATTATAATATATATATTTAAAGAAATAATCGTATCCTTTAGGATTCTTCATCGTAATTTAGGATTTTGGATTCTTTCATATTTGAATAGGTTTTTAAACTCTCTTAACTTATTCCATGATTCTGGGCCATTAACTGTACTTTTAACGGCTTGCTGTTACTTAATTTTTACATGTGATGTGTGATGAAGATCATGTTTTCAGTCATTCTTTCAGTCAGTAGTTTCTTTTCATTATATGCAAAATTGATCTTTCTTGCTTATTTAATTGGGAGTTTAATCATTTCAATATCTTCTATTTATGCGTAGAATTTTCTCATTTTGTAGGTGAATTAACTTTGATATCAGTTTCTTTCTTGTTTTGTCTGGGTGAATGTTTTGGGCCCGGCACAAAGAAATATTTAGCTTTTGCTATCTTTGCGACAGAAAAACATTCACTTTGCATATTTGTATTCTACCAGGCCCCTGATGAAGTCAGAGTGCAAACATGTTATTATCTAAGTCCAATTTGCTTTATTTAATTTTGATTTTTTTTTTTTTTTTTTTTTTTTTTTTGGGGGGGGGGGGTGATTTGGGTAGTCTTTGATACTGGTCATATTAATTGCTGGAATTGCTGATAATATTTATTAATCTTTAAATTACAACTGTAAGCTATGATTATCAATTATGGTAAGCTATGATTACCACCGCCACTTTAGAATGTAGAAAAAGAGGGGGGGAAAGGCTAAAAACCCCATAGAAATAGCATGGGAAGAAAAGCAAAAAAACTCACAATGTCAAGCGAGTTTAAAAAAAAAAAAAAAAAAAAATAAAAATAAAAAAATTCACACCGGAAGTAATAAGGGGACAAAGTTGACTAGAAAAATACATTGAACAGCGGGAACTGGGCGGGCTGGGGCATGGGTCCTATCGTCCAGGATTAATACGACTCGCCAATTATATATGCATTACAATAATACATGTATAATTAAAAATATTTAAAAAATAACTCACTAAAGCGATTAAAGAAAACAGCAAATGAAATTCTTGGATAACGTTTCATTTAATTTCATGTGTATTTAATTTCATGTCAAAATCAAAACAAATACATTAATAAAATATACCATATTATTCAAAGTTTAACAGTTTCTGGAAAATTAATAATAATACTAGTGGCAATAATAAATAAATATTGCTTAGTAATATTTATCCTATTTTGGTGCACCTGAATGTAATTTTTAAGCGGAAATTCCATAGTTTTGATTAAATAGTGTTTTCCATTTTTATTTATATTTTTGAACCAAGTACATCTTTAGTTACAAACGATTGCCTCTTTATGATGGCTTTTTGATGAGTGCTGCTTGGAAAAAGAAAAAGAAGGAAGGGTGAAGTAAATAAATAAATAAATAAAATAAGATTTATTTTTAACCTTCTTCTTCTTTTATTTTTTCCCCTTATACAAAAATTAAAAACGTCATATGGTTGTAAAATATTTGAATTGAATGTGAATCAATGCATGTACTAATTTCATGCATTTCCGAGGAAAAAAAAAAAATGTATTTTAAAATGTGTCATCTTTTCATGCGAGAAATTTATTTTCTTTTACAAGCATAACTTTCGAATAGATATCTAATAAACGGAACCTGGATTAATTAATTATATTGTAAAATTTTATCCTTCTGGAAATGTTTTAAATACCAGTCTATTCTATATGTACAGTCGGTAACAAAAGTCTCCGAACACTAGCAAAAATTCCTATGTAAAAAAAATACACTTAATACAGTTTTGTTTAATAAATCCTTGTCGAATCCTGTTTTTAATCAGTCTAAAAACAGGATTCGACAAGGATTTATTTAACAAAACTGTATTAAGTGTACTTTTTTTACATAGGAATTTTTGCTAGTGTTCGGAGACTTTTGTTACCGACTGTATGTTCAACATTTTGTACAAAAGAATTAGCTTTCGTCGGTTATGGGATATGTCAAAATTTCCCTGCAGGCATTTTGTATTATACAGCTTAAATTTAAATTAAATTAAATTCTCTCAATTAAATTTGGAGATATAAAAAAAAAAAAAAAAAAAAAAAATGGCATATTTGTATTGAGGTTATTGTTTAAATGAAATAGAATTCAAGTAAACAACTTCAACGAAATAAAAAATTACTGTTAATTTTTTTCAGGGTCTCTTTTTTTTAGGTGTAAAATAAAAGGAAAAATGAAAGAAAGAAAATTTTTTAAAATGTGGGATTGAAAATAATAATAATAAGTTTTAAGAATGAATTTTTCTTTCAAACATTTCAAAAATATTTTTTTCCCTCTCATAAATTAATTTTTAGAATGCAGTTTTCTACTCCCCCCCCCTTTTTTTTTTTCAATAAGCACATTTTTTGCAATTATATTTTATGTTTAAAAGGTTTTTTTTTTTTTTTTTTTTTAATAAGTTATGTATATAAAAAGGGGAGGGAAAAAAAACTAATAAAAATTTTCTGAAGGAAATAATTTGTTTTTGATCAGCAACGCGAAATTCTCTGCAGAACTTACAACGATTTTTAAATAAAAATGTGTAGATTTTTACGAATTACTGTTAAAGTGATTTAATTTTTTTTTAAATGGGGTACAGCAAAAGTTATATTTGAGAGGTCCAGTAAGACGAACTCCGTATTTTGATCATCTGATATTCGCGTCTTGAAAAGTGTTTCTGAATAGTTTATAAATACGATTTTCTTGAATATTCTTTCTGTATAAAGAAAAATAAGAAAAACTATTAAATTTTCTATCTCAACTAAAAAACTTAGAAGCAGGTCTAAAAATTTACATATTTACAGGGGGAAAAATAATAATAATAGAAAATACACAATTTTAATCGAAAAATAAATTCAATTTAACACTCTTTAATAGTTCATCTTATAAAAATTTTAATTGCCGTTTTTTTTTTTTTTTTTTTTCAAAACACAGATACACATACACAAGAGAAAAAAAATCTTTTTAAAAAATGCAATTAAAAAATATTTTACAGAAAATTCATTTTTTGTCTGATGCATATATACTTAATATTATGTATAGATACAAGAGAAAATCACGCTTTGAAAATTTCATTAAATTTTACAAATCTTAAAATAATTAAAACTATTTTTTTATACACAGATACATGTAATACAAATAAATAATAAAAGCTCTTTACTATTGTTTTCGTTTTTTGTTTCCATAACGATATTTTGAAATATATCTTTTGAGATTAGAACTTCATTTGTCATTTCAATAAATGGAATTAAATTTCTAATGAGTTTTGTCTTGGATTAAGTTTGGAATAATATTTAGACATTCGCTTAATATTTTCAAATTTTGTGCATTCATATCTTTATATATATATTACAAAAGATAATCTTTTGACTCGCTTTTCTAGAATAGGGAATTGGCAGAGTAGTCATTATGAATGTATTATTCCACTCTGGTTTTAATGAACTTAAAATATTTTGCTAAAATCTACAAATAAAATGCTTTAAAGTATGTTGAATTATTATGCTACATTTATCTCTTACGCGCGATGATATTTTTTCAAAATAAACATTTTAAGAATAAAACATATCCAGTCTTTTAAAAATATCTTTTAATGTATTAATGTATTATCAAGAGTGACTTAAAATTTATAAATTTAATTATTTTCTTTTTCATACTGGAATTTTTATTTTTTTAATATGTCAAATAAGTAAAAAATGTTATAATGAATTAAAAAAAAAAAAAAAAAAAAAGTCTGAAAATTCAAATATTACTGAAAATTATTTCAGGATAAGCAAAATTTAGAATTTTTATAAATCAATTTACATTTAATTTTCATATCTATGTTTTGTTAATATATTTAGGCTTTACTAATGTATGCTTTATTAATGTTTTTGTTATAATGTTTTATTTATATTGAAGATAACTTTTTCTTGATAATACTTGTTAGAAATCTGAAAGTAATTTAAAAAGAATTCTGTATTGATTTTATTTTATTTTTTCATATTTTACTTCGTTTTCATATTTTGATTCTTTTTTTTTTTTTCTTTATTGCTTTTATATTTTTAATCATAATAATGAGAAAAAGTTTGATTGGAATCTATTAAAATACATACATAAAATAAATCGATTGAAAAAAAAAAAATATATATATATATATAGTGGGGAATTACTTTATGGTAATCAAATTTTTTCACATTATTACGTATTAAAAATATGAATGCAATAATAATAATAATAATAATAATAATAAAATCTCTATTTTCAGCAATTTAAATTTTCCCATTTTAGCCCATTTAGGGCTTGGCAGGAGGTAAAACAATTACGTATTATAAATATGAAATTTAACAATCTTTATTTTCCGCGAGTTTAATTTCCTCCTTTTTTGGGGGGTGGGGGTGGGAAAGAAGACTGAAAAATACTTTAGTAGGCTAATGCTTAATATATTAAAAAAAAAAAAAAAAAAAACTCGCACTATTACTTATAAGATTCCAAAAGTAATAACACGAAAAATATATATTTACAGTCATTTAATTTTTTTTTTTTTTTTGTCATATTATACCCCCCCCCCTTTAGGGGATGTAGGAAATTAAAAAATAGTAATCAATTGAAAAAATATTTTAATGGGGCCTGTTCAATATTACATACTTTATGTATTAAAAATCTGAAAGTGATAGGTAAAAAGAAAAGCTCTATATTTTGGTAATTTATTTTATTTTATTTTTTTCTATTATCTACTCCCTTTAGTTGTATGGGGCAAAATAAATTAATCATCTAAATATATGCGTGGGTGGGTGGGTGTGGGTGTATTAGTAGGGTATTTTCTGGGGTTAAAAAGAGCTGTTTCTTGCTATTACATATTAAAAATCTTAATGTATTTTTTTAAATAATCTATATTTTCGGCCCATCCTAATATACAAGGTGTTCGATACACCTGGATTTCGACTTTATAATCTTCGACATATACGATACATTAGAAAGTTGCATTAAAAAAAAAAGGACAGAGTTTTAAAAAATCGATTGAAAATTGCGGAAGGTTCAATTTCAGGAATTACAAAATCGTACTTTTCATATGCCCCTCAACCTCACAATTTTTTAAAAATAAAATGTGTATTAATCTATAATAAGATAATATGCAGAATTTCTTAATCGTATCATAAAAACTTTTTCAAATGTGTTTAAACAAAACTGTTGACAGATTAATCACAAATTAAAATGTAAATTATTACTTGCGAAGTTATTTGCCTTATCGTTATTTTGTGTATCATCTTGAAGCGCAATCCACGTCGATGTTCATTATTATTAATTATTTATTTTTACTTTATTTCCATCAGGGGATTTATATCGAGACACTGGAATGTGGTGAGCTTTACGTTTTACCCTATCTTTTATCCTACAATGCAGAAATATTGTACACCACTTTATTCGCGATTTACTTATTTTACTGTATGGCAGACATATAGAAATTTTAATTCTCTGTAATCCTTGAAATTTAATTCTCTGAATTTTTTTTATTTATTTTATTAAATTCTGTACATTTTACTCTATGCATCTTCTGAAATTTATAATATATGCCTTAAAAATTACCACTGAATGAATTAAAGCGAGGTCAGGTTTAAGGATCCCACTCTTTATATATCAGATATAACTGGTTTTCCATTTGTAATACAAGTTAAAAACCCATCATTTTCAATGATGTAATGTAAATGAATACGATATCTTAGTAGCATTTTGCTATCTTTTTAATAAATCTTTATATAAATTGCATTATAATCTAATTTCTTTATCCAAAACACGAAGAAAAGCTTTTAAAGATGGCATAATGCCACAGCATTTGCTTCTTATAAAGAGAAATTTTGAATTATATCTTTTTAGATTAGAATTCCACTTAACTTTGCAATCGTGCATATATTTGATAAGTAACTCGTAAGGTTAATTATCGAACAACATTTTACCATTCCAGAAATGTTTTTTATTTTAAAATATTTCTTATCTTTATTACATCTTCTATGAAGAGAGAGAGAATAAATCGCCTTCCTCAATTGTAAAATTAAAGATGCCTCACAGACAATTTGTAAGATTATGCAATTATTTTTTAAAAGTTTTTCCCCTTAATAATTCCTTGAGGTTAAAATAAGCATAAAAGTTATTTGCTTATGCAATTACGTATGCATTGCTTACCTTGTTACTATAATTAATTTAAATTATCCTCTTTTAAAATAATTGAACAAAAAGTATAAGGAAATCTATAAAACAACACGCACTCTTCAAATAAAAATCATACACGCTTATTTTCATAATTTACTCATGAATAAAAAATTGTATTTTTTTCTCATTATTTCTTCATTTCTTTTGTAATGTTATTTGTAAGTGAAAAAATTTGCAGTAAAACATTCATTTTTTTTCTTTTTAATTCAATTGAAAATGTACTATAGAAGCTAAATCTCAAACAACTTTTTTTTTTTTTTTTTTTTTTTTTTTTTCAGAAAGGTAAACCCTTACTTTCATTAAAAAATATTTAGCTATAAAAAACTACTTTTAAAGGTCTTTTGAAATCTATATTTTCATAGATATTCATAAAAAGTTAGTTTTTGTCTTTCATTTTTAGTTCCCAATCGTGCTATAGGTTTGGGGAACTTAGATAATCGTGAAAATTTTTAGTTCCCCATCATACTATAGGTATGGGGAACTTAGGTAATCGTGAAAATTTTCGACCTCGGTCTTTTGACTTTTTTACACGTTTTCAGGTGTGAGGAATCCGAAAATGACAAAATTTGTATGGTGTCTATCTGTAGGCTGTCTGTTAGTGTGCTAGTGGGTTAGTATGTTAGTCCGTTAGTTTGTTAGTCTGTGTACACGATATCTCTCGAACAAATTGTCGCAGAGAGGTCAGATCAGTTTTAGAATATTACTTTCGACACTGGCAAGAACCCTATTCATTTGCAACATTCGAATTACAAAACTTCGTAAGTTATTAGAAATTTACGATTTTCTTAACATGGGAGAATAGGACAAAAATTCACTTAAACGTGCATTAAATGGAAACTTTTTACTGTAAAAGTGTCAGACCAGTTTTAAAATATCAGTTTTGATGCCGGAATGAACATCAGTTACTATAAATAGGCTACTTTGAAAATTTCGCAAGTTACTGGAAATTTACGAATTTCTTAACATGGCAGTATGGGGCGAAATTTCACATAAACGTCAATTTTGAGAGATATTTTCATCGTAAAGATGTCAGACTACTTTTGAAATATTATTTAGTACACTGGCATGAATATTAATGAATATGAATTTTCCAATATAAAAATTTCGTAAGTTATTGGAAATTTACGAATTTCTTAACATGGCAGAATAGAGCAAAATTTCACATAAACGTCAATCTTGAGGGATGTTTTCTTCGTAAAGATGTCAAACCACTTTCGAAATATTATTTAGGATACTGGCATGAATATAATAGACTATGATTATTTTCAATTTAAAAAATTCGTAAGTTATTTGGAATTTATGATTTACTTAACATGTCGGAATAAGGCAAAATTGCGCATAAACTTCCACTTTGAGGATCATAAATACATTAGACAACTTCAAAATTACATTTATGATATTTCTTTGAACATGATTGAATACAAATATTCTAATAGGAAAATTTCGTAAATTTTTCGTAATTTACGATTTTATCAACATAGCGAAATTGTAAATTTTTCATATAAATATGAATTTTGAGGATTATTGCATTGGAAATAGTAGCAGAAAACTAAACAATGGAATTGATCCTGATAAAATAAATTAATAGGTTAGAATGAGATAAATATATCGAAGTGAACGGTGGATAGCCTATTAGGCTGTGGTGTAAATAATTCATTTACCTTTTATGTTTTCATATTTTAAATTAATTTTATTAATATTTTTAATTTTAATTAGCAACAGAAGTTACTTAGTGAGGATCAAAGACCTCATGGCGTACATGATCGTTACACTACATTTTGACCGCTAACCCTTTTGTTCTTTTGGTCAGAATGTCTATATATATCTAAATATTTTTATTTACATAAGAGAAAAAAAAGGAATAAACTGACTTCATTGCTAGAATGCTCTAAAAGGAACAATGCAGAACAAAATAAAATTTGTGAGAAAAACCAAACTATTGCATCAAAGTTCCATTCTTTATTTTCAAACCAACACTAGTAAATGCAAATTAAGCAGGATATAAAAATAGATGGTTATTAAAATTTGGATATGTATCCATCTAAGCTGATGGGCCGCGGTAGCCCAGTCGGTAGAGCGCCGGCCTCGTAATTGGAAGATTGCGGGTTCGGTACTCGAGCCGGCCAAAGACCGTCGTGTACACTAATGGTGGCTGGTGCACGTAAAATCTGTCGTGGCCGCAATGTCCTCCATGTTCCCATCAAAAATTATACCTCTGGGGGTTACCGAAGCGGGAGAGCCATCCCTGCCGTGGAGGATCAAAATTGCGATGGCATGTCTCCGGACCACCTTTAGGGGTGTGTCCCAGACCGTCGCCAATTGCCCATCTGCGCAGCACTAGTGCGACGTAAAACCCAACCAACCAACCATCTAAGCTGATTATATATATATTATTATTAATAAGTAGGCACTTTCTCTCCAAATGATTAATTGGTCACAGTCCTTTAAAAATAGAACATAAAAAAAAAAACCTCTTTCTCACCCATGCTCCTCTTTTGAGTGCTGCTCAAACCAAACTGAATTTAAAACTGCCGGGATAACAGAAGGTGGGGTCAGGACCATCACCCTATTGGTTCTCAGAATGGTGTGATATGACATCACCACTAGGAAAGAAGAACCAATTTTAATGTGATGTTAAAAACATCACTTCTTTTTAAATTTTAAATAAGATCGTTTTTCTGCACTTAAATGCATTGTTTCTCTCAGCTGGCTCAACTCACCCTGGTGTGCTTGCTTTACTGCAATACACACACAGGAGAAAAATTGGTTCTTCTTTCCTAGTGGTGATGTCATATCACACCATTCTGAGAACCAATAAGGTGATGGTTCTGACCCCACCTTCTGTTATCCCGGCAGTTTTAAATTCAGTTTGGTTTGAGCAGCACTCAAGAGAGGAGCATGGGTGAGAAAGAGTTTTTTTTTATGTTCTATTTTTAAAAGACTGTGACCAATTAATCATTTGGAGAGAGAGTGCCTACTTATTAATAATAATATATATATATAATCAGCTTAGATGGATACATATCCAAATTTTAATAACCATCTATTTTTATATCCTGCTTAATTTGCATTTACTAGTGTTGGTTTGAAAATAAAGAATGGAACTTTGATGCAATAGTTTGGTTTGTGTAGCCTATTAGGCGGGGATTTCATTCTGTCACTGTATCAAGCTTTGGTCAAATTCATTTCTTTTAACATGATTATAATACGTCTCGCACTAGAAATTTACGAGAACATAAATATGATGGGGAACTGAGCAGAGTCCACTTATGCCAACTAGTTTTATTTTATATTATTATACGGGAGGGAAAAAGTGTAATAAAACAGACGAAAACAGTTTTTGAGTTCCCCATACTATACAAGTACGGGGAACTTAGCTATTCTTGAAATTTTTTTACCTAAAAAAAAATAATAAATAATAATAATAATAATAATAATAGAGTAACAGTTTGTTAGTATGCTATACTGTGACGATATCTGAAGAACATATGGTCTGAAAAAGAGGTCGTAACAGTTTTAAAATATCGCTTATGATCCTGCCAAGAAACCCTATTTGTTTTCAGCACTCTAATTTGAAAACTTCGCAAGCTATTCAAAATTTACGATTTTCTTCACATTTAGAGAAAAGAGTAAAAAATTCGCTTAAGCCAGTATTATGAAAATTATTTTCTCCAAAAAAAAAAAAAAAAAAAGTGTTGGACGGATATTAAAATAGCATTTATGACATTGGCATGATTATCATTGAAATTGTGCTCTGCAAACTTCGTACGTTATATGAAATTTGCGGTTTTCTTAACATAGCATAATAGGACAATTTTCTCATAAACTTGCATTATATGGATTATTTGATTGAAAAGGCTATGGGATTGCATAAAAACTGAAATATAAAATTGCCTCTAATAAATATTAAATAACATATTAGGATAAGGTAAATGTGTCGAATCGAAAGGAGGGTAATCTAATGGTTTGGGCATTTTATTCTGCGACAGAGTCGAGTGATTGGTGCACGTTATTTCGTGAAATTTATGAAAACAAATACATGATGGAGAACTAAGTAAAGTTTACTTACGAAAACTTCTTCTTCTTTTTTTTTTTTTTTTTAATTCAGTTTAAATATGTAGAAACTAAATCCTTAAATTTTTATTTGTAATTTATGCAGATATGTAAACCTTATCTTTAAAAATGGGGAAGAAAAAAGAGCTTTTAATGTTTTACCTATATTTTCCTAAAATTAATTACAAATAATACTTTGATAAATTAAAAAAAAAAAAAAAAAAAAAAAAAAAACTTTCTTTCATATTATTCAGACGTAAAAAACTTTGCAGTAAAGAGATTAAACAAAAAAAAGAAAAAAAAAAAAAAATATCGCATTCAGTTAGAAATGTAGCACAGAAACTAAAAATACTAAATGTTTAAATTCAATAATTTTTGCAGAAATGCAAATCCCAACCTCATCTTTATAAAGTTTCGTTGCAAATAAATAAATAAATAAATAAAATAACAATTATTATTATAAAAGATGCCTTAAAATGAAAGTTATGATTTTAGTTATCTGAAAAAAAAGAAAGAAAGAAAGAAAAGAAATTTAATTTAATTTGGCTAAATAACAAAATTTGGCTTGTTTAATAGCAAATGCTCATTATCAAATGCACAACTGTTATTAAACAAGCAATTTTTTTTTATTTAGCAAAATTTAATTTTCTAGTTTTCATTATCAAATACCAAGTTAAACTATAATTTCATAAAATATTGTTAAGTTTGTAAATCTTAATAATTACTCAAACACAATCGAACTTTTTCCCATTAAAAGTGAAAGGGGGAAAAATAATACAAAAAGCGCAATATCTCTGTCTTTTCTTTCTTAAAGAAATTTTGCGCTATATCTTTCTATATTCAAATTCCATTTGTCATTTCTACTTTATAAATTCTTAATAAATGTTACTTACAATTAAATTTGAAACAATATTTTGATATTTATTCAATGTTTTAAAATCTCATGCATTTATATCTTAATGGGACATTTTATACAAAAGAGAATCTTCACCTTCATTGATTATGGAATCTACAGCTTTGCAGTGTTCACTATATATTTGCATTATTCGACTCAGACTTTGAATGGATTTAAATTTCCTCACAAAATTCTAAAGATAAAATGTGTTATATTATTTGCGTATTAAGTTGTAATACCAACATTGTTCTTTGTATAGGATGATTTATTTTACTTTATTTTATTTTAAGAGTAAAGTTCGTTCAGTGTTTTAAAAATGCTATATTAAAATTGTATCCTTAAAGTAAAGTTTTTTTTTTTTTTTTTTTTTTTTTAAGAAAGTTTTGAAGGTAAAATATATTAAAATATTTGCGCACTAAATTGTTATATTACTTTTATTATTATTTATTTTTATGCGACAAGATAGAATTTCAAAATAATTGTTTCATGATTGAATTTATTTATTTATTTTGCTCTTTTCTTTTTTGTGACCTTAAATCAAATAATAATAATAATGATAATAATAATAACATTTTTTAAATAAACCCTTTGCGGCGCACTATCCTGGCTGCGAGGATGCAATTGTTAAGTTCCAACTGCAAAATCTCACCCCAAAAAATGTTTAGCAAAATTTTACTTTTACAACATAGCAGAAAAAGTCGCCAATTTTTTTATTTTAATTGTGTTCGTGAATTCCGGTGGCAGTGTAATTTAAATGAGGTACAACTTTGATATACACCCACAACGATATTTGGTGATTTTTCTTTGGCGCCGTTTTGAACTATAACGATGTCGTTCTGGACTGTTTGCGATATTATATGGCAGCCTATATGTTGTTTATTTTAGATTTGTGATTTTATGATTTATGATTTAGATTATGATTTTATCATTTATCATTTATGATTTAGCCATAATCGCCAACAAAAAATCGCCAAATATCGTTGTGAGTGTATATCGAAGTTGTTCCCAATTACCCCAATTACCTTGCGCCGCAAAGGGTTTACAAACTTAAAACTTTATTGAAAATAAAAGTGTAAGAAAAAATTGTTGTAAAAGAAAAATCATTACGCAAGGGAAAAAAAAAAAAAAAAAAAAAAAAATCAGAAAATCTCAATTTTTTGGTACCGCGCACAATAAATTCATCTTTTTAAAATACAAACGAGAAAACTACATGTATTAGATTGCACAAGTAGCACTTTGTTATCATAAGTCTTAATATAAATACCATTAATTCCTTTATTCGAAACGCGAAGAAAAGCTTTCAGAAATGGCTAAATGCTACCAGCATTACAAATAAATTTTGAACTATGCATTTTAAGATTAGGATTCCACTTACCTTTCTTGCCGTGCATACATTTGATAAGTAACCCTTAAGATTAATCATGGAATAATATTTTATCAATCCAACAGTGTTTTAAATTTCAATACATTTCTTATCTTTAATATGTCTTCTGTACAAAACAGAGAATAAATCACTTACACGGATTAATCAAATCTGGTAAAGATACCCTACAGCCATTTCGTATTATTATGCAACTTACTTTTTTTCCTTTTTTCATAAATGATTCAAAATTTCTTGATAATAGCTTAAGGTTAAAATAAGTATAAAGATATTTGAATATGCATTTACGTTTGTACAGATATTGTATTTATCATTAAATTGAATTATACTTTTCAAAAAACAAATATCTGAATTAAAATTTATTTTATTTATTTATTTATTTATTTTTTGTGTGTGTGTGTCAAAAATTAATTTAAAAAAAAAGGGGGGGGGTGATAGAATGCATAGGAAATAAAATGAGTAGCTCTCTGCAAATAAAAATAAAGTGAAATATGTTTAATTAAAATACTCTGGTTTTGATATTTTTTAAGGAGAAATACCAATAGTTGCTTCAAAATAAAACAAATAAAAGAGGAATTATGCGTATTATTATCGTTTATTTGTTCATGTGGAAAGCTTTTTAAATGGAATGCATTGTTAGATTTCATTCTAGTTTTTCCTAAATCCAAACTGTCATCTCTCTGACATATTTTCATTTGAAATAAATAAATAAATAATAATGATGATAATGATAATGATAATATAAAATAACGCATAAAAAATAAAATAATTCTTACTACAAGGGACTTAAAAAACCCGTCCGTGTAACTAGGTTTTTTAATGTGAGGAACCAATTGTACATAATTTCGAAGCGTAAAACCTTATGGGGAGGGGGGGGGGCACAATCATTTTAAAATTTAAAATAGACCTATAGAAGCCATTAAAACCTATTTTCTAAATTTTGGGTATTGGGACTCCATTGAACTTACTTTCCAAGCTGTAAAATTAAAGGGGAAGATAGGTGGCCGCTGCCACAGGCAGAGAGGACTCCGAAGCGACCAGAAAAGGCGCTGTCAAAGGCAACGCCTAGTCAAACTAAAATTTTGAACGATTTTAAAGGATTATATATATATATATATTAAAATAAGGGATACGAAATTTTATTAATAAGTGATACGATATATTAATAAGTGATGCGAAATTGTTATTAACAATTATTAACAAGTGGTATGAAAATAAAACATTAAAAAAAAAGAGAGAGTTCAGATTTTTTTGCGGACCACCGGTTGCCGATCACTGCTCTAAATAATCAATCAATTAACTTTTTAGATCTAAAACTAATCTTTAATGGTAATAAAATTTACACAGATATTTATGACAAACGACATAATTTCAATTTTAAAGCAAACTTGTTGTTTACACATTTTAATTCCTGTCTGCATCTTTCGGCATATAGAAACGTCATCATTAATCACTTATTTCGAATAAATAATTTATGCTCCTCAGAGTATAAAAACAAGAACCTTAATAAATTGATCACAGGCACAGCCAAAATAGTTTTCCTAAAAACTTTGTAAATTCTATTTTATATCCATAACCATGTCTCTGTCAGTACATTTATTTAAAAAAAAAAGTGCACTTTTGTTTATTTTAACCAAAAAATTATAAAACAATAAAAGGCAATAAAAAAAGGTAGAGGTTGGGTGTGAAGATGTTTGATTACGCAGGATGGGTAGTGTTGTTTGGCTGGATGTTTAAGTGAGATTATATATATTAAAATAATAATAATAATAATAATAAAGAGCAGAAGGCCTACTGCATTTACTTTGTATTAAAATATATTCTTTATTTTTCCTTAAAACGTTCAATTTCTTCATTACTGAATTGTCAACTGTTCTTAAAATTAGTAATCAAGCACTAAAACGCATGATAATCAATCAATCAATAAATAAACAACTATGTTGCTATCTTGTATCATTATTTTTCATCTGCTATGTACAATTAAACCCTTGAATTATTTTGCTTGTTTTAATACTTGTGATTCCAAATTCGTCATCCTGTGAGTAATTTAATGCTTGTTTTGTATGGTTGCTTTCTGCTTGATTCTCTGATTTCTTGCAATAAATATAGTTTATTTCCCTTTATTCTTCATTTTGAACTTCAATTAATTTCTTGTACGACAGGGTGCCCGTTAGCAATTTGCTATTATAGATGCTAACGAACGAAATCGTACATTGGTGCTCAACGGTATAAAAGGTCACCCCTGATATATTTTTTTTTCAACGTTCTGAGCTTTTCCTAGTTAAAAAAATATTTTGTTTAACATACTGTCTTAATTGTTTATTTTCTCATGGCTTGTTTGTACCTTTTGATTTGAGTTCCATGTTTTTACGCACCGGCAAAATTTTAGTTTGTTGTAATTTCATTCTTATTGGTCTATGTGGTTTCAGTGATAGTATATCTGTTGCTTGGTTTTTATTGCGATTAATAAATGGTTTATATATATATAAACGAACATAAATTAGTTTACACATACTGGCAGTAGTGTGTTAAATAATGTTGTTTAAACCTAATTTATGGTACATGTTTAGTAAATTATTTTATAGCATGATTTCACAATATAGAAAATGTATGTAAGCTTGAGCGTCTGAACTGTGTGTGTGTTGGCATAAAGAAACAGTACTTGTGCCATATATTTATCAGGAAATAGTTATTTTACGACATAAATGCCGTTTATGACAAATGTAGCACATGCATCGTATTTTTTAGTTTAATAACACCATAGAAATACCTTATATTTTACCATATTTATTATCGTATACAGTAATATGTGTACTGCAATTTTAAGGTTTCCTTTTCTTTTCTTTCTTTCTTTCTTTTTTCTTTCTTTCTTTTTTTTTTTTCTTTTTTTTTTTTTTTTTTTTGTTGTTACAATCTATCAACGCATGAATGTTTTAAATTTTAACATAGTATGTTGCTATCTACTATATTTAGCCTTTTATACGCCGAATAAAAATAAGATATTATTATTTTCTTTCTCTGCCTATGTTGATGCCACTGGAATCAAATTTCCATTTAATGATATGATTCATACTTGTTTATTAGGTTTGGAGAAAAAAAATCCACTCAAAATTGGGGTTAATTCATAGAGTTTACATGCCAATTAATTTGTAAAATTCTATATATAAAACATTATTTTATTTCATTTATTTATTTTTATTTATTTATTTTAATATATGCATATATAATTTGTTTACGTAGTAAAAAAGTATTGAAAAGCTTCATAATTCCGCAAAAATGCATTTTCAACGTAACCTTCTTTTACCAACAATTCTGGAAGTCTTTTTTCTTTATTACTTCCAGAAACCCTTAATAACACAAATGAAATAAAAATCCAGAAACTAATGAATTAATAATTTATTTATTTAAATTAAAAGAAACGTCTTTTTTCCAAAATTACAAGTAGCAAATGCGACCTTTGAAAAGAGGGGAGGGGGGGGGACGATTACCTAACTCTTATCACGGAAGCCATCTGTTTTTCTCATGTTCTTCATAAGTTTTTCAATAAAATTCGGAAAATAAAAAAAATTCCAGAATAATGGGTAGCAAAATGTTTGTGCTGGACGCTTCTGTTTTACTTTTGTTTATCAGTTTTAGAATTAAAAATCAGAATAGATTTTATAAAATACTTTTTTATAAAAGTGTTTTTGGACCATTATGATTGTAGCGTACACGGGGGTTCATGAATTGTCTCTAAATGAAAGGCGAATCTTGCAGAGGCTTAAAAGTTTATTTACAGAATAATCTAGAAGATTATAGTTCTATAAACCAAGTATCAACTTCAGTTTCACCAGAAAGCACAGCTTAAATAACAGCTGACAACATCAAATTTACAGTATAAACTGTATTATAGCATTAAGGTTGCTGTGTACCCGCCATCTTGAACATTAAAGGTTCCATGTTAACCTATGGGGAAACTTTGTCCCTTAATAATTAATTAAAAAACCAATAGATTTGCAAAATATTTGTCAGTGTTGTAGAGGACAACTTTTCATACCTTTCTACAGTTTTATTTTTTTGAAGAAATTATTTTTAACACATTTAAATTAAATTTATTCTGGGCGAATTTGCATATGTTTTACTTTAAACATCGATAACTTTAGTTCAATTAGTTTAAAAAGTTTAAGTTTTCTTTAATTTTTAAAAAGAAAAACTCTTCAGAGATGTAAAAAATTTTTTTGTTTAGTGTCATACCACTTTTATTCACTTTTATGCATTTAATTTTTTGTAAAACGGCCGAAAAATTAAAAAAATATTGCGATCTTCTTTTATTTTCAATCTCTGTAGTGGAGGAAAATGATGGATCGTGATAAATTACTTCCTGTGTCGCTAACTTTTACTCGTGTACCCTTCGGCTATAAATGACAATTGGAAGAGAACGTAAGCACTTTTCACTCGTATTTCTTGTAGAAAAAGATGTTTCTCCAGATATAGTGTAATAATTCATATTACGTATTTGTACTATAAGCAGAATAGTGTGTTTTGTTCAAAGGCGTAAACAGAGAAAAACGCCATTCACACATCCTTTATATTAAAAAAATAATAATAAAAATGCATCCATTAAATTCTATTTTTGAAATGCAAAATGCGAATTTATAAAACCAATTTCAGGATCTTTCGTAATTCGTCCTCTAAAGTTAAAGGGGAGGGGTGTAGGAAAGCGTGATTTTTAACACGTTATTCCCACTAAGAAGTTTTTTTTAAAAAAATGATATGCATAATAATCTTCGTTTAAAATGTAACAAATGCTATTACAGAATTAAACTTTATAAATTTCAAGAATTTTCTAAATTGAAATAATAGGGTATATGGAGCAAGTACTTTTCAAATAAGCTTTTAGATGTCAAGAAAAAGAAATAAAAGAAAAAGAAAGAAAGAAATATATATAGTTATATATATATATATATATATATATATTACAGGCATGAATACCTAAATTACCGATTTCAAAGTTTTAAACAAATCATTCCTTCTTTAAATAAAGCGTCTTTTTCATATATTCATTTCCATCTCCAGGAAAAAAGATATATATATATATATATATATATATTGGGAGTACAAATTAATTCGGTCCGTTTTTTTTCGTTAAAAAAACATTTTATTTATTATCAAAATGAAAAAACATGTTATTCAAAGTATTGTCCATCGGTAGCCACAACTTTTGTCCACCTTTCTGGCAATTTTCGAATTCCATCTCTGAAAAATGAGTCCTCTCTGGACGCAAACCATGAATCGAGCCATTCTTGAATTTCTTCGAAAGAAGTGAAGCGGTGTCCAGCCAAATCGTGATGCATCCGTCGGAACAACCAATAATCAGAAGGAGCAAGGTCTGGCGAATACGGCGGGTGGGGTAGGACCTCCCATTTCAACGTTTCCAAGTAATTTTTAACGACAATTGCCACATCGCTTTTCAACGTCGCGCGGTTTCAACTCGTATGGGACCCAATTTCCTTGCTTTTGAACCATTCCCATTTTTTTTAAGCGCACGGAAATTGCTTGCTGAGTGACTCCCAACGATTCTGCAAGCTCTTGTTGCGTTTGGCACGGATCTTGATCGAGCAATTCCTCCAATTCGGCGTCTTCGAACTTTTTCGGCTGGCCCGGGCGCTCATTGTCTTCGACACTAAAATCACCATTTTTGAAGCGTCGAAACCACTCTCTACATGATTTATCAGATGGCGCAGATTCACCATAAACTTCCACAAGCGATCGATGCGCTTCAGCGGCACTTTTCTTCCAATTAAAAAAGAAAATCAAAACTTCCCGCAAATGTTGTTTCTTTAGCACAAAACTCGACATATTGAATGCTCAAAAAACCAATGTTGTTGTATAAAACTCGAAGCTTCGTTGACTGAATATGGTTGACAAAGGTCAAACCTTTCTAACAATACCAAAAACATCTATCATTATTCAGTAAACAAATCAGCCAGAGCCATCTATTGAAAACGGACCGAATTAATTTGTACTCCCAATACATATACAGTTCTATATAAATGTTCATATGATTCTTATTTTAAAAAGTAACTCATGAATATTTAACAATAAAAATCCTATTTTTATTTATATATTTTTCTTTTTTTTCATTTTCCAAAGGAGTTAGGAGATGTTTTGGTGTTAGGATTAAGGTCAATAAATTTCACGGCTAATTTAGGTTCCTAGGCGTAGTTGGTACCACCATACTATGTTTGTACGGGGTACCAGCCCGTATTTACGCGATTATTGGAGAAAACCAAGGAAAACTCCGAACGGCTATATCGTAGAGCGTGACCTGGTATCGAACCCAGTACTTCTCTTTTACAAGTTTTGAGGGCAAAACTGCTGGGCCACTGGTGAGGCGGGTAGTGGCAGAAATGGGAAGGTGGGGGTAAAACTTGTTTTCATGTAATCCATCATATGTCAAAAGAAAAAAAGAAATAAAACACATACTATATACATAGGATCATTTCATTAAAATGTATTAAATACGAATTTCAAACACTTTAAATTGCTCCCCCACCCTATAAATAAATAAATGAATAAAAATTCACTAGAGTAGCAAAACAAGATATTTAATATGTCTTTTCATAAATCAAAGGAGAAAATATACCCATAAAACTTTGATTTTTATATGTAACTATATATGCCTAAGAATCATATTTAAGATTAAATCCCTTCCCCCTCTATCAAGGAAAGAGGGGGCATAACATGTTTTACAGTATCACTTTCAAAAGTCTGTAGTGATTTTGTTGAAACTGGATATGAAATGGCAATATTATTTATTGAGTATTTCCGAACTATCATTTTGTAACAGAACTGTCTTGTCTTTAAATAAGTTTCCACTGCAACGCTAGATTCTTAGAAACACATTAAAATGAAAAAAATAAAAATAAATAAATAAAATAAATAAATAAATCAAATCAAATCAAATAATAGTTTTTAAATGATAACTTTGACAATATATATTACACACTTTTATGATATAAAGGTCAAAATAATTTCAGCAATGCTAGAAAAAGTGATCCCACGTTTCGAACCTGCGTTTTCTTAGCATAAGTGCTCATAAACTAAGCTCCCCAGTGCCTACCTAATCTACACTAATCGCTCTCACAAGAGACGGAATTTTCCCTTCTGTTTCTGTGAATAGAGACGCAGTCTTTTGAATGAAATTTATTTTGTCTTATTTAACTCCATGTCCATTATTAATTTCCGACCAAAAAGGAGAAGTGTCAGACATTGTAACTCCAAAACGAATAGGCCGCTCTCAGTGTGATATTTTTATTAGAAAGCTTGTTACTGGCGTATTTCTTAGCTATGTGCAATGAAAATCTGTTCGACAAATATTTTAATATAATTAAAATGTGTTTTTTTTTTTTTTTCTTTTCTTTTTCGATATTTGAAAATTTGCAAGCAATTTCCAACTCATGTTGAGTGATAAATGAAACGGTTTTTAGATAGAAGTAATAAAATTAAATAAAGCATACCAATAGTATTACAAATTTTTATTTAGTATTTCTGCTAAAAATAAAATTTTTAGTTGAAGTCTGCTTCACAATGAGTAAAGAAGAAAAAATATTTTTTCTAAAGTATGCGTAGTTGTAATTTCATTAAAAAGGATAAATAACAGTATAATTATAAATAATATATTAGAATGGTATTCTGATTTCTAATGTACTGTCATTTAACTTTAATAAATATAATCTACTTAAATGAAGAGAGGTGTCTGCGTGTGTGTATCTCTGTGAGCATGTGTGTGTGCGCGCGTTGTGGTGCTCGCACAACTGATCGCAGAGTTACAAAACTCGGCAAATGGATAGCCAGGATTCTGCAAGTGTACACCTCATCGAGATTTGTTTCGAATTTTGAATTTTTTTTTTCTACCGATCTTATGTATTCATATTTCGGTTTCATATCCTAAAATTTATTCTTACACTTCAATCGTCTGTGTATCTTAACGACTTTTAAGTTTTTTTTTTTATTATTATTATTAATTTTCCTTTTAATTTTATTTTAAGGCTATAAACTCTTTATTTTTTATTTATTTAATTCATTCATACATGTAAAAGCGATTTATTATTATTATTATTATTTATACATTATATTTACTGAAATCAAATGGCAATACAGTAGAAAAAACTAAACATATTAACTTTTAAATAAGATATATATACATATATTTATAACAGTTATGTTTATGTATAATTTTTTTTATATAATTAATTGTAGTAAAATTATAAATTTATTCTATTTGAATTTTTATAATTCTACAGTGAGGGCAAAAAAACTGAGTGATTGGGTCTTGCTAATACATGTTACAAAAATGAAAAGGCTGGCATATATCCATCTGCGAAATCGTAGTTCTTGAACAATAGCAGCTCCATCTGTCGTCCAATAAATAACTAAATTAAAATTTCGGGAAATGTCACTGCGTTAGGCAGTGAGACCTGATTGTATAGACTTGTGCCGACGTAACACGAGAGAGAAAGATGCTGCCAAGCCCAGCGGGTACGCGAACTAATGCTCAAAGTGATTCATTTCAATGGGATTTATTGTATATTTTTATGTATATAAAGTGTTTAAAAAAACAGTGTTCAATTTTGAGAATTCATTTAAATACAGTGACCAGCAAATCTAGCAAAACCTGCTAGACCTGCAAGAAAAAAAAATATTTCGCATTTACGTGAATGAATTAAATAAATAAATAAAGTCTAAAATGCGTTGTATTATACGCAGACGACTAAAGTGAAAGAATAAATTTTAGAAAATGAATCAGAAAAGCCAATGGATAAAATCGGAAAAAATCTAATAAAAAGAAAAAAAGTCGATGAAGTACACACCTGCAATGCCCCAACAACCACTCTGCTAAGTTGTGTAGCTCTAAGATTAGTAGTCTGAGCTCCAGAGCGCAGACAGAGAGACACACACTCACTCACACACACACTTCTCTTTATTTATATAATACTAGTTTGTTATAGAGCGACTAAGGCGTCCGTTGAAAAATGATCACTTCATTTTATTTATTTCTCACATTAAATAATTCGTTTGCTAGCAAGCCCGTGCGAAATTTTCGCACTTTATTTATCTCTTCGTTACTTTTAAAATTTAAAACTATTATTATTATTTTTATAGACGTCATTTTTTCATATGCATAAGCAAATTTAATATTTTATTTATTTATTTATGTGTTATTATTATTATTATTATTTATTTATTTATTTATTTATTTATTTTCACGTGAAAGCATATTTCATTTTATGCTGAAAAAAAAAAGGCAACAATTAAAAATTTAAATGCCTATTTTAAAGCTATTTCTATATTTATATTTTTGTTAATTTTAAAATATCTAATCAAAAATTTTTTACAAATAAGGTACCAAATGAAAGGGATGATTTTTCTGAATCCGTCGGATTAAACAGCTTATCGATTTAGATTTTCTAAAATTACATAAAGTATGAAAATTAGGTGGCGGTTCAAACACAGATAGTGTCCAAGGAAATCTCTTAGCCTTGACAGAGTGAGTGAAGAGTGCCTGATCTTCTACAATGACCCATTTGGAATTTGATTTCAAATATGAAAGGTAGAATTTTATTTATTTTCAGAGGATCCAAGTATCATATTTTTCGGAATAACAGGATTCAAAATATAAATAACATCCAGCTACTTTTCCGAGGTTCAAACTCAAACTGATGATAGCACAAAAAAAATGGGTGTCGTACCCTTTGCGACCGTGCCCTTAGCGGAACGTGCCCTTAGCGGAATGGGCTCAAAGGGAAGAAGAAGGAATAGAAGAAGCCGTGCCCTTTGCGGAAATAAGAAGGTATGCTCATTCTCGAACTGATATATGTTCATTATGGAGTGTTCTCTATGGAAAATGGAGTAAATATTGTTATTGGTTTATGTACAGGAATAGCCGAAAGTATTCCAAAGCATAACGTTCTATGAGAGGTATTTCTACAAACTAAATTTTAATAACTTTGCACTTGTGTGTGTGTGTGGAGGGGGGGGGGATTTTGTGGCAAATGTATCTCCGGAACTACTGCTTAGAATTGCATAAAACTTTACGTGTAGATGCATCTTGAGCTATATTAGTGCCTGTCAACTTTTGATGTGAACTGCTCAACAGGTGGCTCTGATGTCTGATATACAGCAGTTTCCACAATTTAAGGGGAAGCTACATCTCAGGTTCTATTGTGTATAATCAATCAAAACTTGATATAAGAGAAGGCCATTGTGAGACATTATGCTGATTCAATTTGAATGCTTATGGACTGACAGATGGCGCTGCTATACAGATATTTCCGCAATTTAAGGGAAAGCTATATCTCAGGAACTACTGCATAGAATTGCATATAAGTTTATATATTGATGCACTCTATTCTAAATGAGTGTCTATAAACTTTTAGTGTCAACCGTTCAACAGGTGACGCTTCTATACAGCGATTTCCGCAATTTAAGGGGTGGCTATATCTCAGGTTCTATAGCTTATAATCGAACAAAACGTAATATATGTGAAGGTCATTATGAGACATTATGTTGATTCAATTTGGATACTTATCGGCCAATAGCTGGCTCTGCTATACTGCAAATTTCCTCGATAACGAGAAAGTTATATCTCAACTTCAGTGGCATATAACTGTACGAAACTTGATATGCGAGATAACTGTTATAAACATGCACTTTTTAAGATGTTATTTATAGACAATAAATGTCTTTCTTTGGATATTTAGTGTTAGTTTTCTCTAAGATAAAAATTGATTATTTGCACTTAGTGAATTTGTATAAGAAAATATAGAAGAAAATCTTGTGGTGGCCACAGCATACTAGTTTTTATTTTTATTTTATTTATTTATTTATTTATTTAATGATATGTGTTATTCAAATTCATTATTGATTATTCCCTACTTAAAATAGCTCTAATAGAACCTATGCCACTGGTTTGTGTACAGGGACATTCAAAAAATGCCAATGCTTTGCGCTTTAGGGGAGACATTTTAAATAACTTCATAAAAAATCATAAAGAATTTCGCATTTATTGTTTATATGCTAAGAAAATGTTTTGTATAAACTATAATATGCTTAACCTCTAGATTTACAAGACTACGCAAAAATGTTTCGATACGTTAAAGGGTGCAAATAGGAGCAGCATATCTGTTTGTGTTAGGCATTTTTAACATTTTCCAACAATGTTTCAGAGTGATTATGAATTCAATTAGTCTATATGTCTGTCTTTCTGTTTGTACACTGTGTGATAATATAGACAAAGAACATAGAATGTTATACGATACAACGAATACGTACATTTGGAAAGTGTTGATAATCAATGTATACCTCACGATTTTTCATTTTTGTTTTAGTTTTAAAAGGTGTAATGCTTAATTATATTTTCTCAAAAACTTAAATAAAATCATAAAATGGCAATAATGTTCGTTTTCATATGGAGTACTGTAATTCATGAAACTTTATACGGTTACAGATCACCATTCCCTCAAATAACGGATATTCTACAGTACGCATACCTATTTTTGCGACGGGTTACTTCTGAAGCAAAGTATAGCCTGTGGATAAAGTGTAGAGGAAAATTGAAGATCTCATTTTTTATTTATTAATTTATTTTTAAATTTATTATACATTTCCGGTATAAAGGCACGTATGCTGAAAGCACGCCACCGAGGGGAGATAACATTTCCGCTAAGGACACGGGTTTATAGATTTCCACTAAGGGCACGGCCCCAAAAAATGTATGAATGTAGCACAGACTCAATCACAAGAACTACTTTCCAGAACACAGAATACTACTGACACATGCAATATTCATTATCAAACCTACACTGTAAACTTAAATGTCTTAAATTCAGTTACAAAAGTGTCTTAAATGGATGGTCATTTTTTAAGTGAAAAAAAAAGTCTTACTTTTTAAGACACCTTTTTGCATCTGAAATTAAGACATTGCAATGTCTTAAAACGCCGCCATGTTTTAGGCTTAAAAACACCGCCATGTTAGGCTTAAAAACACTACACTGTTTTTAAGGCTTTTTAATAAATAAATAAATAATTAAATATAGTGCGCGATTATGTTTTTCTGTTAAAAATAGATTTAATAATTGGTTAGAGCATTAATCAAATATTTAATTTAAAAAAAAAAAAAAAAAATGTACCATTACCGGCGTTGGGATTCGAACTTATACTGTCTGTGGAAACCGAAACGTCGAGGTAAGCACGGCCGGACTCAGGCATTTACCAATCACGCCACCGTCGTATACAGCATAGTGTGTTTTCATGATGAAATGTAGTTCAGTATTCGCGAAATAAATCGTAATGTTATGTTTTATTTCTGATTTTTTGCTATAAAACTATTGACAGTATTGATCTTAAAGTTAATAATTATTTATTATCTTACATTTCATATCGAGAGGTACAGAATTTTTTCATATTGCATAACAAGTATGTGAAGGTTGCAGCCCTCCATGATAACGATTTCTTTCCTTAAAGTGATATTTAAATAAAAACAAACTATAATCATAAATACAAGAAAATTTATTGTTTTACATTTAGATGCAGGTAAATATGTGAAATAAAAGAGTTTTTAAATGAATAATAATAAGAAGAAAGAAAAAAGTTTTGCACAAATTATTCATGATTGTTCACTTATGAATTCGCTTTCTCATACTTGCTACATCCGTCTTCCCACTTTTTCTTTTAATATAAGAAAGCTTTAAAGACAATTTATTATTATTATTATTATTATTAGTTTTTAACGAAATAAGCTTATGTAATTATGTTGTATGTTGTTTATGAATTATGTTAAAGATAATAGCATGCAAATATCATTCACATCTCTCGAGCCTATTATTCCATAAAAATTTAATTTCATAAATTTACCATAGTTTAAGTAGCTTAACTGCTTATTATATAAAATAAGATATTTATTGAATGTGGAAAGACGTAGGATAAGCATATTTTCTTAGATTCCATATGAAAAATTTTCTGAGTAATGCAAGTGTCTGAATTTCTAAAGTGTCTGAAAATTCAAACGCGTTTTGCTGTCTGAAAATTCGCGTATTTACCTGTTTCAGACATTTTTGTGTCTAAATTGGTATTTCAGACATATTTCTGTCTTAAATTAAAATATCTATAATGTCTAATCTATATTTTAAGACATTTATGTGTCTTAAATGCCATTTCAGTTGTTTTTATGTCTTACTTTAAGACCCTTTTATTTGCAGTGTATAATAAGTCATTTGCTTGCACTGTTGCAATCTTTAAAAAGATTTACTTTACCACTTTGAGTATTCTCCGCCACATATGTTTAGAATGCAATATCCCAAACTTACAATTCACACAATTACCCTTTTCTTAAAAAAAAAAATAAAAAAAATAAATAAAAAAAAAAAAAAAACGACTCTGTCATTTTTTAGGTAAACTTATAGAAAATCAAATCAATCTTTGCGGGAAATTGCGTATAATTTCTTTTTTCTTTTGTGTAAAGTGCATTAGTTTCCGAAAAGAATAAAGAGATACTGGGACTGTAGGTCTACTGTCATTGGCAAGCTATTGTTAAAATACACATTGAAACTATTCCCATTTGTAGACTGAAAAAAGGCCATTCTTTGTCATACTTACAGCAGAACAGCTATTAGAATTTTCAAGTTACTGTACTGTCAGTATGACACTTTCAATAATGGCATGCTTGTAATATCCATTAATAATAATAAAAGTTATAGTCAGGGTTTTTATAACTCTGTACAAGCGTATGCTAGTGAGTATGAATAATGTCTCTATTAGACGTTTGCACTAAACATATTTATAGACTAGTACATCACATAAAATTTTGTTTTGTTTAAAAAATGCTTATAACTTGAACTTGATAACACAGAAAATTGCTGCCTGCATGAAAATTGACCCAACACCATTTTTGCAAACTCTTATGTAAAATGACCTCCTGAATTTGAATATGACGCCAATTTTGCCCTATCACCAACCGTTTTTTGGGGACGCCCCTATATTTTTATTACTTTTCGGTAATTTTATGGCTATAAATGTTATTTGCGCGGTGAAAAGGGTTACTTTAACTTTTAAATATCTTCTGAGGGGCTACAGATGTGAAAAAATATAAAACATGAACTTTTGCAGAAAGGGAAAAATTTCGGGGGGTGGGGGGGGGCATTGAAATTATAAATTACATTTATTATAATTTATTAATTAATTATTATTATTACTTGATAAACATTATAGTTTTTTGTTTTTAAAAGTAATTCTTTTCCATTCTCCAAATTAAATTCATGGCCATAAAATTACCGAACAGTGATAAAAATTGAGAAGGAGGTGACGTCCAGAAAAAACAGTGGGTGATTGGGCAAAATGGGTGTCATATTCGGATTCAGGAGGTCATTTTACATAGAAAACAGCAGGAATTGCATCAGAGCTCACAATTTTATTTTAATTTATTTTATTTTATTTATTTATTTATTTTTTTTTTTTTTTTGCAGCGTAGTGTAATCTATATGTCTGTTCGCATTTTGATTTTCGTAAATATTTTCTGCATATCTCAAAATTTATAGCATATTAACAAGTTTCCTATCCAAAATAGTGTGCATATGTAGTTTGCGCACATATACACACAAAACAATTTAGATACGTTAATATTTATGATGCTTTTATACCTTGCATTCTGTAGAGTTTAGAGATTTTGAATGATATTTTTAATCACTTTTCCACTTCTTTCCAAGGCATTAAATGTAATGATGCTTCAAAGCATCTTTTGCATTGAAAATGGTTATATTAACATACTTGCCAACCATCTCATTATGAGCCGTACAATTTTTAGTACCCGCCTTTTTTTTTCACACCAATAATTTTTTAGAGTAATTTTAGTCTTATTTAATCGTAACAACATTTGGAGAGAATCACTCTAAAAATATAGTGGTGTGAGAAAAGGGGCGTTTTTACAGGGGGCGTTAACAATTGTACGGTTATTAATGAAATGAGATGGTTGGCAAGTATGTATTAACATTGTTTTGTTCACAGAATCCCGTAAAAGGATTCGTATAGATTACGGCATAAAAGTGGAAATGAGTGAAAGTAGATTTATAGTAGTAATAAACATTTCTTATACTTTAAGACATTGTTTAATGAATATAATTTTTTCGATTTGATTTTCTGCCTGTGTGTGCGTACCTTTTGTCCGTCCGTAATAATCAATTTCAGCTTACACGTAATTGTCTTCTAAAGAAGATCAGTAATTTTGTAAAAGATATTCGATTTCATGGCTATATAAAAATCTGAAAAGTAGATTGCATAGAAATGCATGATTTCTCCCACCCCCCTTTTTCTTCTTATCGGACTGGACCGGAGAGAGGAACGAAGAAGGAAGGAATACTCCAAATCTTCAAAATGTAACCAACAGTACGATTTTGCAAATGCCTCGGGGAACTAACTACAAGTAGTTCTTTCAGGTTTCAATTAGAGCCCCCGATTCACATCGAGGGCTCTAGTTTCAATTAGTAATAAGAGAGGGGGGATGGGAAAGCTGTCAGAATGTCAGTGTATACCCGTTTCTCCTTTTTTGAAGTGAAGTGATGATTAAGAAGGTCTTTTTTTTTGTCACTACACAGCAACCTTAACACACAGCAATGGGCTGCAAACAATAGAAGAGACTTAGTCAAGCACAACTCTTTATGCAGTAATTAATGCCTTGGTGAAAACAGACTAACTTGGCTGGGATGCGTTGCTTATATACCCTCGTAGAAATGTTCCAGTAACTTCTCAACCAATCAAGTTTGAGCTTAGATATTTGGTATATCGATAATAAGAATTTTCTCGCCAAGTAGCAAACAAATCGCCAAATTTAGCGCCAAGATCATTACCTGCTTGTTTTTAAAGGAAAATGAGGTATTTTAGCGCGAGAACAAGTTAAAAAGGTAGAAAATTAACATTTTATAACCTGACTAAGCTTCTTTGAATGATTTTACATAAAAATAACTACTGTTATTTATAAATTCGTAACATTATTATTATTATTCATTATTATTATTATTATCATTATTATTATTCATTACTATTATTATCATTATTATTAGTAATAGTATATTTATTTACAATATATCATTCTCTTGCAGACTTCTAAAATACATCCAAAAATTCTCTTCAAGCTTTCTGTCCAGAAACCAGAAACGGCAATTTAAGCAACAAAATGGAGGATGAAATACCATCTTTCGTTTGTCTTTAATAATAATGCCGGCAGCTTTGTATCTAACCTCAAGGTAAAGCTCCAACTGTTCAAAAGGCTAGATGATTAACTACTAGTCTTAGTTCGAGGAAAAGGAGTCTAAATTGTCTTCGAGGAAATCCATCTTATTGTGAATGGGAATCGAGTTTCACGCTTATTATTTCTTAAAAGGAATTGAAGAGATGAAACCATTTACTTTGTTAAGACCTATATGAAAAATCTACTTACTTTAAGTTAATTTGAGAAAAGCAAATAGTTGCAACAATTTTATCAGACACTCGGAGAAAATATCTAATTTTAAAGAGAACAGATTAATTTATAGCACTGGTTACGCTATTCAAATTTACGTTTCAGTAGTTGAATATTAGAATATTTATGATATATGAATGTAATTTAAACTTTTGAGGTATAAATTATATTTCCATGATATTTTGATAGAAAATGGTGCTAAGAGAGGACTGAAATCAAACATGGATAAATTAGAAATTTTTGTTTATTCCCTTAAAAGATGTACTAAAAATAATTTTTTAAATTCGCAATTAAATCTAATTTTTCAAAATAAATCATTATACAAAACGAAAAAAATAACTCATTTAACTCATTAAAATAAAATTCGTTAAAATTCAAACTTTATTTATAACAACTTGTTATAATCACAACTCTTTAAAATTCGAATGGAACTTTAGCTTATTTAGGTAAGAAGTTAAAAAAAAAAAAAAAAAAAAAAGACTTTAAAGTATCCATAAATTAAACTAAAGAGGAAAATATAGTGTTGTAATGTTTGTTGGTCTCCTTAGATATAATATTTAGACGAAGATATAACTTTTTATTCATAACTTCAGTTTATTCATGATGAGATATACTCCCGAAATATAATGAGAAACATTTAATATCCATTCACAAAAGTGGCCGTAGTTGCGTTGCTAAAGCAGTAATTCAAGTTGAATTTACTGACTATAAACACTTTATTTACCTTCAATTGTGAGGAAATATTTTAATATTATTATCAAAAAACAGCTTGACAATGAAATCATGTTTTACAAAAATTCTCATAATAAAAAGTTATTCTTTAAAGAGGACGGGGACACGGGGAGTACAGATAAAAAGAGCATAGCGTCCTTACATCACAGAATCTGAAGAAATGGTGTTCAAAGTTTAGCTCAGTTACTTTTCATCAAAAACCACAATATGCTCGCCAAACCTAAATCTCAAAGAAACCAAGAGCAACACCCAATTTTTCAGTTGCGCTGTAATCAACATAATTTTTTTTTTAATATATTGGCAACCCTAATTTTAGCCAAAAATATCGTTAAAAGATCTTAGGAAAGTGAAAGATGTACATTAGAAATCTAACCTCAAACATTTTATTCACAATAGATGTTTTTACTTGTTATGGTTTCCTAAACTTGTTATGGTTTTAGCCGATACGAACAACATAACTTTCATTTCAAAGAGCACTTCTGTTCTTTGCTAAAAGTGCCCATGCCAGCAAAACTCTTTTTATTTTATTTTATTGAGAATAAAGGACTATCCCAGGCTAAAGATCTGCCTCTGATTTTTTTTTTCTTTTTTTCAAGAAACAGAGAGAGAGATTAAATTAGATATATTCACCAACAAAGAAACTGCAACTGATTTGATTTTAAATGCTATACTGTTTTTAGAATCACTTTTTATAAAAATGGGAATTAAATTAAATTTAAGAGATAATATGTAATTTTGAACAGGTGATTTTTGATATCACAAATAGCTTTAAATATGTTGTAGAATTCTTATTATTTTTTTAAATTTAGGCTAAAATGTTTCTCAATGCTGTAGTATTTATAGGTTTGGGTAAGGTTTCATCATTATTCACACATTTATACAAATAACAGTTTTTTAAATAGTACTCATATTTTGTTACACAAAAACACAAATAGTTCATGTTTACATATTACACTCCTGCTCAAAAGTTTATGAAGTTTTGCAAACGATCAGTTTTTTTTTTTTTTTTTTTTTTTTTTTTTCCCCCAATTAAAAAACTTCTTTCTCAGTGAAATGTTTTCAAACAGTGGGTATTTAAAGAAATGTGGGTCTTTCTCGTGCTTTTCAGTGAAGATTGGTTTAAGGCAACATTTATGGGGCCGGTAACAAATTGAGCAAAATCAATAATGTTTGTGATCACCCTGTATCATTAAGTGAACTACATTATATGTAATTTTAAGATATGTTAAGGTAGACCCAGTATAATTTGTGGATGAATTTGTGTGACGATATCATGTTAAATAAAATAGATATAAGTATTTGTTAAAAAAAAAGCATGTTTTTTATTTATAATATAGGGTAGGTGTTCCAGTGATTGGCATGCTCCAGTAATTGACATCTATCCCGAAATAATTAATAAATAAGAAAAATAATAAAATAACCTATTTTACACATAAGAATTTTAACATTTTATATCAAACACTGGAACATAGGATGCTAATAACTGGTAAAATGAATAACTAGCAGTGCTAAACACTGGAACATAGGGGCCAATTACTGATAAAATGAAAAACTGGTAGTGTGAATTACTGGAACATTGAGTGGGTGTCAAATAAAAATTCATAAAAAAAAAAAAAAAAAAAAAAAAAAAAAAAAATAGTTGTTATCAAATGTATATATTTTAACATATAAGTGGTTCTGAACGTCTTTCATACCATATGTACTAACTTAAGATTTCTAAAAATATTTTCTGATGACTAGAACATTAAAAACATCAGAGATTGCTCTAAAAGTGTCAATCACTGGTGCACTTACCCAATAGAGTTTCAAACGAAAATTATTCCCACTTATAAGCTTGTAACGCAACATAATTTTGTTGATTTACTAAGATTTGTGAGAGCATGAGGAGTTTTTCACAAAAAAAAAGAACTTTTGCAAAGAGGTTGAAATATTTGGATCTTCAAATTAATTATGCGGCATGTGAAAAATCCCTTATAAAATTTCAATTATGGAAAAATAGCTGAAATCTAGCTCACTCTTTTGCCGATAATTTGCTTAATTTTTATTCTATTCAAAAGAACTTTTGACAAAACTTGCCCAATATATCTAGCTTTCAACCTATATAATAAAAATGTTTCTATCTTTCGCGCATGTGCAGTGAAAACGTTTTTCATTAAATGCTCATATATATTTCATATATATATATATTTCATGAGATATTTAAGATATTTGTATTTCGCTGGCAGTATATTGTTTCAAAAGTGTTTTTTCAATTTATCTGAAAGAAGAATTAATTTTCGTTTAAAACTATGTGTAATAAAAATAAAAAACATGTTGAGTTTTTTTTTTTTTTTTTTTTTTTTCTTTTTTGAAGTTTTAAAATAAATGCTTTTATCTCAGTTATTCAATATGCTACTGCCCTACAAATTCATCCACAAATTTTACTGGGTCTATGTTAAGAGATCCTAAAGTTACAGACATTTCGTTTATTTAATGATGCAGGGTGATCACAAACATTACTGACTAACTTCACAAACATTACTTTCAATTTGTCATCAGTCCCTAAATGTTGTCTTAAATCAATCTTCACTAAAAACATGAGGAAGACCCAGTTCTTTAAATACCCAGAGATAAGTTTTTAAATTGAGAAAAACTGGTAGTTTGCAAATCTTGCTAAACTTTTGCACAGGAGTGTATATGTATAACACAAAATTCACCTTACAATTATTTTACATAAACTGTTGGCCAATCATACGATTGATTTGTGTTCTCTAGTAACTGTAAAAATATTTACTTAAAAATTTTGAAATTTTGCACATGAGTTTTTTTTTTTTTTTAGCAATTCTTACCATACACATCTTCATGTTCTTCTGTCTTTTTAAACTTGTATATACATGCCCAATATATCTTCAGTGTGCCTTTTAACTATAAAATGTATGAAAATTCTTTTTTTTTTTTCTTTTTTTTTTTTCATCAAAAATAAGTAACAATAATTATATCACACTTACATATTTACTATACGTCATACACAACATATATTCTAACTTTTAAATTAAATGATAACTATATGTATTATAACATGTTTTTAAATTTACAGGAAGAAATATTAAATACTATTTCTATATTTTCTATATATTATATATACAGACAACAATAAACATAACAGTTTTTTAGATGCTTATACAAAATAATTTTATTTAAAAAAAAAAAAAAAAAAAAAAAAAATGTTTCACGTCACTATTGCTCATTTATAAAAACAAATTTGCATTTATGAAAAAAAAAAAAAAAAAAAAAAAATTTTTTTTTCTTTTTTTTTTTCCCCTTCTTACATTATACTAACCTCATTTAATATGTACATTACTTTCCCACATACATAATTTTCTATGGGTGTACGCAATCAACATTAACATATTTTTAACAAATATTGCTCTTGTCTCATATGTGTATACATGAATAATAATTATCGTAAAGATTTTATATGAATCGTTATCATCATACAGCCAGTTGGTTAAAACAATTTTGTTTTCAGAGAGTCCCCTTCGGACGATCTCTACCTTCGGAGACGATAGATAGAGACTCTACCGAAAGCCGAAGCCAATGTTATTCTATGGGAAATTTTGCCACATTATAATCCATTAACTAATCCATATTTTTAAATTCCGTTTTCAGTTTCCGAAAATTCACAACTATTAAAAAATTTATCGCTTGCTAAAAATTGATTTTTTTTTTTTTTTTTTTTTTTTTTTTTTTAGGATTTCATTTTTAAGCTCAAAAATGAAAAAATTTCACATTCTGAAAATTCGCATTTTACAACCTCAAAATAAAATGTTAAACATTTAAAAAAAAATAATTTTCAGAAAGCGATAAATTGTTTAATAGTTGTGAAGTTTCTGAATGTGAAAACGGAATTTAAAGATATAAGTTAGTTAATAAGTTATAATGAGGCGAAATTCTCCATAGAATAACATTGGCTCTGGCTTCTGGAGACGATAAGTGGAGAGGCCTCTTAAGTGTTGTTATTGTATATATTATGTGTATCTATATCATACTTATCCCAATGTATGCATAAATGTTATATGAAAAAGCAGATAAAAAAGAATTTAAATTTAAGCATATAAGGGTCAGAAGAGCTGACATCTGTTTTGTTATTTTTTAGCCTATCTCTTAATAAATGCATATGCTAATTTTAATAAAAATTACAGGTCATTTAATTTACCAAATAAAGGTAAATATTATTTTATTACTGGTAAATATTATTTTTTGGACTGTACATGTGTCCAAATATTTTATATAATAAGTTATAGTTGTTTGTTTCTGCGAATGTTTAATGCATAATTAGATAAAGATCCTCAACGATTATTATATCTCATGACTATATTTTATATATCTTTATTTTATCTGTACGGGGAGAGTGCCTCATTTAGAGTCTTTGTATTTACTTTTATTTTTATATTTTTAAAGGAACTTACATTCATATAATTAAATTATCATCTAGTTTGGCAATAAATGTTATATTTCATGAAAACACAAGAATATATATATATATATATATTGTCTTCTTTCAAATTTTTTCTGGCTGAAGGGGGGAAATATGTGATGTAGTAATCACATATATTTTTTTTAATTTTTATTCAATTTTAATTTAAATCTATTTTAACGCTTTATGGAATAATTTACTCGTATATTCAATGTAATCTTTAATAACTATTGAATTCTTTTTCTCAAACAATAAAATATAAAATATAAACGCTAAAGAAATTATAAATTAAAGAACTGGTGTACAATAAATATTTAAACATAAAATCTTCTTTACACATCATAAAATAAAAGGAAGCATTACCTGTTACATGGCCTTTATTCTTCAGGTAAGGCACCTTGAAGGCAAAAGTAAGACATTTTATGGTGTGTAAAGAACTTTTTATGTTTAAATATGGTAAAGAAAATCTCTTTGCAAGCAAAATTCCATAATATCGTATTTTTAAAAATGCTACATGGCTTATTTAATTCTTGAGTCTATTTTGCTTAACTCTATTTAGCTCTATGAGGACTTATTATTATTATTATTAAGAGGACTCTCTACTTACCGTCCCCGGAAGCCGAAGACAATGTTATTCTATGGAGAATTTTGCCCCTTTATAACTCATGAACAAATACATATTTTAAAATTCCGTTTTCCCATTCAGAAAATTCACAACTGCTAAACAGATTATCACTTTCGAAAAATTTATTTTTATTTTTATTTTAATATTTTATTTGAAAGCTGTAAAATGCGAATTTTCACAATGTGAAATTTTTAATTTTTTACTTAAAAATGAAATCTTGAAAAAAAAAAAAAAAAAAAAAAAAAAAAATCAATTTTTAGAAAGCAATAATCACTTTAGGAGTTGTGAATTTTCTGAATGTGAAAAAACGGAATTTAAAAACATGTATTACAGTTAATGAGTTATAAAGGGGCAAAATTCTCCATAGAATAATATTCGCTTCGGATTTCGGAGACGATAAGTAGAATAAAGCAAATTTATGACAAGTCCCCTTAAGCAAATTTACGATCTTACATAAACAACCATCTCATTAAAAAAAAAAAAAGGTCAGATAAAGATATGTCCGCTGGCTATTATTCTGATTAGTAAAATAATCATTTTTGTTGCAATTGTTGTTCTTCACATGCTTATCTTTATCCAGTTCCCTTAATTAAAAATTTAAAAATTCCGGATAAATAATTGTACAAATAGCTCTCAGGGAAAATCACAAACGTATATACATATTAATGTTATGTTTATGCAAATATTGTTCCTTTACAAAGTATGAAATAGATAGACATGATTATATTATTTAAATTGTTAATCTGTGATACATGCATGAATGCCAGATGCAAAAATCTGCTTGGAGCAAAGATAAATACAGCTCTTAAAAGACTTCTTAATGGCGGCGCACAAAAGAAGAAAAAGAAATAAACTGTAAGGGGGGGGGGGGATGCATCTAAAATAAGATTCTTTTTTTTCCCGCTCCAGTAGGCTTGCATGATCGGTTGGTAAAAAATAAATAAATAAATAAACAAACGAACAAATAAATAAATAATAATAATAATAATTTTTAGACCTTTGCTTCCGACAATTTTAAATATTGCTTTAACTCTTTTCAAAGTTGCATACATATAGTTAAGGGGATGGAGGGCTTTGAAAATCGTAAAAACCCAGGGAAAATATCAATTTTTAGTTTTGTTATATTTATTTTCTATAATTAATTCAGAAGAATATGCAACAAACCGCATGTTTTTAAGTTGATATTTTCAAAAATTACAAGGTTTCCAAAAAAATAATGATCTGATTAAATGCCCTTTAAAATGTAAAAAAAAAAAAAAAAAAAAAAAAAAAACAAGCAGTATAGTCGGCGGAGATTGATCATATATATTTTTAACTTTTAAAATACTTTAATTTTGTTAAAACAACATTAAAAAACATACAGTTTAAAATATATAACCTTCTAAGATGTTTGACTGATAAATAATGATAACTGGTGAAATTCACTTTAAATGTTTTTTTCTCTTAATGCGTTTTTTAACGATTTTCTCCTCTTTTAAATGTCTCTCGTGTCACAATTTTGGCTTAAAATTAATAAAAGTTGCTTTAATCTTTTTTATGTTACATTTCAGTGAAATCTGGTATCCGTTTTAAGTTTCGCCTATATTTAGATTTTTATTACTCTGTTTTATTATGCGCGAGATTGAAAATTTGATGAAAAATCAGTATGTTTCACAAAAATATTTCTTAAAACTAAACTTCTGAACGAATAGAAAATCCTATACCCAAATTTATTTAAAATATATAAATGAATAATAATCAAGCAAAATATGGAAAAAATGTGAAAAATATAAACGCGGGAGACATTTTAAAGTTTTTTTATTATTATTATTATTATTTTTTTAAATAAATAAAAAGTAATGATAATAATTTTTATTTTTATGTTATTAATATTGTAATACTTCAGTGCATATATATATAAAAATTTAAAACTTTTGCTGTAAAATTAAAAATATTGATTTATAATGCCCACCTTCCCCTTAAAAAGGTTTATACAAGTAGTTAAACATGTAAGTATCAGCGAGCACACTTTTATAAATTTGGTGTTAGTTTGAACCAAAATTTGGTACTGAAGTAGTTGCAACCTCCCGATGGTTTAACCTTTTACCATGATTTGGTAATTTTATATTGAACCAAATATTGGTGTTGTTTTTTAAAAGAAAAAAAAAGAAAAAAAAAAAAATTCAACGTTCGATCGAGGCGTGGATCGAATTGAAGATCGCTCTTAAGTCTAACCATCTGGCACTGTGCCACGCTTTCATGACAGCTAATTCTATGTTTCGTTGATTTTGATAAAAGGGGCTAAATTTTCTAAGGACAAATTTGTGATTTCAAGCATACATTCAAAGCCACGGAACATATGTGATTTTTATAGAATAATATAATGATAATAGTAATAAATAAAAAGAAACGATGGAAGAAAGAAAAGAAATATTAGACTTAGGTTAAAGTCAGTATTCAGAAAAATTGCAACGTGTCTGAAGCTTCATATTCAGGCTAATGCATTATATTATTGCTCATATAGTACTCAGTACTACAATATGCAATTATATCTTTTTTAAATTTGAGTCTAAAACATGACTGTAATATGGATTGTGTAAATATGTTCTCCATTACGCACAAAACATTGTGATCAGCGCCGCCAGGGCAAGTTTCAAGAGATAACTTCAAAAAATGCGTGAAATATTTGGATCTTAAAACAGCCTAAGTGTTTTTAAGTACGTTTCCTCTTAGTAAATACGTACGTCTTCTTAAGTACGTTACTTCTTAGATGTAACGATAGGGTAAAAAGTCTTTTTTCTTTTTTTTTTTTTAACAAAAAAAGTTCAATTTTTTAAGAACATATTTAAGAAAACTATTCAAAAACAAAACAACACATTTTTAAACTTTAAAACGATCCTTAATTTCGAATTTACATCACATCTTCTGACATTGACTACATGAACCCCTTTCCTATTCGTTACCTCATGTTTTTACTGATTAAACTGAATAACACAAAATGGTCACCACGCAATGCAGCAAATCCATTGTTTAGTTGAATCACATCAACCGTGCACTGCACGCATTGCTGCACCGAATTTCTGCGAAGAGATGAAGTACAACAAAAATGTTCTTACAACAACCTTGTTCCTAAATTCAATCTGGACTTTTCTCTATTCGGTTATTTAACAGAGCATGCTTTTTTTTTTTTCTTTCTCCAAGCTTATTTATTTTTTTCTATCAACTCTTATGGTCTATTGACGATGCAAGGTGGTCAAGCATGAAAAATGATTGCGATGCCAACTTAGCCGTGAAAAATCGAAGAGCATGTTTAGAAAATGGTCATCTTCCAGAAGATTTTGCATGTTTTTTTTTTTTTTTTTTTTTTAGTTCTCGTAAATAGAAAGCTTAAAAAGTTTTTTATTTTTATTTTTCATGTAACCTTTTATCTGTGCTGTTTAAGCATAACGTTATCTGAAATTAGGAAGGTTTAAAAGAAATCTTTGTGAAAGTATTATTTTTACAAGAAAAACAAGAGATAAAGATTATTCTGGTTAATCATCCGGTAATTTTGTTTCCGCGTAAACTTTTTATGGAATCGTTTTACAAAAAATTTCTTTTTAATGTCTAGAAAAAAAAAAAAATATATATATATACTTAAAAAGGATCAAGATTGTCAAGATGAATACTGGATCGTTAAAATCTAAAAGGAAAAGGGAAAGAAAAGATGAAAAAGGCTGGCGTAGGTGTGAAATTTAACATCTTCTCAGTTGAATTAATCATAAATAATTCCAATTAATAAAGTAATGCATAAAGCTGAAGACAATAAAAATAGCCTTTCTGTGTATCGATAATTTACTTAGGTCTTTAAGAACGTAATATTGTTATCACAAATTAGTTGTTTCTTTTTATAGAATATGTTAGTGCTTTTCATTTTTTTTTTTTTTTTTCTTTCTTTAGAAATTTCCGTTTGGTATTTCTTTTTGATCTAGTATAATGGCTGGTTGCACATTTGATACTTTTTGTAATTGAAAATTAAGTTGATTTCAGTGTAATCTAAATTTTGATATATCTGCTTTATGATAATTCTTACTGTCGCCGTGCAAAGAATTTATTTTTCATATTCGAATTTGACATCACTACTATTACGTATCACTGTTATTACAGTTGCATCATATGCGATAATTTTGTAATTAAAAATTAACCTTCCTTCAATGTAATCTCAATTTTATCCTGTATTATTATTGTTAAAAAATATATTCTAAGCATATTTTATTATTACCTTCATTTAATTGGTAAGTTTTTCTTTCTTTCTTTCTTTTTTTTTTTTTTTTTTAATGCTTGGATGTTGAAAATTTGCACTAAATTTTATTATTCCAATATGCTTAAAGTGTGTTTTAAATATAATAATGTAAAAGCAAGGAGGCAATTATAATTAATTATCAGAAAACTTTTTTTCTTTTCTTTTTTTTATCAAATTCAAATTGATTTTTAGTTTTCGAAAAAAAAATTTAATATACTTAATATTGTTATATTTTAATGCATATGTATGCAAAATTTTTTTATTCTAATACAGAAATTTGCATTGAGATAAAATTTTCTTCATCTGAATTCAGTGTTTTGTAGTTTTATTCTTTCAGTTTTTCCATCTTTCTTTGTGTGTATTTGTACATCAGCTTATCAAATAAAACTTATCCATATTAAAATCAAACCTATCCATGTCAATAATTCAATACTAAAATGTAACCATTGTCCACTTTTGATAGATTGGAGATTACTGCTGTAATATAATGATTTTTTAATAAAAATTCTGATATTTTATCTAGTATTGCCTTTGCGTATAGTTTAAACTTTTTTTTTTTTTGGCCAATCTTATCCTCACAAATAGATTTATAATGTCCAATTAAGGTAATAGTAGTGATATGAAATTCAAACAGCAAAAAATAATTGTTTGCATGGCAATATTAAAAATATCCTTAAGAATTCACAAATCTTAGTAAACAAGTAAAAATATGTTAAAGTTACAAGCCTATAAGGGGTTTTTCGGAAAAAAAAAAGAACTTTTGCAATGTGGTTGAAATAATTGGATTTTCAAATCGGCATGCGAAAAACCCGTTATGAAATTTCAACTCTGGAACATACCTAAAATCTAGCTCGTTCTTTTGCTGACAATTTGCTTAATTTTTACTCTATTCAATTGAGCTTTTGATAAAAGTTGTTCAATATATCTAGCTTTCAACTTATGCTATAAAAAGCTTTTCTATCTTTCGCGCATGCGCAGTAAAATAATATTTACTAAAAATGCTCATATCTCAATGAATATTCCACGTGTGAATTATATGCTTCAGTATAATGTTTCGTCAACTTTTCTGCAAGTTTTGAAAAAAATTATGAAAATCTAAACAAAAAAATTAGTAAGTAAAAAAAAATCGCCTAAATAATTGCGTAATTCCCGCACCAAAGCACACAAATATTAATATTGTACACAGTATGTGAAATAATGTATTAAAGTTACAAGTCATTTGTAGCTTTTTATGATACAGGGTGATCCAAAGTATTTTCGATCTTCTTCAATTTTTGGTTGGTGCATTAATTGCACTCTGGACTAAATCAATAGTGGAAACAATGAATTTTTAAATGTTCTTTGCATGTGTGCAGTTCCAGGCCATTTCGTCTTGTATTTTTTTAGAAAATCAAAAAAATGTCAAAAAAAAAAAAAAAAAATCTAATAATTTGATCACCCACTGTAAAATTAAATCAGACGGAAAAAAATAAAATTAAATAGCAGGGAGATTTTTCTTTCTTTTTTTTAAATTTAAATTTCGATTTATTTAGTTCAAACAGTTTTTGAGAAAGTCGACCTGGGTTTATTAGGCAAAGAAGACAAGTTACAAAGAGAATTCAAAAGAAATCCAATCATTCCAATTAAATATGAATAACCCCCCCCCCCCCCCCCCCCCACCCTTTCTCTCTTTCAACATCATTGTTATTTTGTTTCCTTTAAAAAAAAACTCTCGCACAGAGAAATAATGATTAAATATTTTTCGTCGCATGAGATAAAAAGAAAAAAAGGAAAAGATTAACAATGATAGGCAATATATATATATTTAACCCTTTGAAGCAGATTTCTCATCAAACATAATTTTTACACTTTTTTGATAGTTTTAAGTTATTTTAGATCTAAATAAGTGGAAAATGTTATATTTAAAATTTTTAATTAATTTTGGTTCTAAAATATAGAGTGGGGACCGGTGTCCCTTTCTGCGTTAAAGGTAAATTCATCATGGGACACGGGCGTCCCACGAATAAATATTTTTACAAATTGCACTTATTTACAATTACTTAGATATAGGAGTAGCAATAATTCCTTAATGATCTTTTTTAAATAATCAAATTTAATAAATCTTTTATTTAACATTTTTATTTTAGTAAAAAATTTACTCTGATAATCTAATAGATTTTTTATAGTAACTATTAGACTCTCTTTTATAATGAAAAACTATCATATAATAATAATATTTGTAATAAGAGCGTCAAAAAATAAATAAGCAAAAGGGACACCGGTGTCCCATCTGCGTCAAAGAGTTAATACGGTGGGGAAGAATTTGGGAGACTTCGAGAAAAAAAAAAAAAAAAAAAGATAAAATAGCTCAATACATTAAAAAATAAACAGTAGGTTGAAGATTTGTAGGATTTGACAATATGGGTCAATTAAGTTTAAAAGGCGAGGCCCTTGGACCTGAAGAACAGTCCGGCATGGCACGAGCACGCCATTGCTTCAGTTTTAGGTTTCATATAAAAACAAAAAGAGATTGGAGGGGGGACTTTTTACAGTATTTATTTAAAATAGTATTTATTACAGTATTTATTTACTTTTTACAGTATTTTTACAGTATTTATTTAAAAGATCAGATTAAACCGCAATTTTTCACGCAGATAAATATATTTACGTTTACATATGAATCTATTTCATATAGATTCTTTTCCCTTCTCCCTTAAAATATTATTTCTGAGCAAACTATTCCAAGCGTTTAGCTTTAAAATAACATCATGTGAAAAGCATAGTAAAGCATATAATTTTAGAAAAGCATATAATTTTTAATCATATTACATATCTTTTCCAAACATTATAAACATTATTTCCATCCACTGTTTGAAGTTTTAAATCTCCTCTTTATTCAAACAAACTAATTTAAATATATATATATATATATATATATATATATATATATATATATATATATATAGTACATTTCATTAAAATATATCAATAGCTTTAGATTAAAACAAACAGAGTGAGATAAAATAATATTATTAATAATGATAAAAAGCTTTTTTCTCTTCACAATAACCTAATAAAATAGTATACCATTACTCGAAATTTTAAAACTCTCCAATTTGTTTGTTTAGGGATAATTTGCTAAAGCATAGTCGACCTGGGTTTTTATTATGTAAAGAATACATATTATCAAGAGACTCAAAAGAAATCCAATCAAATAGATGGATCCCCCCAACCCCTCCTCCTTTTCACTCTTTTAGCATTATTGTTATTTTGTTTACTTTAAAAAGCCTCTCGCACAGAGAAATGTTTCATAATAATAAAATATTTTTTCTCCGCATGAGATAAAAAAGAATAAGAGAAAATGATAACAATAATAATGCCGCAAAAAGTCTCTTTCATCCGAATATTGAGAGGAGGAGCCGGAAAAAGAAAATATAAAAGACAGTTTAATGTGTCTAAAGATAAACAGTGTGTTGAAAATTTGTTGCAGTTGAAGATATGAGTCAATAAAAATTCTTTTTTTGCAATATTTTCTTGAAAAGAGACGAGATAAAGAAAAGCATGCTCGAGAAAGGAATAGATGATGAATTATTATTTTTCTTTGGTATGTGAATATAGTGACCTAAGATGGCGGTCGATTCCTATTTACGGTCGTTTTGAAGTTCTTCTACTTTAGAATCAAGACAAATTCTAGAAGCAATATATGTTTAGATTCTTTCTGTTTTCGAAATTACATTAACAGTATGTATTTGATTTACTAGGTATTTATTTTGACTTTTTAAATGTTAATTTTAAAACAAAAAAGAAAAATCATACAGTTCGCATGGATTTATGCCGATACGCACATCCCAATACCATCAGCATATTTTTTTTTTTATAATATTCATCTCACAAACCAAGTTTGGCGCATTTAAATAACATAGAAACTGAGATCAGCGTCATTATCAAAATTAAATCAACACAGTTTTTCCTCATGATTATCATATATATCAAGTGTAGTGAACTTATATCCTATAGAAGCTAAGATATAGCCTTCGTTTAAATAGGGGTACTGGCAGCATGGCAGCGCCACCTGCAGAGCGATATATCTCAAAATCGAATCAGCTGTAATTTAAGTAAAGACCCAGCCAAGTTATGTTAAATTCCGTCTATTAGTTCATGAGATGCAGTGTCTACAATATTTTGGTAACACACAGACAGATATTTTCTAAAAATGGTCAAACCGTATTCAGAATGTATCTAAACATGTAAATCCATCGAAAACTGTAGGTCGAAAATTTTTCCGAGGCCAATACTTTCTTCGTATTTAACAGAAAGTTAAAAATTGAATAAATATATAAATAAATGAAACCAAAATGATTAAAATATTTTTTAAAAATAGAAAAACACCATTACATATTTTAAAATCCCAGCAATACCTCTTTAGTTGTATGACAGTTTTTGTAGTCTTTTATCAAGCCAGTTTTATTATTCAGTTATATTTCAATTTAATTATATGTAAATATACCACCGGGTGATATTTACTGTACTGTTTTTATGAGGAATCATTTTTCAATTAGCAGTTTTGAATTCCAAGAAATTTCCTGCGTTTATGAAAACAAATAAAATTACGTCAGATATCTGGCATGCTTATTTTTAAAAGTGTCTTTAAAGCTTAAATAAAATTGAGAATGGTTTTAAGAAAAAAAAAAATCTGGAGTGACTCCACTCGACTTTCCGAACATTGAGTAACTAACAGTTTTGTAGATAAAATAAAGAAAGAGGAATTGCTAAACAAACAAAAGAGAGAAAACCATAATAGAGTGTTTTTTTCTCCATATATCACACGAGGTTTTATTTAACGCTACTGAACTTTGAGCCCTTAGATCATAATGATAAAGAATTTTTCGTTTTGTCCCTGTAAAAATCTATAGATGCTAGATTCACCAAAATGCTTATAGTTAGTGCAACAGTGATTTATAATATTCATACAAATTTTCAGCTCAATTGAATGAGGCGTTTAGATGCTATCGCACTTTTAAAAATTTGGTCTCATAGGCCATAATGATAAAGAATTTTTCTTTGTGTCCCTGTAAAAAAACTGTAGTGCTAGATTCACCAAAATCTATACAGTTGGTGCAAATGCGACCTATAACATGTGTACAATTTTTTTGCTCAGATTAATAAGGCGTTTAGACGCTATCACACTTTTAAAAATTTGGCCCCATTGGCCTTAATGATAAAGAATTTTTCTTTGTGTCCCTGTAAAAAAACTATAAGTGCTAGATTCTCCAAAATCTATACAGATTGAGTATCTGTGACCTATAATATGGGTATAAAATTTTTTGCTCAATTGAATAAGGCGTTTAGATGCTATCGCACTTTTAAGATTTTGGTCCCATAGGCCATAATGATAAAGAATTTTTCTTTGTGTCCCTGTAAAAAAACTATAAGTGCTAGATTCACCAAAATCTATAGGGTTCGTACTATGGTGACTTACAATATACGTACCAACTTTCAGGTTAATCGAACAAAGCCTTTAGACGCTAGCGTGTTCACAGACATACACACATACACACATACACACACACATACATACATCATCGTAAAAATAGTGAAAACGGACTCAGGGGACCTCAAAACGTATAGAAACATCAAAATCTCGAATTCGGATTTTTGACATGATTACAATACTTTCCTCACTATAGTGTTCGGAAAGTAAAAAAACACCACTACATACTTTCTAAAGCTACTGCAGCAAACTGAACTTCCATAAGTGTAGTGTAGTTTTTTTTTCAACTCTTTAAATGCTGTGAAATTTTAATTTAATTATTTGTATAGACATTTATTTTTAAAACGCCAGGTAATCTTTAGTATATTGCTTCTTTACGGAGTCATTTTTCAACTACTGGCTGAATGTGATTACATTAATTATATATCATTGAATTTGCTAAATCATTCGGTACTAGATTTAATATAGTCAGCCAAAACTAATAAAAATATAAAAATTGAAGTGATTTCTTTTAAATGCTTTTGAAATTATGCGAAAGAATAATTATGGATTATAAAATATGGGAAAAAATAAATATACACTAAATTTCTTTCATGTATCATTTGTCGATACTTCAGATATTCCTTCCTTCCTTCCTCCTTTTTTTTTTTTTTTTTTTTTCCCCTTTTTCTTTTTTTAATTTCAAAATAAAATTCAATCATGGTTGGAAAAATTAAACGTTATCCAGACTTTAAGTTTTATATGGATGATTTTCATAAAATACTTTTGATGTTTTGTAACAAAATTAAGTTTCTTTCGCTCACTTTATCTACATTAGTTATTAATCTCTAATTAATTTTTCCATCGCAAAAGTTCAAAAATTTCTCCCTAGAGTCTTTTCTCCTTAATGTTTTTTAACAAAAATATTCGAGTCTGAAGGCAAGCAAAATTTTGAACAAAAGCTGGGGAAAAAATTAATTGAAGTCGAAAAATGAACGGAAGAAAGAAAGAAAGACGCGAACTTTTGAAAGGGTGAAAGAAAAAATATATATTTAAAAAAAAAAAAAAAAAAATGTAAAAGAAGGTCTTTTTTAATTGTTCCAAGTCTTCATTAAAGTCAAAGTATAACAAAGAAAATGTGAACTGAAGTTATAATTACGGAAGAAAGTTTTTTCTTTATTCCAAAGCGGATCTAATTAAAAAGAAATTTTTTTTCAGTTACGCAGACGACCCTAATTGCGAAAAGAATAATTAATACATATCTCAGAAGAATGCATGGTTTCACTTTATTAAAAAAAAAAAAAAGGGGGGGGGGGTAAAAGGAAAAAAAAAAAGGTACTAAAAGGAAAAAAATAAGAAAGAATAATACGATTTTTTGTTATATTTAACCAACATAGATTGCATAATTTAATATTAACTCTTTAATACTTTAAAGTTTAAAAGGGGGAAAAAAAATGAAGATATTTTTTTTAATAGTTTAAAACTGTAGAGCAAATTGTAAAGGATTTGTAATTATTTGTTTAGTTTTATAAACGTGAATTATAGTTACTTTCTGTAGAGCAGAATACGACAAGAGAAACTATGGATTTAAATAACTACGCTTTTTATTTACATTTATTTTTAATTTGCATAGATATATTACAAAGACTGTATATTTTAGATTTTTGAATTGGAATTACAGAAAAAAGTATCTTTTTTTCACCGAAAAATTAATGATCTAATTTAAAAAGAAAGAAATTTTTTTTTTCATTTCGCAAGGATGCTTACTTTCACTTTATTTTATAATAATAATAATAGGAAAACAATAAAATAGTAAAGAGAAAAAAAAAAAAGGGAAATTTTTTTGTTCTATTTAACCAACATGCGAGATGCGAAGCATAATTTAATATTTACTTTTTTAACGCTTCAAAATACAGAAGAAGGGTAAACAAAAAGAGTATTTCTATTTTTATTTATTTATTTTTTCTAGAGATGAACGATGTAACACAAACTGTAAAAATTATTGCTAAATTTTATAGAATAGAATGGAAATAAGTACAAGTTGAACAGCACAACGTAATGCTCAAAAATGTCCACCGACAGCAGCGCCAATAGCTTGCAGCGATCGGGCGGCAGAAGAGCAACCAGCGACAAAACGCAAAGTCAACACTTACATTGCGGGATTGGTTAGAGAAATCTTAATATCCGAAACTACATATAATTGCTTCCTCAGGAAAACTATTACAGTAAAACCTCTCTAAGTTGGACACCTACGGTTCCAAGAAATAGGGGAAATAGTGTCCAATTTATAGGGGTGCTTACTTTATTCGATTTAATTAAACTGTATCTATGCATGCCTTTTAACTTTTAATCACATCTAAATATAATACAATTAAGTATTCATGAATTATATGCAAAAAATTATTAATTTAACAATTTAAAATTTAAACCGTTTTGTTGTGGCCATTATAATACTTTCTTCTCTATATTTTTTTTTTATATAACAACACCACCTCTACCAGTTAACGTGCACGAAAATTTAATCACTATACCTTCTCATAATAAAGATTTTGCATATGCATTTTGGTGCAATTTTATTCAATAGAAGCTGAGATAGTCATATGGAAAATCGGAGAAGGTGAGTAAAAGTAAAAGTAGCACCACCTGTCTGCTGATCCACACAAATTAAGCTAACATTCATTTTCATAGCAGCCATCTCACATATGAAGTTTCGTGAATTTATTCACTCTAGAAACTAAGACATAGTTTTCCAGTGAACGGGGAAAACTGCAGCATAGAAGCGACACCTGTCAGCTAATATGCATCCAAATTGAATCAGCATCGTTTTCACTATAGCTTTCTCCCATGTTAAGTGTAGTGCAATTATAAACTCACGTTAAACTTGGTAGGAAAACTGAAAGGGACAAATGAAGAGGAAACCTGCCAATAAAAATGTATTTTCTAATGCCTATTTTAAAACAGTCAAAACATCCTTATGTAGGCTCTCTGTGGAACATTTTCAAAAGAAATAATCTGGTGTGTCACTCACACGACTTTCTCTTACCCTGCAATTTAATACTATAAATACAGCTTGCAGATTAATAGGTAAGATAACGAGTACTGTTATGTAAACCTATGTTAAACAATTCATATTACGCTTCTGAAGTGTTTTTTATGATAATTAGTTCTGTGTGAGGGGGGCTACCGTCCCCCTCAACCCCCCGTTTCATTAATGCACCTACATTTATATAGAATTTGGTTATTAAAAAATAATTCTCTTTTTAAAAAAGAATTTATTAAAATTATTATTAAAAAATATATATTTTATGATAAGGCAGACGATTTCCATATTATAAGTACGATTTTTTTCTAAGTTTTTTTTCGTTAAAAGTAAAAAAAAATCGATAACTTTGTTTTAAATTATTGCAGATCGATGGTTCAACCATTCGTTTTAAAGGTATTGGCAAGCTCTTTTGAAAGATATCCATCATGAAAATTTACACCCCTCGAGGGGGGACTCCCCCCCCCCAGGGGGGAGGAGGCGAGGCTCCTACATACACAAAATTTTTTTTACAGTTAACTATCTCTATTACAAAAAATATATATTCGTTTCATTTAGTTTAGTGCAGTCTATAGACGTTAAACTCTACTTTCCTGCAATTTCCCCCATAGACGTAATGTATTAGAATTCCCTTGATTGTCCCTGTACACGAACCATTTGCTTGATCTTAACGAAAAGCTTACTCTAGCATCCCTATATGATACACATTTAGAATGCCAAGTTTGAACTTTCTGCCATAATTTGGTTTTGAGATATGCTGATAACAGACAGACACACAGACACACAGACATACAGACATACACACAGACCATTTGCTAAAAACATTATTTTCGTATTCAGGGGACCTCAAAATGTGTAAATATAACAAATTCTCGCTTTCGAAAATTGGACCCAAAAACAATACTTTCTCTACCTTATGGGTAAGAGAAAGTAAAAAGGAAGAACAATTCATGCAATTCAATAAAAAGAAAGACTCTTGCATTATGCACTAAATTACAGTAATTTGTGAATGTTTCAACTGAAGAAAAGAAATATTTTTTATAAGGTAAGAGAAAGGTGAATATATTGTGACAAGAAAAATTGGTTTTTTTTTTAGATATTTACAGCTATATCTACAAGGGATATGTAAAATTTCTAAAAAAAAAAAAAAAAAAAAGAAAATGGAAGTTTTATTTCTTTTTTTTTTTTCCCTGTCTCATCGGGTAAGAGTGTCCAACTTAGGGCAGTATTTCAGTGTCCAACTTCCAAGTTAAAGGGGGTGTCCAACTTGAGAGGCTGGACATAATGTTAATTCTATGGATACATTCCGTTCCGAGAAAAAGTGTCCAACTTGAGAGGTTTCACTGTAATTATTTCTTCTAAATTATTTCCGGTATGAAATAAATATTATTATAAAACGCTTGCCGCCCCAAATTGGCTGCAGTCAGGAGGACTCATTCACCATAGACGTTGCACTGCTACAAATTTATCCCCCCCCCCCCATTTAAAATAATAATAATAACAATAATAATAAAGAAAAAAAAAAGAAAAAGAAATCTTCCTTTAGATGTCTTTTTTAGGGCACCAGAATGGACATTCGACGTTTAGTGTCATAATTCTCTGAGATGAAAACCGATCACATTTTTTAATAGATAATTTATATTACGTGATTTTGCATAGAAAAATGTAGATTAAAGTTTTGTGATGGCCACAGCACATTAGTTTTTTTTTTTTTTTTTTTTTTTTTCCCCGAGCCATTGTGATGTAAAAATGAATAGTATCATCATTAAATACAGAAAGTACTTGAAGGATCCAAAATACAAAAATGTCTGAAAACCTAATTGGAATACTACTAAATAAATACAGAAGCTACAAAACAAACGTAAATCAAACGAACTTTCTTCGTTAATTACGATTCTTGTTGAATTTTCGTTTATGTGCCACTATGAAAATATTTTGTTTGCATTTAATTAAAACACGAATGTATTTTTACTATTGTACGGCAATATTTCAAAGCTGCATGAATACACAAATTTTAAAACTGATTACGGAGAAAAATGTTATTGCTGTAAAGAGTTAAACATGAGCTGAAAAATATTCGCTGTTTAAATTTTTATTATGTTTCTTAACAATTCATATGCAAACACGCTATTAAATGGATATTTTCATAAACGCATCAAATTCACGGGTATTCGATTTAAAAAAAAAAAAAAAAAACTGTCTGAATTATAATTCTAGCCGCTTTCATGTTTACGAAAAATGAAAAGAATAAATAATCTGGTGGGGCACTCGCACATTCGTTCTCTTACTCTACCCTGCACTATTACAGACATATATTTATTACACTTTACGTGTAATATACTCTGCTATATACTCTACGTCTAATATACTCTACTTAAAGATTCCCTGTGTATTGCAAAGACGGTAAAAATAGAAACAGTTTTATTTGAAATACATTTCTGTGTGTGTGAGAGGAGAGAAGGAAGCTGCCATAGTTACATTCATAAAACATTTTAAGGCTGTTATGGCACTAATACTCTGGTGTGACTAGGGATGTGGGTTTTCCGGGAAATTTTCAAGCTCTAAATTATGAAGGTTTTGGAAAGTAAAACTAATACATTAAAAGTTACAAGTAAACAGAACTGTTCAAAGAAAATTAGGAATAATTACACAGGCCTACAAAAATGAAGTTGACAAAATTTGATTTGATGATTTCAGCTGATCTTTATGTTTTTTGATATGCTAAAACCGAAAATGCAGCCCATTTTTCTCTATCACGTATAGATTTTTGTCAATACAGGGTGTTTATCGACACGATTTCTTACATATACCATCATAACAATCGGTTGGTTGGTTGATATGGTTTTAAGTCGAACTAGTGCTTCACAATTACAACAATAGACATTTATGATTAATTAATCATGGAAATATACTATAAAACTTACTATATAATTATATTGGTGGAAGAGTAATGGAAGAAATTGTATAGGCAGGCACCCTGTATTGACAAAAATCTATACGTGATAGAGAAAAACTGGCTTCATTGTCGGTTTCAGCATACTAAAAAACATAAAGATCAGCCAAAATTATAAAATCAAAATTTTACATGTCGACACGTGTTATTAAATTAAAAAAGAAATAAATAAACAAAACATAGTTATTATGATTTAATGATTTGTAAACATGTGTAAAGTTAGGAAGTTACAATAATATTTAATGCCTGTTTTGCATGTATAATGATTCAATAATCTATATAAATAAAGTGTCTGTGTACGTTCTGCAGCACTGAGACCCTCCATATAATATTGCCAACAGCTGAATCCCACTTAATTATATAGGGAAAATTGTTATGAGAATTAATTTTATTTTATTTATTTATTTATTTTTTTTTAATTCTGTTTTTATTATCAAAAAATCTAGAATTACTAAATTTGCCTTTGTTTTTTCCAAAATTTATTTCTTGAATTTTTAATACTTCATTCTGAACTTATGAAAAAATTGAGCAACGTGCCTTTTTGCACTTTATTATACTTAAATGAAATATTAACAAAAAAAAAAAAAAAAAAAAAAAAAAGGGTTTTTAAAAACAAGAACAAATTTAACAACTGCGAATTTTGTAAAAGTAAACATGGAATTAGTATATACAGATATAGATAGATAGATAACAGTAATTTTCATAACAAATTTCTCTATAGAATAATATGGGTTTGTTGCCAGTGGCAGAGAAGTCGTACAAGGTAATTAATTAGCAAGGTATGGCAATGGAACACATAAGGGTTCATTTCATTAATTTTTTTTTTTTTTTCTATTGGTTCTATTTTTAAGCATATCTTGCAAACAAAATCGTATTTTGTAAGAGCTGGTGATATTGGATTGCATGTAATCCTCTATTCAAAAAATTGAATCTAGAAGTTTAAGAAGTTTTTTTTAATTTTAAATGTAACATCCTCTATAAGATTTTCCAAGTTCAGTTCAATTTTAGTATTTCAAGCTAATAAAGAAATATTGAGTCCTTTCAAATGGACCTCCAGTTACAAGTTATGACAACATTCATTTTATCTATTAGACTTCCTTAAATTTTATTCGAAAATCAAGCTCTTTATTTATTTAGGCAATTAATTGTATTTCTTATTGCTTGCATAAAAAGACTTTTTTTTCCACTTTAGAAATTAGTTTTAAAAAATAAAATTCTGTTTATATATGTATATATATATATATATTTTTTTTTTTTTTTTCAAAAATTTTAAAAAATGCTAATTTTGTGATTAAAGCAATTTTTTCTGTTTTTTTTTTTTTTTTTTTTTAAATCAAACATTTATGGAAGATTATGACAATGTCCTAACTTTCCGAATCACTCTCACAACCAGAGATCATAAAGTGACAGAAATCAGAATTGCTGCCAGACTTTGAAATGCGTCGCCGTATCATCATCTATCAAATGAATATTTTGAAAAACAGATACAAGCTCAGCAATCAGTACAGTAGTGCATGAATTTGTCAGTATATTCTTCCTCTTTTTTATGTTGCCAAATGCTTTATAATTATGTTCACACAAACATATTGAAGCAACATTCAAAATTCTGATTAGCAACAATGCATCTCTCTTTTGTATTACAAAAAATAACCTTCGGCTTCTCAAGTAAGCCGCTCAAATAATACACATTTGGTAACTTTTTAAGTGATGTTTTTAATCAAAAACCTTTGTTATTCATACTATATCTCACATTATTGTAACTAATAACTACACTGTGACTAATAAAAGAAAAGTTTAAATATGTCATATAAAAAAAATTACTAAAATAATTGCTTTTTTGGTTTTGAAAATTTTCCGAAAAAACATAGTAGAAAATTTTCCAAAACAGAAAATTTTCCACCCCACATCACTAGGTGTGACACTCACACGACTTTATCTTACCCTGCATTTTAATACAACAAATTCATATTGCAGATTAAGAGGTAATAAATAACAAGTACTGTATATAAACCTACGTTAAAGAGAATTCAAACTAGGTTTAGGAACAGATTTATTTGACAATAATTCTATGCGTGGGGAAGGGGGGGGGGGTGAGGAGTCCTCTTCAACTTCCTCCCCCGTTTGAATACAGTACCTATATTTATATAGAATTCAAAGCCGTTATTAAATTTAAAAGTTTATTCCAAATTATTCAGACAAATTTCACCCACACCACTCCTCGAAACTTATCAATCTAGATCAAAATTTTAAAGTAGCAACCTCATATGAACTTTAAAATACATTTGAGTTGCCCGAGATTATTTGTATTGAAATTACGCTGATAACAGACATACATAAAGATCGACCGTTAAAAGCTTGTCTTCTTGGTATTCAGGGAGCCTCAAAACGCGTAATTATACGAAAAACATTATGGGTATGAGGGAGTTAATTTTCATTCCTGAGCAGTTTTCCTAGACACGGTGAAATATAGTAAAGCACTTCCACCAACAACATTCAATAAAGAAAAGAACGTTTTCGCATAATTATTGGTAGCCCTGTATGTCTTGTATAAATTATGTACACACCACATTGTGTACTTAAATATAGTCCTATATTAATAGAACATAACATAACCTAAAATCCACTTCCAGCAATTTCCAAGTACAGCCTCAATATTTTCTAATTCTTTTGGTAGTCCTGTTCACCATTCGTTTATAAAAGAATGGTGAAAGATATTCATTCCACGCTTTACACGACACATGCTTTCGTGCAAAAAAAAAAAAAAAAAAAAAAAAAAAAAACATTTTCAATTCCTTTTATTTAGTGCAATCAATAGATGTTAAACTGTACCTACTAACGACAATTTCGCCCATAGACGTAATGTATTTGAGTACTTTTAGATGTCCCTGTAAAAAAACCATTTACTTGATCTCAACGAAGTGTTTAGTATACAGCATGCCTAGGATTCAAGTTACTTCAAATAGCGTAAATATAACAAAAGCTCAATTTCGAAAATTTGACCAAAAATTATTACTTTTATATGTGTGAGAAAGAGAAAGTAAAAATGGATACTTTTATCTTAAATGTACACATTTGAAGTAAAATTCAAATGCACTTGATAAATAAATCTTGTCAGTTTTTGTTTTTCTTCATTAGTCTACTAACTGCTTAAGGAAGGGACACTACATTATTTTTCTCCTTCTTTTAAATTATTTTATATTGTATAATTTTATATTAAAGTTCAAACAAAGTTTTTTTTACTCCTCTGTCATTAATATCCATTTTGTTCAAAAATTAATTTTGAAAATATTTAATTACTGACCAAAATATATTTAACGAGATAGCTCATTAACTTATAATTAAATTCGAGATTGTCAAGAGAAAATTCAGAAAAAAAAAAAAAAAAAAAAAAAAAAATCTTTAATTTCTTCTATTTTATTCTGAAGCTATAAATTGCTGGAAAAATATAATAAAATAATGATAATAATAAAAAAAAAATCCTAAAAGTTTTCTTTTTTACTTTCTCTTACCCATAAGGTAGAGAAAGTATTGTTTTTGGGTCAAATTTTCGAACACGAGATTTTGTTATATTTACACGTTTTGAGGTTCCCTGAATACGAAAATCATGTTTTTATCAAATGGTCTGTGTGTGTGTCTGTCTGTTATCAGCATATATCAAAAACCAATTATGGCAGAAAGGTCAAACGTGGTACTCTAAATGTGTATCATATAGGGATGCTACAGTAAGCTTTTCGTTAAGATCAAGCAAATGGTTCGTGTACAGGGACAATCAAGAGAATTCTAATACATTATGCCTATGGGGGAAATTGCAGGTAAGTAGAGTTTAACGTCTATAGACTGCATTAAACCAAATGAAACGAATATATATTTTTTATAATAGAGATAGTTAACTAGGAAATAAAAATTATGTATGTAGGAACCTCGCCTCCCCCCTGGGGGGGGCGGGAAGTCCCCCCTCGAGGGGAGTAAATTTTCATGATGGGTATCTTTCAAAAGAGCTCGCCAATACCTTTAAAACGAATGGTTGAACCATCGATCTGCGACAATTTAAAACGAAGTTATCGATTTTTTTTTTTACTTTTAAAGAAAAAAAACCCAGATTTTTTTTTTTTTTTTTTTTATATTGAGAATAAAATGGACTTTTTTTTTAAATATTTGGTGCTATACTACTTCTCTAATATGGAAATCGTCTGCATTATCATAAAAGATAATTTTTTTAAATAATAATTTTAGTAAATTATTTTTTAAAAACAGAATTATTTTTTAATAACCGAATTAAATTCTATATAAATGTAGGTGCATTAATGAAATGGGGGATTGAGGGAGGCGGTAGCCCCCCTCACACAGAACTAATTATCATATAAAACTCTCCTGAAGCCTAAAAGTCGTGTGAGTGACACACCAGATTACTTTTTTTTTTTTTTTTTTTAAACTTTATAGCTTAAAAATGAAATATTAAAAGAAAAAGAAAGTGGATTCAGAGAACAAGAAATAATTTAACCGTTGTGGAACTTTTTTAATGTAAAAAAAAAAAAAAAAAAAAAAAAAAAAACTAATAATTCTGATTGCAACAATCTTGATAAAATTAACAAGGGTTTTGGCTGCTGGAGACAGAGAAGATGTGGGAGATTTTGCAGTAAATGTGAACATTAGGCAATTAAATGCATACAGTATTCATAAGAAAAATAAAAAGTTGTATGAAGAGGGAAAGCTGAACATATTTATAATATTCTTAATAAGTAGAAAAATTTACTCGAAGAAAATAACAAAGTGGAACATTCTTAGGTTACGTGCGGAAATCGGCAGAAATATGGTTGATAACTTAAAGTAAGTCTGGGATATAGCTATACTTTGTTTAGGCATCAAGGCCTTAGTTAAATATCCAAAAGTTTCATAAATATTCCATAAATCAAATCATTGAGAAATAGAAAATTTTATTTAAGAAAATAAAACAATGGGTTGCGATTAAGCCTCTCCTTTTATTGATTACTTTATATTAAAACTTAACTTTTAAATTTGGAATATAAAAAAGCAAACATTCAAATTCTCCTTTACTCAAATTTTGTAATGCAGCAGAGAGATTTCAAGCACAGTGGCGGATTTAAGGGGGGGGGCTAGGGGGCTGAAGCCCCCCCCCCCAAAAAAAAACACTGACATTCACAATTGAATATTGCAATTGTAAATTTTTTATTGGTCTAGAACAACACTTTGGAAAATCTTAGCCCCCCCAAAAAGTCAAGTTCTGGATCCGCCACTGTTCAAGCATTTTTCTTTTATTTGTTTTATTAAACTCTTCCATTATATCTTTGAGGCGCTTGTCAAATGTTATAGTTTCTCTCTCTCTTATCGCCAAGTTCTTCCGTTTTTATGTGAAATGAAACATTTAATGCAATTTCTTTAACACATTTTTACCCATATAATTAGACATTTGGTTGCTGAATGGCAATACTTCTGTTTAATTTCGAAATCTATCCTCCGACAGCATTGTTGATTCGATGGTGTTGTTATGCGCATTCTGTATCTCCAGAAGCATATGTCTTCCATATCTCCATAAAGTTCGAGTAAAATGAAAATTGCAGCCTGATATGGAAGTTTCAGGAAATACCGTTCTACATGTGCTTATAACCGATGATACAAAATCAACCTTTACTATAGACGAATGCCATTCTAAGAACCATTCTTTCAGTTTGTTGGATAAAATGCGAAAAATGTTATTTTTCGATTATCGGGTAGTAAGGCAGAAAATGCCTTGCTACTGCAATCCACACTGATAATATACAATTGTACAACTTTTTGGTGAGCAGTTTTTAAATGTACCGTCAAAGAAATCATCTCGCCATTTGTATAAAGCTCTTTTGCATCCTCACCGGCAGGTACGAGAATTATTTTTTCCAAACCCATCTGAAACGAATATGTGACCGATTTTACCACAAGAAAGAGCAACGAGACCCATTTTAGCACGACACCAAATTTTTATTGGTGAAAATAGCAAGTACAATAACTACAGCTAGAGAATTTTCCAGCTACTATAATTCTTCTATCTACTTTAGATAAAATCAGAATAGTAACTTTTTATAAAAATTTCAAATTATAACAATTCTATTCACTACCACAGTAGATCATCCAATTCATTAATATTACATCATTTAAACTCAGGGAGAGGGGAGGGAGAATAAAATAGAACAATATACAATTTCTTTTCAGTTTTTTTTCCCCCGTCATAACGAATTTTTGTTCCATACCATTGTCATAGGCTCTTGTTTCTACTTCAACACATTGAGTAAAGCGATATCCCAACGATTCACGTTCTTTCTCTTCTGAAAAGGGTGGACATCACGTAAAGCTAGTTGCTTGGGCAATTTATAAATTATTCCCCTCCAAAAAAAGAAAGAAAGCATCTCCCATTTACATCTGTTTTCCTGTCACCATGCATCACGCTCATTTGATCTCGAGGCCAAGCCACGGCCAACCGTGCAAGAAACGATTTCCAGGCCCACCAGCGAAAAAGGGCGTAGCGTAATTGCGTAACCGACCTGGGGCGTAGCGAAGCGGAAAGCGCGGATGGCCGTTGTCAATGCATGAGTCAGTTTTCGCACACACCGTTTGCTGAAAAGAGATCCCTCGGCTATTTAGGTGCGTTTTTATGAACAATGGGATTATATGGATTACAGAAGAGGGAGGAAAGCCATGCATTGGCTGACGTGTGGCATTTGATGATGGTATGCTAGTATCTCATTGCCATCATGAATATGGAAAAGACGTGAATGGAACTTTTCATAAGTCGAACTTATCTGAGAATGAATGCAATATGGCTGTGTTAAATATTAATAGGCGGCGTTCCCTCGGGATAAATTTAAAAATTAAGAGGCGTGTTACAATGTTTTTTTTTTTTCTCTCTTTTTTTTTCTATAAACTGCAGTGGTTTTGTTAGTTGTAATAGAAAACAGCCACGAAATAAACAGAAAACAAAAACTCCTCTAACCATCGATTTAAAATAAGTGTTTAATAAGAAAACTATAAAAAATATTGTGAATTAAATAGCACACACACACACATACAAAATAAAATAAATAAATAAAAATAAAATTAATTAATTAATAATAATAATAATAAACCTCTAAGCCAATTTTTTTTTTCTAAAATTCTTCACAAAACAGAATATAATTTAGTACGACAGGACTTATTTTTAATATATTCTTCCATGTAAGGGCATGCAATAACTGTGTTTCATTCCCTAGCATCACTAACTACATTCATTTCTTAAATTTTCTTTTTAGCATAGAAGCCTCTTGGCGGCTTTTAAATTTTTGTTTTCATTTTGACGATTAATTAAAATGGGGATTTCATAAATATTGATTAAAATTGATTTCATACTGCGTAAGTGAAGTTCTTGGCGAGAAACGTACTTCGGTGCTAAATTTCAAATTTCGCCAAGGGGTTCTATACTGAAGCTGCTCCATTTCTTTCGGACGACTTTTCTCAATTTTATTTTAATTATTTAAAAAAAAATGTTTGCCCGTTCATTTGTTTTCGACATAAAAAAAAAAGATATTTACCGATTTATTTTTGACTCATAAATAATAGAATCTTTCGATACATAATTTTTATAACTTAATAAATTTTTAGTAGTCAAAATTATGTCACAAAGTTTGTTTACTTTCAGAAATTTCCATTTCTTTTATTAAATTTAAGCTTTTTCCACTTATTTTAATGTGTCAGAAATTGCAATAATTGTTTTCAGTCATTTTTAAAATGTTAATTAAAAATATTTCCAAATGAATTTCTTAGTTAACTAATGACGTCATATCCTACTAAAATCATAATAAATACATGCAAGTTAACTTTTCTTGTATTTATTTTTTTTATTTTCAACATCTGTACCATTTCTTTTTAGCACGTTTTTTCTACATTTTATTTTTATTATTTAAAAAAAAAAAAAAGGTTGCAGGCACATTTTCTTTTTCGACATTCAAGGTGTAATGTAACACTACAAACGGCGACACCGCGAAATCGTAAACTGAAAAAAAAAAAAAAAAAAAAAAAAAAAAAAAAAAATAGCACGATCATTGTACTAAAATAAGAAAAAAAAAAAAAAAAAAAAAAAAAACTCTGGGATGTGATGTACAATCATAGAATAATACAATATACACACAGTTTAAATTGTAAAATAATAAATTTATTACTAATAACTGAAGAAGGTCTGAAAAATAAAATGTAGAAAAATAAATTTAAAACACGATGCCTACATACAAAGATTATGAAGAATGAGAGTTTTTTAAATTATTTTCACAGGGTGGCTAGTACTAGAACTTTTCCGAATTCTCTGATTATTTTTCACCATTTACCCTGACTTAGGCTGTTTATTTCCAATAAAGATTCTACAACACTAACGAACAGTTCAGTAATTTACAATAATGAGCTACGGTTTACATTCACAAAATTTGTCGAAATTCCCTAACTTAACACGAAATCCTTTGACTTCCCATGACCAATGGCCATTTTGTTTCATTGTTATTCATTAAGCTAAATTATTTCATGTTTCAATATATTGTCATAGTATTTAAAAGTATCAAGATGAATAACGATTATAAGAAATACCTTTTGTGAGAAAACACATTTATTGATATTAAAATGGATATACTACATATATATATATATATAGATTTTTTTTTTTTTTTACTTTCCGAACACTATATGTAAAGAAAGTATTGTAGTCATGATCTGCAAAATGGATTTTGTATTTCGCATAGCTCAAAAAAGTATAAGTGTAGTAGATAAATTTATATTTGGGATTATTATGATATCGAATAGTACACTTCCAATTTTGCTTTTGATACGACTTTCCTTTTCAGAGATATATACGATTTTTCGTGAAGTATGTGTGAGTGAACATGATAGCGTCTAAACGCTTTGCTCGAATGAGCTGAAAATTGGTACGTATTTTATAGATCACCGTAGCACGAACCCTATTGATTTTGATGAATCTAGCACTTAGTTTTTTACAGAGACACAACAAAAAATTCTTTATCATAATGGCCTATAGGACGAAATAATTTGAAGCGCGATGGCGTCTAAATATCTTATTCGATTGAGCTAAAAATTTATATACGAGTTATAGATAAACGTTGTATAAACTGTGTATCTTTTGGTGGATCTAGTACTTGTAATTTTTTTTTTTTTTTTACAGGGACACAAAGAAAAATTCTTTATCATTAAGTTCTATGGGCCCAAATTTTTTAATGTAGCGTCTAAATGCCTTATTCGATTGAGCTGAAAATTCATACACGTTATAAATCACCATCACACGAACTGTAGAGATTTTGATGAATCTAGCATTTATAGTTTTTTTTTTACAGCCACACAAAGAAAAATTCCTTATCATTATGGCCCATGGGCTGAAATTTTTTAAAGTGCAATAGCGTCTAAACGCCTTATTGGATCAAGCTGAAAATTTATGCACATATTATAGATTACCACTTCACAAACTGCATAGATTTGGGTGAATCTAATACTTAGTTTTTTTTTTTTTTTTTTTTACACAACAAAATTTTTTTTACCATTGTGCCCTGTGGGCTTAAATTTTTTAAAGTGCGATAGTCTAAAAGTCCCATCCGATTGAGCTGGAAATTTATCCACATGTTATAGATCACCGTCACACGAACTGTATGAATTTTGGAGAATCTAGCACTTATAGATTTTATAAGGACACAAAGAAAATTGTTTTATCATTATGGCTTATGGATTCAAAATATTTAATACTAAAATTTTACATACATGTTACGAGTAACCGTCGCACGAACTGTATAGATTTTGGTGAGTCTAGCACTTATATATTTTTACAGGGACACAAAGAAATTTTTTTATCATTATGACCTATGGGCTCAAATTATTTGAAAGGCAACAGCGTTAAATTAAACAACATACTATACACAGAAAAATATTAAACGCTGTATTATAATATTCTCTTTTGAATATTAAAGGATTTCTCTCACTTAATTTATACAGCTGTTAATTACTTAATGTTTGGAAAGTCGAGTGGAGTCGCTCCATTTTTTAGAGTGGAATTTCATTATTTTATCTAAATTTAATTTTAAGTTTTTCTATTATTTGCTTTTCACCATTCAAAATACATTTTTAAAATATTGTACGTCACTGCTGACAAAGCAAAACAATGTTCACAAATCTAAATTAACAGTTTTTATTATGAATAATCTTGACAAAAGTTAATAAACATAGTTTTAAAACTCTTTTAAGCAAAATTCATTATTATTATTATTTTTTATTTTTTTTTTTTTTTGTTTGATAAATATGCATGTGTTGTCATTAAATTTTATATAACATTACTAATAATTACCTACTCATTCAAATAAAATGTCATTTTATTTGCAACACAGATCACATTATTTTTGCTTTTTATTCATTTAAGTCAGGCTATATTTTGTCCCCAACCCCATTTGCATTTATGTATAGAATAATACTTTGTGATTTCCATGACATACTATTTTTTTCTTAGTAAAATCTTAGAAAAAATTAATTAAACTGTCTTATCATCTTAGGTTGGTTGGTGTTAATAAATGGCAATCTTTTACGCTCTCAAGTTGGCGTTAAAAGATCGAAAGAGTGTTTCTATTTAGAAAAATCGAAATGAATGTCTTCTAATTTGCTTCCAGCATTCCTGGCCCGCAATTAATCCAGTTTCATAATTAATAATAAAAAGTTTTCACACAAAACGCAGTTTATTTATTTTATTATTATTTTTTCCTCTTGTGTTAATCAGAAAGAAATTTCTTTTAAGCATTTTTTTTGTGTACCAAATAAGTTCCCCTTCACATTTCGATTGATTGCAACCATTATAGCTAATTTTAATTTTTGTATGTATTTTTCATAATGGGTTAAAGTTAACACATATTACAAGTTTTACAAGAATAAATTTAGCTCACAATTTCTGTTTTGAGAGAGAAATTTCATTTTTCTTTCTTCATGTAATACTATATAGATTCCCCCACCATCAACATTTTTTGGATAAAAAAAAAAAGCATACATAATTTCCTTCAATGTAGTTAAAAGATATGAAAGAAATTTCTGTTGAAATATTTCGTACATCTCCAGAGTACCACCATTACGAACATAACTTGAATAAATACGAATACAGCGCCACGAAACATTAGATTATCTAACTACCCATAGAGATACATACGCCTGCAGGGCGGATGCAATCATCTTCAAAGTACTTGAAGCGTTGGAGTTTTCCTTTCCCACTATTTATGAAAAATTGAGAGAAATAGCAGATGAAAAGGACCGATGAAGAGAGAACAGAACGCAAGCGATCAAAAAGCCATTCTGCTGTGGAAATTGACGAGGCAGATTTAGATGCATCCGCTCGATAATATTGTTTTGCAAGGAAAGATTTTTCATTTTTTAAAGAGAAGCACATCTACTTACTGCCTACCTCATGGGACAGAATCGAATGGCAGATAGACCACATAAGAAAATTTTTGAACATGTAATGGAAGATTATCTCAACAACTTGATGAAATTCAATCCAACTTGATGAAATTTTGTTATAGTCAAGTTGTTAGCATAATTTTGGAGAAATAGAGTGAATGATTTGTTGCTTCGTTGATTTATTTTTCCCTAATAGAAATGGGAACTATTCAGAAATCTATGCTGTGTGTATATGTATGTATAAAATCCATCTGTGATGAAAAGTCCTCTTGCCATCTTTCTAATATAATACAGAGAAATTATGATGAAATAAGAGTTTCTATAACTTTCAAAAAAAGTTTGTCTTTTTACAATGCAATGTATTTTCATAATAAATTTTCTAGTTAGGAATACAACTAGTAGTTTATGAACATGTTAAAGAAATGCATGTGCAAATATATTTATTTTTCTTCAAAAATTGCGAAATAGAGCCTAATTGTACGAAAATTGAAAATATTATGACCGATAGAATTATGAATTAAATGGTGTTTCTTTTTTTTTTTTTCTAAACAGAATGAATGCATCTTGAATTAAAACCGATCGTCTTATTATAATGACTTTTCTGTGAATGCCACATGCGGAAATCAGCACCAAATCGACATGGATGACCACACAACATTCTTTTGCCCTTGCTGGAAATGAAAAACAGCATTTAATTTTAATGTATCTACAATTAACCCTTACCTGCCTACGAAAAATTAAGAGAATCGTTTCCCAGTGCCACCATTTTATACACAGGCGCGTGTAGTTATTGGTTCATTGTTCCAAAGACATTCCCTTTCCGATTCCTCCCACTCCCCATCTTCTCTGAAATATGTAAATCCTTCGAAAACACTGTTACGTCATTTAATTGCATTCCATAGCCATGAGACTAGTTTCACTAGTAGCAGCATAACACAAAGTATCGTATATATACACAAGACGTATATATACGCCCGAGGCAGTTAAGGCCAGGGCCCGATTAACCTTACTATTGAGGGGAAGCACAAATCCATTTGGGGGCCCCCACTGACTTCTTGGTCAAAAGACTCATACAAACATCTTGAAAAATTTATAAATTTTTCATTAAATTTTGTAGTTACCTGGAATTGAGGACAATTCGCTTAAAACATAGACATGCAAATTCACTTCATTTTTGTACCAAGATATAAACTGGTGAAAGCCTATATTCACCACAATATATGAAATTATTTCATTATAAATGAATGTGTAAAAGCTTTATTAGCATATATATGCAGTCAGGTAGGACTGTGACGTTTTATAATCAGACAATGCTTCTAGACCACAAGCTTACAATTCGTGGCCCATTTTTTTGCTTAATTTGGGGCCTTTTCAAAAATTTCCAGGGGAAGCACATGCTTCTCGTGCCTATTGGGTAATTAGGGCCTGGTTAAGGCGTTAATACCTGAAAGTTTGATGAGACTGGGAGGGAGGAAATCAAAACTGTGTCTGAAGGCAAACAACTACATTTTACTGCGATTAACAGAAATTTCAAATATAGGAAAAAGATGAATATATGACACACACATATAAATGCTCTCATGTAGCTGATGCAAATACTTTGAACAGATTATACTATTCATAGTAATGGTAAGAAAAAAGATAAATTTTATCTAAGAACATGATCACAACATATACCAAAAAAAGTGACATTTTTGATATATAGATAAACATCAAAATACTTTCAACAGATCGGTCATAAACCTAATAAACACATTTACTCAGAAACGGCGTGTTTTTTCAGCTGGTTGGGGAATTACCTACGCTTTCACAGAGGAGATAAGAGCTTTTACAGCATCCCTTCTGATGTTTAATTCTGCCCGTAGTTTTAAAGTAAATACTCTGCTACTTCCCTTTAGCGGATTCGAACATTCTTTGCCCACTCCCGTATGTTTGCTGAACATAAATCAAGAATGTTCCCTCAGCCCCCTTCCTCCCCTAAACGGGGAGGAAAAGGCCGCCCTGCGTTTATTGATCTAACGATAAACCGCAAGGGCTTAAGTTACTCTTATCCCAAGATAGATCACTCGAAGTTAAGGTTACTGCTCTTTTAGGGAGAATTTGATATCCAAGTAATTAAAGTTGATATTGCATTAACATGTTCTGTTCTTAGCAATGCTTCAAGGAAAACGACAGAGGCAATAAAAGCACATTGGTATGAAAATTATATAGAATTGGGAAACATACGAAGAAAACGAACTTTGGATTTTACTTTTCTTAGAAATAATTTTGAATAATCACTTAAATTTTTCGGCATGCAAGTTCATAAAACGCAATCTTTAGGTTAGAAAACAGATATCGTTAACGGAAAAAAAAAAAAAAAAAAAAAGGTATACATTTTGATTTCAGCAAGATTTTTTTTTTAAACACACACAATCTAATTATATCATTCTTATTGGCCAAGTAATTTTTTGTATAATTTCAGTGCAATAAATTGCATGTGTATAACGTGGTTTGTGGTTTCAAGCTAAGTTATGGATATTCTGAGAGATAGTCTAAGGTACCAGAAAATTGCCTTTTATGATTGCCTAATATAAAGACAATCTTTAAACCACAGGTTCATATCAGTAATAGATTCTTGCAGTATCAATACCACATGAGAGTTAATTATTATATTTAAGATACATAAAAATGAAAGGAAGTTATTTTTTTTTTTTAATCTGTTTTGTTTTGAATTGAATTCCACCAACAGTCAATTTAGAATAATTGTTCAAAACTCTGACAGTACTCTTAATGTTCTATTAAATATAAAATAAATAATAAGTATTTTTTTTAAATATCTGTAGAAGTTTTAGCATCTTGAAGATCACGAATTCATGAAAAAATGCAAACTGAGCAAACGCAATTTAAAGATTTGAAATCAGAAAAAAGTGAAAAAAAAAATAAATTTTTGGAAAACAAGATCAAATTTATTTGTGGTAAATTTTCTGAAAGAAAATAATAAACTAGTATGTTGTGGCCACCATAAGACTTTCTTCTATATTTTCCTATACATATTCAATCAGTAACAATATTTAAAAAAAAAAAAAAAAAAAATACGATTTTTTTTTCTAAGGGTTTTTTTTTTTTTTTTTTTTTTTTGTAAAAATTAATACATATTCAATCACTAACAATATTGAAAAAAAAAAAAAAAAAAAAAAAAAAGCGAATTTTTTTAAGTTTTTTTTTTTTTTTTTTTTTTGGTTAAAAGTAAAAAAAAATCGATAACTTTGTTTTAAATTATCACAGATTTATAGTTCAACCATTCGTTTTAAAGGTATTGACGAGATCTTTCGAATGATACCCATCTTCAAAATTTACCCCCCCCCCCGGGGGGGAAGCGATGCCCCCCCCCCCCATGCACAAAATTTTTTTCCTAGTTACGTACTACTATTATCAATAATTCATATTAATTTTACAATCACAAGTGTAAAATAACTCTTATTATGCACATTTATACGAATTTTTGTCCTATTCTGCCATGTTAAAAATTTAGATAAAATGCTATCACAGCACCTCCTGTTGAGCTATTGATCCCCAAATATAATCAGCACCAGTTTATGTCGGGGACCATCTAAATACCAAGTTTGGTAAAATTTCGTTCAAAAAAAAAAAAAAAAAAAAGAACAATTTTTTTGTTTTTTTTTTTGTTAAAAGTAAAAAAAATCGATAACTTTGTTTTAAATTATCACAGATTTATGGTTCAACCATTCGTTTTAAAGGTATTGACGAGATCTTTCGAATGATAACCATCTTCAAAATTTAACCCTCCCGGGGGGTACTTCCCCCCCAGGGGGGGAACCGATGCCCCCCCATGCACAATTTTTTTTCCTAGTTAACTACTACTATTATCAATAATTCATATTAATTTTACAATCACAAGTTTAAAATAACTCTCATTATGCCCATTTATATGGAATTTTGTCCTATGCTGCCATGTTAAAAATTTGCATAAAATGCGATCACAGCGCCACCTGTTGAGCTATTGATCCCCAAATCTAATGGGCACCAGTTCATGTCAGGGTGCAACTAAATACCAAGTTTGGTTAAATTTCATTCATTGGTTCGTGAGATACAACGTCCACAAAAAAATGATACAGACACAGACAGACAGACATTTTTTAAAAACTATCAATTCGTGTTCAGGACATCCCAAAACGTGTAGATCCGTCAAAAAACGGAGGTCGAAAATTTTCGCGAATCCAATACTTTCTCTATATTACATATAGAAGAAAGTAAAAATACATGATCTAAATGAGAAATTCTAATAATAAATTTCCCCAGAGAATAATACTGGGTTTAGCTATCAAATTCGATAAGTAGAGGGTCTTCTTGATGCATAGAAGAGTTTGAATTTGAAGATAAGCTCATGTTTCAGACATTAGTGACCACACAGAGCACAGATCGATTATAGTAGTGTGCATAATTTAAACTTTTTTTTAAATTATTATTTTATAATCAACAAAGATAATTTAAGGAAAAAAAAAAAATGAGAGAAAACTGGATATTTTCCAAGTAGGGAGGAAAATTACAACCTCAAAATTGTAAAATGAAACAATAGTTCTTAATTGTATTACTTTGATGCGTTTACTGCACAGGAAAGTTGTAGTGTTAAAACAAACGTGAAACAATTTTTGCGGATTTCGTTTACAAGAAATAATTTACATTATCAGGAACAGTGTAGTCATTAATAATCTTTTAAGAACATCTCCAATGATAAATGAATATGTTTGTGAAATAGACAGAAGAAATGCAACTCAGCCAAGAAATTTCTTTAAAGCCATTATTTTGCACTCTTGGAACCATTTGAGAAAGCAAGATTCGTTGCTCTATTGGCACAGAGCCAGTTTTTTCGTAACACTATCATCTGAAGTTAAGTATGCTTGGAAGCATACCAATGCAGAAAAAAGATACTTTACTGCAAATACTTTACTTTCTAGCAAAGCATTTTTTTTTTTTTTTTTAATTCTTAAATGAAAAATAAAATAAAATAAAATCCAGTTATTCATATTTTGACCCCAAAGAATTATTATTTTTTACCCCTTTACTTTCACTTTCCAATAAGAACAAAGTACTTTTTCAAGGACTGATATTTCAATTCGATTTTTTTACGCATGGCAGTTATATTGTTTTGTTGTGTGACTTAAGGGAGATTGAGTACACTAGGATACTAGGCCTATAGATGGAGGGCCTTTCTAAGGGGTCCCATCCTGTATTTACACGACTTTGGGAGAAAACCACAAAAAAAACTGAACTTCTCGATGAGCGTGACTAGAGCTTGAACCTGGCTCTTCCCACAAAAAAGTCATGAAAAGATAAAGATATCTAATAATCTTTAATATACAGGTAGAAATGATTACTCTGATATTGATTTTCTTTTGCAGATTAGATTTAACAAATCAGAATTTTTCTATATGAGCTAAATTAATATGTAGGTGCATCACTGGCGCACATCTGTGGTTTGAATTATAAACATGGTTTCTGTACAAGAAAAGGCGAGGTATGTTATGTGGTTGGCTGAGACGAAATCGCTAAAAACAGTGAAACTGAAGATTCAAACTCCATATAGCAAACCACCACCAAATGTTAAGTTGATAAAATTTTGGATGTAAATTTTTTTAGAAACAATTACAGTCCAAAAAGGTAAAAGTTCTGGACGAAATTTAACAAATTTAATCAACTTCATATACGGTGACTGTCACAGAGTTCGAAATTTCCGTTGTACCGTTTTCGTCTCCACCACCAACACGACACAAAGTGACCTTGCGATCACAGTTCACATTCATCAGCCTAATCATTTGGAGTTTTCCAGAGTTTTTTTTTTTTTTTTTTAAGTCAAGTCAACGATGTGCTTCGGAGTACCTGCATTTGGTCGCAACCAATGCTTACCTCCAACAAAAAATGCGAAAAACATAAAAATAATTTTCCATAAAATAATTAAAAGCCAAAGGGATGAATTTAGAATTTTGATCTCTGAATAAATCTCCGCGTGAGCAGAGACCAATCAGAGTGAAGCTTTTTTTTTTTTTTCTAAAACCAGCGCAGACACTGTTTAGGATCCGGAAGAAAACCCTGGCAGAGAGCATTCCATCTACACCTAGATTCCTTGTGTAGACAATTGGCCTTAAAGTGATGCTCCTGCATATTAACTTCGGGCATAACACATTCATTGAAAAAAAGAAGAAAGAAAGAACCACACGATAAAACTTCTTATGGAGTTTTATTTTTCATTAAAAAAAAAGCAGCACTCAAACAATGAACATAAAGAATCTGATTTCTTTACTTAAAAGACAAAACATATAAGTATTATTTTAGTAACAACAAATTTTTTCTCATTGTATACACAACACATTTTCTATGTACAATACAGTACATCTCGACCCGTTGGGCAATTACATGTATTTACATATAAAAGCGAATTTACATTGGGTAATATACATCTATATAAAGTGTAATATATTTATCTAAATATATACATAAATGAAATTTTTAAATTGCATAATAAGTTATTAAGAAAAAAGTGGAAATTCTAAATCTTGGTTGGAATTTTGGGCTTGCGTTTGTCTACCTGACAAGAAAGGAGACGGTCTCAAAAAATCGCGAAAACTCAGAAAAGAATGTATAAAAGTAGTATATATTTGCATAGTGGCAAAACTCTGCCTTTTCCTTTCCTCCTTTTTAAAAATATTATTAGAATCGGCTCCTAGAGAAAGAACAGATAGCAGTAAAACGTGCATTAAAGGAACGAATGATAGGAGGAAACAAAAGTCAGAGTAAGTGAAGCGGCCATTTTTAAAGCATAAAACTCCGTACTATACTTGTCATCGATTTTACGAACACAATTTCAAACATTCTTTAAGTAAGGAAAAACTGTAGTTCTTATGAATGGTTTTTCTTTAAAAGAAGATTAGAATTCGACTCTAAATCTATATACAAAAATCAGAAGGGATTTCTATATACAGGATTCTTACGATTCCAAATATATCTACTAAGCCTATTCTAATAGAATTTATGAATGTTAAAAAAATTGACGAAAGAGCCGACTTTTAATTAACGTCTTTTTAACGGGACAGAATACTCCCCGATTAAAGGATGCAGTAATTATTCCTAAAACATGTACAGCAGCTTCATTCAGCTGTCTGATTTTGAAATATTATAGAAAATTGAAACAATTTACCATGTTCATTTCAAGAATTCTTTCCTAACTATAACGATTCCAAACTACGTCATTTGCAAATATTCTGTATTTGTATTTAATATTATTTGTGTTGCTATATTACGACGATTTCTACTTAAAATGGCCACTTCGTAATTGAAATTTAAATATTTTAATATTAACAAAATAAAGAGAAGGCTTTCATTTATTATAGTAAACACTTATGAGCTTCAGTGAAATATTGCATAGTCTTAAATTTGTATATATTTATTCGATGACTGGATGTTAAAACAGATACGTATGTATATCGTAATAAAAAATGGAAGTTCTGCTAATAAATGGCAGCTAAGATGAGTTTTAAAAATTACGTTTTGAAGATCTTCATAGGTCTACAAACATAGAATGCTCCTTTGAAGCTATTAAAAAAATCCATTGAAAACAGGAAATGTTCAAAATTCGCCGAACACACTCAATAGCAAACACAGCGTAAAACATTGGCACATAACCAAGAGAGTGAACTCTATATCCCTGATAACGTAAGCATGAATAAATAGGTTTCCCTATCAGCAAAATTTAATCAACTGCATCTGACTAAACAATATAACAGTGTTGCCAGTTAGATGAAAGTGATTTTTTTCCCTAAAAATTTTCAGTGGCATTAAAAAGATAATATATATATATATATATATATACCCTAGTTGGTTATCATTTAGTTCCCAAATGCTAAATATGTGAACCTACGTTTAATGATGAAAAAAAAAAAAATCCTAATATGGGAAAAATTAGAAAAAATTCTCCTACAAAATACTAGAATTCCTTACTCCCCCTCAAAGCTCCAAGTTCCTCCAAAGGTTCATAAGTTTCTAAAATTGAGAATTTTTCAACCAATCTGACAACACTGCAGTAAAAGTCAAAACATGTCAAAATTTTCAAATCTGATATTACAACAATTGAGGCATGAATTTCATTTGTTAGGAAGTGTACAACGCATGAATAGTGAATGGCCTAAAAAAAAAGATTGTGCTTATTTATTTAAAAAGAAATAAATTATGGTCTATAACGCTGTTTAAACCTTCATCTACCACATTATGAAACAGACAAAAAACATATTTAAAACACATTTGTTTAGTTATTTAAGAGTACTTTTTAAAGATATTTGCAATAAAAATTATACTTCACCATAGTAATTAATGAGGATTTTGTGAAATGTTATTTTTGTGTAATACTGGTACACAAAAGATATTCGGACCTTAAAAAAGTGTAAAAAGTATTTACTTTTCAGGTTCCATATATTTTTTCTAAGATTGGTGGGAAATTCTCGAAGTAATATAGGAATTAAGTATAACACAGGTGAAGATCGTGAAACATGCCAAGCAAAAACCGCGAGAGCTCTCTATAAAATCATTTCTGGAATAAAAACAGCTACATGTAGCGTCTAAGGCTTTGTAGTGAGATTAAAGTGAGGTGCATATGCCCTATTCTTATAAATATCTTTGACATATCTTCCATAAATTCGATTTTATAAGGTTTTTAAAGCACTTTAAAAAGTACCGTCGGTAGATAAAGGTTTAAAGCATGTATGCTAAACAACATGTACTAACAAATTATACTGTTCCCAAAATTTATGCAGTACAATAAAAGGCACAATAAAGAGAAAATTGAAAAAGTAATTTAACACATTAGAAAATCGTTAATATACATACAAATATCAACTCACTGCAGCCATTTTATAATTCTTTTAAAATCTAAATGAGTGGAATTTTTTTCTTTCTTTTACCACAACACAGAGGAATAATTTTTAAGTATTATTCAAACCCTTCATTTTTTACCTTGTACAATACAATAAAACTCTTTTATACATAACAAGTACTTATATATGTTATAATACACTTGCACACTGGGCTTTGGTTATAAAAAGAAGTCAAAACTGAGTTTTTATTAAAATTTCTTCACATTTAATTATCTTTTACAATTAACAATTAATGCTAACTTCTCTTTATAACTTATTAAAAAAAAAAAAAAAAACTCGAAACTAAATTTTCCTTTAAAAAAAGTATTTGAAGTAAAGGGTAAAATACCGTCATAATAACACGAAATATCGATAAATGACAATCTTGGCCTAAGGAAATGGATCTTCACATAAAGGAAGAAAAGACTTCCCTTGGTTAAAAATAACAATTAAGACACTGAGTTCTATATTTTCTGTAACGGATTTTTTTTTTTTAATTTATTACAAAGACATTTTTAAGCTTTATTTAAGTTTTCCAAATATTCTAGTTAAAAAATAGATAAATAAAAGAGATAATGATAGTAAAATACATATACACCTAACACAAATTGGCTTATTATTTATTGCACTTTCAGGCATTTGATTGAAGTACTAAAAGGTTTTAGGAAAACAGGAATTTTTTTTAAATGATAAAGACAAAACAGTATATAAAAAGACTTAAAAAACAATCATGTTCTTATTTATGCTTCTAAAAATGCCTGATAAAAACAAGCTGGTTTGGGAATTTCTAAAACTTATAAAAAATCTAAAAAAGAGAGAAAAAAATAAACAATGCAGATTATTTTCACATGCTTCTAAGCTCTAAAATGGCGTGTTAGATTTTTACGTACAACTTTCATTCACAATACAGTAAAGTATACAGTAATATTTATTCATCAAACAAATGTACAAAAAACGCTCTGAGATCATTTCTTTCATAAAATTTCTACGATATCTCCAGGATATATTTACACATATTCACATTTAACAAGAACGATATTACACGGCAGTTATGTACATATCCATTTTACAGGTACTAGAACATACCAGCTCCATTAGTTCACATTAATGCAAGGAAGCTTTTTGGAGTTCATGAACACATAGTGGATCCAGCCACCATACCAACGTGATTTTAGGTATCCACAGGCAGTATTTATAGTTGACTGTACAAAGAGCTGGTGTGGTATCAAATTATCACTTCATTTGAGAGTGGAACGCAAACTTCATTGACTCGGTCGACAAAGTTGCAATTTTCTTTTTAAATAAACATGTAATATTTATGACTAAATCACAGATGCTGCACAGCAGCAATGATTTTGATATTTCTGACACCACTGTTGGAAACTTAAGTTTTTAAATAATTATGAATTTTGTTTCATATTGTCAGTAATTTGCAAGGATAAGAAAGAGATTTCTGAAATACATCAGAAAAAAATTTAGTAGGCTGTCAAAAAAATGAGTTAATAGATAAGATTATTCTAAAGACTTTTTTATAATAGTAAAATTTTGCAGCATTGAATAAAAAAGATTTTAAAAAATAAATTAAAAATGGTGGCAGAGTACCCGGTAATAATTCCTTAATTCCTAACTTATAAAATGTTGACGATCGTCTATTCTTGAAGGATCAATTACGGCACTTTTCTGTTATTGGAAGTGGACTCGTCGCCAAATATTTTGCCAAACTTGCTATTGTCTTTCTAAAACTTACACATTAATTTCCATATAATAATACATAATAAACAAATTATTGTTAATATAATTTGTTTATAATGTGTTATTAATTGCTGACCAAATGATTAACTGACCATTTGGAGTTAATCGCTAAATGCCGACGATTTTGCTCCGCCCCCTATAACAGAAAAGTACCCAAATGATCTTTGAAATTTTTTAATTTTGTGTTACGGGATTTTAATATTTAAAAAATGTTTAATACGAAATCTCTCACTTGTTTTTAAAATAATTTTATAGTTATTAGATTAAACCAGATTGATATGAAACAAAATACCACAATTATTAGCTCCATTGTTTTTTGTCGATGAAAATGTATAAAAATTGCTCCAAATTATGAGAAAAATTCAATAGTTGTTCAAAACAACACACATGTTTTCCAATTATTTTCCAATTCAATATGGCATTGTTTATACAGCAGAATGTTTGTCACATTCTATTTGACAATTTGCTGTTTCGCAGACTATAAAAAAAAGTTGCCATCATTGTTGAACGTATGCAGCATATATGCTGCAAATTCAATCATGCACGGCAATAATGATGGGCATTCAAGCTAAACCACAGTGCGATTATGCATCGCTTTTGTCCGAGTGCTCATCATGAACACAATAAAGATACAGTGGATGAATGTAGATAGCATGCTCAGATTACGGCCAGAACCTTGCTCCAGCGGCTGGAGGCTTCACTTGTAACGGATGGATGGGCTTGCAATCAACAGCTGGTGCAGGGGATGAGATGATAGCTGCAAGATTTAAAAAGAAAGCAAATATTATATATCCGGTAGGCATTTCATGAATGAATAAAGAAAAAAAAAAAGGGAATAAGAAATATTGAACAAAAAAAATTACTCATAAATTCCAGAGGACCTGTAAATGAAATATGAATGCAACAGATTTTTTATTTTCTATTTTAAATAGCCCAGCGTTTCTCTTTTTGTACATTGTTATATGTTAAATATGAGTTGTACAATTAAAAAGTCGGTTGCTTTCCATATTTAAATTTTTCTGAAATAGGACAAAATGGAATAGAAAATGTTGATAGATATATTAATTAAAACCTGGTTTGATTATCATGATTAGAAAAAAAAATTGTTTTTCACATAAAAGTAACACTATATAATAAAACTCACACAGGGATAAAATTACTCAACTTGCGAAAACCCTGAAAACTGCTACTATTAGACAGGGGAGACTTATTAATGATATATCATTAAGGCTACCTACAATAAGAGATATTTTTGAAATTTCTTAATACATTATTACGGCAAATTAAACATTCAAAATGATAAAATTCTACAAAAACAAAATAATTTAGCATGAAATTCAGAGACAGCAAAATTTTCAAAAATCTTGAATTCAAAAGGTAGCCACTGAAAATTTTCACCCCTGCTCAAAGCTGTAAAAAAAATTTCTGATCAAAATGGGTAATTAATTTTATCCATGTTATTAGCTCTTTCCGAAAAATAATGAAATTACCTGGGAGGAAAAATATCTTCTTCTGATGTCATTTATTTAAACTGATTTATTAGTAGTAAAAATAGCTTTGTGAGTTATTATTAAGAGATTAAAATCCCAAGTTTTCGAAATTGACAATAGAGAAATCATGTTTAGAAATGTGAAATAAATAATCTGGCGTGCCACTCACATAACTTTCTCTAAACCTATATTATTTACTATAGGCATACTATTACAATTTAATGTGTAAGATAAGAGATACTGATATCTGAACATTTTTAATGTACCTTAAGTTTTATTGAACATTTCATTTCGGTGCGAGGGTCTACCATCCCTGTTCTGTCAACAACCAGGGACAATCATAAAAACTTAAGACTGTGATTAAATTTTAAAATCCATTTCAAATTATTCAGATAATTGTTACGCGCACCAGTTTGAAACATATTTGTCAAACTTTGAGTAGTCTCTGTATATTATCTATAAATATTTATATATGGTCTATATCAGGGTCCGAAATTTCAACTTAGATTACACTCGCTTAAAAAAAAAAGTTACTCGCCACAAAATATGATTAACTTACTCTATTTTTTACATATAAGATGACCAGAATTTATTGGAAAAAGAGGAGAAATTACGCAATGTCTTTTATTTTATAAGAAAATGGAAGACATTCAGTTTTGAAAAAGAGGTCATTTTACAGGACACAGAATTGAATGAAAATGTTCATAAAAACCGATACGAAAGCTACTTTACACAAGTGGTGGAAACATTTTATCTCAAATGATGAATTTGGATCAGTATACCTTAATTTAAATTCATAATATGCGGATACAAGAGGAAAAATCCCTAATTTTTATGAGTGCCACTGGACAATATATATACATAGATATTTTTACTTTCATGAAGTTACATAAAAAAAGTTGGTAGACCATTTTTTTTATTATTATTAAAATCATAATCATAAAATAAAAAATAAAATTAATATTCGACAAATGAAACGATTTGTTTTAACGAACAGTCATTCTTTATCAACATTTTATAAAAGTTCTCACAAGTATAACTTAAATTAGTCTTAGTAGTTAATAAGTTAGGGAATTTTTTTCACAAGTCTACATTTTGATCATGGAAGACAACAGTCGCTTTGTGGGAGCGTTTTTGCCAGCAGGACATAAAATAAATTCAACTAACTTTTTCATATTTTTGTGAGTTGGTGGTAGTGTTATCATTAAGGCCAATTGTCTGCACTAGTGCTCTAGACCTGAGCAGGAGAGTCGTCCGTGGTGCTTTGAAAGAGGTCCTAGCTAATATTTACGCAAGTTTCAAAGAAAACCATGGGAAACTCCTAACGGCCAGGGCAAAGAGCGCAACCGGGTATCGAACCCAGCACCTCATGTATACCAGTTTCGTGGGCAGAACCGCTTGGTCACTGGTAGACCTATTTTTATGAGGAATATTATTCATGCAAAAGTGAGAACACAGGTCAATCCACCGCGTACGAACTGGAGCACCACCTTCTTAATGATTTCATGACAATTTCAATAGTGATTCCGTGTTCTAGATCAAAGAACCGTTCAAATAAAGAGAATACTTTTATTTCTTTGTGATTTGAAGTATCTGAATAGACATAAACCATAATATGTTTTAGCAAGTTTATTAGAAAGTTGTTCTTTTGCAAACCAAACACAGAAAAAAGTTAGTATTCACCGTTCGGTACAGCCAACAGCCGATTGAGCTTCCCAGTTTTGTGAAATTTTTGAAATTAAGGATTTGAAAAAGAGGACAAAGGGAAAAAAAAAAAACATAAAAAAGAGGACTTTTTAGTCCTGTAATGTTTTTTTCGTTTAAGAGGGTAGAGTGTTGAAAAAGAAGACTGTCTTCTTAAAAAGAGGATGTCTGGTTACCTTACCTAAGATAAGCATAATTTTACTTTTTTAAATCGATTTTTTTTTTCTGTAACACTGTATACTGTAAGAATTCTATCTACATTCAGACTGAAATTCTACTCGCCACAGTAAAATTTCCACACCATGGTCTATACGCACTAAACAGTGTACTTAAATTTAGCATTAAAAAAAAAAAAAAAAAAAATCACCATCAAACTTGAAATGCACTTTGAGCCATTTTTATGTTATAGCACTAATAAATCAGAATTCTTTTGTGTGGTCTTGTAAACGAATGATACTCTTCATACCATAGTCTACGTGAAATATGCCTTTCTGTATATAAAAAAAATGTGGCAATTTCATTTTGTTTATTTCACTCTAAAGATGTTACACTGTAATTATGAGAAATTTTGCTTATATGTATTCAATACTTTTGTCCCATCTCGATTAAAAATTCGAAGCAGCATCCTTACAGGACACAGATTTATAACACCAAGTTTTCACTTCCTGCACATATCTGTTCTTGATTATACTGATAATAGACTTGCACACAGGCAGACACACACACACAAAAACACTAACTGCTAAAAATTTCATTTTTAGATTCATAATACCAAAGAGTGTGCAAATATAGCTAAATTTCAGTTTCGAAAATTTGAGCCAAAAACACATCTGTTAACTTTGCAGCTTTAAAAATAGAAAGATTTCTACCCCCCCCCCCCCCCCCAAAAAAAAAAAAAAAAAAATTAATAAATAAATAAACAAAAAGTAAAATACAAATAAAAACGATATTTTAAAGTTATTTTAAGGTAAATTTAATTTTTAATACAAAATATCTAATATTTTGTAGCAAGTTTAAAGTTTAACAGAATAATAATAAAGTCTAAAAATTTCCCTGGTAGATTTGTAACACAATAAAATCAACAATTTTTTTTTTTTTTTAATATCTAATGCCTGAATATATTTTTACTCAAAATCAATATTTCTAAAATATGTCTTTTACCAGTCTAATTAATAAATTAAGTGATAATAGTATTTTGAATCTGAGGCAAAAATAATCGCACCAATATATTAGAAATCCACACTGTAACATTTTCAACTACTGATATTATGCATCTTCCATAAGACCTAACATAGCTTTTGTTTGGTGCCATAGTATGTATTTTAAACTTAATGAGGAACAAAAAAATAGATTCAATAAATTAAATAATAAAGTCTAAAAATAATTACATTTGCGAGAAATATTAAGCACTTCTACCTTCTATCAGTTTATTGGTTCTAGAATCTAATTAAACAAGTTTCTTATAGACATTGCTCTTTCATTTATTGTTGTAGATTGAAAAAAAAAAAAAACGGAGTGGGACTCAAATCTGAACTCTCTTGAGTCACTTTTAGAAATGAAATTTGTAGCATTAAACCTCTGTTTCCATAAAAGAAAAAAATAAATAAATAGATAGATAAAAAATAAATAAATAAAATAAAACTCTGAAATAAAAGGGGCTTCAAAATTATAACGAGCTTCTTCTAGCTTCAAAAGTTTATTAAGGCTGCTCACTCCCCTTTTACGATTTCCCCATCTCAAGTCACCAAATCCCATGAAAATCTATGGTGAAATTTGTTTACAGAATTGGCCATTACCTAATTGGTATTTTGAAATTTCGTTTTCACATTCAGAAAATTCACAACCGTTAAATGAGTACCCGTTTTCCAAAAATTGAATTTTTTAAATTTTAATATTTAATTTTCTAGCTCAAAAATGAGAAAAATGCATTTAGTGAAAATTCGCATTTTTAAACTCAAAATTCAAATTCAAAAATTTTTTTTAAATAATTTCTTGGAAAACAAGTATTCCTTTAACGGTTGCGTATTTTTAGAATATGAAAACAGAAATTGAAAATAACAATTAGGTAATGACCATAAACAAATTTTGACATAAAACGACATGGGCTTTGGATGAACTTGACGAAGCGTGATGCACCCCCGGAGGGTCCAATTTTCATAAATTTTTTATTCGCGTTTCTCCCCGCAAAACTGTTTTCTTCAAAAACAACATGACTCATAACATGAGCTTGGGCCCACCGTGGCTGAGTGGTTATGTCACTACACTGCTAATCGTCATTGAGCATAGGAGAGCGAGTTTGATTCCCGCGCTGGCCCTGGGTGTTTTTCATTTCTTCTTTCTTCGTATTGTAATTTTCTATCATGTGCTATCTATAATTATCTGATGAAGATTTACAAGCGGACTACAAGTCAAGCATACAAATCTGATGTATATGTTATCAATAAATGTGAGTTTACAATTACACTGCTGCCCAGACTGTGTAGCCGTAGTCATTAGCGTCCCTGACTTCTACATGGTTGGGCATGGGTTCGAATCTCGGAGAAGGCATGGATGTATTGTCCTCAGGGCCCGACTTAGCATAACTGGGGCCCGGGGGAAAAGCTTCTTAGAGGGGCCCCCTCTGCTTCACTACTTCAGTAATGAAGAACGCAACTTTATGGAGGTATTTAAATTTTTCCCCTCATTATACATATATAACAAGAAATTTGACTAGAACCTAAAATAAAGCCAACTCCTTCAATGGTCAGACGAAATATCGTTCTATCCATTTTATTTCTGATTGTTAACTTTCTCATCTAGCTGCGAAAAATTCATATCCTTGCTGACATTCGGGCGGAATTCAGCTAAATTATCGCAGTTACGATGGCTCAATGAAGCCGGATTTTACACTATACTAATATTTTCTTTAAAAAAAGTTCATTAAAGAAGGAAACATAAAATAAGCTTTCTATTCAATTTGGGGCCCCCCTCTGATGTGGGGGCCCGGGGCAGCTGCCCCATATGCCCCTGCTTTAGTCAGGCTCTGATTGTCCTTGTTAATGTGTTTGTGTAATTGTTCACATACTTGTAATATATATATATATATATACATATATATATATATATATACATAATTTTTAATTCATTGAAAGATCTGTTCAATCTATTGAAATTATCATGAAATCATAAGAAGTTGGGACTTTGGTTGGTATGCGGTGGGTTAACGTGTGTTCTAACTTTTGCATGAATAACAGTCATAAAAATAGGCCCACCAGTTACCGAGAGGTTCCGTCCTCAAAACTGGTATATGCAAGATGCTGGGTTCGATACTCGGTCGCACTCGTTAACTTAGCCGTTAGGAGTTTTCCATGGTTTTCTCCGAAAATAGCGTAAATATGGGCTAAGATTTATTAGAAAGTCCCCACGGAGGACTCTTCTATTCAGGCCTAGAGCCCTAGTGAAGACAATTGGCCTTAATGATAACACTACCTCCACCTCGCAAAAATATGCAAAAGTTAGTTGAATTCATTTTATGTCCTCCTGGCAAAAACGTTCCCACTAAGCGACTGTTTTCTTCAATAAACAAAATGTAGACATGTGAAAAAAATCTCCTTTATTTGCCTACTTTAAAAACTTATTAACTACTAAGACTAATTTAGATTATACTTGTGAGAACTTTTATAAAATGTTGATAAAGAATGACTGTTCGTTAAGAGGGGACAATACCTAATCCCGTGGACAGCCGTAGCCAATGTTATTCTATGGGAAAATTTGTTGCGACAATTACACATTACCTAATGTATATTTTTTAATTCTGTTTTCGCAGTCAGAAAATTCATAACCGTTAAATGAGTACTCATTTTTGAAAAATTCATTTTTAAAAATTTTTACATTTTAATTTTGAGTTCAAAAATGCGATTTTTCACAAAATGCATTTTTCTCATTTTTTAGTTGCAAAATGAAATACTAAAATTTTAAAAAATCAATTTTTGGAAAACAAGTACTAATTTAACGCTAATGAATTTTTTAAATGTGAAAACAGAATTGAAAAATATACATTAGGTAATGAGTAATTATGTAATAAAATTTTCCCATAGAATAACATGGGCCAAGGCTGCCGGCGAGATTAGGTATTGTCCGCTCTTAAAACAAATATGCTGAATATTAATTTTTTCTTTTATGATTATAATAAAAAAAAATGTCTACCAACATTTTTTATGTAACTGCATAAAAGTACCAAAAAAAAAAAAATTCTAAGCAAAAATTAATTAAAAAAAAAAAAAAAAAAAAAAAAAAGAAATCTATATTGTCCAGTAACACCTACAAAAATTAGGGATTTTTTCAAATTGAGGTGTACTGATCAAAATTCATCATTTGAGATAAAAATGTTTTACCACTTGTGTAAAATAGCATTTGAATCAGTTTTTATAATAATTTTCATTCAATTTTGTATCCTCTATTTTCTTGTAAAATAAATGACATTGCGTAATTTCTCCTCTTTTTTCCAATAAAAAGTTCTGGTCAATTTATACATAAAAAATAGAGTAAGTTAATCATATTTTGTGGTAACTTTTTTTTTTCAGTGAGTGTAATCTAAGCTAAAATTTCGGGCCCTGATATATATATATATATAAAACACAGATAATAAAAAGCTTTGTAATCATATGCTACAGACAGAACATTTTTTTAAAGCATTACTTTTTACAAGATGATCCTAAACATTTTCATTTTTCTTTAATTTTTTACTGGTCCCCCTTTTCCTTTAGAATGAAAACTTTCACTGAAATATATGAGAGAGACGTAACATGTTCTGTACACTCCTGGATATCTATTCTCCGATCTGACTGCCATAGTGATTGTCCTTAAACAACGACAGTCATCAAAATAACGACTGCCACAGTCTGAATTGAGGTATAGTCTGGTCGGAGAATAGATGCCCTGAAGTTTCAAGATGACATGTCAAGTACTTTTCGAGATATTTGTCAAAAAATTTGAAATCGATAGTTTCCGGTCATTTATGGAAAGGTAGTGTATCTAGAAAATTTTAACACAATCAAACAAGATGTTTAGGTGCTATCACATTTTAAATAATTTGAGTCAATAGACCATAATCATTAACAATTTTTCTTTGTCTCCACGTACAAAAACTGTAAATACTAGACTTATACAGTTCATGCAACGGTGACCTATAACATGCATATGAACTATCAGGTCAATCGAACAAAGCATACATTACATACACACGCAAATCATCATAAAAATAGCAAAAATGAACTTGAAAGATCTCAAAATATAGAAAGATGCACTAAAATCTCAAAGTCGAATTTCTTCATGATTTCAATACTTACTTTACATAATATGTATGAAGGGTTCATACTAAAATATTTGGGGAAAATTCCCTGAGTTTTCCAGACAATTTTCAAGAAAATATTAGCAACCTATTACAAGAAATGCTCCTTTAGAGAGTTGAAAATACATCTACTTCCACAGTATGATGTCATGTTACTGCCGATCATGAGAGAAATACAAGTAAAAATGCTTGTTTACATAAGCATTTTCACAATACTTTCACAATTCATTTGAATTTTGATATGGAGCGAACCAAGAAAAATATAATTTGAGAGAAAGGAAATATTTGTTTTTCTGGGTTTCATAATCGATTATTCCCTGATTTTTAATGAAAATTTTTATTTTTCTGAGTTTTCCCTGACTTTTTTAAAACAAAAATCCAAATTCCCTGAGTATTCCAGGTTTTCCCTGATGAGTTTGAGAACCCTGGTATGTTAATGTTCAGAAAGTAAAAATTGAATGAATTTAAATATTCAAAAGATTAAAAAAAGAATTTCACATACAAATTCAATAATAATAAAAAAAGTCATAATACATATATTTTTTTAAGGTATAATGCTGTGTTCAGAGATGATGCTTGTCAAAACGATCATTTTGATTATATCTATCAGAATATGTAAAAATCTCAGTAGCCAATGGGCCACTTTATAAATTAATAAGTGACATTTGTTCTCAAGCTATGAAATGTTAGCATCCAAGCTGCAAACTTAAAACCGTGTGATTTTAAATCAATTTCAAAATTAAATTCTCTAGGTACATCGTCAATTATAACTATTTGCCTCTTTATAATGTTTACTTTGTGTACCAAAAATGTAAGGAAATATTAAACCGATAAAAATATGACATTAGGAACGCCGAAGAGAAAAAGTATGGGAAGCATACAGCTGTTTCGGTAACCTTTAGTGTACCCTCTTCAGTGCATACAGATAACTGGAACAAGAGAAGTGCTCACATATATAGAGTAGGGACCGAATTCTGTTCAACCAATAGGATTACGGGAAAGGTGGGGAGAGTAGCCAATAGGAATTTTAGAAACGCTAGTTGTGTAAACTATAGAAAAATTAACAAAATGTGGACCGAATGTAAAAATTCCAACAATCAGACAAATAGGGAACAGCGAAATCACAATTGACAAGATTTTTATAAATATAAAAAGCTTCAAAGAAAATTGAGTTCATGAATGGATTTTGGTCTGCAAATTATTTTAGCTGAATCAAATTTAAAATTATGATTTTCCTCCCAGCAATGCTTAGAAATAGCTGATTTATTAGTTTCTTGTTTACGGACATAATTAATATGTTCTTTTAGACAGAATTTGAGACTGCGTTTAGTTTGGCCAATGTATGACAAACCACACTGACAGGAAATATTATAGATACCCCAAGAATTATACTTATCTATCGGATCTTTTAGCCGAGAAAAGGCATAGGGTAAAACAATACTAATATTAGAAGAGATTGATTTAGTGGATGAAGTACGAGGGAGTTGTAATTTTTGGATAGCTTTGTCTATAATGGAAGGATTATAACTTCTGTCAATTGCTATGGCTTTCAGATATTTGATTTCAGAGTTTAATAAGCCAGGATCAGAAATATTAAGCGCACAATTAACAAAAGTATAGAAAGCAGCCATTTTTTGGGTAGGTGGATGACATGAACGCACATGGGGAGGTACAGAGACTGTAAAACTTTTACGAGCCAACATTCACACACAACAGTGTCAAAAGTACTATGCTGCAAAAACCAAAATACTTTTCTAGGCATTTTGAGTTTTCAATTATCATTTCATATTTAAGCAATTAAACTCATATAATCATACCAATAAGCTACTAAAATAGGCATTCTCAGTATTTTATGAAAATTCAAAAAATGAATTTCTTTCTGAGTAAGGTTGAGGAATTCTCACCGAATGTTTACCTCTGATGAGAATCCTGTCATCAGTCAGATTCATACATTCTTTTCTCCCATGTAATCATATAGGAATTTTGTTGCTTTTCAAAATTCCACTCTTTGAATATGTTGCTATTTATGAGCAAAATAAGTAAATAAATACAATTATTTATAAAAAAATTATTATTAAATGCATAAATAAATAAATTTACACATTATTTTATTTCATTAAGTAAACCAGGGGCTCTGATTTTCAATCTGAAAGGGAGGGGGGAAATATAAGTCTCATTAAGATAAATGGCGAGATGTCAATGAGGTCAAAAAGTAGAATTCAAAAAATATAATTTGGAAAACTTCATTTTTGAATTAGATATTCTTATAAAAGCAACAAAATTCCGATATAATTGCAGGAAAAATGAAATATGTTTGAATCTGACAGATGTGCAACCTTGAATGGACTCTCTACCTATTGTTGCCAGAAGCCAAAGCCATTGTTATTCTAAAGTATGTTTATAGAATTACAATTTACCTAATATATATTTTTAATTCTGTTTTCAAATTAAAAAAAAAATCATTCGAAATTACAATTTACCTAATATATATTTTTAATTCTGTTTTCAAATTCAAAAAAAAAAAAAAAAAAAAAAAATCATTCGACGAAAAAAAACCTTCACTTTGAACTTACCCTGAAAGTTCGTGACTTTTTCTAAATTTTTCTTTATTTTTTTTTGTAAGTAAGATGTTTGGGATTTATTAATGTGTAACCTTTTGACCAAGACTATGACTTTTAATGTACAATTTTTTAAAACCTTGAAAGCATTCTTTATTTACATGTTCTAGGCATGTTTCTTATTACCCATTTTTATTTTTGGTGGGGGTAATAAGAGACATGAGTCTCTTATTACTCCCACTGTCAATTCCTGTGCCCCCCCCCCCCCCCCCCAATTGTAGTTCCTGTTAATTCTGCATGACTAGTTTACGAAGAGTTTACCTATTGTTAGGCCCAGTCTAAGTTAACCAAGAACTTTTTTTTTTTTTTTTTCACTTTAAATCAAAAAGCAGTTTCACTCATTAGGCTAGACCATATTTAGTTGATATGATTATGTAAATTTATGTTTAGAATGTGTATAAGTTAGTATTTAGTCATTAATACTTCATTACATAATAAATAAATTCATTTAGAATTACTAGAAAAATATTTTATAACATTTTGTTCGCTTGTATACACTTCAAAGATACGTCTTTTTGCCTATTTTCGACTACACTTTAGAAAATGGGTAAAATATTTTCTGCCCATTTTAGAAATTATATTGATGTTTTGGGTTAATCCCTAGGTTATGTTGATTATGTAGAACTATCATTAAGTACAATATTATATTATTTAGGACCTAATATTAAAATAAATGAATTTCACAAACACATTTATGACAGTTAATTTTCGAGCAAACATATTTTTTGAATGGATGTAAATAATAAAAATTTAAAACTATTGTCTGATTCAGAATTGTTTCCAGATGTCTTTTATTACCCCACATGATTTGACATTGTTATATAGGGACAGTTACAAGCCTGGTCTCTTATTACCCCGCGTGGGGTTATTAGAGACAAGGATTTAATGAAAATTTATAAAAAGAATTTAACAAAAAAATTAAGTTCAAAAATCACCTAAAAAATCAAGGAGTCCATTTAATGAAATTAATACGAGACATTTATTTCAAGTTATTTAGATTAATAGTATAGATTTTATTAATATTTTTTGTCTCTTATTACCCCGGCTTCCACTATGTCAGAAAATAGGCAGTTTGATAAAAAATCACCAAAAATTTCAACACATTTTATGAATTCTATTGCTTTTTGATTTTAGATATATATCATTTATAATATTTATATATTATTGAGATTTTATGGAAAAAAAGAAAAAAAAAAGAAAATCGTTAAAAAAAATATTATCAAAAGTATATCAGCGGTAAAAAATCAGCTCAAAATTTAATTCATGAATTTTTAGAAATTATTTTGACTTAAATTTAAAAAAAAAAACTATCATTAAATTTTTTTCTTAAATAAAAAAATATATATATTAAAATTAAAGTGCTTTATTTAGAATGTGCAAAATGGCAAGCATTTATATAGTGAATGCAAAAAAGTTTTTTTTTAGACAGAAATACATGAAATATATTGGTATTGCTTTGAAATAATTATGACATTTTAAAAAAATCTTAACGTCATACCTGAGTTACAACCATTTGACTAAATATTGTTAAGGGGATTTAAAAATATTATTGCGTGTTTTATTCCCAAAAATGGTTCGAAAAGTCCAAACATTGATATGATTTTATGAATTTTTTATATCCTAATTGAAAAATGAGAAACAATGTTCGATTTCTTGTATCTGGATTAGAATGCTTAATAATCTTGCATACATTTAAAGAAAAAAAAAAAAAAAACATAAAGAATTTCATATTGTAAGCATTTTATAATAATTTTATTGCTTTTGTTACATTTAATATACATAAAGTGATGCTTATTAATGAAATATTATTTTAATAGATGAAATCAATTTACAAAATCAAAAAAGATGGTTTCCTAATGCTGATATATATAATTTATACAACATATCTAATAAAAAGTTAAACATTTGTAATCATACAAGTTGAAAAGAAAAAGTCTTCCATATTATGCTATTAAGTGACTAGTTTTGTCTCTTTCACTCTTGAAACAAGCAAAGTATGGCAATTGCGCTACAGTTAATATTTTCCAGTATCACAGGCCGATTAAATGAATAATAAAAACACAGTACAGAATATCCAAGTCCAACATTGAAATGATGCTTTTGGAATAGAACAATAAAGAAATAACAGCACATCATTTTTTCTTTGGTGGGGTGTTAAAAAAAGTGCAGAAAATCACAAAAACATCACTTCACATAGTAGAGCTCTACCTTGAAAAATTGTTCTAGTATAAATAATATGTGCCATAAGTTGGAACATGTATTTGGAGAAAGCTTCACATCAAGATCAGCATAAAAGTCCTTTATTTTTAAACAAGGCAAATTATTGGTTGGATTCTTGTAAACAAACTCTGTACTAGGTGTATGACTTTTGCGCAGACACTGCAAAAGAAGAAAAACGCTGTAGTATACGTTCTATAAATTTCAAGACAAATGAAAAGCATCAATTTTCAACAATTTGAAAAACATAAGGCAGATTAAAAATTGATGCATTTCATTTACAAAGTTAGTATTGAAAACAGTTACGGTTAATTTTATAATGGCACTAAAAAAATTCATGCAGGCTACAGGTTATGGGCACAACATACACATACAAACAGAAAGCATCACCAGAACCAGGAAACAATTTTCATCATTTAATGCAATGCCATTATGGGATATATAGTAACTGTTGACAAAAAATGATAAACAAACACACACATTTTATAAAATGTTTAACTTACCTAAAATATATAATTTTATCCATCAATTTTCAATGCCAGTAGTCAGTGCTGCAGAATTGCAGCTTTACTTTTCCTGTTAAGAAACAAGAGTGGATTCCTGAACATAGCGGGCTCCTATGTAATTCATTACAACAACAATTAACCGATTATCGTTAGAGTGCATACCCAAGCAAGCTCAGAATGCTAATACAGAGTAGCTTTCAGAAATACACAGTCAGATCTACTGTAGCTCAATTTATTGTGCGGTGAAACAGAAAATGCTAATAACAAAAGTCTAAGGCAGAATGAGTACTAACTTTTTTTAATTTCATAATGCACGGACGTTCATACAATGAAAAGGCTATGTAAAACTAAGTTCTTTCAACTTCTGAAGTTTTCTGTACACAAAATATGTTGCTTTCTATACTTTCTGCCAACATTCAATGAAATTTTCACAGAACTAGATAATTATGTATAAAACTAGTATGCTGATACATGCAAACTTCAGAATATTTTATTCTACATAAATTTGGCTATTTATCTCAGTACACCTATTGAGTGACACACAACACACTAACGTTCAATCAAGACAAATTTAAATAAGTATTTTATTCATCATGACTGATGCAACTGCTTTATGCAAATTTAGAAATATAGCTAACAAGTGAAATGCATGGAAGATACTATAGCTGTGGCACTTAATGGACGATATTCATCAACATTTAATTAGAAATATAATTTATGATTTGTATACAATTTTATACCATAGAATTAAGAAATAATAATCAAGCCAATTAACAAAAGACCCCTTAATAGCATGAAAAGCATAAACATTAAAATTTAATATTTTTTTAATGCAATTGCAGCCTATAAATACCGAGACATAGCTATCATAAAAATTATAGAATACATGAACATGATATATCAGAGCCATTTGTTGAGTAATATAGCTATATTAAAATTTTATCAGGAATAATTTATGTCAAGTTGTCAGGTATCAATTATATATCAAGTTTCGTGGAATTGATTGCATTGCTACTAGAGCTAGAGTGACTGCAAAATTTAAAATAAAATTATATTTTAAAAAAATTAAAGAACATGCTTTTATTGAAATGTGAACTAAAAAGCACAAAATATCTACCTTTATAGTATTAAAATGCAGGGTAAGAGAAAATCATGTGAAAGACACATCATAATATTTACATATTTTAAATCTTTAATTAAAAAAAAATAATAATAATTGATTAATTGCTGGCACTTGATGTTATACAAATACAGCCAAATCCTGTGCAATAGAGTTTTATATATAGAGATTTTTTTGTTTGCCCCTAGAATCTGCTACTGATGGGATAAGAGCCTGAAAACACTTGTATGTAGTATTGTCATTGACTATGAAGTCGTGTGCAAAATTTCAGGTCAATTGAATGGCCAGATGTGGCCGAAAATTGAATTGTGAGATTCTGTTACATACATTAATAGTTACATCATGTCAAGTTAATGAAAGCACGTTAAAAACTAATTTTTCAAGGTTTTCCCTAACTTTATTGTCAATAATCATCATTAAATGTATATATTTTCATCAAATTTCAAAACTTTACTATAAAAAAAAATTGGTGTGTAACAACCATGTGACTTCTATTACTCACTACTAGCATTTTGTTTTGACAATTATTTCTTTGGTTATCATTAGCAACACTAAAAATTAGATTTATTACAGTTAGATAGTTAAATTATTCATGTTTTTCCATATATAAAAAATAAAGTGGGTTTATGTAATTTAATTGAAAAAAAGAGAAAAAAAAATACAAGCCATTTTGAATTGGTTTATAGTATTCCATACTTCAATCACCTTATAACTTATAACTGTAATTTTCATCCTCTTTGTTTTTTGGATTAACTGTCAACAAATATATTTGACTGGTTGTGGTGTGTGGCTTAAGAACGACTGACTAAACAAGGATATTAGGCCTGTAGGTGGAATGTCCTAACAGGGTCTTTCTAAGGGGCCCTGGCCTGTTTATGTGAGTTTGGAGAAAATCATGGAAAACTCCGAATGATTAGGCTGATGAGTTTGACCTGAAATCAAACACGGCACCTTTATTTAACTAAGCATTTAGAATATAATTTGGCAGTTTGTGGCAAGGTAAATCACCAACTGTCAGTCCCCAAATGAAAAAATTCCATTAATTCAATATTTAAAAAATAGAATAATTTGTTCATCAGAATATTCAAAACCAGAATATGGGGGCCCAGAAGCATATAGGTGATAAAATGCAAAGTACATTGCAAAACAGTCACGGCCTTTGCAGGATATTTTTCATCCATCTGACAGTTAGGACTGGATGATGTATCGATACATCAAGAAATATTGGTTTAAATCTAAGGTTATTAAACTGGTTTTAGTATTTTATTTGAAAAAATACATATGTATTATTTAATACAGCAGTGCATGCCTACATGACTAAAGTACAAAAAATATATGTAGATGAGAGCAGAGAAAATTTTCTAATAATACATCTATTCAATGCTGGTTCGTAAAATACATGCAGATGAACGTGATAATTCCTTAATGGTGCATCAGTTCAACGATGAGTCATAAAACAAGACATCGAGATTTTGTAATAAAGTAAATTTATTGATAATTTATAAATAAGATTATATTAAATATAAATATATATATATATATTTATTTATTTATTATTTTTCTTTAAAATTACTACCTCTTATAATAATAAAATTATATATTTTTTTGTCTACACAAAATATTTCTTTTAAAGTTATTTTCAATGTTGCGAGTTTAGTAGAACAATTTACATTTTAATATGATAAAATAAATATTAAGATTTTTTTTTTTTTTTTTTAAATAAATATATTGTACAAAATTTCACCATTACTTATAAAAAGTACTTATTTTAGAATTTCATCATATTATTAAAAAGTCCAAAGTTTATTTATTTTTTTTCTTCCCTACAATTATTTTTAATATTAAACTCTGTTTCAAATTACCCCACAAAAGTTATAGAAATAACACAAGGATGAAAATAGTGAAGAGTAGCTATGATATCTGTAATTCAGAAAAAAAGTGGAAAACTCAAGGAATCTGAAATTCTTAAAAAAAAAAAAAAAAAAAAAAAAAAAAAAATATGAAGGAAAAACTCCCTAATTTTTTCCTAGTTTCATCTTGTTATTTTGACACTTTATTTTGCTTCCCCATATACATACCTGCTATCATTCTAATTAACATTCCACAAGTTTTAGTACCTACCCCTTCCCCCCCCCCCACTTAATTTTTATAATGATTTTCTTCAAATGCAATCTCATAAGAACCCTCTAAACAAACAAACAAACAAACAAACAAAAAAAAAAAAAAAAAGGGCAAGACCATACAGTTGTACAGAATACTAATCAGGATGTCGGCAGGTATGCCATATATTACATACTTAATTTAAACTTGTAGCCATTGCTGCATTTTATCCTTTAATCTAATAAGATCACTCCATCCATTTATTTCGTTCAACTTTTTTGCAGCATCGCAAAGCCTGCCTCTTGGGATATTAGCAATAGCCACAGTAACAGGAAGATTCAGAAACAATTCCAATGAAAAAGTTTGTTAAAAATGCAACACCAAAAAGTTACTATTTACAGATTCCTAAATTATTTCCAGAACAGATTTTCTTGACTTTTCTGACTAAATACTTTTGAATTTTTTGTTACTTTTGAGCAATCTGAAAATTTCATTGATTTTTGAATATTTTTTTTTAATTCTCCGACTTTTGAACAATTATGAAATTCATTCTCTGACTTTTCCAAGTTTTCTAGGTTTTTCCTGACTCGTAGGAGCCCTCTAATTTATAAAACGCTCTATACAATTCCACACATATTTTTCGAAGAAGATTCAGTCAAGAACACTTTTAATAGAACAACAATTTGCAAAAGAAAAATATACTTGCAACCAGCTTGTACAGTAAAAAGTTGAAAATGATACATTTATACATGACTTTATTTGCTACGTTAATACATACATTTTTCTGAAAAATGCACATACATTTGTGGAAATATACTAGCATACTTTTAAATACATTTTAATGTAAACTCTAGAAGTTTATAAGCATTCTAATTCAGATACTTAAAATCGATCAGAGTTTCTCCTTTTTCAATGAAGACAAAGTATTTTCTGTGAAAATTGATTCAAAACAAGTCAGGCAATAATTTTACTGAAATAACTTTATTTTTTTAGATAGGAGTGTAAGATTGATTTTTTTACCAACTATGTGAAAAATACCAGAGCCGGGAATCGAATCTGGGCTTTCCGCTTAACGTGCAGATGCTCCACCACTGAGCTACCCTGGCTGATAACCATATCGGCATTTCTCACATAACTTATTTTACTTAACACATGAATAATTTTACTTAAATAAAAGACAAATTGATAACACAGTAATTTTCTCATTTATGGAAAAAGTTGCAAACTCTTGGTATTTTTGCTTTAAACAATTTGCAGTCGAACCTTGTTAATGTGAATCTCAAGGGGAATAAAAAATCTGTTCATATTATCAGTAAATCAGAAATTAATCTTCATTTTGACGAAGATTGTGGAAACAGTTCATGTTAAAAGTAATTCACATTAAGCGTGTTCATGTTAATGAGGTTTCACTGAAATATATAAAAACATTTTGTCAACTCGTTATTTATTTATTATTTTTTATGAATTTCTGAAAAATTATCACCAGGAAAGGATTTGAATTTTTTCTTCATATATTATTGTTCTCAGCAAAAACATGTGCAAAAGAATTAAATTTAATAATAATAATAAATAAATAAAAATTGTGCTTCTTCGTATATATATATATATATATATATATATATATACATTTTTTTTTTTTTTTTTTTTTGGGGGGGGGGGGGGGGGGTAAATTTTAACTCTTGGAAAAAAAAAAGAGAGAAAGAAAGAAATGTTTAAGTGAGAGCATAAATTTTCCTAAAATCTTATGATTTAATCACGAATCAGAGCACCCCCCCCCCCCAATATTATTTGATATTCAACATTAACATGTTGAAAATAATTTACTTTTTTAAACCTCAATTAAATGTGGACAGCCTAGTTTGCAACATCCTAACTCACTTATTTTTAGAATTTTAAATAGAATGTTTTCAATGCATTTGGGAAAGCTATAGTACTGACAATAAAAAACTTAATTAAAAATAAATAAATATTTTAAAATCATTTAAAGGAAAACAAAAAGATTTGGTTTTACTTAATAAAAAATAAATTAATAAAAGTTTCTTAACATCAGAGAAAAAAAAAAAAAAAAAAAAAAATGAATCAAAACCAGGGATTATAAAATAACTTTTCTAAGATATAAGAACTTACCTCCATAGGGGTCATAAATAGGATATCCAACTCCAACATGTGTATGATGATGCTGATGAATATGCCTCTGAGTAGGCGGAGATCTTGATGTATCACGAGGTCCTTCAATCTTGGATGACACAACAACAGGTTCTGTGGAAGATTTGCCACTCCCTGAACTTGATACTGTTGATGGTGTCGAAGATGGAGTAGAAGTTGCAGTTGGAGACATTAAGGCATGCTCCTGAAGTTCATGAATTTTATGTGTCGTCGTATAATGCTGAGAAACCTGATGTAATAAATCCAAAGCCTTTGGAGGCCCTGATGGGTGTAGTTTACTGCTTAAGGCATCTGGAGGTTGTGAATGAACAGGTAATTCACAAGCACCAGGAGCTACATAGCGTATTTGAGGATGAGCATAAGGTGAACTGGTGTAATGAGGTGTTGACACAATCATAGGATTAATTCCACCACGATACATGGCATGAGCAGGTTCAAAAGGCATATGAGGAAAATGAGGCCCTTGTAAATATGATGGATGTAAATAAGCATATGAATTTGTAGGAGGTGGAGGAGGTCCAGTGGTTTCCATAGTGGGTTTTTGACCTTCAGATTCCACTTTTGGCTCTACTTTAATCTTTTCGCTCTTTTTCTCATCTCGCGACGAACTTTCTGACCTCTCTGAACTTTTGCTTTGACTTTCTTTTTTACTTGAAGAACTATCACGGCTGGACACTGCATTCATATATTCTTTAGAACTACCCATGGAAGAGTCTCTAATGCTGCCTTTAGGACTAGATGTACTACTATGAGTATTTTTTATGTGATCTGACTTTGCAGGAGACACAACAGAAGACCTTGTATTGTCTCCATAATGATTTGACTTAGAATGAGTAGAAATGGAACCAGAAAGATCCTCTTTGTGTGGTTTTGATGAAGCATAAGAATTAGATGATGACTGAATATGGCTATGAGATTGGACAGTTTGGTGAAGATGAGTATGATGATGAATGCCTGGTTCCATCTTTTGCTGTTGCTGTTCAATAACACTGTCCTGATACCTGTAATATCGGCGCATATCTTCCCTATGCCGTTCATAAATCATTGCCATTTCATACTGATTAATTTTATTTTTACTATCATCCATCTGTGATTTTAACTCAATGTTTTCTTTCAAAATTTGGTGATTTTCATTCTGCTTCTCTTTTAAGGCAGCGGAAGACGCAGATGAAGGAGTGGAAGAATCAATTCTAGTTTGTGCTGGCAAGGATGGAGGCCTTGTTTCAATTTCTCTAATATCATGATCTTTATTTGGGACAAGAGGCATTGAAGAATGTTGAATTTTACTAGAATGCTCAACAATTAACCCACTACTAGACATTTTTTCTATACTGCTGGATCTTTCCTTACTTTCTCTAGATCGATCTCTGTCTTCTTTAATAGCAGGGTGATGCTGAGATTTACTACTCTGATGATGAGATTGGTGTTGAGAATGATGAGATTGATGACTATGGTGTGACGTTTGCTGCTGTTGTGAGGGTGGAGGTTGTTGTTGCTGTTGATGATGCTGCTGCTGCTGCATTTGATGTTGCATTTGTTGTTGCTGATGGTGATGCTGTTGTTCTTTATAAATTCTCTGCTGTTCTTCAATGTATTGCTTATAATGTTGTTTGTAATGGGGATCATTTTCTAACATGTGCATATGATATGGAGAAGGCTCAAATGCATATGGATATCCCTGTACATAACCATATGAATAAGGATAATGTTGGGGAAGAGAATAATCTTGAACAGGTCCAGGAGCACCGGCAGGTGAGGAAATAGGACCAGAATTTGGTACATTTTCTTCCCTGACTGATTTCTTTTCGGATTCATGATGTTCAATATGTTGTCTTTCTCTAGACTCTCCACTAGGATTACTCCAAGGTCGATTTTCTTTAGAACGGTCTTGATCCACTTTTTTAACAACATCATTCTTTTCACTCAAACTTGGTCCTTGTGTTCCAGAAACAGCACTCTGGGGTGATACTGATGGTATTAGATATGGAGGTTGACTATAATAAGGATACATTCCATAAGCACTAATATTAGCAGCAGGTGATTGAGATGCATCTGGAGTAGTTTTACCGACTTTATCTTCTTTATCTTTTCCAGCAGGTACCTCAGATTCTAAAACAGGAGCTGTATCATTTGCATCAGATATATCAGAGTATGCTGGACTCTGTACATTTTCTATTATATTATCTTCAGCTAAACTCATATCTACAGAAGACTCTGGTGGTTTTAACTGTGTTACAAGAGGTGAAAGAGTGGAATGTGGTGCTCCTGGAAGTGGTGCGGTAGAGCCAGATACAGCTTCAAGAGGGGGATATGAAGTTAACTCAATTGCTTCACATTCTTCATTAGGATTCATACCTAATTTTGTAGGAGTAAGAGGCAAAGAAGGTAACTTCTTATCTCTTTCTTTTTCTTTACTTTTCTTTTTATGTTTGCTCTTATCTTTCTTTAAACTGTCTAGAGCAGGATTTACTGTAGGTTCACCCATAATTGTAGGCTTAGGTTGAATAGGCTTTAATGCTGAAGCAACACCACTATGGTTATTTATATCTATTCCAGGATGAGCAGCAATACCAGGTGAAAGAGGAATAAGTTGTGTAGGAGCAGGTACTATTGGCCTAATTGGTGAAGCTGATAGAGGTGATTTCGGTTTGTATTTATCAGGTCGTTCTTGTTTGATTTTGTTTTTATCAATAATAGGAAGCATAGATGATGGACTTGAAACTGCTGGGCTAACAATAGATGAAACTTGGGCAAATGTTGTTGTGACATTAGCAGATGGCATATTTCTTGGCGATAAAGGACCCGAATTATTACACACTACAGTTGATGTTGTATAACAGACATTTGCAGTATTGGAACCTGATATACCCTGATTAAATATAACATGCGTTGTTGGAATGTTCACTGTTGAAGCTTGAGAAACACAAGAATTACTATCTACAGAATTTGAAGATTGGATCACAGACGTTGTAACAGCAGAAACAGTTGCTGATAAATTTGTACAACTAGATGGTGACACTGATGCCACAGATAATAAAGGTGAAGAAACAGAGGCAATAGGTGATGAAATTGAAACACTAAGTCCAGGTACGGCATTATCTCCTTCACTAGAGACAATGGGTAAATCCTGAGATACCGTAGAATGAAGAGCAACAGGAACAGTTCTAGATGAACTGTTTGTATTTTGGTCAGTTTTTGAGTCACTAATAGCTACAGAAGCTAAAGTTGATAGGTCAGTTGTTAAATTATAAGGATCTGTTTCAGGAAGACCATTTAAATTTGAGGAAGACGACACTGAGTCATTAAGTAGTATTTTATCATTAGTTGAATGAGGAGGAACAGTATTAGCAAATGTAGGAGCAGGACTAGTTGAAACACTAGCACTTTCTTGCATGCTTTCTTCATTATCAGAACTATTTGTTACATCTTTACTGTCCTCAGTAGCAGTATCATCCATTTTGCTACTATCAGATGCGCTATGAGCATGCGTTTGATGATAACGAAGCCCATTGATATGTTTGTACTTTTTGCTGCAGTTAGGTTCTGGACAAACAATCAACACAGGTGAGGACGGCTGGGAAAATTCTGCTGATGAAGAGGTAGGTGTAGAACGATTCTGATTCCGGCTTCGCTTTGAAGATTTACTGTTATTATCAGTCACTGGGGGAGTTAAATCAAGGTCTGCAGGTCGACCTTTCCTTTTACCATTACCACTCCCACTATCACTTTTAGCTGGGCTATTTGGAACAGTAAACCCAGAACTAGATGAATTGCTATTTACAGTAGTTCGTCTACCTTTACCATTGCGTAATTTACTTTGAACACAGTTTCTAGCATCAAAGTTAATATCACTAGAACTGTTATTGCCACCACGCCCTCGTTTTCCACGTCCTTTTGAAGTTTTAGAGTCAACATCACTGGTTGGAGATTCACAGAATCTAGGAGGAGCCCAGTCATGCTTTGTACAATCTAACAAAGTTCCAACATAAGTTTTTCCTCTCCAAGTAACATTAACCACCAAAACACCTAATAAAAAGAAAATAAGAATAAAACAGTGAAATCCATTCAGTTTTCTTTCTTTTTCGAACATTTAGGATAAATCTTTAATTAAAATTAAACATAAATTTACCTCCTTCAGTTTCCTGCCAAACTATTCCTTCCAGCATAACACTGGTACCAGGCTCACAAGGCCCTAAACAATCTGGTTCAGTGATTGTGCCCACAGAAATGCATGTACTTGCATCCTTCATTTCAGGAATAGGTGAGTCTGGACAATCGAGCTGAAATTTAAATGTTTTACTTCAGTTTCAGAATTCTTATTTATTAATTAATATAATTGTTGATTTAAATAAATCTTACAGAGTTTCCCCTAACTTTGAAAAAAGGCAGGGCACTGCTGCCAGAAGAAAAAAAAAAAAAAAAAGACTTAAAAAAAAAAAAAAAAAAAAAAAAGATTCTTGAGGACAATTTTGGATTTTTAAGGTCATACTTAAAATTTAGAATGCAGACACTTAATTTCAAAATTCAGTATTAGATACAGATACAAGAAAAAAATTTAAATTTTAAGTTTATTTACACTTTAATTTTGTTGTTACTAATTAAAGAATGAATATTGAATTGATTATTATATATACAATACTTATATTAATAGAATATCTTCAGTTTGAAGATTATTTTCAACAAAAGGAAGGGTGCAATTTTTTTAGATGAGGGAGAAGAAGGATGCTATTTTTTCCACTATAGAGTAGAACACAGCACCCTCGTTAAACTGTCTGGGGGGAAACCCTCATTAATTTATTTTGAATAAATTATGCATATTTTAAGCATGAAATTAAAAAATGTGATAAATTACAAAATTAAAATCCATAAAATGTAAAGTTATTCAATTATTTTTTCCAAATTAAACGTATTTAAGAAAAATAAGAAACTGAAAAATAACTGCAAATAAATATCAGATATTGAACTTTGAAATAATTTTATCAAATATTTGAGAAAACACTATTTCTTTATAACAAAATTTGTTTTAACTAAAGGCAAAAAGTTACATATCAAAGTACGATATTTACAAATATTCAATAAACAAAAATACAAAGTCTAGAAATGTAAGATGAGAATATTCTCTGAGAAGAATATTCTTCAAATATTGCTCCAAATTCAGAGAATAATTCAAAATATTCTTTTTTTTTTTCCCTTCTTCTTCATACATAATTTTTTTTTTAATATTTATGACTTAAATTATAAAAATATCTGGTGTGAAACAACCACACGACTTCCATTATCCACTATTACACGTATTATATGCAGTTTTTGGAATTTTCCAGTAAGAGAAACTTGATACACGTGTAAAGTGTAAAGACATACAGAGTTTACACAATGAGTTAAAAAATAAGAAAAAAAAATTACGATAGAGTTATTTTTTTAAACATCAAAATCCGAGATCTAAATCTGAACTATCTAATCAGAATGACTGTTAATTTTTCTGTAATAACCACATAATACATGAAAAAGGGTATCTAAAATGGATTTATGTAACAATTTTCAAGAAAATTATTAAAGCCGTTTTTGAGACACCAACTTTTACTAAAACTTGGCATACCCAATTATTGACCGGAAAACAATAATTACAAACAAAAGGGTATTTAAAAGGGAGCTAATATGGCAAGTTTCAAAAACATCCACACAGCCATTTTTAAAGGAACGCACTTGCGAGACCTGAAATTGAGCTATTTATACAGGCCTATCAATTATATCAATTTTCCTGAGCCAACTGTATCATTCGAAAGGACATGTAATAGAGTGTTTATATAGCAATTTTGAAGAAAATCTTTAGAACCGTTTTTGAGCTACGGCCTTACGGTCCCACTTCCGGTTTTCCAATTTTCACCAAAATTTGTGGAATTCGTCTGTACACCAGACCTGTACCTATTCTGAAGTTTCATAGTTTTATCTTTATTAGTTTCAGAGATATGATAGCCAGAAGATTCCACACATACATACATACACACTCACTGACCAATTGCTAAAAATTACTTTTTTGAACTCAGGGGGCCTTAAAATGTGTAAGGTAATGGAAGTAATTACTCATGATTATTCAATTTGGCATGCATAACTAGAACAAAGAAACCTTATTTCCTGATATTTTCTCTTTACAATTCATAATTTTCAATCAAAGAATAGTCTGTGATAAGTTCCACAAAGCAATTTTTCTAAACATTCATTACATATTCAAGAATTAAAAAAAAAAAAAAAAAAAAAAAAGCATTCAACAGCAAACAATGAATAATTATTCATATTAAATTACAAATTTAATATTTTTATTACCTACAGATTCCTATTTGTAAGTAAACCATTATAAACTTGATATTTAAAGAAAACGTACAAAGGAAAGATTTGAAAAAAAAAACTTTGGGGTTTACTTAAGAAATATAATTCATATAATTCATATTTCTGAAAATCTTATTTTACATAATAAACCATATTATTATCTATTTCATTTAAGATTTTTATTTTAATCAATCATTAATTTGATAGTGTGTGCCTGAAAATTAATTTGCTTGAAAAAAGCTTCTGAATCAAAAAAGTCTCGAGTTTAAAAATAAAATTTAAAATTTCACTAGAAAGTTAGCACATTTAAATTATAAAACTTTTTATAAACAATAAGCAAATTAATATGCTCTATTCAGATTAAAAATCAAAATAACAAATATCTTAAAAATGAAATTAATTATCTTTTGTAAATGGTTACTTTTTACACAATATTTAGAATCAAAGTTAATAAATAGTCAGCTTCATTTTCTAATGAAAGAACAGTTAAACTACCTTTTACAACTGCAAAAAATTCATCCACAATTTTTCAACATTACTTTGTTTAAAACTCTACTAACTGTTTCTGTTTTTAATTTGATTTTTAATAATTTAATGTTGTGAGCTACATATGTCAATTTGCCACTCCTTTCTACAGAGAAAAAATTTCTTTTTGAACTGTAAAATGTCATATGTTTATTAAGTAGGTGTTGGATAAATTCATTTTTATCTCATACAGATTAGTGTAAACATGTTAAAGCAAAAACATAAATAATTATAAATATATATATGTATATATATATATTTTAAATATCTTTGTCAGATAAAGTATAAAGACAGACAGCACATACAGAACCAATAGCTTAAATATGCTATATTTTAGCTTCTGATTATCGAAATATAAATATACGTAATTTTCTCGTCTGAACTACTTGCCACAAATAATTTTTTAAAGGGTCCGTTTTCAAATCCTGATTTTATCTTGACAGATTGTCAAATTTTCTGCCAATCAAAAGTAAAATCAATGCCATACATATATTAATGATATATTATAGTTTAAAGAAATGAGAAATTGTTAGCTAATTGTGTGTGTATATATATGGTTTCATCATGTTTTCTTGCATGCTGCAATTATTGTAATTCTAACAATATATCCCATGAGTGTGTGTTTTATTTCTGATATTGTATTTTGCATCAGTTGCATAAATTTTTATTGAGCTATAAATTAATAAAGATGTTCTTTACCGATAATAAAGCAAACTGGATTAAATATTAAGCATGCTTAAAAAGAAAACATTTTTTCTCCAGGGAAGTTTCTCCTTTTAATATGTATAATAATAATAATAATAATAATAAAATGACCCAACCATTGCAATAATAATACCCAAAAATAACCACAACCCTGATTATTTATTTTTAGCGTCAACCTGTTTTAAAGTGGGGTTTTTTACAGCAGAGCCGTGGTTATCCGAGCCCCGAATCCAGGGTTGGGATTTTGACATGACAATGGTTTAAACGAACAAAAACCCGTCATAAACCTCTACTGTCAAAAACCTGTATTTTCAAAATCTATAGATGAGTTAGAATCTGGTTAGAAATAAGATTTAGTAATATTTGCCATATACAAGTGAATATCTAAATATTATGCTGTTTATAAATTAAGAAATCTTAAAACATTTTGTAGATAATTTATAAAAATTTAGGTAAATTAACTGGTTTTATAACCTAAGAAATATATACGAAGTAGGCATAGACATATTTTGTATGTTTATGTTTATGTTTATTTACATTAATATTTATGAAATTCTAAAATTCTAAAGTTACTTATGAATTTTCACATAATCTATGAAAACACAGAAATACAGGATTTTATTTTTTCTTTAAGTAAAACATAATATATGTGGAGAGTAAATTAATATGAATTTGAAAATAATTATATTTACAATCTGTATTTATTACACTTTATCATTTATTAATAAATTTTTATCTATTTTATTTAAGTTTTGTTTTTATATTAATCAAAATGTTATAATAATGTTTCTCCAAAAACATTAATATGTTTACCTTTTAAAACATACTTATAAATAATAGCTTATTAAAAACAACTATATTTTTAAAGTATCACATAACTAAGTTTAATATATACTATATTAAGCATAGTTATAAATAAATTTCGTAATAATACATAAAAGTATCACAGCATATTTTGAATGAACATAGAAATAATTCATAATAAAATTTCAAAAGCCTAAAGTTTTGTTTTTTGTATTAATCAAAATGTTGTAACAATGTGTTTATCAAAGAACATCAGTCTATTTGCTTTTCAAAAAATCTTTATAAACTATTTTGTTAAACTAAGTTTTTATATGACATATTATAAATATAGGTTTTTGACATTTTTGACAAGGAGGTTTATGACATGACGGTTTTAACCATGGTTTAAACCGTCAAAAACTGTCATGTGTCAAAAACCTGCCAACCCTGCGAATAACCGAGTTCCAGGTTAACTCAGGTAGTCTCGATCTCGAAACGCCCCCGGAGAAGGCGTGTTTTTTGACAAATGACGTAGATAAGTTTTAGAGCTGTACCGAGTACTCAGTATATATTCGGTACTCGGCCAGTTTGTTGAGTAAGTACTCGGTACTTGACCAAATTTGGACTAAGTATTTGGCCAATACCGAGTAGTTGTTATAATTTCATTATTTTTATGTATTATTGAAAGAAATGTATTCATAAGAGTTGTTTGTTAATAAATAAACTAAAAAAATATGAAAATATAAATATAGAGACATTAAACTCTTGCTGGAAACAGCTTTCTGTAGTTAAAACGGGCAAGTAAATTGCCACCAAGCTCGGTATAGACTATTCATGATATGAACTTATCCATATTAGTTGCAAGAATTTAAGTATAACCAGAGATATTTTTAACTCTTCCACAAGCGTATTTTAGGTATTAAAATCTAAAAATACTCCTTAAAATTTTAACCATGAGTATTTTCACGCTTTGTATTTTTAGGTTAAATTTAGTTTATTTTATTAAATTCGTTTGAAAAAGTTTATATTCTTTCTATAATTCAGTGATCTGCATACTTTTCCTTTTATTTAATATCGTCTCGTATCAATAAAAAGTTTTCATAATTAAAATTATTTTGAGTAAAACTGTAAACATTTGCATAAATAATAGAATCTCTTAGATTCACATATGGCCTTATCTTTCAATGTTCATTGTAATTTATAAACTGAGACAAATTTTACTATACATCACTGTATTTTATAATTTATATATGTATTATATATACAATTGCATGTTTTACTGACTACATTTAAATATGTAATATATGAATTATTTTACTTCATTGACTACGTTTTTATCCATTTTAAACTTTGCAGTATGTTTTCCCCTCCGATTTACGAGAGAGTCCGTGTTATCCGAGGTACTCTTGCTCCACATTACCTCCGATAAGCGAGGCTCTAATGTATTTTTTAATTAATTAACCGATTGAACGAAAAAAGATAGGTCGATTTCTAAAGAAATCAACTTAATACTAATACAGCATTAGCGTGATTTTGTTCTTATTAATTAGCAGGGTTGGCAAGTGAAAAAACTGTTTCTCTTTACAAATTTATCACATAAGTTGAGACTTTGTGCATTTTTCTTATAAACAACCTAATTTAAAAAATCAATTTCTATTTAAAGAGAATAAAGTTTTATTATTTAACAATTTTATTTCTTTAACTGGTTGTAAGCAGTATGGATCACTTGCGTACTGTCCGATAAAAGAGCTTTTAATTAGCATACAATTAATTAAGGCAATAAGTACACAATAATTACTGTATTCATTGATGCCGCTTACGCGGTACAGCACGCAAATTACGCGAAAAATCGAAGGCAGGACGCAAAAAATTTATTGTGGCTGGTCATATGGGACGCGTAATTTTCATTCTTACTAAATAAATAAAAATTCAAACGAAGAAAAAAAAAAAAAAAAAAAAAAAATTAAAATATATTTCTTGTTTAAAACTGATATTTTCCTTATATTTTTAAAAAATTCTGCTCTGGAGGAAAAAAAAAAAATAAAATAAAAATAAACTCTATTTTACCATAAAGGAACTAGTATGTTGTGGCACCCACAAGACTTTCTTCTATATTTTCCTATACAAATTCACGCAATAACAAAAAAAAAAAAAAATGCGATTTTTTTTTTCAAAGTTTTTTTTCGTTAAAAGTAAAAAAAAAATCGATAACTGTTTTAAACTATCACATATTTATAGTTCAACCATTCGTTTTAAAGGTATTGACGAGACCTTTCGAAAGATACCCATCTTGAAAATTTACCCCCCGGGGGTACTTCCCCCTAGGGGGGAAAGCGATGCCCCAGATTTTTTTCCTAATTAACTACTACTATTATCAATAATTAATATAAATTTCACAATCACAGGTTAAGAATAACTTCCATTATGTACATTTATACGAAATTTTGTCCTATACTGCCCTGTTAAAAACTTAGAAAAAATACGATCACAGCGCCACCTGTTGAGTGATTGATCCCCAAATCTAATCAGCCCCAGTTTATGTCAGGGGCCAACTAAATACCAAGTCTGGTTAAATTTCGTTAAAAAAAAAAAAAATTACGATTTTTTTCCCCGTTATTTTTCGTTAAAAGTAAAAAAAAAAAAAAAAAAAAAAACGATAACTTTGTTTTCAATTATCACAGATTTATAGTTCAACCATTCGTTTTAAAGGTATTGGCGAGACCTTTCGAAAGATACCCATCTTGAAAATTTACTCCCCTCGAGGGGGGACTTCCCCCCCAGGGGGGAGGGCGAGGCTCCTACGCATACAAAAAATTTTTCCCAGTTGACTATCTCTGTTATAAATAATTCTTGTAAATTTCATAATGATTACTAAAAAATAATTCTCTTTATGCACATTTATACAAAATTTTGTCCTATATCACCATGTTAAAAATTTAGAAAAAGCGGGATGGCAACGCAACCTGTACGACAATTTTTACCAAAAGTTGATAGGCACTAATTTATGTCCAGGTGCAACTACATACGAATTTGTATGAAATTCTGTGCAGTAGTTCCTGAGATACAGTTGCCACAAAATTTTGTCACACACACACACACACCACAGACAGACAGACATTTTCTAAAAATGGTCAAATCGTGTTCTACGGCTTTCAAAACGTGCAAATTCATCAAAAACCCGAGGTCGAAAATTTTTACGAATCCAATACTTTCTCTATATTACACATATAGAAGAAAGTAAAAAGAACCAATTCTATACGCTAAACACAAGCAAGCGGCAGGCGCGGTACGAAATCAAAAACAAAGTTCCGACTCCTAGATGAGAAAACGAAGTTCCAATGCGAAAAGATTATCAGTAAAAAGTGTACGATACACCGAATCGTATCACCGCGTAAGAAATCGCCAATTGTTAATTCAGTCGATTTTTCAACTTATGTAAAGCTGAAAACGGCAATTCATTTGAAAATCTGCCAACACTAAATGCCGAAATCCTAGTTTACTAATACTATTATCAATAATTCATATTATTTTTACAATCATGCGTTAATAATCTTACCCCTTAATCTGCAATTTGTCTTTATAGTACTCAGTACTGAAATGCAAGGTAAAAAACACTCGATCGAGTGCCACACGTTTTTTTTTTTTTTTTTTTTTTTTTTTTGCATTTATTACAATTTATCATTCATATTATTTTTAATAATTCTTTAGATTTATTATAACCATATGTTAATTTACTTTAATCCCCCCCCCCCCTCCCTAATTTAGCCAAATGTTTTTTACGAAATTTGCTGGTTTATCATGGGGGTGAGAAAGGAAACCACCAAATTGGCAAAGAGCGGTCCCTAATTACCATGTTTTTAGTATACCATGTTAACTTCGATTCTTGTTTGTTTGTTTGTCCGGTACAAATCTTGCAATCTATTTTTAACTAACTTCCCTACTAGCTAGAAAATTGAAACTTTCACAGTAGCTCAGAACCCGGTGACAACACAATACTTCGAAGTCAGATTTTCGAATAGCTTTCTTTTAATTAAAATATGAAAATAATAACCTCCTAATACCTTATAAATAGCCATTAAAATATTAGCTATAATTTAATTGTTGCAAAAAAAAAAAAAAAAAAAAAAAAAAAAAAAATACGAGTTCATTTTCTTTCGACATAAAAATAAATACATTTAATTCAACGTGAACGTTAAAAAATTATAAAAAGTTAAATTATGCATCTCACAAAAATTGACGTCATTATCAAACTTTTTTTTTTCACTATTATTATTATTATTTTACTCAACTGAGTCTGCGTGCTTAAATATTGCTCAAATATTATTTTTTATCCTCGCGTATTTTATTAATAATTCGTCAGAAAATTTAAAAACATGGTATATAAAAGGTTTTTTTTTTTTTTTTTTTTTTTTTTAATCTCATAATTATTAACTTCTATTATTGTTTGTTTGTTTGTCCGGTACAAATCTTGCAATCGAATTTTAACTAAATTCCCTACTAGCTAGACATTTGAAACTATCACAACCCGATGACAACACAATACTTCGAAGTCCGATTTTCGAGTAATAGTTTTCTTATAATTAATTAAAATATGAAAATAATAACCTCCTAATACCTTATAAATAGCCATTAAAATATTAGCTATAATTTAATTGTTGCCAAATAAAATTTACGAGTTCATTTTCTTTCGACATAAAAATAAATACATTTAATCAAACATGAGCATTAAAAAATTATAAAAAGTTAAATTATGCATCTAACAAAAATTGACGTCACTTTAAAAATTTTATTTGCTGTAAAATTGATAAAATTTTAATTTTATATTTCAAAACTGTAAAAAAAAAAAAAAAAAAATATGTCAAACTTCCATTTTTGAATGTAAACATAAACACTTTTTCAAAGGTTTATATTTACGCAATAAATATTCAACTAATATACTAATTAAAAGGAAAATAATAAATATTCTATCATAATTTGAAGTCAAATTTGTTTTCAAATGTCTAAATAAAATGTTTGATATAAGATATTAATATATTGTAGCGAAATATTTGTCGTCCTTGGCAGAAAAAAAAAAAAAAAAAATCGCTACATTAGCTGGCGCCCAGTAGCAGAAATTTTTCTGCCAATCTGCGACAACTATTAGGGCATTAGAAAATAATCTGCAGCATAATTTCACAATAAGTTGCAGAAAAAAAATTACTAGATTCAGTAAGCATATTTTCATCACATGTTTGCATGTATCTAATGTTATTAATCTGTTAGTTATGTCAAAGCATTGTAGTTATAAAATTTCGATTATATAGAGCTAGGTAAAGAATTGGCATTAGCCACGTTATCCTTCATTTTGTATAAAAACTACCTTTGTTTATGACTTTGTCGTAGTGACTCTAGTAAAATACTTGTAGTAACAGACTCTAAACATTGAAATTAATGCCGCTTTCTAAAATTTTCCGGTTCCTGTGTAACCAGATGAGATGGACGGATATTAAGTCGTATAAACTTTCTTTTATCAACAATTACAGCTTGTTTGTCATTGCCATCTGTACATCTTAATTGCATTTTGCTCACCATCTAAATGCCCGAGCCCAACTTTTACAGAAATCTTCCGATACTGAAATTGAAACTGTAAATTTAAGTAACTTAATAAGCAAACAAGTATTTTTTTTTATCAGCTCTCTAAAAGACTTTTTGTAAAAAAAACCTGCGATCCTTTCAGATCCACTTTCTTCTTCTATAGTACTAGCGATTCATTTACAAAAACACTGGTATTCAAGCAAAAATGTATCAAGATCATCAAACTTTGAAATTGATACAAAATCTTGTATACATTCAAAGAAGCAACGACAAAAATTACATGAGTAGTGAGCGATATTGATTCTACCTCTAAACAGGTTCTGCAATTTAATGAAACAAGTTTAAACAGAATATTGGCAGTTAGGCTGCATACAGAGAAAGGTTGAGAATCACAACACTCCTGCAGTAAGTTTCATTACCGATCGGTTCTAAATGGTAATGGGGGAGGGGCACCAAAATGTTATATGAATGAGAAATACTGAACAATTCTACTTCTTTATACATTCTAGAATCTAATAAAGTAAGTTTGAAATGAACATTGACATTTATGCTGTGGATGGAAAACGATAGTAAATCACAATGCTTCTGTGAAGCGTTTGATTGCCGATCATTAGCGTAGTGTGGAGTTGGGGGTGGAGGGGAGGGGAGGGAGTAAAACAAATACACGAGTGAGAGATATTGAACAATTCTACTTTCTTTTTTATATGTTCTGCAATCAAGTAAATAAGTTTAAAAAGAACATTGAGATTTATGTTGCGGATGGAGAAAGATTTGAAATCATAAGAATTTCGCGAGGGGTGGGGGGGGGGGGGGGTGTCACAAAAAATTACATGAGTGAGAGATATTGAACAATTTTACTTTTCATAGGTTCTAGAATATAATAAAGCATGTTTTTAATGAATATTGACATTTATGCAGCGGATGAAGGAAGATTAAAAATTACAACGCTTTTGTGGAACGTTGGATCACTGATCGTTATTGGGGGGGGGGGGGGGGGGGGGGGGGGAGTAAAACAAATACGAGTGAGATATTGAACAATTCTACTTCTTTATAGGTTCTGGAATCTAATTAAGTAAGTTTAAAAAGAATACTGACATTCATGTTGCTGATGGGGAAAAAATTTGAAATCGCAAAGATTCCGCGATTTGTTTGATCGCTGATCTTTAGCAGGTGTAAGGAGGAAGGGAGGGGGGTCACAAAAAATTACTTGAGCGAGAGATATTAAACAGTTCTACCTCTTTATAGGTTCTAGAATTTAATAAAGCGTGTTTAAAATAAATATTGACAATTATGCTGTGGATGCAAAAAGATTGAAAATCGCTGTCTTTCCGTCCAAAATCGAGAGATTTGGGAATTTCTGCATAATGATGATTTGGAAAATAATCTGCAGACTAAAAAAAAATCTGCGACGCACGTCGCGCGTCTCGCATTTTCTGCTATGGGGAGCTGGCGAACATATTTAGTTAAAAATCATGGTTGTTTCAAGAGCGTATATTATAGAGCAATCATTAATATGAAACAATATATCGTACAATGCATATTACGAAAATATACATCTGGTATGTATTAAGTTTTCGATCGCCAAATACAAAAAAAAAAAAAAAGAAAAAAAAAAAGGCCAAGGACGGCACAATTTTTAAATTTAAAATTAAAAGTTCACTATGCACTCGGGCAGGCTTCTGAGCACCCGTATGTCAAATTTTGTAGTTCTGCGTTCAGTAGGGGCTGAAGGTATAGATGCTCAGACAGACATCTTCTTTTATTATTATAGATTCCTCCAAACCAAAGATAAAAATTAATTTCATTACCTATTACAATACATTTCTATAGCTATGACGTTAGTTTCAAGCATGACATTGAAGAAATTAAGGCTATAATTATTAAAAAGCTAACAGATAAAATACAATTCGAATTCACAGTATCTGAATTAGAGTACATGTAAAAATTTATAAGTTTATTTATTATTTATTTATTTATTTTATTTTATTTATTTATTTATTATTATTATTATCTATTTTTTTTTTTTTTTTTTTTTGTTAGCAATTTTTCGTTTAACCTAATCCGCGTTTGTAATGATCGATAGATGGAGCTTTCTCAACTGCAGTTGTTAGTAAATATAATAGCCACGTGTATTAATTTATTGTTCTTTCTTGTTCTATCGTTGTTTGAGCATGAAAGCTATCAGTGGTATGATATATTCACCTTAGCCCACCAGAGGGCGAGCATTTCATTACAATCGCGGATAGCCGCAACATAATTGCGTTTAACAATTAACTTGTATTAAGTATTGTTTTTAAGTAAGAAAATAATAGATGTTTATTTTATTACAAAAAAAAAATTGATCTAATAAATAATTTTATATTTATAAATGAATTTCAAATTTGAAGCACTCTTCAAATCAAAACTTTTGAAAATTTTCATATTTGAATGAATTTACGTAACTTGTAAAAAAAAAAAAAAAATGTTCATAATAAAATAATTACTTTTGCAGTCATCTGCAGTTTTTGCTTTTTTATGCTCCCCTCAAGGAAATTTCCGTTAACATTTATTTGTATTCATTTTAAACTCTTATTCCGCTGAAGTTGTAGAAATACAACACTCTATTTTTAGTAAGGTAAGAATTTTCATAATTTTATAAGGAGATTTTAAATTATCGCTATATATGATCAAAATAATGAGTGTTACTGTTTGTATTCAGAAAAAAAAAAAAAAAAAAAAAAATCATTATTTCTAGTTTTGGCGGTTAATAAAAATGCACTTTATGTTTAATCTCCTTATATTATTAAAATCTGTACGCGTGTGTGTGTGTGTCTGTGAGAAACGGCTTGAAACGGAAAAGGCTCCGCCGCTAACGTTCGCACGGACTTCGAACAGGTACCGTCGGACAGAGAATTTCTCGCAGATGTACGATATGTAATTTGCTAAACGATGCTACCCTAATTAGCGGAGATATTAATTAAAATGTCGACCATTGTCTAACGAAAAAACCATTCAAAATGGCACACGATCATCATTTTCGCCCGAGACCGCTTACCTTGAAAGACTAGTATGTTGTGGCCACCACAAGACTTTCTTCTATATTTTCCTATATACATATTCAATCAGTAACAATATTTAAAAAAAAAAAAAAAAAAAAGTTTTTTTTTTTTTTTTTTGTTAAAAGTAATACATATTCAACCAGTAACAATATTAAAAAAAAAAAAATAATAATAAATAAATAAAAAAAAAAGATTTTTTTTCTTTTTTTGTTAAAAGTAAAAAAAATCGATAACTTTGTTTTAAATTATCACAGATTTATCACTTCCCCCCCCCCAGGAGGGGAAGCGATGCCCCCACATGCACAGAAATTTTTTCCTAGTTAACTATTACTATTATCAATAACTCATATTAATTTTACAGTCACAAGTTAAAAATAACTCTCATTATGTACATTTATACAAAATTTTGTCCTATACTGCCATGTTAAAAATTTAGAAAAAATGCGATCACAGCGCCACCTGTTGAGCTATTGATCCCCAAATGTAATCAGCACCAGTTTATGTCGGGGACCAACTAAATACCAAGTTTGGTTAAGTTTCGTTAAAAAAAAAAAAAAAAAAAATTACGATTTTTTTCGTTAAAAGTAAAAAAATCGATAACTTTGTTTCAAATTGTCACAGATTTATAGTTCAACCATTCGTTTTAAAGGTATTGACGAGATCTTTCGAAAGATACCCATCTTGAAAATTTACCCCCCCCCCCCAGGGGGGGGAACTGGTGCCCCACATGCACAAAATTTTCTTCGTAGTTAACTACTACTATTATCAATAATTCATATTAATTTTACAATCACAAGTTTAAAATAACGCTCATTATGTACATTTATAAGAAATTTTGTCCTATGCTGCCATGTTAAAAGTTTACATAAAATGCGATCACAGCGCCATCTGCTGGGCGATTGATCCCAAAATCTAATCAGACCCTTTCCATGTCAGGGTCCAACTATACACCAAGTTTGGTTCAATTTCATTCATCGGTTCGTGAGATACGGTGAAACATACGAAATTTTGCGATCACAGCGCCACCTGCTGGACGATTGATCCCCAAATCTAATCAGCTCCATGCCCCGTCAGGTTCCAACTATATACCAAGTTTGGTTGAATTTCATTCATTGGTTCGTGAGATACGGTGAAAAATACGAAAATTTGTCCTATACTGCCATGTTAAAAATTTACATAAAATAATGCGATCACAGCGCCACCAGATGGGCTATTGATCCCCAAATCTAATCAGCACAATGCCCCGCCAGGGTCCAACTATATACCAAGTTTGGTTGAATTTCATTCATTGGTTCGTGAGATACGGTGAAAACACTAAACCACAGACAGACATTTTTTAAAAACTATAAATTCGTGTTCAGGACATCCCAAAACGTGTAGATCCGTCAAAAAACGGAGGTCGAAAATTTTCGCGAATCCAATACTTCCTCTATATTACATATAGAAGAAAGTAAAAAAGGAAAGAGAGAAAATTTCGTGGGTTTTTGTAAAACGATCGCTTCCGATCTGTTGGAAATATCGAAAATACACCTGTACCATGAAAAAGAGCATTTATTACCGATTCTTACGGTACAATTTTTTTTTTTTTTTTAAATACGGATTTTTTATATTTTTAAAAAAAGTTTTAAAAAGGGTCGAAAATTTCGTTTTTTCGCGGTCGTCTTTTTCGAAACGCCCTGTACGACCGAGTAACTCTTCCATTTCTTAACATCTGGTACATAAAGAAAGGCCATTTCATCCTCTTTCGAACCATATAAACATTTTTACAAAATACGGATTAGCGATCCACATTTTTAGATTTTACGAAACATCGATTTTTTCGCAAAACATTTTATAACTCAAAAGCTTTTAGAGATAAATCATTTTTTTTTTTTTTTTTTTTTTTTTTTGTATATAGATCTCGCTTAAACATTTGAATTCCCAAAAGATTGAGAGAAAATTTCAAAAAATGAATGAGTTATAAATTTTTTAATTTTCAGTATCGCGGCAGTTTTCGATGAAATTCTGAATCTCTAAACCATTTACTTCATTCGAAAATGAAAACCGTAATCAAATAATGTAGACGTCCGTTTCATCACCATGGCAACCTGTTCAAAGAGGTTCATTTCAGGACGGAAGCTAAGAAAAAAAAAAAAAAAAAAAAAAAAACAGCGATAAACATCTGGTATTTAACGAGGTCACATTGCAATATTCTAATATGCGTATTTCAATTTCTAATTACGATTAATTTATTTTTTATACATCATTCGAAAGATATTTTAAAGTTCTTTTTTTTTTATTTAAAGTTTTCAACAGATTTACACGTTTTGAGGTTTCCTGAATTAATTTTCTTTTGTATCTCAGCTACTAATTAAAATAATTTCATAAGTAATACATCATTAGAAAGCTTTTTTGAATTGGAATCGAACAGTGGAATACAGAAATTTGTACCGCCTTATGGCGCTGTAATATTTTCAAATTTCAATATTTCAATTTCTAATTATGATTAAATTATTTTTAATACATCATTCGAAAGATATTTTAAAGTTGAATACGCGCGCACAGCGCGTGTATCCCTTAAGTTGTGCGCTTTTTTTTTAGGGGGCACAAAGGGTCAGGGAAGGAATACGCGCGCGCAGCGCGTGTATCCGTGAAGTTATGCGCGCGCAGCGCGCACGGGACTGCGCTGCTGAAGGCAGTGGGGACCCGGGCCGACTTTTTACCCAATCACAAATGATTTTTTTTTTTTAATTTCTTTTCTTAACACTAAAAGTTACTGTTAGTGATTCATTAATTATAGTGATTCATTTGAAAATACTGACCCGCTAGCGGGCGAAGCCCGCTAGTCAATTTATAAAATTTGAGTTTTTTTTCTCGTCCTTACTTTAATTGTTGAAATACGAGCTTATTTACAGCTAATCCACAAAGTTAGGGCTTTTTACCTCATATCGGAATATGCGATTTATTTAACCATAAATCAGCAAAAATCAAGTTTTCTGTTGTTTTTGTTTTCTCCTATTATATATATACATATAAGAATGTTTTGAATTCGTGAAATTTTTCGAACTCCAGTTTTCGACAGATTTACACGTTTTAATATGTCTTCAACACGATTTTACTGTTTTTAAAAAATGTCTGTCTGTCATTGTGTGCGTATATCACGAATTCTGTGGACGCTGTATCTCAAGAATCAATGAAAAATATTTAACACTAAACTTACAGATACTTCATGTATACCTATTCCTACCACAGCAGGTCAAGTGACCCATCTTTAAAATGATATATATATTACTAGCAGGCTACGCCCGCTTCGCTGGTCACTATTTTTAAATGAATCATTATAATTAACGATTTCTCAAAATTGCATTAATTTTTATCATGTGAAAAAAAAAAAAAAAAAAAAAAAACTCTGATCGGGAAAAATGTCGCACCGGGTCGCGAATGCATATATATGAGCACCCTAATAATTTTACAAATTCGAAAATATCCGCAATCGATTTGTAAGTATCAAAAACCTCTATGCACCAGTTTTGAACGATCTATCTCTATTTTTATTTTTTTGCCCCTCCGCTCCCTCCCCCCTTCCCGCCCCTCCCAATAATTTTAAAAATTCAAAAATATCCGCAATCGATTTGTAGGTATCGAAAACCTCGATGTACCAATTTTGAACGATATAACTCTATTTTTTTTTTTTTTTTTTTTTTTTTTTTTGCCCCTCCGCCCTCCCTTTCCGGCCCTTCTAATAACTTTACACTTTCGAAAATATCCCCATTCGACTTGCAGGCCTCTAAAACCTATCTGTACTAATTTTGAACGGCCTAACTGTATTTCTATTTGTTTTTGCCCATAGCCCCCCCTTACCGCCCCACCCCCTTCCCGCCCCTCCTAATAATTTTACAAATTCGAAAATATCCGCAATCGATTTGTAAGTATCGAAAACCTCTACATACCAATTTTGAACGATCTGACACTAGTTTTATTTTTTTGCCCCCCCCCTCCCCTCCCCCCTTCTTGCCCCTCCTATTAACTTTGCACAATCGAAAATATCCCCATTCGACTTGCAGGCCTCTTAAACCTATCTGTACCAATTTTAAACGGCCTAACTGTATTTCTATTTGTTTTTGCCCCATACCCCCCCTTACCGCCCTCCCCTACCCGCCCCTCCTAATAATTTTACAAATTCAAAAATATCCGCAATCGATTTGTAAGTATCGAAAACCTCAACGTACCAATTTTGAACGATCTGACACTAGTTTTATTTTTTGAATTCTTATTCTTTGAATTCTGACACTTTTTCGAGAATTCCACGATCCGTTAGATCGACGATCGTTACGGGGATCCACAAAAAACTACAATAGTAAGAGACATAGAACAATTCTACCTATTTATAGGTTCTAGAATCTAATAAAGCGTGTTTAAAATTAATATTGGCATTTAAACCATGGATGGAGAAAGACTGAAAATCGCTATCTTTTCCTCACAAAATCGGGAGACTTAGAATCTCTGCACAATACTCTTTTTCAAATAATCTGCAGACTAAAAAAAAAAAAAAATCTGCGACGTGCGTCTAGAGTCTCGCATTTTCTGCTATAGGGGCCACAACATATTAGTTCCCTTTTCTTTGTGGGGCCCGACGGCGGCTGAGGGGTTCTGCACTCAAAGCTGGTGGACATGAGGTTCAAGGTTCGATCCCAGATCGTCCTCCATAGCCGTTCGGAGATTTTCGTGGTTTTCACAACAACTTACGTAAGTACGGGCTAGGACCCCTTAGAAAGACCCTCAGGGCACTCCCCCCTCAGACCTACAAGCCCAGTGCAGTCAATCAGCCTTAATTCTCATAACACAACTTTTACTTTGTGTGTGTGATTGTTAAAATACGTTATATTTTTGCGACTTATTACAAAAATATAATTTTCTCATCCAAAGTTTTTGTTGATCGTCAATATTTGTAAAAGGGCCGTTTTATTTTAAGTTCGCTGTTTTTTATGAGGCCTTTTTTAAGATCGTTGATTTTTTGTGAAAAATCGATTTTAAAACCCAACCTTTTTTTGAAGTAGTTCCCTATGTTTATGCACATATTAATTTCTTGACTATTACAGTTACTCATAACAATTTTAAATAATACCTTTACACAAATCAAAATTTTTAAGGTAGCACTCTTAAAAAAAATACAATTTAAAACAAAAAAAATAGAGCTTACCTCTCCATTTCTTTCAGGATTTTCCAATTTAATCTTTTTCGGTGGAGGAGACAGAGGCTCCTCCTCTTGTTTAATTCCAATTGCTGCACCCGTGCATGACTGTGAAATTGGACTAGGAGTAAATTTTGTATCCAATTTTAGAGTTAGATTAGGCATAGGAGGAGAATTTGTGGAAACCACCGGAATAGGTATATTCATAAGCGAATTACCACTACTTGTTTGAAGAGTTTCCTGACCACCATTACTGTTGGCTGGAGAATTAACAACACTCGTGACAGTGGACACGGAAGTGTTTACAGTACTAGAAGGTAATGGTGATGAGTTAGAGCACAAGGCTGGTGGTGGCACTGGACTTGACAAATTGACACCACTCGTAGTTATTTTTAAAGGGGACATCACACCTAAGACACCGTTCATTTCAGTGGATGCTGTTGAAACGTTAGTACTTCGCGCACTTGAATTTTTCTCTTTATCACGATTTTTCTCTTTCTTTTCTCGATGACTGCTATTACGCCCCTTGCTAGATGAATGTTTGGATTTGGAGGTTTCAGAACAATTTGCAGGTGAATTCGAAGAAGAGTTACTGGCACAATTATTGCTATTGTTATTTGAATTTGTATTTTCAGAATGTTGATGGGATGAAGCACCTGAAGACTTTGTGTCCGACTGCACTATTTCGTGCTTAGCCTCAGAATATTTACTTCCAACAGTTTTTCTTTTAATTTTCATTTTTAAACCTTTGTCCACAGTAGCTTGATGTTCAAATGTACCAGACCCTTGAACACTAGCACTGCTATTGTTGCTACCAGTTGTCGCTACTCCAGTTCCCGATGAAGAGGTTGATCCAGCGCTAACACCGCTGTTTCCAGAAAGACGTGGGTTTTTGGAGTTGGACATGGCTGCCGCCAAGTTGCTGTTGTTGCAAGGGGTCTGAGATCCCAAGAAATTAAATGTGGTCGCTGAAGTAGGAGAATCGTTGACCACCGAAGAGGGGCTTGGGACTGTGGTGCCGTTCTGCTGGATGTGGTGCGAATTATGATGCTGCTGACTGCTGATGCCGTTTCGCTCGTTTGTCTTTTCAATATCTGCGTCTAGATCAATGATGAGGTCGCCGATGCCCAACTCCCATTCGTTGTAATCATCATCAAAGTTGGTTGCTGCACTGCCGTCGTTAGCGGTCGACGTTGTGGAGGCCGGGGGTGGTGGAGAACTTTTGAGATCACACTTTACGACAACACTGCTCGAGTTGATATTGTTGTTACTACTGGTAGTGGTGGCGTTCCTCGTGGTGTCGGATAGAGCCACCTTTCCGCGGTGGCCATCCAGCGAGTTGTCTTTCATTGGCCTCCGTTGTCACGCCACCGCAAACAAGGAGTGCACATGCCCGATTTTGTTTCACCTTTAACCACTCCACCTCAACCACTTCAGCAGGCAGGAAACAAAAATTGAATGAGAGATGGGTGCCGGCGGGAAAAAGACACACTAGCGAAATCGGACCCCAGCCTGAAAGAAAACAAGAAACATAAGTCCTCTAACGTGTGGTATGTTGAATACATAAACTATTTTCACGAAATTAAAGTATATAAATGCACAGCAGTATGGAAGGAAAATTCTTTTCCACATACTACTGAGAAAATGAAAAATTACAAAGATGTAAAAATAAGAAAAAATAAGATATATGACTTCACTATATGAGTAAGTACAAAATTAGGAGGAAAAAAAAAAACTATTTGTAAAAATACAAATAAGCATATTAAAATACCCTTTTATTGGCGCCTTAATATTTAAGGAAACACAACATTGAAAACTTTTATAATAAGTTTCTGCAAAAGTTTCAAAATTTTTAAAAGCCTTCAAGGCTGACATACACACAAAAATAAATAAATAAAAAGAGTATAATAAAATAAAATTCTTAACCTTTTGTGGTGCAAGGTAATTTCACTCATTTAAATTACTAGACTGTCACCAGAATTCACAATTCTGGTATGCTATAAAAGTAAAATTTTGCTTAAAAAAAAAAAAAAAAAAAGAAATTCCGGGATGAATTTTTGCAGTTGGTGCATAATAATTGCATCCTCGTAAGGAGGACACTGCGCGTCGAAGTGTTAACACGTTGAGTGCCACGTCAACCATCGGTGGCTGACACTAAACTTTCCGTTTAGGCCGTGTCAACCACCGGTGGCTGACAGTATAAAATATGACATAAAACTAAAAAATTTACATTGATGTAAGTAATTACTGAAAATTTATTTAAAAGTTACTTAATTTTTATTTATTACAGATTATATCATTAAGGCATTTTACTGGATATTTTAAAACACAGTAAACATAAAAAAGCATTGCTGTACCGCAACACCAGCACTACTGAGTATGTGCGTGGCTTGACGGGGATTTCCTTAAGAATTTATATGGCGCTCAACGTCTTAATCAAACAGTCTTAAATGCTTTTAAAATTTTTGCTGAAACTAGATTGTGAAGGGCTCAATATCTTATTTTCTTGTTTTTCAAAATGCCAATAAAAACATTATATTTATATGTTTATATATTTTGTTTTTTAATTGCAGTTCAATACAAAATTGTTAGTAAATATACAAGATAACAGGGTCCCACCTAGATTCGACATTGTGATATCCAGTTCATTATACAGGCGCTTTAATTAAAGCTTACACGCTAATTTGATGTACTATTTTAAACACTCCTCCCATCATGAAATTCGCAAGTATTATTCAGATATTAGGAAATTGCTCCTTTTATTTTTCTTTAACAATAAAAATAATTTCAAATGATGGTATCTACGCTGGTAATTTAAGCTGATTTTTGAACTAAAATGCATATTTTCAATGTTTTTATTTAAAATTTTTACTCTCCTACGCAAAGCTACACGGGTAACCAAATTATTACAGTAAATTAAACATCAATACCAAACAAAAGCAATGAACAAAGTTTTTACACTCCAAGAGCTTGTTTAAAAATAATAATAATTATTATTATTAAAAAAAAAAAAAAGAGTCATGAAGCTCACTTTTCATAAAAAACAGCAAACTTAAAACCCATTCTTCACATTAACACGACGGGAAAATTGTATATTTCTCATTTCTGTAATTATCCACAAAAAGATATGTATACTTCAGCAATTACACACGCACACACACAAAATTAATTAATATTGTTTATTAATCCTATTATTTGTTATCTTTTTTTTTTATTTCTTTCCAAATTTACAGAAGTGGACTGCACTTTTTTCCTTAAAGTGCAGGAACGTTCGCCGGATATAAAAATCAGCCGCTTAATAAAATCACCTTGGCTCAGGAAGAATGCAATTTTAATAAGTGGCAGGTACTGTATTTTAGTGTACAACTGGTTTGTACCCTCCCCCTCACTAAATGAATACTTTTTCTTTCTTTTAGGAAATTTATGTATTAGAAACTGATTCAACAAAAGACAAAGATTATAAAAATGGCACCATAGAACTGGCCTTTAAAAGTAATAAGCACAAAACTTTGAATACACACTATAAAATGCAAGAACTCGCTAATAATTGCTTCGGGTCAAAAGAAAACCTGACCCTTCGACAGGCGAACAAAGTAGGCACGAGTGCTGCAAACTGTGTTGCCGTTCATATAAATTTCAATTCGGGGAAAAAAAAAAAAAATGTAAAGTAATGAAAGAAAGAAGAAAAAGGATCACTATAGATGATTCTGAAGATTGGTGAAGGTATTATAAAGATTATAATACCAGTAGTTCTAGAAAGCAGTAAATTCGTTCGATAGACAGTAAACCAAGAAAACATGTATGGGGAAGGAGTGAGAAGAAAGAAATGTGAAAAAAATTATAATATTATTGTTTGTAACCTATAGATCCTATAATACTATAAAAAGTCTATTAAAAAAAAAAAAAAAAAAAGTAATCCTGTTTATTTAACATAGATTCTGCAATATTCTGTATTACAATAATCTGCTGTTACACTTACACTATTTTCTCTTGCTTTACGTTGCATTTTAATACTATAAAGAGAAAGACAAACTAGTACAGATTACAGAATAAGAGGACTCTCTATTTATTAACCCCGGAGGCTAAAGCCAATGTTATTCTATGCCCCATTATAACACATTAACTAATACATATTTTTAAATTCCATTTTCACATTTTTGTAATATTTTATTTTGAAGTGGTAAAATGTGAATTTTCACATTGTGAAATTTTGCATTAAGCTTAAAAATGAAATCTTTATTAAGAAAATCAATTTTTAGAAAAGTGATAACTTGTTTAACAGTTGTGAATTTTCTGAATATGAAAACGGAATTTAAAAATATATATTAGTTAATCTTCTATATATACACAGCTGATTGTTTGTTTGTCCGGATTTTTAGTTTGCTATACAAATCTACACAGTTCAACCGACTGCTATGAAAAGTGGTACACTTATTAATCTGGACAAAATCTAGCTAAAGCTTTTTTTTTTTTTCCTCTTTAGCTTAGTCGGATAACTGGATGAAAAGATATTAAATAAAAATTCCACTTTAACTTTATTGGTTTAAAGCCTGATTTCACACATACATATAAGAAATTGTATGTTGATTTTATTAAGTTTCATGCAGGCGAAAAACATTAAAATGTATAAACGCGAAATTCCATTCTTGGACGTAATGTATTTTAAATTATTTTGAATAGTTGTTACAGAGTTACCAAGGTTTTAAACACTATGGTAAAAACTGCGGTAAAAACCATGGCTTTTACCGTACTGTCCAAAACCCTCTTATCCTAGGGCCGCGGTAGCCCAGTCGGTAGAGCGCCGGCCTCGTAATCGGAAGATTGCGGGTTCGGTACTCGAGCCGGCCAAAGATCGTCGTGTGACACTAATGGTGGCTGGTGCACGTAAAATCTGCCGTGGCCGCAATATCCTCCATGTTCCCGTCAAAAATTATACCTCTGGGGGGTCACCGAAGCGGGAGAGCCATCGCTTCCGTGGAGGATCAAAATTGCGATGGCATGTCTCCGGACCACCTCTAGGGGTGAGTCCCAGACCGTCGCTAATTGCCCATCTGCGCAGCACTAGTGCGACGTAAGATCCAACCAACCAACCACATTTTTACCTTTGACCTTCAATATCTCAAAAAAGTTTTTTTTATTTTTTTTTTTTTTAAATTATATGTTATTCTTACGTTTATTGTCTATAATTATTGTGACTTTCAAGATAGGAATACCATGGGATGCTGAGTTATAAATTAATATGCAACCCTAAATCATACTTGCCAACCAATTTTAATAAAAAAAGGGAAGATTTTTGTTGAAAAACCAGAAGATTTCATAAAAAAAAGGGGAGATTTTTTTTTCTTTGACGTATTAAACAATACAATTTTAAATTTTAATATTTTAATATTTTGAAGCAATCTATAAAAATGTTTTACTATAGATTGATTATACTTAGGGGTCGCACCAGCTAGGGGACCGGGGCGCACAAAATTTTCCTACCTTAAAAAATTACTCTTCATTTTTCTTTCCATGTTTACACTTTTGGTATAAATATGACAAACAAATATTTAATTTAATTGAGGAAAAATAAATAGATTCATTAAATTCAGCAATAAAGGTCTAAAAATAATTACATACATCAAAAATATTGAGCACTTCCATTGCTTTATTGTTTCTAGAATTGATCACAATCCGGGGGAAAGAGGGGGGGGGATACAAAAATAATTACAGAATAAGAAATATTAAACTCTTTCAACTCTACTTCTAGAATCTAACGAAAGACGTTTAAAATTAATATTTATCATCATTTATGTTGCAGATAGATAAAGATTAGGAAACAAAAGACTTCTGCAGAACATTTGATTGCTGATCAGTAGTTGGAGATAATAAAAGAGGGGGGGGGGATAATTACATCAGCAAGAAATATTTAACAATTCTATTTTTTAACATGTTCTAGAATCTCATAAAGCAAGTTTGAAATGAATATTGACATTCATGTTATGGATGGAGAAAGATTGGGAATCGGAAGTTTTCGTAGAACACTTGGGGTTTCTTTTTAAAATGAACGATATCCGCGACTTTTTAAAAAACGGAAGATTTCATCATCTGTCCGGAAGACGCGCTAAAAAACCGTAAGTCTTCCGGGAAAACCGGAAAAGTTGGCAAGTATGCTAAATCAGTATTTTCATACTAACATGACGTAAGTTTTGCCCATATTTTCTTCCCTAATTAATTTAGAGATATAAGATTGGTATCATTAGAAAGCTTATAATACAGGTTTTCAAATGATATCTCACATGTATGTGCTTTTAAAAAATTTCATTTTAAGGTCAAGCATTTTTACCTTTGACCTTCAATATCTCAAAAAACATTTATTTATTCTTCTTTTAAAAATTATATGTTATTCTTACATTTATTATCTATAATTATTGTAAGTTTCAACATGGCACAGCCAAAGGATACTGAGTTATAAATTAAAATGTCACCCTCCATCAGTATTTTCATACTAACCTAAGTTTTACAAAATAATGGCCGTCCCATAAAAAAACGTTTTTTGTGATATTGAAGGTCAAAGGTCAAATTGTTTGACCTTGAAATGAAAAATTTTAAAAATATGTGCATGTGATATATCATTTGAAAGCCTGTATTAAAAGCTTTCTAACAATACCAATCTTACATCTCCGAGACAATTAGGGGAAAAGATATACGAATATTTGTAACACAAGAATTTTGAAAATTGCATTTTTTACCCACTTTTGCAGCTCTGTATATGAAAAACTAAAAGAGATAGGGACTTATTAATTGGTATACATTCATTTCTCTGTAAGACAAATAAATGAGCCCAATTTCATAAATATCTGAGGAGAGTCAGGTTTTTAGGTGTGTTGATTTGACATGGAATGACTCTATTACTGAAGCTTTAATGAAAGAATGTGGATAACTGTGCCTCAAATATTTACATAAAAAAAAGAGAAAAAACTATGTTTAAATATGATGTTTGCTTTGAAAGAGAAATATACTTCCTTTTAATATATTGAGGGGCAAGGGAGGGGATTACGGATAGAAAACATAATTATTGATAATACCTATAAAAAAAAAAAAGATTCTGTACAAGTGTTTGCTTTCTTTCAAGCATTTTTCTACAGTATAATTTACTTTTCACCTGCAACAACAAAAAAAAAAAAAAAAAAAAAAAAAAAAAACAATCAATCAATAAATACCGGTCTTTTAATCGCCGGTTGGATTTACCCTAGAAAAAAATTTAAAATTTCAGTCAATTAGAAAAAATTTCAGGGAATTAAGCAATAATTAAGAGAATAACTGTAAACAGAAAGAGCATTTTAAAAAGAACTACAATAGTGTTTATGACCTTTAATAGCGTTTATGACAGTTTTAAAATAACGTTGACATAAAATGCTCTCCACCAAATTATATTCAAGGATAATGCGACTGATAAAGTTCTTTAGATATTTCGAGGAAAAGAAAGAGAGGAGGAGGAAAAAAAAAAAAAAAAAAAAAAAAAAAAAGGATTAGTCAAAAATTATTTCAATTTTGTCCGCCTTTCATTTTCTTCTTTAAAAATCATAAGCATCAAGCAGCATTATTCTGTGAGTAGGTGGGCCGCAGAAGCATTTCCGAGCAGGTTGTTTTGAACAGAATAAGAGATTAAATGAATCGCTGACCCATTTTGAACGCTTCCATTCTTGACCAACAAGTGGAAATTTTACCATCAAAGGAAACTGTGGGTGATAAAACTGTGAAGATTTAAACGGTATGAACGCAATTCTTCTCTTTATCTAAATGAACAAATCTGAAAACAAGGCATACAATAAGCTAAATGACATTGGTTTGATGCTGCTTAGATTTAAATGATTCACTGGTTGGTTGGTAGTGAACAATGAGAACAAAAATCAGTTTAGGCGGCATTGATAAATAGAAGTCTATATAGGCAAAAATTCAAATTTATAAAAAACAAACTCTATTAATTTGATATTAAACATTATTTTATACAGAGCTATAATGGAAGGTTTCACACGATATTTTATTCAGAAAAACGAAAAGAATTTTCATAAAAATATAATGTTTTACATTTTTTTCATTAAAATAAATATTTTATCATTTCAAACATGATAGGCTTCGTTACTTCAGATCCCAGAAATGTAAAAAGATAGGTAGTTTTGGGCCATAATTTGCAAAACAGCAGATTTGATTATTAAAATATATTTTTAATAACATTTTAGTGTAGGTATTTACTTTTTCTTTTATAATTTTTTTTTAATTTAAAATCAAGCTTTTCTTACAGTTTCAAAAGTGTCTTAATTTTATCTGCACAAATGTGTAACTAAAGTTTTGTGTTAATATTATATAAGGGGTGTTAATATTATATTCCCTTTTCTCTAAAGTATTTTATTTTTGTCTATTTTACGGATACATTTTTATGCACTAAGTTTATAAATAATAATAATAATAATAATAATAATAATAATAATAATAATTGCATATTACATACATACAGGATAGTTATAATTAAATTATTATATCTAAAATGGACAAAATCATCTCTATACCAAATTTGGTGGCAATCAACTCGCCCATTTTAACTGCAGAAAGCTGCTTGCAGCAAACGTTTAATTATAATGTCTCTGTATTTATATTTTCATAATTTTTTTTTGTTTAATTATTAATAAACGTCTCTTATTAATACATTTATTTCAATAATGCATACAAATAATGAAATTCTTACAACTACTCGGTATTGGCCGAATAATTAGTCCGAATTTGGCCGAGTATCGAGTACATACCGAGTACTTGGTACAACTCTAGTAATTATATAGCAACTTTGAAGAAAATCCTTAGTTGAGATACGGATTTACGGTGCCATTTCTGGATTTCAATACCCCACTTTCGATTTTCTAATTTTCACTAAAAGTTAGAAAAATCATGTGTACACTAGACCTGTCTTAAATCTGAAGTTTCGTCATTCTGTCACTATTCGTTTTGGTGATATGATAGCACGGTTGCTACACAAATCTGCAAAGAAAAAAAAAAAAAAAAAACTCCTTGAATTTTCCGTGTCTCTTTTGAAAAGTAAAATAGGTGACACGCAATCATGCACCATTAAAATCTAACTTTTCATTATAAAACACACACACACACAAAAAAAAAAAAAAAAAAAAAAAAAAAAATGCCTATTTTTTATTATATTTTTCCAATTTCACATTCCCTGAGGTTTCCAGGTTTTTCATGAATTTCAGGTAGCGTAGCAACCGGGGAAAGTCACAAGATTTCCTACACATATACCAGATAAAAACTTGATATCGAAATTTTAGACCGAATACACACTCCTGGTCAAAAGTTTAGCAAGATATGCAAACGATCAGTTTTTTTTTTTTTTTTTTTTTCCAAATTAAAAACTTATCTCTCAATGAAATTTTTTCAAACATTAGGTATTTAAAGAACTGGGTTTTCCTCATGTTTTTCAGTGAAGATTGGTTTAAGACAACAAATACGGGGCCGGTAACAAATTGAGCAAAATTACTAATGTTTGTGATCACCCTGTATCGTTAAGTGAACGAAATGAACTGTAACTTTAGGATATGTTAATATAGATAGACTCATTTCAATTTATTGATGAATTTGTGTGACGCTAGCATGTTAAATAACGGATATATAAGCATTTAATTTAAAACTAAAAACAAAATCAACATTTTTATTTAACACGCTTTTATTAGCTTCACCTGTATGTATGTATGTTTGTAACCGCTCTGGGAGCAAACAAAAAATCTATATTGTAAAAAAAAAGACTTTCCGTATGTGAACGCCGTGGCTTTGAGGTAAAGAGCCGCGTTACAAACCTAAAGTTCTAGCGTTCGAGCCAAGTCAGGGGAGATTTTTTAAAAATGGTTTTTGTTTAATTCTAAATTATTTTAATTAAAGATTTAAATGTATGTAAATATTATGGTGTGTCACTCACACGAATTTCTCTTACCCTGCATTTTAATACTAAGATAGATATTTTGTGCTTTTCACATTTCTATATGTTAAAAAAATAGAAATGTGTATAGAAATAGATATGATAGAAATGTGATATATAGAAACGTGATATATAGAAATGTGATATATAGATATATACACTTTTATAGAAATGTGTTAGTTCACATTTCTATAAAAGCGTGTTCTTTAATTTTTTAAAACTATAATATTATTTTATTTATAATCAGGGTTGGGTTTCTTCCGGAAGAAACCAGTTTCTTCCAGGACAGTGGAAGAAACCAACCAGAAGACAAAACAGATGTTCAAAATTGAAATTTATGAACTATATAAACTCAAAGCTTAAATATAATGTCAAATCTAAACTAAAATCTAATTAATATTAAAAATATTTTTAGAAAAATAAGTTATTTGATAACAAACACTAAATATATACAGGTGATGGTTTTTTACTTTTCAATGCTAATATTTTAAGAACTTTTTGCGTATATACTATCTCATATTATTACACATTCAAACAGTACAAGTGATAATAATTACGGAATTTTTAGTCATAATATTTGCAGTTTTTCTTTCTTTCTTTTTTTTTTTTAAGGATACAATTTTTTGTATAAACTCAAAGCTGGTACCCAATGAACTGTATCAATAAGTAAGATACCTAGTTTTAAATTTTTCCTGCAAGTTCTCTAGTACTAAAAAAAAAAAAAAAAAAAAAAAATCCATAGTTTGTATTTATCTATTTTAAGTTGAAAAATAAAGTGTAGTATTGATATTGAACTACTAAAAAACTTTTCATTTGTTTTACAGTCAACTCCCTCTAACTCTCAAAAGTTTTTGTCCAGAGGTTGTGCGGATTATAGGAATTCGCAGATTAGAGATCATTCATTGCCTTTGTTTACAGTTTTCTTTTGCAGATACGAAGTCAGTTATTATTAATTCATAAATTAATTCATAAATAGATATCAAAATGGAAAGATGATTTCTAATAAATTTTAGAATAAAGTATTTCTTCAATATTAATAAAACTAATCTATCACATTTATATATGATGGTAAATAATTTAAGCATATTAAAATAATAGGTACCTATAAAATGTAAACAAATATATTTAAAATATACAAAACAAAATATTTTTGAAAGTTCGGAAATAATATTTATCACTGATTAATTTTGTTAAACATTGATTAATAGTGGTGTGTTTTAAGCACTCGTCTGCATGAATTTCAGGATAATAAATACAAGAATGTTAGCCCCCCCCCCCCCAAAAAAAAAAAAAAAAAAAAAAAAAAAAAAAAAAAAAAATTGTGTTTCAAAGCGAGGATTAAGCTAAGAATTTTATTTTTAAAAAAGTAAAAATGTGAGAAATATGAATTTTTTTTTTTAAATATGAGATGTAAATTTCTTTTACATTAAAAAACCAATTATGGATTAGAAGGATTTGTAGATTCGAGGGAATTGACTGTACTGTATATGGTGTTGTGACAGATGCGTACATGACATTTGCGTACAAGCTGAAAACAGTGGCACTTGCGTACATGTCCAGTTAGTTTAAATATTACAGGTGTGTTTTCAAAAAATCTAGTGGCACTTGCGTACAACATTTCTTTCGCTTTATTTGAGGATCATTGCATGAAGGGGTTGTATCCATATGATGCAAACATTAAAACCTTTTTATTTATTTCTATTCTTTCCTTCTTTTTCTTTTCTTTTTACTTTATCTTACCCATAGGGTCGAGAAAGTATTGTTTTAGGGTCAAATTTTCGAACGTGCGTTTTTATTGTATCTACATGTTCTGAGGTCCCCTAAATACGAAAATCATGTTTTTAGCGAATGGTCTGTGTGTCTGTCTGTCTGTGTTATCAGCATATCTCAAGAACAAATAGTAGCAGAAATCCCAAACTCGGTATTCTGGGAAAAAAATGGGAAACAACTGGGAAAAAAAAAATTGTGTATGTAGAAGCCCCGCCTCATTCCCTGGGGGGGGGGGGGGAAGTCCACCCTCGAGGGGAGTAAATTTTCATGATGGGTATCTTTCAAAAGAGCTCACCAATACTTTTAAAACGAATGGTTGAACCATCAATCTGCGATAATTTAAAATAAAGTTATCGATTTTTTTTCATTTTTAAATACACATTTTTTTTTTTTTTTTTTTTTTTTTTTTTTTTTTGGGGGGGGGGGGGGGGGGTGAGGCATATAGGTGAACGACAAATAATTTCTGGAATTGGAATATGATTCAATTCGTTATTGATAAAGAAGAGAGATATTTTTTTAACTTTTTTTTTTCTTTATTGGAGACAAAAAAATTCATACTTGTTAAAAAGTAAAAAAGTATTTAAGAAATAAAAATATTTTTAAAGACCTTAATAGCATTTATAAGGACCTTTATTGATATTGACACAGTGAATAAATAATTGAATGTCATTTCAGAAAATAACTACGGCTGTTACAGCTTGTAACTTTTATATGCCTTAAGCTCATAATTTTGTCAGTCGTAAGACTACATGCATAAGAGAAAATTCACGTATTCGTATAAGAGTATTTATCTTCAAGTTTAACATATGGATACAACCCCTTTGTGTTACAAACGAAAAATACAGCGAAACAAATTTTGTACGGAAATGCCACTTGATTTTTCGAAAACAGATCTGTAACATTTGGAACACCTCTAATTTTAGCTTGTACGCAAATGTCATGTACGCATCTGCCATATAACCCTGTATATAACTATAAGGAAAATACAGTTTTTGATGACATTTTGTAATACAGTAATTATTGAATATTGGTTTTCTAATTAACTGGATGCTGTTTTATGGTTTTATCAGAAAGTATAAGCAAGTGATCCAAACTATTATTTATTACCATTTAAGGAAATAAAATTGTCTAAATTATAAAACTTTACACTGTTTAAATCAAAATTGATTTTTTTACTGGATTTTGAGTATTTTGGAACGTGATCATCAGATACCGAAGATTACTTCGGTAAAAGTCTCATAATTATTAATTAAATATGTAATTAAATTTTTATAGGTATAATCAAAGTTACTTAAAGTTGTTTATAAGATAAATGCATCCATTGTATCTTACAAATTTGCAATTTATAGGATAAATTTTTAAGAAAAATAGTTTCTTCCATTTCTTCCGGCCGGTTTTTTCCACCTTGGAAGAAACTTGCCAACCCTGTTTATAATATACAGAGTTTTTAGCGAAAATTATTCCCACTTTCAGATAAGTTGAAAAAACACTTTTAAAACAATATACTGCAATCGGAATACAAATATCTTAAATATCTCATGAAATATGAACATTTTTAGGAAAAACGATTTACTGCGCATGTGCGAAAGATACATTTTTTATTCCATAGGTTGAAAGTTAGATGCATAGGGTAATTTTGTCAAAAGTGCATTTGAATAGAATAAAAATTACGCGAATTGTATGAAAAAGAAGGAGCTAGATTTTAGATATTTTCCAAAAGTTGAAATTTTATAAGGGGTTTTTCACATGCCGCGTAATTAATTTGAAGATCCAATTAATTTCAACTACTTTCCAAAGGTTGTTTTTTGGGGAAAACCCCTTATGATCTCACAAATCATAGTAAATAAACAAAAATATGTTAGAGTTACAAGCTTATAAGGGGTTTCTCACAAAGAAGTACATTTCGAACGTGATTAAAATAACTGGATCTTCAAATTAACTACGCAGCATGTGAAAAACCCCTTAAGAAATTTCAACTCTTGGAAAATATCTACGATCTAGCTCGTTCTTTTTCGTATAATTCGCTTAATTTTTATTCTATTCAAATGCACTTTTGAGAAAAGTTGCCCAATACACGGAAGTTATTTTCACTCAAATCCCCATAGCAGAAAATGCGAGACGTGCGACGTACGTCGAAGATTTTTTTTTTTTTTTTTTTTTTTTTTTAAGTCTGCAGATTATTTCCAAATCAGCATTTTGCAGAAATTCCAAATCTCCCGATTTTGGCAGGAAAGATAGCGATTTTCTATCTTTTTCCGTTCACAACATAAATGCCAATATTTATTTTAAACACGCTTTATTAAATTCTAGAACCTATAGAGAGGTAGAATAGTTCAATATTTCTCACTCATATAATCTTTTTGTGACCACCCTCCCCCTTACCCCCTGTTAACGATCGGCTATCATACAGATCGCGAAATACTTGCGATTCCCCTTTTTCCCCCCCATCAGTAACATAAATATCAATATTATTTTTTAAAACTTACTTAATTAGATTTAAGAGCTTATAGAGAAGTAGAATTATTCAATATCTCACTTATATTTGTTTTATGCCCCTCCCCCCCCTCCCTCCCGCTAACGATCGGTAATTAAACTTTCCACAAAATTAAAGCGTTGTAATTTTTAAGCTTTCTCCACCCACAGCATAAATGTCAATTTTCATTTGTAACATGGTTAGTAAGATTCTAGAACCTATAAAGAAGTAAAATTATTCAATATCTCTCATTCATGTAATTTTTTTGTGACCTCCCCTCCCCCCACTAACGATCGACAATCAAACTGCTCGCGGAATTCTTACGATTTCAAATCTTCTCCATCCACAACATAAATCTCAATGTTCTTTTTAAACTTATTTACTTAGGTTCCAAAACCTAAAAAAAAAGTATTGCTTACTACTATCTCTCTCGTATATTTGCTTCACCCCCCCCCCTCCCTCCTCCACTAACGATCAGCAATCAAACGCTCCATAGAAACATTGTAATTTCCAATCTTCTTCCATCTAGAGCATAAATATCAATGTTCATTTTAAGCTTACTTTATTAGATTCTGAAACCTATAAAGAAATAGAAATGTTCAATATCTCTCAGTCATATAATTTTTTGGGACCCCCCCCCCCCCCCATTTAGCATTTGCTACCGATAGGTAATGAAGTTTCCTGCAGAAGATTCCCATTCTTTCTCCATATGCAGCATAACTGTGAATATTCTGTTTAAATTTGCTTCATTAAATCGCAGAACCTATTTAAAGGTAGAATTGTTCAATATCACTCACTACTCATGTAACTTTTGTTATTGCACCTTTGAATATATACTAGATTTTGTATAGATTTCAAAATTTGATGATCTTGACACACTTTTATTTGAATACCAATATTTTTACTTTCTTTTATCTTCAATAGAAGAAAGTATTGGATTCGTAAAAATTTTCGATTTCGGGTTTTTGATGGATTTACACGTTTTGAGAGCTGTAGAACACGATTTTACCATTTTTAGAAAATGTCTGTCTGTCTGTCTGTGTGTGTGTGTGTGTGTGACAAAATTTTGTGGCAACTGTATCTCTGGAACTACTGCACAGAATTTCATACAAATTGGTATGCAGTTGCACCTTGACATAAATTAGTGCCTTTCAACTTTTGGTAAAAATCGTCTTACAGGTTGCGTTGCCATCCCGCTTTTTCTAAATTTTTAACAGGGTGATATAGGGCAAAAATTTTCAAGATGGGTATCTTTCGAAAGGTCTCGTCAGTACCTTTAAAACGAATGGTTGAACTATAAATCTGTGATAATTTAAAACAAAGTTATCGATTTTTTTTACTTTTTACGGGGAAAAAAAAAAAAAAAAAAAAAAAAATTTTTTTTTTTTTTCTCTCTCCTCTTAATTTTATCAAACTCCCACGGTTTCCGTGTTCTGACAAACTTGACTAATTTTTGCCTTTTTCCTCTAATTTTGTCAAAGTCCTACGGTTTCCGTATCTTGACAAACTTTAACATATTTTTGCACTTTTCCCCTAATTTTGTCAAAGTCCCACGGTTTCCGTGTTTTGACAAACTTTAACAAATTTTCACATTTTACCCAAAAGTTTGTCAAAGACCCACTTTTTTTTTTTTTTCCTCCTCTTAATTCTATCAAACTCCCACGGTTTCCATGTTTTGACAAACTTAGAATAATTTTCACATTTTACCCAAAATTTTGTCAAAGTCCCACTTTTTTTTTTTTTAATTATTGTTACTGAGTGAATTTGTGTAGGAAAATATAGAAGAAAGTCTCGTGGTGACCACAACATACTAGTTATAAATGGATCGCTAGCACTATAAAAAAAGAAATTGGATCTGAAAGGATCACAGGTTTTATTTGAAAGTCTTTTATTGAGCTGTCAAAGAAAATACCTATGCTTATTAAGTTACTTAACTCATTGATGTTACATAACCCATTAAGTTACTTAATCCCGCTATATGAATCTCACTCAAAAATTTTGCATTTTCGTATGCTTTGGTTACAAATGCATTCCTAATCATATATAATTTAAATAATTTAAAAAGAACAGTTATTTTGTTCAAAGATATAATATAGTTCCAAAATGGGAGACATGGCACCTAATGGAGGTAGAATAGATGTTCATAAACTGCATAACTAACTCTCTTAAAGTTTCTTGATCCCTGTTTGTTATAATTTAAGAAACAAATTTTTTAATTAATATCCATCATTTTAAACCCCTGCACTTGAATAATAAGTTATTTTTAGCGATTTTCTCTTCTTATGCAGTAGAAACAGATGATTTTGTTTGAATAATTAAAAATAAATAAATAAATAAAAATACAATTTGCATTAGAAACTTTTTGAAAAAATTACCAGCGAAGCTAGGCACTTCAATGTTCAACGTAAAAAATAAAAATATATATTTATCTTAATTATTGTAGAGAAAAAAATTCGTAATTAAATATTCCTGCAACAGGAGTTTTGGCGCCTAATGGGTTAAATACAGTTTCAATTCCAGTATTACAAGTTTTCTGTGAAAGTTGGGGCTCGAACATTGAGAAGGTGAGCAAAATGCAATTAAGATGTACAGATGGCAATGACGAACAAATTATAATTGCTTTGATAAGAGAAAGTTTATACGTCTTAATGTCCCTCCATCTGGTTACACAGGAACCAGAAAATTTTAAAGTTGCATTAATTTCAATGTTTAGAGTCTCCTGCAGGTATTTTACTAGAGTCAGTATGAACAAAATCATAAACAAAATAGTAGTTCTGATACAATATGAAAGATAATTGCTAATGCTAACTCTTTATCTAGCTATATGTAATGGAAATTCTATAACTACAATATTTTGGCATAACCGACAGATTAATAACATTAGATAAGTGCAAACTTGTGATAAAAATACGCTTACTGAATCCGGTAATTTTGTTTTTTCCCCGTAACTCATTGTGAAATTATGCTGCAGATTATTTTCTAATGCGTAGATAGTTGTCGCAGATTGACAGAAAACTTTATGCTACTGGAACTCAAATAAATTTCGTGAAATCAGTCGTGGGATGCAAAATATTACAATGATGGTCCGAGGGTTGGACATCTTTATTTTTAAATCATTTTATAAATACGAGCGCTACGTTTTTCTTCGTTAAAATTTAAACTCTATAAATAATTTTTATTCAATTTTGTAATAATATGGGGGAGGGGATTTTTTTTTTTTTTTCTGACGTGAGTATAAACAAAAGACCCCGTAAATAAACAGCAAATACTGTTAGAAATTAATTGTTTATTATCTTAATGAGAGTAAACAAAATCGAAATATGCAGAAAATCCTTCATGTAGCTGTAGGCCTTAACAGTGGCGGATCCAGGACTTTTGGGGGGGGGGGGGGGGCTAAGATTTTTCAAAGTGTTATTCTAGACCAATAAAAAATTTACAACTGCAAAATTCAATTATGAATGACAGTGTTTTGGGGGGGGGGCTTCAGCCCCCTAGTCCCCCCCTTAAATCCGCCACTGGGCCTTAACTATGAGTAATGTTTAAAAAACGATGTGATAATGAAACTGCGAAAACACATTTCAATCAGGATCACATCCGAAAACAACCCTTAAAAAATTCGAAAATTGTCCTATGAAAAACGAAACAAAACTCTAAAATTTAATGTAGTAAAATCTGCTGTGAACCTTAGAACAATGGTTTGCAATAAAAATTAACCCTGTGTTTGAAGAGGATATGCACACAAGGAAGAGTGAGCATTAGCAAAAATGATGAACTTTTTATCTACAAGAAAACAAGGAAAATACAAAGTATCTCTAGTGCTGGATCGAAATAATAATAATAATTAAAAAAAAAAAAAAAAAAAAAAAAAAAGACCGTATTTGCGATGCATTCTGGACAGTGGTAGAAATAAGAGTTTTGAAACTAGGCGTCAAAATAATGCCTGGATTAAATTTTTTGGGCGTCCAAATTAAAAATCTATGTGCCATTTATAATTAAATATGTATCAGGGTTTCGGACCCACCCACAACCCCTCCCCCCCCCCAAAAAAAAAGGGCGGATTCTTTTTGGGTTTACCCACTTAAAAAAAAAAACCAATAAAACCCACACTCAAGTGGGGTTTTTTTTTAAATCTAATAAATTTTTTCACTTTTAAAAAATAATTTATTATTTTTTTACTTATATTTTCTTACTTGACATTATTACATAAAATAAATATTATGTAGGATAATAATTATATGTAAGTATAATTATTATATTATATATATAACATATACACTAAGCGACAAAAAAAAAAGCCGCACTTGGATGTTTTCCTTTTTGCCTTCTACAACCGCCAATTTTATCGTTTAAAAAGCAAATTTTCGAACAGATTTTACTATGTTGTCCTCCACATACACTTTAGCTTTGAGTCTAGTGTTAAAAACAAAATGAAATTGTCAGGAAAATTGTAATTTTAGAATTTATTTCAAAAATGGTAAGTATAAGGCAGTTAACGATGCCACAAAAAGTATTAATGAAAATCAAAAAATATTTTAATACGTGAGATGGCAAAATAATTAAATGCTAACGAAATATTGGTAAAATGAATTTTAGCAAAATATAAATTTTTTTGGCCGTTTAAACTGGGAATTTGGCTTTAGGCGGTCATGTTGCTCATCCAAGCAAGATAACCGCAAGTTAAAATGCGAATGTTTAAAAAATCGATTTGTATCATGTTCAGAACTTAAAAAAGATTTTAAAAAAGTGTATAGTAAATTACTTTCTTCAAAAACAATGCGGGAACAATTAAACAAAGCGGGTTAAAGAACGGAAGATCTGCGAAAAAAAGCCATTATTAAGGAAAAGAATTAGAAAAAACAGTACTTTAGTTGACCAAAATTTAAAAACATTATCAGTTAATTATTAGGATGAACTGGTTTTCTCTGATGAATCAAGTTTTCTTTATTTCGTGCAGTTGAAAAAAGCTAGAATGAAGACGAAAATGTGAGCCACTTAATGAAAATCGCACTTTTAAAACAGTGACACATTCTCCGTACATTATGGTACGGAGGTGCATAACTTTTCAAACACTCGGGGAAATTTTTCTGCTCAAGGGATCAATTAACTCGAAATAAAATACAATCTGCATAAAAGTGGTGCCTGACCGAATATTTTGGAGGTATCTTAGACATTTCCGTAAACAGCATTTGAAGATAATAAGGCACCTTACTACACGGCGTCTGTGGTAAGTTTATTCACTTCAAATTGTCAAAATTTCTTATACATTCCCATGAGAACCTATAATTCTGTAAGTAATCATACTTTTTTTCACTCTAAGTTAAATACCACAAAGGATATAGTAGAATTTCTTCTTTACCAGACATGGAAATGGTCAAAATCGCGATCCGCTCGAAAATGTTTCGTCTATAAAAAGGCGGGGGAGAGGGGAGAGGATTCGAAATTTGCAGCCTATAACTCTGCCAGAACTAGAAAAATTTATTTGTGATATTTGGCACATTGAAATTTCTGAGATTTATATTAAAACACTGTATAAAACTATGCCATTGCACATTAATGCAGTAATTCCATAAAAAGGTGGAATTAACCCAATGCAGAATACATATTTTTAACAAAAAATTGCTTAGATCTAACAAATAAATAGTTTCATTTCATATATTAAAATATAACTTTTTTATTTCATATAATAAATCATAATAGAATGCAAAGTGTATAGTTATTGCTTTATGTTCAAAAAGAAAGTTTTATGCAGATTTTTAAAAAGTACTTCGTAAAGTGCAATAAAGCGAATTATTAAATCGAAAATATACATAGGTATCATTTCATTCCTTTGGTATTATGCAAACAAGACAGTTTTATTTGTTTCAAACATTAATTTTAAAGTTATTACAAATAAAAAAGGTATAAGTCATTTTTTCTGCAGTGCAGCTTTTTTTTTTGTCGCTTAGTGTACAATTATTATTACATCTACATAACATAGCATATCATATTAGTGATATAATATATATGCCAGTTTGAAATTGTGTAATTATTTTTCAACTTTGTTAGAAAAATTCCTTTCATTTCAACCATCTATCTACATATCTCTTTTGAACAGAAAAGTTTTAAAAAATGAATGATGACAAAAAATGAACAAAATATTGCAAGCCATTTTTGTATTTGTAAGTCATGATGGAAAAATAAAATAAAAGTAATACTTTGCCTAAAATTCTAAGGATTTAACAACAAATATTAAACATAACTGACAAATATAATATATTGACCCTGTAAGGTTCGATACAGACAAAAAATAGGGTTCTTTTTTTACCCCTCGAAAACTTCAAATTCATTAAAACTACCTTTTTAAAAGATTTAGTTTTATAAAAATGACCTTTCTATAAAAAATTTTCGTGTTCCAGAATTATTTTTAATGTTTACCTATAACTTGGTTTGGTTCAATGAAACGCTATTAACTTGATAATAAACATTTATATAGAACGACTAATAAAATGGAAGGTGTTACACATTTTTTTTCTTGCAGAAAAAAATTTCACAAAAAAATTTTGTTTTTCACAAAAATGAGCTTCAAAAATTAAAAACTGGAGGCACTTCTGACATGTAAGTGTAAAAAGTAGGCAGTGATAATTTTGTTTTGTATTCCTTTATTATGTTTTCAAATATGAATCAAATGTCAGTTATCAATATTAACAAAAATTAAAAAAATATTTGCACATTTTTTTACTTTAAAAATAATACAAAGCGCTGCTTCTGTAATTAAACAAGAATCAGGACACAATTCCTTTCTTCTTTTTTTCTCACCGTCACAATAAATGGTGAAAAAAATTATATAGATTTTTCAACTGCAATTATTGGAAGAGAATCCCTTATAAATACCACCGAATTCACTGAAAAAAATGGAAGTCTCATAAGGAAAATTGAAAATTCAGAACACTAGGGATTCATCGCTGGAGGTAGAAGTTTAAAAAATTTGATTCAGAATGTTTTGACAGCATCAAAATCAGTTCTGCCTGTTCCGGAGCAAACCACCTCTCTTCTAACACCTCCTAGATTTGTATCCTATCCTCCGTTTAGCGTACTAAGTAAGACCTTTCAAAAATATCCTGTTTTTCTCTGAAACTACAGTCAAAAGAAAAAAAAAAAAAAAAAAAGCTAAATTTTACCAAATGTGATGACATCGGATCCTTAGAGAGAATATTACAAAAATAACGCAACGGGAAAAAAAAAAAAAAAAAAAAAAAAAAAAAACAAGAACGAAAAACCATGCAGTACGCATTTATTCCAACTGTACGTGCTTGTTGTATCATGTAACTTTCAATTTTCTTTGCCTACTACGTTATAACACAACGGACAGGCAGATGCGCTCAAAGGCATATAGGCTAACTGATTTCATAATCTATCTTAAATATTCTTGGAAAGGGTTAAAAATGCTTAACAACAGAAAAGAAAATGCAGCCCTTAACGTATCTGAATATTTTAGTGTAACCCTGTAAATCTGAAGTTAACCATATCATACTCTATACAAAACATTATTTTAGCATATTTATTAACAATAAACGTCAATTTCTTTATGATTTTACAGTAGAAAGTTATATAAATGCTATTTACAAAAATGTCTCCCATAAAACGCAATGTATTGGCACTTTTGGGGTGTCACTGTACACAAAGGGATTGTACAGGACATATTAATGCCATTTTTAAACAGAGAATACTCCATAGTAAACTTGAATAACATATATCATTTTTTAAAAATTCTGAAAATATTTAAGGACGCTGGGGGCGGGCAGACGGAGAGATAGACCGACGGACAGTCAGACAGACAGATACACAAACTGAAATCATATTCACGCTAAAAAACTGTTAGAAAATCCAAGGTTGGCAAACTGGGCCAACCAACAAAAACCAACTGTGTTTTTGCAAATAAGTGGGGTTTTGCAAAAAATTATTTATAATTTACAAATCTCATCTATAAAGTATAGAAAACACCTTACCTTCTAACAAAAAATTCTTTATTTTCTAGAAAATAGTATTAAACATAAAAAGTAACTACAATTATAAATACAATAAAAGCAAGTTTATCTTCTATAATTGGTTCAATTTTTCTTTTCCTGTAAAATCGAACGAGATTTTTGTTTAACAGCGGACATAAATGTTCAGAATCAATATTTAACTAATTAAATTGTTTAGTTTTAAAACTATAATAATTTTACTTTAATTTTAGTAGTAATATACTAAATCTAATAAAATTTTCTTCTACAACCGTTTCAAGTATTAAAAAACTTAAAAAGAATAAAACAGTGCAACTTATTTTCATTAAAAAAAAAAGAAAATTAAAATGATATGTATTGTACTTAAGAACTAAATTCTTTTATTTTATCAGTTATTGTCATTAAGAATATTTATTTTGAATACTCATACATTAAAATAAATATAGCTTAATCTTACTAATTAACACTATTTTAATATTAGGATCAAAACAATTTTTATTTCTAAAATAAATAATAGATTAATTATTAATTAGTAGTTTAATATAATTAGGTGTATTACAACTCATATGCAAAATAACATATCTAACATTGCAATGCAAATACAATATTCAAACAAAAACCCACAAAGAAAATGTGCCGTATTTTTTTATAGCCCCTCTTTTTGATAGGTTAATTCCGCTATAATTCTTATCGTTATCACCCAGATAAATTTCGCCAATATTTGGAGAAAAGGTATTCTAACTACTTTACAAGGAATACAATGTATAATACACGAAGAAAACAAAGCAAATGTCTATTCTGCCAATTCCCCTCGATAATTACAGGAAAAGTCTTTGAAAACTATGTAAAGACAGAATTTTTTCCCTATTACTTAAAAAAAAAAAGGGGGGGGGAAGTTTTTACCATGTTTTTTTTTTTTTTTTTTAATATAAATGTGAAACAATACTATGAACATCGCATGAAAGTTCCGCTTTTTTATAACGAAAACGAAATCTGAATTCAAGCCAGAATAATTTTTTTATTTAAGTACATGTTTTTTTGACACATTATCTGTGTGTTTATATAAATATTGTACATAAATGAAAAAAAGTACATGTATTTTGACACATTATCTGTGTGTTGTACTTAATGTTGTACTTAAATGAATAAAAATACATGTATTATTTATTCCGGTATGAAAGCAGAATTTTATTTTCGTTAAAAAAAAAAAAAAAAAAAGTATAAATTTCACCCCTGTTTTAAACACATTAAGAAATCGGCATTATGTGCGATAATGTTTTACTTACTACTAGAATAAGACGAAAGAAGCTTATTCGAACCCATTTAATATTTATTATTCAGAAATGCTCTGAAAAATAGATTTCTTTTCGACCAGAACCATTTCTATTGTAGTAATGCGGCAGAATTTTCCAACGTGAACTTTCTAAAAATAAAAACATTCACATGTGTGGGTTTACGGGACGTGGCCCATTTTACAGATATTCATTAGTTTTCAGCGAAAATGTCCTTTAATTTATACTATCATGAAACTTTTTCTTTTTAATTAAATATGAACGGAGTATATCACATTGTTTAGTTCGAATAATGCCAGTTAAAAGTTGTAATAACACATATTTCACACCGTATCTTTTTTATCAAAACAAATCATTGAAAATAATATAAATATTACTTTCAAATAAATATTTAAGATGGAATAATAATCATTTCTTTCACGTTTGGGCACTTATCTCAGTATCTGAGAGATTGGGGAAAGAAGAAATAAAACAAGCTGCCACGCCCAAGCAGAAATAAAAAACTAAGAACTCCTACTGTTTATTAGACAGGAATGTCGAAGCAGTAGAAAACGAGTTTTGGCCGGGTGGAACGGATCGATGCACTACCGTTGGAAGGATGCTTTTTTATCAGCAAAGAACAGCTGCATTTTTATCTTTACTGGGGCCCCACGATTTCCTTTGCTCTAGTATAAAAAAAAAAGGGAAATACATCTGATGAACCATGGGTACTGAAAATTTTTATTTAGAAACAGCTGCATTTCTCAAATCTGTAAACGTTGTAAGTTGTAACAGTTGCAAAGAACTGCCGCATAGTAAGATAATATGTCTACGATGCATCTATTTTAAGTAGATAGAAAGGATAGCACAAGCAACAAAAGAATTGTATACACATATATATATTAAACCGTACATATTTAAATCAACAATCACTCTCACTCCTGTTTATCGACAATAATTGCATATTTATCACCCTTTTCCTTTAATTTTGGAATATATTTGTACCTTCATTAACTTATTAGTGTTATTTTTATTTGGCTTTTATTGTTTATTTTAGTGACATGTCGGGTAAATTAACAGCGATATTTGGAATTTTTTAATCCATTACTTATATACTGTTTCTTTTTCCCTCTTGCAATAATTTGCCCTTGAGAACGAGTCAGAGGGAAGGTATTTCAAAATTATTCTCCTATTTTCTTAATTACTTTGGAACTTTTAACTTCATTTGTTATGTTATTTCTGTTTTATTTGTTTGGATTTTATCCTTGTTTCATATATATAGTTTTTCAGTTCTTATATTTTCGAAATTAGCGGTCGTAAGTCGTATTTTGCATCTAGAAATTAAAGTTTGACAACTAAAAAATTACACCCAGTTGTCATTTTTGAGGAAGCGTGCATAATCCACATGATATTGTCATGTAGTAAATTGTAAGAGATTAAACAAAGATCACACGATTTAAATTTTAAGAGTTATACGCAAGCGAAGTGATGACGTAAGCAAACGAAAATGGGTACAATTAGAGCCCCTAAAAAAAATAATAGGCCGATCACCGCCATTTTTTTGCCTCCGAAGAGAACAGCATTCCCGCTTGGCGTCCTTTTCGCTTCCCTAATGATTTTAAGAAATCTTGATCTGAAGCTAATCCGGTCAAGATAAGAGCAATAAGCAACAATAATATTCCTAAAAACACATTTTTTTTTACAGTACATTCTCATGATGTCATTTTATTCTGAGGATATCCTTTGAATGTACTGGGGTAAGATGTGGTGTTTGGGTGGTTTCCGTTTCTTTTACAAAATGTCGCCAAAACTCATATACACAGTAACAGAAGGTCTGTGAACACTTTATATTCCCTTCTTGAATGATAATAGCAGTTTATCGCTAAACAAACTTCCATATCATAGCTAAAATTATGAAATATAATAAAACAAGTTACTCTAAAGTAACGTAAGACGAAAAAAAAAATGTTTGTCGTTTGTTTATCAGAGAAACGCGCTGGGTACATGTGGCAACCCTAAGGCAACAAAATGCCTGATGCGCCAGCTCGTATATATAGGAGCCTTAGGTACAATCACCCGACTTGCTGATGTAAACGGCAATAGAAATTTTATAACTTATTTTAAGAATATTTATAATTTTCAGATGCTTTCACCTCTTGAGTTACATATTTTGAAGTATGATTTAAAATATTCAATTAGTACTTGAATAATTTTGTATTCTAAATAAATTTTTTACCGGTTTTAAAACTGAAACGTTCATTGCTCATTGGAGTTGGAAACATCTTATAAGTAAAGAAATCATCCAGTGTTTATATGATGTCTACGTAAAATTGAATAGATGTTGAGATTGGCGAATGTTTATACTTTGCAGACGTATAAAGTTATTATTTCACATCTGTATTTTTTCAAAAAAGTGAATTATTAATTAATTTTAAGGAACAGATTTTATATGTGTCGTTCTAGACGGGGGGAAAAAAAAGAAGAAGAAGAAGATCGCTAAATTATCTAGAGAACATATTTAATTCCTTTCAATAATCATTTTTATTTTAACAATGTATAGTATTAGGAAAACAATCAATAATATGACACATTGTTTCGTTTACGAAAATATACATCTGGCATGCATATTTTTATATAGGAAGGCAGATAGCAAATCTATGCCCATTTTGTTTCTAGAATTTTGAAATTTAAAATACTGTCAATTTGACTATAAAATAACTTAATCTAACACATGTGCACGATAACTAATTTATAATTATACCCAAATATGGGGATTAAAATCGGGAAATAATTTTCCTCATTTAGAAATTTATGTTCATGAATTCATCAAACGTGAATATTCATTTTAAATAGGTTGGAGTGTAACGGTTGATTAATTTTTTTATATACCAACTATTTAAAAAAAATATTTAAAATAATTTTATTTTTTTTACAAAAAATCGGATGGACGATTAATATAGGAAATCTTTCGCTTGTCCCCACCGATAAGGCTCCTATATATACGAGCTGGCGCATCAGGCATTTTGTTGCCTTAGGGTTGCCACATGTACCCAGCGCGTTTCTCTGATAAACAAACGACAAACATTTTTTTTTTGTCTTACGTTACTTTAGAGTAACTTGTTTATTATATTTCATAATTTTAGCTAAATAAACTATGATATGAAAGTTTGTTTAGCGATAAACTGCTATAATCATTCAAGAAGTGAATATAAAGTGTTCACAAACCTTCTATTACTGTATATTTGAGTTTTGGCGACATTTTGTAAAAGAAACAGAAACCGCCCAACAACACATCGTACCCCAGTACATAAATAGGATATCTTCAGAATAAAATGACATCCTGAGAATGTATTATGAAAAAAATGTGTTTTTAGGAATATTATTGTTGCTTATTGCTCTTATCTTGACCGGATTAGCTTCAGATCACGATTTCTTAAAATCATTAGGGAAGCGATAAGGACGCCAAGCGGGAATGCTGTCCTCTTCGGAGGCAAAAAAAATGGCGGTGATGCGCCGGCCTATTATTTTATTTAGGGGCTCTACCCACCGATGGTCAGTGACGTCACACTTTACTTACGTATTCAGAAGCCTAACAGTAAATAACTTTCATTGCTGTAAACCTAGCATTACATCATTTATATCTTTTAGTAATTTTCTACATTCAAATAAACCACCGTTTCTGAATATACATATATATATTAATAATTTTTATTTTTCTCCCCCTCCCCTTCATGATTAAGAGCGGACAATACCTAATCTTGCCGGCAGCTTTGGCCCATGTTATTCTATGGGAAAATTTGATTACATAATTACTCATTACCTAATGTATATTTTTCAATTCTGTTTTCACATTTAGAAAATTCATAAGCGTTAAATTAGTACTTGTTTTCCAAAAATTGATTTTTTTAAATTTTAGTATTTCATTTTGCGACTAGAAAATGAGAAAACCGCATTTTGTGAAAAATCGCATTTTTGAACTCAAAATTTAAAAAAATGAATTTTTCAAAAATGAGTACTCATTTAACGGTTATGAATTTTCTGACTGCGAAAACAGAATTAAAAAATATACATTAGGTAATGTGTAATTGTCGCAACAAATTTTCCCATAGAATAACATTGGGCACGGCTGTCCGCGGGATTAGGTATTGTCCCCTCTTAAAAGAGAAAATTATACTAAATATAAATGATAATGAAAAAAGTAGGGGGGGGGGGATAGCGCACTGACGTCTGAATTTAAGAGTAATCAGTCAGCCGAATATTTGATATTAGGCCGAATAGTTACTATTTGGTTTGCTGTATGTTCGGTATTCAGCCAAAAACGTAATTCGATACATCTCTAATTATGTATAAAATTATCCGAAATGTAATGAAAAATGGGTCTGCTTTAGCGAATAGGGTCGATAGTAAATCTTATAGATAAATAATTATTTTAGATGAAAAATGGGTACAAAAATTTTAAACATTGAGTTATAAAACAATAATAAAATAAATCATTCTGAAATCGCTGAAAAATTCTTTAAAATTGGGAGTTTACGATGTATCGTTCATAAGTTTCCATATACCTCCTACTTCTTTTGAATCATATTATATCGATTATTTTTTTCAATATCATAGTTCATACTTATTTAAACGGGCAATATGCAAAAATTTGGTGTACAACAACCACACGACCTCCATTACCCACTATTATACGTACTAAGTTCGTTTATGCTTTTTTTTTTTTTTTTTTTTGATAATATGATCAGAAGACATAAAATTGACCTAACGAATTAGAAACATAAAATTTCTCCGGTATTAGACTCTTAAATACACGAGTAAAGACATACAAAACAAAGTTTACATGGCAAGTTAGAAAATAGCAGAAAAAAATGGTTGAGTTATCTCTAGAAACACTAATTTCCGATATCTAAAAATAACCTACCTAAGCAGGATGATTGTTAATTTTCCTGTAATAACCATGTAATACATGAGAAAGGAAATTGATTTATGTGACAATTTTCAAGAAAATCGTTAGAGCCGTTTTTGTGATAGAGGCTTTCACCAAAACTAGACAAACTCAATTGTTGACCGGAAAACAACAATTACATATTGAAAGGATAACTAAAAAAGAGTTATTATGCCGAGTTTGAAAAAAATCTGTGCTACCGTTTTTAATGGAACGCACTTTCGAGAACTGAAATTGAGCTATTTATAAAGGACACCATCAATTTTCCTGAACTAAACAACTATATCATTCGAAAGGACATCTAATACAGTGTTCATAGTAAATATTTTCTTTTTTACTCTCGAAAGTTAAAAGCTTAGTCAGTATTTTGAAAGTATGAAATGAATTAAATTGGATAAAATGAAGAAAATAAAATTTAAAGGTAACAGCCAAATACAAATGCGCACTCTATCATTAAAGTACTTAAAACACGCTCATATATGCGAATGGATTATTTCCATGCGTTAACATTTGAGCAATAAATAAATCCACGTGATGCCAATTAGTAAGCTACAAGTTCAATGCCTGTTTAACAGCATAGCTGAAATACACATGGTCCAATTAAATTATTAGAGATCACTGGGAAAGAAATGTGTTGCTTTTCACATTATACATTATACACATTGTAAGATTGAAATAATTTCCTATGGTATAAGTAACACACAGATTGTAAATAAAATAATAATTAGCCAGGGATTGATCTAGGTTTTAATTTTTGGAACCTTTTTTGTAATTTTTTTTTTTTAAAAACAAATTATTTTTGTGAATTATTTATTTATTTTCGAGAAAAAGAAAAGAAAAAAAAAAAAAAATCGTGTAAATCCTTCTTCCTTAGCAGTCACTATATAATGGTTACTAGTTAACAAGTTAATAGTTTCAATGGAAATAATATTGAAATCTAACAAAATTAGCATAAAAGGATAAATGAATCTTTCCGAAAGGTCCATTTTCATAAGTGATTTTTACGTCCATTACCCGACTACCATAGGAAATGGAAGTATGGTATTCCATCCAAAAATTCGATATCGAGGTTTTCACCTGATTTGCATGATTTAAGGTCTCTTGAGTCCAAAAAAGTAGTTTTTGGCAATTGGTCAGTATATGTATGTATGTGCGGAATCTTCTGGCTATCATAGCTCTGAAACTAATAAAGATGGAACTACAAAACTTCAGAATTAAGACAGGTTTCGCGTACAGATTAATTTTTTTTTTTCAAATTTAGATGAAAATTGAAAAACCGGAAGTGAGACCGGAAGTCCGTATCTCAAAAACGGCTCAAACGATTTTCTTCAAAGTTGCTATATAAACACTCTATTAGACGTCATTTCTAATGATATGAATGGTCAGTACAGAAAAATTGATAGGCGTCCTTTATAAAAAGCTCAATTTCAGGTCTCGCAAGTGCGTTCCTTTCAAAACGGCTGTACGGATTTATTTCAAACTCGCCTTACTAACTCCCTTTAAAATAGTCTTTTGTATGTAATTATTGTTTTCCGATCAATAATTGAGTATGCCAAGTTTTCGTAAAAGTTTTTATCTCAAAAACAGCTGTAATGGTTGTCTAGAAAATTGTTACATAAATCCATTTTAGATATCCTTTCTCGCGTATTACGTGGTAATTACAGGAAAATTAACAGTCATCCTCATTAGGTAGGTCAGTTTTAGATTTCGGAAATTGGTATTTAAAAAAAATAACACTACATTTTTTTTTCTTATTTTTTAATTCGCTACGTAAACAATTTTACATGTTTTTACGCATACATCAAGTTTATCTTACAGGCAAATTTTTTGGTGTCTACTTCGTTATAGGTCAATTTTATGTCTTCTGATCACATTATATCCAAAAAATGTATATAATACGTGTAATAGTGGGTAATGGACGTCGTATGGCTGTTGCACACCAGATTTTTTTTTTAAAAACAGCTATTTCATGGATTTGAATTTTGCAACGGGACAACCAAAGAGTTCCAATTTCTGTCTAAAGGTATCCTTGTAAACACAAATATGATTATGTTTGGGAATACAGTAAAGCATTGTTTATAGGTCTTTCAAGGGACTGATTTCAAGAGGACGTAAAATGAAAAGATTTGTAATTAAAAAAAAAAACTTTGATTACTACAAATTTAGTAGCACTGAAGTAAAATTATCTTAAAATATTAATTAATAAAGTATTTTAAGATAATAAAGTCAGATAGGGTAAAGTGGGTATAATTGAAAATTATTGCTACATGTTTAAAAGATTACTACATAATTTTCCGTTTTTGTTTTGCATTTATTAGAAGGCAACTCAGTACTCCACTACAAAAAAAAAAAAAAAAAAAAATTAATGGCAACATTAAAATTGCTATATATATATATATATATATATATATATATATATTTTTTTTTTTTTTTTTTTTTTTCAAAACTGCTATTCTGCATAGAGCATAGCATGTGTCATATATCTTATATATGTTACTTTTCCAAATTTCTTTTCTCTTTCTCTCTCTCTTTTAAACAGTGACATTGTAAAATATTACAGATAAAGTAAGAACGATGAAAAGTGGCCTCGAACAGTCAGTATTTTTTACAGAGTAGCCTTCCTCTGTTCTTCCATTTTAAATATTTTCTGGGAAAATTCCCCCTAATTTAGGATGAAAGAAATGAATATATTTATATTGGGCCAGGATAATGGCCGGTCGAGAAATTTTGCGAATTTTAGAAAAGTGGAAAAGACGTATAACTGATGCTGAGCGGAATATAAGCGAAGAATTTTTGCTTTATGAATAGGAATGAATCGGGACTTCTCTAAGGACGTATAAATGTGAAAGACGCATGAACGAGAGAAGTATAAACGGTATTTTACTGTATTTTGTATTACACTGTTTATTTGCGAATATCTTATTCTACTTTATTAAAAGTTAATGAATTCGTACTCCAGTTTACAATTTAAGAATATCACTTACATTTTCATTTAAAATTTATTTGGATGAAATAAGTACACATAAGCATTTAAATCAGTTCAAAAATTCCTTTACATTATATTTCATGTACGAAAAGTAAAATGAACCGCGCTAATGAGAATTCACAATGACATATCAAATGCTTTAAAATTAAAAAGTTTGCAATACTAGTCAAAACTAGCAGGGTTTAACCCTTTAAGAAGCAGAGTAATTTTACTCATTTAAAATCAAAAGCCAACAGAATTTACGAACAATGTTTGAAGAGAAGAAATTAATGAATTTTTTCCTCGACAGGGGTTGATCCAGGTTCTGGGGCCCATTTTTGTGAAAAATAAATTATGTTTGTGAAATTTTTATTTATTTTTGTGAAAAAAAGAATTGTCGCTAGAAACCTTTCATTTTAGCAATTAGTCTTATCTAATGTTTAATATCAAGATCAAGTTAATAGCATTTTATTAAACAAGTATAGACACTCGGGGCAGCAAAAGGCTCCCAATTTTTGCCTGAATCGACCCCTGCTCGAGTTATAAAAGTAAAATTCTATAAAAAAATTCCGGGGGGGGGGGAACTTTTGCAGTCGAGAATTAAAACAGATGACGCTGTAATGGTATCATCGCCCTTCAAAGGGTTAACCGTTAACCTGACCAAAAAGTTTCTTTAGCATTTTGGACTTTGAGTCAAGCACACAAATCTGATATACGTGTGTGTTTTCAACAAACAATAAATAATTTAGCCTTTTTTTTTTTTTTAACTAAAATGCACAAACAGTATTTTAACTTTTTTCGAAAGTTCTCTTCTTAGTTGGCGTCGCATCTCACACGCTAGGCGTTTTTGTGCCCGTACGCGTATCTCTGCGGCAGAGAGGGTTTTGGCGCGAGCTACAAAAATTCGCCAGGTTCGCCTGTACGCGCCAACATTTCGGAGATACGCTGTCCGCGTACGGTCGGCGTCGCATCCCATGCGACAATGACAAAAATTTCATCGTTGAAATTGAATTCGTCGCTACTTATATGTCTCAAACCCGCAATTATTTTTGTTTCTGAATATTGCAAAGAAATAGCGCAATTACTCCTACTTTCTTCATAATTTTTGTTTCGCAGATTTCCCGCTTTCAACTGAAATCATTTTGTATTGTCTGTAACTTAGGTTTCACTACAGTTATTTTTGCACATATAAATGTGGTCAGATTGTAAAGCTGTTTTAACGGTAAGATTGGAAAACAATTTTCCAAAACATTTTTTTAATATAATTTTTGTAATTATATATATATATTGTATATATCTACTGAAATGAAATGTTTGAAAAGATTTTCCTTATATATACTATATATATCTTAAACATCTCAAAGCAACAGAGTAAATAAATATAGTATCAGATAGTTTTTTTTTTTTTTTTTTTTTTAATTAAAAACTTGGGTGCATTGCAGGGAAACTGATGATCAGGGGACGGGACGTCTCATATTTGACCACCCGTAGTTCAAGAGCAAATACTGCTTACGGTCAAAAATATTTTGCATTTTTGAATTTAGAATAGGTTAATTTTCAGCATTAAAAGATGCTGTTTTGGTTGAGAAATTCAGAAAAAAAATCCGACCAAGAAAGGGCTAATTCTTTGGATACTATTGATTATATATATATATATATATATATATATATATATATATACTAAATAAAAAACTATTCCCTATATTTTCAGTGTTTTCGTAACTTTTGCCGCGAATATCTGAATAAAAATGATAGGTTATATAAAAATATCTTGTGAAATTATAGTTTTTGCTTTTTATCAAAATTCTTACAAATATTTTAGCAAAATAAAATATATTTCAGTAAAATGTTTAAAAAAAAAAAAAAAAAACTAATGACAATTTAAACCCTGAAAACTAGTATGTTATGTTGTGGCCACCACAAAACTTTCTTCTATATATTCCTAAACAAATTCACGTAGTATATATTATTTATTATTTTCCATGATAAATGCAGACGATTTTAAACTTACAAATTGTTTTTTATTTTTATTTATTTTTTTTTAATATGAAAGTAATCAATAACTTTGTTTCAAATTATCATATACCTATGACTCAACAGCCATTCATTCGTTTTAAAGGCATTGATAAGTTCGTTCGAAAGATACCCCTTATTGAAACTTTTCAACCCGTACGGAAGGGAAGCGATGACCCTACATATACATACATACATATTACTATTATTATTATTTTCAATTTCACATTGATATATTAAAAATTATTTTCATTATGCACATTTATACGAAATTTTATCCTATACTGCCATATTAAATATTTAACATCTATTGAGCGATTGATTCCCAAATGTAATCAGCACCAGTTAGAAGTAAATATTATCAATTTTGGTTATAAATTTCGTTCACTGTTTCATGAGATATAGCTTCAACAAAATCCTTGATACACACAGACATTTTCTAAAAATCCTCAAATTGTGTTCAGGAATTTCAAAACGTGAAAATCCATCGAAAACCGGAGTTAGAAAATGTTCACAAATGCAATACTTTCTTCTTATGTTTTATGTATATTGAAGAAAGTAAAAATGTATATGTGAACAGCAGACTCTGGATTCTAACAAGAAACAGTTCGTGGGGTAGAACATAAAAAAAAAAAAAAAACGTATTCCATAAGCGTTTCAATAATTCAAAAATTTATTTCGCATTATATTTTGTGCACGATAACAATCAACTGCGCTAATAAAAATTCATGGTAATATATTGCAAACTATATATATATCAAAATTATGTATGTGGTGTGGACAATCTAGATTCTAGAATAAAAGAATTGTCAAGTGGAACATAATAAAAAACACAACCTGTTTACAAAAAGTGCATTATTTTATTTGCCAACGCCATCCTCCTTTCAGGGTTAGAAATAAGCGTTCGTTAGTCGTATTTTGCGACCAGTTTTTTCATTTTGACGCCTAGAATTCCAATCATAGGTGCCATATTTGATGCCTGGATTTTTTCCTCATCATATCTAATAATTTTCCCAATCCCATCAAACAGTAAACAAGTCTATTTCACCTATCCTAATAAAAACCTAATAAAAACTGATTTAAGAAATCATTTCTCTACAAGTAGTTGACGATTTGTTAATGATTAAATTAAACAGCCCTAAATTTGAAGATTTCTGCCCAAAAAATGCTATTAAATTGTGGTGGAATGATGTATCTTCTGAGCGAAGAATGAATTTGTGATTTTAAATATGTACGTTTAATATTGTAAATGTATTTTTTATATAATCTTGCATATATTATTTACAAGTTGATTCTTTTTTTTATTATTATTATTATTTTAATATACATATTTAATTATAGATGGCACCTAGATTTTTAATTTGGACGCCCAAAAAATTTAATACAGGCGTATTTTGACGCCTAGTTTCAAAATTCTTATTTCTAACACTGCCTCCTTTCCTCCGAGGAAGGGAGTCAGCTTTTAACATATTTTCTCTACACTCTTATGTTGCGATTTTTTTCATCTTGCGTACATGTTTTGTTAGGTTTTACTTGTTCTGTTAGGAATGCGGTGAAACTGCTTTCAGAAAATTGCACGTCTGGAGAAAAATACCAGGCCTCTGGATATTTAAAATGTTGAAAAAGGCTAACAAGTGCAAAAGTATTTTTCAACGGGCCCACAGGGTGCTAAATTTGGTTTATAAAAAAAAAAAAAAAAAAAAAAATCTGGAGTGACTCCACTCGACTTTCCGAACATTGAGTATTTAACAGTTTTGTAAATAAAGTAAAGAAAGGGGAGTTGTTAAACAAACAAAAGAGAGAAAACCATAATAGAGTGTTTGAGTATTTTTATCCATACATTACACGATGTTTTATTGAACGCTACTGAACTTTGAGCATATAGATCATAATGAAGAAATTTTCGATGTGTCCCTGTAAAAACCTGTAAATGCTAGATTCACCAAAATGCTTATAGTTAGTGCAACAGTGATTTATAATATTCATATAAATTTTCAGCTCAATTGAATATGGCGTTTAGATGCTATCGCACTTTTAAAAATTGGGTCCATAGGGCATAATGATGAAGAATTTTTCTTTGTGTCCCTGTAAAAAAACTGTAAGCGCTAGATTCACCAAAATCTATACAGTTGGTGCAACTATGACCTATAACATGTGTGCAAATTTTTTGCTCAGATTAATAAGGCGTTTAGATGCTATCACACTTTTAAAAATTTGGCCCCATAGGCCATAATGATAAAGAATTTTTCTTTGTGTCCCTGTGAAAAAACTATAAGTGCTAGATTCTCCAAAATCTACACAGATTGAGTATCTGTGACCTATCACATGTGTATAAAGTTTTTGCTCAATTGAATAAGGCATTTAGATGCTATCGTACTTTTAAGATTTTGGTCCCATAGGCCATAAGGATAAAGAATTTTTTTCTTTGTGTCCCTGTAAAAAAACTGTAAGTGCTAGATTCACCAAAATCTATAGGGTTCGTACTATGGTGACTTACAATATACGTACCAACTTTCAGCTTATTCTAACAAAGCGTTTAGACGCTAGCGTGTTCACTCACAGACATACACACACACATACATACATCATCGCAAAAATAGTGAAAACGGATTCAGGGGACCTAGAAACATCAAAATCTCGAATTCGGATTTTTGACATGATTACAATACTTTCCTCACTACAGTGTTCGGAAAGTAAAAAGAATTATTTGATGCTGCGCCTCGCCAAGCTAGCGCAGAATCAGCACTAATTAAAAAAATCTCAATTAAATAAACGTTTTGTAATGTACATTGCATGTCTTCCTCCTCCGCATTTTCCAACATCAAATTTGCATTCATTTTGATTTTGGGAACGAAAGCAATACTGAATAATATATTTGTAAACAAAATGAAAAGCAGAGAAAAAATATATTTTTCCCCCTTGAAAGAGGGAGATGTTAAAATATTGCGGCAACTGCGCGCTCCCCTGTAATCCCAAATTTTTCCTATACACCTTATTGATTGGTATACATATCTTTTGGCAATAGACATTCCAAATTCAAATACTACGATTGCAATATTTTCTCGACAAGCTAGAGAACAGCTGCCAGTATTTTCATAATTCTTGACAAAATTCTATTTATTTTATAAAAATACAAAATGCAGCGAGTAACTAATTGTTTCGAAAACTGCCAGGTAATTTTTTAAGAAAATAATAAAATAAATAAATGACAGATGGCTTGAAGAAAAATTAAGGCCGGTTTCCACTGGAGGTTCAAGACCAAGGTTCAAAAAGTCATTAATCACGCTTCCGACACAAAGAGTCAAATGTCTTTTCATCAGTTGTAGCCCTTTTTTTTTTTATCAGATTGCGCATTACTTCAAGGGAAAGCATGCAAAATTGACAAAGATATCTGCCTCTGGCTCCTCAATTATCTCAGCTGGGGGTTAAGGACCCTTCAGACACTGGCAACATACAGAGCGTCAAAACTCATAAATTATCAATTGTCCGAAAGTGACACTTGAAGATTTGCACACATTTACAATGAAGGACATTACTTTTTATTGCTCTTTTACAAAAGAGACCCCCTTCTCATGCAATTATCGCATGAAGGAGGTTTGTGAGCTTCGATTGCAGCCAGCGTCGATCTCCTAAACCACATCAAAGAAATATCAATAGAGCCGACTTGCAGCTTTCTAAGTTGCCAGTCTCTGAAGGGTCCTTAAAGGGCAGTTTCCACTGAGGCTGGTTCGAACGGCACTATTGATGTGGCCAAGCATTTGAACCGGGTTCAACGAGGTTGCTTCAAAGGGGAAAGTTCCTGGTCCTAACCCCCTGCTGAGATAATTGAGGGGCCAAGGGCAGATATCTTTGTCAGTTTTGCATGCTTTCCTTTGAAGTAACTGCGCAATCTGATAAAAAAGGGTTACAACTGATGACAAGACATTTGGCTCTTTGTGTGCGCAGCGTGATTAATGGTTTTTTGGACCTGGAAGCTCCAACTCAAGTGGAAACCGGCCTCGTTAGAGTCAGGCACTTTCTCCCTTCGAAACAACCGGTTGAACCTCCTCCAACCGCTTGACCACATCAAAGGATTCTGAATAGTGCAGCTCGAAACGACTTCCAACCTACCTCAGTGGAAACTGCACTTTACACCTATACGGGCCATTATTTATTTATGTATACTGAGAAGGTTACGACATAATTTAATACACTTTGGAACGTATTTTTCAACGATAATATAATATAATTCAAAGATATGTCATAATTTTAAGACCATATAACCTGCAATGTGCAAATTTGGAATATTACAGTGCCGCGAGCTAAATGACTTCAAAAGAATGAAGTATGAAAAGAATGGGTGCTAAAATCAAGAGAGTTGTAAAAGAGTTGGCGAAAATGTAGTTATTTTAAATGGGTGGTTTTTTTTTTTTTTTTTTTCCCTTTTAAAGCAAAAACCATATGCAAATGAAGAACTGTAAAGCAAAAACAAGATCACTAGTTGTTGTTGGGAGGCAAGGTTGGCTAAAAAACCTCGGGGTTTTCGTGTTCTTTTTTTTTTTTTTTTTTTTTTTCCCAAATAAAACCCGAAAAAATTACAGTTAAAAAAAAAAAAAATAAAATAAAAAATAGGTATCTTTAGCTTAAATTTAAATTCTGTTTACGTCAGATATTTAATTTTTATATTAATTTTACTTTCATAGTTTGCAAACTAAAGTAGTGTGTAGACGTTATGATTTATGAAAATGAAATTTTATTTTATTATTTATTTACTTATTCAGATAGGGGAAATATTACCTATTAATGCTGAAATTACAATTGAAGAGTTTATTTTGAATATTTAGTTGTATAAAGACATACATTTAAAACAATAAGAGAGGGTAGTACCCAGGAAAGGAGACTATACTATTTGCCAGCAAGTTTTAGCTACACTACAGGACCAAAAAAAAAAAAAAAAGCCGCACTTGGATGTTTTCCATTTCTCTTTCTGCAATAGCCAATTATATTGTTTTAAAAGTAAATTTTCGAACAGATTTTATTACGTTGTGTACCACGTACACTTTAGGATTGAGCCAAGTATTAAAATCAAGATGCAATTGTTCGAAAAATTGTAATTTTATCTACAAAAATGGCAAGAATACGGCAATTAACGATACCACAAAAATTATTAATTTTAGAGTGAAAATCAAAAAATATTTTAATACGCGGGACATCAAAATGATTAAATGTTAATGAAATATTGGTGAGCTGGTTTTTAGAAAGAGATAAAATTTTTTGACTATTTATTAAACTGAAAATTTGCCGCGAGGTGGCCACGTTGCTCATTCAATCGAGATGACCTCAAATTAAAAAGCAAGTGCTTAAAAAATCAGTTTATATTTTGGAACATAGAAGGGATTCAGAAATAAGTGTTTAAGTAACATAATTTCTTTTAAAACAGTGCAACGACGATTAAACAAAGCAAGTTTGAGTGCCAGAAAATCTGAAAGAAAAAAAAAAAAAAAAAAAAAATCCATTCTTAACGAAACGAAAAGGAAAGCAAGACTTCAGAGGGTTACAAAAATTAAAAAATGATCAGCTAATTACTGGGCTAAAGTGGTTCTCTCTGATAAGTCAAGTTTAACTTACTTCGAGCTGACGAAAAACGAAAACAAGCAGGTTTCATGACGAAAATGCAGGACTGTTGATTTTATTTTATTTTTACTTGTTTTTAAAAACAAATCTTTTTTTTTTTTTTTTTTTAATTTAAATCAAGATTTATTTGATTTTAATGATTTTTTAAAACTATTCATGTATTATAGTACAATATTTGTATTTTATTATGTGTGTACGTGTGTATTATATGCACATCTATACTATCAATCATTTTTCTTAAATTATAAAAATATAAATAATATTCCTATAAAGAAAAGGCATTTAATATAGATATGTTTTATTCAACATATAACTTATTAATAAAAAATGTCATACTAATAAACACAAATGCCATAGTATGAACCACTCAACTAGAGATTTCAGAGCTACAACAATGGTATTGAAGTAAAGAAAGTAAAATTTTACCCATAGTACGGAATGCATACAATAATTTTAGAAAAGGATAATTTATTAGGAAAAAATGACATAATTGAAAAAATGTATTTGGAGAACTAAAATTTTATTCAAAGTTTCTAACAAACAAAATTTAAAGAAAACGTAATTTACAAAAAAAAAATATCTGAAAATTTTTTTTTTTACTTAGGGCTAACAAATATCCTTTAAGAAAATTTTTCATTCATTACTTGTTAACAAAATTCATATTTTCGTCACCATACTTTCACTTATTCTTTTACTTTATTTTATTTTATTTATTTATTTATTTTTTTAAATATATTTAGTGTGTACAATTCATTAAATAAGCTGTGATAGCAGCATCATATATTTTATTGAACTGATTATATGCAGTTAAATTAGAGTTATGGTGTTTATAATAAAATTTCTGGAGCCTTCTGGATTTTTTAAACACTATACAATGTAAAAGGTGCCATTATTTTTAAAATATCAAGTCAGTCAATGCTAAATGGTAAAAACTGGTATAAGATTTAAACAAGCAAGGAAATAATGTTTCTTTCTAAATATCGACCGCAAGTCAGACTAAGGCCAATTACCATATGCATATTAATCAATGAATTATACACTAACTAAATCTAAATATCAACAGCTCACACTTGAGTTATAAGACTGGTCTGTATAAATGATTAAGAAAATTTAAGTATAATATGTTTTTGTGTTTAATTAATGTTGCTTACTAGAGACGAATCTAAAATCAAGTTATGAGAAATATTAGCTCATTTAATGAAATATTTTGATATGTTTTACAAATAGTAATTTTAAATTTAAATTTACATAAGAAATATTTAAAAATATCATTTTTTAAAAGCTAGATAAATAATTTCATTTCATTAAAGCCAATAGCGTTGATATTTAAAAAAAAGTTATTTAAATCGGTGATTTTTTTTTTCAAAAAAAAAAAAAGTTTTAAAATTTTATAATACATAATTCTATTTTAATTTTAGTAGCAACATAATTATAAATCTAATAAAATAAAATTTTCTTCTATAACCGTTTCAACTATTAAAAAACTTCAAATAAAAAGGATAAAGAAGTGCAACTTATTTTTATAATTAAAACTAGTTGGCATAAGAGGACTCTGCTCAGTTCCCCATCATATATATATTCTCATAAATTTCTAGTATAGGACATTCTCTTTACATGATTATCATGTTAAGAGAAATGAATCTGACCAAACACTTGACATAGTGACAGAATGAAATCCCCACATAATAGGCTATCCACCGTTCACTTTGATATATTTATTAGGGCTGTGCCGATTAATCGATTAGGTTAATCGATCAATGCTTAGTCCCGATCAATTTTTTTAATCGAGTTAATCGGATCGATTAATTCGATTAAAAATTTTCAAAATCCGATTAAAATTTTCAAACTACGAATTAAAATAAAAATGCTGTTCTGCCTACAAAATATTTTTTCACATATTTCCCTAACAAACATTCTAAGAAACATCCATCAAATAATGAAAAAGCAAAATAAATAAATAAATAAAATAAAATAGAATAAAATAAAATAAATAAAAATAAAACCTCACAAAAGAAGATGTTGCACTTTTGTTGATAGAGAAAAGAGGGATGATAGTTATTAAGCAAAATGTCGCTTTACGTGCATGCTTGAGCAATACCACCTGTCTGTAGCCTTCTACAGAAAGTGTTGGCTAGGGCAATAGTATTCTCAGAAACAAGAAGCTTTCAAAAAATGTAAATTCTAAAAGTAAAAAAGAAAAGAAAGGATTGAGATTTCCACTATCCCTCTGATGGGGAAAATATCAACAGTGTTTCACAATATCTTCAAACGTTTATTGTCTGTTCAGAATTGCTGATAGTAACTATCGAAGTAGAAACAGAAAATAGTCCGAAGTGATAAAGAAGAACTGACTTGTTCAACAAATCCTCGTCGAATCATGTTCTTAGACTGACTAAAAACATGATTCGACAAGAATTTATTTAACAAAACTGTATTAACTCTACTTTTTTTTATATAGGAATTTTTGCTAGTATTCGGATACTTTTATTACCGACTGTACACAAAATGAGAGTTTTATTCATCATTAACCCGTTAGTAGTCACTATAAACAATGCCACCTATTACAGATTGCGCACTTTTTATTTAACTCTCACCAATAATTTTAAGAAGTGATGTGATCGACGTTCCTTCGATTTTATTTGCGTTTTATGTATATCAAATGCTACTTCTGAAAATTTTTTATGGCTGTTGAGTAAAAAAATCTGGCAACACTGAAGGATGGGCGGCAAATCGACCAACTAGCGACTACTAACGGGTTAAAATAAAATTACAGATATATATAAATGAAAACCGATTAAAAATCCGATTAATCGACCGATTAATCGATTAATGAACTACGATTAACCCAGTTAAAACTCTTAATCGATTCCCACCCCTAATATTTATCTTATTCTAATCTATTATTTTATTAGGATCAATTTTGTAGTTTCATTTTCATGCTACTATTTCCAATGCAACAATCCTTAAAATACATATTTATATGAGATATCGCCCAATTTTGCTACGTTGATAAAATCTTAAATTACGAGTAACTTGCGAAATTTTCCTATTAGAATATTTGTTGTGAATTATGTTCAAACAAGTATCATAAATGTTATTTTGAAGTTGCCTGATGTATTTATAATCCTCAAAATGAACATTTATGCTCAATTTTGCCCTATTCTGTCATTTTAAGTAAATCGTAAATTCCAAATAATTTACGAATTTTTTAAATTGGAAAATTTATACTCTATGATATTCGTGCCAGTACCTTAAATAATATTTCAAAAGTGATCTGACATCTTTACGATGAAAATATCCCTCAAAATTGACATTTATGTGAAATTTTGCCCTATACTTTGCAAAATTTTCAAAGTAGCATGTCTCTAGTTACAGATGTTCATTCCGACATCAAAACTCATATTTTAAAACTGGTCTCACATTTTTTCAGTAAAAATTTTCTATTTAATGCACGTTTAAGTAAAATTTTGCCCTATTCTCCCATGTTAAGAAAAGCAGAAATTTTTAATAGCTTACGAAGTTTTTTAATTCGAATGTTGCAAATGAATAGGGTTCTTGCCAGTGTCGAAAGTCATATTTTAAAACTGATCTGACTTCTCTGTGACAATTTGTTCTTGAGATATAGTGTACACGGACTAACAAACTAACACACACCATACAATTTTTGTCATTTTTCGTATTCCTCACACGTGAAAATGTGTAAAAAAGTAAAAAAACCGAGGTCGAAAATTTTCACGATTACCTAAGTTCTCCATCTATAGCATGATGGGGAACTAAAAAATTTAAATGATATGTATTGTACTTAAGAATTTAAATCCTTTTATTTTATCAGTTATTGTCATTAAGAATATTTATTTTGAATAAGCATACATTAAAATAAAATATAGCTTAATCTTACTAATTAACACTATTTTAATATTAGAATCAAATAAATTTTTATTGCTAAGATAAATATTATATTAATTATAAATTAGTAGTTTAATATAATTACGTGTATTACAACTAATAAGCTAAATAACATATATCTAACATTGCAATGCAAATGCCCAGAAAAACCCACAAAAACCCGGGTTTTTGCCAACCCTGGGCCAAACGCTTGACATAGTAACAGAACGAAATTCCCGCCTAATAGGTTACCCACTCTACAGTTAGATATATTTATCTTATTCTAATCTATTCATTTATTTTATTGGGGGTAAATTTCGTAGTATTTAATAGTAGTACTATTTTCAGCGCAACAATCCCCAAAATGCATATTTATATGGAATATCGCCCCCATTTTGCTATGTTGATAAAATCTTAAATTTCGAAATTTTCCTATTAGAATATCTGTAGTCAGCCATGTTCAAACAAGTATCATAAATGTTATTTTGAAGTTGTCTGATATATTTATGGTCCTCAAAATGAACATGCTCATTTTGTCCTAGTCTGCCGTGTTAAGTAAATCGTTTACGAAATTTTTTAATTGAAAAGTTCATAGTCGGGGATGTTCATGCCAGTATCTTAAATGATATTTAAAAAGTGTTCCGAGATCTTTACGATGAAAATATCCCTCAAGTGGACGTTTATGCGAAATTTTGCCCTATTCCACCATGTTAAATAAATCGTAAATTTCCAGTGACTTACGAAATTTTTAAATTGGAAAAATTCATAGTCAAGGATGTTTATATACCAATATCTTGTATAATATTTTAAAAGTAGCCTGACATTTTTACGATAAAAAATATCCTTAAAAATGGACATTTATGCGAAATTTTGCTGTATTCTGCCATGTTAAGAAATTCGTAAATTTCGAATAATTTACGAAATTTTCAAAGTAGCATATTTCTGGTTAATGATGTTCATCCCGGCATCAAAACTTATACTTAAAAGCTGTTCTAACACCTTTGCGATAAAAATATTTCTTTTCATGCACGTTTAAGTGAAATTTTGCCCTATTCTTCCATGTTAAGTAAATTTCGATTAACTTCTGAAGTTTTTTAATTTGAATGTTGCGAATGAATAGGGTTCTTGCCAGTGTCATAACTAATACTTTAAAACTGGTCCGACCTCTCTGCGATCATTTATTCGTGAGATATCGTGTACACAGACTAACATACTAGCAAACTAACTGACACCCTACAGACGGACATCATACCCATTTTGATATTTTTGGATTCCTCACACCTGAAAACGTGTAAAAAAGTAAAAAAATCGAGGTCGAAAATTTTCACGATTACTTAAGTTCCCCATACATACAGTATATGATGATACCTATAGTATGATGGGGAACTAAAAATAATTATTTTCTGCTGAAATTTTAAAAACAAATTTATTCCATTTTCCTTTACAGGAAGAGTAATTTTAATAGAAGATTAAAAACTACGATTTTTACAGAATTGTCAAAATATTGCGTGTACGGTTTTTACGTAATATTGGTATATTTATTTTTTTAACACAAAATTGTATTAAAACATAACAGATGAAACATTTTTAAACAACCCAAAACACAAACAAATAAGTTAGCAATATGCATTTTAAAATCTTTAAACATTTGAATGCGGATACATGCCTAGAATTTTTGAACACTTTAAACATCACAGAATGTACACACTTTGTCCTAACTGCCATCATTAGTTTTGGAATTAGAATAGATCAAATTATAACACAGTAAATTTTTTATTTAACAATTTCTAATGGACTAACGGAAGTTACAGAACACGTAAGGCAGAAAAAAATTACCAATATTTCGTGTTTTTTACCAAAAGATACAGTAAAACCTCTCTAAGTTGGACACCTACGGTTCCAAGAAAAAGTGTCCAATTTAGAGAGGTGTCCAACTTATAGGGGTTAGACATAATGTTAATGGATACATTCCGTTCCGAGAAAAAGCGTCCAACTTAGAGGGGTGTCCAACTTGAGAGGTTTCACTGTAATAATTAGAAGAAAAAAAAAATCTAAATAGAATTTAACTTAGTAGTTACAAGAGTGCTATTTTTCACACTTTTCCTCTTTAAGTATTTGTTCATTCTTTGATTTTGTAATGAACTATTTCTTATACTATATAATTAATATTCAAAATGTGTGCATATAGTTCTTAAGATGTAATACAGAAGAGCACCGTTTATACGTCTGTTACATTTATACGTTTTTTTTTGTGAAGTCCCGAATCATTCCTATTTATTTTAACACAAAAATTCTTCGTTTATACGTCGTTATTATCGGTTATACGTCTTTTCCACTTTGTCATTATTTTCTTTTTCCATTCTAAATAAGACCGATTTTTCCTAGAAAGCATCTTAAATGGAGGAACTCAGGAATGATAGAAGAATACTGATCAAAGAATCAATAGAATTCCCAGGTAAAATTTTTAATACTCAAAAACGAGCAGCAAATCAGACGAATATTAAAGCTTATTAATGTTATTGAATATCTGTATGGACATAATCGTATTATTAAAGATACGCATATGCAATCAGGGGTCGATCCAGGTTTTAAAATTTGGGTCCCTTTTTTGTGAAAAACAAAATATTTTTGTGAAATTTCTATTTATTTTTGTGAAATATAAAATATTTTTGTGAAAAAGTAAAATATTGTGTAAAATTTTTCGTTTTTATAATCACTTTATGTAATGTTTAATATCAAGTTAATATAGTTTTGTTGAGCCAAATTAAGGCATTAATTAAAAATAATACTGAAAAACATGAAAACATTTAATAAAAGGATCATTTTTATAAAAAAAATCTTGCGAAGAGACTCATTTTATGAATTTGAATTTTGTGAAGGGTCCCTTTTCATGAATTTGAATTTTGTGAAGGGTCCCTTTTTATGAATTTGAATTTTGTGAAGGGTCCCTTTTTACTATGGGGAATTTTGTGAAGGGGCCGCAGAAGGGACCCAAATTTTGCCTGGATCGACCCCTGGCAATATATGTAATTAATATTCAAAATGTGTTCATATATAGTTCTTAAGAAATGTAATCTAATATAATACTCAATATATGATATATGTAATTAGTACCCAACCCAGTCATGCATTAATAGTACGATTTTTCTAACTTTTTATAAAAAAATCTTTTTTTTTTTTTTTAATTAACTATTGTCTTAAAAAATGTATAATATATATTTACTAATTTAAGAAACTTTATTAATTAGTACTTTCATATAAATTTTGCGTAGGTGTCATTAAATTTATAGTAATCAAAATGTTACTATTCAAATTTCGATTATACGTCTTTTCATTTATACGTCCTTTTACGTGAGTCCCTTGAAGCACGTATAAGCGGTGCTTTACTGTATAATACTCAATATATGATATATGTAATTAGCACCCATTCATGCATTAATAGTGTATTTTTCGCACTTTATATATATATATATATATATATATATATATATATATATATATATTTATTTATTTATTTGGGGGGGGGTGTTAATTATTGTCATTTATACGTCTTTTCATTCATACGCCCTTTTACCGCAGTCCCTTGAAAAACGTGTAAACGGTGCTTTACTGTAATTAAAAAATCAAGATGGTTTACCGCAAATGGTGTCGACGCCTTTTTTCCTGAGCAGATTTAAAATATCTATTTTCTAAAATAGATCTGGGGGGTGAAAGACAAATATTTTTTTTATGTAAAGAATAATTGGGTTTACATGCTAACCATGACTCATTAGACAAAGGAATAGTACGACTAAATCGCTAAAAAGCGACAAGCGAAGGATGCGAAAAGAGAGGCTGAAAAAATTTGTTTAATCTGCGAAAAACAGTTGTAGCTAAAACATTACGTTCACGTTACAGCTTTTAATCGAATAAATCAAGAGACTTAACACAAACAAGTAGAGGTACACCGTAAAGGGCAAAATTAACGGTCGCCACCGGCCACGTGGCGACTAAATAAAAAAAGATGGCGATTAAAAATTATGCATCGATCGCCACTAAAGTCGCCACTTTTTATGATCATTAAAATAATCTAAAAATCGAGCGACGATAGGCAATCGAAGCCTTGTGATTTCCAATCTTTTTGCATCCGTGGCATAAATGTCAATGTTCATTTTAAACTTGCTTTATTATATTCTACAACCTATAAAGAAGTAGAATTGTTTAATATGTCTCACTCATATAATTTTTTGGACCCCCCCTTCCCTTTCCCTCCCCCTAACGATCTGTGATCACACAGCTTATAGAAAGCTTTATAATTTCTAATCATTCTCTATTTGCTGCAAAAATATAAATATATATTTTAACCTTATTTTATTAGATTCTAGAATCTGTAAAGAAGTAGAATTGTTTAAAATCTCTTACTCATAATTCTTGTAATCCCCCCCCCCCCCTCCTCCAACGATTGGTAATCACATGCTCCACTGAAGTCTTGTGGTTTACAATCTTTCTCTATCCATAACATAAATGTAAATATTCATTTTAAACTTTCTTGATTAGATTCTAGAACCTATAAAGAAGAATATAGATGTACCCTTCCCCCCCCCCCCACCACACACACACATGTGAACTCCATTTCCACAAGCAGTTAATGATCAAATGTCCTGCAAAGCACAATCTTTTTCCATTAATATCTCTATAGTATTTAGTGTATATTTAACCCATTTAAGATAGTTGACAAATGTGTGCATCAAAATTTGATTTGACTTAAATGTGTATTTTTCAAAAATTTTTGTATTTGCTTTCTTCTGTGTAGAAATCTTCCTTTTCCCTTCCCATTTTAAAGTAGAAATCTCCCTATTTTTAAAGCTACAAATTTGGCAGCTAAGTTTCCATGTCTATACTTTTTAAGAGGAAGTATTTTAACTCTATTGAAATAAAATCATTTAAAAAAGTGTGTCTTTAGAAATAAGGAAAAACAATAAAACTGCTAACTGTATTTACACATGACCATGTAACAGGTTGTGATGATGATGAATCAGCTGATTCACTTACTAGAAAATATCAATGTGAACTGTGAATGATAACAGCTTATTTCACTTAAATAAATTGAAAAAAAAAAGTACTACTGAATTATCTGAAAGATAATAACTTTTGCTGTTATTATTACAGCCCTAAGCAGATTTTAATTTAGGATTTGCAATTTAGGATTTTTAAAAAGAGTGTAATTACAAATTACAATTTCAGTGTCCTGCATTAATTTTATTATTATATGTATTTCTTATTTTCATATTTTTCTTGTGGTAATTATGCCGCAAAATGGTGACAATGCTTTTTGCAGTCTGAAAGAAATAGTCTTATCATGTGAAAAGTGGCCACTAACTTAAAAAAGTGGCTACTAATGAAACTGACAGTACCGGCCACTGGCCACTAATGAATTTTCCCAGTTTTGCCCTTTAGGTACACGTCGTTGCGTGTTGTTTTACATTCTTAAATTCAATCTAGTTGAAATCATAAGCAGCGAAACTTTTAGTTTTTTACTGTTTTAATTGGAAGATCGAGCGAAACTTCAGTTTTTCGAAATGAAAACATTGTTTCTCCTAACGCTCCTAACATTCTTTTAAAAAGTGTAATTAAAATTCTAGAAAATGGAAAATAGACAAATAAACTCAAACTGTTTCAAATGTTAACGTTTTTATACAAGAATTGCATCTGTATAAATTTAATAACATTTTGTGCGTGTATGTTTGAACAATCTACAAAATTAAAAACAGCTGTATTTCGCAACGTAAAATATTGGATGATTTATTTTTTAATCATCGTTTTTTCCCCGTGTTTTTAAAGCGTAAAGTAACTAAAAAATTATGCAATATTTATTTTTGTTGTACATAACACATAAGCTAAAAACAAGAAATCTCATCTGCATTAATTATGTAAATAAAATTTGATTTATTTATAATTATTTATTATGGGATTTACCTACATTTCTCTATACATACATCAAAATAATAAACATGATTATGTACGAGAGAAAACAGGCCATTAGTTTTTAGTACAAAACAGTTAGCACATTTCTCATGTACACTTTTTTTTTTAAACATTTACACGTCAATTTAGTGTAGTACAAAAATACTTTGTTTATGTGACACAAATAACCGTTCTATGTCGTTTTTCCACTTACAAAATTCATACATTTTCTATCGCTACTACCTCAATTTGTTTTGGGCTATTCCCTTATAATTTTCTAAAATTTTGTGTATGGTGGATATACTTTATTTCTATTCATAAACAAAAAAAAAAAAAAAAAAAAAAAAAAAAAATCTACCAGGGGTGGTCAATTAGTACGCCCCGCAGACTTCATATGCGGTCTCTAAGTGTTTTTGATTGCACATGGACAGGTCCAGTTAACCAGTTATCTCAATCGATTTCTACAATTCTCCATTGTTAATTTTCTGAAATTTGTATGTGTGTGTGTGTGTTGGGGGAGGGGGGGGTCCGCAAATTCAATTAGATCTCGGTTACAATCAACATTTCAGATGTTTTAATTATTTACTTTATTTGTAAGAATAACAGTTGTTTGTTTAAAATATTTTATGTCTTCTCATCAGGGGCGTAGCGTGAAAATTTGATTGGGGGGGGGGAGGTCCGACGTTTGGCGCCCTTTCGTATTCCTCATCCACATACTTTCAAGAGTGTTGCCAACCGACGAGAGGGCCTGTGCCCCTCTCGTCGGTTAATACGTACCCCCCCCCCTCTCCTTCGGGGCATTATTCCTAAAATCTGCCAAGAAAAAAAAGAAAAAAAAGCTGTTTTTTTTTTTTCCTCCATTTAGTAGCTTCTTTTTTATACTTCTTTGGAGCATTTAAACTATATTAATTAAAAACGAAGAGTAATCGACAAGCAACGAAGTCAGTAAAGGTTTTTTCATGTATTTAGTTTAGTAATTCTTTGGAGCATTCTAAATTTTTTCAGCGAATCTATATATTAATATGCAGACATGAAATTCCTCTTACATTTTTAGCCTATTCAATAAAAGGAAGGGCTTACAAGTAGTATCGTTCGAAAGATATGGTTAATGTGCTTTGCAGAAATAAATACATTTATATATATTCTCGTATGAGACTAAACAAAAGCATCTTTCTTAGGACAACCAGAGTATTGGTTTGAGATAAAGTAGAACAACTGAAAAAGATTTCCCCCCCTTTTCCAACAAGTTTAAAGATATTACATTATAATTCAGGTAAAACATAAAACTTTCAAAATAAATTTTAAGAAATGAAAGTAGTAACTGTTCCTAAGGAAAGCAACTTTATGTTTTTAGAGTGGATAATACCTAATCTCACCGGCAGCCGTGGCCCATGTTACTGTATGGGAAAGTTTGATTTCATGATTTAACATTACATAATGTATATTTAAATTCTGTTTTCACATTTAGAAAATTTACAATCGTTTATTTATTTTTAATGTAATTCTAAGTTCAAAAATCTGAATTTTCAATATGTGCATTTTTCTCTTTCTTTCTTTCTTTTTTTTTTTAACCGCAAAATGAAATATTAAAAATTTATCAATTTTTGGAAAATGAGTACGAAAAACATAAGCCTTACACATTTGTTCTGATCTGTCTGGTCTTTCGAAAGAAATTAATTACTTAAAATCTCTTGCTCTTTCTCGAGGCTATAATCACTCTATTATTAATAAAGCTTTATATAAATTCAAGAATCTAAACGTTTTGATACTAAATTGAACGATCACAGTCTTATTCCAGTTGTTTTACCTTTTTATTTATCACTTTCTTTTAAAACTTCTAAAATTCTCTCTCCGTTTGGTTTTAAAGTCATTTAGAAACCCGTCAACAAAATTAAATTATCTTCTCTTAAAGATCCCATTCCTACTGAAAACCGTTCTGGCATTTATTTAGTCTTATGTTCGTTGTGCAATTTAGTTTATATTGATCAAACAAGAAGGTGTTTGAAATATAGAATAAATGATCATCATCGAAATGTTCGTAATGAAGAGATCTCTAAATCTATTGCTTCCCACTGCTGGGCTCATAGTCATCGTTTTGATTTTTCTAAAACTAACATAATTTCATCTCCTGTCTTCTCTTCCCATTTGAATATCCATGAAGATTTTTACATATTTAAAAATTCAAAAAATCTTCTTAATGATATTTGTTCCACTTCATTCTTGTCTGATGCTATGAAATTACTCACATTAGTTCAATTTTCCTTTAATTTTGAAATTTTTAGATTTTGTTCCCTTTTTTAATCTAATTCACTTAGGTATTTATTTGTTTTTTTTCTTTTATTTCATAATTATGTAGGGCTGACACTAGGCTAATTTGACATGGTGCCCTTTTAAACAGTTTTTAGCATCCTGTGGCCTTTTTCAACATATTTTAGCACCTGGCGGCCCTTTTAAAAGAAATTTTGGTATAAAGTAGCCTTTTCTAACATTTTAAATGTTTAGAGGCCTTTACATCCCCCCGGCTTTTAAACTTTCTTAGCAGTAGTTCTTCAGCATTCCTGGAATAACAAATGCATACATCCTATATATATATATACAAGGAAAATTAGTAATTTACTTTTGTTACGTACAAAAATCATAACATAGAACACTGCAAATTATGCAAATAATGCCCCTTTTTATTGAATTCCCCCAGGCGGCCCTTTTATTTTAGAGTCACCACTATTCTTCTCACACCAGTATTTATGTTTACATTCATCTGTATATATTTTTGCTGCTCACTTAAAGCGATTTTGTGTGTTTCTGCTTTGACTGCAGCACTTGTGCCTACTTTTTTCGCCTGACGAAGGATCGTGTGTTCTTTCGAACCGAAACAATTATTGCAAGTTTATTGAATTCTATGGTGTTTATTCAAAGTTTTGTAATTATTGCTTTTAAACGCCAGGTCTGTGGTGTTTTCTTATTATGAAATTAGGTATTGTTCACTCTTAAGGAAAAAGAAAATCAGTAATTTATTTATTATTATTATTTTACATATTTAAACCAATTAAAAAACGTTTTTCTTTTTTCCCATATTGTGTGAAAAATATTTTAAGAAATGTAGTAGCCATTGTTAAGGAACGCGACAGAATTACCGCATGCCTTTATGTGGAAGAACAAACTAAAAAAGAGTCCCATTGTCCAAAATTAAATCTTTTTTATACAGAAATTTATATCTTACTTAGGTGTTGGTGTCGGTGTTTGGGAAAAATTCCGAGTGACTGTTCTAGGGTCCTAGGCCTGAGGGAAAATGCCTTCTGTGGAGGTCTTTCTGTGGGATCCTAGCCCGTATTTACGCAAGTTTCGGAGAAAACCACGGAAAATTCCGAACGACTAGGCCGACATGCGCGATCTAGGATCGTACCCGGCACCTCACGTCTACCTGCTTGACAGAAAGATTGTGGATTCAATAATCGAGCCAATTGAAGATTATCATGAAAGTCAGTCTCTGGTGCACATAAACTCTGTCGTAGCTGCTATATCCTTCATGCTCCGTGCAAATAATACCTCTGGAAAATACTGAAGCGGGGGAGCCCTCTTCCGCAGAAGATAAAAATTGTGATGGCTTGTCTTCGGATCGCCACTGAGGCGTTAATCCCAAACCGTCGCCAATTGCTCAATATGTGCCTATTAATGCGACGTTAAATCAGCTTCCTTGCGCTATTTCATGTCACGAAACACTAGTTGAATTCTATAGGCTTATAAATATTTCAAAATCCGTAAGCGATGAAACTAAAATAAAAAATTTGCTTAAAGGATCACTTAGAATCAAAAATTGTTAGTGAGAAATCGTTATAACCAAATCAAACCTTATCTAATTTCATCTTTATACAATAGCCATAACGTACAATAAACTGCTTTTTTTTTTTTTTTTTTTTCGAGCTAAGGTCTTGAAAAAACGTAATTTTAAATCTTTGGAGGTGAGAAAGCGATTGTGCATACTTACGAGTCAGTTGTAAGTATCTGAAATGGGAGAAGGGCGCCGCAGTCGCCTCAGAGCGTGAATTTGCTAAAGCCTTGGTTTTTAAGAACAGAAAACGCGAACGTCAACGTATTCAGCGTCTTTGCGCATGCGTCACGACGCTCTTTTCTGCGGTTTCTACGCCAGCGCTGATATCAAAGAGACTCTGATTGGAGCGTCGCGGCGTCGAAAACGTCGACGTTTCCTTCTGTGTTCTTAAAAACCAGGGCTTAAGGTCAGAATTTTCAAGGGTCGTTGCATGGTAAGCGAACATATGCTGTTGTAGGTGCCTAAACAGGGAAGGGCGCTGCTCAGCTGGAGTTTGCTGCAAACTTATTCTTAAAGTGTCCTGAATACGATCAAAGTTTACAACAGTCTTTTGCATGGTAAGCGAACAGACTATTGTAAGAGTTTGAAATGGGAAATCATGCCATAGGCGCCCCCAAACAGGAATTTGTTATAATCAGATTTTTTTAAGGGTCGTGATAACGAAGAGAATTTTCAAGGATAGTTTGCACAGTAGGAAAATTGGTTGTTATACACGTTTAAAAAGGCTGTTTTAGGCGTCCAATTAGTTAAGAGGGCGCCACCTAACGGGAGTTTGCTACAGTCAGACATTTTAATGCGAACTTTTTTTGCTGGTCGGTGAACCAGTTGGTTGCCGAAGGAAGCTTCTGATGCATAAAAATCTTAAGTGTTTTTGGTAACTAACGATAATCAACAAAATTATGATCCACTTTCAAATGAACTTCAAGGCGCAAAACAGCGCCCCAGAAACCTCATTATGCCTTTGAAGGTGCCTGAACAGGGAAGGGCGCCGTTCAGCTGGAGTTTGCTACTCTTAAAGAGTCCCGAATACGATTAGAATTTTCAACTGTCTTTTGTACGGTAAGCGAACAGGCTATTGTAAGTGAACAAAACGGGAACTCATGCCATAGGCGCCCCCAAACAGGAATTCGTTATGATCAGATTTTTTTAAGCGTCATGAATACAATGAGAATTTTCAAGGGTCGTTTGCACGATAGGAAAACAGGCTGTTTTAGGCGTCTAACTAGTTTAGAGGGCGCCGCAGGCGCCACCAAACGGGAGTTTTCTACAGTCAGACACAACTTTTTTGCTGGTCGGTGAACCAGTTGGTCAGCTTGTGATACATAAAACTCTTAAGTGCTTTTGTTAAATAACGATAATTAACAAAATTATGATCCACTTTCAAATGAACTTTAAGTCGCAAAACAGCGCCCCCAGAAACTTTAATATGCCGCCCTATTTTTTAAAACATTGGGGGGGGAGACTCCCCCCCCTCAAGCTACGCCCCTGCTTCTCATTTATACTTTAAGTGAGATTTTTCTCTTGAAAAGACATATGAAGGGTGCTTTTCTTTAGATTAAATAAAAATTATTATTATATATTATCCATTTCACAACTGCCCAAGGCAGAGCAGATTATATGAGAACATTCCATTTATATTCATTACACAAAAAATTCGACAGTACAGAATAGAGACAATGCAGAGCATATATATTTTATCGATTTCAAACCTCGGTTCAATGCTATATATCAATATTTCTATGATCACACATATATATTATAAATCTAAACAGATTACACACAAAAGAAATAAAACATTTGTTGAAAAATTAAAAACTTCTATAATCAGGGATGAAACTACCCAGCATGCAAAAAAACTGAATACTGCTGCTTGCGTGCAGAATGAATGGCGAAAGGAGACTTAACAATGATGTATCATATAGTTATTATTAAAAGAAGTATTTATTTATATCTATATTAAAAGATATTTGGATATTTCATAATATTCGTACATTATAATGCAAAATAAAATTCAAAATAAGAATTTTTTTTTTTTTTTTTTTTTTTTTTTATAAAAACAAAATAATTTGACATGAAATTCGACAATAAAATGTTTTAAAACCTTGAATTTAGGGGTAGCGCCGGAAAAGTTTCACTCCTGCAATAATAAAACATAATCTATGAAATTATTAATTGTTATAATAATACAAACAATTTAATGTTCGGCCGAGTATCAAATTCAGTATTCTACGAAAGTCGAACATTTCTATTGTTTTAATTTATCAACTTGTATTCAACATATATACTGACATTTTTTATTTTAATTAATCTTTTCGTTTTAATCTATAAATATGTATTCTATCCTAACCTGATCTTATTGACTGACGCATTTCTATAAAACCCATTTCTATCATTATGATTTATCAATGAAGTAAAATTTTGTCTAAGATAAATAAATAATCAACTATTTAAAATAAGTAAGCCATAAGAAACTCATTTTTCTTTGTTATAACCGTTAACAAGACCTTCCAATGACATTTAGAATAACACTCATATAGGTATACAAGATTACGTACATGAGTAATGAAAATGTTTTTCAAAATTTTTGTAGTGAAAATCGCATTGCTTTAAGTTTTAACATACTATAATATTCAAAATAGTTTTGTGAAAAAATTTTTGTTTTCTCTTTTACGTTGTTTCTTTTCAAAAAAGTTTTTTCTTTTTTCCTTTCTTTTTAACGAAGTTTTATGTAAAAACAACTAATTTTAATATGCAGCAATTTAAGTAAAGATCTGTTTATTATTTTCCCATAAATATGAAAGGCTCTGAAAAATAAACATTTAATAATATAGACGTACTTTACTTATACTACATGAATGATTCTGCTGAATTTTGTTTTTACTACGGTAAAGCACCGTTTATACGTCTTTTACATTTATTAATCCGTCCTTTTAGTGAAGTCCCGGTTCATTCCTATTCATTTCAATGCAAAAATTCTGCGTTTATACGCCTCTAATATCGGTTCTACGTCTTTTCCATTTTACTAAAATTCGCAAAATTTCTCGACCTATCATTATTTCCCATTCTAAATAAGACGGATTTTCCCTAGAAAAAAAAAAAAAAAAAAAAATCTTAAATGGAGGAACACAAGAAAGATCGAAGAATACTGACCTAAGAATCAATTAAATTCACAGTAGACTTTTTATTTAATACACATAGACAAGCAGCAAATCAGACGAATATTAAAAATTTTTAATGTTATTAAATAACTATCTGTGTATGGACATAAATCGTATGCTTATTATTAAATATACGAAATGTATATAATTAATATTCAAAATGTGTTCATATAGTTCTTAGGAAATGTAATATAATACTCAATATATGATACGCATTAATAGCATTTTTCTCACTTTTTATAATAAATCTTTATTATTATTATTATTGTCTTTAAAAAAGTATAATATACATTTACTAACTTAAGAAAATTTATTAATTAGTATTTTTATATAAATTTTACTTAAGTGTCATTAAATTTGTAGTAATAAAAGTGTTATTAAAATTTCGATTATACATCTTTTCATTTGTACGTCCTTAAAGTCAGTCCCTTGAAAGACGTATAAACGGTCAACGGTGCTTTACTGTACTTTGAATATTGTGTTTATGTTCTGTTCTCTTACACTTTTTTTTCCTTTTTAATTTTTTCTACACACTATTTAAGAAGTTATCTACTCTCTGTAAATCATTTATTTGAAAAAGCTAAAAATTACTTAAGTGTTGTTTTTTTTTTTTTTTTTTAACTAAAAACGTAATAAATAATGTAAAAAAAAAATAATAATAATAAAATAAAAAAATAAAACCGGCTTAAATACGTTACTTCTAACAAAACCCAAGCAATCTTATTCATGTAGCCTATTTGAAAAGGACGAGTGAGTGGTTTTTTTCGTCGCACTAGTGCTATACACACATTTTAAAAGGAAAGTAGAATTAAGCTATAAGAAATTTATAAGTGATATAAAAAATAATAATCGCGAATCGAATTCATAATATCTATCAGTGAGTAAAGACCGTTGCCCTATCTAAAGTCGTATACTCTTTGTCCTTTAGGCTAGTGAACAACGAATCTGTTGGCTGGATTCCAACCTTTGTTTGCTGAAGAACTCGTGACACCTCTCGAACGATAAAAAAAGGAGGCTGCAATGCAAACTTACAGTCCCACAACCAATGGACGTAACTAAACTCAGTCCTTTTTCATTAATTTCAGAAAGAAATGATGACAGTGATAACGAGATAACGACGGTTTGTTTTGCAAACAATCCGAAGAAAAATCTGTTGTTAATTGTTTATAAATAATCTCTTGTTTAATTTTTTTTTTTTTTTTTTTTTGTATTTTACACGGATAAAATACAATACGATAGTGTCTCATAGCTACGACCGTTTGCCTAAGAATTAGCAAAGAAAATTTTACTATCATTATTTGCTAGCTTAAACATTCATTCAACAGTCTTTGAAAATACCTTTTGCATTAATAAATTCAGTACCACACGACAACTAAAATAATCTACTCACTGAATAGAATGCAGGTACCTATGTGAATATGGAGTAACTATGGAGACTTTCTGAGCATTAAGTAATTAACGGTTGGATAAATAAATTAAAGTACCGTTAAAGAAAAAATTAAAATAGGGTGTTTGTGTATTTTTCTCTATATAGTAAGTTGAATTTAACGCTATCGCCCTTCAAATATCATAGATCATAATGAAATTTTTGTTGTCCCTATAAAAATTTATAAATCTATATATTTCGTGCGCAGATGACCTATAACATGTATATAAATTTCAGCTCAATCGGATGAGGCTTTTAGACGCTATTGAACTTTAAATAATTTGAGCCCAGTAGCCACAATGATGAATTTTTCTTGCGTGTCTGTAAAAAATTAAGATTCTCCAAAATTCATACGGTTCGTATGACGAAGATGTATAATATTATATAAATTTTTAGTTCATTTGATTAAGCAGTTTAGACGCTATCGCAGTTTAAATAATTTAAGGCCATATTCAATAGGATTTTTTTTTTTTTTTTTTGTGTGTGTGTGTGTGTGTCCCTGAAAGAAAAAAAAAAAAAAAACTATAAGTGCTAGATTTATCAAAATCTATACAGTTCTTTCGACAGTGACTTACAACGTGTGTATAAATTTTCAGCTCAATTGAATAAGGTATTTAGACGATATCGAGTTCACTCGGATGCATACACACATATATCCCCGTAAAAATAGCAAAAATAAATTCAGGTAACCTCAAAACGTGTAGAAATACTAAAATCTAAAAGTCGTTTTTTTTTTTTTTTTTACATGATCACAATACTTTCCTTACATATATGTTCGGAAAGTAAAAACGTGTCACTATAACGTCATGTGTAAAATTTGCACCGAATGCAGCGATATTATTACGCTAATTTGATTTCTAGAAGCACAAAAATATCAACATATACCGATTTCCTAATTAATAAAAACATTCTAAAACTTTCCTAAATACAATAATATCTAATTAATATTAATACTGAGTCGATTCTTGGCAATTTTTATGTTTGCTTATTTATTTCTTTTTATTATTATTATTATTCATTTATTTAATCTTATTTTTTTTTTCTTCTAATATTTAAAACAAGAAAAAACGGTTCAACGAGATCAGTAATGGAAACGTTTGATTGAACTATTGTTAATTATAAACAGTACATAAATAATTTTATGTATTTCGCTTAATACGCTCTATTTTCATCATACCCATTTAAAATAACATAAAAATGCACAAGACAGACAAAAAAGTGTTAAAAATTAAGGTTGAGAATGACCAAATTTTATTAATGAAATAATAAGTGATTGCTGTAAGTATAAATATAAAAATCAAAGAGAAGATTTAGAAATACAAAACATAGTTAATGTTAATAATTTTGCATGAATCACGACAAAAATTGAGCAGTTACACCTGGATTTTTTGCATTTCTATTTTCCTAGTCTCCATTTTTACTTTCCAAACATACATATGTACAGAAAGTATTATATTCATGTCAAAGTTTTTTTACAAGGACATAAAAAAAAAATCCTTATTATTGCCTATGGACTAAAATTAAATGCGATAGCGTCAGAACGATTTATTCGATTGCGCTGAAATTTTATACACATGTTATAGGTCATCGCTGCACACTGTAAAAATATGTCCTATTTGTTGCCAGAAATTCTCTGTAATTTGAGAAAATACGTTCTGATAACGTAATTTTTTCGTAAATTAAGCGTATTTTCTCAAATTACAGAGCATTTCTGGCAGAAAATGAGACATATTATTTACAGTGTACAAACTGCATAGATTTTGATAAATCTAGCACTTGAACTTCTTTTACAGGGACACAACAAAAAAGTCTTTATCATTATGCCCTAAGGGCTCATACTCTTTAAATTTCGATAGCGTCTAAACGCCGTATCCGATTCAGCTAAAAGGTTATATACATGTTAAAGATCACTGTCACACGAACTGTATGAATTTTGGAGAATCTATCACATATAGTTTTTACAGGGACACAGAAAAATTCTTCATCATTGTGGTTTATGGATTCAAATTAGAGGTCTGCACGGGCCGGGCTCAATATTTTTGTGTGTTCTCGGAGGGCCGTGTCTGCCCGAATCTTTTTCTAGATTCCTCGTTAATCAACGAAAAAGGAAAATGATAAAATATTTTTCTAGTCATTTATTTTTTACATAATTTTACAGTCTGGTATGGCACATAAAATATTATTTTGTTAAAAAATGTCTGCAACTTCAATTTAATTGTCTATCAGTTTGTCTGTTCGCGATCTGATTTTCCACAAATATTTTAAACATGTCTCGAAATTAATATATTTTATAAGTAATATTGGATGGTTTACTATTCAAAATAGTATGCTTGTCACTACTAGTTTGCGCACTTGTACAAACAAAAGAAATTAGAAACGCACTGTGTATAAAGCTTTGTGTCCTATGGTCTGCAGAGTGTAGATGGTATGAAGGCTACAAAAATTCTTCCGCTGTAGCTTTTCCTCTAAGGCTTATTTTTTTTTTTCTCCGGGACACTCAATGAAAGTAGCATCATTTTTAGCATGTGCAAAATCATCTTTTCTATTGAATGTGGTTGGATTAGCATTAAAGTTTTGTTTACCGGATCACATGAAAGATTCGGATACATTACAGTATATAACAGGAAGTGGTTGAAAGTGTATTTTTAGTACACTATTAACCATTTTAAATATCTTCCTATATTGTTTGAGGAATGTTAATATTTTCGATTTGACTTTCTGTCTGTCTTTGTACCTTCTGTACGTCTGTAATAATGAAATACTGTTTATATGTAAATATCTTGTAAACATTCAGCAGTTTTGTTAAAGAACATTCTAATGCTTAGCTATATAAAACCTCTGCAAAACACATACTAAAAATCTTTTTTGTAGTGTATTTTTTTCGTAATTTTACATATTTTTGAATCGGGCCGGGCCGGGCCTGATTTTATCGCTTTTTGACCGGGCCTAGGCCGAATTTTTCGATTTCGGGCCGGGGCCGGGCCTGAAAATTTTGGCCCGTGCAGACCTCTAGCTCAAATAATATAAAATGCGATAGCGTCTAAATGCATCATCCGATTATGCTGAAAATTTATATTTTTCAAAGTCACCTTTGTACGAACTGTATAGATTTCGGTCTGCCGAGCAGTTATAGATTTTTACGATGGCACAATGAAAGTTTCTTTATCATTATTATCTATGGGCTCAAATGTTTTGAAGGGCAATAGCGTTAAATTAAACAACATAGTATAAAGAGAATAATATTCTTTTCTAACACCCTATTATACTTTTCTCTTTTGTTTATTTAACGACTTTTCTTACCTTATTTATACAACCGTTAATTACTTAATGTTCGGAAAGTCGAGTAGAGTCACTCCAGATTTTTAATTTATTGGAGAATTGAGGACCTTATCATAACAATATAAACGATATCCTGAAATTTTAATAATTCTTAATTTTCTATCGAGTAAAAACAACCTACATTAAGGTGGAAAAAAAAGATATATAATTTGCCTGAAAAAAATACTTGATATAATTACAATTAAAATACTGGCAAGCTTTGCATAGAATTTCTTTGTTTAACATTTGTTGAAAAATAATATGGCATATAGAAATTTCTGCCGTCTTATTTAAATAAGTATATATTACTCAATTCCAAAAATTTCTATTTGAAAACTGCTAGATATTATCGGTTAGCATAGATACAATTAACGCCGAGTGACTTCTATAACATAGAATATGCTTTGAAACATTAAATACGTAAAAGAAAATATAATGCCCCTACTTAATGTTACATTATTTTCAATTTCTAACAGTGTAGTAATACGAAGTGGAACTTTAATTATTTGAATATAAATTTATTAATTTAATGTTCAGATGTCTTATTGTCGCTTTGCATTATCTATACCGCCAATATGAACATTTCTAAGCATTTGACTATCCTATAACAACCGGATCCGTGCCCAGGATCAATTTCCGCTTACACACATGAAATCTCACGGGATTAAAAGATCGTTTCTAAGAAAAAATATATATATTTCACTAAGTAACAAAATCTTTAACGATGAAACATACACGGTAAAGGGTTCCGAATTTTACCTCATTAATGAAATAACATGAAATGATAGACTGGCTAGGTAGTACATATACCTAGGAAAAAAATACACTTTTAGGTAATACTTATGTCTCGCATAATTTTTCACCCAAAGGCAAAAAAAAAAAAAAAAACGCTAAAAACAGTGTTATTCAGTCTTTCATTATTATTATTTTCTTTTTATTAAGAACACAGTTTCAATTTCAAGAAGTTCTAAGGATTAATCACGTCGACATATATTTTTACGAATCAAAACAATTAGGGAAACAAATAGTTTTACAAGCAAAGAAATAAATAACACTGCTCGGCATTAAAATTGCCTCTGATACCACTTCAGTATATTTTTATGTAAAATGACCTCTTGAATCCGAATATGACGCCCATTTTGCTCTATTACCCACCGTTTTTTATAATGGCCCTCTATTTTTTTTTTTATCATTTTTCGGCGATTTTATGGCTATAAATTTGATTTTTAGGAGGGGTGAGGATTTTAACCGTTAAATATCTTCCGAAACTGAGGGGCTGCAGAGCTGGAAAATTCAACATGGACATTTGCGATAAAGGAAAAATTTTGGGGGTGAATTTGTCACGGAAATTATGCGTTACATATCTTATATTTTTTTAATCTGTCATAAATGTTATTTTTTAAACTTTATATTTTTTTTTTTTTTTTTGTTTTTCGGTGTTAAATTAATTATTTTTTATTCTTCAAATCAAATTCATGGTGATAAAATTATCGAACAGGGAAAGAAATTGAGGGAAGGGGTGGTGTATCTAGAAAACAGTGGGTGAGTGGGCAAAATGGGAGTCATATTCGGATTCAAGGTCATTTTGTATAAGAATCAGCAAGAATAATATCAGATCTAGATTTTTTTTTTTTTTTTCCAGAGCAATGTAATTTGAATTAAGTTCATCGAATAAATGCATCTTCAAAAACTTGAGCTTTGTTACAAAAATAAATTTCATTCATTCGTTTCATGTATTTGAATCGAACTGTGATGACTAAAATGACTCGTTTCTTATACTTACTGGTCACAAACTAGCTTCTTTAGTTTTAAATGACACATAAAATTTTATTGGTACTATTAACGCATTAACAATAGAAAAAAATTCTTCAATTTTAGAGATTTATTTATTTGTTGAACATGTATGTATCAATTATTTTTGCGTTTTATTTTTACAATTATTATTATTTTGGTTATAATACCTGAATTTCCTTGAGGATGGATTGTACTTAGATTACAAAGTTATATCTTTTAAAAATAATGAATTCGAGCTTAGAAAAATGCATTTCAAAATCTTTATCATGTTACGAGTCGTAAAATTATTATTATTTATCTATGCAATAATTAACATATATTATAATTATAAAGAAGCGTTCAACATGCATTAGAAGCCAAAATATAGCGTAAACATATTAATGACGTATAATTTACCGTGCATCCTTCGATTGTTTGTTAATGAGGCCGGAAAATGGAATATTATTAGATAATTAAATGTACGAACAAGATTGTTTTACTAGAAATTGCATATAATAATAATAATAATAATAAAATCATTTAGATTTGCTGCATAAAAGATAAGCGTGAAATTAGAAAAAAAAAAAATGAGAAATTAATACAACATAGATTATAAATAATATTTACACTTAGAAAGTATATGGAAATGCTACATTATAAAAAGTAACTATATATATACCTACCGTAAAAACAGCTTTTAATTTCATCCGAAAGGGAGAATTGAGTCGCGATTCCAGAAAGGAGAACGCCACATCTAGAGCCCCTTTTTTTCTCTATCTCTTTAACTGAAGATGTAAACACAGAAGGGCACAGGCAAATAAAATGTAGTAAAAATTTGCTTAATCAAAAAATAAAAATCACACAAAAATTTTACGCACTATGTTTCTATAGTGCTATTTTTTACGTGTAAATGAAACGTCGAAATTTTAATGTCTTCATATTGGCGGTTTCACCTTTTCTTGTATCTTAATTCCATATCCTTAAATGTATAAATTTTCTGTAATAATCCACAAATGGTTTCCGAGACTTTTATCAATTACGTTGGATTAATCGCCGATGTTAGGCATCTCGTAGAAGAACCAATCTGCATAGCGAAATGAAGCATTAGAAATCCACTTTTAATATCCATAGATGGTCAGAAATGAAAAAGAATAATATTATTTTCGTTTTCTAAAATGATTTTAAATATATTTGTAGACGAAAGCAAAAAAAAAAAAAAAATTCGAACGCGCAACAATTTTCAACAAATTAATGAAATCCACTTGTATATCTTTATAATTCCAATAAGTACACTTTGTTCACTTGGCATTCCTTTTCTGAAATAAATCCACAAAAATTCAAAACAAAATAAAATTTATAACTTCTTTTTTAATTTTCGTCACAGCTTGCTTGCAATATACATGTTCTTTACTGAGCACTGCCCTATGCTACGCTTCGCAAAGAGGAATGAAAGGACTCAGCCAACTAGTATAGGGTTGCCATAAGATAATCTTCGGAAAGAGGCGACGTTGAACTCGAGGATTCGCCAAACGCTTCTCTTTATCGCCAAATAAAGAGCAATTATTTTTGTACACAATGTATTTGTAACGAAGATATTTTCTTACGAATATTATAAAGCAAAAAAGTGGATTATAAATGAAGTAGTAATAAAATTTGCGATGTGCACATCATTCTCTATTTGGGGAAAAAAAAAAGTGAAATTTTATAATAATAATAATAATAATAATAATAATAATTATCTATTTTCATTTTTGTGATTGATAAGTTCTAAAAAGTTTCAAAGAAAATGCAGGATTAATGTAATAAGCTTAATATTTTTGTGCTTTGATTCTTTACAAATTTCGCAGGAATAGAGTTCCTTTTTAATTAAAATATAATTAATTCAAATATCGCTTTCTACTGTAACTTTTACGTTTTAAAAAATTCTTTCGAAAGTATTAATAAGTTTCAAAAATATTCAATTTTAAAATGTTCATTTTTTAAACGAAACATGTCGTTTATTCATGTGATAACTATAATACATAAATGTGGTCCTTCACTACCGCTAATAGTAAAGCTATGTAGTATTGTTTTTATATAATTTAATATTAAATTACTAGTTGACCTTCTCCCGCCTAGCGGTCGATATTTCCAAATGAGTCTATTTCAAAATTTGTTGCTTCCCGGCAAGCCATATTCACCAAATCAAAAACATAAATAGTCAATAATTAAAATAAGGATTATTTAAAATTTAACTGTGTTTTTTTATTAAAATAACGAAATTCAAGCAATGAAATGTAATTTAATCTATATCATTATATAAAGCGCAAAAAATTGTTTGTTTGTGGAGGGTAATCTCTGAAACTACTGAACCGATTTAAAAACTTCTTTCACTGACCGAAAGCTACAGTATGCCATATTGTTATAGGCTATATTTAATTTTGATAAAATAAATTTTAGTTTAAAATCTGAGCATTTTTATTAAAATCCCCATAGAAGCCGTAATAGAAATGGAAATAATGAAATATTAAAAAAATTAGCTGCTGCCAACATAAAAGAAACATTTACATTTTGTTTTTAAAATATCTTGACGTGAAAAGAAAAGAAATATATTTGCACGTGCATTAAATTGAAATTCATATAAAGCTTTTTTAATTGTTAAACTTACACGTTAAATCTGACGTCATTATAGAATTAAAAGTGTTTATTTTTCTAATAATTTAATTTGATATGATATGATATAATGTAATGATCTAAGCGTTACTTCTAAACTTTTATTAAATTATTTATTTTATAATTATTGCCCAAAAAATTTACGGGTTAATTCATTTTTCGACATATAATAAAATATATTTTCTCGCGAATAATAATATAAAAAGTGAATTAAAAAAATATCGTTTGCATTTCATTATGCATTTGTTAAAAGAATAATTGAGAAGTTTAAATTTATTTGACAACTATTTTTAGCAACTAACAGTTATGATAAGTAGCTCAATATACATAGCGCATACAACCATTACTGCAATGCAAATAGCATTTAATTATTTGAGTTACATTCATAGAATAATAATAAAGGAAGAAAGGAGCATATATGGTTTGGTTTCGGTTTGTAAAATCCAGGAATGCCGGGTATAGGGTTGTAACAATGCTTCGATATGATTGGTTGGCGACTTGTTGGCGAGATTTTTTAATCGTCTCATCTCTCTGTCAATCAGTCAGTGAGGCAGCACCCACAACAAACAGCGATAAATGTGCCGAGCATGGGTGCCCTACTTTAAGGTATTGAGTAGCAAAAATAGCTTTCGCTGGCATTTCACTAGAAGGGGTTTATAAGCATTAGAGTATTAGCGTGCTCCTTCTTCCTTTATTATTATTCTATGGTTACATTATGTTGATTAGAAACCTATTTAATCTATCTATGCTCTATCTTAATATATATAAATCTCGTGTCACAATGTTTGTCCTCAATGGACTCCTAAACCACTTAACCGATTATTATAAAATTCGCACACCATGTGCAGTTCGATCCAACTTGAGAGATAGGATAGTTTAAATCTCAAATTATAGTCTCAATTTTAATTTATTGCTAATTATTTGTCTGTTATTATTTGACAGTCACAATTATCTGCTAACTCCAAATGATTCTAACAGATGTCGATACCTTTCGACTGGGTTGAAATGAAAGCTGAAATATATTTGGTGCTGCCATCTACACAAAGAATCTTCAACTTTTTAACCTATTAATAAATTTCGTATAATTCAATTATTTCCACTTTTTAAATTTTTGGTGTTAGCATAGCCGGCCACGTGTTACTTAGACTGAAGTGTAAATTGAATTCATATTATAATGAAGATAATACAGTGAAATTAATCCTGTTTTTTACTTATTTGTGCTTCATTGATCAAAACTTTATAATTTAATCTGTATATATATATAAATTACGTGTCACGATGTTTCTCCGGGGTAAACTCCTAAACTAAGGAACTGATTTTGATGAAATTTTGCACACTGTGTGCAGTTTGATCCAACTTGAGAGATAGGATAGTTTTTATCTCAATTTATTGTCACAATATTGTTTTATTGCAATTATTTGTTAATTATAGACCTTTATTAAAGTTGCTCCAAAATATCTGTGAGTTCCATTAATTTAATTGTTGCCAAAAAAAAAAAAAAAAAAAAAAAATACGAGTTCATTTTCTTTCGACATAAAAATAAATACATTTAATCAAACGTGAACGTTAAAAAATTATAAAAAGTTAAATTATGCATCTCACGAAAATTGACGTCATAATCAATTTAAAGATTTTATACACATTGATAAAGTGCTAATGTAGTTCTATCATAGATATAGTAATATATATAGATCTCTCATCCCCATGTTATCGTAGAAAGATTTTTGATGCCGAAAAAAGATAAAAAAATAAAAGCTTTGGAAACAGCCATTAAGTGGTATTGAAAAAAAAAAAAGAAAAAGAAAAGAAAGAAAGAAATATGAATTTGAAACTGTATCTGGAGTCTTCCATTCCCCTTTAGCAAATAAATTATTCATAAATTTTATTTGCTAAAATATTAGTATGTATTCCCGTGTGTATTCACTCGGGGAAAGACGGCCATATTTTGGTAAAAACGTCGTCTTTTCCCAAATGAAAAGGAATAACTTTTTTCTCCCCAATGATCACTCTATTCTATATATGCTATACTATATCTATGAGTTCTATACGCAAGCGAAGTGTGACTCACTGACCGTCTGTGCAGCCAAGAAAAAGATTTCCTATGTTAATTGCCCACTGGATTTTTTGTAAGAAATTATTAAAAATCGAGGAAATTTATTTCCCGATTTTAATCCTTATATTTGGGTATAGATATGTATTAGTTATCGCGGGTGTTAGATTGAATTATTTTGCTGTCAAATTGACAAAATTTTAATTTTAAATTTTTAAACTCTGTCGCCCTTGGCTTTTTTTATTATTATTATTATTATTTGGCGATCAAAAGCGTAACACGAAAATATACATGCCAGATGTATGCATTGTACGAAATGTAATATGTATTATTCATTCAGGCCCTGACTTACGGCAGGGCATACGGGGCAAATGCCCTGGGCCCCCCTTCTGGAAGGGGCCCCCCTACAGGCAAATGCAGAAATTCTGCAACCTAAAGACCCCTTATGCCACTGCAAGCCCCCCCCCCCCCAGAATAGGCTTGCCCCGGGGCTCCAGGTAGTCTAAGTCGGGCCCTGTATTCATTGTACGTATGTATGACATGTAATATGTATTGTACGAAATATTGTTTCATATTATTCATTACTCTTTTAATATAAGTTGTTAAAATAACCATGATTTTTGAAAGGAATTAAATATTTTCGCCAGATAATTTGGCGATATTCTTTTTTTTTCGCCAAGGATGACAGAAATGAAATCTATTCCGCTGCAAAATATTAGTATCTTACATCAGATATTTTATTTAGACATTTGAAAACAAATTTGACTTCAAACTATGATAGAATATTTATCATTTTCCTTTTAATTTGTATATTATTAGTATATTAAAATTTAAAAGCATGGTATATAAAAAGTTTTTTTTTTTTTTTTTTTTTTTTTTTTTTAAATCTTATAATTATTCTTATCTTAATCCTCAATGTTTCCCATCTTTATTGACTTGAATTTACTATTAAAATTTTAACATACTCAAAAACTTCTCATCACTTCGTTAAAATACACTAAACTTTTCCAAAATCTTTTTGTATTTAAAATGATACATGTATTTACTTTAAATGTCCAATATTTCATAAGATTTCCAATTTTAAAGTTTTAAAATATTTATCAAATTTACTTATTTTTCTGGTTTAGCTTATTGTTTTCCCTTTTATAACTACAGCTGTTGCCCTCTTTAAAATATTTAAAATGATGAGGTCATTTAATAGTAAAATTATCCATTATAGCATATATTATATTTCACTCCTCCATAAAAATTGATTTTAAAATCGTCTGTTTCTTTTATACTTTTATTTTAATAGAATTTTAATAGAATTTAATTTATATATTAGTCATTTTAGCAATTTTATCCAAAGTAGCATTAGAAATAATATATATCACTTCTCCATTAAAATTTATAGGACCCTACAATAAAATTAATTTGTGCTTAATATCAACACTACGAAAATTTTTATCAATCGCTTCCAAATTTTGACCTAAGTTTCAAATCTCAACCCTGTGGGTTTTTACATCGGCTACAACGTTTTCGTCTTTGTTCGTAAATAATAATTTAACTGTACTAAATAGTTTACAGCCGTATAATTCAACGTATAACTTAGTCACAGCAACGCGTGGCCGGGTCTGCTAGTTATTTATAAAAATAAACTTCATCGCGAATTTATTAAAATCATCGCTAATTTATTTGTCGATGGAATAATAGATAATAGTGCCCAAATACCGCAATTTATTACTTTTTTTTCTCTCGTGCCAATTTGAATTGTTTATCATAGATGTACAAGATATTTTTTTAGTACTTACAATGTCTTTTATATTATAACAAATCAGCATAGATCTGTGTAACACAAATGATCTGTTTATTTTAATCTTCTTTCTCTTTATTAACATTTTCCAACACGGTTGAAAAGTGTTAATAACTTCGGTTTGTCTATCTGTTTGTCCGCGCTCTAACTTGCGAAAATATTCATGACATTATTTGTTATTCGAGTTCACTATCGGATATTCCCTATTGAAAATGGAGCAAATACCATCACTAGTTTCTGTATAGGGACACCCAAAATTATTCCAAAGCATTGCGTTCTACAAGAGGTATTTTTATAAACCATATTTTAATAACATTATTTTGCAAAAATCTTAATGTAGTTGAAATATGTTATTTATATGTACAAAAAAAAAATTCTTTTTATAGAATATAGTATAATTAGCATTAAGATTTAAAGGGCCGCTCAAAAATATTCAGTTACATTAAGGGCTGTTATTGCAAATTAGCTGAAGTTTTCGCTTACATTAAGATTTTTAACACTTTATAACAGTTGAATACAATCTGAATTAGTGTATCTGTCTGTCCGATTGTCCATCTGTCTATCTGACCGTCTGCTCTCCTCCAGCGTCCGTAAATATTTTCAGAATTTTTTAAAACTGATACATATATGTTTATTCAAGTTCACTATTTAAAATCGCATTGATATGCCCTGTACAACTGATTTGAGTACAGAGACACTCAAAAAATGCCAATGCATTGCGCTTTAGGAGAGCCTTTTTTTGTAAATCACTTTTAAATAGCTTTATACATCAAAAATAATAAAGAAATTGACATTTAGTGTCAATATGCTAAGATAGTATATTTTACAGAATGTGATATACGTAACCGTCAGATTTACAGGGCTACACTTTTTTTTTTTTTTTTCTATTATATTAAACTTTTCTTAAAAATTATTTCACGTTTTGAAAACATAAATAATATTTTTATTTTCTGTATTTCAATTTCAATATATTGTTCCAGCAGAAATGACACCAGTTCCGAGGGTTACTTTTCAGAAACTTGGGCTTTTATTATTAAGAAAATAATTAGTTATAACTTATAAGTTTATTAATAATTAATGGAAGCTTCTCCTGTAAGTTGGATAGTACAGAAGAAGAATTAAGAATTTTCTAATACATTGAACATGCTCATTAATAAAATAGGAAACAACATGTATGAAAATATAAGTTAGAGATTTAATTTGAGAATAAGGTATACATAATCTGTACATATGGTTAATATAATAAAACATTAATATTAAAACAGTTTCAAGAAAAATAAACAAGCTTTGTATAATAACAGGGATTTAACAGTCATTTTTCTAAATACTAACATTTTAGAGTTTTGTCGATTTTCTTGTCGGGTACGATATATATATATATATACAATATATATTTAGACAAATTTACTACCACTACTCAGAACCTGATTTTCCACGAAGCAAATGGGGCAAGGGCCTGAACCTATTTATTTGATGACCTATAAATCAGTTTTTTTTTTTTTTTAAGTTAAAAGCATATTAAATGTGTCCGAAGTTTACTTTCTTTTCGGTATAATAGAAGGGAAGTCCTCAAGGATTATGGCCTATGGGCCCTCATTTCGCTACGTCAGTATGTGCCGTTACCATTATTGCCGGATTTGAATGTACTGGTCTTTTCTCATTATCGCATTCATTCCGCAAAAAATATTGCATACACATATATGGAAATTAGAGATTTTCTATATAAATACGCGAACAATTTTTATATTGAAGAATATTTAAGCAATATTTAAATTTAATAAAGACGTTGATTTAAAGTGTTTAATTACACCAGATTAATAGAGTGAAAACTATAAAATGCAATCTAAACTGTTTCTGCATTTTTTTTTTTTTTTTTTAATTCAGTGATTAATTAATTTTTACTTCCATTACCCGACTACCGTAGGTAATAGAAGTATTGTATTCGGTTCAAACATTCGATATCGAGATTTCACCTGATTTACATGTTTTAAGGTCTCCTAAGTCCAAAAAAGTGGCTTTTGGCAATTGGTATGTGTGTGTGTTTTATGTGCAGGGAATCTTATGACTATTAAATCGCCGAAACTAATAGGGATAGAACTATGAATCTTCAGAATTGATACAGGTCTAGTGTACAGATGAATTTTCCAAATTTTGGTGAAAAAAACGGAAGTGGGTCATCCGAAATCGGAAGAGGAACCGTAAGTATCTCAAAAACGGCTCTAACGATTTTCTTCAAAATTATTGTATAAACACATTAGATGTCCTTTCGAATGATATAGCTAGTTAGTTTAGGAAAATTGATAGGCGTCTTGTATAAATAGCTGAATTTCAGGTCCTACAGGTGTGTTCCTTTCAAAACGGCTTAATGGCTTTTTTTCAAACTTGCCATATTAACTCTCTTTTAAATATCCTTTTGTATGAAATAGTTTTTTTCCGGTCAACAATTGATTCTGCCAAGTTTTGGTAAAAGTCGGTATTTAAAAAACGGCTCTAACGATTTTCTTGAAAATTGTTACATAAACCCATTTCAATATCCTTTCTCATGCTTTATGTAGTTATTACAGGAAAATTAATAATCATCCTGATCAGATAGATCAGATAGATCAGTATCAGATATCGAAAATTGGTGTCTATATATATAAATATATATATATATATATATATATATATATATATATATATATATATATATATTTTTTTTTTTTTTACTCGGTAATGTAAACTTTGTTTTGTTTGTCTTTACACGCGTATTAACTTTCTCTTACCGAAATATTTTTAGGCGTCTATTTCATCAGGTCAATTCTATATCTTCTGATCACATTATCTCCAAAAAGTGCACGTAATACGTGTAATAGTGGGTAATGGAAGTCGTGTGGTTATTTTACACCAGGTTTTTAAATATCGAAAACATTTATTTTATTTTATTTTATTTTATTTATTTATCTATTTTTCAAGAATTTTATTAGAAATTTTAGTTAAAAATGCTATGGCATATTTAAAAAAGCAAGTTTTGGTGCTTAATTTATTTCATTTTAGTAATTGTCATGAAATTTAGATTTTATTATTACTAAATTCTTCTGTGAATTTCATTACAAATGATTTTTTACCATTTTTTTTTTTTTTTTTTTCCAGGAGTACAAAGAAAACATTCCGGAAAATAAATAAAAATATAGATAAAATAAAGAATGCTGCATTACAGAACGTTTTTAAAGCTTTGGAAAGACAACTTTCTCTGGTTCAGAAATTATTGCAGCAGAATAATTTTAAATAATAATAATAATAAATACTATAGTTACATTAAAATGATACCATTTGCTAAATTAAATAAATCCTAAATGTTAATAATGAAAAAAAAAAAAAAAACAAATTATCGTGGAAAAATTCCTAATGCTATGTTAAAACATACCGGAAAAAAATATACTCATATACATGTATATATATATATATATATATATATATACAAGAAAAGCAGTATGCTCTATTTTTATTATTTTTATTCATTGTCATTCAGATCGCATAAAAACAAAATTTCATTATGGAAATATTGAATGTTTATGCTATGTTACGCGTAAATTGTTTTCTTGCTTTTTTTCTGGTGAAAAATAACCGTTGAGACGTTGAGATACCCAAACCTAAAAGCACTTTCACATTTACTTCAAGAGGGGCTTTCAGATGACAGTTCAGTAACACAGTTATCTCTCTCTCTATATATAAATGTGTGTGTTATTTATTAAACAGAGAAAAAATGTATACGCTAAATTTATTCCACAATAAATTTTAAGTCGTCAAAATAAACTCTTCTAAGTAAATAGAACCAATAGAAGATACAACTAAAAATATTACATTAAAATGAAAATAATTTCTTTTAAAGAAAAATACGATTGCTGTTATGTTCCGCTGCGATATATTGCCAAATCTGGCGTACCATCTCTCACTCCATCGCGGCGAGTATGCTTTAGGAAAGAAAAGAAAAAAAAAAAAAAACGAGGCGATTCTAAAAAAGAAATAACTCTCCCTCCCTCTCTTTACCAAGTCGGTCACGTGACTGTTTTTTTTTTTTTTTTACCCCGCAGCATGAGTTGTGTGACTGATTACTAGGAGGACTGACTGCTTGGATGATTCTTGAAAAAAAAAAAAAAAAAAAAAACGGTAAAAACATAGTAAAAATTATTTGTTAAAAAAAAAAAAATGTAAAAAACAGCAAGAAAGGAAGACCACAAGAGTATTAGATGCTAAAGCAGCCGAGCGGTTGGCTGATTCCACTGCTAGATCTGAGTGTTCATTCTTTTAGAAGTTTCCCATCTGAGTTCTTTCCTGTCATGGGATGATTCTGGGCTTCCAAATGTCGTTTGGTTCGTTTTTGCAAAGAAAATTCTTTGAAGCGGTGATGTGGCGTAACGTAACAAACAGCCCATCAAAAAACAGCTTCGACGTCTACTGAATGTCTAAATATATCTGTTTCCCGCCCTCTTCGTATTACTTTAAAAGAAAATCACAGTATTCGTAAGATATTTAAAATTTAACTGAACCATGATAGTTTACACCAAAAGCAAGACTTAGAAGATGGCGAGAGGGAAAACAAGTTGAAAATGGTGTTTACTGTAGATATAGAATAAAAGTGTCATTTTTTTTTTTTCTTCTTCAAAAACCACAGAGAATCTAGAAAAAAATCTCTATTATTCTGTGTTTGCAGGTTATCCTGTGTAACACTTTCATAATAAATAAATTTAAAGTATAATGCATAGCAATAATAGACATATAACTTTTCTGTTTACTTGAAAGGAAATAAAAATAACATTGATGAGCTATATAATTATTTTAGTTCGGCGCCATTATTATTTATTAGTATTTCAATTCATTGTTCAAAATTTAGAAGATTTTTGTTTACTTACTTCTATAAATTTAGTTCTTGATATAATATTTAAATTCTCTACATGTTCTTAATTTCATGTCGAATATAAATAGAAAATAAATCCTAAATTTTTTCAAATTAATTACGGTTAATTTTCTTTAAAACAAATATGCGATTTTTGTTTTTTCAGTGTGATTTTACTAACACTAAAAGGTTTAGATATTCGAAACCTTTATTTAGCATTTTTGGATTTTTAACTTCTGGTTGCCATAACAGATAACCTAAATATGACCAGACTCTCTTTCAAAAAAAAAAAAAATTCTCTCTCTCTCTTTCTTTTTTTTTTTTTTTTTTTTTTTTTAGCTTAGAAAATGTTTCACTAATTGAAAATTGTAAATAAATATAAAACGGATTACATTTGATTTTATTTTGAAATTCATTCAAAAAATATTATTTCTCATTTACGAATTCTCTATTTCTTGCACTACCTGCCAAACGATTTTGTCAAAATAATAATACAGTAAAGTACCGTTACGTCTTTTACACTTATACGTCCTTTTAGTGAAGTCCCGATTCATTCCTATTCATTTTAATGGAAAAAATTCTTCGTTTATACGCCGCTAATATCGGTTATACGTCTTTTCCACTTTACTAAAATTCGCAAAATTCTCGACCTGTCATCATTTTCCATTCTAAATAAGACAGATTTTTCCTAGAAAGCATCTTAAATGGAGGAACACAGGAAAGGTCGAAGAATATTATCAAAGAATCAATTGAATTCACAGTAGAATTTTTAATACTCATAGACAAGCAGGAAATCAGACGAATATTAAAGATTTTTAATGTTATTAAATAACTATCTGTATAGCCATAAATCGCATGCTTATTACTAAAGATATGCAATATACATAATTTATATTCAAAATGTGTTCATATAGTCCTTAAGAAATGTAATATGATGCTCAATATATGATATATGTAATTAGTACCCAGTCATACATTAAGTAGTATGATTTTTCTCACTCTTTATAATAAATCTTTCTTCTTTTTTTTTTTTTTTTTTTATTAATTATTGTCTTAAAAAATGTATAATATACATTTACTAACTTAAGAAACTTTATTAATTATAGTACTTTCATATAAATTTTGCTTAAGTGTTATTAAATTTGTAGTTATCAAAGTATTATTATTAAAAATTCGATTATACGTCTTTTCATTTATACGTCCTTTTATGTCAGTCCCTTGAAAGACGTATAAACGGGGCTTTACTGTAATAACAATATAATTCCAAATTATACATATGAAAATATAACGTGTTTTTTAAAATAACAGAAGTAGTTTTTGTAATAAATCCTTATAATAGATAGATAAATGAAATATTTAAAGATACTTTAAAATTCAGCGTAGCGGAAAGAAAGTCAAAGTCAGTCATTAATCCTTCGTTTTAAATGACCCTCTCGCTTGAATAAAAATCTTATAATAAACAGGTCAAGCATGGTTTTTGAGGACAATTACTTAAGATTCAACTTGTTAGAACAACTATGTTGATCAAATGTTTCTGGTACAGTGCGTTTACGTTGTAAGCGTTCAGGCGTAGTTGATAGTTTGTGCTGTGATCAAGAAAATTACAGTGCGGGCAAAAGGAAATAGATACTAATTATCGGCACGCTTTTTCTGTCAAATAGTCGGCAGAAAACAGTTTAGAGAAATCATTTATCTCCTAACAGTATTTCAAAATATATATAAATAATAATAATAAATTAAACTGTTTCATCTATCTATAATAATAAAAAGAAAGGTATTTCCGTTTTTTTTTTTTTTTTTTTTTGACATTATTTTCACGTGATTAATAAAAAATTATCAAAAATTAGATTAGTTTATGCACATGAAAAAATGATGTTATTATGACTTTAAAATTAAAATACATAATAATAATTAATATACTTTTAGACTAGCAAACCTATGCGAAATTTTCGCAACTTATTATTACTATTATTATTTATTTATATATTTTCCTTTAAAATTTGAAACTTATAAGTCTTATGCCAATATCACCATCCAATAAAAATTTTAATTCACCAGAGCCAAATTATTATTATTATTTTTTTTTTTTTTTTTTTTTTTTTTTTGGAATGAAATGCTAATACATAACACTTAATCTAAATCATTCAGAGAAAAGTTTCAAAATAAAATTCATGTTTGACGACTTAGTTTTCATATTTCCCCTGGCAAGACAGCTTTAATAAAAGACCCCAATGGCGACTTTTAAATTTTTGCCGCCATGTTGGCGAGATACTTTTTATTTTATTAAAAATGAAAAAGTCGCCAAGGGGAGCTATAATAAAGGTACCATGATGACGTTTACAGATTTATTATTGTTATTATTATTATTATTATTATTATTTCTATTTTACTTCCTTAAACAAAGTATAAGGAAGTATAGTAATCCCGATTTGCGAAATAGATTTTGTATCTCATATAGCTCAAGAACGAGTGTTCGTAAAATGTTGCAAATTTATATTTGGGACTCATCTGTATGTACGTACGTATGTGTGTGTGTGCATGTGTGTATATCGTATTACTAAAAAACGATTGGACTAGAAAATTGCAAATTGGTATATAGATTTGTTATAACATCTAGTTGTGCACTTCCCTTTTTGGTATTTTCTTTTTGTGACTTTCTGTTTTGGAGATATTTACGAAAACGAGACATTTATTCATAATGATATAAAATACAAAAGTTTAGGACATTATATATGACCTATCATTATAGAGATTTCAAAAGAAGCTAATGATAGAGCTCGTAATGATATTGTCAGGAAAGTTGTTGACATTTTTGGGTGTAGAAAGTATAATTCTTGAAAACATAAGTAGGTTCTAGTCGACAAATGCACTTTATTTAATGAATATTCAGATCGTAGATAGAGCCCGTAATGATATTGTTATGAAAGTTGTCGACATTTTTGCGTGTAGAAAATAATTTTCAAAGACATAAGCAGGCTCTAGTTGATGAATGCACTTTATTTAATGAATATTCAGGAAACAGTTGAACAAAACTCATTTTTGAGTTACAAAAATCAATAATCAATGAATATTTTGGAAATAATCCATGTCATTCTTACTACAGAAATCAAATAAACATTGTTAAATGCACAACAGAGAAATTTTGCTAATTCCGGAAGAATCGAAAATCTAGAAGTCTGAATGGAATTTGAATTTATCGAGAGTGTTGTCAGTGGTTTTTAGAATTTCCAAGTTAGTTCTGCGCTAGAAACCAATGAATCATTACAAAAAAATTACAGAACTCAATCCCTTATTGAAATTAGAGTTACCAAACTTTGGGAATCCTGAAATACAACTTTTCGCCACATTTGAATGCCTAATTTGACGCTAAGTCAACGTCCACCTTCATGGAAATGAAAAAACTACCATCTGTTTTCACTTTTACTGTAATATCGTATAGAGAGTAGCACGAAGATATAGGAGAATTCTAGTCTACAGTCATCAATAATCACTCTTCTTTTTTTACAGAACTTTCGAAGAAATTAGTTCTGCGCTATAAACTAATAAATCCTTCCGGGAAATACCAGAACTCTGTTCTTAGTGAAATTATAGCTTCCAAATTTTGGCCCTAAACTACAGAAGTTTGCCACATTCGGTCGCCAAGTCACCAAATACAATGCCAAGACCAAAATCTGCGATGACTAGAAACTTGGCGACTTCGCGATCAAATTTAGCTCAAAATATTGTTTCAGGATAACCAGAATTAGTAAACTATTTCTCAACCAAAATTAATAAAAAGTCATCGCCAACATGGCGACAAAAATTTAAAAGGCGTCGTGAGTGTCCTATATTAAAACTGTACTGCCTGTGGAAGTATGAAAAATGGGTCGTGAACCATTGAATTTTATTTGGAAACCTTTCTTTGAATGATTTTGGTTTCACTATTGTAGAATAAGAATTTAGTTTTAATAATAATTTGGCTTCTGGTAAATTAAGATTTTAATTAGGTAGTGAAATTGGCATAACATTTATGGGTTTCAAATTTTGAAGGTAAATAAGAAAAGAAATAAAGGGCGAATATTTCGCACGGGTTTGCTAGTTTTTACATATTTCGTTTCAGAAACATTTAAAAATATTGATGGTGGCCTTGGCTGCATCGGTATTCACTGAATATGTAAAAGCAATTCGTCAATTTTTTTTTGCATGTATTGCACATCGAGTGCTTTATAGCTTCTTTGTAAAGTGTATCGATAAAATATTAAGTTGGTAATATTTTGGAAAAGTTAAAAGGGCAAATAGAATATCCCTAGGTTATTAATCTTCTACTTCCAAAACCACATTATTTTCAATTAATTTCTGTTGTCTTATTTTGATCTCTAGTATGTTAGATTATCATCGCTGAATTAAAATTTCAAACTATTACCCCGGTTTTTCTCTATCAAATGTAAAGAGCTTTACGGCTAGACGGAGAAAGTAATTTTCTATGTTTCCAAGAAAGGCACTTCTTTTTGTATTATGGAAGAATCAGTTTTCTTTTTTTACAACTAATTTTTCGTTGATTTTTGTTATTATTTCATGTGAATGATTTCTAATGTTTTCTTCATCTGCAATGCATTTTTTTCCACCAAGCAATTTAAAAGTATAATTTATATAATTTTCAATTATTATTATTGTTGTTATTATCACAAACGCTTTTGTACAGATTTTATCTTATCTTTTATTTTCCCCGCCAGCCAATCTTTATCTGGCTGGTTTTTAGAAATCTCTTCTTTAAAAGGTTTCAGTTCTTTCTTTCACTCCTTTTATTATTATTATTATTATTATTATATAACTCTGCATCCATGTCATCTTTAGTTAAAGGCATTGACTTCTTAGAAATCCTTTTTTAATACCAGTTGTTATGAAAAATGTCTTTCTTATATTCTTTCTTTCTTCTTCTTATTTTTTTTTTTTAACTCTTTTATGATTTATAAAAAAGAAAGAAAGAATCTGGTGTGTCACTCACACGACTTCCTCTTACCCTAAATACGATAAGTACAGATTGGAGATTAAAAAGTAAGATAACGAGTACTGTTATGCAAACCTATGTTAAAACAATTCAAATTAGGCTTCTGAGTAGTTTTATTTGACAAATAATTCTGTGTGAGGGGGCGGTAGCCCCCCCCCCTCAACCCCCCCCCCCCGTTTCACTATTGTACCTTCATTTATATAGAATTCGAATCTGTTAATAAATTCATAAGTTCATTTAAAATTATTGAGACAACTTTCTCACCAACATTCCTTGAAACTTACTACCAATCTTGATCAAACTTTTCTAGTAACAAACAAGTAACAAGTAAACTAGTAACAAACTTCAAAGTACAACATTTTGATCACTTGAAATTATTTGTTTTTAATTTATTCTAACAGACACAGACAAATCAAACGTTAAAAACATGAATTCGGTATTCAGGAAGCCTCAAAACGTCTAAATATAGAAAAAATCAAGCGATGAATATTTAGCTTAAAAAAATACATTATTTACCATATGGCTATGAGGAATCAATTTCAATTCCTGAGCAGCTTTCCTGGACATGGTAAAATATTATAGTGAAGCACTTCCACTTACAAAAAAAAAAAATGTTATGGCTTAAATATTGGCAGCCCTGTATATCTTCAGAAAGTTATGTACACATCACATGGTGCACATAAATATAATCCTATAATAACGCACGGCACAACCTGAAGTACACTTCCATCCATTTCCAAGTATTGTCCATCGTACTATAATCTAGTTCTTTAGTGTACCCTGTAAATGAACAATGATAGCTTTCTCTACAATATTCTGCATGAAACATGTTTTTACGCATATAAAAAATATATATTCGTTTCATTTGGTTTAGTGCAGTCTATAGATGTTAAACTCTACTTACCTGCAACTTTGCCCATAGACGGTAATGTATTTGAATTCTCTGGGATGTCCATGCACACGGACCATTTGCTTGATCTCAACGAAAAGTTTAGTGTAGCATCTCTATAATGATACACATTTAGAATACCAAGTTTGGACTTTCTGCTATAATTTGTTTTTGAGATAAGCTGATAACAGACAGACAGACAGACAGACACACACACACACACAGAGACCAACCATTATAAACATGATTTTTGGATTCTGGGGACCTCAAAACGTGCAAATATAACAAAATTCAATTTTGAAAATTTGACCCCGAAACAATACTTTTTCTACTTTATGAGTAAGAGAAAGTAAAAATGCTATTAAGATTTTAAAATCCAGAAGCCCATGCATTTTATCCTTCCCCCAGCCTTCTGCAAGTATCTTTTAGAAAGATATTGATATCGTATAGCATTCGAGAATTCGAAAGGCTGGGCTAGTTTATTCTATGTTTTTTTTTTTTTTTTTTTTTTCAGATTTCAATTTCGTAAACAATTTCCATAAATGATCTTTTGGTATTATTATCTAAAAAAATTTTGGTATCATTTATAGATTCACAAATGTTCAATTAAAGGAAAATATAATAATCATTAAAAGAAAAACAACTGTATATTATTCACATTCATCTCTATTATTATAGTCATAAATAATAGTTGGTTTCAGCTAGTTAATAACTTTTTTTTTTTTTCCTTAAACACGTATGGCTTCTTTTTTCTTGCTACCTGTACCTGATTTCCTGAATGAAAAAAGAATAATAAAATAAAATAAGCGGGAAAGCAGTTAATAATAATAAATGACAGTCAGCAAAATGATCGTTATCCCGAAAGCTATCTTTATAATTTCTATTTTTGCTTGTCACGCATGTCTAGTGGATCATTCTATTTTAGTAAATAAAGCATTATATATGCAGTTTTCGTTTATACATCTTTTAGTGTAATTAATTAGTGTAGTTCCAGTTCTTTCCTAATTTATTTCAATACAAAATTGGTTGTTATACAACATTTTCTACCTTTTAGTAAAAAATAAAAATTTCTAACTGAGTCCTTCTTTCTCCCATATTAATTTTCTTAGATTTTGTTATAAACTTAATTTATTTCATTTTTATAGATTTTTTTTCCCTCACAGTAATGGAAAATTATCCAATGAACTTAATTCGATTCACAATCCTGTATTCATAACAGATTGTCAAGGTCAGACAAAGCCCATGTTACTCTATGGGGAAAATTATTTATAGAATTACACATTGCCTAATTCTAATTGATATTTTGAAATCCCATTCTCACATTTTGAAAATTTACAACCCGGTATACTAATACTTTCTAAAAATAAAAATATAAAAAATATAAATTTTTTAAATTTTAAATTTTGAGTTTAAACATGGGCAAAATCAACTAAGTGCATTTTTCTCATTTATTAGCCGAAAAATGAAATATTAAAAATTAAAAAAATAAATTTCGTAAAATGAGTACCAACTTAACGGTTGTAAATTTTGCGTAGTATGTGAAAAAAGAATTTTAAAAATTTCATTAGGTAATGATAATGAGTAATTCTATAAAGAAATTTCTCTGTTGAATTACATGGAATATGCAGACACGAGGGAAATTGTAAGAGGAAGAGAGAGGGGCTTAGCACTTCATGCTTGTGGTATGGGGACTTTCAGTATTACTAAAAATAGTCGGTATCTTCTTTCTTTCTTTCTTTCTTTTTCTTTTCTTTTTTTCTTTTTTTTTTTTTTTTTTTTTTTTTTTGTACACTTACACGTTTTGAAGTGTGATCTGAAAATCCGAAAGTCAACGTGTTGTCCGTTGTAGGTTGGCTAGTTAGTTAATTAGTTGGCTTGTTAGTTCGTGTAAATATTGTCACAAAAACGAATGATCTGGAAGAGCTCGTACAGTTAGTTCTATAAAATTTATGATACTGGTCAAAATCCTATTGAAAAAAAAAATGCTCGAATTTCGTTGCGCACGTACTGTTTGGTTATGATGCATTTTTTACTTATCTATTTTCATTTGTGCGAGAATAATAAGTATGTATGTTCATGGAGTTATAAAGGTTTCTTTAAAAACAACACACGTTTTCCGTACGTTTTTTGTTTATAATATGCAAGATTTTCCAACCAATACAATGCAATTTTTAGAAAACTTGACATATTACAGGAGAGACAATATCTTGCAATCAAAATATAAAAATATTAAATATCTGATGAAATATTAAATATCTGATATGCCATATGCATAAGCATTAGCAAATTTATATTATTATTATTATATGTACAATTTAATAGATAAATGAATATAGTTACGCTTATTACTTTCTTCTATATATTCAATAGAAGAAAGTATTGGATTCGTAAAAATTTTCGACCTCGGGTTTTTGATGGATTTACACGTTTTGAGAGGGGTAGAACACGATTTGATCGTTTTAAAAAAATGTCTGTCTGTCGGTCTGCCTCTGTATGTGTGTGTGACAAAATTTTGTGGCAACTGTATCTCAGGAACTACTGCACAGAATTTCATGCAAATTGGTATGTAGTTACACCTTGACTTAAATTAATGCCTATCAACTTTTCGTAAAAATTGTCTTACAGTTTGCGTTGCTATCCCGCTTTTTCTAAATTTTTAACATGGTGGTATAGGACAAAATTTTGTATAAATGTGCATAAAGAGAATTATTTTTTATAGTCATTATGAAAATTACAGTAATTATTGAATTATTTATAATAGAAAGAGTCAACTGGGATTTTTTTTTTTTTTTTTTTTTTTTGTATGCATCGCCTTCTCCCCACCTCGGGGGAAATAAATTTTCATGGTGGGTATCTTCCAAAAGAGCTCGCCAATACCTTTAAAATGAAAGGTTGAACCATTGATCTGCGATAATTTAAAATAAAGTTATCGATTTTTTTTCTTTTTTAACAAAATAATAATAATAATAAATAAATAAATAAATAAATAAATAAAATAATACAATATCAAAAATAAAATGAACTTTTTTTTATATTTAATGTTATACTACTTCTCTAATATGGAAATCGTACTGCATTATCACGGAAGATAATTTTATTAAATAATGATTTTAATAAATTATTTTTAGTGAGTGAATTTGCATAGGAAAATATAGAAGAAAGTTATGTGGTGGCCACAACATTCTAGTTTTTTAAATAATAATAGTAATAATAATTAAATTATTCTATTTTAGACACAATTTTGTTTTGAATATTTTACAATGTTCAGTTAAATACATTTGCTTTTTATCATGTTCTTATTATTTACAACAAATTATTTGAAAGTAGAAAAAATGAATAAATAAATAAATAAAAGGAGAGCAGCCAATATTTAATCTCGCCGACAATCAAGATTCGTGCTATTCTATCTGAAAATTTGTTTCCACAATTATTCATTGCCTTATGTACTTTTTATGTATTTTTTAAAATTCATTTTCACTTTCAGAAAATTCCTAACTTTAAATTATTATTATTATTATTTTAAATATTTTATTTTGGGGCTCAATAGTTAACTAAATGCATTTTTTAGCTGGAAGATATAATTATTTTGAAAATGTGAAAAATCATTTTTTAGAAAATGAGTAATAATTTAACGTTTGTGAACTTTCTGAATGTGAAACCGAAATTTTAAAACGACGCATTATAGGTAACGAGTTATAGTGGAAACAAATTTCCTCATAGAATAACATGAGCTTTGACTGTCGGCGAGAATAGGTATTGTTCGCTCTTAAGAAATATTTACAAGAAATTATGATTCTAATAATCAATCACATCTGCTGGTTGACAAATTTTTCTTGCTTTTCATAATAAATAACTCTTACAGAATAAAAACTTCTATGAATTAAGTGTAATTATAATACTGATAGTGGAGTGAGTAAATACTTTTTATGCAGAAGATTTCAAAGATTTATTAATTTATTATGTGTGTTGGTTGCTGAAGTTTATCTATTCCCTATAGATTCAATTTTGTTTCATATTTTGTTTTTCCACCTCACACATATTATATAATAGAAGAAATATATTTTTGATTTTGCATTTCTTAAGAGATTAAATGAAATATCGATATCTTTAATTACTGAAGATGTGGGGGAAAAAAAAGTTTTAAATTGCAAAAATATTGAGTTTTAGGATATTTGAGTCACTTTCGCCAATTATGATATTGAAATATATATTTTATCTACCTAAAAATGAAATTAATAATTTAATAAATTAAATTTTCTCAGAAATATCTATTCTACAAAAATATCTATTCCTCAGAAATATCTATTGCCCCCTACTCTTAATTTACTATGTCAACAACACCTTTCATTAAAATAAATTTATTGAAATTAAATTCTCAATATTTTTTCTATGTACCATAATTAGTCCAACTTTTCCGGTTTTCCGGAAGATGTAATATCAATAATTTTTAATAGAAAATGTTTAGTAACATTTTTCTACTAATTATCTGTGATTAATTGTATTGGAAATATTAGTAGAAAGTAGTGGTGTTATTCTTAACAATAATCTATATAAATAAAGTGAAGTGTCTGTGTGTGTGTCTGTGTGCGTGTGTCTGTGTGTGTCTGTGTGCGTCTGTGTTTGTGTGTGTGTCTGTGTGTGTGTCTGTCTTCGCTCTGGTGCTCACACTACTAATCGCAGAGCCTCCAAATTTGGCATATAGGTACCTGGCATATAGGTACCTTAAATTTAATCCATAATTTAATTGTTGCAAAAAAAAAAAAAAAAAAAAAAAAAATACGAGATAATTTTTTTCTTCAACAGGAAAATATATACATTTATCTAAACATAAACAATACTACACACTACTGATCGCAGAGCTTCCAAATTTGGCATATAGGTACCTGGGACCCTGCAGGTGTGCACCTCATCGAGATTTTTTTGAATTTCGAATTTAAACTTTTTAAATTCATGTTTTTTCGATTTTAAACATTGTCTTTTATATTTCATTTTTCATGAATTTATCCTTTGATTGTAATCGTCTGCGTATCTTAGCAACGGCTATTACGCAATTCATTTTTTATTTAATACATTAATTTGAAGGCGATTTTCTTTTCTTTATTTATTTATTATTATATTTATTGAAAATAAAATGGTAATGCATTAGAAATAAATTGTTACGTTTATGTATAAATTTTATAGTATAGCAACTTTTCATATTTTTAATTAATACCTTTGAAAGAAAAATCTTTTATTTATTTATTTATTTATAATATTTACTGGGTGAAAAAAATGGTAGTTTATAGTAGAAAGGATTAAACTGATTAAAATTCGTTTGTTTTTCATGTACTTAATTCCTTTTAAAAGAAAATCTACTTTTTTATTTTACTTTATTGCACTGGTCGGAATCAAATCGTAATATAGTGTAAATAACGGGGGCTATAAAACACATGGTTCAAAAACTAAAATATATAATAGATGCTGAAATACTGTCATCTTTAAAATCGTAGTTCTTAAATAACAGAAAATTCACAAGTCGTCGATAAATACCCTGATTGAAGTGCCCGGGAACGACCTTTCTGTAGACAGTGGGAAACTGGACCCGATGCAGAACGGGCAGAAAAAAAAGCTGCCTTAGGCAACGGGTACCCGAAGAAGCGAGATCTAAAGCGATTTCAGTGTTTTTTTTTTTTTTTTTTTTTTTTTGCAATGTGATGTAAAAAATAAATACTGATCCAATTCTTTAAAAAATTCATTTAAATATAGTGACCAGCGAAGCGGGCGTAGCCTACTAGTAATAATAATAAAATTAAAATTAAATTAAAATTAAAATTAAAAATTAAAAATTCTATCAAAGACAAAATTTAGTTCAGTACCGAGGACTATTAATTTCAATATGTAAAATTTTAGTTTTTAATTAATTAATTTTTTTTATCTCCTTTTTTAGCCGTAATACTAGGCCACGAACTTTTTAAAATGACTGAAATGAATTAAAATGAAGTGTTGCCACCTAAATTTCATGCTTTAGTTAATTTTAAAAAATCTAATTGTCATGTCGTAAAACTGTTTGCACCCCTGGATTCAGAAAAATCGTCCCTTTCATTTGGTACCAAATTTGTAACGATAGGACTGACATTTTTAATTTATTTTGGTGTTATACAAAACTGGTCTACAAAAACTCCAGATTGAAACTAATAGTCCTCCGTCCTAATAAATAAATTGAAAATTTGCAACTGTGCTATGTGGTACTCATTCTACCTAATACTAAATAAATTATTTTCTCTTTGAGGATATTCCTAAGTCATTTAATGTTTTTGTAGTTAGTTGTTCTGGGTCTAGGTTAACTGCGGCCGCTAATGACAATTTTAACTCCCACATAAGCCAACTGCGGCCCAGGTATTCTCCCCACCTATACCAACTGCGGTCGAGGAATGCTACACTCGAAATTTTCCTTAAAAGAACGTATCTCGCCAAAATCGCCAAAGCTCTTTGCACAAGGTTATAAGTTAATATGTGACTGGTAATATTAAACTGGCAATTTTTTACTCGAGCATCAATAAAATTTTCGTTTTTCTTTTACATTTACATTCCTGAAACAGAAATAAATATGGGCTAGGACCTATTAGAAAAACATCCCACAGAGGGCATTCCACCCATAGGCCTAGGACCCCAGCGTAGTCAATCGGCCTTAAACCATACAACTAACAACCTGCAACAGAAATTTATTTGGTCATCCTTTGCCTTTGGATTTGAATATGTTATACGTTTAATTTTCTTATTTATATAACTAGCAGGCTTTGCCCGCTTCGCTGGTCACTAAATTTAAAGAAAACTCTTTTCTATATAGCTTTATAAAAATAAAATAAAATAAATTACTGAAATTGTTCAAAAGCTCGCTTCAGGTCCCTGCTGCCTTCGGCAGCGATTTGGTCATCCACTGCAACTCGGGCGCTTGTCCCTATTACCTGCGACAATGGTTTACCAATGAGCTTCCATTTAGGTACTTATTATATACCAGTTTCGAAATAGATAGTATCGAAAAAATTGGAGTTTCCCTTTTACATTTGAATCCCAGTTACATGTGAACAACACTATAGGTGGTGCACATAATATTTGCTTTTACGTTATTTCCTATGTTTATTTTGTTTATCCAATCAACCATAAAATGACAGCAATTTCACGCCAAATATTACAATATGCTGTGACCGGCTGCGTCTGTCACATGAGACAATTAATTTTTTGTGTTTATATATAATTCATGGTTTGTAAACCTGATAGTACAGCCTTAATATAGTTAGTTCTCTTTGGCGACTTTTGAATTTGTGTCACCATTTTAGGCTTAATCCATTGTAACAATAAGACTTAATCCCTTGTAACAATATGCTATGAGCGCTATTTCTGCCGTGTTTTAGACAACTAAACTTTTTATTTTTATATTTATTTCCCATTAAACATATTTTTATTTTTATTAATATATTTAAATATTAATTTGAATTATTCAAATATTTCTGTTCGACAGCATGCAAGTGCAGTAACACACAGAGGCTCATTTGTTTGTATGATAAATTAGCATAGTGATTATTATATAAAAAAATAAATAAATAGGTAAACATTATCGTGCTACACAACTTTATTATGTCGCTCCACTGGCGGCTTTTGAATTTTTGTCGCCATATTAGCGATGGATTTATTTATTTATTTACTTTTGTATGAAAACGGAAGACTATTTTGCTAATCATTTTATCAGACTTTTTTTTTCTTTATTTATACATAAGAACCTTTCATATTCTGCTTATATTTTTAATGGTTTTTAGGTTTAAAGTAGTGCTTGTTGAAATAAATTTCCTATCTTTAAAACTGCATTTTTTCTGTAAATTTTGTGTAAAAATAAATCTTTTATGTTTTTATGTATTTGATGCGCTACTTAGATTAAAATGGCTGTTGCTATGTTAAACTTCTTGTCGAAAAAACGTTCGGTGTACTTCAACACCAAAATTTAAAAAATCGCCCAGCAAGATCTATTAATGAAACTGATAAAATAAAAATATGGTTCATAGAGTTTAAATAATCCATTTAAAAAAACTTTTAAAACCCAAATTTTTAATGCATCCTATCACATACATAGGTATAATAATATATAGATTGATAATTGGGCAGAAAAAAGTGATTCCTTTTCACTCGGGAAAAGACGGCGATTTTACCAAAATATGGCAGTCTTTCCCCGAATGAATACCACTGAGCTCCATTGTAACAGGAGAGCTGACTTCGCGGTCAGTCGTCTACTAGACGAATTACGCCTTGATGAATGCATAGGGGGCAAAAAGAAAAAAAGTAGTCCGTTTTACTATGCGTCTGACAGTATGAATTCTCGATAGTTATTGTTTATTATTTCATTATTCTCCAACATATTGTTAATAAATAAAGTGAATTTGCGACTTTAAGTAGCAGATTATTTTAATATGCATTTAGTTTAATAGTTACTGGAGATATATTTTATATAACTTGCTTATATTCCACTGACCCCATTGTAACAATTTGTAGCTCAGTGTTGTATTCGAAGAATCTTTTTAAATTCAAGCTAACATTTTGAGTTCCAAACTACTCTATCAACCCAATTACTTTTATATTCAACCGTATTTTTCTTTCTTTCTATCCCCCCCCCCCCCCCCAATTTTGATATATTACAGAAATTATTTAATATCGAACATTCACTGCTAAAATAAAAGGGGTTATTTTATTAATTATTTTGAGGGAGGTGGTCATTTAAATGATTGGTTATTTACTTTTATAACATTGTATAATAAAAAATAAAAAATTTCGTTAAACGTTAAATTTTTGAGATCATAATCTTTAAATAACAGAACATTTTAATATGCATTTAGTTTGATATTTACTTGAGATATTTTTATAGAACTTGCTTATAGATGGAACTGCTTATATTCCACTGAATACCATTGTTACAGTCTGTAGCTCAGTGCTGTATTAGCAGAACCTTTTTAAATTCAAGTTATCATTTTAAGTTCCAAACTACTTTGTCAATTCAATTATTATTTTCTCTTACCTGTAAAGTAGAGAAAGTATTGTTTTGGGTCAGATTTTCAAAAGTGAGTTTTTGTTATTTTTACACGTTTTGGTGTCCCCTGAATCCAAAAAATATAATATTTTTTTGCAATTATAATACTTCCCTTACATAATGTATGCTTGGAAAGTAAAAAAATAACAACAAAATCATTTTAGAGAGGTAGAGATTTGAATTTATAAAAACTATAAAATGTAAAAGCATAAATTTAAAAGAGCAATGCAATCCAGATGACTAATGTTTTTTGCTAGGATTTAAGTTGCAAAAAAATCTGATTGAAAATAAGTTTACTTAATTAATTACATATAAAAACCTTTAAATGTACCTCATGTTACGTCGTTAATATTTTCATCTGGGCGCCCAAAAGAAAATATTAACGACGTAACATGAGGTACATTTAAAGGTTTTTATATGTAATTAATTATGTGTAAATTATGTGTAAATTAATTATGTGTCATTATAATTTAAATTTTATTTATAAGTTTATTTTTTTTTCTTTTTTTTCCTCAAAGTTTTAATTGCTGCATGCAATAGAGAGAAAAAACAGAAATTTCATAGTGCAAATTCATCATTACTATAAAATCATATTTAAATTAAAATTTAAAGATTTTTATGTACTTTGCTTTAAATAAATAAAATGAGACATGTTTTCTCCCTAAATTTATTAAAAATCTTATAACGGTAAATATTATAGCAAATTCTACCCCTCTCATTTTTCCAAAAACTACGTAAATGACTTCTTTAACCTTACAATATTTTTTTCAGACAGATACAAAGATGATTTTGTGTAAAAAAATGTTATCACTTTTCACGCTTAGATAAATATGTATTTTATCTACAATGAAAGAGATTTTCATTGTGTCTCTGTAAAAAAGCTACAAGTGCTGGACAAACTAAAATCTATACAGTTTGTGCAACAGTGAATTATAACAATTGTATAAATTTTCAGCTCAATTAGATGAGACTTTTGTACCCTATCGCACTTTAAATAATTTGAGCCCCTGTAAAAACACTATAAGAGGCAAATTCTCCAAAATTCATACAGTTCGTGTGAAAGTCATCTGTAACATGCATATAAATTTTCAGCTCAATCATATAAGGCATTTAGACGCTATCACATATTAACAAATTTGGGCCCATAGACCATAATGTTAAAGAATTTTTTGTGTAAAAAAAAAAAAAAAAAAAAAAAAAAAAGTGCGAGATTGGTCAAAATCAATAAGCTTCATGCTATGGTGATAGACTTATAACATATGTACCAACTTTCAGCTCATTCGAACAAAGCATTTAGACGATATCGTGTTCACTCACATGCATCATCGTAAGAATATTTATTAAATATGAGTTCAGAGGACCTGGAAACATGTTGAAACACCAAAATCTCAAATTTCGATTTTTGGTATAATTACCGTACTTTAGTGCGGAAAGTATTGTAATCGTCAAAAATTATAGTGTTCAGAAAGTAAAAGTTAAATTAATAGATGAAAAATAAACTTGGCGTTTACAGTCATCTCATTTAAATAAATCTTTAAAATAAAAAAATAAAAAATAAGGAAAAAAAAACAAAAAAAAAACATTTGAGTATTAATAAAAATTTCAAAAAATTATCAAAAAAAAAAAAAAAAAAAAAAAAGTAGGCTTTATTTATTTATAAATTGAATGTCAAATTAATTAGAATAACATATTGAATTTCTACATTGTTCATTAATTGTAATGAACAATAAAACTATGGGTTAAATAAATGAACACAGACACTTCAGTATTTGAAAGATATTTTATTTCATTAAAAAGTTTTATATTTACAGACAGATGATTAAATCAGGATATATTTTAAAGTATCTGTCTCCCACCTCTCTTATTATTTTTCTCAAAAATTTGTAATTTTAAACGACCAATGGATTTTTACTTGCACCAATTCTATTGAAAGTAATTCAAAATAAAATTTTCAAACCACTGTAAAAGTTTTAATAATACATAATTAATTTTTATGTAAATGATAAGACAAAAGAAATAAAAGCTTAAATGCAAGTTGAAAAATATTTATAATTAAATTATAATTAAACTAAGAAAGCATTTGCTTAGATTAAAAAAAAATAAATAAATAAATAAAAAACTATACACACTTTTTTACTGTACGCACTTTTCCTATACACACTTTGTAACTTTATATGTGTGTATATATATATATTCACAAATTGCGTTAAAATTTTTGCCATTTAATACTAAGTTCCCACTCCCTCATTTCAACTATAGTGATCAAATACATTAAACTATATAATATATATATCGGTTTGTACAGCCGTAGGCTGAGCAGCTTTTAACCATACTTAATAATTCATAAATCTATCTCATTTCAAAAGAAAGAAAGAAAATTGCATGATAAGCAAAGAAGTCTACACAGAAAATTATTTCTTTTGCCCCGAATGCGAACTAAAACTATCCGCACTGTATTCATACGCGCTGACCGCACTAGATAACGTTAGGGAATAGGAAGTCAGCTCTCCTGTTACAATGGAGCTCAGTGATGAATACACACGAATATTTTAGCAAATAAAATTCATGAATAATTTATTTACTGAAGGTGAATGAAAAACTCCAGATATAGCTTCAAATTCATTTTTCTCTTTTTCCTTTTTTTTTTTTTTTTTCAATACCAATTAATGGCTGATTCCAAAGCTTTTTTTCGGCATCAAAAATCTTTGCACGATAATATGGGGATGATAGATCTATATATATTATTATATCTATGATCACATAAATCTTTTCGATGTTAGAATAAAACTTAATTTGAAAAAAAAAAAAAAAAGAATGATGTAACTTTTTTGTTTATTAACCAAAAAAAAATGATGAAATTTTAAATGCAAGTTGGTCTTGTTTTGTACAGACTGTATATTATATTTTTGTGTTCGTGAGAGAAAATTTAAAAGAATTTGAAAATTGCAATTTTTAATCCCACTTCAAAAACATGTGACTTAATGTGAAGCAGATTTTTTATTTCTTTTTTTCCTATCGGTTTCCATACAATCTTCTGTTGTTGCCACCTAAAATTCATACTTTAGTTAATTTAAAAAAATCCGATAAATCCGATTGATAAGCTGTTTAATGCATCGGATTCACAAAAATTTTCCCTTTCATTTGGTATCTTATTTGTAACGATACGACTGATATTTCTAATTTATTTTCTAATCTTTCTGATTTATTTTCCTCATTTTAAATAAATGTACGTTTTTATTATTATTATTATTATTATTATTCCGTCGAAAAAAAAAAGTTGGCAACAATTTAATTATGGATAAAATTTAAATGGCTTATTTATCAGAAATTAGAAGGTTATTATTTTCATATTTTAATTAATTAAGAAAAAACTAATCAAAAATTCGGAAATCTGACTTCGATGTCCACAGTGTATCGAGAATTAAATTAAAATAAAATACTGGCTTGAGAACGGTTAATTCACTCTTATTGCAATTTTGAAATATTATTCAGTTAAATGTAACATATGAAACATAGACGTAGGTAAGTAAAATTTCGCTTACCTGTAAATCTTCTTACCGGAAGATTGTTTTCGTCTTATGTCTCAACGCTTTTATTAATCCTCTCCACCACAGAACTTTAACTGGAATTGATCACTGATTATTCTGAAAAAAATCTAGAATATTTCAAGATTATACACTGTGGATTGAATATTGTATAATGAATTAATTCTGATCTTGTATTTCTTCTTGACTATTTATTGAAATATATCATGTTTTGGAGCGAGCCCGAAGCTCGTCCTTTTAGAGAGGCACTTACATACATATACTGAAACGGTTTTTACAGAAGCGAAAAAGATACAGAAGATACATCTACATTGAAACCCGCAGGGTGTGGCGAGAACGCGGAAACAATTGAGTTTAATACATCTACATATCACGTACTGAAAATTAGAGTTCTTTAAATGAAAAAGTTTCTAGGTTAATATTAAATATGAATTTCGGAGTCTATAATGTTCTAACATCCCCACTTAGACTCTGAAAGTCCTTTTCTAATTTAATAGTTCGTTTCTATGTTTAACAAAGAGAGTTTTGGGTAAAGCCTTAGTGAGGATGTCAGCAATCATAGTTTCTGTAGATTTATAAACCATTTGAATTTTTTTCTCTTTAATGTTTTCACGAAGCAAATGGTATCATAGATCTATGTGTTTCGTTTTATGATGGTACTTGACGCTTTCTGCTAATTTGATGCAGGACATATTATCCTCATGCAAAGTTATTGGTTCCTCTTGATTTAAATCTAGTTCGTGCAATAAATTCTTAATGTATATTATTTCTTGTGCAGCGTTCGCTGCGGATACATATTCAGCCTCAGCGGAGGACATAGCTATGCAATTTTGTTTCTTTGAGCTCCATTGAATGGGATTTCTTCCGACCATGAACAGGTTTCCTGCGATTGATCTTCTATCGGATGCATCATTTGCCCAATCTGAATCTGCATATGCCCTCAGGATAGGTTCTTCTTTATTGCTAAATGTTAATTTGAGGTTAATTGTTGTTTTTAGATAGCGTATGACTCTCTTAACCGCCTCCCAATCCTTTGATCTGGGACACTCATTCCTTCTGCTTAGAATCCCCACTGCAGCGCTAATGTCCGGTCGCGATACCGTGGCTATGTAGAGTAGCGCTCCGATAGCTTGTCGGTATTGGGTGTTGTGCGGTAGAAGGTTTTCGTTATCGACTAACTTTATGTAGCCTGGCTCCATGGGAGTATCTGTCGGTTTCGCATTTTCAAGCCCAAATTTGGTTATTAGTTCCATTATTTTGTTCGTTTGGTCGAGCGTTATCGTGTCTTTATTTGGTCTTTCTAAATTTGTACCTAGATAATACTTAGCTTCGCCTAAGTCTGTCAACGGATATTCTTCTTTCAATTTGTCTATTAACATGTTTATAATTTTATTTTCACCCGCAATTAATAAATCGTCAACATATACTAGAACATATGTTGTTGAATTATTTTGTTTTCTTTTATAAAGACATTTATCGTACTGGCTTTGATTGAAACCTAATTTGCATAATGTATCATTTAATTTCTGATTCCAAGCCCTCGCGGCCTGCTTTAACCCATAGGTGGCCTTTTTCAACTTACAAACCTTATGCTCTTCGCCTGGTGCAGCATAACCCTCTGGTTGCTGCATATATACATCCTCCTGTAATCCCCCATGTAAGAAAGCCGTCTTAATGTCAACATGTGTTAAACTTGAATTTTTGTACAGGGACATTGCTAGAAAACTTCTTATGGTTGTGTGTGATGCAACAGGTGCAAAGGTTTCATCATAATCAATGCCATATTTTTGGGAAAATCCCTTGGCTACCAACCTTGCTTTATATTTTTCCACTAGTCCCTGATTATTGAATTTTGCCTTAAATGCCCATTTACTACCTATTACTTTAGTTCCTGGTGAGGCTTCTACTAATTCCCATGTGTCGTTTTCCTTAAGTGAGTTTATTTCCTCTAACGTGGCTTTAATCCAATTTTCTTTCTCTATGGGATTTTTCATTTTCATTATATCGTCCCAACATTTCGGTTCTTCAATTCTTTTATTGTTTACTGTGAACGTAAATCTATCAGGTGGTACCCCCCTATTAGATCTTTGCGATCTTCGCGGTAAGTCTTGTGAATTATTTGACAAACTGCTATCATCTGTGTTTTCTGCTTCCGAATCTATTATCTGCAGTTTTGGTGATAACTTTATGTTATCAGGTCTTTCATCATTGTTTTTTAATGTTTCATTATTTATTATTTCTTTATTTTCATGTTCTATAAATTTTACAGTACGACTTATAATTATGTTTTTACCATTCGTACAGATTCTATACCCTTTACTTCTATTATCATACCCTACAAATATACCTTGCTGGGCGGTATCATCTAATTTTCCCCTGTGTACTTTTTGTACATAAGCATAGGCACGACAACCGAAGGGTTTTAATTTTGACAGGTCAGGTTTTCGACCCGTCCATAATTCATAGGGTGTCGATTCACACGCGGAAGTCGGGAGTCTATTCTGTAAGTATACAGCGGTATTAATTGCCTCACCCCAGAAAGAATTCGGTAAATTTCCATCTTTTAATAAGCAACGTGCCATCTCAACCAAAGTTCGATTTTTACGCTCAGAAACGCCATTCTGAGGAGCCGAATAGGGGACTGTGAATTGATGGTCTATTCCTAATTTTCCTAAATATTCATCGAATTTTTTTCCGGTGTATTCCCCTCCACTATCTGAGCGGATTGCCTGCAAAGTTCTCCCGAATTTGTTTGAGGTCATTGCTATGTATCGTTTTAATTTTGATAAAACTTCGTCCTTATTTCTTAATAGGTATATAACGGTAAATCGACTAAAGTCGTCTATGAACCTCAAAAAATAATACTTTCCACCGACCGTGGGGGTTTTCATCGGCCCGCATAAATCGCTGTGAACCAACTCTAAAACTTTTGTTGCCCTAAATTGAGCCTTTTTGGGATAAGGATTGTCAGTTAACTTAGATAATATGCAAGTTTCGCATACACTATCATGTTTGCAATCATCTAGTTTTATCCCTGTTGCCATGTTTTTGTTTACTAACTGTTTTATATGATTAACATTTCTATGACCCAATTTAACATGCCATTTGTCTATGCAGTTTTTATTTTCGCATGTTTTCACAATGTTTATGGTGTGTGTTGTATCTGAATTTATTTTACATTCATATAAATTATTATTGATACACCCTTCAATACATGTTTCGCCTTCATGCATTATTTTGCATGACCTATCTTAAAATACTGCTATACACCCATTTTCTGTTGCCCCTTTTACAGATATGAGATTTGTCTCAATATCCGGTACATACAAGACATTTTTTAACAGTATGGTGTTTTGTGTATTATTTGAATTTATGGTATGTAATTTTACCGATCCATGTCCAAGCGATTTTATTTCCTGCCCATTCGCGATTGTGACGGACGAGGAGCTAGGATAGAATTCATAAAATTTACTTTTATCGTTACTTACATGTGTCGAACACCCTGAATCAATATACCAATTATCTGATTTCATACCCATATATAATGTAAATACCTTATTTGATTTATTTTTATCAGTTGCCGAAGTCTGTGTTTTGTCTGCGTTATCTCTATCATGGGAGCACATTGCAGATCTAAAGGGCTGTCGGTTGTTATTATATCTAGCGTTCTGTCTAGACCTGGCATTATTTTTCTTTTTTAGAATCCAACACTCATCAATATCATGGTTGTTGCGTTTGCAAAATTTACAAAATTTCACATTTTCATTTTTTGTTTTAGTCATAATCTTTAAAGCCGACATATTGTTTTGTTGTTTATTTTCTTCTCTTTTTAGATATTCGTCTATCAGCTTAGATCTAATAAATTCCGGGGAAAGGTCTGCTTCTTGTCTTGATTCCAAGGCGGTAATTAGCACGTCGTACGATGGAGGCAACGAACATAGTAATAGAGCTGAGAGATGCTCATCACTTATTTTTTCTCCAATCGCGATTAATTTATCTCGCGTTTGATAAATTTTCGTAATGTGTTCTGTCATGTCGCCTCCTTCAACTAATTTGATAGAATATAGTTTGCGTAGGAGAAAGAGTTTACTAGAGAGTGATGACCTTTCATGTATTTTTTTAAGAGCTTCCCAGCATTCGCGCGCGGTTGATAAATTTTTTACATATGTTATTTGATCATTGTCAACTAATAAGTTGATAATTGCGCGCGCTCTACGATCCTTAGACCTCCATGTATCAGTTATTGGCGTTGGAGGCTCATCACTTATAACTATGAATAAATCATCTTTTTGTAACAAATTTTCGACTTTAAATTTCCATACATCGTAATTGTTTGCATTTAGCGCCTCAATATTAGTTTCCTTAAATAAGTTCATTTTGTTTATTTAATTTATTTCTCCAAAATAGTCTGTTTGAAAATAACAGTTTGTTTTAATTCGTTAATATATAGGCATATAAATAGACAGTTATTTTTATTTTTATTTATTTATTTTTTTTTAAGATAGTTCATCAGTGTTCATAATTTATTTTTCACCAAGAATAGTTTATTAGAAAAAACAGTTTATCAACTATTTCTTTTTTATGATTCTATTTTGAAATCAGTCTTTCATAATCTATCGAGAATTAAATTAAAATAAAATACTGGTGTGAGAACGGTTAATTCACTCTTATTGTAATTTTGAAATATTATTCAGTTAAATGTAACATATGAAACATAGACGTAGGTAACAGGTAAGTAAAATTTCGCTTACCTGTAAATCTTCTTACCGGAAGATTGTTTTCGTCTTATGTCTCAACGCTTTTATTAATCCTCTCCACCACAGCACTTTAACTGGAATTGATCACTGATTATTCTGAAAAAAAATCTAGAATATTTCAAGATTATACACTGTGGATTGAATATTGTATAATGAATTAATTCTGATCTTGTATTTCTTCTTGACTATTTATTGAAATATATCATGTTTTGGAGCGAGCGCGAAGCCCGTCCTTTTAGAGAGGCACTTACATACATATACTGAAACGGTTTTTACAGAAGTGAAAAAGATACAGAAGATATATCTACATTGAAACCCGCAGGGTGTGGCGAGTAGAGGTCTGCACGGGCCGGAATTTCGAGGCCCGGGCCCGGCCCGGCCCGTTATGAAGTCGAAAAATGCGGCCCGGCCCGGCCAGGCCCGTTTATTTTTTAACGGTTTATGGCCCGGCCCGGCCCGGACAAAAACGATAAAATCAGGCCCGACCCGGCCCGGCCAGATTCAAAAATATGTAAAATAACAAAAAAAAAAAAAAAAAAAAAAAGAATGCCTTTTTATAAAAAAGATTTTTAGTATGTGAGAGGTTTTATATAACCAAACAATAGTACGTTCTTTAACAAAACTGCTGAAATTTTACAAGACAATTATATATAAACAGAAATTCATTATTATAGACAAGGCACAAAGACAAACAGAAAGTCAAATCGAAAATATTAGCATTCATCACTCATCAGACAATATACGAAGGTATTTAAAATGGTTAATACTACTGAAAATGCACTTTCAACCATTTTCTCTTATATACCATAATGTATCCGAATCTTTCATGTGATCCGGTAAACAAAACTTTAATGTTAAACCAACCATATTCAATAGAAACGTTGCTTTTGCCCATGATAAAAATGACGCTACTTTCGTCCACTGGAGAAAAGGAAAAGGAGCCTTAGAGAAAAAGATACAGCGGAAAGATTTTTATAGCCTTTATACCAACAACAACAGTGACCTTATCCAATAATTATCTTGGATGAGTTCACTGGGCAACATGTTTCGACATTTTATTTCCAAGTTGCGACCTCTTGAAATCACGCTGCCACTTGAAAATGTGCCATCACGATAACTTTTAAAGTACTAAACTGATTCAAACCAAAGTTGGATAGTGAACTTAAGGTTCAAATATCTTGGATGAGTTCGCTTGGTAACTTGAACAGTAGTTTTATTTCCAAGTAGCTGCCGTTTGAAAATTCATCATTATGATAACTTTTGTAATACTGAATCAATTCGTATCAAATTTGGGTAGTAGATTTATCATTCAATTATCTCAGATAAGTTCGCTGGGCATCTCACTTCGGTTTTTTGTTGCACGGTACCGATTGAAAAGTTTTTATCACGATAATTTCTGAAACATACTAAATTAGTTTGAACTAAAGTTGGACAGTGAACTTATCATACAAATATCTTGGATGATTTCTCTGGGGAAGCTGCTTCACCCTTTTGTTTCCAAGTTGCAGCCGCTTAGATTGTCACTTGAAATTTTGTCATAACAATAACTTTTGAAAAACTGCACTGATTCGAACCAAAGTTAAACCGTGAACTTATGCTTCAAATATCTTGGATGAGTTTGCTGGACAACTTGCTCCGTTATATAGTTTCCAAGTGGCAGCCACTTGAAAATTTGTTATCACGATAACTTTTGAAATATTTAATCAATTCAAACCAAGGTTGAAAAATGAATTTATCATTCAAATTTCGATGATTTTGGTGGGTAATTTTCTCCGCAAGTTCGTTTCCAAGTTGCGTCCACTTGAACGCTGCCACTTAAGACTTTGTTATCGCGATAACTTTGAAATACTGAATTCATTCGAGCCGAAGTTGGCTACTTGATATGAAAAAAGAAATCAACCTACTTTTCCGAATAAGCCAGAAGGACTTTTTTTTTTTTTTTAATGATTTTACTACAGCGAGAGAGGTTGCTAATACTTTTTGGGGTGATTATATAATTGATTACACCTTCGTAATTTTACACCATTCAGCGAAATAATTTTTAAACAAGTAAATAACACCATTTTGTTACTTTTTTTTTTTTCTTCTTTCTCATGTGTTCCAACAATGTTATAAGTTTTAAATATCTCATTCACATTTAAGTGTTATAGTATTCTAAAAAGTAAAAAAAAAAAAAAAAAAGAAAAAAAAAGAAAAAAGAAAAGAAAGACCTAAATAACACCAAATTTTGTGACGATCTTTCGGTGCCATTCATTCTAAAAATTAGAGCAATTAAGAATGGAAGAGTAATCAGTTTTTTTTTTTTTTTTTTTTTTTTTTTCCCCCTTAAATGTGGTGCATCTGAAATTACAATGAATTTTTCCCTGGGATATCCTGGGTTTGATTTAGTGGGATAATCTAGTGGATCCGAGAACTTGGGCACCAGTATTATAAAGGTATCGAAATTTGATTCATAATTACAAAATTATATTTCCCTCAGAAAATTTATTATGAATTTCTGAACAGGCGCTTTCAAAAACACACCAAAATCAACAAAATAATATATAATCGCGTTAATATTTTTCCAAGTGAAAACCATTATAGATGTTCAATTGTGCAAATATTTTTGTCAGTTTGCTGATGTGTGTGTATGGAGACGGGGACACGAAACTGCATCAGGATCAATATTTCATACATGAAACCTATATGAAATATTAATTTTAGACCTTTTAATGCGCTGCTATATTTTCCTTTCTATTGCTTTATTCCTTCTTGTTCCATGTACCAAAAAAATATTCACCAGTTTTTTTTTTTTTTTTTTTTTTTTAGCAATCATGGAAAAAGCAGCTTCCACTCGGAAAATAAATAAATAAATAAATAAATGATCGATAATAAGGTGAGATTGTTAATTCTTTAGAAACATATGGGTTGCTGATCGTATCTAAAACTTTCTTTTTCTTTCTTTTTTTTTTTTTAACTTGTTAAAAAAAAAAAAAAAAAAAAAAATCAATTTATCAGCTTAAAACAGCACCAGTCGAGATTGAGCTTGTATAGCATGGAACCTTTTTCTGAAAACTTCTCGTGCGGTTTGAATTCTGCCGTGCGTGAAAAAATTATGGATGGAATAAATTTTACACATGCAACCGCACCCATTGTTGTTAGGGCGTTGTTTCACCATGGGTGGGTTTAGGGCTGCAGGCGGGGGTGTGGAGAACTGGAGAAATGTGCGCTGTAACGAGCAGCTGTATAGTGTTATGAAAAGATAAATTTAGTTCCGTTTGGAACTCCTTGAGAAAATTATGAAATTTTAGGCATGTACTAGCGTTTATGAATTTAAAGCTTTTTAGTGTTATTTGTTTATTTTTTATTCTTATAAACACATCCTGTGATTTTCAAATCATGCATTGGTTATATTTCATCTTTTTATCTTTCATAAATGAAATTATTTTGAACATAGTCAAAAGACTGTGTGTAGATTTCTGTTGCATGGAAGACAGAATTTATATTCAGTACTTACTGTGTATAATCATAAATATGCATTAGAATTAATAGTTTAGAGTTTAGGCCATAGTTATTCAACCCACCAGTCGCGTGTTCTGGAAGAAATGCAACTGGCTTCAAAATTAAAAAAATCCTTAAAATTTTAGTATTTATTGTACTTTTCAATCTGCATTCAATTTATTGAATATATTGCTACAGTATGACGCATGCATTACTGTTGTAAAATACAAGTACATAAATTTATAATTAGTTCTAGAATAGTTTTAATGTACGTCCTATATTATTATTGTTGCAATATATTTATGTCTCAATAGTAGACGAGAAGATCCTGCCTGAGAATTCCTACTCCTTAGCCCAATCCACCAGCTCCTCCATGGAGTTGACGACAAACTTTCATTCATTTTTTGGCAAATGTCGCTTTTTTTTGGGAGGGGGGGGGGGGGGTGTTAACTTTTTTCAACTTTAATTTCCCGTTGCGTAATACTTATAATACACGGGAAGCTGCAAGTAATGACTGACAACTCCTACACACCAACCAAATTATCCCGCTCCTTGTAGTATTTTCTTTTACTAATACAAATTTCCTGCCTTTTTTTTTTTTTTTTTTTCGTCTTTCATGTTTCATGTTTCAGCATTATTGGTAGATTGGTTGGTCGGGTTTTACGCCGCACTCCCAGACCGAGCAAGAGCAATTAGCCACTATCTAGGACTCACCCATGGTAATGGAATATCCCATGGAAGTGGTCTGGAGTGTCATGGACGTGGTCCCAAGAAGTGGTCTGGAGCAACACCACCTGTAATAATGCCTCCGAGCTGATCTCTACGTCAAGTAAGATCGGCCGATTTCACCCAATCCCCACGATCCAACATGTATCATATGAAGTGTTGATTGGATAAAATCGGCCGATCTTCCATGACGTAGAGCTCAGCTCGGAGGCATTATTACAGGAGGTGTTGTCTGGAGACATGACATTACAGTCGGCAGCAAAAGTATTCGAGCACTAGCCAATAATTCCGATGTCAAAAAAGTACACTTAATACTGTTTTGTTAAATAAATCCTTGTCAAATCATGTTCTTAGACTGACTAAGACCATGACTCGACAAGGATTTGTTTAACAAAGCAGTATAGCATTATTGGTTGGTTGGTTGGTCGGGTTTTACGCCGCACTCCCAGACCGAGCAAGAACAATTAGCCACAATCTAGGACTCACCCATGGTAATGGAATATCCCATGGAAGTGGTCTGTAATGTCATGGACGTGGTCCCTACAAGTGGTCTGGAGACATGACATTACAGTCAGCAGCAAAAGTATTCGAGCACTAGCCAATAATTCCGATATCGAAAAAGTACACTTAATACTGTTTTGTTAAATAAATCCTTGTCAAATCATGTTCTTAGACTGACTAAGTACATGACTCGACAAGGTTTTATTTAACAAAGCAGTATTAAGTGACTTTTTTTAGACATGGATTATTGTTAGTGCTCGGAAACTTTTGCTGCCAACTGTACAATTCCAAATGAGGATTTAAGGGGGGGGGGGCTAGGGGGCTGAACCCTCTCCCCCCCACACAAAAAAAAAAAAAAAAAAAAACACTGACATTCACAATTGAATATTGCAATTGTAAATTTTTTATTGTTCTAGAATAACACTTTGAAAAATCTTAGCTCCCCCAAAAGTCAAGTTCTGGATCCGCCACTGTACAATTCTGATCCTCCCCGGATATCTCGACCGTTTCTGTGATCCCCCCCCCCCCCCCCAGGTATAATTCCTGCATTTTAGACTTTTAAGTCGTAGAAGATTTTTTTTACATAAACAGCACGTGACAAATTAAAAAAATGTATATAAAAAGAGGTGGAGAAGGCCGTTTATCTGGTATTTTTTACAAATTATATCTGCGGCTAGAATATTTTTACATACAGTCTGATGAATCAAGTCAAACATTATAAAAACTTTATTGTGCATTATATTGATTGTTTAAATCGCACACCTGCCAGGAAGGGCATATATTGTGGGTGTCAAAAAGGGGCAGCTGCATAGAATTATGAGCTTGAAAAAGAGTTTAATGAAATACTACTCAGTTAGATTTTAGATTTTATGAGAATAATTTCCCTGATTTCAATTGACCAATCACATCAGGATTATCAAAGCTGTTGATGCATAATTTAAAATATTGAGATTTACTTTTATTTTTACAAAATGCATATAATTTTACTAAAACTCTCGAGGCCGAAATGAATACATTTCAAATTAGAATTGATGTTTGTGTGTTGCAGTTAATGATGTCTTTGAAAATTTTTAGAAGAACTAAAAACTACTTTCAAATATTAAAAAGAAAGCACCACAGAAATGGTGTTTTAAATTATTACTTACAAAACTTTGAATAAACACCATAAAGTGCGTTGCCGCTTTGACTGCAGCATTCGTGCCCACTTTGTTCGCCTGATGGAGGGCCGTGTGCTCTTTCGACCCGAAACAATTGTTGCGAGTTTATTGCATTTTATGGTGTTTATTCAAAATTTTGTAACTAATGCTTTCAAATATGTTTCGTACTTTCAAATAATATTTACAAAGTTAATCTAAAAAATAATGAAAGGTTAAAAGTGTGAGAGATGGGGGAAGGGATCAGCAGTGGAAGGGAGTGAAAGCGATAGCGTATTCGGAGGAGCATCAGAAGGAAGAAAAGTTTTCACAAGCAAACATAGTGAACACTTGTGTGGTTAAATGTATCACGAAAGAATTGTTTAATAATGAGAAAAAATGTGTTAAGCTCAATGTAGCAAAATTAGTGACTTTTTATTGCAAACTTTTAAATTTTGAAAAAAAAAAAAAAAAAACATTAGTGTGTGTAACAACCACACGATTTCCATTACCCGCTACCACATATATTATATCTGTACTGATAAGTATAAAGGATTTAAGTCCAAAAATGTCGATTTTGAGTTAAGTACATAGTCAGACTCAGAAAAAAATTCTCAATCGATTGGTATAAAGGATTTAAGTCTATGTTATTTAGTCTTTGAGAAAATCCATTGGTAAAAAATAGTTCAAGTCAGAAATTTACCATTCATGTATGGTATAAAATATTTAATTCAATTTTTCCCGTTATTAAATGAAGGTTGACAATCACTGAATGGTATAAAGGGTATAAGTCAATGAAATGCCTTTTTCCAAATCGATTCTTCTGATTTGTTTTTAGTTAGTTTAACTTTATTTTTCGTCTCCTGAAAAACCAAGAATACGGACTTAAATCCTTTATACTTATCAGTACAGATATATATACCCTTTTTGTTAATACTGTGGTCAGAAAACATGAAACTGACATTGTCAATCAAACGTCTAACGATTTTCCTGTTAAAGTAAGCTAACACATACGTCCTGAAAACATAGAAAACAGAATTTACATAGCGAGCTTTCTTCTTTTATTATTATTATTATTATTATTTTAAAGTTTTTTGACTACCCAATTCCGAGATGTAAAACTGACCTACCTTATCTTGGCCCCTATCAATTTTCCTCTCATAATGAAGTAATGCATGTGAAAGAACATGAAAAAAGGTGGTTTATGTAGCAAATTTGAAGAAAGTCGTTAAAGCCATTTTTGAGATATCGACTGTCAACATCACTTCCAATTTTAATCAAAACTTGCCAAATTCATCTGTTCACGGTAAGCTAATAACTGCATTCGACAAGATATCTAAGAGAGAGATAATATGACGAGTTTGAAGAAAATTCGTAGAGCCGTATTGAAAGGAATGCATTTGCTTGAAACTGGCTTACTTATACAGGGCGTCTATCAATCTTTCTGAACAAACCAACTAATGCATACGAAAGGACATCTAAAGCGGTGTTTGTTTATATGGCAACTTTGAAGAAAATCGTTAGAGCCGTTTCTGAAATACGGACTTACGGTCCCACTTTCGATTTTCCAAATTTCACTAAAAATTGGCAAAATCATTAACACTAACACCACAGATGATTAAACACTTAATTCTGAAGTTTCGTCATTTTATCTTTATTCGTTTTGAAGATATGATAATAGTTATTTGTTTTGGTGCATATTCATTTTCGATATTCGTTTTGAGGATATGATCCGTCATAAGATTCCCCACACACACATAATTGCACTTATACACACTGGCCAGTTGCCAAAAAACCACATTTTTGGACTCAAGAAACCTTAAAACATGTGAATCAGGTAAAAATCCAAAATTCAAAATTTTGACCGATTATAATACTTTCATTAACAACAGTAGACGAGTAACGGAAGTAAAAAGAAAAAAAAAAAATTATAAGATTAATCGAAATAGAGATCATTTTTTAGTTCATCCTCCTCGAAATAATTTATAAATAATAATAATAATAATAATAAATTGTACATTTGAACTGTTTTCAGACCAGTGTTATTTAAGTAATATTCTCATTAAGTAAATTATTCAAAATCAAATACTTAAATAAAATATGCAATTTTAATGAAAGAAAAAAAAAAAAAAGATGTGAAAATTTAATTCTTTTCCGATTAAATTAAAGCCTTAATGATAAATAATCTAAAAATTAGGTTATTAAATTAGAGATCTTTTGCAAATCTCAAGAGAATTCTTCTGCAGTATTAAGGTTTATATAAAATGATTATTTGAAATGTATTCAAATCCTGAATTTAATTAATTAATGTATAATTTATTTAATTCTTAATATATGTATTCATTAGAAATCATGTGCAGAGTTGAATTATACAATTTTCTTCAAAAATTGCTTCAAGTTCTTCGGTTGCGTAAGAAAAGATGAAGCAAAATTAAAAATAATTATTTATAATGGAAATTTCCACTCAAGAGATTAAAAATTTTTTAATAAAAAAAAGTAAGCAACTGGCATTAATTAAATAAAGGGAACGTCAAAACAAAATCTAATTATTCAGCTTTTTTTTTTCTTTTTTTTTCTTTTCTTTCAGCTTTAAAATGCATATTCTATTCAGACTTTTTGTAATATTTTACCATAGTTAAAGATCCAGAATTTCAGAATTGTTGTAATACTTTTTTTTTCTTTCGAAATGCTGGAAAAGTAAATTTAAATAATGAATATGTATTTGAAAATTATTACTTGAAGCTTTAGTTTTAAATAATTTACTCTTATTTATATTCTATTATACATAAAATAAATTTATACATAATAAATAATGTACATAATACATACATTATATTAAAAAGATTTTCAATATACATTTTTTTTTTTTTTTTTTTTTTTTTTTTTTTATGCATATTATTTTTTAAAGTACGAAAAATGCAAAATCTTCGATAAATTTATCATATATAGCATTTTCCAAACAAAAATTGTACGTATATATATATGTATTATATTGTACCCCGACATAAAAAGTGACGCTAATACAAAATCCAGTATTTGAGAAAAATCAACTTAAAGAGTACGAAATGACATTGTAATTAGTCTACAATAAGCTGATGCAATTGCTTCTCATGGGGATAAATTGACAGATAGAAATGTGAAGCTTTTCGTGCACATTGGGGAACTTTACACACATTTTTCAATTAAATAATCTCAAAAATCCTTTTTTTTTTTTTTTTTTTTTTTTTAAATCTGTGACACTTTTCTCGCACTATGTGCAACAATTTATCATTATAATGATCAAACACAAGGAAGGAAGACTAAATTATTGAATAAATACACTGTTAAACATTTCAGTTCAAACTTGAACCACTATACAGAGTAAAGTTATAAGCAATACCATAATATGGTTCAACCACATTTTTAAATTTTCTGATTCTTGCTATTGAATTTAAGTTGCACCAAAACATGGGTTTACCATACATCCATTCACAAAGGAAGTATGAATCAATAAAATTCCTATTGAAAGCAAACCAAGCTTAAATTAAAGAGCGTGGTCGGAAACGTAGGGTAAAGTGCAAATTTTGTGCAACAACTCAACCATAGGCCAAGATAAGACCCTAGAAAATTTAGCCTTTTTTATCAAAATCAACGAAACAAAGTTAGCAGGCAAGAAAGTGTGGCATAGTGCCAGAATGTTTGACTTGCGACAAGAAGGTCTTCAGTTCGACCTCCTCTCGGTCGCATTTTGAATTTTTATTTATTTATTTTATTTAAAACATAATACCAATATTTGGTTCAACATAAAATTAACAAGTCATGGTAAAAGGTTAAAGCATCAGGTGGTTGCATCGACTTGAGTACCAAGTTTTGGTTCAAAACAACACCAAATTTTTAACAGTGCAATTACAAATAGAATTAGAATTCAAGCGTAATAACAAAAAAAATATAAAAAGCAATTAAATGTAGAAAAATAATTTTGATACCCCCTCCCTGAAAAAAAAATTATATCTTTATCAAGAGCAATTACAGAAGAAGGGTAATAAAAAATGAGTTGTTTCTGAAACAGGTATATATGAAATCATATAAAATCACTATCACTGTCCAACAATTTAGATTTGAACAATGAATTAAAAGACATTCAAAATGTAGGAGAAAAAAAATCCTCCGTTTGTATTTTAATGTACATGAAGAACGAATAATAATTTAAGAGTATTGAAAACAATACAAATTTAATGCAAGAGAAAATAATATTAAGATTTTGAAACAGTTAACATTGCGATTAATAGGAAAAAAGAACAATTAGATTGATCCTCAATAAATGTAATTAATTACAACTAAGCAGCAAAAACTATAAAATTTTATACCATAAAAATAGCTAGTTATAAAAATATCACTATACAAAAAACGTTTTTATTTGGTCATACCCAATATTCTGAAATGAAGAGACGAGTTCAGTATTTTTTAAAGATATCAATAATTATGTTAGGTAATATTTCACATTATTTAATGATACTAATTGATATTATTTTCAGTTTGATATAAAATATCTTAAACATGCTGCCATAAACTACCTTTTTAGACCCCCCATTTTAAAACTGAAATAGTTATTTCAATTCATAAATGCTAGTAGTAGTGGCGCTTGTGAATTATATATGGGCTCTTGTGGGTTATTGTGGTAATTTAATCATCTGTCTTTCCTGCATTACGTGCTTCTTTTTGTTCTTTTGTATATGTGTTTATATATGTGTATATATATATAAATATATTTCATATAAGAAATTAATACATATATTTAGTATAAGAACCGAAAACTATGTTAAACAAGGGCAATATACATATTATTATTATTATTATTATTATTATTATTATTATATTCAACAACCTATACATATATGTACTGAGTTTGATCCTTCTCTACCCTGTTAAATATTTGGTGGTAGTTTGAACCAAAACTTGATACTGGTGAAATAGAGTAGATGCAACCACCTGATGGTTAAACATTTTACCATTATTTGGTAATTTTATGTTGAATCAAATATTGATATTTTATGTTAAAATATATATATATATATATATATATATATATATATATTCAACATTTGACCGAGGTGAGGATCGAACTGAAGATCTTCTTGTCTTTCTTGCCCGCTAATTTTGTTTCGTTGATTTTGATAAAAGGAACTAAATTTTTTAATATCTTATCTTGGCCTATGGGTGTGTTGTTGCACAAAGTTTGCACTTTAACCTATGTTTTCGACTACGCTCTTTAATTTAAGTTTGGTTTGGTTTCCATAGGAATTTTACGGATCCATACTTCGCTTGTGAGTAGATGAATGGTAGCTCCAAGTCTTGGTGCAACTTAAATGCAACCGCAAGAAGTACAAAACTTAAAAGTGAGGTTGAACCATGTTATGGTATTGCTTAAAATTTTATTCCATATAGTGGTTCAAATTTGAGCTGAAATTTTTAACAGTGTACCAGTTTGTTTTGGTAATTTTCTGTAAGTTTTAATATAAGATATATATTCAAATAGCATATTCATCATTTAAATTAACTGCCGCAGAAATTCAGTTTGTTTGAAATATTTTACTTTCGTATACTATTTACTGATTATCTAAGAAAATGAAAAGATAGATTTTTTTTTTTTTTTTTTTTTTAAAGGTGTAATGAAAATTATTTTATTTTTGGTATCTTTTCTTTCTTGAAATAGTATAATTTTTATAAAACATGATGAAACTTCCGTTATTTATTTTCAACGTACATGATAAAAGATGACTCAAGTTATACAGATAATTATTTATGAACAAAATTTCCCATGAGAAATTAAAAATGTACTGATAGAAAATATCTAACCGGCGTTGATTGAGAACAAAAGAGATAAAATTTGAAAATTATTTATAAATCGTCTTTTTTATGTGATGTGTTTTATTTTTAACACGCTTTTATTAGCTTCACGTGTATGTATGTTTGTATGTATAATGTATGTTTGTAACCGCTCTGGGAGCAAACAAAAAATCTATATTGTAAAAAAAAAACTTTCCCTACATTAACGCTGTGGCTGTGAGGTAAAGCTCCGAGGTACAAACCTAAAGGTCTAGCGTTCGAGCCCAGTCAAGGGAGATTTTTTAAAATGGTTTTTGTTTAATTCTAAATTATTTTATTTAAAGATTTAAATGTATGTAAATATTATGGTGTGTCACTCACACGATTTTCTCTTACCCTGCATTTTAATACTAAGACAGATATTGTGTGCTTTTTAGTTCACATTTCTATAAAAGCGTGTACTTTAATTTTTTAAAACTATAATATTATTAAATTTATATTCTGCTGTAGTTTTTGTAACATTTCGACATAAATAAACACCGGAGCAGTTATCCGAAGGAATTATAGCGTTATTTGCTCTCGTTTAAATTCTCGGGTGGTTATGGTTAATTTAAATGATGAATATATGCTATTAAAAAAAAAATGCATTTTGCGCTTTTGATGGGAATATTTTAATTCGAAATAATTTATATTTGTTACATTTACTGCATTAAAAAATAAATATTTCGTAAATGTTTATCATTAATTTTGTGGATTTTTGTACAGTACTTTTGTAAAACAAAATTTTATACACACACGTTGTATATATATTCTTCCAAGCATTATCTTATTAATGCGTTAAAAAATACCTGTAACTTGAATATATTCTTAAAACCTTTGTTTGAAAAAAGGAAAAAATGACCATTAAATAGCGAATATGAAAACTCCCTTGTTATTGTTATGATTACAATGATGGAATTTTATATTATTAAACTTATACAACAGAATAGATAAAGCAATTTAAATTGCCTATTCGAAATAGAATAGAATACAAATTTAAAAAATAATAATAACTTTCTATAGTTTAAATATATCCATTATTAAGTAAAACAATTCTAGGATTTTGTTAGACTTCAAACTTTGCAATAACAAATCAACTGTAATAGTGGTTAAACTGTCAAGTCTATCGAAAAGGCATTCTTTTTTGTCTTCTCATACTTTACGAGTTTTTAACTAGTGCAATGTGTGTAATATGACTTCCTGTTATGATGTCATATATATATATGTGTGTGTGTGTGTGTGTGTGTAAATGAAGGCAATTTTAAAAGAAAAACTTGAAGGGAAGAGGGGAGAGATCAGATATAATCTTTTAGTGATTCCCCAATAAGAAAATTGGATAACGCGAAAGACGAATGAATAGCGAATATGAAAGTCATTTGTTTTGATTAAAGCATCGCAGTTTTATTTTATTAAACCTATCAGTGGCGGCTCGTGCACCGAAAATAGGTGAATAGGCACACTGTATTTTACACTGTATTCATTTATAGAATATAAATTTACGTTTAAATAAGTATTTTTAATTAATTTTAGCCAAGACCATGCTTAATAAAAGTCATGCATTGAAAATACTTATATATTCTTTTAGAGCTCTTAATCTATTTTCGGTTCACGAGCCGCCACTGAAACCTATATTAATACATTAGGCATAACAATTTGTGAATGTGGCAACATATATACAAATATATATATTATTAATTTGGTTTCCTTTAAGATTTTAATCAATATTTATTTATCCTTTGTTTTAATTTAATTTTTCACTTTTTTCTCATTCTTTATGGTCTTTTTGCTGCATTGATCGGGGCGTGAGATGATATAAATTGCTATGATTAGCAATATCGTTTTACGAAATCATTGCAGCTTTCTCTGCTTTATGAAGTATGCGCCCCTTGATAAGTATATTTCTAATTTTAAGCATTTATATCCAATTGATTACTTGGTTTATTATCTTTTTTCTCTTTCACTAGTTTAATGGTCCTTTTTTATTATCCTTCAGGTCGGCGTAAGTATTTTAAGTTAATATGGTAACTCATTGGTTCCTCATCTATATCGCAACTTTTTGTGTCATTCTTTCCTCTATGTTAAATTCAGTTCTATATTTTAGTGTGCTGTTACTGTTTTAGTTGTATTAATTGCTAAATTTTAAGACTAAATTTTATTACGTTATCTATTATTTATATATATATATATATATATATTTTTTTTTTTTGGCGCTAGAACTTTACTAGATAGGAGCAATGATTACAGCGGTGACAAAGTAACACGGATAGAGGCAAAATTGTCACTTGTCTGACGGGTTTACAACGAGGATAATGAATGTATACTTTTTGTTTTGATGCCTGTAATACAAGGAGGCAACATTTGAAAGAAAAAAGTAAACTAGGAAAAGAAAAATCATCTAATCTGATGATAGTTTCTTTTTATGATGATTGCTTCCATCATTCCTCTAACTAATGATGTCAGGCATCCACCTCAAACGTACCTTGACACATGTCTCAACAATTTCGTCCAAAGACAAAGAATACCATGAAAGTCAAAAGCTAAAGAAGCGGTTCGTCAAATCTTTGCGCTTCTTTGTTCACAGCGATTTGGTTGCTGATAACTACAGACGAAGCGTGACGAGTTTCAGAATCATTTGTAACCATGAAAATTCTATTTGTTACCACTCTTTTTTCTCTCTTTGTCCGTCGGGTAGATAATTAAGGATTCATTCAATGAGAAATGTATAATTCTCCAGTTCATAATAATGATAGTGTGTATTTAAAGAGAACGACTCTAATATGATTATCTTTAAGGTTTATATCTAACGTGTGATTCACTTGATGGTCACCCGAAGTACCAATGTTGAAGCAGATAAGGAAAGATTAGGAAGGTTTTTAAGTAGAATGATAATCATGTAACATTATATTGATTGTTAGTTATTCCACTGAAGTTAGATCGGGAAATAGCTTAATTCAAGAGCTTATTCTAAAAGAAATTTTTAAAGTGGCGTTCGAGTTCATATTTCATGTATATTTTGGATATTTGTAGAGAGCAAAAATAATAAAGTTTGTTCTAATAATTTTCTTTTAAATAATTCAAAGTATATTACGTCCTTAGCCCAGGATTGGAAACGAATTACTTTAGACTGATGCCTGAAATTTATTAAAGATATATCAAAGTTTTTTTTTTTTTTTTTTTTTTTTTAATAATTATTTTTATTTCTTTTATAGAAAAATACAGTAATTATTAAAATAAATTCTGCTTAAAAAATTATACAGATATTGTACGTTCTGAAAAATTCAACTTTTGCATATTTGTAGATAATGCCTGAGTAAATGGTACTACAGAATACATATAACACACAGACAGACAGAATGCAATGGAAGCAAAGTGAGCTTGGAAGGTATTTATCTCTCCAACCGTTGGTCGCAGACATATACTTTCATTTATAAAAATGTAAACATTTATGTTATGACATTATTAAATTAAAATATTTGTATATCAATTTTGTGAAAATTACAAAAACTATCTTTTTAAACAGTCCTCCAATCCTTATAGTCATTAAAAGTTGACGTAAAAGTCGTACGACAAAAGAAGTATTTATCGAGATATTTAGTTTCAAATTTTGGGACTCTTTCTGCCTTTTCTTGAGCTGCATTTAATTTAATGAACTCATAGAAAATAGAAAAAAAAAAAAAAAAATCTGAATAAATAAATAAATAAATAAATAAATAAATATTTAATGACTTCTTTTATTTTAATTTATTTTTACAACTGTTAATTACTTAATGTTCGGAAAGTCGAGTAGAGTCACTCCACACACACACACACACACACACACACACACACACACACACATATATACTAGTAGGCTACGCCCGCTTCGCTGGTCATGAATCATTATAATTAATGAATTCTCAAAATTGCATTAATTTTTTTCATGTGAAAAAAAAAAAAAAAAACTCTGATCGGGAAAAATGTCGCACCGGGTCCCCACTGCCTTCGGCAGCGTAGACCCGTGCGCGATGCGCGCGCGCGAATGCATATATATGAGTGCCCTAATAATTTTACAAATTCGAAAATATCCGCAATCGATTTGTAAGTATTGAAAACCTCTATGCACCAGTTTTGAACGATCTATCTCTATTTTTATTTTTTTGCCCCTCCGCTCCCTCCCCCCTTCCCGCCCCTCCCAATAATTTTAAAAATTCAAAAATATCCGCAATCGATTTGTAGGTATCGAAAACCTCGATGTTCCAATTTTGAATGATCTAACTCTATTTTTTTTTGCCCCTCTGCCCCCACCTTCCCGGCCTTCCTAATAACTTTACACTTTCGAAAATATCCCCATTCGATTTGCAGGCCTCTAAAGCATATCTGTACCAATTTTGAACGACCTAACTGTATTTCTATTTGTTTTTGCCCATAGCCCCCCTTACCGCCCCTCCTAATAATTTTACAAATTCGAAAATATCCGCAATTGATTTGTAAGTATCGAAAACCTCTATAAACCAATTTTGAACGATCTAACTCTATATTTATTTTTTTGCCTCCCCTCTCCCCCCCCCCTTCTCGCCCCTCCTAATAACTTTACACTTTCGAAAATATCCGCATTCGACTTGCAGGCCTTCAAAAACCTATCTGTACCAATTTTGAACGGCCTAACTGTATTTCTATTTGTTTTTGCCCATAGCCCCCCCTTACCGCCCCACCCCCCTTCTCGCCCCTCCTAATAATTTTACAAATTCGAAAATATCCGCAATTGATTTGTAAGTATCAAAAACCTCTATATACCAATTTTGAACGATCTAACTGTATTATTATTTTTTTGCCCCCCCCCTTCCCCCCTCCCCCTTCTCACCCCTCCTAATAACTCTACACTTTCGAAAATATCCCCATTCGACATGACGGCCTTCAAAAACCTATCTGTACCAATTTTCAACGGACTAACTGTATTTCTATTTGTTTTTGCCCCTAGCCCCCCCTTGCTGCCCTACCTGGGGGCTGAATTTCTAATATTCCAGAAATTGGTTTTTAGATATTTGCATTAGCTATATTTTAGAGCAAAAATTTGACGTATATCTGTTTTTTTTTTTTTGTTTGAGATATATAGGATTATGTGAAATCACGTTTAACGCATGTGAAATCACGTTTCGCCTCCTCCCTCCCCCCCCTTGGGGACCGAATTTCAAAATTCCAGAAATCGATTTTTAGGCATTTGTATTAGCTATATTTTAAAGCAAAAATTTTCGGATATACGTTTTTTGTTCGAGATATGAAGCATTTTGTGAAATCACGTTTTGCTCCCCTCCATCCCCCTTGGTGGGGGGGGGGGCGAATTTTGTAAAATCACTTGCGGCGTTGCGTTTCTCGGGTCGTAAACATTAACCGTGCCGAATTTGGTCCCGCTCGGTGAAACGGCCTAGGATTCTATAGCGGACAGACAGACACACAGACTCTGCTCTTATATATATATATATATATATATATATATATATATATTTATTTATTTATATAATTATGGTGATGTTAATTGTCAATTTCAACTTACGTTTTGTATCAGTTACATTAGACTTCATTTTAAAGCTTAACTAGTTTATGAAACCCATCAATGTTACATATTAGTGTTCATAATTAATATTAAAATTGTTATAAAATATTTCAATTCAAACCAATTTGCTGTATGAAACACATTGTATCAAGAATTGATTGTGTATAGAAATGCAGTGATTATACATTTTTTAAAAATTATTATTAAGTTCAACAACTCACTTAACTAATCAAGTCAAACAACGCCACCATACCTCCTTAATCAAACATATGCCATTAATTTACTAATATAATTAAAATATTTTATAAATGTAGCTTCACTATTCAAACAAAAAGCACTATTTGTGGCGGTAGCACCCCCCCCCCCTCCCCTCCACCAATGCACACACATACACGAAAATGTATGTTAAAAATTTTTTTTGTAATACTGTTTTTAACTGTTTGTTAAAGTACGCCGGAAAGATTCGTAATTTACACCATTAACATTATGTATATGGTAATATAGGGCAAGAGAAATTTATGATAATGTTATTCCAGAATATTTTGATTAATTCTTTCGCGTAAGTTGCAGTTTCTTTTCTATCATCACCTTTCGCCTACTGTGATATAAATAAATGAGGCATAGAACTATTACAAATACGAAAAGATTCTTTCGTAGCCTCATAGGAAAAGGAAAAAAATAAAGACATAACTAATGTAATTATTACTTCTTAATTCGCTTTTATGTACAAAGTATGTAGATCAAAATTGCATTAAAGTCTTTATGACTTTAATTGATGTTTCATTTTGATTGGTAGAAAGAAAGAGAATATTCAGTCTCTATTCTCATCCAGGTTTCTGTCATTTGATTAAGAAAGTTATCTGAATCTTTAGTTTTATCTTTTATCTTTAACAATTTCTTTTTATTCGCGAGATTTCATTAAAGATATCTATGATGAATATTGATATAATGTTTCTGTAATCTTTTATACATTGAAAAAAAAATGATAAATTAAGCGTTTATTTTTCTATTAACTTTGACCTATATTCTCTTCATCTACGATTAGTTTTTATCTATATCTATCTATATTCTTTTTTATTTGTACTACTTGTAATTATCACTAAACTGCTTGCTATTGTTCTCTTAAATAGTATATATATGTGTATATTAAAAAACAAAAGATAGATAAGATATTTAACAGAATTGTATTTCATATAATGGTTGTTTAATAACAGGAATTTACGCTTATAACGCAATATTAACACAAAACAATGTTCATTATATTTTTTCCTCGACTAATGTTTTCTTCTTCTCTTGACACGACAGCAATGTAAAATGTTAAATTATTACTTCAAGTTTTGATTTTTGAGATGGTTTTATTATCTGTAGTGCCTGAGGCGAAATCTCACTCATAGTTTCTATGAATGATATTTATTAAATAATAATTATTTATCAGTCAAGATTTTTTTTTTTTTTTTTTTTTTATCGTTTCAGATATTTATTTCTCATTAGGGTGAAATGAGATGTACAGTTAGACTTTAGGATGTAAGGACGCTTATGGTGTAAAAGGTTTACACAACTAATTTAATGAACAAATTGCTATTCAGTTCCATTTGATAAAATATAATGAAAACATAGCACACTTAAAGTCCCATTACTTACATTAAAAAATAAAATGAATGAAAATATAGAAAGATAAAGAACAGAGGTCTCTAAATATACTCTTTTCACGTACATATAATTGTACACATTCCTTTACATCTAACAAGAAATACTATTTGCTTTCAGTTTCACTCAATAAAAGAAAATAAATTGTTATGTTGTGGGCATCACAAAACTTTCTTCTATATTTTCCTGTATAAAATCCTGCCGCACAAATTATTTAATAAAATATCTTTTTATGATGAATGCAGATATTTTCATCGGAGAAAATTATAACTCTAAATGTCGAAAAAAAAAAAAAAGTGTCATATTTGTGCCCTACAGAAAACATTTAAATAAATGCTTTTTTGTAAGTTTTTTTTTTAGAATTTTTTTAACTTTTTGAATCATCACAGACCTATGGTTTAAATATTCATTTTATATGTATCGATGAGTTTTTTTTTTTTTTTTTTTTTTTTTTTTTTTTTAATTTATACCCCCCAGTGAGCCGGATATTTTGCACCAGGGAGTGAAGCAACGTTCCTACAATTGGAGCAGTTTTATTCCTGGTTAACTATCATAATAATATTATAGATAATTCTTTTTAATTCCGTTAAACATAATTCTCATTGTGGAAATGTATATGAAATTTTGTTCTACACTGCCATATTAAAAAAAAAAAAAAAGACGACATATAAACCTGTTAAGTGGTATGCACCAAGCTATTCAGTACAGTACCAACTTAAATCAAACTCCAATCAACTATAAAGTCCAAGTTTCGGGACATTTGAAAACGTGTAAATCTACCGAAAACCGGAAGTCGGAAATTTTCACGGAACCGACAGTTTCTTCTATTGGATATACAATAAAGTAAAATGATATACGAATCATAATATCAAATTAAACTAAAATAAATCTAAAGTGTAAACTGGCAGGGTGAAATAACATAAACTTGTTGAAAATTTGCCAAAGCCTAAAATTTATGCTAGATTGGGTCGGGAATGACCTGGTCCAATTTCCTCCCATTCTTCATGTATCCAGGTGTTTCAGAGGTGAAGGAAGAATTATATTCTTCCCTCTTTTATGGCCTCCTGCTTTTCGACACTGGATACACAGGAGTGGCAAGCCTTTTTTAACAGGGAAACCAGATGTCACCTCTCTTTCCTATCAATAGAAGTATTGTCCCCCTAGCGTTATTTGATCCATATCATGCTAAACATGGAATACAAGGCCATGCCGCGAAAGGGCCGCTGCAATGATGGATTTGAACACTGCGTTACAACTAAATATTTTTTTAAGTAAATTCAATATCCCGACTTACTTCGACAAAAAACTACGTTTTTTTTTTTTTTTTTTCCTCCCCTTTATACGTTTGCAAACTCATTTCCATCTGTACGTTTATAAACAGTTTTATTTTCTAGATAATTAGAATAGTACGTATTTTCTTTTTTTCACTAAAATTCTTGTATCTTGTCTTTAAAACCATTTGACTGCGAAATTTTCTTTTCTTTTTAAGTAGGAATGTTTTATACAATAGTCTTAAGTTTTATCATCAAATGCATACTTTTTTTTTTTTTTTTTTTTTTTTTTTTTTTTTATCTCAAGTTGAAATAACAATTTTCATTTTAGTTAGTATATTCTAAAATCTGTATGCTTAACATATTTTTTAAATTTAACTCGTTTAAAAAAATCCTACGCTATTATTATTATTTTTATTTTTTACTGTGATTAGAGAACCTATGTTTTTTCTTATCCATTAAATGTATTAAATTTATGATTATACATAATAAAAAGCTACTTGATCGACACACACACACACACATATATATATATATATATATAGTGTTACGAATTTGTAAATAATCCGTAGTTATTTTTATGTAAATTCATTCAAAGAGGCTTAGTCAGGTGATAAAATGTTATTTTTCAGCATTTCTAGTTCGTTTTCGTATTAAAATAGCTCATTTCCCGTTAAAAAGCCTCATTAAGGCAGGTAATGGCTTTGGCGCCAAATTTGGCGACATTTTCGCTCCTTCTCGGCGAGAAAAATCCTTATTATCAATATACCAAATATGGAAGCTCTAACTTGATTCGCTGCAAAGTTTCTGGAATTTTCCACATTTTTCTACGCGGGTATTTAAGGAATTGCTTCGCGCCAAATCAGTTAGTCTCAGTTTAGTTTTCGTCAATGCTTTCATTGCTGCTGAAAGAGCTCTGAGCCTCTTTGGATTGCAGTCGATTGCTGTATGTTAATGCTCTGATACAGTTTGTACTGTGAATTTGCTGTTCACAGCCGTTATTTAAGCTGTGTTAACTGGTGAAAGTGAAGTTGATATAGTGCAGCCACATTTCCTAAAACTACCAGCGGCGACGCGTCCAAAATGTTGGAGGGGTGCCAGGTTGACCGGCAGATTGTGATTTGGAAAACATCCAATAATTCGCGCTCTGTTATCATTCATTTTCTCTGAGCCAGATGACTGTGACCCCTATTTTAACAGTGGACTCGTTGAATTAGTGCTTGCGCAGAGGCTTCCATGTTTTCAATGGTGTGGTCGAAGAATGCTTGGTTTATAAACCTGTAATCTTCTCGAATTTTCAGTAAATAAACTGTTGAGCGTCTGCATGTATCGCCTTTCATTCAAAGACAACTCACGAGCCCCCAAGTACGCAACAATATATATATTGATTGTTATGCTCGGAGAATTAGCTTAAAAAACTGCGATAGTATTTTCTGAAAAATGCACTAATTGCATAAGGGAAAAAAAAGCAAATAAAGAAAATAGAATAAAAAATAAATAAAGAAAATATTTTATTGTGAAGTCTGCCGCAGGCGACTTTTTTTAATATTCTTTGCGTACCCCTATTCTCGTAAAATAAAATTTATAATATGTTTATGTAAGGATTCAAATTCAAACATGTTAATTAATGGTTGTTTTAATATATCTTTTGTGAGAATGGTGAACACTAGTGCAAAGTTTTAGGGGTGGCGAACGCTGGTGTCTTTACCTTAGGGAAAATTCAGACTTACTTGTATAAATATATTACAAATTGTTTTTCTTGAAAATAGTGGTATGAAAGGAATTAAAAGAAAAAATAAATAAATAAAAGTTTCCTGGGGCAGCCCTAAATAAATAAAAATACTCTATCTATATATGAAAAAATAAAATAAAATAAAAATTCAAACACATATACGTTCAAGGAAAAAAAAATACCTAAGGAGAAACAAAAACACAATGCATAATTGGATAATTGTGTTTATCTAAAATAAAATTATCTTGTTTGTTCAAAATATTTTTAAATTGCTTTTCAATCATTTGATAAAAATTTAATTAAATCTGAGGATAATGAAATTTGCTTCGAAATGACTATTCCATTACATACTACCATTCTGTAATTGTGATAAAGGAAAAGAAAAGAACGTTTTACGTAAAGCAATTATGATTTTAACAAATTCAGTTGAAAATCTGTCAATAATCCGGAAAATTTTAATGATGGAAGTTGGAATTCCCTTTAACATGTTAAAATTCATAATAAAATTTAAATAATCTTGAAAATTTAAATAATTAAATTTTAATTTCCAATTAATATGGAATTAGCATTGTGCTTATTTTTAACTAATATTGCTTTTTGGAAATGCATCAAATAGTCGAAATCAAATATTTAATTTATTTTAAACTGGGATTAATTATTAATTTAAGAAATGTCTATTTTAAGATTTTTTTTTTCTTTTTTTTCTTTTTAATTTGAAAAAATATTATTTGTCGAAGACAACAGAAAATTAGAAAAAGTGATGAGTATTTAATGAGGCTGTATTTATTTATATTTTAGAAACTTTATCCATTAGAGAGGATTAATTAAAAATGTCTTATTATTTTTAAGATGGCGCGTTATAAAAAACTGTCGGTGAAAATTAATTAGGAAAGGTTTATGAAAAAATTCATGAATCATATTTTGAACGTTTAAACCTAATGCAATGTTTTTCTTATTATCACCGGCAGCCATATCCCACGTTATTCTATAGGAATTTTTGTTATGCAGATTAGACATTTCCTAATATATTATTTAAGCTTTAATGCTATTCATTTTTTTTTAATTTTTCGTTCTGAAACTACAAAATACGAAAACGCACTAGTTCATATTTTCCTGAGAACAGAGAGACGGAGGTTTGTATTCTTATCTTTAACAAAAACAACAAATAAAATAATACGTGAATGTTTTGTCTTTATCATCACGGTACAACTAATAATTTTAAAGTTTGGACGTCGGAAGTTATCTTACGTGCAGACTTAATTTTTGATAAGATTTTATTATAGCGTGAACCACGCATAAATGAATATATTTAATTTTACATTAAAAAAAAAAAAAAAGCGTGTAAGCACATATATGTAGTTAGGTTATCATAATTCAGGTATTGATATTCATAGTGATTCGAATTCCACTGTTAAGAATAGGCCGCGGTCTAACGAGCGAAAAAAAAAACAAAAACAAAAGCAAAAAAAAACGACCTTAATTTGACACCCCAACCCGTGTCAAAGAAAGGTAATGTTTCATTGTGGAAAGGTCATTTCTCTATTCACACTCCTGCCCATCTGGTGGCTGAATGGGTAGCGCTCCAGCCTCCAGTTTTCAAATGCAGTCTCAAGTCCTGGTTCAAGCATGAAATTTTATAGTTTCGGAACCCACTTTAATTTGTAGGTCCTAGTCTAAAGGCAAAAAATGATCAAAGAGCGACAACCTCAACTCAACAATCCTGACTTGCTTTCTGCTCCCGTGCGTATCACTTTTTTTTTTTTTTTTTTTTTTTTTGTGGAAAATTGTATACGAGAGCATCCACCGCTTTCGTAAGGAATTGCGAGTCAGGCTGTTGAGCCTTGTGTTGTTTGATCAAGGCCAATTGTCTTTAAAGAAAAAAAAAAAAAAAAAAACTTTTTTACAGTAAAAGGAAATTGTTAAAGATTTTTAAAAAATCTAATTTATTGAAAGCATGCTTTGCAGAGAAGCGGTCCCCACGGTTTGCGTCCACATCGTTTTTTGCAGGCAGCATTTTTCAGAGGCGTACACAATCATTTTATGACTTTTAATTTTTTTTTTTTTTTTGAGATCACACAAAATAAATTTGAATATCTGCAAATATGAGTTTTTGAGATGCTTGCTTGCATTTCGAAAAATTAAAATCTGTCAAAAACATGTTTGCCTTAAAGTTTTTTTTTTTTTTTTTTTTTTTTTCAATAGTGTGTAAGCTACTTGATAAAATGACATGCTAGTAGACGCGGCACCATAATCTGTTTAATCTTTAATTAGTTGAGAGTTTAAAATGTCTTGACAGGCCAATTACTCAGAATATCATATTTGATTATGTAGGGAAGTTTCCCGCAAAAATATGATAAAAATGATGAGTTCGATGGCGATCTAATAACATTACAACAACATTAAAAAGAAAAAATACATGTAATAAAAACTAATTAACTTACATTGGGAAGAAAAAAAAAATGAATCGCGATTTTACGGTCTTAAAGAAGAAAAGTCTTTAATCTTTATTTATCATCTCATTAGCATTATATTATTTAAGAACGTGCCTCGAATATGTTCAACTGGAATTAAAAGGCGGCATTAATATTCTAAATCATAATTGTTAATGTTCTCAAAGAAGTGCCATTAAATTTTTTAATAAAGAAAATTATTTGGAATTTTTTTTTTTTTTTTTTTTTTTTTTTTTTTTTTAGTAAATGGAAATTTAATGCTCCAAGGGATTATGTATTCGATGGAGATATTCTTTATATTTATTTTTTTGTCTTATTTTAGAGAAGCTTTACTAAAAATGTTCTCCGATCTCTTTTGTTAACATCCTTGGAAGTTATTATTTTTTCTTTCATAAGAAAAGAAAAAACAATCTTTAAGCAACATTTGTTAGATAGCTTGTTAAAGTTCTTGTTGCTCAAATAATTAGCACACGCAGGAAAGTACAAATCAACTAAAGAAGAACAAAGTTTTTAAAATTTTATTTCTTTTTTTATGAAGGTATGCTAATTACTAATTACCATAATCAAAGGTATTCTTCATATATCTGTTTTTTATTCAATTTATCTTTGATTTTTTTTTTTAACATTTATCTTTTAATTCTTATTAATACGAAAAACGTCAAGTTTTATAGCTCAAATTGCTTTATTTTATTTTATTTATTTATTTATTTATTTTTTCAGTAAAGATTAACCAAATCCATAGATCTATTATTTTTATCATTATAATTGATTAATGTTTTCCATATTATTTTTGCCTAAAAAATAAAATAAAATCGGGCATTATCATTGGAATGGGTGGGAATCTATCAATCCTTTTTTTTTTCTATAAATGGGTACATCTATAGTAAAGACTGGTTGCCTACTTATGATGACTTCAAAGTTGCACTTGTATCTCGAGAATCAATTTTTTCTTCCTTTATGTTCATTCAAAAAATGCTTGAACGATTAGATAATTTAACGATAACAGAACATTTTATTACGATAACTTTTAATTACTACAGTAATCCTATTAAATTCGTCATAATGCTCAGGGCCCGATTAAGCTTTGAAGCTAGGAGAAGCTCAGCATCATTTCGGGGCCCCCTTTCATTTCGGAAAATCTTGTTTTCCTGTTACATATTGTAATATAAAAATGCTATAGACAAAAAAAATAGTGTGTGTTTATTAATTTTTTTTATTTTTGTTTTTCATACATCTGGGTAGTTTCTACACAGAACATTAAAATCATACAACTTTTTAACTAAGAACATTCAGATTTTTGAGGTTAAATAATAGATTTTTCCCGAAATAGTGAGTGTTTTGTCTTGTTCTAGGTAACCTTTCTCAGAAAAAATTCAATCTCAGTGTGAAAATATGAAACAAAAAATTCAAGACCATGTTTTCAATCCTTATGGGGCCCTCTCTTAAATTTTAGAGGGGAAACTTGTGCTTCCTGAGCCTTTTGGATAATCAGGCCCTGATAATGCTCAGAAACCTTTGGACAGCCCCTGCCTGCCTGGACTCGGCCAAGCTTAACAGGTTGGATGCCGATCATCATAATGCTCATACTTTTTCCTGGATTTATATTTTTTCTTTCTTTCTATGTATAATGTATGTCTATCTATTTATCTGTCTGTCTATATCTAAATATATATATATATATATATATATATATATATGAGTGTGTGTGTGTGTGTGTGTGTATTGAAAACCTTTACAAACATTGAATTAGATGAATCAATATATGTATATATATTGCTTATTTATTTATTGAAGAAATTAATATCTTGATTTTAATTTTATTGTTTGTTATCATATGATCTTGCAATGGATTTGAGAAAAATGGCTTAATCCGCTTCATTCATCTTAAGCCGAAGTGGCCTCTATTTCTTCTTCTAGATATTATTATTATTATTTTGCCCTTATGCTTTTTTCATGTTTACCACGTTTTATCTCCTATATCAGTGTCTCAGAAACAACCCATATTCACTTTTTCAGTCTCTGTTGCTTTGTAAAAAAATGGCTTCGCTTTCATATTTTATTGTTTAATGACTAAAGTGTGAGTATAATGAATTAATTCATGTTTCTTGTAACTGTTCTGTTCCATCCATCTTAAGCCGTGGTGGCCTTTGTTTCTTCTTCTAGTTATTATTATTATTATTATTTTGCCCTTATGCTTTTTTCATATTTACTATATATCATCTCCTATATCAGTGTCTCAGAAACAACTCATATTCACTTTTTCAATATATATTGTTTTGTAATAATAAGGCTTCGTTTCCATATTTAATTGTTTAATGACTAAAGTTTGCGTATAATGAATTAATTCATGTTTCTTGTAACTATTCTGCTCCATCCATTTTAGAAAAGCGTGGTACGTGTTAATCAATTGAGTGACCGTTTTGAAGATAAAAGTGTGGATATTTAATTTACTGGCATCCGTAGACAGCACTAGTTTTTTTTTTTTTTTTAGAAAGCAATAGGGAACGGTGATTTTCCTTCGGATTATTTTCTCCAATCACAGAGAGTTTCTTGCATCTGGTAATAGTTATTTTTTTACAGTGTAGCTATGCCTGGATATATATTGTTTTGAACCTCATGGATAAATTTGATATTTGATCACTTGTTTTTCTTGCATTCTACAATTATCTTACAATATATAAGTGTATATATATAATATATCTATCTATATATATATATATATAATTTTTAAGGCGTAGTAAAAGCCGAGTAACAGGTTTAAGACCACTGAAACCACGTTCCACGTACACCAATCAGAATAAAATGTCATCAAATTAAAATTACCTGTGAAGACTGATTGTTTGTTATTGAGACAATTAATTTTACTTTTCAATTTTTGAAACAATAAATTTTATTTATTGATTTTTTTTATAGAATTTAATTTAATTACAAACTTACCTTAATATTATTCCTAGATAATTGCTATTTAAATAATGTTGTCTGTGCATTAAAACAACGTGAAACCCAAAAACAAAAGTTTCAAACAAGCAATGAGAGAATAAAAAATTGAAACACATTCTTTGACAGATTATTTTTCAATTAGGAATAGCTCAGAAAGATGGACAAAAAAAAAAAAAAAAAAAAAAAAACTCGTCAGGGGGAGATCTTTTCTACCGTTGAGCACCAATGTACGATTTCGTTCGCGAATTATGATATATTATACAGGGGCCAATCTAAGATTTCAAACTTAATACCTATTTTTGTGAAAAATCTTAACTATATTTTATTTTTGTGAAAAATTGTAGTGCACTCTTTTTCTTTCTCTCTGTGTGTATGGGGGGGGGGGGAGTTTGAACTAAGTAGAATAATAAAATTAACTCTCAGCAGCTAGTGTGAGGCTTATAGCAGAACAGGAACCAAAATCCAAAACTTACTTCACTCTGAAGTAAACAGTTCAGTAGAGATAGTGTAAGTAGAAGTTGTTTTTATTTGTGTTAGTATCACTGCAGTATACATGAATTGTACCAGGGAGGATAGACACATCACCATACAGTCACCAAAATGTTAAACCACCTGACGAATCAGCAAACAGTACACTATGGCCACAACTTCAGAGCGTGTCTGTACCGATACACACAAGGATCGTTTTGTTTACATATGCTGCACTGTTTCTCGCCCATAACAAACGCTTGTGTGTAGATTAAAACCAACATTCTGTATGATTCTTGCTTCGCAAATCGCATCAACAGAAATGCACGAATTACTTTCCTTTGAAAATGTGCTAATTCAAAATGTTAGATTTTGCTGGGAGGACTAAGATTTTTGTGAAAGTACCGATTTTAGCTGTATGATTTTTGTGAAGATAGCTTTTTTGCCAGGTCGATTTTTGTGAAGGTACCCATAAACGGTAGTAAACTCGGGATACGGACAAAAGCCCCACCGGACAAAATCCCCACGGACAAAATCCCCCCGGACAAAAGCCCCACTGGACAAAATCCCCACCGGACAAAAACCCCACCGGACAAAAACCCCACCGGACAAAATCCACACCGGACAAAATCCCCACCGGACAAAATCCCCGCCGGACAAAATCCCCACCGGACAAAAACCCCACTAAAGCTCAAATATACATGGGGGGGGGGCTAAAGGGGACCACAATTCTTTTGGTTAACGTGGATTTCGGTGACATTTAATCTTCTGTTATTCTTAATTTTACTATGTTTTTGTGGTCTACAAATCAAATGAGGTTATTTTCGAAAGTGCAAAATTATTAGTCGGCTCAAAAGGGGGGGGGGGACAAAAAAATTTAAATTAGCGTGAGATCGTTTAAAATTGGTACGTGTAGATTTTGGGGGCCTATAAATAGATGAGGATATTTTCGAAAGTCTAAATTTATTAGGAAGATCGGAAAGGGGGGGAGGGAGGGGGGGAGCGAAGTTGTAAAAAATAGAATTGGAGTTAGCTCGTTCAAAATAGGTACATAAAGGTTTTGGGGGTCTACAGATCGAATGAGAATATTTTCGAGAGTGTAAAATTATTAAGAGGAGTGGGAAGGGACGGCGAAGGGGCAAAAAAGTAAAAATACCGTTAGACCGTTTAAAATTGGGGCATATAGGTTTTCGGAACCTACAAACAGGATGTGGATGAGAATATTTTCGAAAGTCTAAAATTATTAGAAAGGGTGAATGTGTGTGTGTGGGGGGGGGGGGCGAAGGGGCAAAAAAATAGAAATTGAGTTAGATCGTTCAAAATAGGAATATAACTGTTTTGGGGGTCTACAAATCGAATGAGAATATTTTATAATAATGAAAATAGCGTTGTACGCGTACAGACACTCTGACACACACACACATACACACACAGACAAAATTTGCTGAAATAATTTTCGGCTTTCATGGTGTGTGAAACGTGTATATTTATGCATGTATGAAAACGCATTCATAACACATATATACATATGTATATATAAGAGAAAGCATTAAACAGATTACTTTTTATGTCGAATATATATCGTGTAAACTGTACATGCACACCATAAGATGTACTAAAAAAAATTCGTACAACACTGAAAATTAATATTAAGTAGTTTTCCCATTTATATACTTCACAGTGAATCAGAAATACTTTCTGACACCCTGTTAGTCAATCAATTACGCTAATCATATTTTATTTCACAGATATTGCTATTGGTATTGGGAGTAAAGGCGAAAGATTGCGCTAAGGTCTTAGACCTTAAGGGGAGTGCCTTCCGTGGGGTCTTTCTAAGGGGTCCTAGCGCGCATTTACACAAGTTTTGGTGAAAACCACGGAAAACACCGAACGGCTCGGTCGACGAGAGCGACCTGTGATCGAACTCGTAATCTTCCATCTACCAGTTTACAGGACAAAACCTCTCGAGTGCTAGCGGGCCCTTATTTTACAGGAAAAATTATTTTGTATACATCAAATATATGTATATTAATTTTGTTACATCAGTATAAAGGTACCAAATTGTGCTTTAAATATGTACCTCGCATAGAATATAAAAATTATTTTAATTAGTTTCTTTTTCGATAATTATTAGTAGGAAACATTTTTATATGAATTTTTTTTTTCTATTAAATCCAAACAGTAATATTATATATAATACAATATTGAATTATCTTAAATAATTCAATAATTAAAAAAAAATCTATTTTTAATAATTAAATTACGTATTATCAATTAAAATATTTTATTAAATGAACTTTAACCTTAAAAAGAAAAAAAAAAAAAGAAGAAGAAGAAATATATATAAGCATTCTTTTTTCTTTTAAATCTTTTTTATTAAAAATATTTTACAATAAGATTCATAATTACAATCTGAAACTTTATTATTCAAGCAATCTCTCTTTTTTTTTTTTTTTTTTTTTTTTTTTTGTAATTGAAATGTATATTTTTAATAGTTAAATTAGTTTTTCAATTAGGTCTTTTAAATTAAATAATTTTAATTAGCTTCTTATTTCTATGATGAATGATAGTAAAAACTCTTTTGATGTTTAAGAACATTTTGAAATAGTATTTTTATTTAAACGACCAAACAATAGTATTAAGCAGTCTGAACTAACTGAATTATTAAAAAAATATATATATTTTTAATAATTAAATTAATTTTTAATTAAAATATATTGCTATAAATTATGTATATATATATATATAATGATTTATAGTAAAAAAATCGTTTTATATTTAAAAAAAAAAAAAAAAAAAAAAAAAAAAAAAATTCGCGGTGATTGTGGTAGTGTTAAAGCTGGTTGATAACCTGAGAAGGGTTACTATACTTGCGAAAGTTTCGAAGAAAACCACGGGAAACTCTCAACGGCTTGGTCGACGAACGCGACTTGGGATCGAACTTAACACTTCCATTCTACTAGCATCGATTACCGCTCGGATGTTTAAATAAACTTTTTAACTGAAAGTCCAAACAACAGTATTAAACAATCTCACTTAATTGAAATCTTAAAAATTTTATTTTTAATTAATAAATTAGTTTTTTACTTAGAATATTTCATTAAATATTTTTATAACTAGGTTTTCCTAATAATCATTCATATATATATATATATATATATAATCTTTTATTATTAAAAGTATTTTAAAACAGTTTTTTTAAAATTAATATTAAAACCCAAAACAATAGTATTAAATAATATCGACTAATTTATTATATGTATATATAATATGTATATTAGTTAAATTAGTTTTCTAAAATTTTTAGTTAATTTTTTAAAACTTATTTTTATTTATTTATTTATTTTATTTTATTTTACTTTTTAATCATTCATAGAAAAAATATATATATATTAATTTTTTTAAAAATAGGTTTTCCATTTAAAAGCTCAAATAGTTCTATTAAACAAATTAATTTAAACATTAAAAATTTTCACTTTTAATAAATAAAGATGTTTTTAATATGTATTTTATTTTTTAATTTTTTGTGTATAATCTTTCACATAATATTATATATATATATATATATACACACAAAGTATTTTGACAGAAATTAAAAGCATCCATATACATTCATCTACATATACAACAAGTAGTAATGATGGCTAAATTTTAGCAGAAATTTAAAAGATCATAAAAAATTTAGAGATTGCCTAAAAGCTATTCGCTTACTCCCGCCATCAGTTTACCTTCAACAAAAGAGGGGGCATATTTATTAGGTCTTTGTATAAATTCGTGCGGTTTTTTTTTTTTTTTTTTTTTTGCTTCATTTCATAAAAATACATCAAATCAAATGACAATTTTTAATCAAAATACTCTCCATTACTTTCTTTGTACCACTTTTCAGGTAACAAATGTATACCACGGTGATAGAAGCTCCCGTCTTTGGAGGCAATAAAATGATCCGCGTCCGCACGAACTTTTGCAACGACCTAATAAATAAAAATGACAATGACAGACTTTCACAGTCCGACTTAATATTTTTTCTTACTGACAGCTTTTAAAAAAAGCAGTTAATCGATTAGGGAATCGATTAAAATATTAATTTAATTTATTTAATTAAAGTAGATCTCTTGATCGATTAGGGAACGGGGACGTGCTCTCTGGGACAATACCCCCCTTATCTTCAAATGGGGAAGGAATGAGCTACCAGGTGTAAGATGTGTTCGCAAATAGCACTGTTCAGATGTAGCACGTAACGAAAAGAAATCAACTTTTTTTTTTTTTTACTCCCCCCCCCACCCCAAGGTGTCGACAACCTTCACTATCTTTCTTTAAAGTGTAAGTGTGTACAAAGTTACATGGTAATCTGTAGAAGTTTTCAAAGCTTTTCTTTTCAGTCTGTCCCCTACCCTCCTCCCCAAATATGCATGTAACTCTGAAAGAATAATATATATATATATATATATATATATATATATATATATATATATAATATGAATAAAAAGAAGGAAAACTATGTGAAACAAGGGCAAAATACAAAAAAATAAAACAGAAATAACAAGAAGGAGCAGAGACCGCCAAGGTTTAAGATGGGTGGAACGGATTAAACCACTTTGTTGGGCGTCCAACCTTTCCGAAATCCTTTTCAAGAAAAGGAAAGAAAAAAAACAGAAATGAACATAACTACATCTATATTTAATATATATATGCATATTAGAGTGAGTGATAATTAAAGAAAATTTCACTAAAATTTGTTTTTTTTTTAAAAAAGGGGATTTTCTACTTTTTATAATCTGTAAAAATTTGATATAAAAACTGCATTTTTTTTCTCTGTCTCCTACCCCCCCCCCTTTCCCCTTCTTTGGTTCCATTCTGATATATGTAATTCTAATTATACTATTCAAAATTCTAATGGATAATTAAACAAAGCTTCAAAAATTCTGTAAATGATTTTCGTCTGAAAAAAAATAAATTTGTGTTTTGCTTGGGCCTATAATACCGTGTCTGATAGATCATTTGAATGGACGAAACTTTTGAAATCAATGTATTTGCGAAACTGTTTTCCTTTCAATGTATTTTGGTATATCCAGACTTTTGAAACACCCTGTATAAATAAAACTAAATAATAATAAGAAGCAACAGAGGCCACCACCGCTTATGACGGGTAGAGAGATTTAAACAAGTATTACATGAGCCCATTTTTTTCCAAATCCTCTGCAAGACCATAAAAAGAAAATATAAGAAAAAATTTTGAAAAGTGAAGATTTTTATACTATTATTAAGAGAAAAAAATTATTATTTTATAATTATTGAATTGAAATCACATTTTTATGAACTAAATAAATCATACATACTATATTTTAAAATATTACCTATTTTGTACAGCTATACTTAACATAATATACATATTACAGTGAAAACATTTCGTTGAAATTTGTAGGGAAAAAAAAAACTCATATGCCCCTCCAGCCTTCCGTAATTTGTTGAAATTTGCTTTAAAAAACTACATTTTTTAATCCTAAACCCCTCCCTATCAGATATATGTAACTCTCAGTATATATTACTTAAAATTCTAATGATAATTAAACAAAGTTTCATTAATATCTTTAAAAAAAATATTTTTTTTTCTTTTATCTTGCTATACTTATTGTGGTCCTCTTTAGCCCCCCCCCCTCCCCCCCTGTATATTTGAGCTTTAGTGGGACTTTTGTCCGGTGGGGCTTTTGTCCGGCGGGGCTTTTGTCCGGTGGGGATTTTGTCCGGTGGGGTTTTTGTCCGGTGGGGCTTTTGTCCGGCGGGGATTTTGTCCGGTGGGGTTTTTGTCCGGTGGTGCTTTTGTTCGGCGGGGATTTTGTCCGTGGGGATTTTGTCCGTTGGGGCTTTTGTCCGGGACCCAGTAAACTCGACCTGTATTAACCCCTGATATATATAAGGTAAAGCTAGGAGAGATTGCGCACATATGGGATCGGCAGGAAGGAGTACAATGGGCGCTCTGAAACTCCTGGTGGTTCTACAATATCGATAGCGGAGTGCACAATTATAAATGTGCATGTTCATTGCTTGAACAGTCTAAGATTAAACGTGATTATTTTGTCTCGTTTTCAAAAATGTTTGATTACATTTTTAAAACTCTTTCTAGGAATTTTTATAGAATGGCATTACAAAATATTTTTTAACTAAACGATTTCCCATGGACTCGTTTATAAATTTTACTTGTGGCAGGTGGTTGCATGAAAGTTGCATCATTTATAACTAAGAGTGCGACGATTATAGACAACGACAGATTAGGTCAACAAACAAGAAACCATTCAAACTGAAAAGAAACTTTATTAATTTTAAGTTAGATATATTATCTAGTAACTAAATGTTACTTTTTATTATCTAGTCTTGTCTTTTTTTTTATCTGTTTCTTTAAATAAAAATTTTTAATCCTTTTTAATTTTTATTATTATTATTATTAAATTGTAATACTACTAATGTAATGCAAAAATATTTGTTTACAAAAACCTTATACCAATGTCATTTAAGTGTGATTATCATTGTTAACAATTTAATTGTAGTTAAAATTAAGCACAATCTCTCCTACCCATTTGCGCAATCTCTCCTATCCTATATAAGGAGAGATTACGCAAAATAGCTCTCTTGGTTTTATTACAGCTGTTGCTTTAAATCATAGTATAACAACAAAATAGTAAGGGAAATACGTAGCAGAAGGATCACTTCAAAGCTATGCACCAACAATTCAGCAAAAAAATTAAAATTTAGATTTTTTATAACGTTTCGTTGAATTCTGCTCAAACTCTCCTAGCTTTACCTTATATATATATATATTTAGAGAAAATTACCAAAATATGAACATATGAAAAGGATCAAAGTAAGACGAAATTATTTAAAATAATATATTATATAACTTCTGATTGTTAAATGTTTTTATGTATAATATTTTAAAAAAGAGAAAATATTTATCACATAAATTGTCATTACTAAGAATTATTACTACTCTTTTTATTACTATTATTAGGGGGTGTACTATTTCATACATGTGCATTGAAACAAATATTGAATAGTAATATTCTACACGTAAGAAGACATTAAAGTCTGCAGGCAATCTTATTTATTTATTTATTTTTAATATACTTATATAAATTAAAGCAATCTCTCCATCTCTAAGGAAGAACGAACATAGTATAATACGATAGAAATATTTATAATACTCAATAAACTGTAAACTATAATACACCAATTATTTTATCACTATACACATGGAAAGTGTCGATATGAAGTGAAAATATCCCAACGTTTTATAAAATCAGTTTTAAAAATTTAGTGTCAGCTGAAATTACAAATCAGCGTCATACATTTTTATGTTAAGTGCATAAAGTTATAAAGTTTTTTTCGACTATAAATAATTTAAAATGCCTGAATTTGTTCATTAGAAACTAACGTTTTTTTCTTCTTTTCCATGCTGAATTTCGGATTCTTTTTGATGGTACTTGTGATGTACAAATTTGCTGCATCGGTGCTTTCTGGAACACAATATCTTTTTTTTTCTTTTTTTTTTTTTCAAGATTATGAGATTTCCTACAGGATTAAAGAATAAAAAGTTCAAACATTATTTAGAAGGATAAACTGAGATATTTTCATTCAATCATTAACTAATATTGACATAAATATACTTTTTAATATCTGTAATATCATCTATCATGACAGCATTTATAGACTTGAATTTTGGTTTCCCTTTTTAGAATAGTTGCAATGTATAAGTAGGTTGCATCTGGTGCTTCTTGGAATGCAGTCACTTTTTCTCCATTATTAGATTTCCTATAAAAGTAGGGAATTAAAAATTCATGTATTATTTACAAAAATACGCTAAAACATTTTTATTTAACCCTTTGTAGGAGCTTGACGGGTGGTTCGATGAGGTATGTGTGGATGTGGGGGAAAATGCTTCCAAATAAACAGTCTCTATTCGCTAACAGTTGCAGTATTTAATAATACCTATTTACAAGCATATATACAAAATATCTATTTGAAGATTTAGGTAACTTTCCCGCACTCTCATAGTGCATAAAATAATATTACAAACACCTGAGCTAGAGAACCGAGAACGGCAGGACATATTCCTCCGTCTCCCCAAACCAACTCACAGTACATCCACTCATCCACTGATGCTTTTCTCTGCATCTGCATCCTTTTCGCGACCCCTTTAAGGGTTGCAATGACATATATCCCCCTCCATAGGGGCTACCATATAGGTGTGGGACTCGCCGGCATTACACCCTTATTATTTTTTTAATCAATTAAAAAAATATTTTATTCTTACCTCTCTTAAATAAATCACGGGAAAAATATTTTAAAAAATCATATTTTATTTTAACTATGGTTTACTTCTAAAGAGCAATTTGTTGCCAATCACCAAACATGAGGCATTAGAGCTTCAATATTATTCGAATAATACTGTAGAAGACAAAATTGGGACTGTTGCCGAAAGGCAACACTCGGCATTTAAGGGTTAATAAGCAAGTAATATTGAAAATTGAAATAAACATATAGTTTAATATCTATATCTCTACACTTATTTTAAATTTGCTTTACGTATGTAAATTTTCCACTAAGCTTAAAACTTTATTTTTCTTTTTTCTTAAAATGTCGTTTACATACAAAACAATTTCAGCCCATTTAACCAATCTGCTAATAGAGTTTACATTACCAGTGTTTGAACATTAATATTACATGTATGTATATATACACAAGAAAATAATAATAATAAAAAAAATGCAAACACATATTAGATTGTTAAATTTTATTTACAACATGTTACTACAGTTCTTTAATTATTATATTAAAGTATTTTATATAATTAATTATATTTGTATGAGGAGCAATACAGTTGAAAGCAGTGCTTAATTACAAATTAGCAGTGCATAATTACAAATTATCTAGTTATTTAAACACTTTTTTTTTAAACACGCACTCATAAAAATTGTAAACTTTTTAATCTAGGTATTTTAAAAGGAAAATATTGTTCTATAAAGGCAATTTCTTTCTTTTCTTTTTCTTTCGCTCTTTTTCTCTTCAGAAAAATTGTGCCAAAGTTAGTGTTTTGAGCTCATTTTGTATCAGAGTTCACTTTCTATGTTCTCAGTTAGTTAGTGTACATTTATTCTAGTAAAATTTGGAAATTTACTTACGGGGATTCTAATTAAGATACTTTAAATTCGAAGGATTTTTTTTTTAATCTAGATTTCTTCTTTGAGTAGATTTTAGGGGAAATCGTTTTCCTTTAAATGAAACAGAAAACTTCTCAGAAATTTAAAATATACGCATTATAATGCTCACAAATTTCATTAATTCACAAAAAAAAAAAAAAAAAAAAAAAAGAAGGAGAAGAAAAGAAAGAAAGAAAAGGAAAAGGGTAGTTTTCTTTTTACGTTTGCATTTATTACAAGACGGTATTGAGTAAAATGGGAACTGTAAGTTTGAACCAAAATATAGAAAAATATGAATTTTTAGATAAAAATTCTTGAATCTGCCCCCCCCCCTCCCCTCTTTTTTCTCAAATTTCAGAAATTTAAGCCTGCACCTGCTGTGCGTCAACTAAAATTCGATATGCATGCCTATTTGTTCATACGTTGCATTTCCCCTGCAATCTGCAACAACAAGTAAATTTATTTCACAGAATCTAAAAACACAGACTCTAGGATTAAGTTTCAAAGGAAAGATGCAACATTCATCATTGGAAACGATTTGTACAGATTTCTCCATAGACCTAGGGATTCTCTAATGAGTGCACATTCCTGAATTTATCGTTTCCTGTTTAATTGGCTTGAGTACTCAACACATAAATCTCCGAACTTCCGGTTTCTACCCCTGATGCTCTGATAAACGATATCCTGTCGATGACCAACAGACATCGAGACATCCATCAAACTATTTTACTGGAGAAGCCTTTGATGTAATATGAGGATGAAGAAGGAAATTTCGAAAAGGGAGAGTCGGGGATATACTCGCAAATTTATTGCCATTTTACTGCTACGTTCTGGCTAGACAAACATATCCCGTTTCAAAATTCGGAATCCTTTAATAACTTTCGGTAATTATTGTAGTTTACAATGGTTTTCAAATGATGCGGCAATCCCCCCCCCCCCTAAAGGAGTAAGCATAGACCTTATATATAAGCATAAGGTCTAAGGTCTATGGGAGTAAGTTACAAGTCATAGTAGGTTGCTCTGTAGTGGCAACAATCGATTCGATTCTGTTCTTTTGATCCGAATTTCTGAATATTTTTTATTAATTTATTAAAATAAGAAAATACGAGTAGCTTTTCCAGTTTTATTTTTAAAAATGCCTATAATTTCCACATATTCAGAATTAAATACATAAATAAAAAACATTGTGTTCATACGAGTAACTTTTAAATTCTTAGATTAAAAAGTCCTTGAAATACCATCTTTAACATGAGTTTCTAAAATTAATTTTAATTTATAGAAATAGAAAAACACGATTCGATGTCTTAATATCTGAATAGAAATACTTGTCGTGTTTATACGCGAATAAAAAGGATGCTTTGAAAGGTGGTGTGGTGGTGTGTGTGTGTGTGTGGGGGGGGGGTCGTCAGCGCGGATCTCTCTGATGCATGAACATTAATATTTTTACTAAACAAATAAAAATATACGAAATTTCGAGCGATTAGGTTACAACGATATGTTTTTCCCTTTTCAAATAGTTGGGATGATGAGTTACAACCGAAAAATATTTTAAATAATGTTATTTTTCTAACTGTTGCGTTCTTAAAATCTTAAAACATATTTTGCAGCTTTTTTACATTTCTCCCATTAATGTCAAGTTATTCAAAATTTCGCTATAATAACCACGCAGGTGACCTCCTACTCACCCCCCGCGCCAAATATATATATATATATATATATTTACGTTTAATATTGCTCATCTGGTAGCCAAATAATTACCGTTCTGGCCTTCGGTTGCTAGGTGCCGATCGGGTTAAAATTCCGGATTAGGCATTCATGTATGTAGAAGACTTTGTTGGGATTGGGAAAAAAAAAAAAAAAAAAAAAAAAAAGATGGTAGAGCCCCAAATCAAAATAATATCTGGGAAACTTTCCATTCCAAATTTCTGATTTATTTTATTACTTTAGGGTGTTTTATAATTCGAATTTTAACAACACTACAGATAAAGTAAAAAATACATCCATAAGTTCACGTGTTAAATTAATATATTTTTACGAGTTGTAGTTCATCGTCAATCAATTTTGAAACCTTGCCTAAATTTTCCATGATTAAAAATAAATAAATAAAAATAACAGAAAAATATCCAAATTAAAAAAGTAAAACATTGAAAAGGGAAAATATGATTGGTGATAAAGGAATTTTTGTTTCTTATTATGGAAAAAAAGAAAAACAAATATGCTCCTTTTCTTACCATGTATTTTATTTTGTGGGCCAATATTATATAATGCTCTCTTGAAGTCATTGCCTCACTTCAATTCATTTTTAACACAGCTGGTTTACTTTCACTGGTCAATACCACTTCAGAATTTTTTCTGCAATGTTACGAATGGAGACGGTTTAACCCAGTAAAAATACACTTTTATTCATTTCCTGAAAGGAACCTTCCAGGCTTTCTTTGGTATAAAGCCCTTTTACCGCCTTACGCATTTTTTGAGCATTGTATGAATTTTTCTCAATCGACGTGAATCAAAGAAGGTTTTATACTTTGCCCCTTCAGAATGTCGATCGCCACGAAATAACTATTATAGGTCGCCTACAGAAAGGGTGATACTGAAAAAAAATTCAAAAGTTTTTATGAACCCCTGTTATAATCGGTAGCATCTTTTCAAGATAATAACCTAGTTCACTCGCGTGTCCAAGTTTGAGGCAACATTGCAGTTTGCAGAAATCGAGTAACTAACTTGTTTTCTCAATATGCTAACGCTGAGCTGCTAACATTTTTATTACATTTCAGATTTTATTAAAAAGAAAAAAAATCCAAGATTCTCCAAGGAAGCTAATAATGATGAAGATGTTACATTTTCAAATAGCCTAGGAGTTGTTAGTCGCTTAACAATTATTTTAATTTACACTGCTGTGTTTTTAGACAAATATTCCGATACTGAATAGTCACAACCATCGTGTTCCTCAGATCACTCACAAACGGACATTTAACTATTATTTGAATTTTAAGCAGCTCTAAAAGAAAAAATCAAAGGTCTACAGATATTATATGTACTGTAGTATCTTGTAGAGTGGAAGAGAATTATTTACTTGACTAATCAGAACAAGAAATTAATATTTTTTCCAAATTTTAATTTAAATAGATTAATTTTTAGAAATTTACAATATATACATATTTTGCTGTATTTCCTCGATATGAAATGGTTTTCAATAAGATAGTGGGTTCTACAGTATAAGGCTGGAAGGAATTTCAGATAGAGTCCACAGTGATTTTCATCAGTCCGTGACCGCTTCTGCAGTCTTTTCCAGAAAATAACAGTTCCTTTCCCGAGGTCTAGCCCGACCTGCTCTGGGATTCCTGCCTTTCCAAAACTCCGACGTGAACTCTCGTTTTCAGTCTCTCATCGTAAAAATTACAGTTCGTATTGGGCGTGTTTTTCTGAAAACAAAAACTCAGATGCAGGCCCTGATTCGCTCGAAATTCCATCATCAGTTCTGACGCGTTGAATTCTTCTCGAAGGAAAAGTTCTCAAGGCACGCGGCTTCCCACGTTCATCAAAGGGAAACGGACATAACATTCTACAAAGGAGAGATGTTCCGCTGCGAGCCGTTAGGCCCCAGACTGTCTGCTTCTTTGTACTGAAATGTCTCTTTCAATGATATATTGGAGTCGGAGTCTCTGCCTTTACAGCTCCCCTCCCCTTAAAGAAAAATTCGGGGCCATTTTGGGGCCGAATTTTCATCAGAAGAAGCTGAAATTAGGATATTCAAATTCACTTCTAAAAGAGGCAATAGTCCCTACAAATTGGAATATCTACAAGAAAAATATAATGTTGATTTTTCAACAAAACCAAAATAATTAAACACTACCTTAATAATTTTTACTCTTAAAATATATACTTCCCTGATTATACTGATTAATTTAAAAACACCAAAAAGAAAAAATTTTAATTTTGAAAATTTAACTTGCTTATTTACAATACAAAAAATTTCTTTTGCTTTTAAAGTGGCTGTTTGTGGGGGGCTTCTACTAAAATTAAAGGACTACTATAGTCCGACTCCCCTATTTCGATTATGTTCAATTCAAGCATTCTTTTGATCTCTCTTTTGAGAATTTCTGTCTGTCTTTGAGACATTCTGTACGGTTTAATTCTAACCGGTTTGTCGGAAATTAATTCGATGTCGTGCTCGATTAGATCGGTGCGCCCTGGATCATTTGAAAACAGGTCCCTGTGGCGATCCAAAACCCCTTTTAATTTCTCTATCTGATCGGTAGTATGTTTCATTTCTAAATTTCCATTTCTTACGATTTCGTTGAAATCATAAACATTTGGGTCAGAGTGTGGATATACTATTTCTAAATCTGTTTCTTTATTATCCACGCTAGTGATTTCACTAAACAAAACATTTATCATCTCTGCCCTTTGTCTATAAGGTTTCAGCATATTAACGTGGAATACTTGAGAGGGCTCCCTCCTACCTGGAATATTCACAACATAGTTAGTCTCCGAGATTTGTTTCTCCACTGTACCCGGTCCGATCCAACTTACGGCAAATTTATTCGGCTTGTACGTCGCAACCACTAGAACTTGGTCTCCCGGTTTAAATTTCCGGTCAACTGCGTCCCGATCGTACCAAAGCTTCCTTTTCTCTCTCGCATCTTCCATCGATTCAATAGCTAATTCTTGGCATTTTTTTAGCCGATTTATAAGATCAAAAATGTATTCAGTAACGGGCGTTTGTTCCTCGTTTTCGATTCCGCATAATTTTTCAAAAATTACTGTCTCGGGAGTTCTTAGATTTTTGCCGTGAACGAGTTCGGCAGGGCTATATCCGGTAGATTGATGCACGGTAGTACGCAACACCAATAATGCAAATGGAAGATTTTTCTCCCAATCTGCTCCGTTTTCTAAGCATAACACTTTTAATAATCGCTTTACGGTGCGGTGAAATCTCTCAATCGCTTGGGATTGGGGATGATGTATGGAGCTATGAATCACTTTTATTCCAAACTTTTCGAAAAAGGTCTCGGTCAATTCACTCGTAAAACTTCTTCCTAAATCTAATTGAATCTCTCGCGGGAACCCGAATCTGCTAAACATTCGTAAGAACCCGTTTATCACTGCTGGAGAAGTGATTTCTTTAAGCGGTATGGCCTCCGGATATTTCGAAGACAAACACATAGCTCTCAAAAGGTACCTATTTTCGTTTTCACTTAGAGGGAGTGGTCCCGTTAGATCAGCGGAAAACCGAGTGAACACTTCGGTTACTATGGGAACCCTTTTCATAGGCGCTTTCTTTACCTCTCTAGGTTTCCCTATCACCTGACAATGGTGACACGATAATACAAATTCCTCTATTTCTTTGACCGAATTTGGCCACGCGAAATATCTGAAGATTTTATCTTTCGTCTTTGTGACTCCGAGATGTCCGCCAACATTCGAATGACATAATTCCATTACGTCTTTTCTAAGTGTTACAGGAATAATCACTTGTTTTCTAACTTCCCCGCGATTTGTTTTAGATTGTCTAAAAAGGATTTCATTTTCTAAAATGAACTCGGAATTACCTTTGTTCGCTTTTTCAAAACACGGATTTAAAGTCGCGTCTTCACGCTGTAATCCTTTCAGCCTTTCTCTATTTACCCCTAGAAGGCTTAGAGACTTCTCTTTCTCAGAGGGGGGAATGACAATAGGGGTTTCTTCCCGTATCTCGGCTACTGCGTTAGTGGTTTCGGATTCTCGTAATCTCTCTCTCTCCTCTTTTTCGCTCTGCCTTTTTTTCGCGCGAGTTACTACTTGGTTGATTAACTCTGGTTTTTTCATTTTTGCGCCTTCGATAATTTCATGCGTTTGATTACCCAAAAGATAATGATTCATTTCCAGTGAGTCGTCAACTACTGCCGCTTTCGTGCTAACAGTCCCAATATCTGCAATCTTAAGCGTAACACTAGCGATCGGCAGGCAGTGTAATTCTTTCTGCAACGGCTGTTTGAGCCAAATACTTTCTCCGGTTAATTGCTCCGGTTTTATGTATTGTTTTCCTATAAGATCGAAGCTTGCTCCACTGTCACGAAGGGTGACAATTTTGACGTCATTTATTTCGGCCTCCCCTAAATAAGGTGCGAAACAAGATCCTAAATCGTCTGTAATTCCTATCTGATTTACAACTGCTGTTGATTGATCTTTAATTAATTTCGGACAATTAGTTTTGTAGTGCCCGACAACGGAACAATAAAAACATCGGATCTCTTTCTTTTTCTCATAGGCGTTCTCTTTCCCTTTGTTTTCCTGCGATTTTGTCCTATCGCGCCAATTAAATGGCTTTTTTTCTTTGTTTTCTTTTGAAAATGTAAATTTATTTTTATCGGGTTTTCGGTCATCTTTTTCTTTACCGACCCAATTTTTCTTTATGGCTTTCCTAACGGATTCAAATTCATCTAGTTTAATAGCTAATTCTTCGGGATCAGTCTCTTTCGCCCAAGAATCTAGAAACTTCTCTTTCATCTCTGCGCTAGCCCTTTTTTTTATTTGGTCGCAAATTAGTAATTTCTTCAAGCTCTCAAAGTCCCCAATTTCTAGTTTTTCCAACCGACCTAACAAGAATGTTTCCAAGTCATAAACTAAATCTCGAAATGACGTTCCACTTGATCGCTGGTGGTTGTTAAATTTTTGTCTGAATGACTCAGCGTCAACCTTAAATCGATCTAACAGATAATTTTTGATGTAATCAAAATCTTCTAATTTATCCGCCGGTTGTCTTAATATTTGTTCTGCTAATTTGGTGGGTAACAAAGCAAGTAATTGATTTACATAGTCTGAGCTCTCTAACCCCAATTTACTCGCTTGACGTTCGAATAGATTTAAATATAAAGCCATGTCAGAATTTAACTCATCAAATTTATGAATAATAGATTTAAGTGGGGGAGTATATTTCCGCTCTTCTCTGCTAGAGTTTAAGCTTGTCGTTTCTATACTTTGAGATAACCTGAGACGTTCTAATTCGAATTCTCTCTGTGCTTTTTCACTTTCAATTTGGGCTAAACGTTCCTCTTTTATTTCTTGCGCTAATCGTTCTTCCTTGATTAATTTAATTTGGGCCAAAGCCACCTCTAATTTAAATTCTGCAGATTGTTCAATTTTTTTTATTATGGACCTTGTCCCATCGGTGGGCAGAATATCTACTTCCCATTCTTCTACTAAAAATTTTAAATCCACTTTTGAATATTCGTGCAAAGCAGCCATGATTTTTGATTTGAAATTTTCCTAACACAATTTTACTAAATATTCTCAATTTCCTAATTATTCGCAATACACATTTAGCAATTATTTAAAATTTCAAATACAAGCACAATTTAAATAAATAACTAAATAATACACACTTTAATACCAAATTTGGCTTTCGGATTCCTGCAATATCTTGCAATACTTTTTACCGAATTTAAGCTTATGCTTACAAGCAATTTAAAAAGAACAATTAATATACACAAAAATAAGGAGTTCTTTCACACTGTGCAACCATAGATTATACCATAAATACACACAACTTAAAATTCTGAAAATTCTCTTAATGAATATAATTTAAATATATCATTCACAGTTTATTTTTCTGCAAACTTCCATTTTATAATAACTATATCTACTTAATTTTCAGAATTTTCTATTTAGGGATAACAAGAACCCTTTTTTTTCTGCTTTCTTTTTAAATTTCAATTTCTTTTACAATTTTACTTCCTTTTAATTTTCTTCAAGGTTAAGGAAATTTTCTTTTCCAACATAAATTTAAAATTCTCTTAACAAATTAACTATTTTGTCAATTCTAAACTTTTAAATAATGAATTATTTCCTTTAATTTAATTAACTAACCTGTTAATTTTAGACATTAAGCATTTCGCTCAAACATTAAAAATTTTCTGCCAGAATATACAAAGACAAACAATTTTTTTATTTTTACTAATTGCCTCTCAAGAATGAACGGAATATCCTTACCTTTACTGATGTTTTTCATCTAAGGTGGGCACATCTCCGCTGAGCACACTTTTAGCAGGCACAAGACCACTACTCCAGGGATCGGTGCTCCTCTCCTTGATCTTTTGAAAGGGCACTCCGTCACTCCTGCTCTAGACTGGCTCTCCGTACGCTGTTTGGCTTCTCCCGTCTACGTCGAAGGGCTTCGTAACGCTGCTTCCGTACTAGGAACCGGTCGTTGCCTCCGTTGTTGCCTGGTCTACGCTGAGGATCTCTTCTGAATTCTGGAATCTCTTTCCTCGCTTCTGCTTAGATTCACTCTTCTCTATATACTGTAATCCGATAGAGCTGCCACCAAATTTTCTTTATTCTATTAGTCTGTAGTATCTTGTAGAGTGGAAGAGAATTATTTACTTGACTAATCAGAACAAGAAATTAATATTTTTTCCAAATTTTAATTTAACTAGATTAATTTTTAGAAATTTACAATATATACATATTTTGCTGTATTTCCTCGATATGAAATGGTTTTCAATAAGATAGTGGGTTCTACAGTATAAGGCTGGAAGGAATTTCAGATAGAGTCCACAGTGATTTTCATCAGTCCGTGACCACTTCTGCAGTCTTTTCCAGAAAATAACAGTTCCTTTCCCGAGGTCTAGCCCGACCTGCTCTGGGATTCCTGCCTTTCCAAAACTCCGACGTGAACTCTCGTTTTCAGTCTCTCATCGTAAAAATTACAGTTCGTATTGGGCGTGTTTTTCTGAAAACAAAAACTCAGATGCAGGCCCTGATTCGCTCGAAATTCCATCATCAGTTCTGACGCGTTGAATTCTTCTCGAAGGAAAAGTTCTCAAGGCACGCGGCTTCCCACGTTCATCAAAGGGAAACGGACATACCTTTCTACAAAGGAGAGATGTTCCGCTGCGAGCCGTTAGGCCCCAGACTGTCTGCTTCTTTGTACTGAAATGTCTCTTTCAATGATATATTGGAGTCGGAGTCTCTGCCTTTACAGTACATTGAAGCTGCTATAATATGGGACGCTGTGCAGGGAACAATGTACCAATGGAGGAGTTGTATAAGTTTTTTTTTTTTTTTTTGTAAGCAAAAAATTATGCGATAATGAATAAATTAAAAAATAAATTAAAAAGATCTCCATCATGGCGGCAAAAATTTAAATTTCGCCATAGGGGTGCTATACTAAAGTTGTTTTGCCTGGGGAAGTATGAAAACTGGGTCGTCAAACATGAATTTTATTTTGAATTACTTTTCTTTGAATGATTTGGTTTAACTAACATTATCGTTTCATCCCACAAAAACTAATAATAATTTGGCTTCTGATGAATTAAAATTTAAATCGGGTTGGGAAATTTTAATAAGACTTATAAGTTTCAAATTTTAAAGGTAAATAAAAAAGAAATAAATTGCGAAAATTACGTACAGATTATTATTATTTTATTTAGAAGCTAAAAAATGCAAAGGAAAAGAAAAAAAAAAAAAAAAAAAAAAAAAGGAAAGAAAGAATTAAATGCCCTTTTCTCACATTTTAGCTTCAAAATGAAATATTAAAAGTTAAATTTTTGTAAATCAAAATCTAATTTAATGGTTGTGAATTTTCTGAGTCTGAAAAGGTAATTGTAATAGATACATTATGTAATGAAAATGAGTAATTCTATAGCACACATAGTAGTAATTTTAATAGTAATAAATTTCTCCATAGATTAACATGGGATTTTGTGAACAGAGACGGTGAAATTGTAAGAGGTAAAGAGCCTTAAAAAAAAAAAAAAAAGAAAAGAAAAGAAAGAAAGGGAAGAAAAATATTATCAAATATAGACGAGATACTGAATTCACTATACGGAATAATTTATGGGTCTTGGCGTACTTATAACTAATAAGTCAAATACTATTGAAAGTTTTAAGAATCATTAAATTAAAAATACATTAAGACAGTGAATTTAATTATTAATGAAATTGCTCATTTGTAGAACCTATGGCGATTAATAGTTTCTTATTAGAATAGTTCTGTTGGCAACTTGTTATGTGTTACTCTCTGAGTTTGGAGTCCACATGACATGTGGATAATTCTTATATATATATATATATTTATCTTGATTCATTTCAGGGTTGTGTTAATAATTTATTTCATTCCTCTTTAAATTTGGGTTTTGTCGCAAGATAGGAACATGAACTGGATTTTTTGGCTTGAATTAGCTATACAGTTTTGCAGTTTCTTTGCTCGTAGAAGTACATGTTCCTTGAAGAGTTAATACTTCTATTTTTGAGCATTTCTTGTTCCAATTCTCATTTCCAGTTACCTTTTATTTTCATTTTTTACTAAAATTAATGGTTTACGCATGATAACTTTCATGAATTTTACATAAAAAATCACTCCTAGTTGGTCTAACATTATCGTAAGTAATTTAAAATGAATTTATCTATTAAATGGTATTGTAAATGAATCGTAAAAAATATGTGCTAACATTTAAATTGAATTACAATAACTTTTATGTGTGTGTTGTTGGTATTATCATGTATCTATTAGTTGCTAAATTTTATAACGTTATTAAATTCTTCACTTTATATGACTGTATGTATATATATACACTCTATAACAAAAAAAAAAAAAAAAAAAAAAAAAAAAAAAAACGACACACCAAGAAGGAGATGTCCGAATAGGACAAAAATTGGCAGATGTGATGTACATTTGGAGAAAAACAATTGATTATAGTTTCAGAAAATTTGAATGATTTAATCAAGAGAAAGGACCTCACAAAGTAAACAAGTCAATAACGCGTTAGTCCACTTCTGGCCCTTATGTATACAGTTATTCGATTTGGTATTAATTGATAGAGTTGGCAGATGTGCTCCTGTAAAATATCGTGCCAAATTCTGTCCTATTGGTGCGTTAAATTGGCAAAATCCCGAGTTGGTTGTAGGACCCTTTTTATGATGCTCCAAACGTCCTCAGTGGAAGAGAGATCCGGGGACTGAGCTCAACCCCATTTCACTGAGCCGCCTATTAAGGGTCTTTGAAGTCACTGAAATACCATTTGCACGTAGGATCGACGATAATGATGAATTGGAGCTTTGAGTATCGCTTTGTGATTGGCTGGTTCTCACTTTCTGTCCTCTCTTTAGACCGCCCGCTTCCTCCCTGACGCTGTGTTCTGTCATGGTTCACCCATTCTTGTCAATGTCATCTAATGGTGGTACTGCTCCTGTCCAAATGTCAAAAAATTCGCAGATTAGACCAACGGACCTAACAGCACAACTTCTCCAAATGACATCCTCAGGATGCCCTATGGATTAAAAGGACATCTATGGACATCCTATGGCCATCTTCAGGATGTATTATGGGCAAGTGTGTTGTTAGGGCGGCTGCTTTGAGCCCAACTATACACCACACTCGCATGTTTTTTCTGCACCTTTATGCGAGGCATAGTTACTGTCTTTCTGAGTAGACTAAATAAAATTCTCGAAGAATTCATGACCTGGAATCAAAATATCTCATTTTAATATTCTGTCAATGAAGTTAAGATGCGCTGCAGCGTCGCATGCTCATTCGATGGCAGTCAAACTTTAAAAATTTTCCTTTTCCATCAAAACCTGTATGCATGTCAATTTGTGTCCAGTTTGCATTACTCCTTCTTGATGCGTCGTTTTTTTTTTATTTTTTTTTTATAGTGTATATATATATATATATATATATATATATTCCAATGAACTTTTGGAATCGTTAATTGTATGAACTATGAACAGTAACAGTTTTTGCTTTTTTCCAGGACAACCATAAATGATGTATTTCTAAAATTTAAAATCTACTACAGCTAAAACTGAAGAAAGAAAACTATATTTGATTTTGAGGATAAGAACAAAGGGAACGTTGAAGCCTGTCCTCTTCATGAATGTTTCTGTCACAACAGGAAATAGTATTAAGTTTCAGTAATCGATCTTGAGTTTCAACAAGTAAGGATCTTGTAAGACAATTAGAGATTTATTACTTCCTGACAACAAATACTTTCCAAAATTGGTGGTAAAAAATGCCGTTATTCTTCTGTTAAAGAGAGACTGTCTCTGCCGTCAGCAAGATTTGCGGAAATGTATCAAAATTTACAGTCAAAGTGCAAAAACTTAAAATTTCTAAAAATACTATAAATAATAATTGGTAATAATAATATAATAATTAATACTAATAATAAATTATGAGACCTATTTTGATTGTATTTTTTAGTCAATTTGTGACAAGTTTATATTTTGTAACTATCACTAAGTTTTAAACTGACGCTTGCAAAGATTGTAAAGATGGAACTTTTAAAAATAAATTTATCTATAAAATGATCTATCTCATCAGACAAATGTCATATATATATTTTTTTGTTTTTTGTTGTTGTTAAGTAGATCATTGAACTGAATCCGTGTGCTTAAATATTGCTTATGCATTATTTTTTATCCTCGCGTATCGCGTATCATCGTAAGTCACTATCATATCGTTTCTACAAAATTTAATCGCAACTGGTCCACGTTAGAAAAAATATTATACATATAATAATAAATAATCACGAATGAGCAGAAATTACTCAAGTTTTGATTTATGTCTATAACTCAAATTGGATTAAATACGAAGGAACTATTTGACTCAGAGAGAAATGCAGTTTTATGTATGAATATATGTAATAAAACTTTAAGACTACAGATTGATATTTTAGCAATATCCAATTTTAATAAACGCTTTTTATATGTTACGTTATCGACAAGACAAGTGACACAAGGTAAAAAATGGAAATTTTGAGTTAATGTTACTGAAAAATGTGTATGAAGTGCCCCCAACATGCAAGAAAAGTGTCACTTATCACTATCTCGAAATTTATTCCCGAGAGAGGCAATTACGTCAGTTAAATGCTTTATCGTTATTTTTATGTTGCTTTTATCAAATACTGCATTTTCAGTTGGTTCTTTTTCTTGCTGGGGAGCATTATCATTACCACATTATTTATTATATGGTCATTATCCTGAACATTTTAATAAATCACATGATCAAGAGAGGCAATTTATAAAATTCATTAAATAATTTTACGATTTTTCTCTTGATAGGGCCCTCATTAGACAATTCTTGTTGCCGTTTTGTTACTTAATAATAAGTAAATAGATAAATAAATGTGGGAAGTTCCTTGCACAACCAACAGATGGCGCTGTCTCTGATGCTTATCTTTGAACGAGATAACGGACGGGAGTCAGTTGAGATCTGGCTGCAGTGGAGATCGTTTGAGACCGTCAGCGCGAAGGCTGACAGGCTGATTTTCTCCTAATTAGAGCTTGTTGTGCTCTTAATAAGTGTGTAGAGCCATGGAGGGCTCATTACTTCATTTTTACTATTTGATAGCACGCGTAGGTGTTTTTTGTGAATAAAAGTACGCGTAGGTGCTTAAATGTTATTTTGTTACCGTTATACTGATGAAGAGAGTTTGCTATGTGCTAAGCCTCGAAACCAGCAGTTGGTTAATGATAGGAAGTCTGCTGTTATATGTTAATCCTTATATGTTAATCTGTTTTGTGTATGTTACGTAATAAATGTCTTCGTTATTTAAGTTGGAGCTCATCATTACCCCACCCCTAGACACCCAGCCAAGATTCTACATAAATACAACTTCTTTAAAACTAAGCAAATTCTTCTTGCGACAGAGTAGCAATATTAAAACACAAATTTACTAAATCTGTATTTTTAGTAAATAAATAATTGAATAATAAATTATAACTTTTCTTTCGTATATACACGAAAGGAAGAAAAATCGTGTTATGAAAGAAAACGCACATTGATCTTGTCCCAGTTTTTTTTATTTCTGGTAAATGTAAAAAAATGAAGCCATAAATGTCTAATTTTAGCCCATTCATAAAACGAAGTTATAGTTTTCGAAATAATAAGAAATATAAAATATAAATTCCATTCTCTCTGCCCTTTTTCTGTTTTTCTTGTGAAACACAATGGTCCAGTAAATAGCACTGGTTGACGAAAGTACTTTGAGGCGTAGTAAAAAAGAAAAGAAGAAATACTTTATCATACTGAAACAGTAGCTGCTTGCGAAAAAAAGAAAAAACCCCTGCATTTTACGGAGTATTACGGTTAAATGTGGCTGGCTATATTTTACGGTACACTATATTGTGGAATTGTAACGTTACTCAGACGTTGTATAGTTGTTGCCACTGTAGGGTTATATCAGTGGCTTTAGATTCGCAATTTTTTCTTCTTGGGAACAATAAAAAAAAAAAAGGAAAAAAAAAAATGTGATCATAATATAGATTTATATTCACGACCTTTTTTTTTTTTTTTTCTTACATCCATATTTTATTTTTCCTACATGTCAGAATGAGCTTCTCTTAGAAATTAAATATCTGTGGTGTCTACACGCACGCACACACACACACACACACACACAAAAAAAAAAAAAAAATGCACTGCATAAAAAAATAACTTATACTATTTTATTTTTAATAACTTCAAAACTAATGGTTGAAACGAATAAAACTGTCATGTTTGCATAATACCAAACAGATGAAATGATACGTATGAACAGTCGGGGGAAAAACAAACAAACGAAACACTCGCAGTAATTTCGTTATTAATTGACGCAGAAAAATCTAATAGACACCATTCAACAGGAAATTAAATGTACTTTTTGAAAATGATGTCAAATTTTGAATTAGAGGCCATCTACATATTGAAATGTGAGCCAACTTTGATTTTTTTTTTCAACAGCAATACCCAATTTTGACTTTATAATTGAATTCCTGAGAGTCTGACAGTTCGGGAAAATACACAGTTTGTATACTTTACTTTAATATTCATAGAGTTATAACCAAAAATGTGTTCGGAGTTTATCTATAAATCTAGAAAAACAAAATTAAGATCCTACAAAAAATAGACGAAATTTATTAGAGAATACATTTTATATTGGTCAGACAGCGTTCTTTGAAAAGTGTGCGATATTTTGCAATTCAAAAGTGTCATTGTGGCTATACTGATCCCCGATAAAACTTAATTTTTTCTTCACTTTATTTTGTAGGTGTGACATAATATGCGAATTGAAATAATTTATATATACACATAACGATGCATAAACTAAATCTTTTATGATAAATTACTGTAAGGTATCATGAAGTAAATATTAAACAATTTTAATCGTAGTTATCAGTTTTGGTCAGTTTAACTCTTTGAAAATGTACGATTTTTTTTATAATTTGTATAAAAATATAGTTTCTTAACTAAAATACATTTATAAAAATAATTTTTAAAGACCAAAGTACCCTTAAAAAAAAAAAAAAAAAAAAAAAAAAAATCCCCCCTTCCCGCCCACAAAATAAATAATTAAATAGGAAAAATAAAGCAATATATGAACTAAATGATTAACCTTTTGACTATGATGGTAGCGATATAGCAAGTCTGTATTGCACAGCCTCGCCTTTTCAGTTAATTTTTTCCTTCTAGTGTTCGTTTAAAGGATTCAAAATGTATACCAGTAATCGATGAGGCAAATGCCACTTGTGTACATTTTTGCCAAAGTAAAATAAGGGGTTTAATACGAATACGTATAATCATTTTCTCTTTTTCTTTTCTATATTCTTTTGTTTTAGAAGAACGACGAAAGGCGGGGCTTGTTTTCTTTAGAAAACAAGAATTCGTTTGTTAACATTAATGTCTAAATATCATCTTTTTTGTTTCATTTCTTCGCGTTTGACGTTGTTGTTATACAGTTTGACCCGTAAATAAAAATAAAAAATATTTTGTTTCATTTTCTCTGTTATTTTTTTAAGACTTTCTTCGTTATCTCATGCAAAACTATATAAGAGACGGCTCCCTCCTCTCCAAATGAAAGATTTATTTATATCTCAAAACTAATAACTGCAATGAGCAAATAAACGCAACACAGACACCGTATAGTAAGGTGCATTATCATCTGGAAATGCTATTTGCATAAGAGTCTGAAATACATCCAAAATAGTTGCTCATGCGTCACTTTTATGATGGCCGTGTTTCATTTTGAGTTAATTGACCCCTTGAGCATGAAAATTTGCTTGACTCCTTAAGAAATTTTGTTCCTTCGTACCATAATGTACGAAAAATGTATCACTGTTTTCATAGTGCAATTTTCATTAAATTAGCCACATTTTCTTTATTCTAGTAGCTTTTTTTATCAGCTCGAAATAAATTGAACTTGACTTATCAGAGAAACCCAGTTCAGCCAAATCATTTAACTGCTAATTTTGTTTAACTTTTGGTCAATTCAAGTCTTTATTATTATTATTATTAATATTATTATTATTATTATTATTCAGATCTTCTGGTTTTTAACCTGTTTTGTTTAATTGTTTCGCACTATTTTTAAAGAAAGTATTTTGCTACACTTTTTTTTTTTTAATCTTTTCTGAGTTCCGAATATGATACATATCGATTTTTTAAACATTTGCTTTTTAACTTGCAGCCATCTCGCTTGGATTGAGCAACGAAGCCGCCTAAAGCCAAATTTCCAGATTAAACAGCCAAAAATTATTATATTTTGCTAAAAATCATCCCAACAATATTTCGTTAACATTTAATTATTTTACCATCATCCATATTAAATTATTTTTTGATTTTCATTCTAAAATTAGTACTTTTTGTTACATCGTTAACTGCTTTATTCTTATCATTTTTGAAATACTTTCTAAAATTACAGTTTTCTTGACAATTGCATTTTGTGTTTAGCACTGGGCTCAATGTTGAAGTGTACGTGAAGGACGACGTAATAAAATCTGTTCGAAAATTTGCTTTTGAAAGGTAAAATATACGGTTGTAGAAAGTGAAAAAGAAAATATCTAAATGGGCTTTTTTTTTTTTTTTTTTTTTAAGTCCCTTAGTGTGCATGCTTTTGCCATTCACTCAATATAAAGTATTTATACTTTACATTTTTTTTTTTTTTTTTTTTTTTTTTTTTTTTAGTCCCTTAGTGTGCATGCTTTTGCCATTCACTCAATATAAAGTATTTATACTTTACATTTTTTTTTTTTTTTTCAAAATAAATATAATTTTTAATGTATGACGGTAACTTAAATGAAATAAAAAGACTTTTGATAGATTGCATTATTTGGAATATTTTTAATGCTACATTGATGTGGTATTATACAGGTGTTGGACAAAATAATGCGAACACTTTCCATTTTTTACGTTTTGTCAAATATTTTGAAAAGTTCTTCAGTTACCATCTTGGAACTTTGGTAGTGTAAAGAGCATGTTATACTTCATATGTTTCTGTAAAAGTTGTGTCATGAAAAGAACAAGGGACTAGTAAAAAATTAAACAAAAATCAAAATGTTTTTGATCACCCTGTAAAAGGTAATGCTTTAAATGCGTTTTGGCTAGAGCATGTGATTACGAGGACTTTTCTCTTTATCTGTATAAAATTTTATGAGGCTACCACATATATTCATGGAGATATAACGGTTTCTTTAAAAAATTGCAAAAGCAATCTCCACTTTTTTAGTTATAACACGTAGGGTATTAGACCCAGTGCAAAACCATTTTCAGGAAATATGGCATACTACATTAGACACAGCATACTGCAAACAGAATGAAAAAATGTTCAATATCTTACGAAATACGAGCACTTTTACTAAATATTTTTTAACTACGCATGCGCAAGCTTTATAAAAGTTTCATGTGCATCATTTAATAGCCAAAGGTATTGAGCAACTTATATGAAAACCCCAAACAAAAATCATATAAATTCAAAACGTTACGAGAGATAGAATAAACAGAATTTAAGTTCATCTCAAAAAATGAAAGATGTTAGGGGGTTTTATCAATATTTATTTACAATCAGCGAAAACACTATAATATCATTGGGCATTGATTAAATCAAAATAAAAATGTGAGTAAAAGCCATTATAGTTAAGCTTTTATTTTGAGAAAACTCAAATTCTGTTCATTCTATCTCTCGTAACGTTTTGAATTTACTTGATATTTGTTTGGGGTTTTCATATAAGTTGCTCAATATCTTTGGCTATTAAGTTATGCAAATGAAATTTTTATAAAGCTTGCAACTGCGTCGTTAAAAATGTAGTAAAAGTGCTTATATTTCATAAGATATTTAATATTTTTTCATTCTGATTGCTGTATTCTGTGTCTAATGTAGTATGCCATACGTTATATCTCCATGAATATATGTGGTAGCCTCATAAAATTTTATACAGATAAAGAGAAAGGCCCTCATAATCACATGCTACAGCAAAAACGCATTTAAAGCATTACCTTTTACAGGGTGATCCTAAACATTTTGATTTTTGTTTAATTTTTTACTGGTCCCCTTTTCCTTTTCAGGACACAACTTTTGCTGAAAAATATGAGATATAACATATTCTTTACACTACAAAGTTTCAAGATGATTCCTAAAAAAAAACTTTCCAAGATATTTAACAAAACGTAAAAAAGCTAAAGTGTTCACATTATTTTGTCCAACACCTGCAGGTAGATGGTTCGGAGTGGGTTTACGCTTTACGCAGACACAAAGTTTACAAATGGATAATACGTTTTACCCTCTTCTAGCTCTCAGCCCATTTTGTTAAATATTTTTAGTGTAGCTTGAAAGTTTATGTATTTTCATTCGAATAATATATATATAGGAGAAAAAAAAAAAACCCTTAAAGAGATGCATTTAATAAATAATTTTGCATAGAAATATATTTAGAAATATACTTTCAATATAAAGATGTTTTCAAATAATTTATTTCAACAAAATATGGTTAAAATAATAGTAATAGTAATAATAATAATAATAAAGAGAAAGAGAGAGAGAGTAAGAAAATCTATTTTATTCGCTGTAATTGTATATCACACAGATCATGTCGAAAGATACTGTCTCACTGTTTCAATACGTAGGCATACCAAATACTAAACGAAAGACACCCAATTTTTCACCTTATTTTAAATTAATTTAAATTATCTGGACATCACTTTGTTCTAATCTTAAAGAGTTTTTCTGATTAGATAACGGAAATACAGAAAACTGATTGAAAATAGAATATTGTTCATTTGTTGAGTTATCTTGCGTAATATGAATAATCGTCATTACTTTAGAAACAATGGAATAATCTATAAAATATTAATAAACTGCCAAAATAATTTAAAAAAAAAAAACCTAATAAATAAATAAATAATGAAAGGATAAAAATTTATAACGTAACGCCAGATTCCCTTACATTTGCTCTGTTTTTAGGTGCCTATTTCTACATAAGTATAAAATTTGTTTTAATTGAAAAAAAAAGTAAATAAATAAAATAACAAAACAAGATTTAAAAAAATGAAACTTCTATGTTATGGCCACCATAAAACTTTCTTCTGTATTTTCTCATACAGATTCACGTAATTTAGACCAAAACGTAATCACCACTGCAGTTTGCTTAGAGAAAAATAAAGTAAAAAATAATAATAAAGTATTTTTGTTTAAAAAAAAAAGTATAATTTGGCTTTAAATTATCACCGATATATGATTCAACTATTCGTTTCTGAGCTATTGATGAGTTTTTTAGAAAAATACCCAGATTCAAAATTTACACCTCTAAAAGGAGTGTTACCCAGAGGGGAAAGTGCGCGCGAGAACACACGCACAAACACACAAATTTTATCCTGGCTGACTATTATTATTATATTTTTTTTTTATTATTATTTTACAAGAACTGGTTAAAAATAATCCTTATTGTACGCATTTATACAAAATTTTGTCCGATGCTACTGTGTAAAGAATAATGGAAAAATAGATAAAATTTATGTCAAGATGTGACTATTTACAAACTTTCATGAAATTCAATGCATTAAATCTTGATCCAGGCCTGCCACAAAATTTTAATTAATTTCTAAGACGCCAATACCTTTTTTTTTTTTCTCTTCAATGTACAAAGAAGTAAAAAATAATTACGTTAATAAGTTCAGCTGAAAGGTTAAAAAAAAAAAAAAAAGAGAGAAAGAGAAAGAAAGAAAAAAGAAAGAAAAAAGAGGACTCTCCTTTTTAATTGATTTTGTTAAAATTAAAGTATATTAGTAATCTTTAATTTACTTTTTCACATATCTCTTCATCAGAACTGAAGCCTGTAAACTATTTGCTTTAACTTTTTTTTTTTTCCTTCTTTTTGTTAATTCTTATCTTGACAAGTTTATCTAAGAAATATTTTTTCTTGTAAATAAATGTTATATCACACACACACACATATATATATGTATACTTATACATATACTCTCTTATCTTTTTCGGTTTAGCAAAAAAGATCTTTTCTCCCCTGTTTTTACATGAGAAGTAAATGAAGCATAACATGTTGTAATCTTTATCCGATGACCTATGAATGTAATAAATACAACTCTTATTCCTTATTTTTTGTCTTTATCTTAGATTAGGAAATTTTGTCACCTTCTAAATAATTTATTTTTAACATTTTTTTTTTTTTTCCCTTTAAAAAAATATAAATAATAAAATAAGATAAGGTTATGTATACAATATTTTTCCTTTTGATTATTTAATATCTCTCTCTAAGAAGAGTTCCCTTTTTATTTTTTCCTGCACTCTCCTCTGACGAGAGCTAATAAAGATAACGAAAAATTATACTCTTAACTTAATAAAAAATATCCTTTTCAGAATTAGATAATGAACAAAGGCCTATTTTGCTATGGCTATATATAAAGTTCTTGACATTTATGAAAAATAATTACATAAAAATCCCCCTCTTAACGTTGCATCCTTTTTAATGGACTCTCCACCACATAATGATCCAGAAATGGGTTAACACAAGGCGCCTTTGTATTTTATAGCGAAACATGTAACATGAAAAAAAGAAGAAAAAAAAAAAAAGAAGGCCGCACATGAGAAATGTGATCGTATGACAGAATTTTGTTTTTATTCATAATGTTTCACGATGAAACCTAAAAAAAGAAAGGGAAAAAAATCGCATGTCAAGAATTGAAATTTTGCTGACTTGGACAATTTGGCTCCAACATCATTTTCAGAACAGTGTTTTCTTTATAGTTGACGTGAGTGTGAAAAGATGATAGTACACTAATTTGTCGCGATAGAGGATATCGTTTATTATGGGTTTTATTTTACAAACACAGTGAAACCTCTTAAGTTGGACACCCCTATAAGTTGGACACCCCTCTAAGTTGGACGCTTTTTCTCGGAACGGAATGTATCCATTAACATTATGTCTAACCCCTATAAGTTGGACACCTCTCTAAGTTGGACACTTTTTCTTGGAACCGTAGGTGTCCAACTTAGAGAGGTTTTACTGCATTTTGCTTTTTATAAAGGAAGAACTGTGAGGTATGATGAATTATGTAGCATTGCAGATCTCAAAAAATAAATAAATAAAAAATAAACACGAAAATTTGGAAAAATCCCCCCCCCCCCTCCTCATGATAAATATCTGATATATTCAGAGTTTTATTGAGGATATGTTTATTTACGTTTATTCCAATGTAAATTAAAAACAGCACTTGCGTTTGCATATTTGCCATGACGTATTATACATGACTTTTTTCGAATTGATGGTTAATATAGTCAGTTGTTAGCATGAACTGAAAAAAACTGTTTGGAAGCATTATTATTACACGATTATTTTCATTAGAATTTTTTTATGCTTAAATGTCTGAGTAGAAATGTTTATTTTTCATGAAAAAAAAAAAAAAAAAAAAAAATCTTCACTTTATTTTTTATTTATTTTTTTAATATCATTATTATAAAATAATGATATTAAAATAATAGAATGTATCTCTTCGCTTCTTTTCATTATTATTATTTTTTTTTTTTTTCAATTCCAAATTTTAATAAAATTAAATTAAAATAAACGTTTTATAGATTTTTTTTTTCCCTTTCAATTGTAGCACTGTAAACACAGTTGTTTAAAATTACATAGGCACCTAATTATTATATTTCGATGATTGGAATAATAATGAAACAGGCTGATTCATAATATGTGATGGGAAAAGAATACACAAAAGACACCCTGAAACAGTCATGTGATCCTTTTACAAAGATCGGATTAGTGGTATTATAGAAGTTAATCCTTTCTTTATAGATGACAAAAGAACGACTACTGTCATTATACAGCCTAAACTCCCCCAAGGGACGCTATTGTTAGGGTTGCTTTGTTAAGTGCTTTTGGAAATCTCCCGACTCCGCCCATCTCCTGGGGATGGAAATAAAACCATCAGACAAGAAATTCTGGAAAGTTTTGAACCGCAATCTTTATTGCAACAAAAGAATTCTGTTTCTCGGAAATAGGTGATAAAAACAACAACAACAAAAGTCGTTTGGAACTTCTGTACGCAATTACCTGATAAAAGGTCGCGTGCAAATACAAAGAATTGTTGTTTAAACAAGATAATTAATGAATCGAAGAGATTGCATGCCGTTAAAAAGAAGCAAATTGAATGCAATAGGTTGCTTGTATTTACTTTTCACCATGTTTCAAATAATATTGTAGAAGCAGGAACTGATTTACGAAGGGGCATTCGGGAAACTTGGTCGGGTTTCCCGACAAAAGAGGCTCTAATTCCAGATATTAAAAAAAAAAAAAAAAAAAAAAAAAAAAAAAATATCCCTTTAAAAATTGTAAATCATTTTTTACATTTAAATATTGTTCTTGGGTATCATTTCTTTAGTTTGAAAGTAATTTTCTTTTGGATCAGAACTGAAAAATTCAGTTAACGTAAATTTGTACAGTAAAACCTCTCTAAGTTGGACACCTACGGTTCCAAGAAAAAGTGTCTGACTTAGGTGTCCAACTTATAGGGGTTAGACATAATGCTAATGGATACATTCCGTTCCGAGAAAAAGCGTCCAACTTATAGGGGTGTCCAACTTGAGAGGTTTCACTGTATATGTAAATCAGTCAAAGATGTTTTTTTTTTTTTTTTTTTTTTTTTTTATCCCAGTATCCTTTTAAACCAGAATTTCGAAACATTATTTATCGTTATATTTAATTATTTAAAAGTGTTAGAAACTATCACAAATATTGTTGTAAGAAAATTGTAGTTGAAAATGCATCGGATCGCAAACCGCAAACAGCCTGGTAAAATGACCCCTTATGCTAAAATTTCAGTATTTTGAAAGAAGACGTTGCGTTGTTTCAAATCCGTGATGTATTTTTGTGATTTTATTGTGAACGATTCACGTACAGTCACGAATGACTCACCTGTGGTTCAATTTGTGATTTGTGTTGTATAAAAAAATCATATAACACATTAACTGATGAATTGTAGCACAAACTAAATATGCTGCAATTTAAAAAAAAATCAAAATTTCTTATTCTGTAATGCTCTTTTTCTTATTTTAACTTTAAACTATTTTGCAAAACTGCTGTGCTAACACACCACTATTTCAGAATACTTATATTCTTATTTAATCCCCAAATTTTTACTCTGAAATAAAGCAAAAGTTATTATTCAGAAATAGTACTGTTGAAAAACAAGAAGGGTTACAATCTATGATATTATAGTATTCATAATTATATATTTCTTATTTACTTCGATGCAAGAATTAAAAGGATAACTGACACAAATAACATAAAATATTAAATAAAGGATAAAAATAACAAACTTCACTATTAAATATAAAATTCTAGGAAATTCGAAATTACAATCTTTATTTACGACTGCATTTTTTTTTTTTTTTTTTTTAATCATTGTTTAAATGAAGATGGCCTAGAAAATAAAAGGCGAAACAATACAATATTATTTCATTATTTGAAGCTTCTGTATGTATTTACTTCAAATAAAATGGATCCTTATCCTTTAATATCTAAAGAAAGTATTTAACCAATTACTTTTAACCAATTGTTTGAGGTAATTGGTAATTGAAGGCGTTGTTTCAAAAACGATACAAAAATATTTAACAGCATTCAATTTTATAACTCTAATAGAATTTCAAACAGCATAATTTCGCTTACTTACAAAGAATCTTTATTTCTACACCAGATTCTTGGAACGTATGATGTAGATTATTACATGCAATAAAATTTGTTTTCTCTTTAAAAGATAGGCAAATTCTCTAAATAAATAAAATTATTTAGTCTAAATAAATAAAATTATTTACAGATTGTTTTTTATCCTATAGAAATCAGAATTAAACTAATAATGCATTACGTACGGAAAAAAAAAAAAAAAAAGGTATATATATCGTTCAACAACATGATATTTTTTAATGTATCTACAATGTCATTTTTAGATGAAAATGCAGGGAATTCGTAAGTTATTGAAAGAAACTGAAATCCAATAGTCTTTATTTTTGTAAAAAAAAAAAAAAAAAAAAAAAAAAAAAGAATATTTTGAATTTCAGTTATAGCCCTAATTTTAATCGTAATCGCGGCCATTTATAGTAAACTAATACTATTTATACCGCAGATATAACCCTTAACTATAGTTTAATGTTCACGATAATTTTCTAATTATTAAAGATATGAATTGTAAGTAGAGATGATGATTTTGTCAATTAGCTGAAGCATCATATATGAATTAATGGGAAGGATGGTAATTTAGTCAGTTAAGCTAGCCACTTGTTCTTTCAGTTCCATTTGAATGAATACTATACTATTATTTGCTATTTTAAAAATTGCTAGTCATTGTCTGAATGACATTAAATCATGGGAAACGGGAAATACAGAACAGTAAGTACGTGAAAATACGTTCTAATCACTACTCGGACCAACATTTCAATTTAGCTTAGCAGAATTGTAGGATCGGCTTATCTCATCATTTTCTGCTTCTTCACTGCAAACGCACGCGCACAAAAATAACACATTTAAGAACACATTTTGTCCTCAAATTAACAACACTTTTTGGTGTTCTGAGCTAGAACACTTCATAAGAAACATAATTGCAACACTTTATTGTGTTGTGGTAAGTGTTTTCAATATGTTAAAAAAGTGTTGTAATTTAAAAATGTGTTCTAAAAAAAGTGTTGTAAATGTGTTCTGAGAAAATGTGTTCTTAACAATAGTGTTTTGTAGTGAAACACTTTGTCCCCAAATTAACAACACATTTTAAACATCACACACAATTTAAAACACTATAAATTAACACATTTAAAACACTTTACACAATTTACTTGTTATTTTAATGGTAATAGGGAAGAATGTAAAAAAAAAAAAAAACACAAATTGAATACAAACCTGTATTTAGTGTTAACACAATACATTCATCTTTATTGCTGACTCTAGGCTAATTTGGCAGGGTGCTATACCCTGCTGCCCTTTCAAACTCATTTTAGCAACCAACGGCCCTTTTTCAACCCATTTTAGCACCCAGCAGCTCTTCTAAAAACATTTTGGTACAAAGTAGCCTTTTCTAATATTTTAAATGTTCAGAGGCCTTTAGATACTTTTCAACTTTCTAGCTATAGTTCTACAGCATTCCTGAAGAGCTTATATATATATATATATTACACATAAAATTATCAATTAAAATAAAATTATAGTTTCAATTTTTTTTAACCACAATTAACAGGAGTGAATATACATTAACACATTGTGTAAATATATGTTAAAAAATATTGGGCATTTTTGCAAATTGATTAAAAAAAAAAAAAATGGTATCAGTTATAAAATTACACTAAGTTTATTGACTTCATAAGGTTCAATACTTGGGTAGGACTTTTTTTTTAAATATAATTATTCAACTTTCAATTAAAATTTTAATATTCTTCAAGTCAAAGTGAAAAATATTATTCTTAGTTTAAAAAATTACAACTTTTCAGAGGTGGAAAATTGATATGTTACCAGTATTTAAAACTATAAATTTTTGTCAAATACTTTCCTGGTAGTGGTCACATGTTGATCATTTCTTCACCCATTTTCCATCATGTGACTCTATCCAATTCTCCTTGAAATTACAATTACTCACTGTATCTGATCTTGGTCATTTGTCCTATAGTATAGTCAAATTGTAACTAACAGCAGATTGCATCTCTACATCTGAAATTAGCTGATTGGACTGAAGTGTGACTTGTTGCAGGGGCTATATTTCCCTCTTAGTAGTTTTCAAAAAGTAAGGGGAAGCTTTAAGTATAAAAAATTTCTTGACCAATATTTAACTGGCCAAAATTAAGCAAAGCATTTATGATTTTAATATTAAAGGAACTTATTCCTTTTTATTGCTCGTTTATTATTGACTGTATTAATATATTTAAAAAAAAATTTTCAATGAAGAATTTCTTAAATTATTTGTGTTGAAAGGAGCAACTCAAAGAGTGAATGTGAAATAAATTAAATATTAATAATTATGAGACTTTTAATTCTAATTATGTTTCTCTACTATGTAAAATTATTAAATTTACAATTTATAAGAATTTGCTGAAAAATTAAGTTTCATAAAGAATGGGTTTTTAATTTTTTTTTTTTTTTTTTTAAATTTTTTATGTGTGTTTAAATCTGTATTTCTATGAAAAAATAACAATAATAATCAAAATTTAGAAAAATTTTAACTTTTTCTTTTTTAGCAAATAAATATTAACGCATTAAGTGCCACATTAATCATCAGCGACTGACGCTGAACTTTCCATCCAGGTCGCTTCAATCACTGATGACAGACACAACTTTCTGTCCTGGCCACAACAGTTTCTGGTGACTAAATGTAAAATGCAAAAAATATATATCTAAACAAATTTTTAAATGAACTTCAGTTTGGGTGCCCACTTTCTTCGATGTGTACCAGAGCAGTGTGAAGACTTACAAAGGCATGCTGTTTGTTTGAGGGTTTTTTATTACCCTAAAGAAAGAAACCTCTCAAGAAGTAAACTGCAATTCAGAGTGCCCACACTGCCTTTGACAGCATTAAACTCAGGCATGCTGTACAGACAAAAAAAAAAAAAAAAAAAAAAAAAAAAAATTCTCATGGAAAAAAAAAAAAAAAAAAAAAAATTGTAAATGAATTTTAGTTTTGGCAGTTTATCTCAGTACACTGCATGCATAAATTTATTTTATTTATTTATTTTTAACTTGAGAAGCATTTGTAAACAGATCTCTCTATTGAAATATACTCATTTTAATAAAAAGTGCAATATTTAAATAAAATACCTATAAGTTTCAGTACAAATATTTTTAGATATATTAGTCACAATTTACAATGTGCCTTTTAATATATTAGAATTTAAGAATATTTAAAGCATTTTTTTTTCAAGAAATTTGAAATGCAATGATTTTATATATACATATGCATTAATAATAGAGAAAGTTGAAAGGAAAAAAATACATAGCACTTAAAAAAAAAATATATTTGTTTGACATAAGCACTTTTAAGACCTTAGAGGTACAACATGACTGTTTTAATAAATTACTTTTTAACTAAGGAAAAAAAAAAATTAATCTCAGAATATTTTTATTAAACATTCAGAATTTATACAAAACAGATGTTACAGGTTAGATATTAATCAACTTTTTCACTGTGATTTCAAATTGCATAATTTTTTATACAGTCTTTTTATTTTTGTTCTTTGTCCTCTTAGATGACCTGGAGCACAATGAGGGTTTTTCAGGATGGATTCAAAAGCATATCCTCTGTTAAAAAAATAAAACAATAGTCATATTATATAAACATTATATATATAAACAACAGTTAAAGAATTTGTAATTAATAAAACATTTAGAAAATAAATTAAAGAATTAATTAGGTCGCTATCAGTGAATTAGTGGGAGGTAGAATCATTTAAGTTTGAGAAATGAAGCTTTAATTTTAAGGGGGGCTTTTATATATACTTCATATAAATCTTGGCTTTCTTGGAAATTGCTGTAACGATTTTGATGAAAGTTTGCTGGCAACGAATGCTGGCACCACATTAAAATCTGCAGCAATTTGAGGAAGGGTTGTATATCGGTTAAATTTAACGATTCTTGTCAGTCCTGATTAGTTATATATTTTAACATTCTCCTCCTGGTAGCAGCAATGTTGAAGACATTATGTTTTACCGGATTCATGATACTTGTGGGTATCATATGAGGGTAAGGTGAAAAGTTCTCGGCCTGACAATGAAAGACTGATTTTCAGTTAATTTATATATATATATATATATATATATATATATATATATATACACTCTGTCACAAAAAAATATATGCACCCAGAAGAAATCGAACCACATTTACGAAACTCTGTACAAACATAATCTGGTAAAAGATATGGAAATTATTAAAATTTCAACGCCAATGAGACAAGGATAAGCACGTTATGAGCATCTGAACTGCGCAGCTGGGCGAGTTTAAAAGCATGATTTCTCGCGCCGTAGAGCTATTCAAATGAATCTGTCGACTTTAATGGAAGGTATTGTGACTTGAGATGCCTTTGAGACGTAACCGACTGCAGTACAGACAATTGTCGGATAGTGAGAGGGGCCGTAGAGAAGGCCTCAGAGAAGCAGTTTGGTCGTTCAGACATATCAGCCGCCACCTCGTTCGAAGCGATATGGTAGTTGCTCGGGATTGGTAACAGTGGGTCGCGTAAGGGAGAATCAACCACTGTGGAGGGTCAAGACTTCCCAGTAGCGCAAATGAACACGAGGATCGCACAATCATAAGAGCGACCACGTCCGCACCAACAGCGTCATTAGCCTCGATTCAATGTCATTTACCACATTCTAGGCATCCAGTAATATCAAGGGAAACCATTCTGAGACGACTGGCCGACGCTGGTATAAACAGCCGACGTCCATTAAGACGCCTAACCCTCACCCCACATCATAAGCAGTGTCAACTGGATTTTTGTCGACCCAAAGCAAGCTGGAGTGTGACCGGCCTAACGTGTGATCGTCCGTGGTGATCTATTGTGGATAAACTGAAAGATAGAGATGTGATGCTTTTCTTTCATGCTGGGGCACTTCATATGCACTTTTCAATGGCATGTTCAAAACTGCTATTTTGTGTTATATTTCTTGCCAGATATGGATGTGATCTTTGTTTGATCTCTTGAAGTTTCCTAGATGGCACCTTCATGTGAATTATGTACGCTCTTTCTTAACTCAACTTTTGAAATTTATTTCATTATACTGTTATTGATAATGTCAATTTTTGTTAAATATTATTAATTGTTATGATTAATGTAACTAATAATTTTCTTTAATGTTACTTGAAACTAGATAAATATATATATATATATATTTTTTTTTTCATTTAACGGCCCCATCTTCACTTACCGTCGCGGGAAACCCGAGCCAATGTTATTCCGAGGGAATTTTTTTTACTTATAACTCATTAACTAATACATATTTTTAAATTCTGTATTCACATTCAGAAAATTCCCAACTTTTAAACTGACGCACCTTTTTTAAAAACATATTTTTTTAATTTTTAATATTTTATTTTGAAATTGCAATATGAAAAATTTCACTTGTTGAAAATTCGTATTTTGCAGCTTCAAAATAAAATATAAAAAATTAAAAATACATTTTTAAAAAAGGTCCGTCAATTTAACAGTTGAGAATTTTCCAAATGTGAAAACAGTAAATTATATTAATTAAAGAAACGAAGTGAATTTACTAAATTAAATAAATTAAAAAACCTTTACTACCTCGTTGTTGGCCGTTAAATCTTTCGGTCGGGATCCCGACTCTCATCAGACGGCTTCTCTGTGAGTGATTTGGATTGTTCTGCTGGTTTCTGCTTTTTCAAAATATGGCACCACCTTCTATCTGGAGCTACTGCGCTGCTGTCATTACAAGCGTTTTCATTGGTGGTTATTTCGATCGACTCGCGGGACATGGCATAGTTGTATTCTTCATAATTAGCTATTTTAGTGGTTTGTCCGAAATTTATATCTATGTTTTTTTTATCTAATATCTTTATATATATAATAAATTTATATCTAACAAGAGTAAAAGAACATATGAGAGATATTAAAACTGGAAATCAAAATACAGCATTAGCCAAAACTTTTTACCGGGAAAACATAGATATAAATTTCGAACAAACCACTAAAATAGCTAATTATGAAGAATACAACTACGCCATGTTCCACGAGTCGATCGAAATAACCACCAATGAAAACGCTTGTAATGACAGCAACGCAGTAGCTCTAGATAGAAGGTGGCGCCATATTTTGAAAAAGCAGAAACCAGCAGAACAATCCAAATCACTCACAGAGAAGCCGTCCGATGAGAGTCGGGATCCCGATCGAAAGATTTAACAGCCAACAACGAGGTAGTAAAGGTTTTTTAATTTATTTAATTTTGTGAAAACAGTATTTAAAAATATGTATTAGTTAATGAGTTATAAGTATGTAAAGAAAATTTCCCATAGAATAACATTAACTTTCATTCATATAATCTATTTCTGAATTACTCTGAAAAATCTTAATTCAATGACAATTAAAAATAGCAGAATTTTCTTAAATAATAACAATAATAATAATAATAATAAAAAGAATTTAAATATGTTCTAACAAGCTGAATAATTTGATATTCGGCCAAACCCAATATTCGGCAATATGGTCGAATACCGAATTAGATACCAAATATTCGGTACATCCCTATTCTGTACCCCCCCCCTTTTTTTTTTCTTTGGCACTTCAGTTATACAGGCATGTAGAAATTAAGAAAATTACATCACTAGTCTGCAAGACCAGTAATTTTAAGATTTTACTGGCTCGCACATATTTCCACTGGTCTGTTTATCCAATCTATTATATTTTTAAAAATATTTAAAATATTATTACATTTTAGTAATTGTAATGTAAAATAAAATTACATGGCCAATATATATACATATATATATTATAAATGGATTAAAAAATACAATACAAATCAAGTCTTATACATATAAAAAATTTATGGTTTAACAAACAAGCTAAATAAAATGACACATTATTTACTATATAGTACAGTAGAACCTCGATCCATCGTTTTTTACGGGGTAAGTGAAAAAAAAAAAAAAAAAAAAAAAACGATGAAAGCGGGAAAACGACGAATGCAAATAAAAATCAAAATATGAAGAAAGCAATGTTTATGAATTATTAAACACAATATATAGGTACAGCAGGGCCCGAAATTTCAGTTCAGATTACACTCGCCGAAAAAAAGGTTTTACTCGCCACAGAATACGATTGTCTTTTTTTTTTTTTTTTGTGCATTTTGGTTTTTTTTTTTTTTTTTCCTAACTATTTGAAATGCTTTTATAAATATGCCTAAAATTATATATATCAAAAGTGTGTTGTATATCATCATGTCTCATAATCATCTATGAACAAAAATCATTATAATGCATTGTATTTGAGATTTGAAAAAGATTAAAACATCTATAATATGCTAAGAGTCTTAGAATAATAATAATTAAAAAAAAAACTTTGTCAAACAATATCCTGTGAAAACCTTTCTACTATGAAAGATTAAGCTTCCTTATTTACTTAACTTTTTACATCAGAAATGTCTTTTTTGTCTATTTTATTTTTATATTCACACGGAATGTCGATGTGTATATCTTGTTCATTGTTGTCATTTCAAATAGCCATTTCGGAATTACTTTTTCGATAAAATTGTTGCTTACAAATCATAACAAGCGCAAATTCTTGGCGTTTCAGCAAAAAACTGGAAAATGTTAACTGTTTTTTGATCATTATTCAACAAAATAAACATAGGCAGTATCTTTAAAAGGGCTCGGGCTAATTTTCATGCGCCAATATCGCATAGACAAACTTTCGCATTTTCTTTTCTCGGACAGTGGGTGATGGGCAAAGAGGATCTCTGCTCGTCTATTCTCAGTCTGCTTGAAGAAATCACAGTGGGAAAAACGAAACTGCCAAAGAGGTTATAACTTTTATGCATGTATATACTAAGCATTTTTCCTTTCCTAGGCTGAGGCGATCGTCGGGTAATGCGCACACAGACTCGGCACTCCGAGAAGAGAAAAAGGAGAAGTTAAATATGAGGTTATATCTATGATGGCAAGATTTTGCCATATTTAAATCTATAAAAAGAATGTTTTCTGTCACCATATCATGTAAGAATTCTCTCTATAAATAGACCAAATTTTTACTCGCCACAGTAACTACTCGCCAATGGCGAGGTGGCGAGCGGAAATTTTGCACCCTGGTATACAGTATACTAATAATAAAAACTAATTTTTTACTTTCCAAATTGTCAAAGTAATAAATCAATGTTGTAGAACATTAAGTAATTACAAATCAATAATTTTATGTTGGGTTTTTCATTCATTTCATAAATTAAACAGGAATTTTTCCAGATTTACGACATTTTTCTGGTTCTTTTCTGTAATTTCATGTGCTTATATAAAAGTTCTTGCATTTTCAAACGCTATAATTACGTCATCGGCGGAAATATTATCCTCTGTTTCTTTGCCATTATTTTCATTTTTTTAAATCACACATTTCTTCTATGCTTTAGGATACTGTGTGTCGCAACATCTTGATTGATGCAAATTACCACTAAATTTTGTACCAGACGCATAGCTTCTGCTACACACAATCCATTCTTCATCTGCATTATCACCATTATCATAATTTTCTTGCCCTTCTGTTTGGTGTTCTTCATTTTTTCGCGCATAACCACATTTCACGAAACAATTTTCTAGATTACTGAAGAGGTTACTTCCTGCCAATCTGAAATTATAAAATGAATAGATGGTATGGAGACATGGAACATCAATGGAAATGGGTAAAAAAGTTATTTTAGGATGAAAGCAGTAATTCCACTCACTATGCCACATAGAACTGTTTGACATTCAGGAAAATCTTTTTACAAGGTCAGAAGAAAAATTTTACAATGATGAATGCGGGAAATCGACTTTTTGAAGCACGATACATACAGGTTTCATTAACATTATTTCAATACAATTGGTGCAGGGTAGCAGGGACCATAGAAATAAAACGATGCATGCGGGAACAATAGATAGGGGTTGCACTGTATTACATTACATATTAAAAGTTTTAAAAAGTTATTAATGTGAAATTAAAATTACAGAGGATAGGCTATGTTATATTAACAATTTTAAAGAAAAGTAAAAAATAAAAATATTAGAAAGCTTCATTGATCCCTTATACAGTCATGCATTAAATCAGACACTCTCAAGCTACCTGCTGCAAGTCGAGTGTAGTTATTTCTTCTAAGAATTTATGTTTTTTTTTTTTTTTTTTTTTTTTTTTGTTTAGGAATCTAACCTTCACATATATACTTGCAATCTTTAATGTAGCATGTAATTTTCTGAAAGATCTGTTCAGCAATATTACATAAATTTTAACAATACTTTAATGTGGGTCACAGGTAAAATGCCAGTGAGTTCGGGTCGAAAGTCAACTTGTGGGTCGAATCCCAAGACTCCAGTCTGGTGGACCACTAGAATTTATATTTTGCTGGTCCATTGAATATTTTCATGGTTCCTCACCAACAGACTATAGTTGATTTCGAGCCCTGGTATTTATTGTATGGGAACATTCTAAAGAACAATTCACAATTTCAAACATTATAGGCTAATTATCAAACATACCTTTGAATAGGACATCTGAATTATTACAAATTGAGGCCTCATAGCAGATCTTACACTACAAGTGATGCACTTTTGATACTTAATTCTTGAAGTATTTTCTATAACAGCAAAAAGAAAAGAATAATAATTAGAATTACACCAAATAGTGTTTTTGGCCGAATACCGAATATTCAGTCAAAATTTTGGCAGAATATTTGGTATTTGGTCGAATACTTAAATTTCAATTCAAGTATTTTTTCATACCCAGAATAGTTTAAATATTTTTTAATTTACTGCATATAAAAAAGAATGCAGTGTGCATTAAAAAATATCAGCATAAAATCTAAGCATTAACCCGACGTTTCTCACGTTAATCGTACATACACAAATGCTCGAGGCAGGCCTGTGAAGCCCATTCATAGATTTATATTTTATGCAGGTTATTAAACAACATATTAAGCATTTACCAACAGTATAATTTAAAACAATTTTTAGAGCTCAAATTTCATTCATACGTAATAGAATTTAAAAAAAAAAGTACCAAGTTCGCGCTATGCTGCGGAAGCCCGGTGTGAATAATGCCAGTTAAAAAAAAATTGACTGTGAAAATAGTAATAAAATATATCATATTAAAAAAAAAAAAAAAAAAAAATCCCTTTCCCCTGTAAAGTTTTGAATTCTAGTAAATAAACTAAAAAGTCCAAATACATTGAATAAAAATAAATAAAAATTTTTCTCTTCTGAATTTTCATAAATTTGTACCTTGTACACTTACTATTGGTAAATACAGTTTAAAATATGCTGTCACAATTTCCCCATCATTTAACTGCTAGCATCAGTTTTTATTTTTAAATTTATCATATTTGAATACAAATTCTATTTTAATTTAGATTATAATATAATGTGATAAAACCCAGCGGCAGAAATACTGCAACACGGCGACATAGTCGCGGGCACAGAAAAACGGCTTGCAGACAGATTTTGTCTGCACTAATAAAAAAAATTAGTCTGCAACTTTCAGACACTTTTTGTCTGTACTACAAAAAAAAAAAAAAAAAAAAAATTGCCCGCGACTTTCACACAGTTTTTGTCTGCAGTCATAAAAAATTGTCTGCAATTTACGGACATTTTTCGCCCACGACAATGCACTACTGATATATGACGTCTTAGACGCTCTCTGGTAGGAACACGCAAAACAGTGCAGTGTTATGCGTGTATCCTGTTACCTGTTACTGAGATCCTACGGGAACATAGAAAAGTGCTAATTTCATTTTAAACTGTTCCAAAACTTCTCCTCTATTTCAAAATTCACTTATAAAAATTTCAGTATCAATCAAAACTAAAACTTTTATTATTTATATTTTTTTTTTTTTTTTTTTTTTTGTGTTGTGTCAAACATTACTATAACATATTTAATTGAATGAGTTGATCTTATTATTTTACAATTATATACTATACTGTTCTGTAGTAAAATTGTATTGTGTATTGTTGCACGAGATCACCATAGTTGTTAACCCCCCCCCCCCCCTTAGATTGCTACTATCATCTTTCAGGCTCTTTGAGTGTAAGCCATTTTCACCCCTGACTACATGCAAATTTCACAGACAGATTATGAAATTTTAAAAACCTGTCGCAGACATCTACAAAATTTTCTGTCACTGGGTGATAAAAACTTTATTAGATTGGTATATAATATTTATTTATTTAATATTCTTTGACATCATAACATTGATGATTAAAAAAAATCAATTTAAATTTCATATAATAAAAAATATTTTTATCAATTTCAATATTTCAACTTAATACAAATACGACATCATCAATTGTTCCTAATTCACGGAGCATACATATCAGGCTATGGACTGTGGCAGCACAAATTTTTATACATTTACTGACTCATGCATTACGAATTTGAGGCATCCAGTGATTTTTTCTTTTTTTCTGTTTTAGTGCTTGCAAAGCGAGCATACATTGGGATACTGATTGCGGCAGCACAAATTTTCATACATTTACTGATTCATGTGCCATAAATTTGGAGTAATGATGTTTTTCTTGGTTTTAAAGCTTGCAAAGTGAGCATACATCGGAATACTGACCACGGCAGTACAAATTTTCATACAAGGCGAATCAGGGTTATCCAGTGATTTTTTTTATCTTTTGCTTTGTTTTAATTTTTAAAAAAATGCTTGCAATGCATATCGGAGTATCGACTTATGCAATTTATAAAATTTTTCTTTTTAAAAATATATTTTTGTGCTACTTTTATTATAATGAATATGACTTTTGTTGCCGTGATCCACATTAGCTCATTATAGTGCTTTACATTTTAAAAATAGCAATTGTTGCTGTTTTTTTAATTTAAAATTCTAGCAATGAACGAATTTTTCAGTTTAATTTGTCTGTGAAAACAATCATCGACGTCAATAGTTGCCAGGTTGGAAAGTTAATCTTGCCTATGAGCTGGCGGCAGAGTTGGGTTTTTGACATCAAAAAGTGGTTTTCAACATGACGTCCCCTGTTGCAGAATTTTTTCTTGCTTTTAGTGACGCACCTCACTAAAGCTAATTTCTTTCTGCAAGACAATATCATTCAATAATAAAACTACCAATAAGACTAGCTTCGCATCGTTTAGCAAATTAGATAATGTACATATGCGATAAATTCTCCGTCCGACTGTACCTGTCCGAAGTCTGTGCAACCATTAGCGGACAAGCTTTAGCTGCTTCAAGCCGTTTCTCACAGATAGACAGACGCACACACACACACGCGTACAGATTTTAATAACATAAGAGATATTAAGCATTATATAGAGTAACTGCTAAGCTAAACAGTTTTAATTTTTCTTTTTTTCTCCCTGTAAAAATATTTATTTTTTACAAAATAAAGTACTAAAATAAATTGCTGTTCATGCTATCTCGTACTTTGTTTTGAAAACTTTAAGTTTCATTGTAAATTTCTAGAATTTGCAAGTTTAAGAAATGTGGGTTTTGGGAGTAGACATAGACTGTATATTTTGAAAAGTATTTTTTTTCAGAATGAATATAACAATAATAATAATAGATAACAGAAAATTTATCTTTTTTTCCTGATTTGTAAAAAATACACAGAATCAAATTTAAAACATTGTGGTCATTACTACCGTTTACCATTAGATTATTGGCCCATACAAGCACTGAAACAAATGTATTGGTAGAAATTACAGTTTAAATTAGAGTAGAAGTAGTAAGTACTTATAATATTTTTAATTACTACATATTTAATTAACAATAAATGCAAAAAATAAATATCGTACATCGAAAAAAGAAATTTCAAGGACTTTTATTATGAAATAAGTAATTTCGAATTATACTTAATATATGTTTTAAAAACACTTTAATGCTACTTATATATATAATACATACATACAGACAACAGAAAAGAATAATAATGCTAACCCTTTTAAAGACGATTTTGAAAACATACCAATAATTTTAACTGTTTTCATATTTAAAACAACTATGACCACAATTAGGTGTATTTGAACTAATTTTCAATACAAGCGCTGTTCGAATTAATTTTTGAAAAGATTACCTCTAAATTTAAAACAACAAGAATGAAAAACATTTTAAATGTAAAAAGTATTTTATTTATGAACTTACCTTGATAATTATCCACTTAGACAGCATCTCCGAATCAGGGCCGGCGCCAGGGGTGAGGCAACTGAGGCAGCCGCCTCAGGCGCAATGAAGCTAGGGGCGGCATTTGGCGCATTTACATTGAACATAGAATTCATTATGAGAAGGAAAAAAAAACTATTTCGTGGTTTATATAGATTATGAAACATTTTCGAAAATTTCACCCCAAAACAAAACTTTCTCTACCATATATATGGGTAAGAGAAAGTAATTGCCGAAACGTCAGTGTGGGCCCTCTGTTGAGACTCAAAACGGTTTTCTATTTTTCTTTCTGTCTGTCTGTCTGTGTGTTTGTCGCGCGATAGCGGCCGCAAAAAATCAGCTATTAGCTATTGACTTGAAATTTGGCACCATGATCCCCACGAAATTAGCTGTATACTTTTGGGTGTGAATTCAATTTGTAGTTCGTGTACAGAGTCACACCAAAGTTCTTTTTATCATTACGGCCTGTGGGAAGAATTTGTATGTCGCGCGATAGCAGCCGCAAAAATCACGCTATTGACTCGCAATTTGGTACACATATTCATGAGCCCAACGGAATTAGCTGTACAGTTTTAGGTTTTAGGTGTGTATTACATTTGTAGTTCGTGTACAGGGACAAGCCAAAGTTTTTCTTATCATTACGGCCTATGGGAAAAATCTGTATGTACCGAGATAGCCACCGCAAAAATCAAGCTATTGGACTTCCAATTTTTGCCAAAACGTCAGTGGAGGCCCTCTGTTGAGACTCAAAAGGATTTTGGGTTCCGTCTGTCTGTCTGACTGTCGTGCGATAGCGGCCACAAAAATCACGCTATTGACTTGAAATTTGATACACATGTTAATGATCCCCACAAAATTAGCTGTATAGATTTAGGTGTGCATTCCGTTTGTAGTTCGGGTACAGGGACACACCAAAGATTTTCTTATCATTACAGCCTATGGGAAGAATTTGTATGTACCGCGATAGCGGCCGCAAAAGTCCCACTATTGACTTGCAATTCGGTACACATATTCATGATCCACACAGAATTTTTGCTGTATAGTTTTGGGTGTGTATTTCATTTGTAGTTCGTGTACAGGGACACACAAATTTTTTTCTTATCATTGCGGCCTAAGGGCAGAATTTGTATGTACCGCAATAGCGGCCACAAAAATTCTTCGATTGACTTGCAAATTGACATACACATTCAGGCTCGGAATAAAAATAGCTATATAATTTTTTATGTCTATACTTTTTATGGATTTTGTACAGGGACCCGCCAAAATACTTAACATTACGGCGTATGGGGTGAATTTTGTTTAAACGCATTTTAACATCATTATTTAGCAATCAAGAAAATTAAACTAGCGTACGTGAGTTAGATGCTTAAACTTATGTTGTTTGATGAAAATATGTGCTCTTAAGCTTTCTAATTAATGTACAGGATCTTACAAAAGTGTTTTGACAATGTCACGTAGTCATCCAAACAATGTTAAATTTGGAACAATTATTAATTTTAAACACAAAATAAGCTGAATAGTTTTTACTGGTGTATACAATGTTTATGGTTTGTTTACAAAGACACACAAAAGAATTTCGTAACATTAAAGCCTATGGACAAATTTTTAGTTAAGCGCGCACTTTAATGCGTTTATGCTGCATTGAACTCAATAGAATTACCATACATTATAAAGATGCTTAAAATCATGTTTACTCTAAAAAAAAAGGGTATGTATAGACTAAATAATTTATGGAGCCACACAAAATAATTCCGAGTAAGTACTGTAATTATCCAAATGATGTCAAATTAGTTTGAAAAACTAATGAATTATAATTAATTAGGTGTATTCTTATTATTGGCGTTTATAATAACTGTGGCTACTTTTCCGGGATACATAAAAGAATTTCGTATTATTACGGTCTATAGTCGGTATTTCTTAAAAGTGTATTTTAACATGGTTACACCCCATTAAACATAATGAAATTTTATTAGAATTTTAAAAGCATGTTTTTCTGTTGTAACTTGTGGGCAGAGCCTGATTAAGGGGGAAGCTCGCTCTTCACACATTATTTATACTTACACCGTTATTTTTTAACAAATACTTTCCTCCTATATTAAACAGAAAATTTTCATTAAAAATTATTTTAAAAGAATTCTGGTGTCTAATAACGGTGAGTAAATTGGATTGTTTTACACCGTTCATTTTTTATAAAAAATATTTCTTCGTCAAAGCGTGGAATTTCTATGACATGAAGTAAAAAATAATTGTAAAAATATTCCGGTAAGAGCGAGCTTCCCCCTTAATCAGGCTCTGCTTGTGGGCATAAAATTGGTAATTAGTTTACAGGGTTAGGCAAAATACAATATATTTAAATCACACAATCAACTGATTGGGAAGAAAATCATATTTATTGAAATTTATTTTTCCGACTGAGTGAAAATAATGCCTGGACCGGGAGTCGAACCCCAGATCTTTGACTTACAAGCTCAAGGCTCTACCAATTGAGCTATCCAGGCCGACAACCGGTGGCCATTACTCACTCAGACAAATTTTAGGCAGAAATATCTGGTCTATCATGTAGATAGCTCGACAAAAATAAGCCGCAGGTAAAAGAAAACACCATTAAACAATGGGAGAAAGAAATACAATATATTAAAATCACACAATCAACTGATTGGGAAGAAAATCACATTCATTGAAATTTATTTTGCCGACTGTGTTAAAATAATGCCTGGACCGGGAGTCGAACCCCAGATCTTTGACTTACAAGTTCAAGGCTCTACCAATTGAGCTATCAAGGCCGACAACTGGTGGGCATTAATCACTCAGACAACCTTTAGGCCGAAACATCTGGTCTATCATGTAGATAGCTTGACAGAAATAAGCCGCAGGTAAAGGAAAACAACATTAAACAATGGGAGAAATTAATTAAATATATTAAAATCACACAATCAACTGATTGGGAAGGAAATCATATTTGTTGAAATTTATTTTTCCGACTGAGTGAAAATAATACCTGGACCGATAGTCGAACCCCAGATCTTTGGCTTATAAGGTCAAGGCTCTACCAATTGAGCTATCCAGGCCGACAACCGGTGGGCATTACTCACTCACAACCTTTAGGCAGAAACCTTGACCTTGACCTTGTATGTCAAAGATCTGGGGTTCGACTCCCGGTCCAGGCATTATTTTCAATCAGTCGGAAAAATAAATTTCAATAAATATTACGCAAAATATTTCCGATATGCTATGTAATTTTTTTTCATGAAATTTGGTATTTATGAAATTTGGCATTTATATATTTCAGGGAAATAATACAAGACCGTCATTTATTAAGAATACATATATATGACATACAGATAGGTATACAAAGAGAGATAAAGCGGGGGGTTGATGGGGGCTTACGCCCCCTTCGGGAATGTATCTGATTATGGTAACAAGTCGATCGAATCAATATATACTATTATATAATAAGGAATAAATAAAAACGACCTATTGAATAATGGTTGATGCAAATAGGACGTTGAGGCTCCTGATCTACAGATCCACTAGTTGCCGAAACGTCAGCGTCTGTTGAGACTCAAAACGGCTATATGGGTTCCGTCTGTTTTTCTGTCTGTGTGTTTGTCGCACGGTAGCGGCCGCACAAATCCCGCTATTTACTTGAAATTTGGTACATATGTTCCTGATTCTCATGAAACTAGCTGTATAGTTTTGGGTGTGCATTCCATCTGTAGTTCATGAACAGGGACATGCCAAAGTTTTTCTTATCGTTACGGCCTATGGTAAGAATGTACCGCGAGAGCGGCTGCAAAAATCACGCTATTGAATTGCAATTTGGTACGCATGTGCATGAGTCCAACAGAATTAGCTGTATAGTTTTGGGTATATATTCGATTTGTAGTTCGTGTACAGGGGCACTGCAAAGTTTTTATTATCATTGCGGCCTATGGGAATAATTTTTACGAACCGCGATAGCGACCGCAAAAATCCTCCGATTGACTTGTAAATTAGTACATACGTTCAGGCTCTGTATAGAAATAGCTGCATAATTTTTATATGTAGGTATATTGTTTATGAATTGTGTACAGGGACAGGCCAAAATTCTTACCATTACGGCATATAAGGTAAATTTTGTTTAAACACATTTTAACATTATTACTTTGCAATCAACAAAGGGAAATTAGCGTGCATTAGTGTGATGTTTAAAGTTATGTTTTTTTTTTTTTTTTTTTTTTTTTTCTCAGAAAATATGTGCTGCTAGACTTCCTAATTAATGTACAGGACCTTACAAAACTGTTCTGGCAATGTCACGTAATCATCCAAATTATGTCAAATTTCGAACAATTATTCATGAAAAATGTAGAATAAGCTGAATATTATAAATAATCTCTAAAAAATAAAGAGTTAAATTGAACACGTGTCATTTGTATTAACTATATTTAAAACACTTTAAACACACGTAAATATAAATTTATTTAAAAGATGTTACTTTTTTTTTTTTTTTTATCCAAAGCTTTTCGCTTTAATAATAAAGCATCATCAGGGATTTATGATTTGTTTCCATTGCGCAGTTTTAAACATAGAATAATAATAAAGGAAGAAGGAGCATAAGTGTTTCTAATAAGCTGTTGTGTTGCCACAACAAACAGCGATATTATTTTTTTTCTATGGCCCTACTTTAAGGTTTTGAGTAGCAAAAGTAGCTTTCGCTGGCATTTCACTAGAAGGTGTTTGTAAGCATTAAGAGTATTGCCATGCTCCTTCTTCTTATTATTATTCTATGGTTTTAAATATGTTTTCTTTTTACAGTCAACAGTTAAGTCTTTTATATATAACGTGATATATTTTAAATATCAGCAAAAAACAATATGAATTCCGGTAGAGGTTGGACCAAGTAGTTAAGAAAAGTGAGAGAAGCTGGAACTATTGCATATCATATGAGGTTATTGTAGGAGGTATTTCTTATATGTTCTTGTATTCTTTTATTTAAAATAAATAACTTTAAATAAAAGAATACAAGAACATATAAGAAATATAAAAGAAGCAAATAGTTCTACTCTAGTCGACTTCATCTATGCCAACATAAACGCCAACCCTATATGGGATAAAGCCAAAATTATTACAGCACCATCTGATATCCAAGAACTTTATATTTCCGAAGCTATTCATATAATTAAATGCAAAAATGCAATAAATTCCAAAGATGCTGCAATTTTACCAATAATTTGGCACAATATTATAAAATAGTTAATAGTTTATTTCTGCTTATTCATGATGTTTTTTCTCCTACAATAACCTCGTATGATATGCAATAGTTCCAGCTTCTCTCACTTTTCTTAACTCCTTGGTCCAACCTCTACCGGAATTCATATTGTTTTTTGCTGATATTTAAAATATATCACGTTATATATAAAAGACTTAACTGTTGACTGTAAAAAGAAAACATATTTAAAACTGCGCAATGGAAAAGAATCATAAATCCCTGATGATGCTTTATTATTAAATCGAAAAGCTTTGGATAAAAAAAAAATTTAACATCTTTTAAATAAATTTATATTTACGTGTGTTTAAAGTGTTTTAAATATAGTTAATAAGCTGAATAGTTTTTACTGGTGGATACAATGTTTATGGTTCGTTTACAGAGACACACAAAAGTATTTCGTGAGATTAGAGCCTATGGACAAATTTAAGCGCGCACTTTAATGCGTTTATTCTGCATTGAACATAAGTATTAACATACATTATAAAGATACTTAAAATGATGTTTACTCTTAAAAAGTGTATGTATAGATTAATAATTTATGGGACCACGCAAAATTATTGGGAGGACGCACTGTTATCATCCAAATGATGTCAAATTAATTAAAAAAATTAATGAGTTATAATTAATTAGGTGTATTCTTATTATTGGCGTGTATAATAACTGTGGCTCCTTTTCCAGACTACATAAAAGAATTTTGTACTATTACGGTCTATTGTCGGTATTTCTTAAAGGTGTATTTTAACATGGTTACACCCATTAAATATAATGAAATTTTATTAGAATTTTAAAAGCATGTTTTTCTGTTAAAAAAACTGTGGGCAACGAATTGGTATTTAGTTTACAGGGTTATGCAAAATAATTCCGATATGCTATGTAATCTTTTTGCATGAAATTTGGTACAAATATTTATGAATTTCAGGGAAATAATACAAGACAGTCGGTTATGAAGAATACATATATATGATATGCAGATAGTATAGAAAGAGGTATACAGTGTAGGGGGGGGGTTGAGGGGGGGTAATGTCTGATGCAAATAGTATCTGCAGATCCACTAGTTAAAGTAAGCATGTTGATTTTCTTATGCTAATAAACATCTGCGTAGTGATGACGTTATATGGGCGGCAGATAAATGCTTGCCTCAGGCGGCAAAATACCTAGCGCCGGCCCTGCTCCGAATTCACTTTCGGAACACCACGCTCACATCAGCATGCAGGTGCGGGGGCATCCATCTTGGAATATCTTCTCGATGACTCGATGTCGTAAACAAACACAGCAGCGTTGCCATACCTGTTTTTCAAAACTTTGCGATCTGCTAGATTTGCCGTAACAGGAAATTGTTTGAGGTTGAGATTGAGTGGGTTTTACGGGTTTTACATCGCGCAAGTGCTCTACAGGACTAATGCCGAAAATCTTTTAATTAAATTAGAGAAACAACAGCTTGATAAACAATTAATATTTATATAAGGGTATATTTAAAAAATCTGGTGTGAAAGTAAAACAACCACACGAATTTCAATACCCACTATTACACATATTATATGCATTTTTGAGAGATAATGTCATCAAAAAACATAAAAGTTACCTAAAGAAGTAGAAACATAAAATTTTTCCGGTAAGAGAAACTTATAAAGACATCATTAAAAAAGAAGCTTACATATAGCGAGGTAAAAAATAAGAGAAAAAAAGGGTAGAGTTATATTTTTAAACACAAATTTTCGAGATTTGAAGATGACCTACCTAAGCAGGAAGATTATTAATTTCCCTCTAATAACCACGTAATACACGAGAAAGAAATGGATTTATATAAGAAGTTTCAAGAAAATCGTTAGAGCCGTTTTTGAGATACCAACTTAAAAAAAAAAATATTGACCGGAAAACAATAATTACATACAAAAGGATATTTCAAAGTGAGTTAATAGGGCGAGTTTGAAAAAAAATCCGTACAGCCGTTTTTAAAGGAACGCGCTTGCGAGACCTGAAATTGAGCTATTTATACAGGACGCCTATCAATTTTCCTGAACTAACTAATTATATCATTCGAAAGGACATCTAATAGAGTGTTTATATAGCAAATTTGAAGAAAATCGTTAGAACCGTTTTTGAGATACAGACTTACGGTCCCACTTCCGGTCTCCGATGTCCCACTTCCGGTTTTTCAATTTTCACCAAAATTTGGAAAATTTGTCTGTACACCAGGCTTGTCTTAATTCTGAAGTTTTGTAGTTATATCTTTATTGGTTTCGGAGATATGATAGCCAGAAGATTCCACACATTCAAAAGTCTCCGAACACTAGCAAAAATTCCTATGTAAAAAAAGTACACTTAATTCAATTTTGTTAAATAAATCCTTGTCGAATCCTGTTCATAAGCAGTCTAAAAACAGAATTCCACAGGGGTTTATTTAACAAAACTTTATTAAGTATACCTTTTTTATATAGGAATTTTTGCTAGTGTTCGGAGACTTTTGTTACCGACTGTACACACATACACACACACTGACCAATTGCCAAAAAACACTTTTTTGGACTAAGGGGATCTTAAAACGTGTAAATCAGGTGAAATCTCGATATCGAAAATTTGGACCAAATACAATACTTCCATTACCCTACTGCCGTAGGTAATGGAAGTAAAAAATTAACCAGTATTAATAAAAATCATATGGACGTTTCTCCTGTGACATCGCTGAAAGGTTACAATTTGAAGAGATTTTTACTTTTTTACTTTCTTCTATATGTAATATAGAAAAAGTATTGGATTCGTGAAAAATTTCGACCTCCGTTTTTTGATGGATTTACACGTTTTGGGATGTCCTGAACACGAATTGATAGTTTTTAGAAAATGTCTGTCTGTGTGTATCACGTTTTTTGTGGACGCTGTATCTCACGAACCAATGAATGAAATTTAACCAAACTTGGTATTTAGTTGCACCCTGACATAAACTGGTGCTGATTAGATTTGGGGATCAATCGCTCAACAGGTGGCGCTGTGATCGCATTTTTGTAAACTTTTAACATGGCAGTATTGGACAAAATTTCGTATAAATGTGCATAATGAGAATTATTTTAAACTTGTGATTGTAAATATAATATAAATTATTGATAATAGTAGTAGTTTTCTCGGAAAAAAATTGTGTGCATGTGGGGGCATCGGTTCCCCCATAAATTTTCACGATGGGTATCTTTCGAAAGGTCTCGTCAATACCTTTAAAAGGAATGGTTGAACTATAAATCTGTGATAATTTAAAACAAAGTTATCGATTTTTTTTTTTTTTTTTTTTTTTTTTACTTTTAACCAAAAAAAAAAAAAACTTAGAAAAAAAAAAAATCGTTTTTTATTTTTTTTTATTTTTTATTTTTTTAAATATTGTTACTGAGTGAATTTGAATAGGAAAATATAGAAGAAAGTTTTGTGGTGGCCACAACATACTAGTTAATATGTAGTATTGCACGGATTAGGAAAGGTATTTGTTAAATTCAAGGTCATTGCGCTTAAGCTATATGAGGTAGATATTTTTCAATCATTCATAGGGGACCAAATATCTGGGGACTATCCCCAGTTTCGAAGGATAAAATAATTTCAAGAAATAATACTTTTATAATTTGTATTGGAATATATAGAAAATAATTTTGTGATGATCATAACAAACTAGTTTTATAATGTTTCAAAAGAGTTTTTAAGATTTTTTTTTTTACTTTCTTCTATACATTTAAAACTAGAATGTTGTGGCCACCACAAGACTTTCTTCTATATTTTCCTATACATATTCAATCAGTAACAATTAAAAAAAATATATATATATATATGATTTTATTTTTTCCAAGTTTTTTTTTTTTTTTTTTTTTTTGTAAAAATTAATACATATTCAATCACTAACAATATTAAAAAAAAAAAAAAAAAAAAAAAAAATCGAATTTTTTTCTAAGTTTTTTTTTTTTTTTTTTTTTTGGTTAAAAGTAAAAAAAAAAAAATCGATAACTTTGTTTTGAATTATCACAGATTTATAGTTCAACCATTCGTTTTAAAGGTATTGACGAGATCTTTCGAATGATACCCATCTTCAAAATTTACCCCCAAAATTTTTACATTTTTTTTTTTTCATTTTTAAAGGGAAAAAAACTGAAAATAAAGGATAAGTTTCAGGTGACGGGATAAAATTAACATCCTTTGGACATTTATTGTTACATTTCTCTGAGAAGAAAATCGTCAACATTCATTTTGGAAAAGGAAAATTAGTAAATACTAATAAAAAAAAAAAAAATTATTATTTTTAAAAAAAAAAAAAGTGTTGCACTGCTTTAATTTTAATGGAAAAATGAAAAAGTTTTGTGATGGGTACAACATACTAGTTTAGTTTTGCCTACGTTCTGTAGCGTCCTCTCAATGCACGCCTTAGATGTACAGATGTTCAGCACATTATTAACAAAAGCCTGGACAATACTTTATGCGATTAAGTATTATGTTTAAAAAGTGTTTCAAAGGTGTTCTAGTATTAAAGGTGCATGTGTTGTAAAAGTGTTCTAAAAAGCGTTTAGAATCTGAATGGGCTCTTAAATTTGGATCGAAACACTATCTAAACACATTTCTTGTCCTTGTAATTTCTAACAACACTTTAAAACACTATATTTCTCCTCACACAACACAATACAATCGCAACACAATCGCAATACAATCAGAAGGTTTTGGTCTAAAAGTGTTTAGAATTGTGTTCACTTAGCGTTGCAAAAGTGTTTCGCGCATTTGCAGTGTTGAACTCGAAATGTAGATCCATTATTAGGACAAACGCTGAATGGAAAGCAAATACTATTCATTTAATTGAAGTAAAGTCGTGGTTTAGGATTAGGTAACTTATTTTGTGTACATTTCGACGATGAAAAACAGTTAAAATTATTATTATAAGATAATCTATGTTATTTTTCTCAGTAAGAAGTGAATTCAGTAAAATTAATTTAGTAAAACATATTTGTTAATTGCTAATTTTTTAAAATATTATTTGACATTAAACACTAATTGTTTCTCTCGAAAATTTTGTTTTGTATTTTATAAATAATTTCTTAGTCATTGTTTTACGCTTTTCATAGATTTATAAGCAATTTTCTATAATGAACTTTTATGTAATATTTTAGGCTCAAAATCCCATAATAACCGACATTTAGATTTTATGATATTCATTATAAATGTAGTTAAAAAAAAAAAGAAAATATATAAATTATTTACAGAGAGTTCCGAGAGCTTCCATTTGTGCTATATTTTGTTTTAATCTTCATCGTGGTGTTTGCGTTACCCTGTATTCAGGGCCATTTTTAACAATTAGGCCCATAAGACCCAGGTTCAGTCTTTAAATTTCAAAGGGGCACCTGAATTTCCTTTTAAGTATTTTCTTTTTTTCAGTTCAAAATGTAATAACCTTTATTTGAAACTTTTTTTAGGACGGAGGACTATTAGTTTCTATCTGGAGTTTTTGTAGACCAGTTTTGTGCAACACCAAAATAAATTAGAAATATCAGTCCTATGTGAGTATATGGTATCCAATGAAAGGGGCGATTTTTCTGAATCCAGGGGTGCAAGCAGTTTTTCGACACGACAATTAGATTTTTTAAAGTTAACTAATGTATGAAATTTAGGTGGCAACACTTAATTTTAATTCATTTCATTTATTATAAAAATTAAAAAATTAAAATTTTACAAAATGAAATTAATAATCCTCCGTACTAAACTAAATTCTGCCTTTGACAGAATTTTTAGGACGGAGGACTATTATTTTCAATCTGGAGTATTTTTCTTTCTTTCTTTTTTTTTTTTTTTTTTTTTTTCCATATTTATGTATTAGTTATGAATAACACAACATAAGATACATTTAAGGAAGATATCTGTTGACATTACTTTCAAAAGAAAATGCGGCAATTTTCCGCTTTGTTCGCAGAGCGAAAAATTTATATCCTATACTTAGAGAATTCACGTCGACACATGTTTGAATTATTCATCCCTTATATTTCGTTTCCCACAAATCAAATAGAGGTATCTAAATAATCCATTACTGTTGCTTGCCATCAATATAATAGTATGCTTGAAAGTTGCTGCCTGCTTAGGCTATACCTGAATGATTCTTGAATGCTTCCATAAACCAATGGTTTCTGAACACAATACCTTGACTTATTTTGTTCAAGAAAAAATGTATTCACGTGAGTAACAATAATGTAGAACCCCTGCAATTGAAGGAACTTTGAATTTTCTCTTGCGCTAAGATCGGTAGGTCCTGTTGTTATTGTTGAACGACACAATGATTTTAAGTTCTATAATAATACATCTTTTTTTTTTTTTTTTCCTAAAGCTAGAACGGCTCTCTTTTATATTGAAGTACTTTATCGAACTTTTTCAACACAAACTCAGTTTTGAGAAAAAAAAAAAAAGAGAAAAATATAGACTGGAAACTTGGCAAAATGTTTGTTCTTCATGATGTTTGTCGTGTTAGACAGAATTTAAATTTGTTTAAGTTAGGATATAAAAGAACAGAAATAACATTTAGAAAATATAAAGTTCATTTTAAGAAACTGTTTAAAAATAATAATAATACAGTAGAGCACCATTTATACGTCTTTTACATTTATACGCCCTTTCAGTGAAGTCCCGATTCATTCCTATTCGTTTTAATGCAAAAATACTTGGTTTATACGCCGCTAATATCGGTTATACGTCTTTCTCACTTTACTAAAATTCGCAACATTTCTCGACTTGTCATTATTTTCCATTCTAAATAAGACGGATTTTTCCTAGAAAGCATCTTAAATGGAGGAACACAGGAAAGATCGAAGAATACTGATCAAAGAATCAATTGAATTCACAGTAGAATTTTTAATACTCATAGACAAGCAGCAAATCAGACGAATGTTAAAGATTTTTAATGTTATTAAATAACTATCTGTATGGACATAAATATCGTATGCTTGTTATTAAAGATACGCACTATATATAATTAATATTCAAAATGTGTTCATATAGTTCTTAAGAAATGTAATATAATACTCAATATATGATATATGTATCATAATTAATACTCACTCATGCATTAATAGTATGATTTTTCTGACTTTTTACAACAAACCTTTTTTTTTTTTTTTTTTTTTTTTTTTTTAATTAATTATTGACTTAAAAGTATAATATATATTTACTAACTTAAGAAACTTTATTAATTGGTATTTTCATATCAATTTTGCTCTAGTGTCATTAAATTTGCAGTAATCAAAATGTTATTATTAAAATTTCGATTATACGTCCTTTTATGTCAATCCCTTGGAAGACGTATGAACGGTGCTTTGCTGTAATAATAAAGAAAAGAAAGAAAGGAAATAAAAATACAGCCAAAATCATAAAAGCCATCCAAAAATTGTTGCTAAATGATAGAGAATGAGAACTTTTGTATAATAAAGAAGTTTTTATTTTATTACAAAAATCTTGTTAATAATCATTCGTCAATTCTTTTGACGCATAATGTCTGGGCTATTGCTCGCATTGTAATGTTTATTTGGTAGGTAGTGTGAATTCATTCTTCGTAACAGCCGTGAAGATAAACAGAAGAAGCGTTATGTCGCAAATAACACAGGATCGCAAAATCGTTGATGCAATTGTTTATTGGTGACCAAAACCATCGTATTTCTTGCAATTTCAATAACACATAAATTCTGAACTAATTCACAGTATAAATATTCACCCGAAACATCAAGATTAAAGTTTTATGTAGAATATATGGAAGGATGAATGAATGAATGTACATTACTGGAACGGAATGGACACGGGGAGAGAAGCAATCAAAAAGACGTCTTTACAGCATCAGAATCGAGGCAGAAGTGATAAAATTGTTGGCTGGATACATTACACAAAGCCACAGAATTATTGTGCCAAGAACAACACCCAACTTTTTCAGTTACAGCTAATTTAGTATAACTTTTTAAAATATATTGTCGATTGATTTCTTAGCCAAAAAACGCGTTATCAATTCGTGAGAATCTAGCAAACTAACCTTAAAATCTTGACCGCAAAAATTTATCGTTAAATTCTTACTCATACACTTTAGTCGAAAAAGAATACGTTATTTCTAATTTAAGCAGCAGATGTGCGCTCTGTTCAATGTTCAAAAATGACATCAGGAAACATTTTATTCTGTTTTATTTAATTGAGATGAAACGAATTGTCCTCCACAGAATTAAGCGATTGAAACCTCATCTCTTGCTTTATTATTATTATTATTAAAAGAAATAGAGATATAATGGCTTGCACTTTTGGAATAAGGAATGAAACCGCATATATTAACTCGCTTTTTATAAAGATAGAAAATGAATTGGGAAAAGAATTAAGTTTATCAGAAATGTAATACATAATTTAGAATATGTGATTTTCGATATCACACGCATAGTCTCTCTTTTGTTGTTACTTAAGTATTCATTTATTTTTAATTATCTTATTTTATTTTTATACCTTTTCTCCCTTAAATAATAATAATAAGTCAAATTCTTTATCTTGTTACTTGCGATGTTTTCAGCGCGACTGCTTCCATACTGCACTCATATCTTCTTTATTCGTCCGTTTAATATCGAATTGTCATTCTGCGCTTATGAATTTTATGTTTTTGTTTGCAAAATTCTTATTCTTCCAAACCATGAAATTTTTCATGTCCTTTTAAAAGCTGTTATTAGTTATTTTTATATAATTTAGTTATTTATTAATGCATTTTGCTTCTTGAGGATTTCAGTGACACTTCATCATCCAGGGGTGAAAATACCTAACAGGCAAAAACCCTGAAATCTGCTATTTGCATGCAGATAGGGGGGGAACTTAATAATGCTACCTGTAATAAGTAATATTTAAAGAGTTCTTAATACATTTCAAGGCAAATTAAACAATGAAAATGACAGATTTCTATAAAAACAAAATAATTTAACATGAATTTCAGAGACAGCAAAAATTTAAAAAACCCTGAATTCAGGGGTAGCCCCTGAAATGTTTCAACCCTGATCATCTTTATTTTGACATTCTACGACTTTGTTACCACTTGTCTAATATAAATATATATTATCATTATTATTATTGTGTAAATTTTGACAGGGAAATAACTGATGTGAAAAAAAAGAACACACTATGAATATTTTTATCTGATAGCAACATTGATTGCAATGAAAATATTTTTTCGTTACTATTCTATTATCTTTTATTGCTAAATTTTAAGGCCGTTTAAAATATTAATCCCATAATCAATCAGGAACTTTCGTCACAGACATATTTTAGCTTTGTTAAACTGGCAATAAGGGAAAACACAATGAACAATGAATGTGCACAACTGCGCATTTTAATAAAATAGGAAACTTCTTCCTTTGTTACAAAATTCTGCGGATTTGCAGTAAAATCTGCTGAATATTCCAACAATGTCTGGCAGTAAGTAATATAATCTATTCTGTTCCGTTGCCGTAGAGGGGACGGTCTTCCAGCAAATTTCCAAATCTCTCAATGCCTGAGGGAGGGAGGCGAGTCTATTGTTACAAAAGGGCATTGTTTTCAAAGAGAATATTCCTTTCCCTCTCTCCTAATATGATATTTCAGAAGGCTAAACAGTATTATTTCTACGTGTCACCAAACGATCTTAAATATAACAAATGTGATTGTGTATTTAGATTTCGAATGAATACAATTGAATACAAAAGGGACACGAATAGTGTGGTTTAAATGGTACAAAACATGAAAATAAACGAATATGTGAGTTAACGGGTTTTTCAAAAACTCTAAAACAAAATTTCATGTAGTTTAACATCTCTAACAACCTCCAGCGAAAATTTATATTTATCTTTATAAGATTAAATTAAATTCATTATTAATATCTATCATCTATAGACAAGTTTTCTGTAGAAAGAATGAGTATAAATGAAGAATCTATAATATTTTTCATTATTCAGCATCATCATTATTGTTATCAGTTTTCTATACATTTTGCTGCTAATTTCTTGCTGGAATGCTTTTTATTTAAATGCAATCATATCTATCTTTCTCAAAAAAAAAAAAAAAAAATATATATATATATATATGTGGGAAGTTCCTTGCAGAGCCAACAGATGGCGCTGTCTCTGATGCTTATCATTGAACGAGATGACAAACGGAGGAGTTGAGATCCGGCTGCAGTGGAGATCGGTTGAGACCTTCAGCGCGTAGGCTGACAGGCTCATTTTTCTGCTAATTAGAGCTTGTTGTGCTCTGTATAAGTGTGTAGAGCCATGGAGAGCTCTATACCATAATCTCACTTATTAGAAATAGTACGCGTAGGTACTAATGTGAATTGTACAGCGAGTCAGTGCTCATATATGTTACTTTCTGTTAGTCCTAGTAATGAAGAGAGCTTGTTATGTGTATTAGGCCTCGAAACCAGCAAATGTTATTGATGGAAACCCTGCTATTATTATCATTTTATCTTTGTGTAAACTGTGTTGTGAACGTAATAAATGTTTTTAGTTATCTTAATCGCACCTCTTCATTGCCCCGCCCCTAGACGCCCAGCTAATATACTACAAGTGGGGGCTCGGCCGGGATATTACCACCAACAAGTTATAAAAGGTAACTGTTATTGTTATATATTTATCATTGTGTTTGATAGTGGATAATAATGATTAATGCATATATTGAGCAAAAAGAGTTTGAGTTACTATTTTGAATTAGAAATTAATGGTGAAATACTTTTGAGAACACTTTTGGTTTCAATGTGTGATGAAATAAAATAAATAATATAACTTGAGAAGAATGAATAAAAATAAGAATTATGATTGAAAAAAAATATTCTGAGTAATCTTTTATAATTTTGCTTATTACTGTTTGCAATAATATTTTAACAATATTATAACAATATTATTTTAAAACGAAAGTGATAACAATTATTAAATAGAGAACAATAACAATAATGGTGATATTATATGAAATATGTGTAATAATTAAGAAATATATAAGATGATCTAAGTATCCTGTTGTATATTACAAATTGTTCTGCAGGTGGTTATTTAAAAATCATGATAATTTTGATTTGAGAACAAAAACCATAGAATCATTTTTTGAGAAAATTGTTCTCATATTATTTTGTTTCTATTTAGGTATGATATTAATTTGGTAGAAATATTGAAATATTTTTTGCTATAAGTAATTATTTAGAGTTATAATGGCCCAAAACGTGTTACAAGGTATTAGAAAAGCCGATTTAAGAACAATTGCTGAAGAATTAGGCCTAACTGTTCCGGCGGAAGCTAAGGTACTTGAAATCAAAACTTTAATTGAGAGTTCTGATATTTATAAAAATGATTTAGAATTTGTTAGAGGTGTTATTAAAATGTTACTAGAAGAACAAAAGTTGAAATCTGTAGAAGAACAAACCAAAATTGAGATAGAAAGAATTAAATTATCCCAGTTAGAAAAAGAAATAGAGTTACAGAATTTAAAGTTACAGGCTGCAGCAAATAATTCTAGTAATAATGTTGAGCAATCAAATTCAGAAACTACTTCACAATCATTAGCAAATTTAATTAGAAGTATTCGAACTTTAACCATTTCAGTACCTGAGAAACCGGAAGCTTTGCACTTATTTTTTCAATCCCTTGAAAAGGCATTCGTTTCTAAAAATGTACCCCCTAAATTTAAATCGGAAATATTGATTAATTTATTGGGAGATAAATGTAATCAGGTTCTTGCGTACGTAACCACCGAAGAAATTAACGATTATGAAAAAGTTAAGGAATTAATTTTAAGACAGTTCCAACCAACGCCGCGTGAATGTTTAAGTAATTTTAAAAATGCGTTGCGTAATCCGTCAGAATCTCATGTCCAATTCGCTTCGCGTCTAAGCGCTTCTTTTGATTACTATTGTAGATTGAGAGGGGTTAACGATGTTAAGGAATTGTGTGATCTTATAGTTTCCGATAAAATATATGAAACGTTGGATTCTAGAACTAAGGAACATATTAGTGTTCGAGAAGGTCAAAATTGGTTTAAACCCAACGAGTTAGGTCGAGAGTGTGATTTATTCTACTCTTCTAGAGGTAAATCGTTAATTGAAACTAATAATAATACGCGAAACGAAAGTTCAGAGAATAAGCGGTTTGTAAACAAAACTCCTTTTAGAAAGACACATTATAATAATAAAGATCCCATAGTACGTAATTCGGTATCTAATCAAACTCGCGAAAAGCATGAAAGAATGTGTTATATTTGTGGTGCAAAAGGGAAAACATTTCATTTCGCGCGAGTGTGTCCTAAACGTATTTCAGAGAAAAGAGAATTCCGTGAAAATCTTCCTACGAATTCAGTAGTTCAATCCGAAACAAGTCCGATTAACCTAATTGTTAATGAGCTCGAATATGTTGATATTTTAGTGGATGATATTCCACTTAAAGGGTTAAAAGATTCTGGTTCTTCGATTCTAATTGTAAATAAAAATAGCATTCCACAGACTAAAAATGTTATTTCTTCAACCACTCTAGTTAGCTGCTTTAATGAAAAGAAAGATGCAAATCTGACTGAATTTAAAATATCTTTACCTAATCATGATTCAATAAACATAATCGGTGCTTTATGCAACAATTTGACATGCGACGTAATTCTGCCTAATAATATCTTTCATATTTTGAAACAACAAAATAAAGAGGAAACACATGTTTCGAATTCCAGCGACGTAGCAGGGGGGAAAGAAAATTTTTCGCGTTCGGGGGAAAGCAATTTCGATGAAGCAGGTGGGTGTTCTTTTCCTGTATTCGATCGAAAGGAAAATGAGATAGATTCTTTTTTTTCAAGTATGTGCAATTTTTCAGAAGAAGAAAAATTCGATGTCAGTTATATTTTAGATAAGTCGTTAAAAGAGAAATTAAGCGAATTAATAAAAAGTTATAAGCCAGTTAAAACAAAAAGTACTGATTTAAAAATGTCCATTATTTTATCTGATGATATACCAGTGTGTTCACGCTCTCGCAGATTATCATTTGTAGAGAAATCAGAGGTGGACAGACAAATTGACCAGTGGTTAAAGGATGGTATAATTAGAGAAAGTACATCAAATTATGCTTCGCCAATAGTGGTGTGTAGGAAAAAAGATGGAGGAATAAGGTTATGCTGTGATTATCGTGCTTTAAATAAGAAAATAATTAAAGATAAATACCCGTTGCCAAATATTGAAGATTTATTTGATAGATTAGGGGAGGGTAAAGTTTTTTCGACACTAGATTTAAAGAATGCGTTTTTACAAGTTGATGTAGAGGAAAAAAGTAGGAAATATACAGCTTTTGTGACAGATAATGCCCAGTATGAGTTTCTAAAAGTTCCCTATGGATTATGTAATAGTCCCTTAGTATTTCAAAGATATGTAAATTATGTGTTTAAAGACTTATTAAAAGATGGTACTGTAATTATTTATTTAGATGATATAATTATTCCATCTAAAGATGAGAATGAAGGGTTAGATAAATTAAAACGTGTGTTAGAAACGGCATCAAAATTTGGTCTAGAGTTAAATTTAAAGAAATGTCAGTTTCTGAAACGTAAGATCGATTTCTTGGGTCACATAATTGAGAATGGCACGATTAAACCCTCAGTAGAAAAAACTCTCGCAGTACAAAATTTCCCAGAACCCCGTAATGCTAGGGAAGTGCAGAGTTTCTTAGGTTTAACGGGTTACTTTAGAAAATTTATTCGTTCATATGCCAACATAGCAAGACCACTCAGTGACTTATTACGTGCTTCCACTCCATTTAAATTCGAGCAAGAGCAGAAATTAGCTTTCCAAAAGCTGAAAGACATTTTATCTAATACGCCTGTCTTACATCTTTTTAAGCAAGGCTATAAGTTAGAAGTTCATACAGATGCGTCTAAATTAGGATTCGGTGCGATCCTATTACAACAAGATGACGATGGACAGTACTATCCAATTCATTATATGAGTAAAAAGACCTCTGTACAAGAAGAAAAATACTGTAGTTATGAGTTAGAAGTGTTAGCGATAGTAGAAGCCCTTAAAAAATTTAGGAACTATTTATTAGGTAGTAAATTTAAAATTTATACTGACTGTCAAGCGTTCACTAAAACTTTAGATAAACGTGAATTGACACCTAAGGTAGCCAGGTGGTCTTTCCTGCTACAGGAATTCGACTACGAAGTAGAACACCGTCCTGGTAAACAAATGCAGCATGTTGACGCTCTTAGCAGACACCCTGTAATGGCTGTAAATACTGATACCCTTACTCATCGTATTGCTACTGCTCAAGAAAATGATGAGTTTATCAATACTGTGAAATCTCTTTTACAACAAAACCAAAATGACGAATATGTGTTAAAAAATAATGTTTTATATAAAGTGTTAAATGATAGGGATGTACTAATTGTCCCAGAGATCATGCAACTTGAGGTCGTAAAGAAATGTCATGCCTTAGGACATTTTTCGGCTAATAAAACTGAAGAGTTAGTAAAAAGAGACTACTATTTTTCTAATATGAAAAAATGCGTAGATAACGTTGTAAAAAGTTGTGTAGAATGTATTCTCGTAAATAAGAAACAGGGAAAAGGAGAAGGTTTTTTGAACCCTATCCCTAAAGGGGATATACCATTATCCACGTATCACATCGATTTTGTGGGTCCATTACCAACAACTAACAAAAACTACAATCACATTTTCACCGTAATCGATGGATTTAGTAAATTTTCATGGCTATATCCAGTCAAATCAACTTCTTCAGCAGACGCCTTGCAAAAATTAAAACAGCAAGCTGCTATTTTTGGTAACCCCGCAAGAATAATATCCGATCGTGGACCTGCGTTCATTTCTAAGGAGTTTGCAGATTACTGTAAATCAGAGGGAATCGAACATGACACCATCACAACCGGAATCCCAAGAGGGAATGGTCAAATTGAGAGACTTCATCGAACAATCATTCCTGTATTATCCAAGTTATGTATAAATGACCCTAACAAGTGGTACAAGTTTGTTGAGGCTGTTCAGAGAACTATTAATTCCACCACATCGAGAAGTACCAAAAGAACTCCTTTTGAACTACTCACTGGAGTAACAATGAGAAAGAAAGAAGATAAGAGAATACTAGAACTTCTCGAAGAGGAAAGGATAAATTCCATGCTTGATAATCTTAACACCATTCGTGAAGAGGCAAGAAAAAACATTCTTAAGATTCAAGAAGAAAATCGCCGATGTTACAACAAGAAGAGAAAGAAAGCCCATGTATATAAAATTAATGATCTAGTTGCCATCCAGCGAACTCAGTTTGGAACCGGCATGAAACTAAGACCAAAATTCTTAGGTCCTTATAAAGTTGTGCGAGTAAAGAACAAAGACAGATATGAAGTCGAGAAGATAGGCGATCACGAAGGACCTATACATACTAGTACTTCTGCAGACCATATGAAATTATGGTCCACAAACTAAATAGACTGAACTAAATGGACTGATAAACATTACAGAAAAAGTTAACTGTGAATTTTTATGTACATAATTTTTTTAATGTCTGTTTCTCTTTTTTGTTTTTTTTTTCTTTTAATTGTATTTTGCAGATATCCTTTAGTATCCCAGGTTGGTTTACGGTGAGGTCACCGCAACATCAGAATGGCAGAGCGTTGTGGGAAGTTCCTTGCAGAGCCAACAGATGGCGCTGTCTCTGATGCTTATCATTGAACGAGATGACAAACGGAGGAGTTGAGATCCGGCTGCAGTGGAGATCGGTTGAGACCTTCAGCGCGTAGGCTGACAGGCTCATTTTTCTGCTAATTAGAGCTTGTTGTGCTCTGTATAAGTGTGTAGAGCCATGGAGAGCTCTATACCATAATCTCACTTATTAGAAATAGTACGCGTAGGTACTAATGTGAATTGTACAGCGAGTCAGTGCTCATATATGTTACTTTCTGTTAGTCCTAGTAATGAAGAGAGCTTGTTATGTGTATTAGGCCTCGAAACCAGCAAATGTTATTGATGGAAACCCTGCTATTATTATCATTTTATCTTTGTGTAAACTGTGTTGTGAACGTAATAAATGTTTTTAGTTATCTTAATCGCACCTCTTCATTGCCCCGCCCCTAGACGCCCAGCTAATATACTACATATATATATATATATATATATATATAGAAAGAAAACGAAACAAAGAATATACTAATAGGAGTCTGAGAATTTTAAAGATATAGTTATGTACTTAAAAAGAAAAAAAAAAAAAAAAAAAATCTATCTTCTAATTTTATGGTAATTACAATCATGTTTCATATTTGTGAGATTAGCCAATTGAAAATAAAAAAATAAAAGTTATTATTTAATTTTTTTAGTTGTAACTGTAACCCATACATAAGCAAAACACATCTTGCGAAAATAAATTCTTCATTTATTAATAGCACGTTTTCTTTTATAATATTTCCCAATATTCGCTTACAAGTTTTTTATTTTATTTTTTCAAAAATAAAATATTTCTCATTTATGATTTTTAACAAAGTAATGTGTAAAAAGAAAGATTATTTATAATTATAGTAGTTATGCAAATGAATAATGCTATAAATATATGTAAAAAAAGGTAACTGTAATAATCCATGATACCTTTAACACAATAATGAGAATAAGAAATATAGACAGCAAGTAAAAATAGCATTGAAATCTCTTAAATTAATAGACTGCCATACATAGTTTCCTCAACATTATCATCTAGCGAAAACATCCATTTGATCTGTCAAGATGTATGTAGAAACAACTAATCATGATAAATAAATCTGGCATGTCACTATGATTTCGCAACCATGAAATACGATTATTGGAAGCAAAATATTATCTCGACTGCTTCATTCAACCATTCAGAAGTAACTAGAGATTTTCACAAAAATATCTAACAAAAAAATACATGGATAAGCTTTTTCAGTGGAAACCAGATGTACTGTTTTTCGATTACAATAAACGCCAGACTTGATATTTATATTTTAGTAATTTGTATTTTTATTTCTCATGTTATCAGTATCAAAGCATCAGAAAAACCTTTTATGTATGTTACTCATAACATGCTAAAATAATTCTATAAATGTTATACTGAAAAACTTTGGTAGATTTTATTATTATTATTTTAATATAATAATGAATAAAAAAAAAAAAATACGGCAATAATTTTCTAGGGATGCTGTGGGCAAATGTGAAACATTTTAAACTAAGCTATTATGAAATACAAAGTTCGTATTTTATTATTCCTTAGAAATAAAAGTAAAAAAAAAAAAAATGCTTTTGGGTCATTCCATGTCAATTCAACCAGGCCATGTAACCCACCATCTCGGATTTTCTTGAAAATTTGCTGATTTGTTCTGACTATTATGTAAATAACTTCAGTCAATTTTTTTGGACCTAGGTCAAATAGTTTTTGAAATAAAAAATATCAAAGTTTTCAAGAATTTCATGTAGGAGCTATCAATGTTGCTCTTATTTTCATATGCACTATATTGCAAAAAAAATCATATCTCGGAGTGTGATCATGCTATCATTTTTAAAATTTTAGGATTTGAAGGTTATATTACACATAATAATAAAAAAAATAATATATGATGTTTGAATATCGGAAAGAATTTTAAAAAAATGTTTTTTTCTGCATTTAACATCATTTTTTGAACAAAATTCAAGATTCACAATTTAAACATTTTTGTACTGAGGCAGAGCCTTAACCAGTTACCTTTTTTTTTTAAATTGTAGTAAAAAGTGTACTCTAATAGGGTTTTAAATAAAAATAGTGGGTTTTTGACTGCTTTAGCAAGTATTTTAGCTTTTTTTTTTTTTTTTCCCCCCAATCAATATATTGCAATTGCCTGGAACTAATACAAAATATCCCTGAGTATACTTTATTTTGTGTACATACTTATTTAAAAGAGAATATTAAACAGTATTTGGATAGCATTTTCAAAATATTAATCATTAATAAGAAAAATAAAAATTAGTTGTGATTGTTTAACATCTAGTATGAACATTTCATGGAAACATTTTTGTGCTCACATTCACATAAGTATTTTAAAGTATAAAACTTATTATAAAGTTATAAAGTATTGTAAAGTATAAAATTTAGTTTGAGTTTTTCAGCAATATTTCAGCATTTATTTATTTTCTTATTTTTTAATTTCATAACCAAAATACTCTCGCTGCTTTAGATTTGATAAATGTCACTATTGGTGCTTTTTATGTGAATGTTCCTTTGATGATTGTTTCATTGTGTATTAATTGTTCTTTTCAAAATATTTAATTTTGTAAAAATGTTAATAAATCAATCCAAAGTAAAATTAAAAACAAATAAAATCTGGTTAATATATTAGCATCTGGACTAATAAGACATATGATAGTTAGGTGTATTAACTTTGCCTGTTCCAAAACTAAAAATACATATTTCCAAGTTATAAAAATTCCCCATATACAGATTTAAAATAATATTCTTTCTTCTAAAATTCTTTGACAAAAAGTAGACCACTACAATAAAAATTTAACACAATTAACAAAGGTTAACACACAACCTTACTCATTAATTTTTAAATTGACACTTAACTGATTCCAGAAATAAGGTGGCTGCATTTTATTTTACATATTTAAAACTCATTTTATATTTTAACTTTTTAATCTGAGATATTGAATCCCCCTCCTCTAAAATAAATAAAAAATAATCATGTCTGTCTGTCTTGTATCTTTATATATAGAATGACAATTTATATTAGATTAATTTATATATATAATACTAATAGGATGTTGAACAAAGAAACAGCTTCTTTTGTGCAAATAAATGCTTAACATTGGTTCCATTAGAAGAGTTTAAAAACTCTTATCTCTCAAACAGGCACCAATAAACAGCACATGCATGCACTTGAGGCCCTTAAGTAAATAAACAAAAACTTACCATGGGCCATGTGTTGATCTTGTGGATGCACCAGCAGCTATTTAAGTCAGTCTACATTAGTTATCTGTGTGTTTCACTTGTGATATTATGGTCTCTGAAAAATCTTGTAATTTACATCATTCCTCTTTTACTTAATTTTTGTTTTATTGGTAGAAAAGGTAGTAAACTATTCTTTACTTTTGTTCAAGAGGTAAAAAAAAAAAAAAAAAAAAATGACTGACAATATGTCAACTACCAAACAGTGCAGTATAGGAAAGGAAACTGAAACTATATGCCATAAAGTTAATTATACTAAATTAGTCAAATTAAATTCGATAGAAGAACTTACAGCAGATGAAAAACAGATTCTGTTTCTTAGAAGTGAAGTTAATTCTGATCTGATTGAAAATGTTTGTGAACATCACAAGATATTTTATCTTCGAAAGTATGATACATTACAAACTCATTGTTTTGATCCATTCAAATGTCACAAAAAAAAAATTAAAAGGTCACTTCGTAGTATAAGCTTGGATTTCTCTGAAAAAATTAATCAAATTGAAAATATTGGTAAATCAATACCAGGACAAAAAATATGTGATATTTGCAGACAAAAAATCCAAAAACAACTTAAATTAAGTGAATACCTTTGCACTGAAGAACTTGATATTAGCAGTGACAGTGACCAAAGTAATCGTAATTTAGAGACTTCACTTAAAAAAAATGAAACAATTGCTTCCATTAATTCATCCTTGACAGAACTAGGGCAGTCCCCTTTAAAATTCCATAGCATGCCCTCTCACAGTAGGTCTTCTTACACAAAAAGAAAAATTCAAACAGCTTATTCATCTTTGAAGAAAAAAGCTGGCATTGTGCTGGACAAGGAAATTTCTCCAAGAAAAGAAACTTTAATATCTGATGATATAATTCAAAAGGCAAATGACATGGATCACCTTATAAATCTGATGAAAGAAAAACTGGAAACTGAATTAACACAAAGGGAAAAAATACAACTCCTAACATTGGCCCCATCTTCATGGAGCAGAAAAAGGGTGATGGAAGAATTCAATGTCAGTCAGTATGCAGTAAGACAGGCAAGAGATCTCTTAAAAAAGAAAGGAATTTTAGCATTGCCAGACCCAAAAAAAGGTAAGAAATTAGATGAAGATGTTATTAAACAAGTTACAGATTTCTTTCAAAATGATGAATATTCAAGAATTATGCCAGGTAAAAAGGATTTTAAAAGTGTTTTTAAAAATTGTCATATGCAAAAAAGGCTCTTACTTGTTAATTTAAAAGAGTTATATTCATCTTTCAAATCTGAATATCCTCATTTAAAAATTGGCTTTTCAAAATTTTGCATGCTGCGTCCTAAATGGTGTGTTTTTCCTGGATCATCTGGAACACACTCTATATGTGTTTGTAAGTATCACCAAAATGTGATCCTTCTATTACATGCTTGCCATATAGAAGCAACTTATAAAGATTTCATTTCCAAATTAGTTTGTTCAACTAATAATCGAGATTGCATGTTAAGGCACTGTTCTAAATGTCCATCAAATGAAATTTTGAAAAAGTTTCTTCTAGACAATTTCGAAAGATATGATCCTGATGATGAAATAGAATTTAGTCAATGGCTATCTACAGATCGAACGGAATTAGTTAAGTGTACTACAACATGCGATGAATACATAACAAAACTATTAGAACAACTGGAAAAACTCATTCCACATTCATTCATTGCAAAAGAACAATCAAATTTTTTAAAATCAATGAAAGAGGATCTAGATGTGCATACTGCTATTGTTCTTTTAGATTTTAGTGAAAATTTCTCTTTTGTATTTCAAGATGAAGTGCAGGGACACCACTGGGCCACTAGCTGTTGCTCATTACACACAGTTGTAATTTACACCTGCATTTCAGAAACTGAGAAACAAGCAAAAGCCACAAGTATGTGTATCCTTTCTGAAGATTTGGAACATGATGTGGCTTTTGTTTATGAGACACAAAAAATTATCATTAACTACATAAAAGAAAATTTTCCAAATATACAAAAGGTTCTTTATTACAGTGATGGATGTGCTGCACAGTACAAAAACTGCAAAAATTTTTTGAATTTATGCCATCACAAAAGAGATTTTGCATTAGATGCATCCTGGGGATTTTTCGCTACCAGTCACGGCAAATCGACATGTGACGGAATAGGAGGAACTGTGAAGCGTCTGGTTACGAAAGAAAGTCTTTGCAGATGTTACAGAGATGCCATAGACTCAGCAGAGGAAGTTTTTAAATTCTGCAAAGCAACAGTAGAAAACATACTGTTTGACTTAATAAAGAAAGAACAGATCTTGGAGACACGTCAAAAATTGAAAGAAAGATTTTTAAATTCACGAACAATTCCTGGTACAAGAAGTTTCCACCATTTCATACCATTAAATGAAGATTCAATAGCAACAAAGAGAATCAGCTCAGATGAGAATTATTCGTCAGTTTTTTGTTTTAAATCTCATAATCCAAACCTTGTAGATATTGCTAATATTACAACTAATTCCTATATTGCTTGTACATATGATAATCATTGGTTTTTTGGCTTAGTACTGTTAAAAAATGAAGAGGAAAGTGATATTAAGGTTAAGTTCATGCACCCTTTTGGTCCTGCAAAATCTTTTTATTGGCCTCCTGAGCATAAAGAAGACATATGCTATGTACCTTTCTGCAACATAATTTCTTGCGTCAGTATACCTGTAACAAAAGGTACTGGAAGAAGGTATTATTTTGAGGAGGAAGAAATCACTAAAGTTGAGCAAATATATGTTCAGCATTTTGCATCAATTACAAAACATACGAAATAAGAAGAGTCTTTTAAATCCATTGTAACAAAAAAGACTGAGAGACTTAAAGGATGAAAATTCTTAGTTAATGATATAGAATAAGGTCTAAACTTATTGTACATATGGCATTTTATTTATTCAGATTATTTTATAAAATATTTTCCATTATACAAAGTATTTTTTGAGTGTGTAGCAATTTTTCTGTGAATTATTGATTACTAGATATTAAATAATAACAAATAACTTTTATTTTGCCTATTAATGATTAATGTATTGAAAATGCTTTTGAAATATTGTTTAATATTCTGTTTTAAATAATCACGTACACAAAATAAAGAGAAGAGTGCAGTTAGAGATATTTCATGTTAGTTCTAAATAATTGCAGTATATTGATAAAAATGAAGCTTTAAAGAAAAATCTAAAATACTTTCTAAAACAGTCAATAACCCACTGTTTTCATTTAAAATCCTAGCACACTTTTTACTACAATTAAAAAAAAAGGGGGGGGGGGAATTGGTTTTGGTTCTTCCTCAATGCAAAAAAATTTAATTTGTAATACTTCAAATTTGTAAATATATATATATTAAATTTTTAAAAAACTATTTATTTTTTATTCTAAAAAATATATATATACCTTATAAATTAATTTTTTTTTAACATTCTGTGTTGTATAACCTTTAACCTCTAAAAATTTTTAAATGATAGGCTTGATTTTATACTTTAAAATACTTATGTGAATGTGAGCACAAAAATGTTTCCATGAAATGTTCATCCTAGATGTTAAACAATCACAACTAATTTTTATTTTTTTTATTAATGATTAATATTTTGAAAATGCTATCCAGATACTGTTTAATATTCTCTTTTAAATAAGTATGTACACAAAATAAAGTATACTCAGGGATATTTTGCATTAGTTCCAGGCAATTGCAATATATTGATTGGGGAAAAAAAAAAAAAAAAAAAAAAAAAGCTAAAATACTTGCTAAAGCAGTCAAAAACCCACTATTTTTATTTAAAACCCTATTAGAGTACACTTTTTACTACAATTTAAAAAAAAAAAAGTAACTGGTTAAGGCTCTGCCTCAGTACAAAAATGTTTAAATTGTGAATCTTAAATTTTGTTCAAAAAATGATGTTAAATGCAGAAAAAAAACATTTTTTTAAAATTCTTTCCGATATTCAAACATCATATATTATTTTTTTTATTATTATGTGTAATATAACCTTCAAATCCTAAAATTTTAAAAATGATAGCATGATCACACTCCGAGATATGATTTTTTTTGCAATATAGTGCATAAGAAAATAAGAGCAACATTGATAGCTCCTACATGAAATTCTTGAAAACTTTGATATTTTTTATTTCAAAAACTATTTGCCCTAGGTCCAAAAAAATTGACTGGAGTTAGTTACATAATAGTCAGAACAAATCAGCAAATTTTCAAGAAAATCCGAGATGGTGGGTTACAAATGTTGTTTTTTCTGGTTGATTTGACATGGAATGACCCTTTTATCATTATGTAATGCAAAATTGGTAATTTATTACTCCTTAGAAATGACTCTAGAAAAAACTACAAAAAGGAAAGTTAACTACATGGTAGTTAACTTGCATAAACAAAAAAGATTTAGCACTTGCTTATAGTACGGTAAAAAAAAATATATATATATATATATATATTAAACTAACTTCGAAGTAAGTTACTATTATAAGTAAAATTGTAAATGCTACATATTTTATTCTGATGAATCCTCTAAATTGTTTTTTGTTTTTGATTGTTACATATATATGTAAATATTTGATGTAATAAATGAATACATACGTTTTGTAAATGAACTGAAAGCAATGTGAAACAAGACCAAAATCTGAAGAAGAAAAAAAAAGTATATAAATGTGCGTGTGTGGCATACAAAGTGTAGTAGAATGTAAGAAAATACATGATGAAATGACGCAGAAATCCACAAGAACCATAAATGAATTAAAATAACCAAATTCAATAACAGTAACAGCTAAAAAAGCTATGGAAAATAAATAAAATAACTAATAAAAGTTTTAGTAAAGGTATGAAAACAACCATGACACGCATGGAAACAGGATTCAGAGAAAAGGGTCGTATATGATAATTTCAAATATGGTATCCAACAATAACGTGCTTAAATTAGAAAGTTCTTTTATTAAATAGAGACTGAAATCATATAGAAAAATAAAAAATATTCAAAAAATTCACTACAGAGCTAATAGTCTTGCATGACAAACAAATAGATTTGAAATTTAAAAAGTAACAAGTGGAAATATGTTAACAGTTTATTTATATAACCAAATATTATACAGGGTGATTCAAAATAAAACCCAACGTATAAACTTTTAGGGGAAGTACGGCACATCATAAAGATTGAAAATTGCATAGAAACTCATGCAAAGAATACTCATGGTCGCAAACATCATTTTTAAGTCTTTAAGAATTGGATGTTTTCGGTTAATTTTTAACAGTAAAACTCGCATATGGGCGTGCTTTTTGTAAATTGCATTTTTAATTAAACGTTATATTGTACACAATATTGGTAAGTGGAAAAAAAGTCACCGGAAAAATAGTTTGTCTTCATAAATGAAAAAAAATCAGCTTTTTATAACTTTTAGCCGCATTACCTTTCTTTAATGAATTTAAAATTTTAATAAAAATTTGTTTTCATAAACTTTAAAATTAAAATTAATTTAAAATTGTTAATTAATTTTAAAATTCTTATAATTAAATTTATAATTGTTATAACTCATTTAATTGCAGTAATTAAATTTTTATATAAACATTAGCATTGAAAAAAGTTTAGTTAAAAATCTATTATACAAAAGAGACTCCCATTTGTGTGTTTCACTGTTAAAAATTAACCAAAAACATCCAGTTCTTAAAAGATTAAAATGACGTTTGCATGTATATAATTGTGATTGTAAATATAGGTTATCTAACTTATGTTAAAATAATCTAAAGCTACCTGTAATTTTAATTTTTTTTTAAGGAAATTTAAGTCAAAAATTAATGCGCAAGGGGCATTTTGGAATTTAACGATTAATTAACAATTCCAATTAACATCTTAAGTAATTATAATGTGAATGTTAATGTTAATATGCTATTTCTGATCAGCAAATAACACTATACGAAATTAACTTTTTGCAGAAAAAAATCTTTTTAAATGCAATATATTATACACGTATGTACACATATATATATATATATATATAGCATATAAAAATAAACAATACTTTCTAAAAGGTGATAAATTAGCTATAAATCTCTTTAGTTCAGATTGCTTTTTTTAGGCAACTTGCAGAACACGTGACTTCCATGTAGAGAAGATTTTAGTATTCATTCGCCTTTTTGTATGGTCGCTTATTGCTATAGAATAGGAATTAAAGAGTGTATATTTGGGGCTTCAATGGAAACATTGAAAATTCATCATAAATATATATATTTTTTAATTGTATGATATAAAAAATGCACAACGGAAATAATTCATTATATATATGAGAGAAAATAAAAATAATAGTATTTCACGAACTTTCGTTAAATTTATACTTTTTAAGACAAGCATTCTAAATTAATTTTCCGATTTGTTTACCTCAAAAAGTAAGGAGTAAAAATTTTCAAGTTCAAGCAAAGACAATTTAACGGTATATAAAATTTTTTAAGCCTGTCCGATAATACATACATTATACATAAATAAATAAAATAAAAATGTTATAAAACAGAGTTATGAAAGATAAAAAGAAAAAATTAATTTCATAGATTTTATTTTCATTTTCTTTTTGAATAAGACTTTTATTTCTTACTGAGTAATAATAATAGTATTGGATTTTTTATTGCTTTGTGTATGTTTGAAAAAGTTTTCATCTATCTATCAATATATTTTCAAATAGTTAATTTTACATTGCAAAAGAAATATAAACTTGTGATGAGAATGATATATTCATGTAGCTTATGGTTATAGTCATTTGAATTTCCCCTCTCAAATGATTTTTTGCTTAAAATGAACATCGTTCCATGCATCGAGTTAAAAGAGAGCATTTTAACGCGAAAAAAATTAGTAGAATTTTATTAATTATTCTTTTTGAACGAAACATTATGGTAATTTCGGCTGAAAAGAAAATCCCCTCCCCTCCTGTTCTTTAAAAGTTTAATATATTTATAAAAGAACTCTTGCTTCAGCATAAATAAACCAGTCTTTTGGAAGGATACATTTTTTCTTCCCTACAGTGGCCATGGCAATGAATGGCACACTCACGCCTAAATCAGCCTCACCTCTTGAGAAAAATCATCCCAGACACTATTTCAAAAGGCGCCACTTCACTCTTGTGGTAAGAGGCGATAAATTTTGCCCTCAGTGGGGAGAAATATGACCCCCCTAACCTTCTGGGGGAAGGTTTCCAGAGATCAGTCACGCCGATCATATCATCACGTAGTGCCAGCAGGGACCGGTTTTCTCCTTCACAGCTGTTATTGGAGGGGGAGAAAATTGTTATCGTGGTAGGGAGGATTTGCAGCCTCGGAGGGAATTTAAACTCTGATCCATGCATGTGGTCAACAGACAAGAAGCACACACACACACACACACACACAAAAAAAAAAAAAGTGAAAAAGCAAAAGCTGTAATTTTAGCCCTGGTTGCCATAAGCTACGCTCGAGTAAAAAAGACAATGAATAGGAATTTTTTTTTTTTTTTTTTTTTCATTATAGGGAGGGGAGGAATTCCTACTGGCTAATATATTAGTACGTTAAATTTGCTTGAGTCTATGGAATTATTTTCCTTATGATTCGTAAAAGTGTAATTTACCTCAATAATGACATGCTAGGCGACTTGCAATTACTATTGCTTTTTTCTTGTATATTTTGTATATGGCAAATTGCTTTTTTATATCCCTTGCATAAACAAATGCTTACAAAAATGAATTGTTTAGCTGAAGGTAGCACATGCAAATTATGTATAATAACTATCAAATCTGTTTTATTATTATTGTTATTATTTGTTGTTTTAATAATATTTTCTTTTATTTTTATTCAATTTTACAGTTTTTTTTTTTTTTCCCCATGCCAGAAAAGCTACTACTTGGGAGAAATCGCAAAACAAGATAATGAGGAGGGGGGGGGTAGAAATTATGGCAATATAGTAACCCCTTTTTTAATAAATAAATAAATAGATAAGTACTATGTCTTTTTCTATCACTCTCTCTCTCTCTTTAATATTATGTATATCTTATCATGATTGGCGGAAAAAAAGTCACCAAAAAGAAATCTATTAAAAGAAAATAAATAAATAAAAATGCGTTTTCAGTTTTGAAATGCATTTTAAAAACTTGTAAGGATGTTTTAGAGTGAGTATGTGATGAGTACTTATATTTAGTATAAAAACTGAAAACTACTTGAAATAAAGGCAGTGTTCAAACAAAGGAAACTCAAACAAAACTAAGAAAGGGCAGAGGCCACCACGTCTTAAAGCGGGTGGAGCGATATAAGCAAGTTTTACCGACGCTTAGCTTTCCCCAAAACCTCTGCAGACCATATTATAAGAAAGAAAAAGTTAAGATGAAATTATTTTTATTATTAGGTAATATATATATATATTATTTTTATGAACAATAATAAAAATTTATTAGTTTTTAATTTCTTAACGTAAAAAAAGTAAAAAAAAAAAAAAAAAAATCTTATTGTTCCTGCGATGTCGTGTACACATACTAATTAACTAACACACAAATGGATAAACCATGTCAGTTTTATGATTTTCAGATTTCTCACACCTCAAAACGTGTAGAAATGTTAAAAAAATGAGCATGAAATTTTTTATGACTGCCTAATAAGATCCCCAAACCTATCGTATGATATGGGTAATGAAAAATATGCACAGACTGATAGATATTATATATATCTTTTTTCTTTTGGTAATGGAGATTGCTTTAAAAATGTCGTACGACAAAAGTTTAAAAATGTAATTAATTTGTTTATATAATAAAATAATTTATTATTATAAAAACAACTTTTTCTCACTGTTACCTAATAACAATTTGAATGTAATAAACCATATGTGTTTTCGGTAATTTTATTCTTCTTCTTATTATTATTATTCATATTTTACCCACATTTAATTAATATGATACAAAACAAAATATATAAATTGGTTGAAAAAAATAATTTAAGCATAATACTTTACATTAAAATTAAATTTCCTAGCTATTACAGTAATAAAATATTTTTTCGTTTGAAAGTAATAAAATAATAATAATAAAAATATTTTCGTTCAAAGTTCAAAGTAACAAAATAAGCTCAAACTATTATTATTATTATTAGTAGTAGTAGTAGTATATGTTTTTTTCATATTCCCTTCAGAGGGTGGTAGGATAATATATTTGCAAAATAATAAGAATAATGTATATAGAATAGAATTGAAAACATTAGTAGAGTATGGTATTCTTTAATAAAAGATAACTTTTTTTTATTATTAAGTATTAAAAATTTGAAAGTAATAAAAAAAAATTACTTAATTAATTAAAAAATAGTGGGGGTATTGCTTGACAACTTTTTCTTGCTAATGCGCATTAAAAATTTGAAAGTAATAATAACTCCATTTTCGCTGCATCTTATATAATATATATATAGATATATATAAGTATAATATTTGATTTATTACTATATGCTCTTTCTTTTAGACAAAATTAATAAGTAAGTAAATAAACGAATAGAATAAGTAGTAGTTAAAATGGAAAAAAACAATTTTAAAATTAATTATAACAAGTATATTTAATTATAAGAATTTTAAAATTAATAAACAATTTAAAATTAATTTTAATTTAAAAGTTGATTTTTTATTAATTTAAATTTTAAATTAATTTTAATTCATTAAATTATAAATCAATAAAGAAAGATAATGCGGCTAAAAGTTATTAAAAAGCCGATTTTTTTTTTTTTTTGCGAAGACGACCGAACTATTTTTCCGGTGATTTTTTTTTTTTCCGTTTACCCTTATAACTGAAAATTCTTATGATTTATTAAATATTATAAATATTTTTATTTGGGCTCCACTACTTTTTTAAAACGGCAACATTTTAATGAAAAGCAACTTCTAATTACAAATTCTCAATTAATAAATAATTATGATCAAAAAATTCTATAATTTATTGATATTTTCATATATAAATGTAACAGTTTTTTTTTTTTTTTTTTTTTAGGTATTATTGCAACGTTACGAACTGGAGAAGTATTTATTTCTCCATTATAACACTGATTTGTGATCACCAAACATGGAGCAATATTAATAAAATATGTAAAGATATTTCATTATATTAGCTACACTACAATAATTAACTTTATTTCGCTAATATTAAACAATTAAAGGGCAGAAAATTAACAATTTATTTTTAAACCTTACTTCTGTAAAACCAATCCACTCGCCAAACATTTTAAAAAAGTTTACTAGCGTTTTGCTTTTTTGTCCAATAATAATAATAATACGTAATAAAATATGTGCATTTCTTAATGGATAGAGCTAGGTTATCCTTTATTATAAATATCTTTCTGTTAAAAAAAAGAACAGAAAAGATTCGATTACAGTAAACAGCCAGTACATTTTTTAAATAATACATTTAATAATTGGCCATTTTAACAGGCATCTTAAAATTGCTATTTTCAATTATGTAAAATTAAAAGTAAATTATATAGCAGCTGGAACGATTCAGTCATTGAATAGCTGTTTTCGTTTAATAGAATTATAATGACTATTTTTCTTGCTATAAAAATTAATATCAGTCACCGCAACACAGGTGCAGACAATAAATAAATCAATAAATATAAAGTCAGATATTGATTTTTCCAGCACTCCTCTATACGAAAACATGTTCTGTGACTATAATTGCCTCTTTCCTCACTGCTGTAGGTAAAGAATAAAAAAAAGAAAGAAAGATACGCCTGTAATGAAAAACACCAAAGCCTCTAAAGATCTGACATAAGACCGTCGTTATATATTCATGAGAGATATCCTATATAGAACTCATGCTGGCGGCCTGTCATGGGATCAACTGCATCAGTACCGAGATTGCGTGCAGTAAAAATTTTATGAAGCGATAAAAGAGAAAATATGTCTTCTTTCCCAAAACATTTGCTTTTGCATAAGTATTTTATGAAACAAAATAAGAACGAGAGTTGAGAATTTCACACGTATCTCACACGATATACTGTATAATATTTATTAAACAATAGCACAAACTTTTCGAAGAATGTTGAAAACAGCAAGAAACAATTCCTTTATAAGTCTACTGTCCTAGTTCATTATAGTTCAATACAATGTAGTGATTTTGTCGTTTCTTTTTGGGGGGTAAAAGGCAAATTTCATTAGCAGTCAATAGCCTGTAATAAATATTTCATTAGTAGCCACGTTTTTAAATGAATGGTCACTTTTCTCTCTTTCTTTAGTTAAAAATTCTAAACAGTAATTTTTGTTAATATTATGAATGTAAAATGAAATATTAATATATATATATATATAATTTATTTCATTTCAAGGTAATTGTTTCTTGTAGGTTCGTGCTATCATTTGATATTGGGGATTTGGTTTGGGGGTAAAAGGCAAAACTTAGAAATTTCATTAGTAGCCACGTTTTTAAATGAATGGTCACTTTTCTTTCTTTCTTTAATTAAAAATTCTAAACTGTAATTTTTGTTAATATTATGAATGTAAAATTAAATATTAATATATATATATACATATATATATATATATATAATTTATTTCATTTCAAGGTATAATTGTTTCTTGTAGGTTCGTGCTATCATTTGATATTTTGCTAAAATGCTAATCAAATACAGAAAAACTATATTTCTTTGCTCAATGCGATGAGGATAGCACTTGAAAACGTCTTATAGCATTTTGAGCTTTTCAGTTAAAATTCAATCTTATTTTGCTTTGGTCCGAAATTCTTTTGCTCATCTCAAAAGAAAAAGGTTCTTTTCAATTCTTAAGCATCAAAATACACGGTCCTATATTATATTTCAACAGGTATTGTAGTTTATAAATTAAAGTAGGTAATAATATTAATCTTAAAAATTAAACCAATTTAAGAGAACTAGTCACTTTGTTCGGTCTGTGTATGTTTCTGTGGTGATTTATTTGACTGACTATTCTTCGTTCTCATTCTTTTATTTTATTATCAAATGGATTATATATATACATACATATATGTTAACAATACAATACAACAACCTGCATTTAAAGGGAATATGATAAGAAACTGATATTGTATGAAATACATCTTTGAGAATTTAAGAATGAAGAAGACAGCCATTAAAAGAATAATGCACCCCCCCCCCTTCTTTAGTGGCCCCGTGCACAGTGGCTACTGCTAATTTTGTTCTTTAGTTGACTTTTTCAAATAAATGTTTTAAAAAAGTACAATGATTCTCCAGCGTTCAGTAGTGTTTAGAAATTTTTTTATGGGTTCTGAAATGTCATGAAACAGAAAGAGAAATTTTTTGTAAATACTTCTTTTCTTCATATTTGTTATTTATGTGTGGCTATTTTGTCAAAATACTATTGTTACTTACATCACTTGCAAATAACAATGACACTATAACAAAACTTCACGAGTTCGTGATCGTTTGCTTCAAATATTTAAATAATTCACTTCCAGGTTTCATGGTTGGAGGGTTTTTGAAAAGAATGTATAACTGTAAGATGTAATTTTTTTTTTTAAAGATTTATTTTGCTTTTAATGCACTGTTCTTTAAGTACAAACTGTATTATTTAGAAATCCTTCATTTGTAATTAGTTAAGGAAATCTGTGAAAATTTCTAATTAATTTAATTTAAATGCTTTAAAGTTTAATGGTACTTTTGTTTAATTTTCTATTTCCTTTTTACATAAAGATAATAATCTTAATAATAAAAGCTCAAGATTCTGGAAAGTAAAGGATTTAGAAAGAGGGAGATTACGCATTGAAAAAAAAAAAAAAAAAAAAAAATTACTTAAAGATATAAAGTAAGTCTAAATAGTAATTTAAAAATTAGAGGAAATATTCAAAATAAAAAGTCAAATTGATTATAACAAATAATTACAAATAATATTATTACATATTATGTAATATTTAAAATGAAAAAAATATTGTGTTACTTTTCCGGATCAGATTCAGGTAGAGTTAAATAATAATGTAATAATAATAAATTTGGATTATTATCCCCTTCAGACAAATTTCATGACACGAATTCTATTATTTTGATATTCTGTATTGTAATCCAAAAATCATTATGAAATTTTTGAACCTAACTGAGCTCAAAGCATATGTTTTAGAATAGGTATACTAAAATGGCTTTCACACGTAAGGTATACTTTACAATTTAATTTAATATATTTTAGGTACCAGACAATAAAAAAAAAAAAAAAAAAAAAAAAAGAGAGAGAGAGAGAGAGAGAGAGAGAGAGAGATTGTCATATAATGCATATTTCATTTCTGTTATTATATTAAAATAAATAAATAAACACATAAATAAAATTTGAGTTGTTAAAAATATTCAGTTGTCTAATTATGTACAAACAAGTAGTTCATGAATAACAAGAGCGGGACACGCTGTATTGGCGTCACGTTTTTCAGAGTACAAGATATGTATTCATGTTCATGCCGATGGCTAGACGGCTGAGCTCAATTACACGTCTGTTTGCTATGCAAAATATGCCACGCAAACATACTAATTGGATGAGTAGAAGAATCGATGATGTGTCAACAGGAATTCACAACAAGATATAGATATTTATTTGTCTACTTCTTCTCTCTCCCCCCCTCGCTAATTTTCTTCCAATAAAATAATGCGTGATGTTAAAATGGTTTTAAGGAAAATAGATTAGATTATACATTGCAGTAATTATTTGATGCATTAGGATAAAACAAACAAACAAACAAACAACAACAACAAAAAAAACAGCTAAATGCGATTAGTAATTAAAAAATATTTAATTGGAAAATGTAGTAATTTCACATTAGAAATTATAAATTATCGAAAGGTTTATTTTTCTTTTTTAGAAATAAAACGAAATTTCAGATAGCTTAAGTTGTTGTTAATATTATAAATCTTCATGCTCTGAGAAAAAAAAGATATACCGCTTTCATCTAGAACGAATAAGTGGCCAGTCTCTAAATCCGTAAACTAGAAACATAGATTTCCGAGTTATGCGTATAATGACATGAAATAAAATCATTAGGGAAAAGTGAGAGTGGCTCTCCACCATGTTGAAACAAGTTTAATTGTTAAGAACTCAATTACCAGATAAATGTAATTAATAAGTAACTAAGCAATGTAGACTAATCACCTGGGTCACAAATATATACTCAAAAAGTAATTATTATTATTATTATATTTACGAAAATATAGATTTTAACATGTATATTTAAGTAAAATAGATCCCCTTTCATAAGCTTGTCAAAAGATAAAAAGATTTTATAACAGATTTTATTGTATAATTTATCACTAGTTAAAATTTTTTGAAATGTTAATTTTATCCAAAATATCATTTCTGATACATTGAAACATAGGGCCTTCATCCGGGCTAAGTGGGATTTTGTCCGTATCCCACTTACAGAAGTGGGGGCCCAGGGCAAAATCATCAATTAGGGATCTCTTACATTATAAAGGACTCAAAGTATAAATTTTGTATATTCATAAAAGGCTTTAAATTTCAAAAGTCAGCTGATTTGGGGGGCCCGGGTGTTTGCTCCATTTGCCCCTTGGGAAATCAATCCCTGGTACTGGCTAAAATAACTATTGCAATAAGAGCGCCGTATCATTTAAGATGAATATTATAAACATAATTGTAAAATCCAAAAGGGAAAAAAAAAAAAAAAAAACTTTATTATAACATATTTACTCTCCAGTCCAGATGTTCGCTGTTAACACTTAAAGACGAAAACAAAGGGAAAAAAAAAAAAAAAACCACAGCTATGGATTTTCTTTTTATTACTATTTTACTTCATATTTACTTATTTAAAGGTATGTATAATATTGTGATTTTTCCCTTCTTCTCTGTAATATCTTTAGTTTTTAGAATCTTTTGCGATTTGCAAAAGGTTCTCTAATCACCCCTGGTAAAAAGAACTGTTTGCTCTATGCTCTCACGTTCCAGGAAAGTTCAAAAGAGAGAAACACGAGAGGAGAGCAGTTCCTATTCTGCCTATTAAACTTCCCCTCTTTCTCCCCCCCTCCCCCCACTTTTTCCAAAAATTTCTTTTTGCTGTTCTACCAAAACGCATTCTCCCCAATATTCTCTTTCAAATATACCACCCCTCGTTTAACTCCTCCCCCACGGCAGTTCCCGTAAGAAAAGGGGGCTGCAAAGTGTCCCCCCCCACAAAGAGCTTGTTCAATCTCGGGCAGCCATCTTTACAACTTATAGGGTTGCAAGGTTTTTTTTTTTTTTTTTTTCCCTTTCCGCAAAGAATGTCACTTCGCCAAACCATTGGAAAGTTGGAATTCTTTGAGTAATTTTATTTTTCTCTTCTTTCTACTATATAAGTGGTTTGGAGAGATTTGTACTGCATCGAAAGTGAAAAGAAATGGAAAAATTACGATGTTCCACTTGTGTTCAGATGGAACAAAAAGATTAGTGAATTTTTCGGAGCAAACTTGATTACCGAAACACACGAAACATTGCTTCAAAATCCAATTACGTTTATTGATGCCCCGGAGATTTCTCGCGAATATCCCATAAGTTTTAAAGTGCTAGCGGTAACATTTTAAAAGAATTTAGACGAAAAGTTTATGGGTGATGTATTTCATATCGTTCATAAAATTTCCTTGAAGAGCTTTGGCTTTTATTGAATTTATTCTCTTCATTTACTTACGAAATTATTAGTTGAAAACTTGTTATTAAAAACATTGAAATTTTCAGATAAAGAAAGGAGAAAATGTTTAATCGTAACCTAATTATTTAATAATTTTCAACGTAATGAATTTCAATTCAATGCATCTTTAATTAATCTTGAAATGTGATAAACACCGTTAAATAAATGTGGTTGATTCAGGTTTGATTTGAAAGTTTTAATAGGTAAAATTTACTTACACAAGATAAATACAAAAGACCATGTTTTATTAACTGATTGTTTATTTTAAATGTACTGTTATAAATGTGGTTGATTCTTAAATACGTTTGAATATTTTAATAGGCAAAATTTACTTACACAAGATAGATACAAAAGATCATAAATAGAGATACAATACCATGTTTAATTAGATGATTATTTATTTTAAATGCATTATTATAAATGTGGTTGATTCTAAAACAATTTTGAATGTTTTAATAGGTAAAATAGTAAAATTTACTCACGCAAGATAAATACAAAAGACCATGAATAGAGATACAATACCATGTTTAATTAGCTGATTATTTATTTTAAATGCATCGTTATAAATATATGTGTTTGATTCTTAAACAGGTTTGAATGCTTTAATAGGTAAAATTTACTTACACAAGATAAATACAAAAGATCATGAATAGAGATACAAGACTATATTTAATTAGCTGATTTTTTATTTGAAATGCTTTGTCATATTTTAATTAATACTAAAAGTTCGTAATCAGTTGTCATATTATTTAATAATTTTAATGGACAATTATTAAATAATTGTTATAAAAATAACACATATTTGTTTGAAAAGCTCAGAAAATTATATCATGTTTAGTAGTAAAGAAATTTAGTAATTCAATCGGAACTATTTTTATTTGTGATAGAAATAAAATATGTATTTTTAGCCGTAAATATATTGCAAGGGAACTTTATGGATATATATATATATATATATATATATATTTAATTTTCCAATAAAATGAAATTAACATAAAAGTTTTTGGGGAGTTAAAAGATACATTGTCGTATAATCTTATCTTCTAGTTCAAATTTCAGATGGTTCAATAAAAAACAAAACTGAACAACAACTAACTGTAGTCATTCAGAAATAGTTTGATGATGATAAGATAAAGATTATATTTCAGTTTAATCTAAAAAACTGTTTTTTTTTTTTTTTCTTTTGACTTACATTATTTTGTCGTTTAAAAATGAATAAATAAATATAAAAAACTTTAGCCAAAAGGGCGATAAAGTAAAATATGTAGTTGAAATCATATTATAGCACTTTGACAAAGGGAAAATAATTGCCATAAATTTTACGTCCTGTCTTTTCTTGCATGTTGCAGTCATTCCTCCCTCTACAGATCTATATACCAGCATGATATAGATGTACTGGTCTGCGCTAGATTACATTTGACAATTTTTTTTCTTTTCTTCCTTTCCGCAAGTTATTATTTTTAGTACTTTTTCTTATTTCTTTTTTCTTTTCATGAGTATATCGATCATTTTACGGAAATACTCCGCTTGCAGCTAGAACTTTCCTTTTTTTTTCTCTCTTGTTCCTAAGAAGGCATTTATTATTATTATTATTATTACTTCATTGTGATAAAGACGATTACAAAAACGTATTGCTATTTTATTATATATATATACATATATATGTGTGTATATATATATATATATATATCCATATATATATATATATATATATATGGATAAATAGAAAATATAATTCAAAAAAGAAATATTTAGAAAATAGACATGCATTTTAAAATTAAGAAAAGAAAAATATTTAATTTTAAAGCATAAAATAAATAACCCAAGATAAAATATTTTGATTAAAGAAAAATGCATACGTATGTATAAATATAGATACATTTGCATAATGGGGGGGGGGGGGGGGAAAGCCCCCCAAAGAATGAAAATCGAATCTAAAAAAAAAAAAAAAAAAAAAAAAAAAAAAATTATAATCACTGCTTATAAATTTAAATAAGAAAAGTTACATGTGTATTTTTCAAAGTATAAATGGTTTTTAATTTTATTTCTTTTAGGAAAAAATGGTGGTAAAAAGAGACGTACATAAAAAAAAAAAAAAAAAAAAAAAAAAAAAAAAAATTGATGAATTATCCTATCAAATTGAAAGAAAATGATCAAATGCGTAATAAAGAGAGCAATTATAAGAAATCTTCAAACATTTATTAAATGAATTAAAGCATTAAAAGATGCATTGTCATCATGTTCTGAGCTATTCTAAATGTTTCCAATGTCTAGCTAGTCGGGAAGTTTGTTAAAAATCGATTGCAAGATTTGTACTGAATAAACAAACAAGAAAGCGAGTTAGTAAAAACGTGGTAAAATTAAATACATACAAGGGAAAAAATTTCGTGTAATTTCAATGTACAAAAAAAAAAAGAAATGAAAAAAGTAAAAAAAAAAAAAAGTATTAATGTATAAAAATAATTTTATAAGGTAAAAAATAAATAAATAAAATAAAGCATTCGATTTTTTTTTTTTTTTTTTTTTTTTTTTTTTTTCATTTAAAAGGAAATATAATTAAAAATAAATATGAAACTAGTATGCTGTGGTGCTAAAATGTATGTGTTAAAATTTTCTTCTATATCATTCTGTATAACAGTGCCGCCTACTGATAGACATGCACCAAAATTTAATCGACGTACATGCAATTTCCACCAATAGATGTTGAGATCCAGACGTAGAGGTCTGCACGGTCCGGACTTACGGACCGAGCCCGGCCCGTTTCTGTCTGAAATTTTCAGTTTTCTCTCGGGCTTAAATTTTTTTTGCATTTTTTTGTGTATACTCGGGCCGGGGCGGGCCTATATGAAATTTTTTCTAGGTCGTGTCGGCCCGATTATTTTTCTAGTTTCCTCGTTAATAAACGAAAAAGGAAAATGATAAAATTTTATTTTGTAAAAAAATGTCCTTAATTTCAATTTTATTGCCTATCAGTCTGTCTGTTCGCGATCTGATTTTCCACAAATATTTTTAGCAAGTCTCGAAATTAATATATTTTATTTAAAGTAATATTAGATGGTTTCCTATTCAAAATAGTATGCATGTCACTACCAGTTTGCGCACATGTATAAACAAAAGAAATTAGATACGTTACTGTGTATAAAGGTTTTGTTTCCTATGGTCTGTAGAGTTTAGGTGGTATGAAGACTATAAAAATCCTTCCTCTGTAACTTTTTCTCTAAGGCTCCTTTTTCTTTTCTCCAGTGCACTGGATGAAAGTAGCATCATTTTTAGCATGTGCAAAAGCAACTTTTCTACTGAATATGGTTGGATTAGCATTAAAGTTTTCTTTACTAGATCACATGAAAATGTCGGATATATTGTGGTATAATAGAGGAAATGTTTGAAAGTGCATTTTTAGTAGTGTATTAACCATTTTAAATACCATCCTAAATTGTTTGATCTATACTAATATTTTCGATTTGACTTTTTGTCTGTCTTTGTGCCTTGTCTGTAATAATGAATTTCTATTTCTATATAGTTATCTTGTAAAAGTTCAGCAGTTTTGTTAAAGAACATTCCATTGATTGGCTATATAAAACCTCGGCAGAACACAAGCTAAAAATCTTTTCATAAAAAGGCATGCATTTTTTCTCTTTTTCTGTTTTGTTATTTTACATATTTTTTGACGTGCCGGGCCTGATTTTATCGTTTTTTGTCCGGGCCGAATTTTTTGATTTCATACCGGGCCAGGTAAGCAAAACTTTCATACGGGCCGGGCCTTCGGCCCATGCAGACCTCTAGTTGAGATACATCCATTTGTAAAATCGTAAAAAGTAATTGCAGAGCAACATATCACATATCAGCTATTATATATCTAAATGGAATAAGCATAATTTTTCATACTATCCCTTTCACATACTAAGTTTGGTGCATTTATGCACTATAGAAGCTGAGATATAGTCTTCCCTTAAATAAGGAAAATCTCAGCACAGCAGTGCCACCTGTTGGGAAGTATATCCCAAAGCTTAATCAGCCTCAACTTGAGGAGTGTGAAATTTGATTTGTAAGATATAGTATCCACAAAATTTTACTAATACACAAAATGGTCAAATCATGTTTAGGGCATCTCGAACCATCGAAAATCTGAGGGCGAAACTTTTCACAAATTTAATACTTTCTTTTTATGTATATAGAAGCAAGTAAAAAACTAAAAAAAAAAAAAAAAAAAGTTGAAACTTAAATAAATATTTTTCCTTAAACTAGAGAATGAAAATAACTCTCAGAAATATTTTGATAAATATATTAGTGAAAATTAATAATCATTCATTCTTTTTGAACAACAGCTTTTTATTAATAAGAGAAACATTCCGTAATCCTTTTGCTGTATTTTTGTTCGATTAAATAGCACGAAGATTCTTTTTATAAAAAATGATATTAAAAAAAAAAAGTGACCGCGCCACGCTCTGCAATATATACGTGTAAATATTTAGATAAGATATTAAAAAAATAAGAACCATGAAATACTACGTCTCTCTCCTTTTACTAAAAACTGCGAATAATTCCAAGAAGATAATGCACAGTAATTTCCTGTTTGCAGGATTGCTGTGAGTATTCCATACTATACTGTTGCATGTTTTTCTTTCTTCTCTACTTTTTTAAAATTAGATTAAATCCTCCTCCATTTTTCTTCTTATTTTTTTTCTGCTATTACTCTTACTTTTTCGAGAAGAAAAAAAATATAAAACTATATTATAAAAACAAAATTACATTCATCTTTGGGAAGATGTAATTTTACGCATGATTTAGGATTTTGATCATTGATTATCCAATTTTTTAATAGGAATAGACTAATTTTAAAAATTGCAGTGTTTCAATATTTATAAACTAACATCTAAAATTTACGTAATCATAGCGAATAAAAAACCTGTAATTTTACAATTATCTAATAATCAAAGGGATTTTTTTTTTTTTTTTTTTTTTTTTTTAAGGTTACAAATTATTATCGTTTTATGTAATGATATTAAAACATATAACATATACACTTTTAATATACTTACTTTAAAACATAACGTACACGCTTTTAATACTTTGAAAATAAAATAACTTCGTGAATTATTGATATTAGTAACTTAAAATAAATAAATAAATAAAATGAATAAAAATGCTACAAAAGCTAACTTTATTTTATTGATATCTATTTTATTTTTACTTCCATTAGCCTACTACTGTAGGTAATGGAAGTAATGTATTTGGTCCAAAAATTCGATATCGAGATTTCACCTGATTCACACGTTTTAAGGTCCCCTGAGTCCAAAAAAGTGGTTTTTGGCAATTGGTCAGTGTGTGTGTATGTGTGTATGTATGTGTGGAATCTTCTGGCTATCATATCTCCGAAACTAATAAAGATAGAACTACAAAACTTTAGAATTAAGACAGGTCTGGTGTACAGATGAATTTTCCAAATTTTGGTGAAAATTGAAAAACCGGAAGTAGGACATCGGAGACCGGAAGTGGGACCGCAAGTCCGTATCTCAAAAACAGCTTTAACAATTTTCTTCAAATTTGCTATATAAATACCCTATTAGATGTCCTTTGAATGATATAGTTGGTTAGTTCAGGAAAATTGATAGGCGTCCTATATAAATAGCTCAATTTCAGGTCTTGTAAGCGCGTTCCTTTAAAAACGGCTGTACGGATTTTTTTTTCAAACTCGCCATATTAACTCACTTTTAAATATCCTTTTGTATGTAATTATTGTTTTCCGGTCAATAATTGATTTTTTGTAAAAGTTGGTATCTCAAAAACGGCTCTAACGATTTTCTCTTTAGGTCGCTTTTATGTTTTCTGATTACATTATCTCTCAAAAATGCATATAATACGCGTAATAGTGGGTAATGGAAGTCGTGTGCTTGTTTCACACCAGATTTTTTTCTTATGTGTCAATAAATAATTCACACTGTGATAATATAAAAATGATATGTACTTACAGTTTTAAATTTGTTCTCAACGAAGAATGCACAAAATAACTAAACCGTATTCTTTTACGATTGTTTATCTCCAAGCGACATTTTAAGACTCGGGAAATTTTTAATAATGAAGTCCATAATGGAAATTTTAATTGATTCTTCTAACTTCTAACCTTTTATTTCATTTTAATTCATACTCAAAATTGTTTCAAAATTGCATGAACTCCCTATTTATTTAATCTAATCGTGGTACTTAATATAACAGTCAATTAAACAAATCAAACATTGAATAAATATATTAAATTCTGGAATATTTTTAGTCAATCACTGTATGACTTTTTTAAAAATAAATAAATAAATAAATCAAATAAAAATTCTGTTGTCATTCTCCTCGTAGAATACCTTGTCCTGGAAATTGAAATTGTAAAATTAGGAATATTTTTAATGACGCAGACGATAACTGAACCATATATCAAATTATGCAACGCATTTATTTTTCTCTTTTCATTTTGATTAAATTTATACAGAAATTCAAAACCGTTTTAAAAATATCTGTATATGTATACACTCTTTGTTTAATTTATTCTTAGTGCTTAATATAACAGTCAATTAATCAAATCGAATAATAAATCGTAAAACTGTTAAATTCTTGAACCTTTCTATGAAAAGCATTCTTGTCGGCATCAAGTCAATCAGAATATAACTTTTCCTTCAAATTATTCTCCTGAGTATATATTTCCTCGCAAGATACCTTCCCGAGAACTTGAATCGAACCAATTAATCTCTTTGTCTACGGAACAGTATGCGATGAAATGTATAAACTGCAGCAAAATAAAATCAAAGCATCGAACAATGTCTCTGTAAGAAACTTTGTAATTAGAACTCATCCGTCAGTTCTGTTCTGATTATTAAAAAGAAAAACAAGAAATAGAGGCCGAAACACCTACAAACATTTCTAATGATGATTCTTTCGCCACTGCTACAAATTAATCAAATTAATGCTCGAGGGAGATTATTCTCCCTCGCTTTTCAGTAAACCGGGAAAATAAAAATATTCACTGAAAGGAAATGCGTTCTCCGAGGAAAATTGAATTCTGGCTGTTTGATTGGGAACAATTCTTTTTGATGCCACAATTCTTCGCCTTTGAAATTATTCTATAGGGGATAATTTTCTGCAATATTAATAAAGTCAGAATGCCTCTCGTTCGCTCCTTTTGTTAAGAAAATTTTGTAATTCAATGTTGTATCAAAGAGAATGTCAACAAAAGACGGTATTGATTCTCGGAAAACTTTTAAATGGAAAAGATTACAGTTGTAGTTGCAAGAAAACATATAAAACTATTGTGGATTTTACAATTTTCGGTATTCTCTCGTTCTCTAACTTATTGTTTGATTATTACTGTTCTGAATATTTGCTTTTTAGAATATAGTATTTGTAGGAATTTCATTCTTTTATATATATATATGTGTGTGTCTTATGTTTATTCAAATGTAAATCAATGCATACAAAAGTAAGCAAATTTATTCGTTCATTAAAATAAAATGAACTTTATAGTAATTTTATTATTTCTCAATCCTTTATTTTAATTATTTTTTTATACATGGACGGGCCATTGTAAAAGTGGTGTAACTCCATATTTTTTAAATATGTATATTTTTGCTTGATTGTTTCACATTTTTCATTAAAATTCCAATAATTAAAATCCCATAAAGGGCGTGACTTATTCTTTTCAGAAAACTAAAACTTCCAAATATTCATTATAAAAATGAAGTTTCTAGGTTACTTCAAGTTATTTTGCTTATAATTTATAAATTCTTATAACTGTGATTTGTATTAAGCACTAAAACTCGATAACACGTGACTTTTTTCCCTATACATAAATTTGCAAAAAACTCGTTATTTTAAAATACGTGTACAAGGAAATAGTTCTCTCTTACAATGAACGATGCAATATATATGTATATTATAGCATTATTAGCTTATTCAAGTGGCTGACTACTATATAAATCAGTTTATCGAAATTTAAGGGATTTAGAAAGAAGTAAAAAGTGGAAAGAGATAGCAGAGGGGGAAAAAAAAAATCACAACGGAAAAAATATTTTACTGGTGATTTTTATTTGCATTTTTTTTCCACATTGAAATGCAGAAATTAGCAGGAATAAATAATTAAGAATGCTTTTTTCTTTAAATGGGTTAAATCTTGCGTTACAAGATATCCTTCTTTATGCCAACCTTCCTTTGATTGTCATATCCCGAGTGTGGAATCAATATATTCTTTTTGAAGTATTTTTTTTTTTTTTTTTAATTTTTTTATCTTCAACCAATTAAAATAGACAATACTATTCGTTTTTCGGTTATCTCTATTAAATTTTTAAAAATTTAAATAAAAAAAAAGAAAAAAAAGAAAAAAAAGAAACGCGTTTAAGAAGTTAGCAAGTTTCGAGAGCCTCAGAAAATTTATTTGAAATAAAATAAAGGGTATACAATAGGATTTTTACTTTACTAAACTTTTATTCATTAAATATTTCTTTTAATTATTTACTTTTTAATTCTGTATTTAGCTATTTCGCCCTTCAATGTAAATGTTCTTTTTCTATTATTTATAAATAGAAAGAGGTCAAGGGTGGTGAAGTGGGTAGGAAAAACAAGAGCAAGAGAAAAAATTATGCCGTATTAAATTTTTAGGATAATTCCTGCTAATTAAAATATTTATCAGTATATTGAACGCAAAAAGAAGTATTCAAGAGAAAGAAAACTAACTCTATTGTACATACTGCTTCATTAGAGTTATTTTCCTCTTCTAGCTTATCTTTCTTTTATTAGATTTATTTATTACTTTTTTCTTAAATTCTTCTAGAAAAAAAGTATTGGATTCGTAAAAAATTCGACTTCCGGTTTTCGGTGGATTTACACGTTTTGAGAAGTCCAGAACACGATTTGGCCATTTTAAGAAAATGTCTGTTTGTGTGTGTGTGTGACAAAAATTTTGTGGTGACTGTATCTCAGTAACTACTGCACAGAATTGCAGATAATTTTCCATGTAGATGCACCTTGACCTAATTTAGTGCCTATCAACTTTTGACATCAACCGCTCAACAGGTGACGCTGCTATGTGGCGATTTTCCCAATTTAAGGGAAGGCTATATCTCAGGAACTACTGCACAAAAATAAAGTCATATATATATGCAACTTGATATAAATTAGTGCCTATCAGCTTTTAATGTCAACAGCTCAATAGGTGGCGCTGCTATGCAGTGATTTCCACAGTTTAAGGTAAGGCTATATCTAAGGAACTGCTGCACAAAAATACATATAAATTCATATTTAGATGCAAATTGATATAAGTTAGTGCCTATTAACTTTTAGTGTGAACAGCTCAACAGGTGGCGCTGCTATGCAGCGATTTCCACAATTTAAGAAAAGGCTATATCTCAGGAACTATTGCATAAAAATGCATATAAATTTATATGTCGATGCATCTTGACATATGTTCGTGCCTGTCATTTTTTCAACTGCTCAAAAGGTGGCACTGCTAAGCAGCGATTTTCATAATTTAAGGAAGGGTTATATCTCAGTAAATACTGCGCAAATTTGCATAAAAATTTATATGTGGATGCACCTTGACATAAGTTACTGCGAATCAGCTTTTGGTAACTAATTGCTGAACAGGTGGCGCTTCTATGCAGCGATTTCCTCAATTTAAGGGAAGACTATATTTCAGGTTAATACGTATAATCAAACAACACTTCATATGTGAAAAAGCCAATATGAGACATTATGCTGATTCAATTTGGATGCATCTATCTACCAATAGGTTGCGATGCTATAGTACAGTTTTTCCCGAGAACGGGAATGCTACATTTTAACTTCTATGGCATTTAACTGTACGAAAATTGATACATGAGATAACCATTATGAAAGCGCATTTTTTAAGATGATGTTTAAACTGTGTTTCTTTGGATATTTAGTGTTAGTTTTCTCTAAGATGAAAATCGCCTGCATTCATCATGGTAGATAATTTTAATAAATAATAGTTTTTGTAAATTATTTGAACTGAGTGAATTTATATAGGAAAACATAGAAGAAATTCTTGTTGTAGCCACAACATACTGGTAATTTTTTGGAAATCTATATTTCTAGCTGCTCTTCTATTTAAGTATTGCTCTTATGTTTAGTGTATAAACAAATAGATAATCCGATGCATTGGAAAAATGTCAAAGAAAGGCTCCTTAGAAAATGTTTTTACAATTATCTCAATTTTGTTTGGATGATAATCTATAAAAGAAACGCAAGAAGTACATTTTTTAATCAATTACGAGTGAAAAAAAAAAAAAAAAAAAAATCGATTGTGCATTTTATGTTTCTCCAAGTACTTCTCTTCGTTAATTTTCTGTTGTTCTTGTTATCATCTGTTTTATTTATTTAATTTTATTTTTTAATTAAAGATATTTGTGATTTCATTCTCCTTTTTTAATCCGAATATAAATAAATAAATAAATAAATAATGAAACGTAAAAATAATTTATCCATCGATTTTTAATAAGAAAGGATTTTCAAATTTTACTTGAATGAAAAAGAAAAAGAAGAGAAAAATTAAAAGGAAAAAATATATATAATATCATTATATCTAGATTACTGCTCTTTCTTTGTTTACTTTCCTCCTCATAACTTTTCAATAATTAAATCAACTTCATGAGATACACTATCAAAATTCAAAACCTAGACTTCTAATTAGTTGGAAAAGTTCAATTTATTGTTTGATTTTATTTAAACAACAATTTATAGACCGACATTCCTACTTTAATCATACAGGAAAAGATTTTTGTCAACTAATTAAGAAAAGTAAAGTTTATCCTTAGAGCAGCGTCCAGTATTTCTTTCATTTTTTTTTTTTTTTTTTCTCTTATTTTGTTGATTTCATCGAGAAACGAAATAAATATTTTTAAATAAGAAATATTACGAAATTTTCATTAAGAATTAAAAAAAAAAAAAAAAAAAAAAAAAAAAAGAATTGAGGGTTTCTTTTTTCTTTCTTTCTCCCGATAGTTAATGTACTTAATAAGGCCCAGTTGATTATGAATTTCGTAACTTATTAAAAATAGCATACTAGATTATCTAGAATCACAGCGTTAGACATCTTTTGCATAATACTAACATTAATGAAACAAACCATTTTAAAGAATTTAATTTAAACATGCGTTAAATCCTCTATACATGTAACTCATCTGTAAAACGTTTTCATTATTGTGAGAGAAAAATGCAATATGAAGGAATCAAAACTTCGAAATGCAGCCTTCGCATTGTTCTTCTTCATAAAATAACGTGGATTTAAGAGAACAAATTTTAGAGGGTTTTGTCCAAAGCAGAGGCATTTAAAGAATTTGTAGAACAGGCGATTACATTCATGGCTGTAAGCCTACCTACCCCAAGATATTGAGGAAGTAGGTTTCATACTGCATATGAAATCTTCTTGGAAGAATATCTATCCCGCCCTATCTCATGGATTAGTATTATGTTCTTTCTTTCTTTTTCTTTTTCTTTTTTTTTTTTTTTTTTTTTCTAAGTATCCTTGTCCAACGTTCCTAATAGGTTATCTTTGACAACAACAAAACGAACAACCCACCGCAAAACGTGTCTGTCAATAACTGTTTTTTACACATTTTTCATTTTTGACTTAAACTTCATTCCTAGACAGTGAGACATTTCAAAGTGTTTAAACCTATTTGTTACTTTGTAAGATTTGAAAAGGCTTAAACAAAGATGTATTCACACTTAAAGACAGGAATGACTTTGTATTGTACCTACTATTTCTTTGTAAAGGTAATTTTGCAATCCTTGTATTGCAGTTTTTCTTTTGTAGTTGGTTTTTATTAAGGATGACACTGGATTTGGTGAATAGCAATTCTAATCTGTACAAGAATGATTGCATTTATTTTTATTTATTTTTTTAAGGAAAAGCCGAAGGGCTAACCCCTCCGAATGAATTAGGGAGGCGGAAAAAATCGCACGGAAAAATCGCACCGGAAAAAATCGCACTTGGAAAAAATCGCACAGGAAAAAATCGCACAGGAAAAAATCGCACTCGGAAAAAATCGCACTGGGAAAAAATCGCACCGGAAAAAATCGCACTGGAAAAAATCGCACAGAGAATAAAACTATATCATAGAACGTATTTCTAAACAGCTATGTAACATATCTATACGGTAGGCGGTAAAAATGGCAACGGTAAAAATGGCACCGGAAAAAATGGCAACGGTAAAAATGGCACCTGGTAAAAATGGCACCTGGTAAAAATGGCACCGGTAAAAATGGCAACGGTAAAAATGGCACCTGCGATTTGCGTAACATATACTACAATGAAAAATAGCCGCTTTATTGCTAAAAATTAGGAAGTATTTTGAGCTTTGTTTGACTGTCGTGATATATTTGGCCATCACAAACAAATACCTGTATGTGTATTATGAATAAAAAGTATTGAATTTTTTATTTTTTATAGAAATATTATAGATATATTTTATAGAAAGTACTGATTTTAAGTAAAATTTTAGAAAGAAAATTAGACATTAGAAATTTACATTAAATTGGTACAACATTCACTTAGTATATGTCTGTTGAAAGTTCGGTTGGGGGGGGGGGGAGAGTTAGGATAGGAGACGACTGAAAGAAAATAATTGTTTTTATATCACCATCTTACTGATTTTAATGAAACTTTGTATAATAATCACTTACTATTTATGAAAAAGCTACAGTGTTCCATATACGGGGGGCGGGGTCAGAGGTATATGTATTGAAAACTTTGTCAAACAATGCTATACAAATATGAATCCCATTGAGCATTATATACAGCTGAGGGGGCCGAGGGTGGTGCACGTAGATTTTCTTTTTCTTTCTTTCTTTTTAATTATTCTATTATGTATTTATTTATGACTCTTTTTGTTTTTAAAAAGTTTTATTATTCTACTTTAAATGGGTGATATGCAAAAATTAAATAAGTTGAATTTAATCACTTTTTATCTTCAAAGTGAAATATTAAAAATTTAAAAATTGAATGTTTGGAAAACGATAAAAACGGGAACGTTTACGTATTTTTCAAATGTGAAAACGGATTTAGAAAAATTAGAAAATGAGTAATTTAAGAAACTAATTTCTCCATTAATTAACAGAGTTACACTGGCAATCAAATTAGGTGAAAAACATAGTTATTAATAATTATTAATACTTTTATATAATTAACAATAACGATAGTTGCTATATAATTGATATATATATATATATATATATATATATGTATAGCTGATAATAACCATTAATAGTTATCGCTATTATTATTATTATTATTCAAATAATAGTATCAATAGTATCAGTACAGTATATATATATATACTATTAGTATATATTTTATCAGTAATTATTATATCAATAGTATCTTAGAGTATTTAAATTTATTTAATTAAAACTTAATTTTAAAAATTATATATAAGATGGGTTCAAATGTAAAATATAGATTCTTTTCAAATTTATAAAATTATTTTTCTAAAAATTCTAGGTTATAGCACTTTGATGTTTGCTTCTGAATGTGCAACTGTCATGCAGTAAAAGATAATTTTTCAAAAGAGGATTTGGCATGTTAGTCAATTTTGAAATGTGTGACAGCTTCAGTTGTCCATTTGTTGTTCGCAGGTGGGTACACAGTGAAGGGGAATTATATGATTATTGTATACGAAGAAATGAAAAAAAAAAAAAAAAAAAAAAAAAAACACTTATTCAGCATGAACGTCACAGACCTGTTATTAGTAAAGTAAAGTATTATACACAGTAAAGTACATAGTAAAGTATTTCAACAATGATTTTCTTTCCAGAACAAAATGTCAAATTATTTAGTAAAGATATAATCATAAAGTATCAATCATATCATTAAAAATTTTCGATTCAAAAGAGTTACTTACAAATACCTCCATTTCATAATTTTTATTTTTGATTGACCCGCAATACCATAATAGAATTTTTACTTCATTAATATTTGGTCTCCTTTTGTGGATAGTTCATGTAAGGGTGCTTTATTCCGTGGTGATTTTTTTTTTTTTTTTCGGATACCAAATAAAAGGGCACTTTTGTAATAAGCAAATCGCAAAATAATAAATATGAATAATACATTTGAAGAATGATTTCTAAATCACATTTCTAGAAATTTCAATTGATTGTGTAGAACATTCATTTAGTATATACCTTAGGGACGGGGGGGGGGGGGGGGTTGTAGTATCGGTTGCCTTTATACCACCTTACCACCTTCTTACCGATTTTAATGAAATTTTATATAATCGCGTACAATTTGTGAAAAAATTACAGTGTCAGACATAATTGGAGGTGGATGGGAGAGGAAAACAATATGATTTTTTTTCTTGTATCACCATTTTACTGATTTTAATTATATATTCTATAATTATCACTTACTTTTTTATTAAGATCAAAATGAGGGTTTTATATACCTAGGGGGGGGGGGGGCAAAAGTGTTTGCAGATGAAAACAAAAAAAAAAAAAAGTTTTTTAAACTGCCCTAATATCGATTTAAATAAAACATTGAATATATACTTACTGTTAAAAAATTGCAGTGAGTGTTACAGATATCTTGGGGGGGGGGGGGGAGCAGAATAAGAAAAGTAGTTGATTTTATATCGCCATGCTATTTATATGAAATATTGTATGATTATTACTTACTTATTTTATTAAAATTATAATGAAAGATACATAATCTCATTTAATTTTCAGGAAAATTTGCGTTGACTGTTATATATATTTTGCGGGATATGGAGGGAGCAGAAGAAAAAAATGATTCATAAATACCGCAATGCTACCAATTTTAATTAAAATTTCTACAGTTATCACCTACTTTTAATCAAAAAGTTTGGTGAATGTTACCTATACTTGGGGGGGGGAGGGGGGGGGGCAAGGGGAACAGGGAGGGAAAGAATGTTATTTTTAAATCACACCGCTTCACATGTATAGAAATTTTTTTGTAAATATCACTTATTGTTTATGAAAAATTCTAGAAAGGGATGCGTATCGTAGTATCTTTCAGTTCCTAAGTTAGTATGCAAAAATTCAATGTATTATTATTATCAGACATTAGTTAAAAAGTTACTATAAAAAATTGTAAAAAGATTATTCTGAAACAGAATTTTTTTGTTTAATCTGTCCCATCCTCCCCCGTCTCCCCACTACGTAAAACAAAAAAAATTTCGCTATCCTTCATGTTTAGCAAGTATTTTGCAAGCCCTTTTTCCGCACTTTTCACAATAACTGCTTGTGAAAGATATGTGTCATGGAAATTATTTAAGGGGTTCTAAGAGGGAGAGGAAAAGAAAATGATGGTATTATGTAAAAAACATTATTTTATTTTTCTCTGCACGTTAACCTCTAGATTTTTTTTTTGCATTCATACGTGTATTTTACAAGCAGCAGTAAAAAGCACGGAATTTTTCAACATGTAAAACACATGCTAAATATCAATGAGAGTGTACATTTTTATTTCTACGGGGGGAGGGGGGGCAAAAAGGACAGATTAAAAGATGAAATTATTTTTTTTTTTTTAATCTTTTTATTTATTTATTTCTTTTTTCTACAGATTAAAATCATGCATTGAATTTTTGCGTACAAACTTATGAAGAGACAGAAACTGATATGCAACCCTCACTGTAATGTTTTATAAACAAGTAAAATTTCATCAGATATCCAACAGGGTGGTGTAAAAAAATATTCTTTCCATGTGCCCTCTAGCTCTCAGTCGATAATATAACCCTCTCTGCAATTTGATAAACAATAAGAGATATTTATACAAAATTTCCGTTAAATGTAAAGCAAAGTGATTTAAAAAGAACTCCCCCCCCCCTCGGTATTCCACCTCCCCGCCCTCCTGAGTATATGTAACACTTTTGAAAATTTTCATTAAAAGTAGGTAATAGTTGTTATAATTAATTTAATTTTTATAATTAAATTTTATTATTAAATTTAATTGTTATAATTATTATTTTTTTTTTTCATTTTAATTACTTTTTATTCTATTCATTTATTTACTTATTAATTTTGCCCAATTGAGTTTATTGTAATTTTTATGTAGTATTAAGCTTTTCATTTTAAATTATTCATAAATGAAGAGTGCGTTACGAAAGACGATTCATATTATATGTAATTATAAATTGAATTATTGTATATGCAAGTATCGACATTTTATATATACATGTAAACTTAGAGATAAGAAATAACATATAGTAATAAATCAAATATTATATACACACACACACACACACACACACACATATATATATATATATATATATTCGGGCATTGCATGCTGTAAATTTTTAGCAGTTTGCATACAGCATGATAGAAGGATCACCTAATTCGCATACAACATTCATTTAATGCCCTTGAAAAAGTAATGAATTTGTATGTTTCTATATCAAGTTGCTTATTTTTTTCTTTTCGTCAAATTTATTCATTTTTTACAGTTCTTCGTGTGATACTTTGTTTCATATAATTGAATGTTTGAAAAGGTTTTCGATATATATCTAATAAAAGATGCAGCAAAAATGGAGTTATTATTTTCGAATTTTTAATGCATATCAGGAAGAAAAAGTTGTCAAGCCATACTCCTACTATTTTTTAATTAATTAATTAAAGTAATTAAAACATTTTTTAATTACTTTCAAATATTTTAATACATAATAATAATAAAAAGTTGTCTTTTATTAGAGAATACCCTTCTATTTTTTTCAATTCTATTCTATATGCATTATTCTTATTTTGAAAATCTATTATTTTACCACTCTCTAAAGGCAATGTGAAAAATCATTTACTACTACTGCTAATAATAATAATAATTTGAGCTTATTTTGTTACTCTGAACTTTGAACGAAAGGATTTATTATTATTATTATTTTATTACATTTAAACGAAAAAAATATTTCATTACTGTAAGATTATTAATAAGTAATAGCTACAAAAGTTAATTTTAATATAAAGCATTATACATAAATTATTTTCTTCAATCAATTAATATATTTTGTTTTGTACCGTATCAATTAACTAAGGGTAAAAAAGGATTGAATAAATAAAAATAAAAATAAATAAATTAAATTAAATTTAAATTAAAATGTCTGAAAATATATATGGTTTATTACTTCCAAATTATTATTAGGTAAGTGCGAGAAAAAGTTGTTCTTATAATAATAAATTATTTTATTATATAAATAAATCAATTACATTTTTAAACTTTCGCATATGACATTTTTAAAGCAATCTCCATTAATATATATATATATATTTATCAATCTGTGTATATTTTTCTTTCCCATCATGCTATAGGTATGGGGATCTTGGGCAATCATAAAAATTTTCATCCTTTTTTTTTTTTTTTTTTTTTCTACATTTCTACAAGTTTTGAGGTGTGAGAAATCTAAAAATCACAAAACTGATATGGTTTATCCGTTTGTGTGTTAGTTAATTAATAGTTGTACTCGACATCATAAGAATTTTGTTTTTATTAGAAACTTCTTATACATTAAGAAATTAAAAATTAATAAATTTTTTATTATTAGTTTTAAAAATAAATTTTAATTTTAAATAAAATTTTCAAAAAGTTAAATTTTTCATGTTTGAATATATAATATTCATATATATATGTATATATATATATATATATATATATATATATATATCTTACAAAAGCATCTATTAACACACACATACATACATACACATACACACATATATTATATATACACACATATGTAATCATAAGTCATTATTTTAATTCTTTAATTCATATGATTGATTTAGTTCATATAAATTTGGTTTTTAATTATCAGTAATTATTATTGTTTTTTTAACCTAATAATAAAAATACTTGTTTATCCTGCTCCACCAGTCTTAAGCCGTGGTGGCCTCTGCTCCTTCTTAGTCTTGTTTGAGTTTCATTTGTTAGAAATACTGCCTTTATTTCACATAGTTTTCAGTTTTTATACTACACATGTGTACTCATCACATACTCACTCTAAAACATTCTTACAAGCTTTTAAAACGCACTTTTTATTTATGTATGTTCTTTTATTACTTTTTTTAAAGTGACTTTTTTCCCGCATGACTTTCTTTCCGGTGACTTTTTTTCGTGACTTCTTTTTCAGGTGACACCGTTTATACGTTTTTTAAGGGACCGTTCCAAAAAACGTACAAATAAAAAAATCGTACAACTGAAAATTTGTTTTAACATATTAATACATAATAAAGGATTATATTATTATTAAAAATCAAATTAATTTTCATAATTTCCTTTACATTTGTTCAATTAAAATAATTTTTAATGAAATTTAAAATAATTTTAAAATGTAGGATAAATTTTAAAGATAATTAAAAATGTAGAAATTCAGGAAATTTCCTTAAAATTTTGATTTTAACCTTTAAAGACAGTCTTTCGTTTTCTAAATAAGGATGACATTTTTGCAAACGGTTAAAGAAAAAAAAAAAAAAAAAAAACTGCTTTGTCTCTCCAACAGCAAGATGTGAAATAAGAATAAGCATGATAAGAAATAAGAAAATCTTCTGGTATCCTATCCAAATTTACCCAAAGGAAGTGAGTAATAAACCTTCAAGTTTACAAAATGCCTATGAAGTTGTGAGATTTTTTTTTTTTTTTTTGTTCACATCCCGTCCCTAGAATGCAATTAAAGGAGAGAGTGGGACGGAGGTCTACAAGTTATCAGTTTTCTTTCTCTCAAAAAAATCCTGTCCACTTTTATACTTACCAATTCACCCAGTCCCGAATGCTTGCTTCTGCATGTTTCTCTACCCCCCCCCCCCCTCCCCCTTGCAGGCTATCAGCCCTCCTCGGGCGTTATTGAGTTGCGCTTAAGAATAGGAGGTACTATTCAATTGCGCTTAGGGCCTTCAGCCTCATAGGCATCAGTTGCGCGGAGATCATATCCCCCCCCCCTCCCAAAAAAAAAAAAAAAGCATAAACGCATCAATTGCGCTCGTAGGTTTTTCAAAAAATCAGAAAAAAATTCTAAATGATTTTGACTATTCAAATTTGCATAATTTGTCGATAAAGCTTTCTGATAATCATTGATATTTGTTTGTTTCAATTTTTTGAAAGCTTTTCAGGAATAAATTTGTTTTTCAAAAAACATTTTGCATACCAGAACAAATTGTTCAGCTTATTCTGTCATAAGTTATTGATGGTATGAGATTTTTGGATTTCTTTTTGAAGTACTTATGTTTCATTTAAATGGGAAAATATTTTGAAAACTTTACAGGTAAGACAAAACTAAATAAAAATATGGTGTATATTCAATATTTAAACTTAAAACTTCTTCACAGACCATAAAATTCAATCCAGCGCAACCGTTTTCGAAAGGACTTGGCATTTCTTCATCGAAAAACATGTGCTACTGCCTTGGAGGCAAAAGCAGGACTTGCTTTTATTTGTGTAATATAAATATTTCTTTAAATAAATAATTTAATATAAACATTTTTTTAATTGCTCTTGTTTGAATTTATTGGAGCCTATTATCTTTACCCAGGAGATAACACGAGAATAAGTAAATAATTTTTTCCTTCCCAGAAATTATAATTCGTTACCTTCCCGTGGTAATCGGAAAAAAAGTCCCCGGAAAAAAAGTCCCCGGAAGAAAAGTCACGGAAAAAAAGTCCCCGGGAAAAAAGTCCCCCGGAAAAAAAGTCCCCGGAAAAAAAGTCCCCAGGAAAAAAAGTCCCCGGAAAAAAAGTCCCCGGAAATTAATTTCGGTCGTCTTCATAAATGAAATACAACTTTTTAATAACTTTTAGTGACATTATGTTTCTTTTATTTTTAAAACTTTTTTTTTCTTTTAATTAATTCTTTTTCTATTTAATTATGTATATATGCATTCTTTTCAAACATACCGCGGGGAAAAATGAAAAATTCAGTATTCTACTATATGTAAGAAGCATAAGTTCCCTTAGTAAAGAAAAGAAAAGATAAACAAAATACAATAAAAGACAAGAATGAAAAATTATGCGGTACTCATTAATTATTTACTTATTTCAACTGTAGATGATCGTTGTTTGATACACCTTTAAATGTTCTTTGCATATCTTATCATACAACGAGCAAACAGAAGAACAGAAACTCAGAGAGATAGAGTAATTGAATTCGTAATCGCTCTTAAACGTTTTTGGAAAATGTTAAAAATTCTTGACTTAAAAGTAAATGCAGCCGTAATATATCTGTATATTTTTTGTGTAGTTCTGTAAGTCTGATTGCGAATCATAATATGTTCTATAAAAAACATTTTTTTAGCACATTATCAACAAATACCAACTTCATTATTATTTTTGCAGTAGAAATTTGTCTGAATGTGATAAAAAATGTCGCTCATAAAACGCAATACTTTGACATTTTTATGGATGTCCCTGTACACAAACCAGTTGTGCAAAGACTATGAAATCCATTTCAGATAGAGAATATACTTAACTTTAATAGCATCATTCATTTTTAAGAAATTCTGCAAATATTTAAGGGCGCTGAACTAGGGACAGTCGAATAAACAGTTACAATAATTCAAATCATATTTATACTTAAAAATTGTTAGAAAGTGTCAAAAACACTCAATGAACGATAATGCATTTAACAAATTTCCAATTATAGCCCTTATGTAACTGAATATTTTTATGTGACCCTAAAAATCTTAACGCTACTAATACTGTATTCACCAAAAGGCATTCTTTTGTGCGTATGAATAACATATATAATTTCATTAAGATTTATGCAAAAAGGAATAAGATTTACTCAACCATATTTAAAGGTACTTAAATATACTATTTCATAGAAATACCTCTCATAGAACACAATACTTTGGAATACTTTTGGGTGTACCTGTATACAAACAAGTGATGGTGTTTATTCCATTTTCAATAAGGAATATCTGATAGTAAACTCGAATAACATATATCAGTTTCAAGAAATTCCATAAATATTTCCTGGAGTAGAGCTCGGGCAGACAAATAGACAAACCGAAGTCATTAATACTTTTCAACTTTGTTAAGTGTTAAGTGCAAAAATAATGTATACTTCATCAGGATCATAAGTTGATCTATTGTATATGCAAATATAGATAAATTAACTCGTCATTATTTAGTAAAAGAAAAACTATGAAACCTGAGAATGAAATCTAACTCAAAATAATATTTAAATGCAAACGTAAATTTTAATAACTGGACGTCCGAAATTCTTTTGTAATCAAAGTTATATATACATATCGAAAAAAAAGAGGAGGCAGTTACGAATTACGAAACATGCATAAAAAGACAAAAAGATTATATTACTGGCAGAAACCAAGCATTTCAGTTTCCTTTCACTCACCTGTCAATTGTGAATTTTTTTTTTTTTTTCTTTTATATAAGAAGTGTGTGTGTGAAAGAGGGGTATTCGCTATACAATATGATAAAAATTTAATTATTTTCATTTTAGTCAGAAAGTTTTCTTATTTTTTTTTTTAAAATCTTTTGTGTGTTTTAAATCTTTTATAAAAAAAGTAAGATATTTATATCCTTTCTAATGTCTTTTTTATTGTTAAAGATTTAACTGCATGATGGTTTTAACGAACTACCTACAATTATTTCTAGAGTAGAGTAGAGTAGAACGTAGAGTTTGAAAATTAGATACAGCACAGAGTGGTCAAATTTTATTTAGAAGTAGCTGGAGATCAGGGAGGAAGATTATTATTGCCCCCCCCCCTCCTTAAGAAAAAAAAAACTTTTAAACACATCCATCTTTAACGAATGTGATGTAAATATCGGACTGAGTTATCAACAGTTTCTTAATGTTAAAAATTTAAAAAAGTATTTTAATTTACATATATCTCCTTATTAAACGCCCCACCAGCGGCCAAGTGATTCTGCGATTAAAATGTGATAGACAGAAAGTGCCGGGTTCGCTCGTCGACCTAGCTGCTCGAAGGTGTCCGCGGTATTCTCCAAAACTCGCGTAAATGCAAGCTGTGACCGTAATAAAGACCAACATGGAGGGCACATCACCTCGTGCAGTCAATCGGCCTTAATCTTCACCCCAGCAGGACCACCATCTTATTAAACAGTGGCCGAAAGGTTTTGCATGCAAAACTGGTAGACGGGAAGTGCCGGACTAGATACCAGGTCGCGCTCGTCGATTTAATTGCTAGAATTTTTCCGTGGTTTTCGCTGAAACTCTCATAAACATGGGCTAGGACCCCTCAGAAAGACCCTGAAGAGGGCACACCACCCAGACCTAGGACCCTCGTATAGTTAATCAACCTAAATCTTCACACCAGCATCACCAACCTCCACTTTATTAACAGTGGCCGAGCGGTTCTGCGCTCAAATCTGGTAGACGGGAAGTGCCAGGTTTGAATCCAGGTTACGGCTGTCGAAGTCATTCGTATTTTTTGTGTTTTTTCTCCGAAAATTCCGTAAATATGGGCTAGGAAACCCTTCGAAAAACAATTACGATGTCCCAAGTGTAGCTATTTAACTTTAATTCAAGCACCAACACTTTATTAAAAGTTTATGTGTGATGTACGAATTAAGGCCGACTGTCTACACGATAAACCTGGGGAGGTCTTTCTGAAATGTCCTAGTATTCAAGCGATAAACTCCGAACGGCTAAGCCGACAAGGACGACCTGGATTTTCATTTGGCACCTCCTGCCTGTCCTAAAACATGTAGAATAATATATATGTATATTTACATATTTTTTATTGAAAATATGTTAGTTAAAAAAAGATAATGTGCGTGATTGACCATAAAATAAAATAATAATAATAATAATAATAATAATAATAATAATCAGATAAATTTATACTTACTATTATTTTTTTAAGAATACCCCCCCCCCCCCCCTCTTTTTTTTTTTTTTTTTTCGTTTTAAGATATTTGTAACATTAAGCCATACATTATTATTTATTATTATTATTATTATTTTAAACCGTATCAATCCTTAATGAATTTCCATTTGCATGTCTAAGTGATGAGTAAAGTTCTTAATTCCATATGCGACTTCTAAAACTATAGAGATTTGTAAAGTACCATAAGCAGAAATACTTCAAAGAAATGGGTCCACCAGTGGCTGGGCGGTTCTGCGCTCAAAGCTGGTAGACGTGAGGTGCCGGTTTCTATCCCAGGTTGTGCTCGTCGGCCTAGTCGTTCGGAATTCTCCGTGGTTTTCTTCGAAACTTGCGAAATACGGGCTAGAATCCCTTAGAAAGACCACCCACTGAGGGCACTCCCCCTCAGGCCTAGGACCTAAAGCAGTTAATCGGCCTTATTCCCAAAAATCCTTCAAAGAAATGTATGCAATATTTCTAAGAGGAATTTTAATTGTGGGATAGCATTTAGATAAATGTAGCTTCTTCTATTTTTATTTTTTGTTAATCGCGGCATGGTATACATTGCAAACAAGTAAATATATGGATTGTTGTTGTTGTTGTACCGAATAAGGCCGATTGACTGCACTAGGCTTCTAGGCCTGAGGAGGAGTTCCCTCTGTGGGCTTTTTCTAAGGGGTCCAAGCTCATATTCACGCAAGTTTCGGAGAAAATCACGGAAAACTACGAACGGCTAGGACAACGAGCGCGACTAGGATTGAACCCACGCAATAAATGGATTGAACTCTTCTCATACTAAGCCAGGTCATGTCTGAAAACGAAGGTGATCTGGATTCGCATTTGGCACCTTCCCCTTGTCCTAAAACGTGCACATATATATATATATATTATTGTAAATGTTAGTGGAAGGATCTTCAGGAAAAATTATCGTTCACTGGTAATTCGCAGTAAATCTGGTAAGATTATGGCAGAAATTTGGTTTTCTTGAAAATCGCTGTAATGATTTATATACATGTATAAATATAGTGTTAGAGTTTTTTTTTTTTTTTTTTTTTTTTTAGATGAAAAAAAAATCTGATTATTAGATAATAGATTTAAATATTAGCAGTCGCGGGTGCCCCGTGCTTTTCCTGGAACAAAACCTAGCAGAAACCCTGTTTTCTAGGAAATTGCTAGATTTAGGTATTTTAGATGATAATTCGTTTTGAATTTGCTTTATCTCCAGGAAAATTATATTTCACTGGTAGTCCGCACTCCATCCGAGACAAAAAAAAAAAAAAAAAAAAAAAATATATATATATATATATATATATATATATATATATATATATACAGACACGACATTATTTCATTATTTAAAACATGAAAATCTGACATTGACAGATTTTAATTTAGTGCCAGAGGCCTACTGCTAAACTTGTTAATATCGACAAATTCTTCTTTAGTTAATTCGTGACGATCTAAATTCCATGATAAAGTTTTCATTAAACCAAACCAATGTGTTTCAGCTGCAGATATTGTAACAAATAACGTTGGAAGTCCAAACTGTCTTATAGCCGTAAAACAACGTTTTTTCTCTTTTTCCCAATGAGGGGGAGGTGTGCCTTGGGGGGACTCATGTCAAAGGTGTGCCTTGGGGGGGGGACTCATGTCAAAGTTGTACCTTGGGGGGGACTCATGTCAAAGTTGGGCCTGTGGGGGACTCATGCCAAAGTTGGGCCTTGAACACATGTGAAAGTTGGGCCTGGGGGGGGGGGGACTCATGTCAAAGTTGGGCCTTGGGGAGACTCATGTCAAAGTTGTAACTTGGGGGGGGACTCATGTCAAAGTTGGGCCTGGGGGGGGACTCATGTCAAAGTTGTGCCTTGGGGGGACTTCATTCAATAAATCCCCATTCAATAAACCGACTGAAATAGGCCCTTAGCACTATTAAGAGTGTATTATAAAAATTCGACAACGCTGTACCGAGTGAAATAGGGGTACCTTGCGGGGGACTCATGTCAAAGTTGGGCCTGGGGGAGGGGGACTCATGTCAAAGTTGTGCCTTGGGGGGACCTCATTCAATAAATCCCCATTCAATAAACCGACTGAAATAGGCCCTTAGCACTATTAAGAGTGTATTATAAAAATTCGACAACGCTGTACCGACTGAAATAGGGGTACCTTGGGGGGGACTCATGTCAAAGTTGTGCCTGTGGGAGAACTCATGTCAAAGTTGGGCCTGGGGGGGGAACTCATGTCAAAGTTGTGCCTTGGGGGGACTTCATTCAATAAATCCCCATTCAATAAACCGACTGAAATAGGCCCTTAACACTATTAAGAGTGTATTATAAAAATTCGACAACGCTGTACCGACTGAAATAGGGGTACCTTGGGGGGGACTCATGTCAAAGTTGGGCCTGGGGGGGGGGGACTTCATTCAATAAATCTCCATTCAATAAACCGACTGAAATAGGCCTCTAGCACTAAGTAAGAGTGACGTATAAAAATTCGACAACGCTGTACCGACTGAAATAGGGGTACCTTGGGGGTACTCATGTCAAAGTTGGGCCTGGGGGGGGGGGACTCATGTCAAAGTTGGGCCTGTGGGGGACTCATGTCAAAGTTGTGCCTTGGGGGGACTTCATTCAATAAATCCCCATTCAATAAACCGACTGAAATAGGCCCTTAGCACTAATTAAGAGTGTATTATAAAAATTCGACAACTGTACCGACTGAAATAGGCCTCTAACACTAAAAAAAATATCACATGGCCTTTATTATCACATTTTCGAAAACGAATCCCTATATTACGCTACGAATAATTTTTACAACGGAACTAAGTAAACAGTCAATCAGGTACTGAATATAAAAAGAGAAAAACCTGGTACAGGTTATTAAAATGCTGTACATTAAGGTTTAATTAAAACAATGCTTTACGCTAAATATTTGGTTAGTTAATAAATAATGATAATAATATCAATAATAATAAAGCTGCTGATTTCACAAGTAATTGTCATTATATTATTCTAATACTTTATATCTTTTATCATAAGATTCCTATGAAAAAAAAAAAAAAAATCGTCACCTAAAAGAGATAATTAAAGTTAAAAAAAAAAAAGATTATTATGCGAAGTTCTGTTCAGCCGAGCAATATTTAAACTGATTTTACAAATTATCACCATCACCTCTAGAACATTTTTCATTATTTATAACTATTACTTACTTTTCATGAAAATCGCAACGAGCGGATTTCTTTTAAATTCAGTTTTAATTATTAAACTATAATGAGAAAAAGTTGTCTTTAATATTAGGGAATACCGTATTTCAAACGGAAAAACTAAAAGCAAAGTGCGTTTCAAATTTTTAGAAGGTAAATATATATAATTTTCATTTTTTATGACTATAACATTTAATCTCTTTTCAGTATATAAAAAAAATATTTATAATAATCAAGCATCAATTAACCTTTCATATATATTGTGAAAAAATAATTTGAAGCTTTTTGAGAGAAAATTAAACCAGTCCAGTAGAAGAGGTATATCCTATATCAGTAAAAAATATTTCATTTTATTTTTATTTGTCTTAATCTTTTAAATATTACCTTTTTATATGCATTTAAACATCTTTGTGCCGAGTTTTCATAGAATAAAAAGACACACTCTCTTTTTTACCACCTGCAGAAAACGCAAAGGCGCTTCCTATGTTATGTTCAGTATAAAATAAAATTCTTTTCAAAATACCGATCATGAACTTTAATGCATCAGAAATTTTTTTTGCAAGTCCCTCTACACACATTAGTTGCGAAAATTATACAATTTTCAACAGAGAATATTGATATGCCATAGAAAACTTGAATTAGGTATACCAGCTCCAAGTCCTTCAATAAATATTATCGGGGAAAAAAAATCTTGATCACAGAGGTTAACAGACAAACAGAAAGACAAAACGAAGCCAACTCATTATTAGATATTCTTAGAAGCTTTAAAACGCATTTTTATTTATTTTTTTTAATGGATTTTTTTCTGGGGACTTTTTTTCCGGGGACTTTTTTTCCTAGGGACTTTTTTTCCGGGGACTTTTTTTCCTGGGGACTTTTTTTCCGGGGACTTTTTTTCCTGGGGACTTTTTTTCCGAGGACTTTTTTTCCGTGACTTTTTTTCCGGGGACTTTTTTTCCGGGGACTTTTTTTCCGCCATTCCCTTCCCGTATACAAGAGGGGGGGATGACAATGAATGTTATCAGTAATTTTTCTCGCGAGCGCAATTGATGTATTTTTAACAATGGGGGGATTAACGTAAGCACAATTGATGTGTGCCCGTGTACTTAAATGATATTTTAAACTTAGGAAAAGCTGTATTACGATACATGACAGGATACTTCATTTCGTATATGCTCCCCTTTTCTCTCTTTTATAGTTAACCATGTAAACCTATCTGTTACTTTATTTGAAGTATGACAATGTCCCAACTGAAAATACCTCAATGTCATGACAAAATATTTCTTTGTCCTACCAAACACTAATATTCGTTATGCAATGCCTTTTTTTTTCTTTCGATTGTACAGTATTATTATTGTAATAATAATAATAATTATTATTTATTTTTGTATAAATATTGGAAAAATATAATTCAATAAATTAAAATTGAGTTTTTCCGTAATACACTTTTTAAAAGAAATTTTCTGATTTTATAAATTAATTTCTCTTTTCTTAAGATTTTTTTTTAGCTGGTAGTTAGCTCGAATATTGTGCTAACTTAGCATTTCATTACCTAGATAAATGTTCCTGAAGGCTACATATATCATGTTGACCAAACAAAACTCTATCTCCTAATTTTTCTCAATAATGCGATCATTTTTCATTTTAGCATATGCTTCGCAAATCGCAGGTGCCATTTTTACCGGTGCCATTATTACTGGTGCCATTTCTACCGGGTGCCATTTTTACCGGTGCCATTATTACCGGTGCCATTTTTACCGGTGCCATTTTTTCCTACATTCTATATATACACATATAAAGAGAGAGAGAGATGTGTAACACTCGCTGTAATTTTTCTTAAGCAGTAAGATTTATACACACTAAGTTTTTTTTAAATTGATAATAGGGTAGTTTAAAGAATAATATATTTTACTTACATATAAAAACATTATATACTTATATATTACTTATATATAAAAACAACCATTTTCTTCACTCTGCTCCCCAGATATGTGTAACACTCACTGTATTTTTTCTTAAACAGTAAGATGTATACACACTAAGTTTTTTTTTTTTAAATTGATAATAGGGTAGTTTAAAGAATAATATATTTTACTTACATCTACGCCCCCTTGATCCCCCTGATATGTAATACACTCATTTGTGATCTTCATAAAACGCAAGTGATAGTTATAGAATATATCATTAAAATCGGTAAAATGGTGATATGAAAAATCATTTTATTTTTCCGTGCCCCCTTTTCTTTACCCCCCCCCCCCCAAAAAAAAAAAAAAAAATCAAAGCAGTGTTTGGGGACTGACGATAGAAGTGAAAACTAAGTAACTTGTGAATTGTATCGTCGAGCTATTAGATTATTATTTTCGAATTATTTTTGGTTTGTAAAGAAGTGTTTATGATCTGCATTATATGATTCGGCACAATATTTGTAGCCTCCCAAATTAAATGAACTAAGCCTTATATTAGGTAAAAATATTGATTACTTATGAAATTATTTTAATTAGTAGCTAAGATACAAAAGAGAGCCGATTCAGGACACCCCAAAACGTGTAAATCAAGTAAAATCTGGAATTCCACTTTCGATAATATAAAAGAACTTAAAAATACCTTTCGAATGATGTATTAAAAATAATTTAATCATAATTAGAATTTCAAATATTGAAATTTTTAAATATTACAATGCCATCTGGCGGTAGAAATTTCTCTAATCTACTGTTCGATTCCAAATCAACAAAGCTTTCTAATGATGTATTACTTATGAAATTATTTTAATTAGTAGCTGAGATACAAAAGCAAACCCATTCAGGAGACCTCAAAACGTGTAAATCAGGTAAAATCTCGAATTCCACTTCCGATAATATAAAAGAACTTTAAAATACCTTTTGAATGATGTATTAAAAATAATTTAATCATAATTAAAAATTGACATTTTGAAATTTTAAAATATTACTGCGCCATCTGGCGGTAGAAATTTCTGTAAGTTACTGTTCGATTCCAACTTAACAAAGCTTACAAATGATGTATTACTTAGGACATTATTTTAATTAGTAGCTGAGATACAAAAGAAAACCCATTCAGGACACCTCAAAACGTGTAAATCAGCTGAAATCTCGAATTCCACTTTCGATTCTCATGGAAAGCCTTCGCTGACGATGACGCGAGTTTCATGATTTTTGTTCACCCAAAAGTGCTCAACGCGCCTAAAAAAGTTTTCGCTTCAAATGGAAAACTTTCGCAGACGATGACGCGAGTTTCATGATTTTTGTTCACCCAAAAGTGCTCAACGCGCCTAAAGAAGTTTTCACTTCAAAAAATTTATATATATATATAAGCCTTATACATATATATATATATATATATATATATATATTTTACAAATTGTACATGATTATACAAAGTTTTTTTTTCTTAAATCGATAATGGAGTAGTTTAAAGAAGAATATATTTTATTTCCATCTATTCCCCCCCCCCCCTTGCCCCCCCCAGGTGTATAGTACATTCATTGTGATCTTCATAAAAAGTAAGTGATTGTTATAGAATCTATCATTAAATTCGGTAAAACAGTGATATAAACATCATCTTATTTTCCTCTGCTCCCCCCTCTTTAATCCCCCACCCCCAAGTATGTCTGACACTTACTGTAATTATTTCACAAATTGTACGTGATTATAAAATGTTTCATTAAAATTGGTAAGAAGATGATATAAAAAACAATTGTTTTCTTTCAACCTGCACTTAGTCCCCCCCCCCCTTTTCCAATGAATGTTGCACCAAATCAATTGAAAGTTATTGATTAAATTCCTTATTTGATATTTTTTATTTTGCGATTCGCGAATTGGAAGAATGCCCTTCTTCCAGTGTCGTTTTTTTTTCGGAATCCCCATATCTCTGATTGGTATTCAAACATTTACTATTTTCTTAAATTTTATTTCTAGAAAGTTGTTAAATTATCCTATATATCCACTCTTCCGGATCTAGAGGGACAGAGAATGCAATTTAATAATACCACCGCCCTTTCTTTTCTGTAACCTCGTTTATAATATTAAATAGAATTTAAAATTTATTGCCTAAGGCCCATATGAATCTTAAGATGAGTTTTGCTTTCTGGGGAGAGAGGCATGTGTGTACGCAAACATGAATGTTTTTCTGTGCGATTTTTTCCGGTGCGATTTTTTCTGCGTGCGATTTTTTCCGGTGCGATTTTTTCCAGTGCGATTTCTTCCGTGCGATTTTTTCAGGTGCGATTTTTTCCGGGATTCAATGAATTACGTACCAAAAATCGGAATTTGGCGCAGATTTTATACCACTTCTTATGGAAAAAAAAATGTTTTTATAAATAGTGGTATGAGTTCAGTTCCAAATACCCATCCCTGATTATATACACTTTTCATAAAAAGGATACATATTTTACAAAGGATCGCTGAAATTATGCTTATTGAAGGTATAATTTTACCTTTTCATGTAATATTTTAAAAGCAGTATAAAAATAAAATAGTTTGTGTCTTCAAAGTGTTTCGTTTCATGTTCAGAATAAAATATTTTCTCTTTGTAAAGTGTAACAGATAATATAACTTTAGACACAATATTTATTTTTTATGACATTTATAAAGTAAAGGAAATATTTAATGATGCATACGATAATTAAACTCTATTCCCAAACACAGAATGTCGTTTTTCCTTTTCTTTCTTTCTTTCTTTTTTCCATTTAAATTTAGTCTGTAGATAAAGTGAAAATTCTTGCAGAAACAATTTAGTACTTTTCAAAACAATTTAACTCTGTTATCTGGAATCACATTGTTATATTTTCTTTTTTCTAAAAAAGTAAACAAAGTAAAAGAAAGAAATGATTTGCTTAGCTGTTAACTAAAAGTTATTTTAATATACGGTATAGTATACAATCCTGAATTATTCTACCCGTTTTTATTTTTTATTTATTTATTTATTTTTTTTGTTGAAAAAAAAAAAAAAACTTTTAAAATTAATATTTTAAATAGTTCGATGCATGTATTATTTTGAATTATACGTATTGCATGAAATAAAAATTTTACCGTATTAAAATTTAAAACATAAATCGTAAAATTCTTTGTCTAGGCCTTAGATTTTTTATATTATTATATGGAATATGGTATTTTCAATAATAGCTATCATTTTTGCAACGGATTAAATATCTTTACTGCCCCCATTGGGTTGTAGCAAAGAAAGTAGACGTATAGTTAATTGGAAATGAGGGCCATTCGCTTTCAGTAAGGATCGGCTTTAGCGACAAATTTGGCGAAATATGATAGTTTAATGTTCTCGAAATTTCGAAGCTCTGTGTTAAATAGAAGAAGATTTCTGGAATTTTCCATTGGATTCTAGCACAGAATTCATTAGGACCGTGCCAAATTCCAGCCTCCAAAACTATAAATAAGGAAAGATCACTACCCAGTCAGTTAGTGTGTGTTCAGAGAGTTATTCCGAGAGATTGCCTCATAGAAACTGCGTTATCGTTCGTTAATCTACGTTCGTTAATCGGGCTGTGCCGATTAATCGGTTCGGTTAATCGATCAATGCTTAGTCACGATCAATTTTTTTATTCGAGTTAATCGGCTCGATTAATTCGATTAAAATTTTTCAAAATTCGATTAAAGTTTTCAAACTACGAATTAAAGTAAAAATTTTAAATACTGTTCTGCCTAAAAATTATTTTTTCTCGCATATTTTGCTAACAAACATTCAAAGAAGCGTCCGTCCAACAATGAAGAAAAAAAAAAAAAAAAAAAAAAAAAACCCTCTTAAAAGAAATTGTTAACCTTTTGTTGGTAAACTTTACCAACAAAATGGTAACAATTTCTCTACCAGGTAGAGAAATGGGGGGAGACGGTTCTTAAACAAAATGCTGTTTTAAGTCCGTGCTGGGGGAATATGTTTCGCAGAAACAAGAAGCTTCCAAAACCCGGAAATGCTCAATATAAAGAAAAGGACTGTGATTTCCACTATCCCTTTAAGGGCGTGCATCCGGAAATGAAGATTTCTATTCAACATGGCCGCCCAGGTTCTAAGAAAAAATTGGGGTTGGCCTAACTTTAAAAACTGACAGCCTACAGCTCCAATCAGTGAATAGTAGAATTCCCCTATTAGTTGAAAAATTATCTTCTTGACTACCTTAATTATTTTGACACTTCCTTTTCTAGCTGTGGGGTGACACAGGTGATAAGAGACAGTTTCCCACCTGTATTCAATTATCTACAAGAACGCCGCTAAAAAAATATACAAACTATCGCATCGCTCAGTGAAATATTTTGTGAAACGTAAATCACTAAAATAAATAGATTTAAGATTTAAATTCTAATGTCAAGAAATTTAATCTTATTAAATGAATAAATGAAAATTCTTTACACAAAATGTTTCGGAACAGAAGAAAATATTTTTTTTAATTATAAATACATGCATAAAATATATGAATATTATAAAAAAAAATGTTTATTGAATTATTTATACTACATATATAGTTTCAGACAGTACATAAAATAGCTCTCTCTCTTGTCGAAAGATTCAAACCCACGATAGTGTGTTTTAAAAAATAGTGGTTGATTTTTTTTTTTTTTCTTAAGTTTTAATAGAAAATATGTTTACTCAAAAGTTTTTTTTTAATTCTAACTATTTACTTTCTTTCACGTATACACAGGGTAAAGAAAGTATTGTTTTTGGGTCAAATTTTCGAAATTGAGTTTTTTTTTTTCTTTATTATATAATTATACGTTTTGAAATCCTCTGAATTGGAAAATGTTTTTAGCGGTTGGTTTGTGTGTGTACCTGTCTGTTATCAGCATATATCAAGAACAAATAATAGCAGAAAGTCCAAACTTGGTATTTTAAATGGGTTTCATATAAATATGCTACACTAAATTTTTTCCTTGAGACAAAGCAAATGGTTCACGTACAGGAATATCCAAGAAAATTCAAATACATGATGTTTATGGGGTTCAAAGTTCAAATAAATTATGTTCTGATAAGTACAATTTAACATCAATAGGCTGATTAAACAAAAGTGAGTAACAATTTTTTTTAAATGCATAAAAGCATGTTTTGTGTAGATTGTGGTATAGAAATCATTCATCATTCGTTTACAGAGCTCCAAAGTATTTGGATATATTGAGGCTATACTTGGAAATTCCTTGAATTATAACTAATTTTGTGTTAGAAGTTTTTCAAGTAAGAATAAATTTAAATACACAACATTGTTTATCGACAATATGCAGAGCTACCCAAAATTAAGCTAAACGCTCTTTTGTATTGAATGTAATTGATGGAAGTGCTTTGCTATATTTTATTATGCCGACGAACACTTGCTCACGAAGCAAAATTAATTTTTCATATCCATACTGTATGTAAACGAATTACTTTTAGTAGTTTTATTCTCAACTCTAGTTTTTTTTTTTTTTTTTTCTTCATAATATCACATTTTGAGGTTCCTTGGTTATAAAAGTCCATTATTTAGTGGTTGATCTGTATATATATCTGTTATCAGAATAACATAAAAACAGATAACTGCAGGAAATTCAAAAGTGGTATTTTGAAGTTCGTATTAGGTTGCCACTTAAAATTTTGAGCAAGGTTGTCAAGTTTGAAGTCAAATTAGTAACAGCCTTGATTATTATTCATTTGTTTATTTTTACAATTACGCATTATAAATAAGTGGGTTTGATGGAGGAGGGGAGTATCCCTCTTACAAAGAAATACATGTGAAATAAAACTGTTCCATATGTTCTAAAAATGTTCCGCAATTTTAGATATTTTTTTAAGTACATTATTTTTATTATCGTATGCTATTGATCTTAAAACTTAATATGCAATATATATATATATATATATATATATATATAATGAAAACCTTTTTAAAAATTTTCAGTAAATATTCAATATAATTTTCTTTCATTATTTTATTACAATATGACATTTTCTTGTTCCTCCCTTAAAATTTTAGTCTTGAGTCTAAACAGTTTTAAGATTTAATTAAGTAGAATTACAGTTCAAGGAAAAATTTTATTTATTTATTTATTTATTTTTGGGTCTAATTTTAATGTAATTTTCGAATTTTGATGGAATATAATCCGACACACGCAGAGCTGCAAATACTTTAATTAAGAAAACTTTAAAAATTAAAAAGTAAAATAATACGTTCATTTCCTGATATTTTAACTGTGGATCTATGATAAATAACACCCGTGAAGTTGGAATATTTACAAGGCTTTTAGTTTAGAACCTCATCCCCCACCGCCCTTATTATTTCCCAAAATAATTTACATCTCTGCAGAAAGGAAAAGCAATAAATTATAAAACATTAAGGATAACAAAATTAATAATTTCAATAATTTTCTACTTGCAACTTTAAGTAAAATCAATCCAATGCAGAGATCCCCTCCAAGGTGATTCTAAAGCTCCCCTGTTTTCTGCAATTCTAAATTCTGTTCTTCCAAACTTCACAATTTCATCGCTCCAACGGCAGGCACTATTATATATTTCCTAACCCATAGTTTTATTTTTCATTCCTTTATTTAATTATTTTTAACAAATTATTATTATTTTAAAGTTATGCCCAGACATTACAATTTACAATTTTTTAAAGTCATAAAATTAGTTAAATAATAAAAAGAAAATCTTTATGATATTAAAGAAAAAACTTCAAATCAGACTCTTTCTACCGTCTATGTCTCTATGATGGGTTGGTTTGTCTGCTGTTTGACACTGATATAACAAACAAAATCAAATTTGTCAAATCAAATCAAAAATATTTTATCAATTTCACCCACGATAGCTAATTCTTTTAGCACAAAAGTGCTGGAAAATCTTTCTTTATCTATGCATATTTTTAATTTATTTTAGTAACTTCCTTTTATATAAAAATCAACCTCTGACTCTTTTTTTTTTTTTTTTTTTTTTTACAATATATATAAATGTCATAGTAATGGGGAAAATGTTTTATAAATTATGAATGATGCATGGGTTCTGAAACAAATTTTTTTTTTTGTTTAATCTGTCTCTCCCCCCCCCCCCTTCCCCTCGTAAAAACAAAAATTTTTTGCTATTGTTCGTATTTAGAAGTATTTTACAAGAAACAATTAAGAAAAGTGCCCTTTCTTCCGGTATCTTTTTTTCCGCGATCCGGAAAAAAGGGCACTTTTCTTAATTTGCGAATCGAAAAAGTGCCCTTTTTTTCCCCAGGTGCCCCTTCCACTACATAGCAACCCTACCACTAACCAAAAGATTTTACTCTCTAAGCCATGAGAAGTGTTTGGTTCGATTCAAGGCAGCACTCGTCAGCCTAGCACTAGGAGTTTTCCATCGTTTTCTCCAAAACACACGTTAATATGGATTAGGACCCCTTAAAAAGATTCTCACAGAATCCATTCCACCTAGACTTTTTCTAAATTAATAATAATAATAATGAATACGAATTATAATAGCTTTAATTTTACAGCAAATGCAATACAGGTTTCAGATTCTCTGTTTTAGGTTGGGACGTCATAATTACAACACTATACTATAATAAAAAAATTAATAAAAATTAATATCCATAATTTGAAATGGACACAAAATGAAAATAAAATAATTATTCCGTTAGAATTTTATGCTTTTGTATTGTTATTATTATTATTTTGCCGGAGATTTGCGTTATTTATATCATTTTTAATAGAAAACGTGCCATAGCTACCTTGAATAACATATATCAGTTTCAAAGCATTCTAAAAAAAATAAATAAATAAAATAAAATAAATAAATAAATAAATAAAAAATAAATAAATAAAAATAACGGAATGTTGAAAAAAAAAAAGAAAAAAAATAATCTGGTGTGTCACTCACACGACTTTCTCTTTCTCTTACCCTGAACATTAATACTATAAATATAGGCTGGAGATTAAGAGGTAAGATAACGATATTATGTAAACCTATGTTAAACAATTTAAATTAGGCTTTGGAAGAGTTTTGTATGATAATTAATTCTGTGTGAGGGGGGCTACCGCCCCCCTCAACCCCCCGTTTCATTAACGCACCTACATTTATATAGAATATAATTCGGTTATTAAAAAATGATTCTATTTTTTAAAAATAATTTATTAAAATTATTATTTAAAAAAATTATCTTTTATAATAATGCAGACGATTTCCATATTAGAGAAGTAGTATGACACTAAATATCCAAAAAAAAAGTCCATTTTATTCTCAATAAAAAAAATAAAAAAAAGATTTTTTTTTCTAAGTTTTTAATTTTTTTTTTTTTTTTTTTTTTTTTTTTTTTCGTTAAAAGTGAAAAAACTCGATAACTTTGTTTTAAATTATCGCAAATCGATGGTTCAACTATTCGTTTTAAAGGTATTGGCGAGCTCTTTTGAAAGATACCCATCATGAAAATTTACTCCCCTCGAGGGTGGACTTCCCCCCCCCCCCCCAGTGGTGGTATTTACTCCATTTTATACAGGAAACATCCGATAGTGAACTTGTTTAACATATTTCAATATATATGCGCACATTTTAAACTACAAGTATGAATATTGGCAAAAGCATTTGTTAATTACTCTCTGTACATTTGTTTTTATTAAGATATCAAACAAAATAAAACTGCTGTACAAATAAATAGGAAAAAGAATTCAAAGCTATACACAAATAAACTTTTATTGACAAAAACAACATTACAAAACTTCCATTACCTACGGTAGTCGGGTAATGGAAGTAAAAATCGAGTAGGTTTTATCCTTTGTTATTTTAAGAAGTAGATAGAAAATTAAAACTTCAAGCTTTAGGCACGGAAAATTGAAGGAGATTTTCCCAAATTAAAGTAAAAATAATAATAAACTTTTTACTTTCATTATCCAACTACCGTAGGTAATGAAAGTATTGTATTCGGTTCAAAAATTTCATGTCGAGTTTTCACTTGATTTACATGTTTTAAGGTCTCTTGAGTCCAAAAAAGCAGTTTATGGCAATTGGTCAGTGTGTGTGTGCATGTATGGGGTGAGTCTTTTGACTGTCATATCTGTGAAACCAATAAAGGTAGAACAATGAAACTTCAGAATTGAGTTAGGTCTGATGTGCCGATGAATTTTAACTTTTGGTTAAAATTTGGAAAGCCGGAAGGGAGATATATGAAGCCGGAAGTAGGACCCTAAGTCCGTATCTCAAAAACGACTCTAACGATTTTCTTCAAAGCTGCTATATAAACACCATATAAGATTTCCTTTCGTATGTAATAGTTGGCTAGTTCATGAAAATGAATTTGAGGTCTCGCAAGTACATTTCTTTAAAAACGGCTGTAGTAATTTTTGTACAAACTCGCCATAATAAATCTCTTTTAGATACCCTTTCGTATGTAACTGTTGTCAATAATTGAGTTTGAAAAACTTTGGTGGATGTCGATGTCTCAAAAATGGTTCTTACGATTTTCTTGAAAATTGCTACATAAATCTCATTTTAGATATCCTTTAGCATATATTACGTGGCTATTACAGGAAAATTGACAATCATCCTCATTAGGTAGGTCAGTTTTAGATCTCGGAAATCAGTATTTTTTAAAAGCGGCTCTACCTTTTTTTTTTTTTAACTTGGTATGTAAACTCTGTTTGTATAACTTTACACATGTATCAGTTTTCTTTCGCTGGAAAATTGTTAAGTGTCTAATTTGTTAGGCTAATTTTACGTTTTTTGACCTTACATTATGTCAAAAAAGTGCATATAATAAATGTAATAGTAGGTAATGGACTTTTTTTTTTCACCAGATGTTTTCGAAATGGTAAAATTATCTAACTGTACATTAAAAATATATAGAAAGCATTATATACCGTCCCAAATTAACTAAAAGATTATTAGTAAAAAGTATTAGAAAAAGTAGGTATCCTAGATTTTTTTTTTTTTTTTTTTTTTTTTTTTTTTTTTTTAAATAAGAGAGAGAGAAAGAGATATATATATATATATATATATATATATAAGAAGAACAATTACACGAAAAAAATCATCGCTAAATCGAAACAAAAATTTAAAAGTTGCCAAAGGGGTCGTATACTAAAGGTGTAACACAAAATGGTCTAGATATTACGATTATTTATTTTATTTTTCTATTCTAAATATATATATCTATATATAAATATATACTTACTGATTTTTAGAATAATATTTCGTAATAAAAAGTTTTAAATAGTACTTATATATTTCAATTAGACAATAAATATGAAGATTTCTTGAATTTCATTTTTCTACTTTTGGTTTATGTTATGCACTAGTAATATCCCTATTCAGTGAAAAGTAAAGCGGCGAATAAACGTACAGAGTGCCGCAGGGGTAAATAAGTGAAGCGAGTAAGGGGCAGAGCACCCTAGTAATAATAATAATAATAATAATAAAAAAATCTAACGATTGCTCTGCTTAGGAAAAGCTATCACCAAATTGAGAAAAATTTCACAATCAAATCGTACCGGTACATATATATATATATATATGTATATATATATATATATATGTTTGTATGTATTATCATTACTATTATTATTATTTTATTTTTATTTTTCACGTGTAAATGAATTTATGCCAAGGACAAAATAAATTAATTAAATTAATTAATAAACTCATAAGTTCATTTATTTATTTATTATTATTATTTATTTATTTATTTTTATATTTTTAATTAAATATTTAATAATTCTAAAACTATTATCGGAGACACAAACATTTTTTTTTTTTTTTTTTTGGTAATATATATAAAAAAAAATATTAGATTTTTAAGCAAAGAGTTCTCTCTCTCTTTTTTTTTTTTTTCTTTAATGCATTTGGACTCTGAAAAAGAAAAATTCTGTGTGGACCCAGAAAGTATGTTTTAACGACACCATTATCCCCCTTCCCCTTTCGACATGAACGATATCATCAATCAACCTTAATGACTTCCCGTAAGTTTCGAGGGGCGTTTCCGATGGGAGGCGGAGAAATCTGCTAAAATTGAGGTTTTTCAATTTAAAAATTAAAGTTTCTTATATTCTCATTAATAGAGATTTAAATAAAACAATTTATAAAAACATTAATAAAAAGCTTGGTTTTCTTGAGAAAGGGACACGCTATACAGATTTCAGATATTGCAATTTGTTGATAAGTTAGAGGCTAGTAAAGCAACACAAGTGTATTTTTCGCATTTTACAGCTTAAAAATAAAGGGTTAAAAATTAAATATAACAGTTTTTGTTTCACGGGTCTTCAGTGTATGGTTGTGAATTTTCTGATTGTGAAAACAGAATTAAAAAAAATTCATTAGGTAATGTGTAATTCTATAAACAAATTTCGCCATAGAATAACACAGGCTTTGGATGACCTTGACGATCCGTGATGCACCCCCTTAATGGGGAAAGTGTCAACAGGGTTTCGCAATACCTCCGAGCGGTTATTATCCGTACAGAATTGCTGACTATTGAAGTAAAAACAGAAAATAACTTTCTGTTTTCTATTCTAAAATGACGAAGAAGAGTTGAAATATAAACAATGAAGAATTTAAGATTTTTTTTTATAATGATAATATGGAATTTTGAGAATTCATTTAAAAATAGTGGCAAGCGAGGTGGACAAAGCCCGCTAGTATAAAATGAAAGTATATGTAAATTCATCTAATATTTCTTTCAAATTAAAAATGAATTTATTACAATAAAAATTAAATAAACGAAAATATTTCTATAAAATTAACACTTAAAGTCAACAACTATTAGTCTGAAAATAGATTTAAATTTTATTTATAAAACGGATATAATCAATTATTATTATTATTATTATTTCTTTCAGTCAAACATATGAATAAAATAGCAATATTGCAAATTTATTTTTTAGAATATAAAAGTAATAATGGATGCAACAGGAATATATGTTATTTCTCATCTGTTCTCTCGAATAAAAATTTTATTTGGAAATATATTAGAAATGTCTTTTTTCATTATTTATTTGCATGTTTATTATTATTATTATTATTACTATTTATTGTTTAAGGAACAAGCTATATTAACATCTATATCATTTTTATGGTTTATTGTGTACTATCTGCAGGGGATAAAATCATGTACGAGAATATTATTCATCATTTAAATACAATTATAAAAAGAAAAATGAAAGTCGATTAAAAATACGATTAATCAGCCGATTAATCGATTAATGAACTACGATTAACCCAGTTAAAACTGTTAATCGATTTTCACCCCTATATCGTTAACCAGTGATTTCGAGAACATTCGCCGAATAGGGACTTTTATGACACGAGCGACAGTTTTATTGGGCCACTTTAAGAATATTTATTGAATTGACAGTTCTATATTCTATTGGACTGTTTCGGGAATATTCTTTGAAATCACAGTTTTGCTGTATTATTTTGAGAAGTTATGCTGAATAAAGTGCATTCATTGACTAAGAACATGATTGTTTCTTTCTTTACGAAGTATTTTCTTTAAACATTAAAGTCTACATTTTCTGTTGTTTTATTTTTTATTAGTAGGCTTTGAGAAGAAAAAATGATATTTTTATCTTTTATTTATTTATTTATTTATTTTTTACAGATTTCAATGAAACTTTGTTTAATCACTTACTATTTAAAAATATATAATGAGAATTACATACATCTGAGTGGCAAGGATGAAAAAAGTAGTTTTTAAATAAAATTTTTACAGATTTCAATGTAACTTTGTATAGTTATCACTTACAGTTGAACTTTTACTTATGTAAGTGGGGGATTTACCCGGTGAGGATTTTGCCCGGTGGAGCTTTTGTCCGCGGTGATTTTGTCTGGTGGGGATTTTGTCCCGTACGCGTATTTACAGAAAATACGTTGTTTGGAACCACATTGGCGCTTCTTTTATTTGGCGAAGAAAGCCTTCATATTGATCAGATGATAAACGATCACAGGTAATTCTTTTTTTTTTTTTTTATCGTATTAAAATAAGACACGAAAATAAACAAACATTTCGCAATATATTTATCATTTGTATTAAAAAATTATTTAAAAGAAGAAATTATTTGCATCATAGATTGATATTTAACAATACCTTAGATTAAATTTATTACAATTATTTCTGCAAGAGAGCAGAAAGGATTTGTTTCAATTCAAAGATTAATTATTAATTAGCAGACTTGGCCTGCTTCGCTGGTCACTATATTTAAATCAAATGAAAATGAATCAATATTTTATATACCGTTCTACGAATTAAAACTAAAAAGAAAACATATTGAAATTGCTTAAAAACTTCGCTTCAGGCCCTCGCTGCCTTCGGCTGGGTCTTCCTCGCCGCAACGTCTTGGTACTGGATAATTTAATTTAATTTAATTTATAGAAATGTCAGTAATACAGGAAAAACTGCATTAGTCATTTTCTTTTCTACAATAAACGGAACGGGAAACGCATAATATTTTACATGAAGACATTTTGTTAGACCAATTTTAAAAAATGCTATTCTTTTTTTCCTCTCGCATTACAAAAATATTTAAAATAAAATTGAAAAAAATTGTGCAAAAACAATGAAACAGCTTGGACCTCTTGGCGAAATTTGAAACTTGGCACTGAAATAGCTCGGACGTTTCTCATCAAAATGTTTACTTAGCATTTGCGACAACCATATCAACTCATCGCCGAAATGACAACAAAAATATAAATAATAATAAGATTAAAAAAAAAAAAAACTTTTTATATACTATGTTTTTAAATTTTCTATTGAATCTTGTAGCTATAGAACTATATCAGCAATTTATCAATGTGTATAAAAATTTTAAAGTGATAATGACGTCAATTTTTGTGAGATGCATAATTTAATTTTTTACAATTTTTTAATGTTCACGTTTAATTAAATGCCTTTATTTCTATGTCGAAAGAAAATGAACTCTTTTTTTTTTTTTTTGCAACAATTACATTATAGCTAATACTTAAATGACTAATTTTAAAGCAAAAGAAAACTTTGCAACATAATATCTTTAAATCTAATAACTTGATATAAATAGTGTCCGCATAAAAAAAATAACAGTTTTTAGAGCTCTTTTTAAAAAGTATAACATCTGTGCACTATCTTTTAAAAAAATCTATCAGTTTTTACTAAAAAAATGGCCGACTTTCATCACCAAAGTAGTTAAATCTAGACCAATCATAAATAGGAGTGATCCATCCGGACAAGTCCGAGTGATTCCGTCGACAAACTCTTTGCTTTATTTATATAAAAACATAATTTAAAAAGTTTTTTTTTTTTTTTTTTTTTTTTTGGTTATACCATATGTTATAAATTGATAATTAAAAGAAAAAAAAAAAAAAGTGAATATTAATTCCTATTTAAACAGAATAAGATAGATCAAGAGTTTTTAAAAACAATTTTGAAAAATTCGGATAGGTTATTATAATATAATTGCTATTTTTCAAAGCACTGTTTTACTTTTTATTTTTAAGAGGAGAAATGATCTCTAGTCTAAAGTATTTCTGGATTTCACCTGAAAGAGTGTAGAAAATATTTATTTCTGTACAATCCTTCATAACTATGTTTTAAAGTTTTTCTTTTTACCAATTTGATCATGTCTGTACATGTGTTTGTGTTTTTATCAATAATTTTACAGAAATAGTATCTCACGGACGAACGGAATTAAACTAAGCTTGGTATTTAGTTGGGCTTTGAACTAAACTGGTACAGATAACATATTATGCCATTAGTTTTTCATACATAAGACAAACGCGTCTTCATATTTATAGATTATTCACCTTTATAGATTACAAAACAATTAATATTTCACTAGACGAAATATTTCAAACACTCATCAGAGATCATCGGAGGACAATTCAGAATTGAACTCCAATTTGATGCTACTTCAAAAGGCAGACGTTTCGATAGAAGTTCTGAAAGAGGCTCTTTATGAGCAAGCATCTATCTGAAAAGAGATAGATGCACACGAACCGAGTGATATGTTCCTTGGACTATGCCCAAAGATTTCAATTATTGTCTCGATAATTTAAAGGCGAAACTGTTTGATAAGGAAGAGGCATCTTCAAATTTGCGATATCTATCAACTCGAGGACCCTGTTCGGCAAACTGAGAATAGTTATGCCGAAAACATTGCATTTTGAATTATCAACGAATATTTGTTTGATTAAGATATGCGCATATGAGGGGTTACGTTTCATATACCAGAGATAATCTGAAAAGTATTTTTGTTATATACAGTGACTCAAGGTGAAAGTGATCCACATGCATTACAAGATTTCAAATTGATTTAATCACTCAAAATTAAGTTATATGTAAATTCTTTTTTGCACAAAATATTTTACAAATTTACAGAACATAATTATATTTTAACAAAAATAAATATCATTTCTAGTAAATTCACAATAAAACAATATACAGAAAAAGTAAAGTTTTACAGTCAAAATGAAAATGATCCACCTGAATCAAATGCGTAAAAATAAATAAAAAATTAGTATTTTGTGAACAGTCCTTTTGCAAGTCTTACAGCTCTAAGTCTATTTGGCATAGAAGAAACCAATTTTTTAGTGTAGTCTGAGGGTATTTTGGGTCATTCTTCAAGGATTACATTCTTTAACTGCTCCATTTTAGAAATTTGATGTTTTCTGATTTTGTCATCCTGTAGATACGAAAGATTTTCAATTACGTTTAAGGAGGTTGTGGAGAGGGTATCAGTTACTTTTCGGACAGTGATAAAGTATCTATTCTTGAACGATTCTTCATTCGTGCTTGGGATTATTATCTTGATAGGACTGAAAAGACTGATTAACAGGCCCTGATTACCCGTCTGACCCGAAAACATTATATTTACTTTCATTTGCAAAAATGACTTTTTTCCAAAAGTCAAAATTCCAACCCTGAAAAGTGTTGAGCGAATTCTAAACGTAGTTTTTGTTTTTTGGACTAATACATGGCTTTATCCTGGCAACTGTATTGTTGTATCCATGTGTTTTATAACAAGACGAACAGTTTCAGTACAAACCGATTTTTCAACTTGTTTCTCCACTTGTACGTTTAAATTCGGTGCACTTAATTGGGGTTTTTTACGAATCTATTTAACAATCCAATATTCATCTCTTGCAGAAAAAGCCTTTTTGTGAATTTTTCTCACTTTATTTGCAAACCGATTTTCATGGCGTAAAAGTTCAATATGTTAAACTGTAGAAGGACTTTTATTTACTATCTTTGCAATTTCCCGTTTGCTTTTACCAAGTTTAAAATGGTGAATTACAAGTTCACGTTCATGATAAGTAGTATGACGCCCCGTCGAATTAAATTCACTAAAGTCAGCAAATATGGAAACACAAACTATAACTTCTTACAATACGATTATGATTTAAATAAATCGTTATTTACGAGTAAATAAAAATAACTCAAAGAAAACATCTGATGGATCAATTTCATTTTGACTCCAGGCTTTATATTTTTCTCTTATTTTAGGGTTACCACAAAGAAAAAAAAAATGTTCAACTGAAATATACGATAATTTAAAATCTGAAAAATGTTGTTTTTCAAATAAAATTTATAACAAATATAGATGAATTATTTTTTTGAAATGTTATTATTTAGGTGGATCATTTTCATTTTGAGTCACTGTATACTCTTATGAATAGTTAAATTAAACCAAGCAAAGGCCATCAAATATAAGAGATGCAAATTAATTAATTAAATATTAATATAAAAATTGTTTCTCATAGATTTTAATTTGATATCAAAGGCTTATTTTCGTAAAAGTTTTCCAAAAGAGAAGAAAAAACTTTAAAGACATATTTTTGCAGATATCCATAAAATATCAACGTATATTGAAATTAAAATTCTAATCTATTTAAATTCTAAAAAAAAAAAAAAAAGAGAGAGAGAGAGGGAGGGAAATTTATTAGTGATAGTGATATGAAATTGTTAATTTTATTTGAAGTTACTATTCTGGGTTATTTACTCCAATGGGGTCATCATATTGTGATATCAGAAAGGCAACCATCAAAATTTATTCCATATGGTGTAAAAAATTGTCGGCCACGTAAAACAACAGATTGAAAAATAAAAAGGGGGGGGGGGAGGCAGAGCTATGGAACTAAAAAGAAAATAATATTTTCATTCACCAAATTCACTAAATTGATGCAATTATCTATTCATGCTCAGTATATACCTTTTCGTGCATATCGGCTGGGAATTTTCAAGGATTTTGGTTAAAAACAACCTCATTGAATTACAAAACATACACCTCGCAATAAAAAGATAGTTACAAAGGGTTTTTCCTTTGATTTTTCATAAAATAACATTATCTAAATTGTGCATATCATTTATTATTATCATAAAATAACACTATTCCAGGACTAATTTTTGTTTTAAGACTAATTTAGAAAAGTTTTAAGACTAAAATTTTTCCAATTTAAGACTACACTCAGCGACAAAAAGATAGGACCAAATGTTTTTTTTTTTTTAATTTTTCATAAAATAACATTATTGTACTGATCATTTATTATCATAACAAAATATTATCATATCAAAAACATATTAAATATTTGAATCATATTCAAAATATTCATATTCAAAATAATCATATTAAAAAAAAAAAAAATCTTTGTTCCTATCTTTTTGTCGCGGTGTGTAGTCTTAAATTAGAAAAATTTTAGTCTTAAAATTTTTCTAAATTAGTCTTAAAACAAAAATTAGTCCGGGAATAGTGTTATTTTATGATAATAATAAATGATAAGCACAATTTAGATAATGTTATTTTATGAAAAATGAAAGAAAAAACACTTTGTACCTATCTTTTTGTCGCGGGGTGTATGATTTTCTGTTTTCCCAGCAAAAGACAGTTTCTTTTAGGACAATTAATTACCTTTTTGGGAGTTTTTTAATCTATATTCCTTTTTGTAATCGGGCCACTTTTGATAAGATTTACCAATTTATCATGGACTTTAATTTTTAAATATCCCATATATAATGCATTATGTGAATAAGAAATTTTTTTCTTCTTATTATTATTTTTTTAATTTATGAGTTTGCATAAAAATAAATAAATAAATAAATGCCTCCTAAAGCAGAAAATTTCTATCTATAACAAATTAATTAATATTATTCTTTTTTTCCCCCTCCTTTGAAATGAACTTAATCTGAATTTGAAAAAACAAATTTTCTACCCCAAATCACATTTGTAGATTCCAGTTAAACGTTACTGTTTTTTACGCCAAATTATTAACTACTAAATTTTAGGTAAATCAAGAATATAAATAAATCCCCATTCATTTGGAAAGTGTAACTTCGGTTATGTATATACTATACACATTTTTGAAGAAAGGTGACATTTATCCCGTATAGATATAAGGCTAAGAACCGGTCATCACAGAGGCATGAAAATTAATAAAGAGGGTGGAAGGGTGTATAGAAACTGTAACAATTGCCCAGATACACAGCTTACACCTTGCCATATCTTTGAGTATCCGGCAATAAGTGCGAACTTAAGAGAAATTGGAGTATTGTCGTCTCTGATAGACCTATATGACGACAACGTCCATCAAATCGCAGATGCAGTTATAAAGATCCACGCTTTAATCTAATTCGACTACGTCATGGACACGACAAAAAAAAAAAAAAAAAAGATATTCACCCCAGAAGGAAAATCGTAGATATTCACTTCGAAAATTGCCGAAGGATGGAATTTCAGATTAAATGATATAATTAAAAGGCCAAATCCCATTTTTTTTCTCTATTAATGAAACTCTTAAAAAGGAAGCAAAATTTAATGATATTTTGTATGAGAGATAATATCTGAAATTAGAAGAAAAACAAAAGGAAACGGAAGTACATCAGATTGAATGAATGAATTTCTAAAATTTTACAACAATGCAATCAATCCTCAGACATCTATATTAATAAAATCAGACTTTTGTCTGTAAATTTGTCGGAATAAAAAAATTTTGCGATATCTTCACGTTTCACACCCCATGAAAGCCGAAAATGACTTCAGAAAATTTTGCCTGTGTGTGTGTGTGTGTGTGTGTGTGTGTCATCGTGTCCGTATGTCGCTTTTTTTGTCCGGGCATCACTTGAGAACGGCTGGGCGGAATTCAACGGCGCTCGGCAGGAATTTAGGTCTTCACCCAACTTAAAATTATATCTATCAACTTTTCAGAAATTCCTCCCCTTTCCCCCCTGGGGGGTAAAAGACTAAAACACGTTTGTCCGGGCATCACTCGAGAACGGCTGGACGGAATTCAACGGCGCTTGGCAGAAACTTAGGTCTTTACCCAACTTAGAATTATATCTATAGAAATTTTCAAATGATTAGTGTTTAAATTGTGGGTAAAAAACGCCTGCGCATGCGCCATAAACACTTTTTCCCTAAAACGCTTTGAATGGAAAAATAAAACATAAAAATAAATTTGTAAGTTAAAGACTTTTTTATTCGCGTGATTCGCACTACAAATTCTGAAAAGATTGAAATGAAGTGTTGCCATCTAAGTTTAACACTTTAGTTAATTTTAAAAAACCTAATTATCGTATCGAAAAACTGTTTACACCCCAGGATGCAGAAAAATCACCCTTTTCATTTGGTACTAAATTTGTAACGATAGGTCTAATATTTCTAATTTATTTCCCCCTTTTTCCGTTTTTCCGTTGCCACTTAAATTTCATACTTTAGTTATTTTTTAAAAATCTAATTGTCGCATCGAAAAACTGTTTGCATCCCTGGATTCAGAAAAATCGCCCCTTTCATTTGGTACCAAATTTATAAATATAGATCTGATATTTATAATTTAATTTCCCTTTTTTCCGTTTTGAGCCCAGATTCGGATACACATTTATATATATTTTAGTTTTCGAGAAATAAAATGAAATATTTTTAATTTCACGTGATTAATAAAAATTAGAAAGAAAAATAAATAGTTGACCTACAAAAGTTGGTGTTTTTTTTTTTTTTTTTTTTTTTTTTTAATCAAGAATTTGCATGTGGATAAATATTTTCATAGAGATATTTGGCATTAGTTTAATATTTTTATTTAATTAAGCAGTACTTTTCTTTCCTGCAGTAAAACAAAATTTTTTATTGTTATTATGTACCTTATGAGGTTCTTTTATGCTCTCCCCTTATTGTAAATGATTATAATTTAGATTTTATTAAGATTTTTTATTTTTATTTTGTAAATATCAGAAAAGAGTTTTTATTTTATTTTATTTATTTATTTATTTTGTGTATAGATCAGCTTTAGTATCGGATCCCTTTGGCAAAATTTATAATTCGGCACAGAAGTAGCTCGGACGTTTCTCGCCAAACTCTTTAATCGCACAATTGAGATAGCCAATTCAGTTCATCGCAAAAATGGCTTAAAATATTTAAAGTCACCAAAGGGGTCCCATATTAAAGCTGTGCTTTTTGTATTTATTTATTTATAATATTTTCTATTAAAGACTTCTGTGGTCGCGAAATTTAGGTACAACTATAGTATTTCCCCACAGCTGAATTTGGCGATTTTTCTTTGGCGCCGATTTCAACGATAACGATGTCGTTCTGGACTGTTTGCGATATAATATTTCAGCCTGCATGCTATTTTCTTTGGATTTATGATTTTATGATTTGATTTATAATTTAGCTTACAATTTTATCATTTATGCTATATGATTTATGGTTTTTAGATTTATGATTTAGCCATAATCGCCAAAAATAAATCGCCAGATTCAGCTGTGGGGAAATATTATAGTTGTTCCCAAATTTGGTGCGTAAATTGTTTGTATGCATCCGGCACTTATTGCAACTGGATTTCACAAAATTCGAAATCCACCCCCTTCCCCCCCTCTAGCAGTCGGAGGGCAATAAACATGTGTAAGAACATGTTTTTCCGTTTGAATTCGATTTGAATTATCTTAGAATGGCGAATTTTGGTGTGTGGATATTGATTAAGTGCACGCATTACGTACATTAGTGGGATTTTGCAAAACTTCGAACTCACCCGCTGAGGAAGGGGAAGTAAGAAGTGGGTAAGTTGTGCCGAAGACAGTAGGGACCCAGACTCCTCACGTTGCGAGCGAGAATACCTCTACCAATCACAGCGAGAACTTAGGTTATTAATAAAGATATGGGATTTTGACAACTCATTTAAGTTTAATGTCCAGCGAAGCGGGCAAAGCCTGCTAGTTAAGAAATATTTACATGCACTATCTTATGTACAAAAACTGGAATAATGTTTAATTAAGTAATTTAATGCTCATTAATTTCGTAAAACTCGAATAATGTTCAATGATGTAATTTCATATTGCGTAATTTTTTATTAATATATATGCAATTAAAAAAAAAAAAAAAACTTTTAAATACGCCAGTAATAATTAAGGCAAACTCTAAGCTTGGATAAAGTGTGAAGTAAAGTTCAATACATATTTAATTATAAATATTGACGAAAAATGACAGGAATTAAATCGGGGTGAATCTCGACGACGACGTTATAACTATAGAATTTATTTAAGTTGTATGTAAAATAATGCATAAAATTGATGCAAATGTATGAAAAGTGTGCATTTATGTGTGTATTTAAAATAAAGAATGTATTCACATTAGCAAACCAAAATTATGTAAGAAGTACGGGACAATTAGCATGATTTTAATTAAATAAAGAATTTTTATTTACTTTAACCATTTTGGTGTGATCTAATTGTGTCAGTAAGACAATTTTTTCTTTTCTTTTTTCTTTCTCTCTCTTTCTTTCTTTTGCGTTTTAATTAACTTTATTTTTGTAGATTTTTGATTTACTATACTTTAACCCTCGCTTCATTAAACTTCTAGAACAAGAAAGATTAGAACTCTGCATCAAGTATAGCATATAAAATTAACTCAAAAGTAATTTATTTCTGTCACTTTCGTGAACCGTGACCGTGGATATCTTTTTAATGGAACTTCCGAAGAACTTCCATTAGTGTTGCCGATAGGAAAGTATTAAAGTTGTAACTTTTAACTCATCCGTCTTTCTAAATCACCAAACGTCGAAGGAGAAAAAAAGTTTTTTAATCTGGAAGTTTAAAATGAAGAGAGGAATTATCTTTTAAGGATTAATCCTTGGTTTTAATAGTTTATTATAACTTTTTGAAGATAACAAAATAAATCACCACAGGCAAAAGTTGGTCACTGAACTGATGATATGTGTAAACAGTAATTACAAAACAATTACGCGTAAAAAACATTTTAAAGTTTTTTTTTTTTTTTTTTTTTTTTTTTTAACTTTCACTTACTTATAAATAGTAGAGAAAGTATTTTAGGATCAAAATTTCGGCGATATGTTTTTATTAAAATTGCATAATTTAATGTCTTCGAAATCCGAAAAATTGATTTTTAGCTGTTGCTCTGTCGGTGTGTTTGATAACAAAAAAACTCGAAAACAGTTATAAGCAGGGAGTCCAAATTCGTCAATCTAAATCTGTATCGTATGGGAATGTTTCGAGGTCCCTTGAATATGAAAAACAGGTTGTTAGCGATTGGTCTGTCTCTGTATGTCTGTGTGTGTGTGTGTCTGTTACAACATACCTCAAGATAAGAACAATTAGAAACAGGGAGTCCAAACTCGTTATTCTAAATTAGCATCCTATAAGGATGCTACACTAAGTTTTCCGTTGAGCTCAAGCGAATGGTTCGTTTAATGGATATTAAAGAGAATTCAAACGCATTACGTTTATCGGCAAAATTTCTGGTAGGTAGAGTTTAGCAGCCACAGGCTGCACTACACAAAATAACACGAGCATATATCCTTTATAAAACAGACATACAAAAGCATGTTTTATGCAGAATATGATGTGGAAATCATCGATTATTCGTTTACAAGGCTACCCAAAAGAATTTGGTTATATTGGGGCTACACTCGGAAATTGCTGGAAATGTATTTCAGCCTGTGTTAAATGTTTTCAAGTAGGACTCAATTTAAGTACACAATGTGGTGTGTTTTTAATGTTTAGACAACATACAAGGATACTTAAAATTAAGCGAAAGCATTCTTTTCTATTGAATGTAATTGATGAAGATGTTTTACTACATTTTACGAAAACTGCTCAGGAATCAAAATTAATGTCCCATACTCATACGGTAGGCAGAGTATTTCCTAAAATTCAATTTTCAGCTATGATTTTTGTATAACATCGCCTTTTGAGGTTTCGTGAACAAGAAAGTCAAGTTTTTAGCGGCTGATCTGTATGTAAGTATGTTATCAGTGTAGCTTAAAAACAAATACTTGCAGGGAATTCAAATTTGCATTTTGAAGTTAGTATGAGATCGACACAATTCGATCAAGATTGGTAAGTATCAAAGAACGTTGCAGATGAAAGTTGTCTAAATAATTTGCAATAAATTTCTTAATTTAATAACATTCTTAAATTTTTCATAAATATAGGCATTATCGTTAAACGGCGAGGAGGGATAGCTCCCCCACGCACACGTACACTATTTTATCTCAAATAGAACTGCTCCTAAAATTATTTTAATTTTTTTTTTTTAATTAGGTCAATATACAGTGCTTGCTATCTTATCCAACAATCTGCAAACTGTCTTTAAAGAATTGAAATGCAGGGGTAAGAGAAAGTCGTGTAGGTGACACACCAGACTGTTTTAATGAAATTCCTTATTATTAATATTGAATTATTGACGATTACAACTTGAAAGCTATTGTTATTGTTAAATTCTGTAAATTGAAGCAAAATGTAAATTTTTACTGTTATTTTTCTTTTCTTTTCTGAATTTTATGGGTAAACGAAAAATATTGTTCGATTGGGGTTAGGAAGCCATAGAAAGACCTTTACAGTGGAGACTTTATTCAGGCTTTAATCTCTAGCACAGATAATCGGTCTTAATCTTTGCATTAACACACCTGTTCAATTTCTCACTATATAACATTAAAACCTTGACGTTATTAGCGTATGAATAAGTGTATTTTGGTCTGAAACTAAAAAAAAGAAAAAAGAAAAAAGAAAAAAAAAATCAACATTTAAATTGTAATTTATAGTCCACTATTCAATTTTGCGAGTATTTTCTAGCATATTTTGCATGTTTAGTATTTGATTTATTGCGTATCTTCAGAAACCCCAAGGAGGAAGAAAGGTACATTTACAAATATATATTGGGTGTCCTATAAAGGTTGGAACGCGGTTTTATTATTTAACTATTATAGAGATAATAAACATAATAATAAGTACAGAATTTTGAATAAACACCATAAAATGCAAGAACTCGCAACAATTGTTTCTGGTTGAAGGAAGACACAACCCTTCGTCTGGCGAACAAAGTAGGCACGAGTGCTGCAAACAAAGTGACAACGCACCCGTACAACACTTGTGCCTACTTTGTTCGCCGGACAAAAGGTCGTGTGTTCTTTCGACCCGAAACAATTGCTGCGCGTTCTTGCATTTTATGGTGTTAAAATGAAAGTTTTGTACTTATTGCTCTTAAACGCCATTTCTTTGGTGTTTTTTTATAATTTATTATAGAGATAACTAGTCAATTTAATTTGCATAAGCGTTCAAAATAAGACAAGAAAGAAGAACACATTATTGAAATTTTCTTTCGGTTATTTTTAAAAAACTTATACTTTTTAACTTTTTATACGATCCCACTAGGCAAATTTGGTAAACTAGAAAGTTTTTACTTTTAAAAATTCAACAATACTATTGCAAAAAACCTTCGTGCCTAAATCTTTAAAACTGAGTGTGTTTTAATAAATTGAAAATTGAATGTTGTGCATAAGGATCATACATCAAAATAGGAATGTAAATTTGTAACATATTACAAAATCATAAAATTTATAGTAATATTTACATCAAAATATTCTTGCGTGTTTAGGACATATCCAGCATTTTCTCAATATACATTGACTACTTACCCGTAATAAGTGAAGAATTAAAACGCATTACAATCCTTTTGGGACATCCTGTACAATAGATAAATTTTTGTAATATATGGAACTAATTTCAGTTAGTCATATTGATACTTTTATATAAATTCAATTACGTAATATTACGTTCAAATGTAAAACAATTTTTCTAAAAAAAAAAAAAAATAATAATAAATAAATAAAAATAAAATAAATAAATAAAAATGCGTTTCAATATTTCACTTTTGTTTTATTTTTTTAAATAGTTTTGTATATTTATTCATTTGATCATAAAATTTTAAAATTTGACATCTATGCATTTTTATGCAAAATATCATTAATTGAGGAATGTTATAAAAACATGAAACAACAATAATAATAATTATAATAATAATAATAATAAACAGGTAATATAAAAGAAATATTTTTAAAGTCAATTCCGACTTACAAACACTATCGAAAAAGTTTTCTTTTTAATAATTTTGAATTAGGAAATAGAAAGTGCGCGTGCAAAATAAAATAAAAATAATTATAAGATTAAGAAAACTTTTTATATACCATGTTTTAAACTTTCTGATGAATCATAGAGCTCTTATCAATGTGCATAAAATTTTTAAATTCAGTTTTTGTGAGATGCATAATTTAACTTTATATATTTTTTTAACGTTCACGTTTAATTAAATGAATTTATTTTTATGTCGAAAGAAAATGAACTCTTTTTTTTTTTTTTTTTTTTGGGGGGGGGGGGGGCAACAATTTAATTATAGCTAATATTTTAATAGCTGTATTAACGCTATTAGGATGTTATTATTTTCATATTTTAATTAATTATAAGAAAACTGATAAAAAATTCGAAAATCAGACGTGTTGTCACCGTTTTCTGAGCAATCCTAAGAGTTTCAAAATTCCTAGCGAGTCGGGAAGTTAGTTAAAAATCGATTGCAAGATTTGTACAAGATATATATAGGGAGAGTGTGAAGTAATAGTAGGAATTGAAAAAAGCGTTATCCCTTTTGTATTTAATTCTTTAAATAAATAGATACTTTTGGCGAATTGTTGTATTTCGTTTTCTTTTCTTTTCTTTCTTTCTTTTCCTTTTGTTTTCTAATTTGCAGTGTTATTTTTATGAACAGACTTTTATATGAGATAACACCATAGCTAGTAATTAGTATTACAATTGAAACATGAAACAATTTATCTTTAAAAATATCTTTTAATGCTCCATTGTTTTTATATTATTTTTTTAATACACAGATTCGTTTTCCATAATGACATTTTTATCCTCAAAAGAATTTTGCGATATGATATTTTTAAAAATGATTTTATTCAGAATACCATTATTTCGAACAGATAATATTGCAAATAAAATATGAAATAATGTAGGTTTTATTTATTTATTTGTTTATTCATTTTTATTTATTTATTTATTTATTTTTGTTGTTGTTGTTGTTGTTGTTGTTGTTGTTCCGTTGTCATTTTACTTTTGCTAAACAATTAAAATAATAAAAAGACAATTTTATTTTACGAAAATGTTTAAATTTAAATGGAATTAAGAATATTTAAATTTTGCAAAAAATTATGATAATCAATAAATAAAAACTACATAAAAACAATGAAATTTTTTTTAAGTTTTAAGCTAAAACTTTTTTTTTCTGAACATATTTGCAAAAATTAAATTTAAAAGTGAATTTAAACAAAAAAATACAGAAAATGAAATCTTATCTTACCCGACACTTTATCAAAAGTATTAACTAAAAAAATATATGCAAAGCAAAAATTCCTGTAATAATTGGGAACTATCATGTTCCAATTTTTTATTGGAATAAGAATGAATATATATATCTATATATATATATAATGTATGTATATATATCGAAAACACATGAAGTCACCCATGGAAAACAATAAACTTGGAAAACAATTACAAAAATATACACTAAACGACAAAAAAAAAAAAAAAAAAAAAAAAAAGCCGCACTTGCATATTTTCCATTTTTCTTTCTGTAATCGCTAATTTTATTGTTTCAAAAGTAAATTTTTGAACAGATTTTATTACGTTGTGTTCCGCGTGCAATTTAGGATTGAGCCAAGTGTTAAAAACAAGATGCAATTGTTCGAAAAATTGTATTTTGAGAAAGTATTTTAAAATTGACAAGAATAAGGCAATTAACAATAACACAAAAAAAAATATTAATTTTAGAGCGAAAATCAAAAAAATATTTTAGTACGTGGGATGTCAAAATGATTAAATGTTAACAAAATATTAGTAATCTGGTTTTTAGCAAGATATAATATTTTTTGGCTGTTTAAACTGCACATTTGTCCTTCGGCGGCCACGTTACTCATCCAGTCGAGATGACCGCAAGTTAAAAAGCCAGCGCTTAAAAAATCAGCTTGTATTACATTTAAAACTTAACGGGGATTCAGAAAGAGTGTTTAGTAACATAATTTATATAAATACAGTAAAATAATAATTAAAGAAAGCAGGTTTAATTGCCAGAAAATCTGAAAAAAATTCATTCTTAACGAAAAGAATTAGAGCACCAAGAAATTAGAGGTTTAAAATTTTTTTTATAAAGATCAATTAATTACTGGGCTGAAGTTGTTCTCTCTGATGAGTCAAGTTTAACTTATTTTAAACTGACGGAAACAAGCAGATCTGATCACGAAAATGTGACTGACTTAATGAAAATCGCACTTTTAAAACAATGACATATTCCCCATACATTACGATACGAAAATTAATAATTTTTCGGTGAGTCTGGCAAATTTTCATGTTCAAGGGATCAATTAACCCGAACGAAATAAAACTTGACCATTAAAAAATTTATACCTGACCGACTGCTTTTGGGGCATTTCAGACTCTTCCATAATCAGCATTTCAAGATGATAATGCATCTTGTTATATGGCGCTTGTGATACATTTATTTGATTCAGGATGTTAAAATTACTTATCCATTCTCATGAGCATCTATAATTTTGTAAGTTATCATAACTTTTTTTTACTTAAAATTAAATCCCACAAAGAATATCGCAGGATTTCTTCTTTATTAGACCAGAAAATTGTCCTAATCAAAATCCGCTCGAAAATGTTTAGTCTATAAAAGAGGGTTGGGATGGGATTATAAATTTGTGGCCTACAACTTTGAAAAAGCTAGAAAAAAATATTTATGATATTTGGCACAGTGAAATTTCTGAGTTTCATGTTAAAAAACTGTAAAATACTATGCCATTGCGCATTAAAGCAATAATTCCATATAAAGGCGGAATTATCCAGAACACATATTTTTATTAAATAATTGTTTAGATCTAACAATTAAATAGTTTTATTTCATATATTAAAGTAGCACTTGTTTATTTCATATAATAAATCATGACAGAATACAAAGTATATGTTTATTATATTATGTTTTAAAAGAAAATTTTATGTAGATTTTTATTAAATACTTAATAGAGTGTAATAAAACGAATTATTAAATCGAAAATGTATATAGGTATCATGTTATGACTTCCGTATTATACAAACATAACAATTTTATCTGTTGCAATCATTAGTTTTTAAATTATTACAAACTCAAAAGTTATAAGTCAATTTTTCTGCAGTGCGGCTTTTTTTTTTTTTTTGTCACTTAGTGTACACGTCATAACCATAGCTAATATTACCATTCTTACGAAATTTGAAAAAAAAAAAAAAAAAAAACTCACCTTACGAACTTCAGTTAAACAATGTCATGCAATACTCATGCAGTACTGCATAAATTACAATTATATTATATTCCTATATGAATTGTTAAATAAAAATCTTATAAATATCCACCAGTGATCAATAAGTAGTTAAGAAAAAGTTCGAGTGACTCACATTATTTCTTATTTTTATTAGATGAGGACTATAGTACTATAGTATAGATTCCATTCTTTATGAAGCATAATAAAGGTTTCTTTCTTTCTTTCTTTCTTTTTTTTTTTTTAAGAGGGGAAGGGAAGAAAGAAGTATTTTAAAATTCATTTCTCTTACTTTCTTTCTTCCTTTCTTTTCTGTTATTTTAAAAATCGAAATATTATTAAAACTGTTAAATTCCTTAACGTGGAGAATAAGTATTTTTTACTTATACCCTTTATATTTCTGCTCCTAACTGTTTTAACTTCTATAGGCGGAATGATCATTTTTTAAATCTACGCTTTCATTAAGTCCTTAATGAAGTTTTATCCCTTTTATCATAATATCGTATCTAATGAAATTCTCCATTTAGTTTAATGTATTTTCCTCTCTCTCTCGCTCATTTCTACTTACGCAAGGTCTATTTTAAGATCTTTATCATGTAATGAAAATTCGAACAAAAATATTCATAACCTGGATATCGAAGTAGTTTTTTATTTTCAATATCTATGAATTAAAAGTAGATAAAATTTCCCCTTTAAAAAAGAAGAATAAAAATTAGTTTAACTGCTGGAGTTAAGCTCTTTTAATAAATTTTGAAAGCTCTTATGCAAACGTTAGCAAAACTAAATTGTACTTATTTTAAATTACGTGTGTTTAACTTAAAGCTTTAAAGATAAAATAAATGTCCTTTACTATTCATGAAATTAACCAAAAGTTTGATGGGAGAAAAGGCATTAGAAGCTCCCATTATAAGTTTATTTTATTTTTTATTTCTAGATCTTTATCTTTTTTATTTGCATGTTAAATAGATAAAAGAGTTTTTTTTTTTTTTTTTTTGTTCTTCTTCTTCTTTTTTTACGAAGCAAAGCAACTATGATTAAAACGTTCTAAGTAGACGAACATTGCAATAACTTTAAAATTTATTTAAAGTGCTCCTGCGCCATGAAATTGAAGTCCAACATTATTATTTATTTACATTTATTTAATTTTTTTTTTTTTCTGTTCTGCTAACGCATCTGCATTTTTTTTCTTTCTTTTCTTCCGTTTCTTCTTATGTTTCTTTCTTTCTTTCTAATCAAGGAAAATGAAGAAATTGGCAAGGATAAAAAAAATATTCTAATGAGCGAGTTTTCAAGATCAAGTTTTGATTGGTACATATAGTTCAGGGTTACTTAGGTTTTGGATATAATAGTTAAAACCGTGGTTTTTCCCGGGATGTTTAAAATCACTATGACCAAAATTACATTATGCAGCAAAACTATATTTTCTCAAAACAATACGTATCTATATTTATATAGATTTGTGAGATTTTTTTTTTTCTATCTTTATTAATAAATAAATAAATAAATAAATAAAAATAATGCGTAATAACAATAGAAATTAGTATGTTGTGGCCATCACAAAAATTTTAGTATCAATATAATAATTGGTGAGAAAATTACGTATAACCCGAAATAGGCTTCATAAAAGTGGCTCCTACCGGCCGACTTGCGCCCAAATTTCACCAGTATAGTTTTTCATAAAAGCCCTCTTACATATAAAGTTTGGTGCACTTACACACAATATGGCCTTCAAGTAAAATTCGGGCTACTTTTCGGCCTATACAGAATCAAACTGAGAAATAATAGTTTTTCGTAATAGCCAACTTTTGGGTGAGGTTTGGTCCACTTGTACGCTTTACAATGTAAGATATATTCTTCTCGTAAATGACAGAGACCCTATATTAGGAAGAAACTGGACATTGACGGAAAGTCAGCCATCTTAGTGCCAAATTGGAGTGATCCTCGTAGAACGTAATGCTTTTTTCTTCCCGATTGGCACTTTACTATACAACATAAATGGAAGAAAAATGTATTAAGTTTGTTTATGTATAGAAATTAATGCAGAATATAAATATGTAATTTTTTTCGTCTCAGGAAAAAAAAAAAAAAAAAAAAAAAAAAAAAAAGCATTTGGAAAAAAACGAATTTTGTTTTAAACTTCGATAAGATATGGTTACTTTTTCAAATCCGATCGGAAAATAGAAGAATTTTTCTTTATATATTTCAATATTAAGCAAAATACGTTGATTGTGAAAGTAATTCTACGCTATTTTTTCTGAGGACATGCATTTTATATTTAAAAAGTTAGAAAATTTTTAACAATAATATGGTAATCTTAGTTTTTATCAAGTAATTCATAAATAAATGTAAAATTACGGCAGAAGAAAGGAAATTATTTTTTATTATTTTATAAAAATATTTATGTAATATTTTTACAAGCTAAAAATTTATATTTTATTTACTTCAATTACACATTACCATTAATAATGACGTAATTATTTATTTTTGTAAAAATATTAACCAATAATTAAAAATAAAAATTTAATCTATATAAATAAAGAGAAGTATGTCTGTGTGTCTGCGCTCTGGTGCTCACGCTACTAATCGCAGAGCTACAAAACATGACAGATGGATACCTGGAACCCTGCAGGGGTGCACCTCATTGAGATTTTTTCGAATTTCGAATCTGATTTTATCTAAATATATATATATATATATATATTATTATTATTATTATTTTTTTTTTTTTTTTTCAATCTTAAACATTGGCTTTTCTGTTTCATTTTTCTAAATCTTTTTCTTTCTTTTCAATCGTCTGGTATCTTAGCAATGGCTATTAAACTCAAACTATTTATTTATTTAAATTCATTTGAGAACGAAATCTTTTTTATTATATATATATATATATATATATTTAGGTATTTATTTATCAAATTGTAATACACATACAGTAGAAAATATATTCAATTTTTAGATTTGGTCCATTGAGCAACAGGTATTACGCGTTTTATTATTTTTTGAATCTTCGAGTTTAAATTTTTAAAATATTTTTTTTTTTTTTTAGATTTTGTTCCTTGATATTTGTTTTTTTATTTTCTAAAATTATTTAAAATCGTCTGCGTATCTTAGCAAAGGCTATTACGTAATTTATTTAAATTCATTTGAAAGTGAAATCTTTTTTATTTATTGTATTTATTGAAATCAAATAGTAATACGCATACAATAGAAAAAAAATTAAACGTATTAAATTTTTAGATTTTTGTTCATTGATTTCCCTAGTAATAGCTATTGCACATTTTATTATTATTAGGATTGTGAAATTAAAATTTTTAAATTAATCTTTTAGATAATATCCATTGATTTTTTTTTTTTTTTTTTTTTTTTTTTTTCTATTTATTTATAGTATTGATCGGGAAAATATGGTAATACATAGTAGAAATGATTAAATTGATTAAAATTTAAGTTTAATTAAAATTTATTTATTTATTTGTTTATTTAAAAATCTACTTTTTATTTTATTTAGTATATTGGTTGGAATGATATGATGGTAATATAGTGTAAGGGATGAAGGTTATAAAATACATGCTTCAGAAACTAAAATATTTAATAGATGCTGTGATACAGTATCTTTAAAATCGTAGTTTTTGAATAATAGTAGATCCACATGTCTTCGATAAATACCCAGAAGTGCCTGGGAAAGACCTTTATTTAGGCATTGGGAACCTGGACCCAATACAATGCGGGTACCCGAAGTGAGGTTCAGAGCGAATTCAATGTGATTTTTTTAGTTTTTATTTATAATGTGACATAAAAAATAAATAGTGATTCAATTCCTTTGAAAATTCATTTAAATATAGTGACCAGCGAAGCGGGCATAGTTTGCTAGTTAATAATAATTTGTAAAAAATATTAATTAACATTTTAAGAAATTAAAAAATATGTTTTTATTTATTTTATTTACGTTTACTTATTTAGTTGATTTTGATTTTTTTTTTTTTTCGTTTTTTCGTTTTTAAAAATATTATTTAAATAAAAATAATAATTTACTTAAATATTATTTATAAAATTTATTATGGCAAATATTATTTAAAAGAAGTTTATATTTCATATGCTAGTAAATAATGTACACCTTATTTTCTTTATTTTTATCATTTTATTTTAAGAAAACGGATACATTTTACGTACTCGAAAGTAATAAAAAAGTATTTTTAATATAGTTATTGTCATGCAACCAACCACTTCCCGGTTTCTTTTTATTCACCCAACCAACCTTCCAGGCCGCTGTGAAGGTGTTTCGGCGGAGAAGGTGTTTTGGAGGTGAGTGGAATTTTGGCCTTCGGCCTGCACTGTAAAAAAAAATTTCAGTATTTTACAACAAAAGGTGCTGGCACCGCGGCTGCCAGCACAGTTGCTGTAAAATTTACAAGATGCTGTTTTTTATGGTGCTGTAAAATTTACTGCACTTTGCTGTGAATTTTACAAGATGCTGTTTTTAGTAGTGCTGTAAAATTAACTGCATTTTGCTGTGAATTTTACAAGGTGCTGTTTTAAAAAGTGTTGTAAAATTTACAACAAAGTGTAGTTAATTTTACAACACATTTTAAAACAGCATCTTCTGAAATTCACAGCAAAGTGCAGTTAATTTTACAGCACTACTAAAAACGACATTTTGTAAAATTCACAGCAAAGTGCAGAAAATTTTACAGCACCATAAAAGCAGTAGCTTGTAAATTTTACAGCAACTGTGTTGGCAGCCGCGGTGCCAGCACCTTTTGTTGTAAAATACTGATTTTTTTTTTTTTTTTTTTACGGTGTAATAGGCAGTGATGCCAGATTGGGGATTTTGTCCCCATTTTGTGGATTTTCGAGGCTTCTGGGGGCAATTTTGGGGACCAAATGTTTGTAGGGACTTTTTGGGGAGTTCTTCAACTTTTTGTCAATGTTGGCAACGTAATGATTTATCCCTACGACTAGAGACTTTCAATAGCTTTATTGTTATTTGGGGATTTTTTTAAAAAATTGCCTTCATTTGGGGAAAAATCTGAGCTTAAATCATAGAAAAATCTGCTTAATATATATATATATATATATATATACATATATATATATATTTTTTTTTTTTTTTTTCTTTGAAGAAATTTTTATTCTCTCTTTTTAGTAGAAATCAAGCTGGGGATTTTTTTGAAAAAAAAAAAAAAAAAAAACCTGATTTGGGAAAATTTGAAAACCTGTTTGGGGAAATAATTTTCGACCATCTGGCATCACTGAGTGTAGGCGCGTAGAGATGGGAATAATAGAATGATTTTGATAATCGAGTGATTTGCTTTCGAATGATTTTGATAATCGAATGATTTTACAATCGATTATTGATGACGTAAGCGTAGAATAAGCGTTTTGTAATTAGTTTCGGTTTCTTCGTAGCTATCAGGTTGCTTTCTGTTTATACTTTGTTTTTTCACTCATTGCTATGAAATTTTAAGGTCTAACCTAGAGTCCTGCACGGGTCGGGTTTTACCCGACCCGAACCCGACAGATGAATTTTATATCAACCCGAAACCCGACCCGAACTCGACAAAAAAATTTTCATCAACCCGAAAACCGACCCGAACCCGCAGTAGAGAAACTTTTACGACCCGCACCCGACTCGAACCCGCTGTCTTTAGACCCGAACCCGACCCGAAACCCGAAAACTAAATAAAAATTACTTATTCATCTAAAAATCATACAAAACTTTTTTAAATTATAAAAAAAGGTAAATTTTTATTGTCATACAGTTGGTAAATTATTTAAAAAGTAATTTGAAATATAATCACTAATTGTTTAATTTAAAAATTAAAAAATCTGAAAAATAGATCAATGATAATTTTTAACCATTTATGTAAATTGTTAACTTCAAAAGTAAACTAGTATGTTGTGGCCACCACAAGACTTTCTTCTATAATTTCCTATATTTTACTAAGTGCAAATAATTTATTTAAAAAAAATATATATATTTTAATTATCTAGCAGGATGAATGCAAACGATTTTCATCTTAAGAGACAACTAACACTAAATATCCAAAGTAAGCATTTTTATTGCCTATAAATGGTATCTTAAAAAGTACGTTTTTATATTGGTTATCTCACATATCAGGTTTCGTACAGTTATATGCCATAGAAGTTGAGATATAGCCTTCCCATTATCAAGGGATATTGCAGTATAGCAGCAAACCTACTGGCCGATTAGCATCCATATTGATATTCAACATAATGTCTCATTATAGCTTTCTTAAATATCAAGTTTTGTTTGATTATACTCAATAGAACCTGAGATATAGCCTCCCATTAAATTGCAAATATCGCTGTATAGCAGCGTCACCTGTTGAGCGGTTGACATCAAAAGTCGAGACACTAATTTAGGTCAAGGTGTACCTACATATAAATTTATATGGAATTTTACGCAGTAATTCCTGAGATTATAGCCTTCCCTTAAACTGCCGAAATCTATGTACAGCAGCGCCATCTGTTGGCCGATAAGAATTCAAAATGAATCATCATAATGTCTCACAATAGCCTTTTCACATATCAAGCTTTGTTTGATTATACTCAATAGAACCTGAGATATAGCCTCCTCCTAAATTTCGAAAATTGCTGTATAGCAGCGCCACCTGTTGATCGGTTGACAAAAATTGATAGGCACTAATTTAGGTCACGGTGCCTCTACATTTAAATTCATATATAATTCTGAACAGTAGTTCCGGAGATACAGTCGCCACTAAATTTTGTCACACAGGCAGACAGACATTTTCTATAAATGATAAAATCGTGTTCTAGACCTCTCAAAACGTGTAAATCCGTCGAAAACTTGAAGTCGAAAATTTTTATGAATCCAATTCTTCTATTGAATATCGAAGAAAGTAAAAAACGCACTTCAATTTAAATGTTCGTAATTTATTGTTTAATACTTATAGTCTGGGGAAAAAATGATGTATTATTCTTTATTGCTTTTTTCCAATGTGGATGTTTACTTTACTATAATAATTTGTGTAGCATGTATGTGATTCGCAGTTAAACATCTGCTATTTAAAGGTCACTGCTCACTTTAAATTCGCATAATCAGCAACTTAGCTTCCTCCGGTATCACTTTTGCTTGGTGCATTATTTATTTGTTCAAGAGAAGGCGATAAAGAATATAATCTGCCTTGATGGCATTCGTTTCCTTTATGTGTTTATTTTACAGTACTTTTTTTAATTAAATTACAACAAGTATTCCCTGTATATTTTTTGCATATACAAATGTAAATGGAAGAAAATTCAAAATTTCATTAACACAAAAGCGAGGATTAAAATTCATTGAAAATATAAAGATATCTTAAAAAAAAAAAAAAAAAAAAAAAAAAAAAATGTAAATTGAGAAATAATTTAAATTCTCAAAACGCAAAAGCAAGGTTATTTTGTATTTCTTATATGTGTATATACATATATACATATATTAACAATAGTAAATAAAAATTTTAATACAGTACTTTAAAATTTTCATACAATTTCTATAGATGATCAGTTTTCGATTTGTTGAAGAAAAGAAAACGTATACGGATATTTTTTTGTCATGCTTACACAGGTTTTTTTTTTTTTTTTTTTTTTTTCAGGTGGATATCCGCGTATAGGAAAACGGAGCTCCGACACATGTCTAAAATCAGTTAAAGAGCTATAATTATGTCTACAAATTTATGCTTTCAATTGTAATTTTTTTTTTTTTTTTTTTTTGAATGATGTTCTCAAGTCGACCCGACTCGTGGAAAGCTAAACCCGACCCGAACCCGTCCCGCAAGAAAAAAAATCTGTCAACCCGACCCGAGCCCGACCCGCAAGATAAAAAAATCATTCAACCCGACCAGAACCCGAACCGCGGGTAGGGTCGGGTTCGGGTAAAATCGGGTTACCCGACCCGATGCAGAACTTCTAGTCTAACCTTTAATAATTGAGATTTTTTACATAGACTTTTTTCAAAAATCGAAGTAATTACTTGTAGTAATTACTTTGTTTTCTCTCCCCCCTCCCCCCTCTTTCTCTGTGCGCGCCTAAGGCGCGCCATCAAACACAGAAAGATCAAAAGAGAGAAAGGACATTTGTTTGTTCCTTCAAAGAAAACACGATGCTGCTAGTTGGATCTAGCTTCTGGGTGCTAGAGATTTGTTTTCTCCAATATAAATATCAGAAATATTGTAATAGCAAATTTTCGGGATGAAAAATTTGTGATTCATAATCGCAAAATACGTGCCAACTGTTTCCATTTGAAGACAACTGTCATTCTACTGGCTGGAACCCTATCTATTTATATTTATTTACTCCTTGTTTGTTTATTATTTTCTGTTCTTTTTTAAGTTTCTAGAAAATTCACTCTTATGAAATTCTATCAAGTTACCATCTTAAATTCTTTCTAAAATATGACTTATATTGCTAATCTAAAAAGCATTTAAGTACTACTGTAATTAAAAATGTCATTTTTACTACAATGCTATAAAGGGACACTTAAAAAAACTTTTTAATTTTGAGTAATTGGAGAGTTAAAATTTACTTTTTTGGAATGCCACAATGCTGCTAATTAACTCCTTTTTATTATTATGTAAGATTCTAGCAATAATTTTCAACTTCGTATAACCTCCATCCCCCCAGCATAGTAGGATGAATAAATTTAGAATTAAAAATAAATAAATAAATAAATAAAAAATAAAATAAAAAACAGATCTTTAAAATAAATAATATATATATTTGATATATCCTAATTTAGTACTGAGATAGCATAGGGTTCATGTGGTCCTATAGTTTCCTTTATTTTTCTCTACCATTAATTTTGTATGGCATTGTTATAAAAAAAATTTATACATAAATTTAATAGCAATATAATATATTTGATAACAAATCTATTGTTTGAAAAATACTGGTAGAAGTATACTGTAAAAAAAAAAAAAAAAAAAAAAAAAAAAGAGGGGGTGGGGGAGCAAGAGAAAGAGAGTGCTTAAGAACCCTAAAAAAATATATATAATAAATTATTTAAACAAGAAAACAAATTAGAGATTCATGAGGTTACTTCAGAACAAAGATTCACAAGCTTTCAGACACTTCCATCAGTACATTTTAGCAGGATTTTCTTATTTAAATTCTTAAATAAACAGAATTTTTCTTAGAAATAAATAGAAATTTACTTTCACAAATTTATTTGTACACGTTTATTCAAAGACTCGTACGTCTCTGTTCTGAGGTAATAGAATCTTTCACCACAGTGACTTGCAGTTTCTTAATTTGGTCATCCAAAGAAACTATGTGCATCAATGGTATAGAAATGGGTGACAAGAAAAAAAAAAAAAAAAAAAAACGCGGGATATACTGTAGTGAGTCTTATATTTTAGAAAATTAAATCAGCTAATGCAGTTTTGTAGGAAACCATTTTATCTTTTTAAAATAGATTAATACAAAAAACTATAATGAATGATCATTTTCATTTTCTTTTTTGCATTCTTTCGATTCACCAAAAAAAAAAAAAAAAAAAAAAAAAGCAATTCTGGACGGAACGGCCTTAAACTTCAGATATCTAAGAATATTTACTATTTCATATTTTTCACTATCGATGTAGTCACGAGTGTAAACAGGAGATCAAATACAAATTGATGAAAGGAACAAATACTTTTGATCGCCGTGTATCATTAAAAAGCTACGAATGGTGTGTAACTTTAACACATCGTTGCACTTACCATGTTCAATATTTTCATGTTTTTTTTTTTTTTTGATGGGAATAGCATAATTATTTAGACAGGTATAATTTTTTATTTTCAAAAATTCTAAACAAGAAACTTGCCAAAAACTTAATAACAAGAATGGATTTCTACGAAATTTTACAAAAGTTGCAGAAAAATTGACAAATTCTTAAAGAAGCATTATTCTGAAACATAAAATTGACACGTGTAATATTCGCTAAGATATGAGTTTTTTTTTTTTTTTTTAATGCGCATACGCAAGAGATAGAATTTATTATTATTATTATTATAAAATAGATTAAAAGCTACGTATATTGCGCAACTTTTATCAAAATTTCATAAGAATACAGTAAAAAGTAAGCAAATTATCGGCAAAAGAACGAGGTAGATTTTAAATATTTTCCTGAGTTAAAATTTAATAAAGGGGTTTTCAGATTCTACGTACTATTTAATTTGGAGATCCAATTATTTTAACCATATTGCAAAATTTTTTTTATTTTTTTATTTATTTTTTTTCTAAAAAACACCAGAAAACTCAAATTTTTTGAAAATAAATAAAAATGTATTAGAGTTATAAGCCCATGAATGGTTTTCATGAAATAATTGGATCTCCAAATTAAACACCTGGAATATATAAACAATCCTGGAAAATATCTAAAAATATAGCTCATTCTTTTGAGCGTAATTTGCTTGATTTAAACTCTATTCAAATGAACTTTTGACGTAAGTTGACCAATATATCTAGCTTTTAAACAATTTGTGCAATTTTTGTAAAATTTTATTGAAATCTATTTTTGTTAGAGGTAAAATACTTGCCAATAATAATAATAATAATTTTTGAAAAAAAAAAAAAGAAATTAAAAAAAATGCAAATATGGTACATAGTAAGTGCGACATTGTGTTAAAGTTACAAGAACTTTTGTACCTTTTTATAATACACGATGATCCAGGGTATTTGCACTTTTCTTCAATTTGTAGTTTATCCTCCAATACCACTCTTGTCTAAACCGATATTGGAATATGTGAGTTTCGGAGATCGAAAATTTTTACGAATCCAATATTTTTTTTTTTCTCGTTTATATTTATTTTTCAATATAAACGAGAAAAAATATCCTTATTTATTTATTTATTTATTTATTATTATTATTATTATTATTATTATTTTTTCATTTGGTCAAAATATTTAAAAAGCGTAATAAATAAATCAATAAAAATAAAAATAGCACATTCTTTTCCTTAAAATATGAAATTGCGTTCTTTAGCAGCGGTTACATATATTAATGTTTTAAAATTTCTATTATGCTATTTCTATTTGGTGCCAAAGGGAAAAAGAAAAAAATTGTTTTCATTTACTCTATTTTGTCCGAAAGAAATAGATCTCTTGTTCTAATAGCTTATTTCATGACAAAAATTCAGGGCTGGAAGTTTCCGTCTTTCTTCAAGATATTTTCAAAATCTGAATGGCAATTTTTATCATAAAATAAACCAAAAAATTATCGTTACTGAATAATGACTGGAAAATTCCCTGAAAAAAAAGGAGGGTGTTTCGAATTCTACAGAAATTAAAAATTCTGGAAACAGTAAACGTAAGATAATTTAAAAAAGCAGATAAATATAATATAAAATATAATTTCAATAGGTATATCTGTTATAGCAAATATCGATTTTGAAAATAAATAAATAAATACATAAAATAAAATAAATTCAATAAATAAAAAAGAGAGAAAAATCTTCCGGTATTCAAAAACCCCACTATCGGATCACAGTTAATTAACAGCAGCGCTACATGTCGGCCTACACACATAAATTTAAACTAGCGTAGTTGTCTGACCAAATTTTTCAGAGGTCGTTTGGATGGTGAGCAAACATCCAGGTTCAGATTATAAAACGGGCATAGAATGCAACTGGCGCCAAATTTCGGCTGATTGTCGAAATTTGCTACAGGCAGAATACTTTATCACTAGAGGTACCTAAAATTGACGCGATCATGCAAAAGTCGTTTTTTTTTTTTGCTAAAATTACATTAATATTGTTTTTAAATATGTTTAATTATTTGCTGTTTTACCCAATATTACTAATTTTTCATTATCTGAATAATTATTTCGAAGCACTTAAACTCAAATAAGTGTATCGATAGTAGGGAAAGTGCGGAAAAAAAACATTAAATGAAGACTGCACGTAAAAATTACTTAACACTAGTGTTCTAGGGTTAAAAGTTAATTTGTAATCATAAACATATTGAATTTGTTATAATTAATTACTTGATAAATAATTAATATTTTTTGTTGATTTTCATGAGTGCAAGTTTATACACGTTCATATAAAAAAGTGCATTTAGCACTTTCTTGGCCAGCATATAACTTGATAAATGTAATTGTATGAAAAACTGAAATGTATGAAAATTTAAAAGGACTATACTGAATGATTAATAAGAAACATTTTTTTTTTTTTTATTAATTGTAAATCGTTAAGACAAAAGTTATAGAATAGATTAGACATGCTACAATATGTTTATAACTAATGCGTTTTGACGAAATATTAATTAATCAATTCAAAATATTAATATAAAAATTAATAACTAACCTTTCTGATGAACGGACACTGCTCATTCCATGATCTTCTAGTCTTTCATTCATCGTTCATCTGCATCTCAGTTCAAAGACGCAGATGTTTTGTTTCCACAAGCAGATGTTCCTGTCTAAAGTCCACAGGAAGTCGATTTTTACAGCACTTAGTGCTTGAATTTATTTCACAGCATAAATACTTGAAAATAAACCGCAGAAAGTGTAGGAAAAATTACAACATTTTTTTACAGTGTGCGAATGACGCATCCTAGTAAAAGCCTTTATTCTGTTATCTTATATTTTATTATTACATGAGCACATTATATAAAATCTCGTTGTACAAATTTATATTCATATTTCGTGGTACATTAATTAATAAAGAGTTAAATTTCATAAAAGAGACATTCTATTTTCAAGTATCTACACTCGTCCATTACAGTTATTTTAAATATGTATTTTAAAATATATTAGAAAATTACATGCGAAATAAAAAAAAAAGTACATGCAGGTCTAATATATTAAATATGTCGCAAAATAGAACTTAAAAACTAATAGCTAGCAAATAAATAATGTAATTATCTCATATGTTTGGAAATGAATACATAAAACAGCATGCAATGAGAGAATTCAAAGTATTTAAAACATGAGATAAAATAAATATTATATATATATATATATATATATATATATTTTAAATATTTCAAAATTAATTTATATGTAATAAATAAGTTCTCCTTCAGTTATGGCGTAAAATAATCGAAATTTCTTCTCAGCGTAATGGAGCAACTGGCACAAAAATGGAAGATTTCGTCAAAAAGCCGGCACGCCAATGTCCAGTCTCTTTCTAATACAGGGCCTCTAGTAAATGAAGCATGTCAGCGCCATTTATCAGTCGATATTCACTGAAATCAGCATTATATATATCTATATATATATATATAATAACCCTCTTACATTTCTAATTTGGAACAATTATACATTATAGATGCTGAGATATAGCCTTCCCGTTAAGGAGGGATATTGCAGCATAGCATCGCCATTTGTTTAGCGATATATACAAAGAGTTGATAAAGACAAATTTTTGTCAAAGTGCAACTAAATATAAAATTTCGAAAATTTCTGTGCATTAGTTCTTATGTTTATAGGTATTGCAATACTGAAATGATTAAGATTCGAGTAATGGTTACCACACATTTTTCAATATTCAATTCAGATAATTCTTTAGAAATTGCTGAAGTACTGCAATCAGTTTTTTCCCTGTCATGTCTCGGAAACAGGCTCACGGTAACCATTTTTACTTCATGTTTTGAAAAACGTTTTGTCTATGCGCTTTTAAAAAATTTTTGCTCGGCTGAACCAAAACTTGGTATTTTAGCAGCTGCAATAATAAGATGGGAAAATCTTTTACGATGGTGTGGTGCTTTGTTAAACCAAAACTTGGTACTAGTAGATGCAACCATAAGATGCAAAATCTTTCACCATAGTGTGGTACTTGATCGAACCAAAACTTGGTACTAGTAGTTTTAACCATAAGATGAAAAAATCTTTTATCATCGTTTTGTGTTTGATTGAACCAAAACTTTGTACTTTAGCAGTTGCAACCATAAGATCGGAAAATCCTTTACCATGGTTGGTGCTTGGTTAAATCAAAACTTCATACTTTATTAGCTTCATCCATAAGATGGAAAAATCTTTTACCATGGTGTGGAGCTTGGTTTAACAAACATTGGTATTTTAGTACCTGCAGCCATAAAATTGTAAAGTTTTTACCATGGTTTTAAGCTTGGTTGAGCCAAAATTGACACCACAGTAGTTACATTTTTAAAATGATGAAATCTTTCAGCATTGTTTAGTGTTTTTTCCCAACAAGAAACAGCAAATCATGGTTGAAGGTTCTCTTATGAGTGCAGCTACTTTGCTACCTACGTTTTGGTTCAACCTACCACGTTACAGTTACTGTAGAGTACTAAGTTTTGGTTAAACATACAAAATAATGCAGTTCCAGTCGCTATCAGAAAATAGCCAATTTGGATTTTAAAAGCGTTTTAAAAAATGTAAAGAAGTTTTTGTCATGAATAGACATGTTACTTTTTATTATTCCCAATTGTTGTAAAGATTTTCTTGTACAGATATGTAGCGAAGTTTTTTTAGTTAGTGGCAGGTAGATAAAATGTAAACAGAAGTTTCCAGTTCGATGATCTCCATTAGGCCATATTTTCGTATAGGTGAAAAAGACTTCTTCTACTTGCGTTGATTGCCGCTAGCACAGTTTGCAATTCTTCCATTAAAATAACCAAGATTCTATCCAAAGGTGTTTAAAATAATAATTTCAGAAATCAATAAAAAATTGACAAAAAATTGTGCACAGTTTTTTTATTGACTTGCTGCATAAAATAAGGAGGGAAGGTGCCCCTAACGTATAAATATTTTAAGAACTACATCCGTATGTTGTAAGCAGGAGCGATCAGAGAAGAATGATGAAGTTTCAGCCATATTCAAATTATTGTTACATATTGGCATTTAATTTCATCGCCAGCAAGAACACATAAAAAGTGGTTTTTTAAAGATACGTTACACTGAAATTAAGCTAACAATTTTGAATACAGAGTAGGATTGCCATAATATGATAACCCTATCAAAAATCACAAATTTCGCCAGAGATTCATCCTGAGAAAAGTTAACCGCAAAGGATAGATATACATAAAATATAGCTATAATTTAATTGTGTTCATGGATAATTTTGTCTAATTGAATAAATTACGTTAGGAATAAGGCTACTGTGATTTAAGCGGAACATAAATAAAATGGGCCATGTGTTACTCTTTATGATAGGAAATGATGAGAATATGCAAGGAGATTGATTATCTTTTACTTTTTTTTAATTTTTTTAATTTTTTTATTTTACTGATAGAAGAAGAATTCGGCAGTTATTAAAGATTAATATTGAATACACGAGTGAATTATTATAAAAAGCGATAAAATAGATTTGAATTAAAATTAAATAGAGAATTTTTAAAATATATGTGATTTCTACATCACATATTTCTCCCCTTCACCCAGAAAAAATTTTATGAAGAGAGAAAATTTTTTATATGTTCTTGCTGTTACATGAGTAAAATATTTATTATAATACTAGATGATATTACTGTTATATGAGTGTAATTTTCTCTAAAAATGTAAAAATATAAAGAACTTCAATGAATATTATACGAGGCACACATCCCATACAAAAATATAAAAAATAAAAAAAAATATAGTCATGACATAAAATAATTATAAAGGATCCACATCAAATTATGCATAATCTTTTGCATAATAAAAACAGCTGTAGCATATTATTATTCAAAATATTTGGACATATATAATAGTCCACATTATATTTACCCTTATTTGGTAAATTCAAATGACCTGTATATATATATATATTATTTATTATTAAAACAAGCATATGCATTTATTTAACATTGGGCCCAACAAAACAGGTCACATGCCAGCTTATCTGACTTAAATATGCTTAAATTTGAGCTCTTTTTTTTTTTTATGTGTATATATAATTTTTTTTTATAACATTTATGCATACATTTAGAAAACATGATATAAACACATAATATATACACAGCATAGTAGCAACATATAAACATTGGTAATTAAGTGTGTTAATAATAATTAGGCATGGCTGTATTAGATAAGAATTGACATTTTTTTTTTTTTTTTTTTTTTTGCATAAATTGTTGGTATTTACATAGGTGAGAGAAAATGAATATTTAATAAGATATGATGATGTTGATTTACTAAATTGACATATAATAATGCCTGAAGTAAAAACAATGTGCATGTTAAATCTCTGTAGTGTAATGTGAATTTCTCTTTTTTACTACTTTTTCTTTTTTTTATATTTATAATAAACGATTTTTTTTCATGTATAAAAGTGTTACGTATACTTTTAATAATCATATAATTTACAAATATTTAAAATGTGAATGTTCATGCTGTAATTGTAATCGAGGGAAAATATTAATTATCTGTGCAAGAGTCTAAAATGAATATTTTTTTTTACAGTTTCAAGCTAAGGCAAATCAATCATGCAAAATGATTGATCAACAATTTACCAACGAAGCTTAAGTAAATTTTATGTTAAGTGTAAAAAATGTGCAAACATGAAAATATGTGTGTGAATGTGTGAAAAGGAAGCCTTATTGAAACCTGTAAATATCACAAAAATACAATTGCACTAAATAAAAATATTATGGACAATTAAAAAAAGTGTGAATCTGTAACGATTATTTAAACTTTTGATTTGTAAAAAATTTAATCATAATGTGTGCAAAATTATCATTAAAAAGTATTTCCTCCTGTTATCATTTATTGAAATAAATTAATTATTATGTATGAAGTGTGAATGTGTAAGTGTGTTATAATTGTCATAACATATTTATTTTTAATTAACAAAAAAGAGGAAAACTGTCATGTAATGTCCAAATTTTAGTGCCAAAGATTTAAATATATAATATATACCTTTTATAGTTATGAAGGTTCTTTGACAAAAATTGGGCAAACAAGTTTAAAAAGTGAAAGTAATATGAAAATGTGTGTAGCATGAACTGTAATTCGATTAAAAAACAAGTTATCTCATGCGTAAATGTTCGAAGTAAGTATTTTTTACAGTTATTGTACAAGGCAAATCAACCATATGTATGATTGATTAAACATTTGCCTAAAATAATTGTAAGGTAAATATCTTTTTTTTTTTTTTTTTTTGTGTGTGTGTGTGTGTGTGTGTGTGTATAATGTGTAAACGTGAAATAATTGTGTGAATGTGTTTATAAAATTTGTGAAAAACGAAAAACCTTGCCAAATCTAACCTATAAATACTACAACATAAAACAATTACACAGAGAAACCTCTTAAATCATCAAAAGTTAAATAGTTCTTTTTTTTTTTTTTTTTTTTTTTTTTTTTACACAATAGTCTTTTTTTACAGAAAAAAAAGATAAGTGTGAAACTATGATCTGTGGTGATCATTACTGTAAATTTTTGAAAGATGGTTATTTACAAAATTTTGTAAGTGTTATGTCAACAATGTATGTGTACAAATTTCGGTTAATTGGTAATACACCATGAAGTAGAAAAATAATGAATATATTCATACATACTAAATCTATATACACGATAAAATGTAAAATCTGCAAATACATAAACCATTCATTTGTGTAAGCATGTGAAAAATATTGAGAAATATCTGTGTTAAATTGATGTGCTTGTTAAAAATGTCGAACAACATGAGTAATTCAAATAATTACATTTAACAATTTAAAAGATGAAGTATATGTGATGTTTATATATGTATTAAAATAAATTTGATGTTTGTGAGGCATAAAATATTATTTATTATAACCATAATTTGTAAATAAATATAACATGTTGAAAGAACATATAAATGGATAGTGTGTGTGTGTATGCGCAATTAAATTGAAGTGCCTTGAGTGAAACAAGATGATCGGATTAATAAATCTTCTTTGTTCCGAAGCACCAAATTGCATAAATAGGTATAAATATGTGTAAATGTATAACAGCAATACTAATGTGCAAAATTTACACCATCAATAATAAACGAAGTTGAAGAAAAAAGGTCATGTAAAATTTATATTTACTGAAAGTGTGTATAAACATTGCCAAAAAAATACGTGTGAAACAAAAATTATATATGTGAAGTAACTATGTAAATGGAAAAATGCCAATACATAATTTTTAGAAAACAAGAAAAATGTGACACTGGAAAAATGTAATTATGTATATTATGTATACATGTATAGTAAAACTTGTAAGTTGAAATGAAAAGATCCTTTAAAAATTTTGCAAAAAAAAGTATGAGTAACTATTTGAAATATATGAAAGAAATATAAAATTAACAAATAGTTACAGATAAATTTATAATATTTAGCATAAATAAAATTTGTTTTGTTTATTTGTTTATTTATTTATTTATTTTTAAGATACTGCCAGGTAAGGTCATGTTAATTAATGTTAAAGATGCATAAATTATCATCATTATCATTACTATTATTATTGATTTCTCTTTTATGAATCAATAACTATATTTTATAAAAATAGAATAACAAAAGCACTCAAATTAAATTATTGCCGATCAAGTGATATGTGAACACATGACATGCCAAATAATTAAGTCAGAGAAAAGTGTGTAAACTCCGAAGAAAACATGCCTGAATAATTGGGTTGTGAGGCCAATTATAACATGCCTTAGTGAGTGAAATGTGTAAAAACGTGTAAAAATGTGGAAAAGAACTATTGAAAAAAATTTGCCATTCAACCGGACCCCAAATTAGTCAAATGACAATGAAGTTCTGACTCAAAAATAAGCATGTATAAGAACACATGTACATAATCAGCAAAAATATATATATAAAGAAACACATAATTTTGTTACTTACTTACTTTTTTTTTTTTTTTTTTTTTTTTTTTTTTACAAATTAATATAAGTAATACTTTATTGCACTTTACCTTATTTATTTATTTGATTATTTATTAATTGACCACGCCTTCCTTTATTATAATTTTACTTTGAAGTCAGAAAGAGGAAAAATCTTCAAAAATATCTAATATTTTAATAGGTACAACTATCTTGCAAACACGTAATAAGAAACATTTAAATGAACTTAGATTTTACATCATATTTTACCAATAAAATTTAAAACAAAGTGTAAATTTAATTATTTTAATATTTTAACCATAATTTACTTCAACATGAAAAGGAATATATGTAAATAACAGTATAATTTGTGTATTACTGCGTTACGAAATACTGTCATTTAAAATTTAGCTGAATTTGTAAGAAATTTTATACATATTCTTTTATATGCTCAAGATTATAAAATATATCTGGATTTCTTTTTTTTTTCTTTTTTTAATATATCTACAACATACATCATGGATGTATTTTAAAAATGTGACATGTGAAACTAACATGTGTGTGTAAATTGATAAGAAAATATACCATTCACTGTATGTCATTCCAACAATTTCAAGTAACAAAATGTGAATGATTTTAAAACTTAAAAATATATGATTGATTAGTCTAAAACAATCAAAAATAAACTAATATTAAATATTTATCCACACAGAAGAAACATTGACAAAATCAAGTAAAAAGAAATACTTACCACAAGAATTACGCGTAAAGAACCATATCGGTATTTTAAAATATTTTGAACAAAAATTTATTTATTTTCTTACGGCTTGCTGTTTATTATGATATACTTTTTCTTTAATCAGAGATATTAAAAAATAAAAATATTCTTAAGAACATAATATTTTAATATAAAATTACTCAGTAAATATGCAGAATTATAAAAATATATATCCTAATTAAAAAATATTTGCTATTATTATCACATAGCAATTGATTTAAAAATGCATAAGAAAATTATATAAGCAGTAATTAAATATTTTTTTAAAAATATCATTGCTACCATTATTTATAATTATTTATTTTAACCATATTTTAGTTAAATATTGCCTGAAAAAGAAATATGAAATGAAACAAAGTAAATAACTTTTGTCTTGCCAAAAATAAAACAAATTTTATATGGATTATTGCATTAAAAATGGATGTGATAAGGAAAATTATCAAAATATGCCAAATGATTTTCACGTTGTTGTGTAAAATGTATCCTTGTACATGGCAAAACGATCCAGCCGTATATTTCCATGCAAAGGTATATGCAACACAACAAAAACATTGCATTCCCCCCGCGCGCTAGAGATTGCAAGAAGAAAATCAGTTGACAATTAAAAATTTAAGTTGCTTACATTATAAAAACTGATAAATATCATTAATATGTATATTCTTTTTTATTGGCGATAGATAGAAATGAAAATAAACATTCAAGTAATAAAATACAAAATTTAATTAATATAAAAATTGTGGCAAGTTTTTTTTTTTTTTTTTAACCCATTATTTTGTTTAAAAAAATGTATATATAACCATACCTAAAAATAAGTTTTTAATATATTTGATGACAGAATATGCATGCAAACTGCTATAGCAAAAATAGAATGCATATAAAAATGAATGTATATTTTTTATATCAAGAAATGAATGTATATTTATCATCTCAAGAAATATATATCAAATAAAAACTGCTGTATTAAAAAGCAAAATATGAATAAAATGTATTTATATATATATATATATATATATATATATATATCATACCAAGTAATATGGAAGCACCTAATAACTCCCATAAAATATAAAATAAAATAAAAGCAATTAAAACATTTCAATAATACAACATCAAATATGAAATATCTCATCTTTAAATGATATGTGTATCAATATTAAAAGAGTTCTTCTCTTTACATATACATATCATATATATTTTTCTTTTAATATATTGAATTATTTCCTTGAATAATAATAAAAATTGAAGTAGTTGAAATACTAAACTAACTATATATTTTATATCATCATCATTATTATTATTATTATTATTATTTTTTAGAAATTATTAGCATTAAAATATTTAAATGCTATATTAGAGAATTATGCTATATTAAAAAAGTTAGACATAAAACATAAAAGCAACTACCTTTTTCTTTGATGATCCATAAAAGCGGTAGCTAAAGATTCGATAAATCGATATATTTATTTAACTCGATAATTTAAATTCGCAAATCCTGGAACCATTAATACGAAAAAAGCACAGCGAATGTTTTGACTGGATCATTTCTTAATTGAAGACACTGTAGTTCTCCTCTGCAAGATCAGAGTTCAAGATAAACACGAAAGTCGCTGACCAAAATAAAAACTTCTATGGAACAGAAACACTGTTAATAATTCGATTCGCATAGGATCTCCAGGAATACGGAAAATCTTCTGACGCCTATAAAATAATAAAATCGGATAATCGAAGATGATTGCATTATCTTGAGACATAAAAACAGTTCGGAAAACTCCATCTAATAAAGTTTAAAGATGATCACTTTCATATAGTAGATATATTAATAGACTAACAAAATACAGGAACCATGTAAAAATGCATTGAAATATCTTCATAAAATCACATGGCGAAAATTTCAAAAATATCCATTGAAGTAATAAAAGTCGATAATTTTCATAATATTTTTTAAAGATCCAATTGAAAATATTTAGTCGCAAAAAAGTCATTTTTAGACTAAAATATATATTTCCATCTATAAAGCTGCTTATTATATGCATAAATATATTTGAAAGTCTATTTTAGCACATACTTTTTGTTTATTTTCTTGGGGTACTTTTCTTGAAGACACCAGTTCAAAAGCAAAGCTTAAAAGAATAACGAGGATCGTCATAAAAATAACTTGTCAGAAGTTCATAAATATCCAGTAATAATGTTTATAATTTTATCCAAAGATAGCAGATAATTTTATTATTTATTTCATCAATATTAAAATAATTTTGTTTCCTTGGGGGGCACCTCCCCGAAATAAATGCTAAGAACACCTCTGGTTCCTAAAGTACTTGGCACCAGGTTTGTTGTAAAGATTTTCTTGTACAGATATGTAGCGAAGTTTTTTTAGTTAGTGGCAGGTAGATAAAATGTAAACAGAAGTTTCCAGTTCGATGATCTCCATTAGGCCATATTTTCGTATAGGTGAAAAAGACTTCTTCTACTTGCGTTGATTGCCGCTAGCACAGTTTGCAATTCTTCCATTAAAATAACCAAGATTCTATCCAAAGGTGTTTAAAATAATAAATTCAGAAATCAATACAAAATTGACAAAATATTGTGCACAGTTTTTTTTATTGACTTGCTGCATAAAATAAGGAGGGAAGGTGCCCCTAACGTATAAATATTTTAAGAACTACATCCGTATGTTGTAAGCAGGAACGATCAGAGAAGAATGATGAAGTTTCAGCCAAATTCAAATTATTGTTACATATTGGCATTTAATTTCATCGCCAGCAAGAACACATAAAAAGTGGTTTTTTTAAAGATACGTTACACTGAAATTAAGCTAACAATTTTGAATACAGAGTAGGATTGCCATAATATGATAACCCTATCAAAAATCACAAATTTCGCCAGAGATTCATCCTGAGAAAAGTTAACCGCAAAGGATAGATATACATAAAATATAGCTATAATTTAATTGTGTTCATGGATAATTTTGTCTAATTGAATAAATTACGTTAGGAATAAGGCTACTGTGATTTAAGCGGAACATAAATAAAATGGGCCATGTGTTACTCTTTATGATAGGAAATGATGAGAATATGCAAGGAGATCGATTATCTTTTACATTTTTTTACTTTTTTTTTTTTTTTTATTTTACTGATAGAAGAAGAATTCGGCAGTTATTAAAGATTAATATTGAATACACGAGTGAATTATTATAAAAAGCGATAAAATAGATTTGAATTAAAATTAAATAGAGAATTTTTAAAATATATGTGATTTCTACATCACACCAATGTCTTAAAGTTTATTAATGTTAAAAAAAAAAAAAGAAAAAAGAAAAAAAAAAGTATATTTTTTAATTTGAAAAGCGATTTTTGCCGAATTCGTGGCAGCGATTTGTGCAAATCTCTCCTGAAATTGGCTTCTCTTCAATTTCACACCATAGTAAATAACTTACAAAAGAATTATACGGAATCAAGTTAAAGGGAAATTATGATGCCTCCTTATGAATCAAGACATATTTTCGAATACAGTGGAACATTGATAATAATAATAACATAAATAAATGAACTGTTTCATAAAGTCAATAATTAATGTTTTATGAAATTAATGAGTTTCTGTACATTCCAAAATCGAGGATTTAGGTTAGATCCGTACATTCTGTAGTTTGCTATACTTTTTTTCCCCCTACATTAAACAGATGAGGGAGAAAAAAAAATAGATAAACAAAGTTAAATAATACAATATCTGTGTATAAAGACTGCGTCTGAAAAAAAAAAAAAAAAGAAAGAAAAGAAAAGAAAAAAAAAAAGAACTTCATTTCAAAGGAGAAGAACGAAGATGAGAATTTCAATATTATTTGCATGCGTTTCGTTTTGAATAACACATACTATTATAATATATTCTTTTTTAATCAAATCAACTGAAATTCTGTCGTTGAAGCTCATTTGTTGCTATTGTTGTATACAATTACTACCTTAAGTTTAAAACCTAAGAAGAAATTTCATCTTTAATACGATTATCATAAATATTGCAACTGCTTTACTTTTTTTATTTTCTTCATCTTGGCGTCTTTCAAATATACGTCTCTTCCATTTAAAATTATAATTACTTTTACTGTTCAGATATATACTATTTCCCGAAAGCCACTAATTTATTATTCCAATTTAAGACACGCCGGTAAAACCCCAAAACACACTTTTTAAATATTCATCTTATGAATGAAAACTTTGTCACCACAAGCAAGTTCACCTTTCATCGACTTTGAAAATTGCGAATTAAAATTCTGCTTTTTAAATAAAAATGCTACGCACAGCTCTTTTCACAACGCATAATTCTTGTAAAATTAAATCCATCACCGCTGTTCAGCGGAATAGCGCCGATAAATAATGTATTCAGGCTCCGATAGCCTTAAGTAGGGTTTTAGAGGATTAAACTTATGTAATTAATGAAATTCTCTGGCGACATCTAATTACTCTGCATATTAATTTATCTCTCTTCGTCTGCAAAGGGACCAAGTCCCTCACGCCACTTACTTAGGGGGGTTTGTCATTAAGTCTGCTGTCTCTCGCAGGTGGTCGTCGATCTGAAAAGAGATTAGAAATTCGCAAATGGAAAGTGGTCCACTGATTTCCAAATCCAGTTTTAAGATTCGGAAATCGATATTAATTCCACTCGTGTGCTATGAGAGGAAAGATTTCGTTTGCCGTTAGGGATTGCTTTTAGGGATCAATGACAAACTGCCTAATTTGTTACAAGGAAAAGGAGTAATGTACATGAAAACGTTGAAAGACATGTAGTTTGATGAAGAGAATTACCATTTGAAAAGAGTATGTGTAAGGATTGTAAATCTCGTGTAAGTACATAAAAAAATATTGAGTTATTTCGAAGAATAATGTGATCGCATTTTTTTTATGATTGTAGAAAGTATGGTGAGATTCAGAGCAAATGCGTTTTAGTTTGTCTGTTTTTTTTTTTTTCATTTTCTCTAAATGTTATTTAATTCCATTATAAATTCTAATATCTAATATAGATTTTTGACCCTTTTTTTTTTTTTTTTTTAATCTAGGGAAATTAAAACTCCCATGTACCTCTCAGACCCTTAAAGATTACACGACATTTCTACTTGTCTCTACAATTTGAAGCTTGGTAATCTCGCTTTATTTGTCATAGGAATTTAGAGACTGGTTTATAAAAAGCGAAACATTTAATATTTTCCTTGAAAGTAATCACTTTCCTGGCAAGAGAAAAAAAAATCACGTCCAAGGCATTAAGGCACTTTTAATAAGTAGTATATGTCTGGTAAGTAAGTTATATAAATCCCTAAAAATATTTTAGTTACTGATAAACAATAAAATGGTTATTTTTAGATTGTTTTATAAATCTTAGTTATTTAATTACTGTCGGAATTTTCAGTATGTATTGAAGAAATATTTCTTCAGCAGTCTTGTTTACGAAAATTTTCGATCTGTTTATAAAATCATTTTAAAACAAAAACGCAAGAAATTTTGAGGATAATACTGAAAAGAGCATTGGGAATCTGTTTCCGTTTTTCCCATCTTTTGAGGACAATTGGTTGCTGTAGGGAGACGGTTTCTCCTTGAGAGCCGTGAATTTTAACTCAAAATATCAAGAATACGATTTTTGTGAGAAACGATTTTTTTTTTCCTCAGTTGGCTTGAATGAGGTTAACGTCTATAGCTACGTAGAGAGCCTGACAACGTATGTAGGATTATCTGTGATTGACTCAAAAAATTCTCCATTGGCTTAACATAAAGCGATTCGAATACATTTCCAAAAATTGAATTTTTTTTTTTTTTTTAAATAAGTAAATTTTACTTTCAATGTACAGTTTTTGGATAATGAAACTATATTTTATTATTCTATTGAGTTAATTTGATGGATCCAACTAAATTATTATTTATAGAAATATTCTTATGTGGAAGACTCGTGAATAGGCTTACGCTTATGGTAACTGATTTCTTAATTTTTTTTTTTTTTTCCCTAATGAAATTTTAATGAAAAATAATTATTTTGTGTCGTTTAAAAGACTTATTCTGATATAAAATATTGTCTATCCAAGTATTATCGTTAAATGTAAATTGAGTCTATGGAAAAATAATTGTAAGTCTAAAATATTTTTAGCAGACCACTGTGCCAATTTGGTTTGACGAATATTTCGCTGTATGTTTTTCTGAATACTTTGTAATAGATATAACGTAGAAATTTTTATGTCAAGTCAATCTGTTGAATATTTCACCGAAATTTTTATGGTGTAGAAATATTTCTGTAAATTAATACTAATATTGAATTATTTCAATATACAAAACAAAATTTACAACTGACGAAAAACGCCAATTTATAGCAAATCATCGGCAACCCTGTGAGCAGTCGAAAATGTCAATGAAGCTGTTTAGACGGGTATGAGGGTAGTAGATATTCTTTGCTCTATTGTCATCACTCTCAGTATACAGATTCTATAGCGACAATATTAATATGAAATTCACTCCTAAGGGTGGTCTGAAGACATGCCATCACAATTTTGATTCTTTGCGTAGGAGGTCCACCTCCCACCCCCCTTACCTGCTTCAGTAACCTCCAGAAAACAGGGAGGACATTGCAGTGCATCAGCCACCACCGACTGTCTTTGTCTGGCTCGAATATCGAATCTCAACTCAGATATTAAAAATTAAGTGATTTTTTTTTTATTCTATAGACACACAGACACATATATAAGAGAGGTTTTTCAGAAAATCATTTCTAAATAAGCACCTAAAAGCAATCAAACAAACAATGTTAAAATGTTTTTTACGAGCGACATTTATTAGAGAGAACGACAAATAAAGAGGCAATTTATCAAAGGTGAATATATATGTTACGCAATAGTAAAGTCACTTTATTGTGCATATCACTTTTTGAGTTAAAATTGACAAATGAAGTATGATATCTATTTTTTTTTTTTTTCGTGTTCTCTTTATTTTTAGACAGCTACCTACATCATATCTTTCTCTAAAATTCGTTTATAAAAAAACTGCATAATGTATTTATAAAAACGAGGTTAGAAACAGACGATCAGCTTTTAAGAAAATAAAATTCTCCATTACATTACTTATTCATTTAATTATTTTAATATTAAATTAAAAATCTAAAACAATTTTTAGCTTTCAAAAGAAAAATAAATAAATAAATAAATAAACGACTTAAAAAAAAAAAAACTAAGAAATTTTCGCACTTTTAACACATTTTTTCGTTGGCTACACATTTAAAAAAATCATTAAAAAGAGGGTTTAATAAAGCGTCAGATCATGGATATTTACAGCCTGTTAATTTCTAAAATTTCTCTCACGGGTTTAACATTATTATTATCATTATTATCGCAAGAATATCGTTATCCTGTCCCATTCGGGAAAGAAAAAAAAACATATTCTTTTTTCAAGTGTAAAAATTTTTAATGCAGCTTATAGCGAAAATTCGAAAATGCCGAAAAACCATACGACATTTCAATACCAAAATTTGACAGGCCGTTTATATATTATTGTTCAGTAAACATTATGCTAATCATCTCGCAACCTTTCGTATATTCTGTAACATTGTGCTTAAACTGTAGATACATACCCTACGTACAAGTCACCTCATAAGTGTTCACATTATTATCCTTTAGAGCTTGAGCTGAGAAGCAAAATATCGTATCGGTTTATTCCCGTTTTCTTATTACCTTCAAGGCAATTACTTTATGCCTGGCCATAAAAATTTCTCCCGGAGCAGTCGTAAAGGGGAGTATTAAAATCCTGCACTAATCCTACATGTCGTAATCAGAACAGTACGCTAGACATTTTGGACATTACCGTAAAGCACGGCATGCCTCATTTAACGTACGCTTGGACTATTTTGTAGGTGCACTGTGATAAAATCCATAAACTAGAGAGGATAGAACAGGAAGAACATCGATTTATCTTCTGGGTGGGTGTCGTTATAGAATTACAAAAGTTCCGATAAAATGAAGTGTCGGCCGAAGACAGTGTTTTGAGCTTTCTTGATAATGTATTAAATTTACTTCAAATATGGTATAATACCAAGAGCGTATAATACCTATCCGTGCCAACAGCCAAAGCTCATCTCATTCTATGTGCAATTTCTTTTATTAAATTGTTCATTACTTACTTTATTTATTTATTTCTTTAATTCCGTTTTCGCGTTCTTAAAATTCACAACTGATAAATTTGTACTCGTTTTCTAAAAATTCTTCTTCTTTTTTTTTTTTTTTTTTTTAATATAAATTTTGAGTTTAAAAAAGCGAAAATTTAATTAGTACATTTTCCTCATTTTTTAGTGTGAGAGGTAACAAATTTGTTTGAAGTCGGGTCTGACTGTGTTGCTGTGTTAACTAATCAGAGAAAATTGACTGCTGTTAGAGATAAAAGATCTAGTCTGGCACAAAGCATATTTTTCGCAATCCCTTTGTCATAACCGAAATTATAATTACCCCTAGTAATCTTACAGGAATAAAAACACTCAACATTACGATTATGAATTTAATTGAGGAGTAAAAGTAAAATGGCCAACACAAAATTCAATGTAATTATTTTACCAGCAAGAAATTTCGTGGGAGGATTTTTTTAGGACCAGTTAAAAACAGATAATATATAAAAACCTATTTTGCGGCATTATAGACAATGCATTTTAAAGTAACGCTATCAGGGTACATTTTAATAATAATTATAAAATAAAAAACTTTTTATGTACCATGTTTTTAAATTTTCTGTTGAATCATAGCTATATAACTACATAAGCACTTTATCAATGCGCGTAAAATTTTTAAAGTGATAATGACGTCAATTTTCGTGAGATGCATAATTTAATTTTTTACAAATTTTTAACGTTCACGTTTAATTAAATGTATTTATTTTTATGTCGAAAGAAAATGAACTTGTAAAATTTTCTTGGCAACAATTAATTTATAGCTAATATTTTAATGGCTATATTTAAAGCTATTAGGAGGTTATTATTTTCATATTTTAATTAATTGAAAGAAAACTAATCAAAAATTCGAAAATCGGGCTTCGAATTAATGTGTTGTCCTCGGGTTCTGAGCTACTCTGAAAGTTTCAAATGTCTAGCTAGTAGGGAAGTTAGTTAAAAATCGATTCCAAAATTTGTACCGAACAAACAAACAAACAAGAATCGAAGTTAATGAAAACATGGTAAAAATTGAATGACATGTTTATGACTTAATCGGAAGTACAGGTCAAAACAACCCCAACGTCTGCATAGGTTGTTTTCCATGTTATAAGGGTATCAATTACTCTTAGACAGCAGTCCCTTCTTTGAATTCTGATTCTCACCTGTATCCTTTTCCAAAAAATTCCAAATATCTGTGTTCCAAACAGAGATTTTTTTCTTCAGGACAGGCTCTTTCCTTTTGCACAGATCCTCATAATTTTAGAATGAAAAAACTTATTCGAACAACTTCCAAGGATTTGTCCATTCATTTAAGAAAAATTTAATACTTTTCAATCCAATTTTAGGTACAAAATTTCATGAAATTTCACATTTAGTGGGACCTTGGCGCAAATTCGTGTAAATTAAATTTTGGCATATATCACCATTACCGAACAAGTAGCATTGGTGGCACATTTTTCAAGTAGATGTAATATCATCCTCTATTGCATCACTCGCAATGAACTTGATATTTTAAATAAGAATTATGAAAAATTCTTTTGATTTAAATCTCTTGTATGTACGCAACAGACGGCATTGCTACTTATCTCTTTTCACAATTTGATTTACAGCTATACCTTAGTCTGTATGGCATAGAACTGCATAAAATGTTATTAAAATAAATAAAAATAAAATAAACGCAATAGATTTTTAAAATGTCGCTTCTATAATACATTTTTCGAAATTTATAAAATACGCTTCTTTACATAAGCTCTGCTTTTATGTCATGGAATTGACTAAACTAGACATATAAGATGCTTTTTATGCGAAATTATGTTAATTCAATTTTGGATTGGATCAAACAACAGGGAAAGCTTTTCGTGAAGAACTTTACAGCTTTATCTCAGACTCTATTGGGTAGTAAGTAGTAAGTTAAATTTATATTTGATAACCACAAAATTCGACTTTTCATACCCTCTTATGAATGCTTTTTAGCACATTTCTAAGTGCATAAATTATGAAAAATTATATTACATTCTATGAATTTTTGCTTCATATATTTAATGTAAACAGTGTGTTCTATTTGAGCTTTTTATGACAACAAAGTGATTTAAATTCATATTCTACGGAAACTCAGCTGATTTACATATATGCGATACACTGTTTTAAAGCCTAGAAAAAATATATTTAGAAGCTTCTGATATAATATTTTTGACTTGACATATCTGTATATCAAACATTTCTCTATAAACGATAAAGTTTATTAAGAGATCAGAGAGTTATTTCGAAATTTCTCTCTCTTTTTGCTTTACTTATTTCTACAAATGGTTTCCTAATGTTCCAAAGGTAAAAAGATATTTTGTCAAAATCTTAGACAAATAAGATAAAGGGAATGGAAGAGATTAAAATCTGTTAGAAGGGCATTTAGTGTAAAAGGAGAAAAAATAAAGTGACAAATGTTTGTCAGCTGAAAGTTTAGTGATTCTTGGAACTGATTAGAGAAAAGCCGGTATAAGGAAGGAATGCAGTGTTTAGGGTTTTTCCGTAGGGAATGCATCATATCAAATTTCAAGCTTATCCCGACGTTACGTCGCTTGTTGGAAAACACAAAAATAACTTGGTTTTAACTTTTCCGAATATTTATTATTATTATTAAAATATTTATTATTATTATTAAAAATTGTCTTTCAGTTTATTGAAGGTCTACTTTTACTTCTTGGTAACCACAAAGATCATTCCGAGATTGAGGAGAAATAATTTAAATAAAATTAAAATAAGTTAACAGGATAAGGGGTAAAAAAAGAAAAGAAAGAAAGAGAGGTCGAAGCATCAAGACAATTTTAGCAAAGAGAATATTTGAAGAATACTCTTTAATTTTAGAAATGTTACTTTCTTACTTTATTTTGATCATTTTATTATGAAAGAGATGACTTTTGGGAAACTTTTGCACCAAATATGATTCGAAATTTCGTTCTAGTACAATAAATTTTATAAAAACCTAGCACAGTTAAGGCACATAGATTGCCTTTGCCTCCAAAATTATCACCAAAATCTTATTTAAAAAAAACATGTTATTGCTAATCACTGGTTCTAGCAAATTCTTTAACCTCTAAAAATAAAATATAATTTAAAGTACTATTAAAAAAAGCATTATTATTTTTATTTACAAGTAGGATGATTGTAATTGAACTACTGAATTATGTGGATATTGCGTATATATGTTCTTATCAGGCGATGGGGAAAGGGGAAAGATAATTGTAGCAACTTACAGTTATAAATAACTATTGGGGTTTCCATTTTGCATATAGTACGAAATTTATTCAAACAGTGGTTATTTCCAGGAAAAATTTGAACCTGGTTTCTTTACTTATATAAGTATATTCAAGCATTCATTCAAATCGCTGTCAATCTAGAGTGGGACATTTATTTACTACATAGCAATAAAAAATATATATACCCTTACCTTTTTTTAAATTTTACCTATTACACAATATTTTGCATTGCTTGTCTAGTCTCAAAGGTACCCCCCCTCCCCACATGTTCTAAGAGTTGGGCTCCAAAAAATAAAACATGCTTTATTTACCGCTGTCCACCCCCCCCCCTCCCCTCCAATATATTGGAGATTGCAAAAGTCCTTGCCCGATTTCATAGACGACTTTCAATGGGATTTAGATCATTATAATTCATGGATTATCACTTGAAACTTTATTTCGTCTTTTAAAGGCAAAACATAATCGGTATCTAGTCTCTCGGTATACCGGATAATTGGATATCCGGTACACCGATAGGATAATCCGATATATGGTTTCCGCACGCTTTAACAGTATGGAACAAACTGAATCATATAATTCAATGTTTCTCTGCTTGCTGATCAATAAAATAAATCTTTCTTGAATCAAGCGAAAACTGGAGATAAAATCTACTTTTAACGTAACGACAGCTTAAATGAAAAAGAAAGAAATGCAGTTGGTAAAGAAGAACTTGTGGCAAAGGCTGATTAGTTACATCTCATAAAAGTATGTCCAGGAGATTGTGTAGGTTGAGTGGGTTTTATGTTGCGCTAGTGCTACACTACACTATGAGTAATTGGTATGGTCATAGACTCACTCATAAGGATGGTCCAGAGACATGGCATCACAAGTTTGATGCTCCACAGAGGAATGGCTCCCCCGCTTTGGTGACTCCCGTGGTATAATTTAGATGGGAACAAGGAGAGCATTGCGATCACAACGGATTTTACATGCAACAGCCACTATATGTGTATACGATGGTCATCGGCTAGCTCGAATATTGAACTAGTCAACTTCCAATTACGATCGTTACTGCGGCGCAAAGATTGTAGAGAAATCGGCTTTCGAAGTGTATCCAAGCTCATTTGTCGATATTTAGATTCGCAGTATTATTATTGTTATTATTTGTGTGTGTGTGTGCGGTAATCGATGGAGTATAGTTAATTAAATCACTGAAAAATCCATCTGAGAAATCAGGCAAGAGCTTTTGCAATGGCTCTGTATATATATACATATGTATATGTATATGCATGTGTATGTATAGTTTTTTTTTTTTTTTTTTAATACTAATGAAAGAAACTACTATTTTTTTTTTTCTCTAAATCAAGGGATGAGCTTTTGAATATTTTTGTTTTAATATGGTATAAAACGTATCACATGAAAATTGTGGAGCAGTACTAGCTTAAGAAGAAAAAAAGATATTAAAATAAATAAATAAAATATTGTTATTATTGTAATTATTAGTTTAAATTATTTAACATGATTCTATAGATATGACAACATCAGTCAGTGCATACAATGAAAGTATGTCTAGAAATCATAGAGAAATTGGCTTTCGAAGTATATTCAAGCTCATTTGTCAATATTTAGACGCTCAGTTTTTTTTTTTTTTTTTTTTTTTGGTAATCCATGGAGTGTAATAATTAAAATAGGGTTAATCCCATCTGAGAAATCGGACAAGAGCTTTTGCAAAGACTCTGAATATAAATATATGTGTATGTATCATGTATGTATATGTATAACCCCCTTTTTATCTTTTAAATATCAAGTACTAAAAAAACTCCCTTTTTTTTTTTCTTTTTCTTTTCGTGTAAATTTTTAAATTAATTTAGGGTAAAATAAATGGAAGAAAGCCTTTCTCAATATTTTTGTTTTTATATGATATAAAGTGTATCACAATAGTAACAGAACAAATACTAGCTTAAAAGAAAAAATTCGAGAAAAATACAATTATTATTATTATTACTATTATTACTATTAAATTAAATTATGATTCCATAGATACGACATCATTCAGTCCTTGTTAATTCCAAGAAACCCGAATTAAAAAAAAAAAAAATTTTGTCAATTATTTGTAAGAACATGACATTTTATATAAATAATAAATAAAAGACTTTTTTTAAAGCGTATAAAATAAAATTTTCTCAGTGAAGCGAATATTATCTTATTCACTTTTTCTCTCTCTCTCTCGCTCTTTTTATTTTTTTCCCCAACTCAGTTTGAAACAGAATGGAGAGGATGAAAAAATGTAACACAAGTTGTAACCGAACATTTTCTTTAGTTTAGTTAAGTTAACTCTATCTTTTTCACCTTTGCAAACAGAAAAAAATGACCACTCATCTGTGAAATCATGTCAAGCATACTGTAATTTCTGAAAATACACCAAGTAATCTAGCATGAAAACTAACTGTGCTTGACTAAGGTAATGTTCCAGAAAGACAATGTTATAGCAAATGACAAACGTGACAAATGACGACATACCCAATAAGAGGATTCCAGTATCATCTAACGATATTATTGTGTTTCTCGTTTCCCCCATTTCATTCCTCTGCATAATAAAAAGATTTAAGAGATCTTCCTCTCGAAATGTAACTTTAAGGGTGGAATAATTCATAATGACAATCACTCAACTGTAGATGTGCATGATAATTCAGTGGAAAACGGAGATACGATAAAATTTGAATAGTCATCCATGAATAGATGTGTTGAATTACTTATTGTAAGTAATGGAATCTCATTCACATCGAAGAGCGATTCTGTGATGAGAGAAGGATTATGAGCAATCTAAATATAGATTGTATTATTTCGCGAGATCTAATATATTCTAGCAGTGCGCAGGAACAAATCTAGTTGAACCATTGTTGTGATGTAAAAATCGCTTATTGTATTTTTAAATTCTAAATTTTAATAATACTCAATTAAATTCATTTCCTTTTAAGAAACTAACGTTTTATCTTTATCATTTTTGTCTATTGTTTTAATATCCATTTCACTCAATCTTCAATCTAGATAATGCATGCTTATTTCCCCCAGTAGCACAGCGATGGAAACCAATATTGGGTGATATTGGAGCAACATTAGCCAATTACAGGGGTTGGTATATATGAAATGTTGCATGGATTCACTTTATCTTTTAGTAATCTGCTTCACTAAATCCAGTTACATATATTGCGACTTTTGCCTCATAAATCTGTTTTTAAGTTATTCTTAAATTAGTAATAATCTTTAAAAATCCACAAATGGATTAGATCTTCATGTTTCCTGTGTTTCAGTACATCTTCAGTAAAATATTTTCTCATGGCGTATTTTATATTTGCTCAAGGTAATATGGTCTTCCTCAAGAATCACAGTTTACTCTTTCTCAATTCAATGAAAAAAAAAAATGAAAAAAATAATCCCGTTAGTGTTAGTGTCTTGGCTAAATTTTGTACAAATTCCTTTTCGCTTTCCACTACTGTCTCGTTGTAAGACGATCTGCAGCGCCTCACTGCCTTTTTATTACATCATCCCAAATAGCACAACGATATTGGCTCAATACCGTCATCTCCTGAAATCGACGGGCATCGGCGAAGATCTCGCAGCGATAGAAACTCACTGGGCGATGTTGTTGCAATATTGGCCAATATTGCTCCAATAGCGATCCGATAAACTCCGATATTGGCCGGTATTATTGTGCTTCTGCGATTTATTAATTTATTTTTACTATTTATTTGCAACCTACGGTATTTTACAGTTTTATATTTCTACTAATCTACAATGCAAATACAACTGATTTCTACTTATCTCCATTATAATTGCAATAGTTGTAGTTTCTTTTTGATTGTTAAATACTCTTAGAAGGCTTTGAAACTGACATATTATATTCAAATTCCATGTGAAATGTTTTATATTGAAATGATATAAACAGTACATCTACTTTGTGTTCAGGGACAATCTCTCTCTCTCTCTCACACACACACACACGCATAAATTTTTTTTTAATATTTTATGCGAGATAATTATTTAAAGCCATACTACACAAAGCATAACAAAATTAACAGACATTATTTAGATGCATACACACGCACGCACACACACACACACACACACACACACAAAAGTTTTCTATAAAATATGTCATGGTTAGGATTAGGAGCAGGGGTGTTTGTAGTAATCTTTCCTGATTTCAAGAATTTATTTTTGCTTTGCATATTTTCTAATTTTAGGATTTTTCAAAAATTTATTTTTCAGGAACTGTTAAGAGAAAATTATTATATATTGGAAATTAGGGATATTTTTTTTTTTTTTTTTTTTTTTTTTTTTGTAATTTACTGATTTTTTTTAGATTAAAAAAAAAACTTTATAATATATAGATTACAATCATGAAAAATTTTAATTGCATCCTGGTCTTTTTTCTTTTTATGTAATTTCAGGATTTTTAAAGTAGGGTCATAATCAGCCCTGAATACGGCCATACAAAAAATACTCATGTACATTATGTGGATATAAGAGGAAAATTATCAATGTGTGTTTGCAATCGTGTTTTGCATTTTTAACACTTTCCAACAAATTAAAAAAAAAAAAAAAAATGATTTCGTTCCAAATGATTTTAGGTTTACTCTTATAAAAAAAGTAAAAAAACTATTATCTAATCATTTTCAAGTGAAGAGAATTATTATCTTTTCCCACTATCTTACTGTAATGAGGTTAGCTATCGAATCATTATCTAATTTTAGTGGGCATGGAAGAGCAACGTAAAACGTCAGAAGTGAATAATTTCTTGCGTAATAGTTGATTTGATTTGATACTATCTTTCCATTTTCCTTTGAAGGCATTGAAAAATTTCTACTCATCTGTGAAATCATCTCAAGCGTGCATGTATAAATTGTTGGTATTTTTTGATATTCCGCCAATAGCCAGCCTTTTTCGCTGAAAGGATATTTAATTTATTTAACTGAGATATGTTTATTTGTAGATATAACTGAACAATATAATTTTATTTTTTCCGTGTGTAGATGTTTAAATTTCTATTAAAATTCTAAAATCATTGGAAAGGGTGACAATAACCAGGTCTCTTTTAAATAAAAAAAAGACATTTTATGGGCTTCATGAAATTCCAAAATCTATAGGCTGAAAGAACAAAGAAATTGATTTCAAAAGCTGTGACAGACAATTTTCTAATTTTGAAATACTAAAGCGGTCAATAGATTTCTCATAGCAAATACAAATTTTGTTGAAAAAAGATAAAGCATTCTTCACCTTCAGAAAGTTACTACACATTGACAATTGGCAAATACACTTTTTTTTTTAACCATTTCCGCAGAAAGAGAAAAAAGTGTTCTTCGTTGTGACCACTTTTCAGCAGTAGGTGGTCACTGTTAATTTTGGTATGTATTTTAGAATGAAATTCTTTCAAATTTAACGACTTTACGTAAAAAACATGGTATTATGTTATGCATTAAAAATTAAGACAATTTAGATTTTGCAAACATCCTTAACTATATTTTTTCTTTCTTTCTTTCTTTTCCTTTCTTTCTTTCTTTCTTTCTTTTCTTTTCTTTTCTTTTTTCTTTTTTTAATCAGAGTGATTATGCATGGCATTGTAGCTATTAAAAAAAGAAAAGAAAAACTGTTTAATGTTTAAAAAAAGTTTTCATACAAGGATAAAGAAAAAGTATGACATTAGCAGAATGTTTTTATAGACTTTTTACTATGATTAAAAAAAAAAAAAAAAATGATATGATATGCGCAGGTAAAAAAATAAAAATAGAAAATAGAAAATAAATAAATAAATAAATAAAAACTTGATGCACTAAAAAAGATATTCGATCTGTTATTTTATTATTATTTTTTTCTTCTTCTTAAGAATATTCTAAAAATTAAAGATTTATTACTCAATTACAGAAGATTTTTAATTTCAAAATAATTAAAAATTTGCTTAAAAATATTTTCTTTTTTTTCCTTTTTCTTATAAATAATTATTTTTTCATATAACAGGTTTCTCGAAAAAATACAATGCAAAACATAATACTTCTTTAAAAAAATAAACAAATACAAATCAGTTGATGTCTTATAGTAAGAAATAATATTTAGATTATCTTAAAAAAAAAAAAAAAAAAAAAAGAAAAGAAAGAAAGAAAAAGAAAAACATTTTAAGTGGAGTTTGTTTAGTTTAACAGAGCACACAATTTTTATTTAAAGAAGAGAAAATAGCAATGTAATTTGGTTTCTCGATATATATATTTTTTATATCTGAATTTCACATAACTATTTAATTCTTTTATAAAAAATAAAACTGTAAAGATAATGTCTACTTAACAAGAGCATTAAGATGAACACAAAGCTGATTTTTAAACTAAATTTTGAATGGATTTGTTTAAACTTTAAAAATTACGAGTTTTTTTTCTTTTCTTCCAAGAATGAGTATTTAAGTATCTAATAATAGAGTATCTATTCTTTAAACATTTAAAAAATATTCTTTGGTGAAATTCTTAATTTAAAACTTCTGTTTTTAATTTTTTTTAACTTCTCAACATTTTGCAGTTCATTTGATCGGGGACGATTTGTTTAAAGTAGGGGGGGGGGGGAATAATAATGTTGATATCGTGACAAATTTGTTCAGTAAAAAGCAACTGAAATTTGTTTTGAAATTACATTAAGAGTAAAAAAAAAAAAAAAAATTTAATTATTTTTTTATTAAAATCACACAATTAACTGCGGAAGAAAATCATATTTATTGAAATTTTATTTTTCCGACTGAGTGAAAATAATGCCTGGACCGGGATTTTATTTTCACTCAGTCGGAAAAATAAAATTTCAATAAATATGATTTTCTTCCACAGTTAATTGTGTGATTTTAATAAAAAAATTGTATTTCTCTCCCATTGTTTAATGGTGTTTTCCTTTACCTGCGGCTTATTTTCTGTTGAGCTATCTAAATGATAGACCAGAGATGTTTCTGCCTATAAGGTTGTCTGAGTGAGTAATGCAGACCGGGATGTCGGCCTGGATAGCTCAGTGGTAGAGCATTGACCTTGAAAGTCAAAGATCCGGGGATCGATTCCCGGTCCAGGCATTATTTTCACTCAGTCGGAAAAATAAAATTTCAATAAATATGACTTTCTAATTAGTCATTTTAAGAGTAAGTAAATATGATATTTTTCTTTTTCTATTTCTAGAGATATATTATGATTTTTCCAAATACGCTCTTGAGTGATTTTGCAGATTTCCTTTTATTTTGCGTTTTTTCTTTTCTCTATTTTTCGTTTCATAAAACATTTCGCTATACATATCGAACGACTAATACAGAAGTTAAATAATGTGCACTTATAAAGCCTATGATGCGCGGCACTTATAAAAGTGCCATTATAGGTTTGTTTTAAAAGAAAAAAGAAAGAAATGTATAAATCTTCATTAATTTAGATTTTAAAAAATGTTGAATATATGCAATTTTTGAATTAGAAATAGCTGTCCAAATAATAATTACTTATTTATTTTTAAACTTTAATGCGCATTTTTTGTGTTATTTCTATTCTATACAATACAGTATTTTACAAATATCTAATTGATTGATATGCATTTGAAAAAAGAACTAACTGAAACAATATAATTCAAAATAAAACAATATAAAATATTATATATATATATTTAGAAAAACTATTTTTATTGTTGATTAGATATTGTAAATATCCATGTACTCGTTTTTAATAAGCAGAAGAAAATATCCTCTATTTTTTCTTTTGTTTAAATAGTAACTGAAAAAACTGTTGCCATACATATTGGTCGTTTGTATAATTTTCAGATTGTAGAAAAGTTCTTCAAGGTAAGTGCTACTTTCTTTCTCATTTTATTTTTGTTTCTTTCTATTTCTGATTTATTTACTGGGTGATCCAAAAGTCAGGACGAACTATAAAAAGGAATAATTCGAAAACGAATCAATATACAAAGATACGGTTTGCACCAAACGGATGAAAAAGAAACCGGGTTTTGTGTGGCAACGAAAAAAAGTATAGTTCTGTTGGCGACCAACAGATGGCGCTATAGTGTTTTATTTCACAAAAAGATGATTTACAAATGAAAAAATGTTGACAATTTACAAGTGAGCTTAATTACAGTTAATTACAACTAATACAGTAACAGTTCAATGTGCTTTCCATCATTCAGAAGTACACAGCTGTGAGACGATTTACCACATCGTTCACAGCATTTAGTAGCATTTCTTGCGTTATGACAGACAAATTTTGGCGTATGGCATCTTTCAGTGCTGCTAGTGATGCCGGTTGGTCGCGGTACACTTTTGACTTCAAGAATCCCCACAGCCGAAAGTCACAGGGTGTCAGATCGGGAGATCTTGGAGGCCATGCGTGATTAAAGTAGCGACTGAGAATGCGATCCTCCTCAAATGTTGAGAGCGTAGCAGGCGTTGCACAGGCAGAGCAATATGAGGTGGTGCTCCATCTTGCATAAAGGTGACTGTTTGGAATGCCTGTCGCGCTTGCAGTTCAGGAATAATGATGTTCTGTAACTGTGCTGCATATCGCTGACCAGTGACGTTTTGTAACCCGTCTGTGTGACTTCCTAGTAAAGAAATGGACCAATTATGAAATCATCAGTGAAGCCACACCAGACTGTCACTTTAGGCTGTTGCAAGGGTACCTATACAAATGCATGTGATGTGGATTTTCTGTGGCCCACATTCGACAATTGTTGGTGTTAACAGCGCCAGAGAGTGTGAAATGCGCTTCATCTGTCCAAAGCACAATGTGAAGCCAGTCGTGCTGCTCTTCCATCTTATTGAATTCCAAATTCGCAAAATCTCGCGGGGAGTCGAAGTCCGGAGGTTTCAGTTCTTGGTTATGTTGCAACTTGTAGGGATATCGTTTCAGAGTTATTCGCAGTGCTGTCCAGACAGTTCCGTATGACACTCCTGTCCGCCTCGAAGCTTCTCGAGAACTTTTTATATCGTTTGTTGCTTTGCACAATCCTACATCAGAAATCCGACAGCGCCATCTGTTGGTCACCAACAGAACTATTTTTTTTTCGTTGCCACACAAAACCCGGCTTCTTTTCCATCCGTTTGGTGCAAACCGTATCTTTGTATCTTGATTCGTTTTCGAATTATTCATTTTTAAAGTTCGTCCTGACTTTTGGATCACCCGGTATATGGATTATCCATAACAGTTTTTGAATGACTCAATTAATTGCTTCACTAACATGTTTTACGAAAACTAAATAATATAATAATTGAATATAAAATAACAAAATGAAATAATATAAGTGAATATAAATTAGTTACTACAAATTATTATAGCTTTAAAAAACTATTTGTGGAAGTCACAATACCTTCTTTTATATTTTCTGATATAAATTCACGCAGTGCAAATTATTTATTAAAATTATCTTGCATGATGAATGCAGACGATTTACATCCAGAGAAGTATAATACTAAATGCCAAAAGCTAGTCAATTTTGTGCTACACACAAGATTAAAAAAAAAAAAAAAATGCTTTAAAAGAATAAAAGAAAAAAAGAAAATCGACTAAGAAACTTTTTTTTTTAGATTATCACGAATCCATTGCTCAACCATTCGTTTTAATGGTATGGACGAGTTCTTTTGTAAAATACTCATAATGAAAATTTACATCTTCTGAAATATTTCCTGAAGTGCGGAAGGCAATGTTCCTTCATATACATTTTTTTTTTCTAGCTGACTTTACTATCAAATTTGACTTTTCTTAAATTTTCTAGTGCTTATTTAAATATAATTATCATTATTACATCTATATGACAGCCGTATTAAAAATTATATCTATCAATATATTTATATGTATATATAAAAGAAATGGCGACGCTAAATTGTTCGTCGTTTTGCGTCAAAAACTAATAAGTATTAATTTATGTCAAGGTGTAACTTCATATAACTTCTACGAAATTGTGTTCATTAATATTCGAGTTACAGTTGACAGAAAGTTTTTGTAACATAACGCAGATAAACAGGCATTATTTTATTTTATTTATTTATTTTTAATGATCAAATCGTATTCTAGATAAGAAAACGTATAAATCCATCGAAAATCAAAAATGTTTACGAACCCAAGTACTTTCTTCTGTTGAATATAGAATAAAATAATAATCTGCCGTGAGCGATAAAATTTGTAAAGAATTAATATAGTCAGCAAAACATATATATATCCTCTCTGTTGTCATACAATTTTCAAATTACAGTAAAATTCTTCAAGAGTATATTACTTGTTTTACGTATATTTAATTATTATACTTATTTTATTTTATGTATCTTATCTCTTACGTTCTATTAATTTAATATTTCTTTTCTCTTTCTATTTAGTATCTGGATTATTTATTTTATAATTGCTTATAAATGATGTAGTCAATTAGCACACAAATAATAAAATTAAGAAACAACTTAAAAAAAGAAAAAGGAAAGGAAAAGAAAAGGAATGAAAAAGAAAGAAAGAAAGAAAGAAAGAAAAATATGTGATCAAGAATTCAATCGCAATATGTTGTAAAAAAACCCAGAGGAAATTAGTAGGAAATATAAAAAACAAATTATGTATTTCATTATTAATGATATTATTAAAAGAAAAAAAACATACAGTTTAGAAATAATAGAATTGATCGTACAATTTCAGATTAAAAGGGGGGGAAAAATCTTCCATTATTCTACTTAATTTTAAATTTCTTATATCTTTGTTTTATTTTCATTCCACATTGTTTTTCAATAACTTTTCGACAAAAATAAGGCTCCAAGAAAATAATACATGTTGACAAAAACATTGGTATCAATGGTTTCAGTAATATAAACTCAAACTTCTTTTCCCTCAAGATTGAATCAAATAAACAAACAAACATTAAAAAAAAAAAAAAAAAAAAAAAAAAAAATCTTCAGTTTTCCATTATCTTAAAACTATTATTCTGTAAGAGAAGATTACAATTTAAAATAAATAAGAAATGTAATGAGGAAAAAACTTAAGAGAGAAAGATAAATTATATGCAAAATTAAATTTGAAATTTTTATTTTTTGTTTATGTGTTTATTCGTTTTATCTCTAAATGTAGTAAAAGAGAGGAGAGGGGAAAAAAAAATAATAATAAAGGAGGAATCTAAGTCGGAGCAAAAATTAGATTTTAAATAATAATAACAATAATAAAAATTCCGATGCAATTTTCTCTTCTCATTTTTAATTTCTTTTTCTTCATGCTTAAAAAAAATAAAACAAAATGAAATATTTGTTCTCACGAGTAGTTTCTTTTTTTAGGAGAGGCAATACAAAATTAAATTTAGCCTTTTTTTTTTTTTTTTTTCAAATGCAGTTTAAGAATAAATAAACGTATTTTTCTCTGTTAATAAAAAAATATACGTTTAACTACATTAATTTAAAATGTTGAAACAGTGTTTCATTTATATTGAAATCTATTTTTCAAATCCAATTTCATTAATAAATATGTATTAGATTAAAAATAAATAAATAAATAAAAATAACTGAAATATTAAGTTTATTGAATAATTAAAAATGAATTTAAAGACGAAAATTGAAAAATTTATTACTTCAGAATGTAACATGTAAACTTTGAAATTTATTTGAATTCATTTTCAAATAATTCTGTCAATTTATAAATGTAAAATTGGGAATCCACATCCATCTTGCGCTTTATATGTAAAAAAAATAAATAAACAAATAAACGGAAATTTAAAGTACCTTTATTTGAAGCAAAGAACAAAAGAACAACCTGCTTGAGTAGACTGTAAGGCATGTAGAGACATTGGTACATTGGTGCACTGTGAGAGCACTGTGGGTCCGAAACCGCGTTGTTATAGGGACTTTTGTTGCCACAGGAAAAAAAAAAAAAAATCTGTCAACGGTATGACATAAGATATGAGAAACATTTATAGATATAGGACATATAGAGACATAAGTGGCTGGATGGTTAATATCCTGACTATTTTTTCGACATGCCAAATGTTATTTTTTGGGCTAAAACTAAAAATAAAGAAGTGTAATAATATTTTGTATATTTATAATCTATTCTTCAAGCATTATTAAATTTATAAATTAACTTTTACACAATGTTTTCCCTCTATTTAATAACATGTAAATTTGAAAAAATGAAAAAATAAATAAAAGTAAATACATCAAAGAGCAAAAACATTTATAATATTTAAAAATTAAAGTTTAACAAAACATTAAAACGCTGTTTCCTTCAATATTTAAATTCCTTTTCAAACATTTAAACCAATTTTTAAATGTACAAAGCAGGTATAGAATTGTATATTTTATTTACTAACTAAATAAACATAATGTATGTTCCTTTCTATACGTAAAAGGTAAATCAAACAATATATATAAATTTAAGTGTTCGAATTATAATTCACCTGTCGATAAAACGACTTTTAAAAGTCGTATTAATGGGTGAAGTGACTTAGAAATCAATGAGATTTATAAAAATGCCTCTCAAAACGCAATACATTGGAAATTTTTTTGGGTGTCACTGCACGCAAACCAGCTGTACAATATCTATTAAAGCCATTTTAAATAGGAAACATTCCATAGGGAATTTGAATAACACATATAATTTTTTAACACGTTGAGCGCCATGGGAGTTCTAGATTCTAAACATTTTGTCATATATCTCTAAGTACTGAAGGAATCATCTTGAAACTTTAGGAGTGTGCAGAACATATTATATTTCAAACATTTCAGTGAAAGTTTTACCCCGAAAGTAAAAGCAGTACCAATAAAAAATTAAAACGTTGAGCGCCCTGTCAGCCATCGGTGGCTGACAGTGTCAAATATGATATAAAGCTGCGTCAACCATCGATGGTGGATATAAAATAGGATATAAAACTAAAAATATTGCATTTAATGATTGAAAATTTATTAAAAATTTGCTCATTTTTTATTTATTACAGGAGGAATCATTATAGAATTTTAATGGATTTTAAGAATTTGAGTGGCGCTCAAACGTTAAAATTTCTGAAAATATTTAAGGACGATGGGGATTTGCCAATGGACAGATAGAAAGAGGGACAGCCGGACAGACAGATATATAATTAGAAATCATATTCACAGTTTAAAAAAAACATTTAGAAAGTTATAAAAATGATTAATAAAAAACGAAAATGCAATTCCAGTAAATTTCCAATAATAGCCCTTAATGTAACTGAATATTTTTCTGTGGCCTTGTAAATCTAATGCTAATCATACTATATTCTATGGAAAGCATTCGTTTGTGCATAGAATAACATATTTGAATTTCATTAAGATTTGTGGGAAGTAAAGTTATTAAAATTTGGTTTATATAAATACTTCTCGCAATGCTTTTGATTACTTTCGGGTGGCCCTGTATACAAACCAGGGATGATATTTACCCCATTTTCGATAGGAAACATACAATAGTGACCATGAATAACATTTATCAGTTTCAAGAAATTCTATGAATATTTACGGGAGTACCGACAGACAGATGGACAGACAGACAAACCCAAGTCATTAACACTTTTCAATCTTGTTGGAAAGTGTTAAAAAGTCTCAATCTAATCATATTACAGCTTTATTACTGCTCTCCATTGGCGATTTTTAAATTTTCATCACGATTTTGGCGACGGATATTTTGTATGTACCTATTTTGCTAATACCTTTATCGGCTACACCTTTTCGTTAATTTATAAGAATCCTTCATATTCTGTTTATATTTTTAATGTACGGCTAGGTTTAAAATGGTGATTTTCGAAATAAATTTTCTATTTTTGAAAGTGCATTTTTTTTTCTATAAAATGATCTAATCAGACAAAATAGATCATTTGTGTGACTATTATTTCTGTTTTATTATTATTATTATCATTATTATTGTTCGTAATATTTTATAATGTATTTATATTTTTCAATATAATAATAAAAAGAGGGAGAGAGAGTGAGGTTTCGCCTTGAAATAAATAAATTAAATAAATAAAAAACTAGTATGATGTAGCCTAGCCACTACAATACTTTCTTCTATATAATTTCACCAAAAATTCATGCAATACAAACTATTTATTAAATTATTTTCGATTATAAATGCAGATGATTTTTATCTGACAGAATTATATCATTACATGCCGAAATAAAGTCAAATTTTTGCCAATATCGAAAGAAAAAAAAAATTTCGTAAAATTTTTTTTAAAAAATCGACAACTTTGTTTTAAATTATCACAGATCTATCATTCAACCATTCGTTAGAGACATTGACGAGGTCTTTCTAAAGATACCCATATTGAAAATTTACACCCCCGCCCCCGTAGGCAGGAGGCGATGCTCCCCCATGCACACACCTTTTTTCCTAGTTTACTACTATACTATTATCAATAATTCATATTAATTTTAGAGCTATACGTTAAAATTAACTCTTATTATGTACATTTATACGAAATCTTGTCCTATACTGTTATATTAAAAATTTAGAAAAAAATGGGATCACAGCTCCACCTGTTGAGCGATTGATCTCCAAATCTAATAAGCACCAGTTTATGTCAGACTCTAACTAAATACCAAGTCTGATTAAATTTCTTTCATTGGTTCGTGTAATACAGCGTCCACAAAATTTGTGATACACACATAGAGACATGCAGACAGGCTGACAGACATTTTCTAAAAACAGTCAAATCGTTTTCAGGACATCCAAAAACGTGTGAATCCATCCGAAACTGGAGTTCAAAAATTTTCACGAATTCAAAGTTTTCTCTATATATACATATAGAAAAAAGTAATAAATAGTATAAAAGCCGTTGTTAAGATACGCAGACAGTTGAAATGAAAGAGCAAATTTTAGAAAATGAAACAGTAAAGTCAATGGATAAAATCGAAAAAATTTAATTAAAACATTTAAATTCGAATTTTGAAAAAATCTTGATGAGATGCATATCTGCACAGCGTACCAGGTGCCCAATTTCCAAGTTTTCTAAATATGCTATCAGTAGTCTGAGCACCAAAGGCACACACACACACAGATACTTCTCTTTATTTATATAGAAGATTAATGGAATTTTTTATTAACTTTAAAATGTATACTTTTGTAAAACTTATAATTTTATTAATAAAAATATCTAATAAATAAATCTGAATATGCTCTGAATTCGATGACTTTAATAGTTTATAATAGTAATTGTAAAAATGATTATTCACTATCAATTGCATTTATATAATTATTAATAGAATTTTTGTCATGTTATTATACTATAGCATATTTTAAAGGATTTTTGCGTTGTAAAATATTTTACCTTTTCAGAGAAAGAATTCAACAAGAAACATAGAGTTTTGAAATAATGTTCATTAAATTTTACGTGCATTGTTGAGGGAATCAAGTTGATCTTTTGCCTCTCGTAAATACGATAGATTCATTCTATACTGATAAGTATAAAGGATTTAAGTCCATATTCTTGATTTTTCAGGAGACGAAAAATAAAGTTTAAAAAATGCTGTATAAAAAATTATCCGTTCAATATAATTTTAACCAGGCTACTATATCATATAATATACAATTTTGTGAATAAACTACATACATTTAATTTTGAAGTTTGTTTATTTTTAACAGATTTATATAGTTTTGAAAAAATGCCTGCAGGACTTAATCTTTTATACCAAACATGAATGCTAAATTTCTGACTTGAATCTTTTTTACCAATGTATTTTCTCAAAGACTAAATGACATGGACTTAAATCCTTTATACCAATCGATAAAGAATTTTTTTTCTGAGTCTATGTACTTAACTTAAAATCGAAATTTTTGGACTTAAATCCTTTATACTTATAGTACAGCATTGACGCAGCGTTTGTCATGCCTTTCCTTATAGCAGTCGAAAAGCTGTACCTTACGGTGAACAAGTGCATGGATTTAAGAATTCGGTCGCAAATGCTACGATTTTAACCCCGGTCGGAAGTGCGACGTAATACGTAATCGAGTTTAAGCAAGAAGAGTGTAAGTAAGGAGAGTTGTAATTTACAAAACGTTCTTTTTATGGTGTTGTCGTCATAAATATAACATTTTTAGAGAAATATATCCCGTAATATCTGGTATCACTTTGATTGACGTTTTGTGACAAGAAATGTACAGCTTTTTAAAGAGATTATTTCTGCTTAATAAAAACATGGAAAAAAAAAAAAAAAACTTTCAAACATATTAACATTTCTTTTATTGTACGACACAAATAATCTCGACTTGTATCAAGATACAAGAAAAACTTAAAATTGTAACCAAGAACAGGATGAGAAGAGGATAACGAACAATAAGATACTCAACTAAGCTGATTTACTGATTCGTTTTACTTCCCGAAACAATGGCCACTCAGTTTTATTATCATTTCTAATTCTTTGAAGATGAACTCTGATCAGATCGAAGAAAACCCCTGATTACGAATTTTGGCAAACACACAGGAAAATGGGGAGGGAGGTCGGGCTGGGGTACAGGCATGTACCATGGGTACAGGACATTAGTAGAGTTTTGTTGCTTGTCGAACAAGTTCCCCCGCTAATTTGGAAAATGTCGCCAGGGCGACAGAGATAAAGATTTTGTGCTCTCCGCATCCCGTCCGTTAAAAATGTACTTGTTCGACCGGAACTAATTATGCGCTGCCAAGCGAAGGTCCGGGCGGTTTACAACAAGGTTCATTAAAACAGCTTGGGTGGTGAATAAAGAGTGATTCCGGTTGATTGCGTTGGAGATAGAGGCGTTTTCACAGCGGAAATTTTCATTGCTCTCTCCCGCACTCTGTACTGATTGTTAAAGTGTGTTAAAAGGAGGTGAAAAGTCAACAAGGGTGAAAAGAAATTGCTAATGATACTTAATGGATTTACAATGAGCGAGACAATAAGTGAGTGGGACGCGCACATGTTATTGATAATTTTTATTTGTTTGGAATTGGGTTAAGAAAGGAAAGAAATTAAAATCATGAAAAAATAGGGAAACGTGTTTATGTAGTATAGTATATAAGAGGCCTGTCCAACCCAAAACACTTGATGGACCTCATTGGAAATCTATTTTATTCAGGCGGACCCCACAGCATGTATATATGTGTATGTGTGTATATGTTTGTGAGTGTATGAACCATGTATGTACAGGTGTTCGACAAAATAATGTTGAACACTTTCGCTTTTTTACGTTTTGTCAAACATCTTGAAAAGTTCTTTAGGAATCATCCTGGAACTTTGGTAGTATAAAGAACATGTTATACCCCATATTTTTCAGTAATGTGTCATGAAAAGTAAAAGGCGACCATTAAAAAATTAAACAAAAGTCAAAATGTTTTGGATCACCCTGTAAAAGGTAATACTTTAAACGCGTTTTGTCCGTAGCATGTGATTATGAGGACTTTTCTCATTATCTGTATAAAATTTTATGAGGCTACCACATATAATCATGGAGATATAACAGTTTCTATAAACAAATACAAAAACAATTTGCACTTTTTAAATTATAACACGTAGGGTATTAAATCCATTGCAAAGCCATTTTCAGGAAATATGGCATACTACATTAGACACAGCATGCAGCAATCAGAATGAAAAAATGTTAAATATCTTACGAAATACGAGCACTTTTACTAAATAATTTTTAAGTACGTATGCGCGAGTTTTATAAAGATTTCAATTGCATAATTTAATACTCAAAGGTATTGAGCAACTTATATGAAAACCTGAAACAAATATCATGTAAATTCAAAACGTTACGAGAGATAGAATGAAGAGAATTTCAGTTCCTTTCAAAATAACAGCTAAACTATAAGGGGTTTTACTCACATTTTTATTTTGACTCAATCAATGCCCAGTGATATTACAGTGTTTTCGCTGATTGTAAATAAATATTGATAAAACCCCCTTTCGTTTTTTTTTTCTTTTTTTTTTTTTCTTTTTTTGAGAAGAACTTAAATTCTGTTTATTCTATGTCTCGTAACGTTTTGAATTTAGATGATGTTTATTTGGGATTTTCATATAAGTTGTTCAATACCTTTGGCTATTAATTTATGCAAATGAAATTTTTATAAAGCTTACGCATGCGTAGTTAAAAATTATTTAGTAAAAGTGTTCGTATTTCGTAAGATATTTAACATTTTTTCATTCTGATTGCTGCATGCTGTGCCTAATGTAGTATGCCATATTTCCTGAAAATGCTTTGCACTGGGTCTAATACCCTACGTGTTATAATTAAAAAAGCGGAAATTCCTTTTGCAATTTTTTAAAGAAACCGTTATATCTCCATGAATACATGTGGTACTCTCATAAACTTTATACAGATAATTAAAAAAGTCTTCATAATCACATGCTACAGCCAAAACGCATTTAAAGCATTACCTTTTACAGGGCGATCAAAAACATTTTGACTTTTGTTTAATGTTTTACTAGTTCCTTTTTCCTTTTCATGACACAGCTTTTACTAAACAATATGATGTATAACATGTTCTTTACACTACCAAGGTTTCAAGAAGATTCTCAAAGAACTTTTAAAACTATTTGACAAAACGTAAAAAAGTGAAAGTGTTCACATTATTTTGTCCAACACCTGTATATACATTTTTCGGGGGTGGGCAGGGTTAAGATTCGGAACAGTATGCAATGATTTAAATTATTTTCATTCATAAATTAACAATGGAGTCTTGAAAAAATTATGACTTATACATTTACAACTATAATAAAAATTAATGAATAATGGATCTAATAATATTTCACTACAACTGTGTGATTCTTTAACTACGATACTCGTTGAAAGTATTTTCACTTCAAAAAATCAGAACGAATTTATTAATTTTTAATTTGTTAACCAAAGTTATCAAACATTAAATATGTTTAATCTCCTCGCGGGCCGCGGGTTGGCCACCTCTGGTATATAATGCGTAATTTAAAGCATCAGAAAATGTCGTTTATAAATGGATAGTTTAACTACTTTTATTTGTAGTAAAAGTCTTTCGAAAAAGAATTATTTACATATTCATAAAACATATTTGGCGTTTAATCAACAAAAGACTCGGAACAACTTCGTATGCATCACTTTTCAGTTTAGTATAATTTAGTTAGATCAGTTTAATATGTTTCAGTTAATATGATACAGGATTTATATATAATTTGCTATCAGTATTACATGTGGTTTTACATATCGGCATTGCATATGTGCAAATGAAAGACAGAGTGGCGGCCTTTTTCATTGCGACTCAATTTCCTGATGCTTTCTGTTTCTAATAATTTCATACGTCGATTCTACATGTGCCTCAAACCAACTTCTACTCTTTTACTTAAACATATCTTCCAAAAAATTCGGCATTGCTCATATTCTGATCTTATAAAAAATATTATTACTTTTCTGTTGCTAACATAATGGTAGAGAAAACATTGTTTTGGGTTCAAATTTTCGAAATTGAGATTTATACTTACATGTTTTGAAGTCTCCTGAATCCGAAAATCAGGTTTTTTGCAGTTGGCCAATATGTCTGTCTGCTTGTGAGTATAATAGCGTAACTCAAGAACAAATATTAGCTGAAAGTCCAAACTCATATTTTAAATCCGTATCATATGGGATGCTAACTGAAACTATTTATTGAAATTGAACAAATAATTCATGTACAGAAACAAACAAAAGTATTTAAATACATTATGTTTATGGGCGAAATTTGCGGTAGATGCAGTTTAACTTTAACATATTTAGACTTCACTGAATAAAGTAAAATGGATATGCATTCTTTATATGCAAAAAGAAAGTTTCACATAAAATGTGGTATGTGAAATATTTATCCTTTGTTTACAGAGCAACACAAAAGAATTCCGGTTTATTAGTGAAATGTTTGGAAATGACTTAAAACTCGTTCAAGTTGCATCATACATTTTTATTTATTTTTTTATTTATTCTTTTTTGATAAATATAAATACATTGTTTGGTACGTAAATAATTTACAGAGCTACTCAAAAACACATAAATTCTTTCTATGGACAAAAGTGTATTTCGTATAAAAGATGGTGTGAAAAATATTTATTTTTTGTTTACAGGGCCACACAAAATAATTATGATATATTACCAGTATATTTGTAAATGGCTCAAAGAAAGTGCATTTTAAATTGTGTGATGTATTTTTTTTTTCCTGCGTGGGCGTGTACGCAGTCTTAATTTTAAGTATATTGCTTGGTATATATATATATATATATATATATATATATATATATGTGTGTAATTTATAGGTAATATAATACAGGATTCTTCAAAATTAGTCCAATAAATTTCAGAAAATGGTTTAGGTGGAAATTCCCTAAATAATTTGAAATAAATTTTGAATTTTCGTAAAATTCGTAAATGTTGAATGAATGCAGTGACAATGCTCAAATGATGGCTTGAAAGAAATGGTAACCCCCAAACATAGAATTTGTTGTAAAATGAAGCTTTCTAAAACTGCTTTGAATTTTTGCTTAAAATGTACTAGAAATGTTTAGTTACAGTCCCTTATACATTACACCTTACATAAATTGCAATCATATGTCTGTACTGTAGTAATGTACGCTAAGAAGAAGTAGTGTATATGTGACACCAGATTATTTTTAGATATATAAAGTAAGTATTGCAGTATTTACAGAAACTAACAACAACCAGGTTCTCCTCGAAATTTGTGAACACAGCTTTTATACAATCGTGTTTTATTAATTTTCACAGTTTTAGTTAGAACTAACTGTACATTAAATAATAATTGAACGGTACGACAGCAAAATATCGTTTAAAATTTCTTACTTTATGTTAAAATTATAAGAGAGAAACGATGACATAAAAGATCTCAGAAAATAATCCCTTTGTTTTCACTAAATCTCTTCGTTTTTTCTATGGGAAACCTTATGTTTCCTTTAAGAATCTAAAGGTATTAAAGATATGATAACCTAAGCTTCCTCGAAATCTTGTTTGAGATATATAATGAAAGATATTTTATGTTGAGCCGTATAAATTTCTCATTGTTATTATGTAAATCAAAAACGTCGAATTTCTAAGCTTACTAACCGGCATAAAAATACGGGCGGAGCATGTTGCACAACAAATGCATGTATTACATGTCAAATATTTCATATTTTAAGTAGTAATTTGTTTATTAAATTTATTTTTAAAGTAATAGTTTTAACTCACATTTAACAGGATAGTTTTTATTAATTATAAAATGATTTACAATTTATTAGGGTTAACTATACATATATAGCAACATCAATGCCTGCTTTCTAAATATATATTTCTGTAAACTTTAAAAACGCTTTTGGGAAAATGACACTGCATATATTTTACTTTATAATAAGAACACTTCTGTTTCAGAAATATACTGTATTAGGAATTCTAATGCATAGCAAGTTTTATGGACCATTTACATCCATACATAAATACATCCGTAGAGATAAAATAAAACTAAACGATTGAGCATGGAAATAATAATGAGGATAATGAAATTACTTCCCCTTTAGGTGCTTTAAACCATATCCTGCTGCATTATGCAGATAAATAGCATTAATTAGGTAATTAGGACATTGCATGGCTCATCAACAAAATTTGGTTTTAGCACAAGAAGCATTACTTCGAAGCGCGTTTGCGAAAATATTAAAAGGGGAAAAAAAGCATTAAACAGTGAAAATGATGTTAGGTGATAAATGTAGAGAGAAAAGAAAGAAAGAAAGAAACTATAAAATTCAGAAAAATGTTCACGGATTGTCTGGCTTAAATCCAGTTTGTTCCCCAAACGCAGAAAATATTCAGTTTATAGTAAGGTTTTAAAAAACTCTTTGCAAAAGCAAAATGTTCTTTTTAAGTGTTTCTTTGCCAAATAAAAGAGATTATTCTACAATATGGAATTTCCAGATAATTTATTTTCTAATGAACCTTGAAAGGAATCTCAGAGTATTATGATATTCTTTTAGTGCTATTTTATTTAAAATTCCATTTTCTTTTTCTTTCGAATTTGTGGGAATGTGTATGTGATTTTTAGAGAGACGAGGAATGAATGTTTATTGGAATGTAATGTTTCTTCAATGCAATAGATTACCACGCATTTTGTTTGTTTTTTACTTTCTTCCAAAAAAATTTTATTTTTAGTACATTTATTAGAGAAAAAAATATATATAAATTATTTTTAATGTTGATAATGGTGATGATGTAGGTAGATGATGACGAATGGCATCAAGGAAAGCAGCAGTTTTTAAATTTTCGATTCTGTGAAACAAAACATCTCTTTGGTTGCGTCATAAAGTATGATGTTAAGACTGTTTTTAAATACAAACTGTGCCTTATTTTTCAGGCATATTTCTGAACCCAATTTTTTACACAGAATTATAAAATTTTCAGTAATTTTAAGACCATCCATTAAAAATCTAATGGTTTTGTCCATTTTTAATGTCCCACCAAAAAATGAGGGGTGTTACAGTTTTAATGCATTTGCCTATTTATGTTTGCTTTTATGTGTCGGATTCTATGGCATTGTCAAGCCAAACGATTGAATCGATTCAATTACGTTTCTTTTTCTTTCTTTCTTTCTTTCTTTCTTCTTTTTTTTTTTTTTTTTTTTAAGAATACTCATTTAATCTGGATGATTCTTAATTATGTTTGAAGAAAATATGTTTAATAACTTTTATTTATTTATTTATTTATTAAAGTGT